>OY292355.1:2420000-4820000 GCA_958496195.1 Timandra comae | reverse complement strand
TTTGTTAGCAAATTTCTACGTTATAACGGTATGGGCACAAGCTGTGTATTGATAAATCAGTCAGTTAAATAGTTACTAAGGGTTATAATTAGGCTAAAAAAAAACTACATAAATTATTATTCAACTACAGTGTTGATATTGAGTTACTAAAAAGAAGAAACATGCTATTTTTAAAGAATTCAAACTGAATAGTATTCTGTATTGCTGTGATCGATCACCGCATCTCATAACGTAAGAATAAGATACTGATTTACGAGGGATCGCTGAATCGTAAATTTATTACAATCCTGTTATGGTTGCAATAGCCACTTGATAGCTCGTGAATATTTTTGATATATCTCTCGAGAACCTCTCGGATACAGTAAATAAAGTCATAAAATTAACGTCGGACTTCTAATGAAAACCAGGGTTAACAATTTCAATTCACGCTTTGTATATCAAGTAATAAAAACCCAATTAAGAAGATATAATAAAAATCCAATTGAAATATATTTTTCTGAATTAATCTAGCTGTCAGCAGCGTTTATACCATGTTATTAATAACTAATGTTTTGATTCTAATTTGTGTAATAAGTGAAACATAATAATATGTTATTTTGTTGGCAACCGCAAGAAGGCAGAGGAGGTTGAAGGATCACAGGTAAATATGAAATCAAATATGTTTCTCCCGAGGGTGCGCTTGTGTAGTGCCTACCTACAATATTATTCTCGATTTCCCTTGCGTCGTAGGATGTGGCTCTACGAACAACATGCCTCATCCCAACTCGCTCTGCCTTCATTGTGTATTAAAATATTTCTACGCATTCGTGACTATCAAACTAGAAATTGGGCCGTAAATCTTTTTTACTATTTTATTAAAGTAGTAGAGATATAACTCAGGTCTAGTAGTAATGTTTTCCTACCATTGTTATGTGCAGTGATATAACAAACGGGTTAAATAAAATATATTACCATAAACTCTACCTCAATAAAAACCGTCATACAGATAAAGTTTATTAATAAAACAATTACGTAAAAGTCAATTGAGCGTTAAATAGAATTTTTGTTTTTAAAAAGTTTTATTCCGCAGTTGGAGGTATAAGTAAATGACGTAACCGAACCATGCATATTTAATGAAACTTCAAATAAATGAACCTGGAAAATTGTCATTATGAGTTGGGAACGGTATACGATTTACAAATAAAGTTCACTCGAGTGGAAAGCAAAGTTGCAGCTAACAATTTAAAGTTGGTCTAGACGGGTGAGTGCGAGTCGAGGTGAGAAAATACTGTGGAGAACAGGAAGTGGGGGTGAAGTAGGGGAGAGAGTGAGGAGGAGGCTGGACACCGGCACACCGACCATGGGTAATGCTACCCAACATTGATAAAGTTACGCCAAAACCCAAGTAACTAACTTAACAAAGTGCCGTCCAACTAGTTATTCAATATTGAGAATGCTTTAAAATAACAACATGAACTCCAACGACACGTGTCCAATGAACATGAGTAAGCATAACATTATAATTTACAGAGTGTTTTACAACATATTAATTTCACACAATTTTGTTTAAATAAAAAGTAAGTACTTACTTATAAAAATCTAACAAAATGTTAAAGTGTGTAATAAATCTTGTGAGCTGCTTATTAAAATAGTAAGGACCCAAAATAATTGCGCTATAAGGACCAATCGATTCAGAGCTCTGATAATCGTATTGTGATCGATCTGAAGATACTAATCTACGTCTACGATCTGTTTGTCTGTTGCGTGGCTTTGTTCGTTAATTAATGGTTACCAGTAGGAGAGACCCCGGGGACCTGACACAACTTCCACTAAGAACACAAGATGGATAGCACCGATGTAATTGTATGCACTAAAACTTTTACCACCAACTTATCCATTAACTACGGGTCGGATTGTAGACAGTGCCTTAACCCGCGGTGTTAACCCTGTTGATTAACTAAAAATGAACCATCCCTAGAAATACAGTCCATGATCAAGATTACCGCTTAAAAGTTGTTGATCCTCGCTCGTTCCTCTATCGTTTTGATCTCATTTCACATTATTCTGTATTTTAATTTAAAAAGTTTTAGAGAAACGACAAGACGGCGAAGATAATTTTGGAAGAATTATTTTGTCTCACAATTTAATTATTTCAAAACAGATTTTTATGACTTGTTTGTATCACCTGAATAATACCGGTAACTTTATCAGAGGGTGAAAAGCGGCCGCCCGGTGGAGGTCGGCATTAAAAATATTAAAATAAGTAATTGCTCTATCAGGCCTGCACCTGCCGCCCGCGCCGCCTCTTTGCCGCCCACCCTACGACGCACACCACCCTTAAGTGCTTTGTGATAAGGGCAATCGTACAACCGACTAAGCTTCCAGTAAGCTCCACTATAATTCTGTTTATATTTGTCTTTAGTACCTATATCCGTAACAATTATACCCCGAATTAACTTACTCGTATCAAGTTTTATATAGCATTTTCCAATGAACACGTGTTTAGATATTTAATAATTCAATTATTTTCTCAACATGAAATATTCAACTTATTCAGATTTTAACGGATATTTATTTCTTTGTAAAGTCCAGTAACTATTTTGTGATTGAATTTATTTGCGTAGTATTTTACTGTAAACGTAAGTACTTAGTTTTGTAATTCCTGTGAGTTTTAACTTTGTGACACATATGTAAGCATATTTAAAAAGAGTACGATTTCCAATATTTATTAACAGTATAATCAGGAAATATGAACAATGCTCAATGAAAATAATTCTCTTTAATTCTGTTCCGAAACCTGCCGCTATAAATAAACGTGTAATTGATGAAAATTTAATGCTACGAGTATTTTATAAATATATCCGTAATGATACTTACTCGGCACCATTTTTTCCACCCCTATGCAGCATACCCGCGCGTGCCATCTCACGCCCACGCCCTGAGAATAAATTATATTAAATTAATGTCACATGTAACAGAACAATATCTTCACGTTATATTCCGTCAGAGTCACAAGCCTACGTCATCATGTTCTCGAGATAACACTAACAGCTGAGTGAGTGGGACAAATTGTACAAGACACTAACATTGTTACGTATCTAAGTGTAGTTCTAATGGTAATTAAATGTTTTTCTATCGTGATATTTAGCAACACAAATATTATATTTCATTTCGATATTATCCATTATGTAGAGGTAAAATACGGTAGTAAAATACATAACTTGTATTAAAAACATGTTTTTTCTACGTATATAATCGTCCCCTGGGGGAAGAATACTCAGATTTCTCGCTCTATCTTTAGTTTTCATTTATTGTCGTGCTACTATTCCGGTACTTTTATCCTTGTTATTCCCGTTTTTGCCGACCCCGAAGTAATTTCAGAATAAAAAGTAAAGTTCCCGGATATTTGGAACATGTGATTAAACTTCCCAATCAGTTTGGGAGGTTTTGCGTGAAAGAGCATCAAAGATACTTACATCCTTCCTAATAAACTTTCACGTTTATACTATTAGGTAGTAGGTTTATCGTTCCACTCTATATCACGTATATTTCCCAAACAGATAAACAGTATTAATTAAATAAAACTAAACAAAGTAAGTGTGAAGCCCCATTGAGGACCTCCGCTCCGGTGTCCTCTCAAATAGCACATCATTAATTATCGCCGGGACGTTTACGATCCTTTTCCGCATCTATTCTCCTCTAAACGCTGTTAAAAACGTCCCGTATTTATTATTAGTTCAATGATACAACAAATTATACCGGTGCGGTTGTTCGTCCTCCTATTTTTCCTTCATAAATAATTAATTTATCCTTTCCAGCTGTCGACATTATCGACTCACCGACTCGACTTTATTAAAATTCTAATTTATAAAGTTTTTCTTTGTCTTTTACAATGTTTAGGTGAGTTTTAAAAGTTTTGAAGGAATCATTTTGAATTATTTTTAGATTATTTAAATCTCTTTTATAAGAACTTTAAAGTTGATAGAATTTTTATGACTAATATTTTATTTGACGATTTAAATAACAGAGTGGTCATCATGCCAAACAAATGTTACATCACATGCTAGATGATATGTGTGATGTGATCTATACAATTTCCTCAGTGTGGATGTGTGTATGAATTATGAGGGAGAGTGTAGCCTATATTTATGACTGGATGTAAGTAATAAATCTTAGGGTTACTTGCTTTATTCACTAGACGATGATTGAGCGATTGATTATGTTACGAGCATAATCAGATCCGTTTTACCGAATGAATATAATTTTAGACGCGTTTGATAAATAGATATACCTGTTTTACGGATGTTCACATTGTACTTGTGATGTTGGTAATAAACTCAATTAAGGAACAAGACCGAGATTAATGACTACCGCAATTGCTTTGAGGATTACGATATGAGCCGCTAACTTCATACGAAATATGATTTCCAAAGTAAATAACCTTAACCAGATTAAAGTAAAGATGTGTAATTTATTAATAACTTTTGTTATTATACTTGGTTTAATTTTAACACAACTGTGTAACATTTATGTAGCTTTAACGACCAAATAATTGAGTTAAACACGTGTTTAGCATGTAACTAGAACGCTATAGAAAATTAAATAACTAGTGCAAAAAGTATTGCAGTACTTATAATAAATTAAGAAAGATTTTGACGATTATAAATGACTAGCTCTGGCTTTCCGTCACGACCGCGTTGATTAAACCTCAACAAATGGGCAATACATTGCAAACATATTTTTTAAAATCGGATCAGGATTGTACTAATATCTACCATGACAAGCCTTTGCCTTGCAGTTGCATCGTGTAGCTAATATTTATTATAGATTGTATAAATCCTAAGTAATAATGATTTATAACTTTAACGTTAGTATAAATACGGATATTTCAAGACTCCATTTTGTCACCTCGCCTTTTGATAAACGCGGCCAATTTAACAATTTAATCAGCGTTCTATTTAGGAAAGAACTTGATAGATGGCCAGTTGAGATTATTCGAGCGTCAGAGCGTGTTGTAGCGTCTAAATTGCGACATCAACAGCGATAGGTAGACAATGAGCCACGCCGGAAATTTATGAGAGTCGAGCATTGAAGCGATTCGTCTCACTTCAGACATACACAGGGAAATAGTAAACCAGTCTCCTCGGCTAACATCAATATTGCACGGTCGTTTACTTGTGAACAAGAATAAGACGGACAATTATTCAGTTAGTTTAGTACAGATACGGTACCGGTTTAATGCCATTCGATTAATTAGTGATTCCATTTTTATAATGCCTTTGATATGTATTAATAAAATCAATGATCGATAATTTATTGTTTTGAAACGCAATACTTAACGAAACCAACACATGTTCGTTATTTAAATAATATACGTGTGAAATTGTTTTCTATACAACCAAGTAAACCAAGAAATAGCTGGGATTTCTAACCCAAGCAATAACAGTTATCGATTAATAGTGAAATGTCGTTAATATAAACAGCACATTTCGTGTAACGATACCACTGGCGTATGAACTTTTAAGTGGATTACAAGCGGTATTAACCGAGCTTTCACTTCGGTATGTAATATCGCGTAAAATTCGTGCGATAATTCGGCTCGGCACGCGATCTTTGCATTACGATACACTTGTATAAAATAATGTGTGTGTAATGTGTTGTGTGCCGAAATCTCATTAGTATAACGTGATTAATGTCGTATCAGTTAATGGTTATTACCATTTTGGGTCCTGTATAATTTATTATCAAAATCAACAAGTCACATTCGCTGAATGTAATAAAGCATTTTGTCACAAATTATTATTTACATAAACATTATTTTAATTTTTGTGGTGCATAGATTTTAATTAACAACCTAAAGAAATATATTGTTAAATCATTTCATCACTTTACTGTAGGATATTAGATGTTTGAATGAAAAAAACAAAGCAATTACCTGGACATTCGATCGGGGGGTCGATAATGCTGCTTGTCACTGTTGTTCATTCCAGATACCTGTAACAAAGAAACAAACATTAAACAACTTATTAAATGATAAAAAATTATAACTAAGTGCGGTGAAACCTCATCTGGCCATGTCTGAACAGCAGACCGTGATGACCTAAATGAAGGAGCGACCCGTTTGCGAATCACTTCCCGGCGAAACTCTTCAAACCGGCGCAAACAGATGGGCCCTGTCTACGGATTACTCGGAAGGTTGGCCTCACAAACGCGACGTAAGTAAGTCAGTTAACTCCTGTTTGGACCCTTGAAACTGTGGATTCGTCGCATAAAAGCCCGTTTACGATCACACAGAATTGCAGTTTTTCACACAACACCTGTGCGCGCACTAAAACGTTTTTACGACCCACAAAATGTAATACATTTTCAAACTTTTCATAGAACATGTTTTTAGTAGACTTATAATGAAATGAAGATTTATTGCATCGATTGTGAGGACCCAATTTTCCCTGTACCGTTAATGGCCCATAAAAGTACATTACGTGTATGGATTATATATCCATTAAATACTAAAGAAGCTGGCAGTGGAACAAATAGTGCTAGTCGGAAAAACGTAATCAAAGTACAATGGTGCTCGGCGTTGGAATGGTCATGTTTTCCAGTTTTATTTTCAGCCATACAGTTGGTTCCGATACAGAGTTATGAAGGAGAACGGAATGTAGATAATTTACAGCGGCAGTCGGAACAAAGGAATCCCCGGCACGCGACCTACATCCTGTAGCCCCATTCGATAAAACTTGCCGTGAAACATCCACAACTACCCGACGAATACCTAATTTTTAATATCGACTCTGTATCTTTTAGCATACATGAAAAGTTTTCGACTATTCACCCGGATCAAATTGAATTGAGTTTATTTACAAAAGTGTTAATTGAATTTTTGAATGTTATTCTGAAAACGAACAGATATGAAAAAAAGTTAGATCAATACAAAGTTTGTTATACGTAGCATATTTTACTTTATGTTTAATTAAATTTTATCTACATATTATAAGTACTGGTTAATTTCGTGTTTATAAACAAATTAAATGAAGGAGACGATTGGTCATATAGCAGTTGTGCAATGCCCTAGTTAGGCGCCGACAATGGGAGTGAGCTATTAGAGCCAACCATGTGTGTTAACTAGTTTAGTTCCTGTTGCTTGTTTTAAAGCGCTGAATGCGCTGAAAAATAAAATGAAAGTTGAAATCAGGTCGGCGACATGAGCCGAGCGCATGCATACGGATCCCGTGTCATTGACTACTGTAGGTGGTGTTACCGACTTAATTAAAATTAAATTTATTTTTGGATGAAATATGGTTCACGGTGACTGATTAAATTAATTCTGATAAATTAATACCACGAATACTTGTAGTGGAGTGAATGAACACGGCATTTAATTATGTTTTAAAAGAAATCGATATAACTATCGTATGCACTTGCTAAATCTGTATGGATTTTAGAAATTTAGTTGAATATAAATGGGTTTCATTACGTATTAGGAGAATTCCATATTAAGGATTCTTATAGGGACTCAGCATATACCTATAATCATTATGAACATCACAAAGAAAAATGTTCAATCAGATATAGTCACTCGAATAATTAACAGTTATCACACGTCTTTGCTAATGAAAAACATTAATAACTTGGTACCTATTGCCTGTAATCAACGTATTGTGTTATGAGTGGATTATCCTCGGTAACAGTACGTAAGTAGGTGCTTACATCAACTGTAGGTAACCGTCGAGAGAGGTAACACTTATCGGTTTTCTCCTAACACAATAACTATCAGACTTCATCGCAATAAGGGATCAAGGACGTTATCTACCAAGTATCCCATTTAGCAATAATGTAATAATATTTTAGATTATATGAGTATACCTGTTACCGCGCGCTACTCCGGAATTGGATGAAAAATATTAGATCTTTTTAATTTCAAGTGGATATGAATTTGGATAGTCAAATCACACATGAATTTATTATTTTTCGAGGATATAACGTAACGTAACGTACTAATCCAAGTTATAAACTATCACTATTTCTTTATTTTCTAAACTCATTTTGGCGTTTATCGTTCTTAAGTAACATACTTACAACTTTCATTAGTAAAAATTAAGATTTACAACACTTACATAAGTACACGTTTTTAAGTATTATACATTATGATGTTGGTAAAAGTATACAAGGAACTGAAATTATCATTTTTTTGTACTTAAAAATAAAATACAAACCACTTTTTTCATAAAGAGCTCGACATTATATTCTGAACCAACACAGTGCAACATCAAAGTTACTTTAAATATAAATAAGCGAACAGGTGCAATATTTCGTGACTTTAGACGTTAGGCGGTCGTGTCGTAACTTTAAAACTTATTTTTAAACTAGTTATTTGTAATAAAAAACTTAGGTTCAACAAAATTATTCTAAAAGAATACTTTCATGAAACTTAGTTAAACCTTTTGTACCTTTTTGAGGACAACAATTGATAACATCGGTGGTTACTTGTAATATAGAGCTGAAGAGTACTTTTTGTTTGATGTAGATGGAGACTATTGATCCTATTTCGTAAATACTTATAACATAGGCTATTATGTAATGTAGTTAGGTACACTTTATTTAATGAAAATGTTATGTTTGATCAGCCTTTTGTTAAACGTACACACATACCTATCCCTCATATAAAGTATCAGCCTGTAAGATCTTCTCTGTATAAAAAATAATTAAAAAGGTTTATTTTATTACTAGCTATGCCCCGCGGTTTCACCCGCGTAGTTCCCGTTCCCGTGGGAATTCCGGGATAAAAAGTATCCTATGTTCTTTTCCGGACCATAAGCTACCCCTGTACCAAATTTCAAGTCAATCGGTTCTGTAGTTTAGCCGTGAAAAGGTAACAGACAGACAGACAGACAGAGTTACTTTCGCATTTATAATATTAGTTAGGATTAGTTAGGATTAGGATAATTAAACATAATGACAACTAATAAATGACCAAATATCAACAATAAATAACTGTAATTTAGAAAAAAGTCCAAGTTTCAATAGTAAATTACCTAGTCCTTCAGTTGTAAAGTAATAATGTGGTCTAGAAAGTGGCACAGATGCCTCGTACAGGACTAAATTCCTTTTCTGTGGGTTAGCACTACGTGTGGTTTTGTGGCCGGTGGGAGTTGTTGATAATGTGTAACAATGAACAATATTTAGTAGGTCGAGTTGGCCTTATCGTAGGTAATGTAGGGAAACTGTGGTAGTAATTTCGAATATGGCTTTGCGCTAATATTAATCACATTTGTTAGTTTAACTCTCTTTTGAATTTAAGTAAAAAGTAATAACATATCACACTACCAATCAAAAGGCAAGAACATCATATATAAAAAAAATACGTCACACGTTGATTTTTTCCGATGCTAATTAATGTTCCATACAATCGGAGTCTCATAACTCTAGGTAGTAAAAATATATAGGCAGGGTCTTAGCGTATAACTATCTAAAAACTTTATAGGTTCTTATTATGTATATTTCCCAAAAAAAATATATTTTTTAAGTTTAATTACATAATAAATATTTGCATTCTTATTATTTCCGTGTTAATTGTAAATTAATTACATATTTTTTTATTAATTATATCCTGAGTCTTGATTGTCGGTTAGATAATTAACATATTTATAATCTCTCGCTAATTAAAAAGTTGTTTTAACTTTTTATATTACAGTTACTAATAAGTAAGTTAATAATATTTAAGTACTTACTTCATTATTTAAAAATAACTTTGGCTAGAAGTTTAAGCTTTACTAAGTATAGTTAAATTAAGGTACAAAAACATTTATTCAATTAAGTTTTAAAATTATAATATTTCACGATTCTCATAGAAAAGAAAATGTAGATTTGTAAAGTAGACATTTATTATCTGATGTGGAAAGACGCCAGCTCTTGATTTAACTATTAAGTTACGTAAGAAGTTTATTATCAAAATTTATAAATATTCCTAAAATGATAAGAGATACTTAAAAATAATACTTATTACAAAATGGTTAAAAATTCTTAGCCGTAGTATTATGTCTAACTATCACAGCTTTGGATAGATACATATGTATATTATTGCATAATTGACAAAGTAAGATAATTTAAGACTAAATGATGTTACACACAATGCAAATTTGCGTAATCAAAAAGATTTTTGTAGATTAAATTAGAAAGTTTAATGATAAAATTCATAAACTTATAATCGTCACAACACGACTATAAAATTGTCTTAAAATAAACTAGTTATAGTGCTTATTCAGTATATTTCTTTGAACACCCAAGACTTTAATCATGAAACAGGTCATTTGTTCAAAGGCGGCCCGTGAAATGAGATAGTAAAAGTTTTTTATGACTCGATTACAGAAAGACAAGCGTGCGTGGGACCGGTCGAGTCGAGAACTGACGCGGGCCCTCGCTCTTCACAACGGCTACGCTACTATTTACTACTTAACTATACCAATTATCTGCAACAACTTGCTAACACTGTTTGTTTTAACTTACGATGGTGCAATACCCATTTAGTTTTTAACATAGAACGCTTTTACTTGTTACGTTAACTTATTTCTAAGCACATTTGTCTAAGTGCTCAAATTAGTCGGATATCTATTCTTATTGTAGCTCGGACTTGTACGTATTAATAGATAGAACAGCTTAAGGAAGTCTCCCGTCCATCCAATTAATATTTATAGAATCTGGCCGTACTTTTTAAGAAGGTGAGCGGCCATTATCTGGGGGCACGGCAGTGCCCCCCGCCAAGTCGAGCGCGAAGCAAACACTGCCGTACCATCCTTTACAGGAACCCTTTCGCCGCATTTTCAGGCCCCTATTTGAGAACCTTTGGATAAACCCAGAGCACTGAAATTTTCGTCATCCAGTAAGCTATACAATCACATACTTAAAATAAAATTTCAAGTCTGTAGGTCATTTAGATCCGAAGTTAAGCGAATGCAAAGTTTCGTAATTAAGACACTCACTCACTCACTCACTCACTCACTCACTCACTCACTCATGATCATCAAAATAGAACTAGTACTTCCCATAAACCTAGAGAGCTGAAATTTGGTACAGAGTTAGGGTTTAATGGCCACATAAAGGGAAAACTATAAAAACTAGGATAATCGAACGGGAACGGGAATTATACAGGAACGGGAACGGGAATTGTAACTCAAGAACGGCTGAACTGATTTGGCTGGAAATTGGTGGGGAGGTAGCTTAGAACCAGGAAAAGGACAAAGAATAACTTTAATCCCGAAATTCCCACGGGATTGGGAACGGGAATTTAAAAATCAAGAACGGCTGAATTGATTTGGCTGAAAATTGGTGGGGTGGTAGCTTAGAACCAGGAAAATGACGTAGGATACCTTTAATCCCGAAATTCCCACGGGATTGGGAACGGGAATTTATAACTCAAGAACGGCTCAACTGATTTGGCTGAAAATTAGTGGGGAGGTAGCTTAAAACCTTGAGAAGAACATAGAATACTTTTAATCCCGAAATTCCCACGGGATTGGGAACGGGAATTTATAGATCAAGAACGGCTGAATTGATTTGGCTGAAAATTGGTGGGGAGGTAGCTTAGAATCAGGAGAAGCACATAGGATACTTTTTATCCCGAAATTCCCACGGGAACGTGAACGGGAACTACGCGGGTGAAATAGCGGGGCGCTTAGTAATAAAATACTACTCCTAGAAAGAAAAAAATGTGTCAAATAAGAAAATCTAATAAAAAAAACAATATAAACACGTTTCAACAAAAATAAATGAAATCCCACCAAAAACATTCTGTAAAAAACTAGCCAAGTCTCGATGGAGCTGCTTGTTTATCTCTAAAAAGTAATGAAATCTAGACAAAGTCGTGCCAAGTGTAAGGTTCCTTACTGCGATTTCTTTATTACTATAGTTATTGTTGTGTGACTTGGCCGTTGAACATTGTTTAAAACGTTAGTAGTGGGTACAAGTCAATTTTGTTTACACGTAATGTTGTAACATTATTAAAATATGCAGCTTTATCAAGCCTACAATTGACTGGATATTGAATCAACGTTTTTCAAGTGGCAATTTTCTATCGTCAATGGGTAGCGGTTCTGGCGACAGATTGGTGCAATAGTGTCATGGAGCACCTAGTTTTGTACCCTTGTGTACAGTTGTGTACTTGTGTACAGTGTATCCTTCAACGGCCAAGTCACACAACATTAACTATAATAATAAAGAAATCGCAGTAAGGAACCTTACACTTGGCACGACTTTGTCTAGATTTCATTACTTTTTAGAGATAAACAAGCAGCTCCATCGAGACTTGGCTAGTTTTTTACAGAATGTTTTTGGTGGGATGAATTTTAACAAGTTAGAACATCTCGTTAAAAAGTCCATTTTTGAAGGTAAAGCAAAGTTGTTCCAGGAGCGAAGGTAAACAGTGGCATTGTGTCGCTCGGAGAGCAGACATCAAAAGGCGTGTATCAAAGACGAGTGTTGCCACATAGAGGGAAGCGCGTCACGGTGGCCCCCTTCAATATGTAAGGGTGCCAGCTAGTTCAAATTTTACTTGCAAACTGTAGTATTTTAAGCATCCGAAAAATAAACTCTATTCGCTCGCACCGACTGCGAACTACAAACGGGATTGTATATTTATCGCTGCGACAATTTTCGTTATGGCTTTGTTTTAGTTCTACTTGGAGTTATTTTGTCTATGAAGTTAAATGGTTTTACTGATATTAAACAAACAAAGTTAATTTGAATAGGTTTATTTACAAAATACTGGAAATGTTTGAGAGTTTGTGATAAAATATTTACAACTTTCGTATAATATTTAGAAAGTCGTATGGGGCTAGTGCTAAAATATTGAAACTAATTACTTTCGTGTTTTAGGTCACACCACAAAATTGAAAAGTTGGCAGCTGTCAGCTGTGAATATCAATCATGTATATGGACAACCATTTTAGAAATGATACGAGGCAGTAGGCCTATGCATACCTAATGTACATAAAAAAGGATATAAAGTATTCTAAACTATTATAAAAATATTAAAGACGATATGATTGATGTCTGAAGCGCATTCAACTAAAACAGATTACAAAGAGCGGTGAAACTTCTTAAACTTACAGCTGGTATTCCCGAGTATAACAAGCTCTGGGTAAGGAATGAGATGCGGATAGCTTCCGCGAACTTCTCGGCGTTATCGGGACCTTTTAAGGGAATTAACGCTAGGAATTAATGAAAACGAGATGCGAGGGGCGTCAGCTTATCCACCTAATAAATTAACTTCCAAGCATTCCTTATCCACAGATCCACAACGTTCCGATAACAAATACTGTATCATGTTCAAATTTATTTTACCCCAAGCTTAATTAACCATTAAAGACATATTAATTCTACTATCCTCACTAGGTCAAGACACTTTATTTATCCCAGAGGAATTTTGTACGAACACGGAAGAATTATCGAATGACATAAACATGCCTCATTGAATAAATAAAACGGCTTCAGTCCTCCTCTGGGAAAAAATTATAAGTCGAGTAATTTGCAGTGAATAATAAATGAAGAATTTCCCTTTTGCAAGTTATGGGAAGTGTGGGGCGCCATTAGACGTTTATTATGTCGATATAAAAATAAATATATTATACTCTTACTTACCACCGTCAGGTGTTTGAATGTTAGTCCAGTTATTGGGTAGGTTTTATCTAGGTCAAGAAGGGTCAAAAATTGGCAAACTGGTGTATTTTATGTTTTAATTAATATCCCCAAATTAAAGTCATATGAAGTTTGTAGTAAAGCACATAAGAAAAATAATTATTTTCTTTAAAATCAATGAAAAACAATTAAGCTCACAAAAAATTATGGGTATTTTTTTTACAAATCTTTAACTTTATATTTCATAATAAAGAAAACTGTTTTTATAAATACAACAGAGTGCAAATGTTAACTTTAGATTGTTGGTTTCCAAATAAGTTAAGTGAAGAAAGTTCGTTTGTATATGTATGTGAAAGCAGCCCGCAAATAAATCGTGTCTCGGAAAACAATGCATGCATTGTTCACTGTAAATTGGATGAAGTAATTTACTTACGGCTCTTTCCTTTAACAATTGTAAAAATATTTAGCGCTTATTAATGTAAATATGGGCCTATTATAAATCGTACTAAGTGAATATTTTTTTCTCATCTTTGCGTAGTAAAGAATAAAGTCACATCATTTAAATCTTTTGAACCACGCAAAATATTTTGGCGCACTTTTTATCAAAAGATAAAGGAATTACTCGTATGCTCAAGGAGACTCTACTTCGCTTTGTATGACATTACATATGATAGTGACCATTACAGTGTAGTGTACTTCGGTTTAAAGAAACTTTATTCTCAAAAGAACTTACAAAACAGTTCACTTGTATGAGAATTTATAAAATAAAAAAAAATATAAGTAAGCTTTTTAGGTCTCTAGTGACAAATGCATGCTGTAAACAATACTTAGTGCGTAATAACTTCACAACATGCTTAATAAATATAATTAATATTATATATTATATAACATTATATATTTTAGCTATAAAAATATTAAAGCCAACCCATTCCTTCAAAAACCGCTATTAATATTCAAATAGTTGTGAACTATTTCCGTGAATTGTTGTTGGTTGCGAGAGTTCATACAAAACTAATATTAGATAAGCACGAACATTATTCGTCACTAAATATTTCAATATGCAAAAGAAAATTAAAACACCGTTCCACTTTATTAATTAGTGATAGTTTGAACTTTGTATACATTTGCTTAAAATAACATTGGTTGTTTGGTGTGAGCATAAATTACATAAAATATTAATTGAAATGGCATTGTGAGCATTGTGTAATATACGAATAGGTTACCTTTTGTCAACAAGGTATTGATTGAACAATAAACAGGCTGCAGCATGACCTAGATATACTACACGAGTGACCTAACATGAAAGGCTGTTAATGCTATTAGACATATCTAGAGAACACAACACCACTTTACGCCTGCCGCGCCGCCCGCCGCCCGCCGCCGTCTACAGTCTAACTTCACCGCCTAACAATAAGCTTAGAGCTTTCAGTTCAAAGCCCCAAAATCATTTCAACGGTACTTCGGTTATGATACTTCGTTATATGTACCCGATTTCGAGCTCCAATAATTCAATTTGTAATTTGTTTTGAAGATAATGAGGAGGGTCTCAGTAGTCTAGGCTTATTTATATTCTGTTTACAATTATTCATGGTCGTATTTTACATTATTATTTTTAATAATTTATAAAGTACAACCAAATGACTTATTTCAAAATATAATGATACAACAAAACATTATACAGAAAGAACATGATAGTATTAAATAATATACATTTACGTTACGTGCACGTGGTTAACTAACAACAAAGTTAAAATCGATGTAATAAATTAACAAACCGTAACACGCGTAAAGAACTAATATTAGCTAACATAAAGCCGAACGCAAAATAAACTAAAACCTAAAACCTACTTTCGTAGCCGCGAATAGTTTTCCCTAACGGTTAACGATAATTTTATTACTTCATATAAAACACATGTTACTAATTTGTGACAAACTGGCAGTAAACACGTAACGCACCTACTTATAATAAATCAAGTTTACTACGAATAGCAGTCGATTTACCTTTACATTGCAATTTATACTTCTATTAACGGTAATCGGTTATTATGATGTTATGAGAAGGTAAAATACGAAGGTAAGGTCGAGAATCGTGACATGTCCAACCATAAATAGATATGAAAGTTGAAAATTATGTTCTTAATTATTTGATAAATATTGAAAATTGATATACTTATTTGAAAAAACGAAACTTCATACATCAAAATCCATTCAACAATTTAATAGGAACAAAGAAATTGCTGCTCCTGTTAATGGCAGTCACGGTATAAAAAAATCAATAAAAATATAAAAATAAGTTTAAACCTACTATGTATGTATTGCTATCAACAACTCTAGCATTCAATACACTATTAAGTCAAACGTTGGGCTCGTAAATTAAACAAACATTTAACTATTTTATCACTCACTAAAAGTTATACAGTCAAAAACGTCACATCGATGTTTGAGAGTGCTCTCCCTTGGCAATTTGACGAGGGTTCTGCTTAAATACTTATTTGTACAAGTTTACTGCCGCGGCTGATGTCAACCTTGGAATTGGAATGAGGAGAACGAGTGCTATCGTTATTTGAATTTAAATTAAACCACTCTTAAAATACAGCCAAATTACATTGAATAAACTGAAGTATTACCATAACAATTTGTTGCTTTTCATACAAATACCCGTGTACGAGTAGCAACCGTATAATTCGATGATTATTGGTTAATATATTGTAATGACTGCACAAAACAAGCGGAAATGCTTTACTGTTTTCTCAACCATCAAATAATTTCAATAACAGAATCACAAAGGTTTTTGGGGAAAAGGTCTTTATTGTTTTGCGATGCAACACACGGAATGAATGTGACCCACATAACGATTTTCTCACAGGATTAGTTCGAAACCGTGCCGGTATCAACATAAACAAACAGCAGAGTTTGACTTTCGTAACTCGAGCGTGACTGTAAAAAAGCGGCCAAAGGGTACAGTTACAGGCCCATATTGAATGTACAGGAACAAATTAGCATCTCACAGACACGTTACAAAATGCCTCTATAGTGGATTTAATGAACGAAGAACATTGTCATTAAACGCCTTACGGAGATGTAAACTCGGCTGCGGAGTTTCAGCGTTGCCTAAATTTAGCAATTAAGGAGGAGCTCACTTCGTGTGCCACCAGGTTGCGTATTGATTAAGTCAAGTCTGCGGCACCTGCAACCTTATCATACACTAACGTGAGTTCACTAGGTACTGTCTGACAATCTCACTAAGCACGAATCGAGATGGTCGGGACGTTCCAAAACTAACTCTATCGCGCTTGAGATGTTACCTGTAAGTCCTCTAACAAATTGAAACGGTATTTAAGACGAACCTTACTAATATTTATAGCATAAAATGTATTTTATTTCAGTTTAAGCGTGAAGTGTGAACGCAGTTTCATAGTTTAACTCGACATCATTCAGCTCGACAGCGCTGTTAAATTCTTACCCCATAAAAACTAATGGCGTCTCATTTAAACGGCCGTCCCTGGATTACTGTACATTCTAATAGTATCTACCTAATTGTTATTGCCACGCTTCATTACTTCTATTTCGAAATTATAAGTTCTTCAAAGATGTATCCATAATTTTAAATTATTGTTTTGGTTGGAAAACTTACTTGGTAAAATAGGTTTATAGCAGATAAAAAACTTCCGAATAGAAAGCAGCAAAGGATATGAATAAATTCATGTGTTAGTGACACGCGTCGAATACTGATCCTTTGGAATTTATTTACCTCGAATCTTGTCAGATATACAAGTACTTTTATATCTTACAAAATAATAACAATGCAAAATATTATTGTACTAAAATAAACATATTGTTTCTAATAGAATTCTAATAATATTTAAAAAATATATGGAACTAATCTGAAAATTACAGAGTTTTTTCGGTCATAATGACTGTAAAGTTATACTCGTAAAGTTTCTCCAGACGTGATCTATCTTCAATATTTAAAAAAAAATTGATATTTGGTTTATTATGACTACCGATTTATTTCGCCGGTTCAGTTTACTAAACGTTTTTATTTCTCTTAATTCTAACATAATATTATAAAGTATATCGAAAGTTGCACAATTTGGTGATAAAACAGACGTAACGAAATGCCCTGACTTTGCCAGGTTCGGTTCCAGTTTGGCACGCGGCCAGTTCCTCTACCAACTTTCTTGTATATGACCAAATAAAATCTCTACCCAATATTTATTGGCTCCAATCAGATAATAATTTGATACGAAATCTACGAAGAATTGAAATGCTTAATATACAGATATTATTTCTATTCAGCATATCGAACTGAGTGAATTTAATAATTTCTAAACGGGATTTATTTAGTACTTTCGTCAATATGAAATTCATTTTAAAACAGAATTAGCCCTGCTTCAGCTTATTGCTTTCAAGAGGCTGAAATTCTAAACTTTTGCGTATCGTGAACTAGGCTTTTACCATAAGTATCAGCGGGGGCGAAAGCGAGGGTTGAAATGGGGTTGGGCGAAATATACATTGATATTTCCAGAGTCCTCGAGGGTAGCGAATGCGGTTCAAGTCACTCAGGCTTGAGCCTTCTTCACGCTGCCACTGAGAAAGATTGTAATCCAGCTTTGTCAGAACTCAACGGGACCGGGAAGTGCTCGAGTGCCATTCAATATAATACTGTATCGAATTGGTAACAATGCACGTGCATTCATAGATTAAACTATGTTCAGGGATCAACGGGAACTTCAATGATATATTAAATCATATTGCAAAGTTTAAAGTAAGTAATTGAAACTTACTAAGTTGAGTATAAATAATGCAATTGCTAAATGTTTAAGGAGTTCCTAACAATGGCGAGACAGTAGCGTAAACTACAGTTTATCCGAGTTAGTTGCACAAATAGAGATCACAAACATTGCGAGAGCTGTCGAGTTAATATTTGTTGTAAACGGAAAGTTTGCGGCCGACTCTACTTATAGAACAGCACCGAGTCGGACGGACACGTCAATTTTTATTTGCCCCAACGCTAATGGTGCAAAAAGAGAAAAACCCTACGGCCCTAATCGATCAACGAACGGTTTTCAACGGTCGCTGACACGAATGTCTTCAAAACAAACTATAAAACCGTCATAACATAAATATTTTTACATAAAATATTGGTGAAAAGCCAAAGTAAATTCAATTGATGTTGATTTATTATTAGAATGCAGTATACGCAGAGAAATCCCTAATTAAACATAATTGATTTGTGGATTGATTAAACTCACTCGACAGACATATAAAATTGAATATTTTAAAAACTCAGTGGATCGGAAGAAAGATTTATTGAAAATTGGGACGCTTAGTATAACTCATGCAGAAAGGGGACAGTACGGAAACAACGCCAAAATAGAATGTACTCAATGTGGGGATTGTTCATTTTATGGATTTATGTATCTTTATAAACTTACTGCGATTGGGGGTATAATAAAATGTTGGAGTTCTGTTCAGTGTAATGGGTTTTATTTTTATATTCACTAGCTGTTCTGTGACTCGCGATTTTACCCGCATAATTCCAATTTTTTTTCGCAAAATGTTTAGATCCCTTAGGATGTTTATCCTATTTGCTAATTATAAGGAACATCTGTAGCAAAATTCACATATAACACTCCAGCCGCACTCACTTGTTTAATTAATGTTGTACATAATTCGACTATAAAACAGTTCTGGAAAGTATTGCAAGGTGCATAATTGAATTAATAATTTTGTAAATGATCTAGAACACGTATTAGTAGAAAGTTACAGTGTTGCCCGCTTAATGACCGTTCCGCAACATTATGGAAGTCGTTATTCAAAACGAAGGAATTAAATCAAAACATCTTATTTGCATACGTCTGAATAAATTTGTTATGTCATTGACCATTTTATTACCTACTCGGACAGTTTTTACGCAACTTTTTTAGCAAGCCAATATTTGTCTAATAATCAAATTCATCTAACTTGTGGTACAAACAATGGATATAAATTAAAGTATTTTACCATAAAATTAAAGAACCACCGAGGAAATCCAGCGTGTGGAAGCATTACGGTGACGTCACGAGCCCCGGACGCAGCTGTCATCTGACGCGGAGCCCTAGCCTGGGAAAGCACCGCCCTCGCTCGCACTCACCGACACGACACTCGCACCATATAGCTACGATACGACATTGAACTCCAATTGTACCGAACTTGACTTACTTTAAAACATTCTCATATTTTGAAGTTATATTGAAAATGAAAACTTTTCAAACACAACTATTATCTTAAAGGGAAAGTGACATTTTCAAGACACCTCTTACGCTGTGTGTAATCCATTTAGAAAGGATTGTTGCTACCAGATAAAGAGATAGAATACTACTTTCTAGAGATCAAAGACAAACTTTCAATATTCGTAAGCGTCGTAAATCAATCTTCGAGTCTGAAGGACTTTCCTTGTGTTTGGTAGTTTTGTGCTGTGAATAGCGTTTCTACGAACCTTTTCCGATCAATATATTTGATGGCAGTCGCTATAAATTCAACTGTGTATATAAATTTTGTACAAGTTGACCTGATTAATCGTACTTTCGACAATGTAAAATAATAATGTCATGACCTTTAGTCCCGGGCGACCGTTCGGGAGTATCGGTGTAATCACAATGATTGATTTTATAAAGTCGACGTAAACATTTCTATTTTCAGTATCTGGGTTTTAGTATTTCAACAGTAGTATTGATTTTATGAATTTCGACATCATTCTACTGTATAATTATAAATGTCGATAGAAGTACATACCATTGGCAGATCCAGAGTAGGTACTAATAGTTTATGATTTGTCCCTGGGTAGATGTATTAAACATAGACTACTTCACTACTACGACCCGCACTTCCAGTTATACCTTTAGAAAATCTGCAAAAATGTAAACTTCTGAAAATTGAGTTTGAGGCAAACATAAATTGGACAAAGCTTCGGTGCCAGTAGTGATTGTTTCAGCCACTCGGATTGTTTCATTCCATTGAGAACATAGTATTGCTTTTATTTTATTGAAAACTAGGTAACAGCCTTGCGGCGGCTCACCGGTAGCTACGTTGTTCGCACAGTTTCGAAATAATACCTCTGTATGTGCCGTATGTGGACGAACATGTTACTTTTATTCAGCGAAACCTTTTTATTTCTATAGGTATACTTTTATATGTCCCTCGAACTTCTAACACAGTGTCCACCTCTATAAAAAGTTATTTGATTTTATGAGCAAAGCTGAAGTTTGTCTCATATTAGTATTAGGGATACACAATAACTTTATTGATTTTACTCATGCAACTTTCTACGAGTAGTGTGGTTATGTAAAATTAATTGACTGTTTTAACCTAAAATTATAACATACAGCTTAAATTGTGTGGTCTACAATAATTCTAGGGATCATAAAAAATATATGTATTTGAGTTCTGTTCCAAGATTCTCGAATAAAGGTCGCGTTTCCGAATATTTAGTTGCACATGATTCAGATTTGACTAAGCCAATGCGAGCTCAACGACCGTCAACAACCTTGTGGATTTCAATTCTCCTCTTCAAGTGGACTGAGACGTTGGGAATGCATTTTAAACACAAGAGCGCTTGTGCCTTGCCGTCCGATATCTTCAAACGCTCTTAAAGTTAACGTTTGGTCTCACTTACTGAAACTTTTATGCCGCACTCAGTTCACTTTTATGTATTGCTTTCTTTTTATTTGTTTCAAAAGAAGAAACATAAAGGTATGGAAGTACTTAGATATTTTTTGTTATTTAACCAATATTTTACACGTTTTTAAGATCAGAAATTGTTAAATTGCTATATTTATGACACGTAGAATCCCGTTTCAACTCCCATACTGTTGTAAGGTGTATGTAATGGTTCATTGTTTTTGCGGTAAGTGCTCTGAGATTACACAAATTGATGCTTGTATGTTTGAAGTGAAAGGAAGTGTTCTGTTCCAGATAATGGACTCGCTTGTTTTGTTTTTAACAATGCATCTGTATATTATGCCACGCGCTGTAATGATATTGTTTCACTGTGTGATTTATGGATTCCTCATAACTATCATTATCGGGCAGTGCGATCTGTTTTTCGTAAGTCTTTATCTTGTTATTGATACACAATATTAAGAAAAAAATAACTTGTAGGTAAATGCATAAAATTCAGTCTGGCATGTTTAGATTCCCTGGAGATATGATGCATCAATGGCAAGCGATCGCATTTCGATTTATACGACGTCAATCTACTTTATACCCAAGGTGCATTCGAGAGTGGTGAAAGATGTCTCTTCGCCCAATGCTCGCGGCCCTATCGAAAATCGCACCTTACTCGCATTACCATCTGCATGCTCGATATCCGATGAGTCGACGGATGAGTTTGGGAATTCCCGCGAATTATCCAACAAACTAACGAGCAGTTGTAAAACAAGTCTAGTCTCCTGTCGCGTCTAGACGCTGCGCGGCGGATCCCTATCGGCTGCCGTAAAATTATGTGACATGGGCGGACAATGTACCGTCCTAGGATATCCGCGCTTGTGTTCGATCTTTATTCGGTTATATAATTTATTTTAAAATCTGTCTAAGTATATAATAAATGGCCAAACTCAGTCCCAGAGCTCCCCTCTTTTGTGTAGCATAAATAAATATTGGACGACAGTAAAAAGAATTCTATTTCCATTATTATAATAACACTCCCAATACGCGACCGATCAAGTGTGTTCTCGTACCTAACTTTCAAGCTCTCTGTAAATACGTCTCCGCACAAAGTTCAGTTCAATATTCCTGAGTAGTGTTAAATTTATTCATATCGTTTTGTAAGGATTGCTTGATTTTATATTAATGTTCACTGTGTATTGTAATTGCCTCTGTTATATAATATTTTTACAAGCTAAATGTCTTCAGTTAGATATCAAAGGACATTATTAAAAAGCATTTATATTGATATACGCTTTTGTAATGTAATGAATAGTATAAGTACTTTTTATACCGCCAAACATTTCTCGCGGCATTTCATAAAATATACCTAAACTCACTCGGTTCCCATGTTATCGCTGATAAGTTAGCAATAAAATACGTTTTATTACTTTACGTAACCAAAAGATAAAATACGTGCTCACATGTAGAGCGTTTCATCTTTGCACAATAGAGGTCGCACACGATAACCCGCAATAGAATAAATCGTAACACCCGGAGCACAAAGAGATCTAGATCAAACGGACAATGCGTTCTTTGCGAAACTTGTTAGTAATTTGAGAGGTGTTAGCGACTTTCTGCGGTGAGAGTTGTGCTAAGTGGCGAAACTATGGGTACAATGGAAGGTTGTGGTGCACCGTGGAGGCATAGACATTGTGCGTGGCTGGAAATCGGCTACTGCCGGTGGCATGATGCGGCTCATGGGTCAGCGCGCGCTACCTTTCACTGCAGCACGCAGTGCGCCGGCCCGAGGCGCCATAAACCTCTAATTATACACCAACAGTTAATGCATTCAAACAGCGATAAAAAGCCAACATTTATAACAATATAACACGATCTTTTTGAAGACGTGTAAAAAATCGTTTGTAACAAACAAATACTTAGATTAAATAATTATTATGCATCAGTTTTTTGCAACGCTATGATGTATCTAACCAAAATGTAAATAAACCAACTGAAACCGAATTAAACTCGAATGTCTTCATAATTTAATCTAAAGCAACGGGGATGTAAATTATTCGCTTTAAATGGGATCAGATACAAAGGGTTCCCTGTTTCACGATGGCTCTATATCCCTTAATTATCAGCTGTACGTAGTAAACCACAAGTAGCTACCGATGTCTGCGGGAGTTATTGAGTTTACTTGAGTATTTTGATATACCTAAGAAAAACCTCCAATTTGCTCAATTCGAATAGGCTCAATAACATTTGTCTCCGAGATAATAAGATAATTCTAAATGTAAACATGGGCCCGTAAGATTCTTATACTCGTACAATAACCCGTTTAAAAGAGAACATAAAGAAGAATTACAGAACAATGAAACAATAACTGATATCGACCAAAAGCTAATAAGTTATTCGCATTACATGCTTATTGCATTTGAAAATGAGAATTGTACTTAATTGTTTTCGTGGACCGATTTTATGGATTCTGTCAGTAATAATGACACGGCCAACATGGACGCCCGAATAATAGCTGTTCTTGTTGGAGTCGTTCTCAGTTTAGTAAGTCACTAGTCAATACAATGTTATTATATTTTGATGATTACGCTACATAAATAATGTTATAGATCAATATTTTTTTATTATGCATTTCAATGCTTATTCCTTTTTTTAAGTCTATCATTTATACTATACTGATAAAAAGTTTATTTTAGGTTCACAGTGGACCTTTACAATCAAATCATATTAAAACTAGTAAGTAGTGCAACATTGGTGAATCGTAATAATAATATTTGGTAATTGCTGTTAATTAATATGTTTAAATGTTGTATCGTAATATATATAAGTAATATAGTATTGTAACCAAGAGTTTCTTTTTTATAGATATGCGTTTCTACAATAAAAATAAAATGAAAGGCTTAATATTTAAAACCGACAATAAAAAATATTTAAGATCAAATAGTCGCAAAAGTGATAATGTTGATACCCAGAACGTTGATAGTGTTGGAGATGGCGAACGCGGTGAGACTGACAATAGTTCCAACGAAGACATAAGGGACTATATCCCGACTACAGAGGATCCCTGTTTGAAAAGAAATTCCTCAGGAACTACGGAATCTCGTAAATATACATTTTACTTACTTTCGCAGACAATATTATTGCAAGATCACTTCCGCAAACATAATAAAACAATATTTTTGTACTATAAAGAAAGAGAATATGGATATGTAACATTTTGTTTTCGCAGAGTCCAGATCGGTGAGAGTTGGTAAGATCGATTCTTTACAATGATACCTCCCATAAAAAATCATTATAAGTACTTACTAGTGGTCTTAACTGTAGCAATCGACCTTGAACTGTAGTAGTATTAAACTTGAAAGTATCGATAGTATATTAAATATTTTTCCTAGTATATAAGATATAAATTTATTAATTTTAAGGGGACACGTTTACTCCACAAGAACTGCTGCAAATAACAATAAGATTAATAAAAAAAGGTAATTACTAAATCAAGGATACAATTCTAAGAAGTTCAGAAAAAATATTCAATAATTTCATTGCATTTTTGTAGTGGAATATCCAGGACGTAAGTAGATATTATGATTTATAAGGCTAGAGAAGTAAAGAATTTTCTAAATTGTTTACCTTCTAACAAAAAATAGTATAACCTTTTAAGTCCTAGCATCCTTTATATAGAATCTCGATCTTTTAAACTTATTAACTACTTTGTTTATTTTTTTATGTATAAATTCTCATACAAGTGAACTGTTTTGTAAGTTCTTTAGAGAATAAAGTTTCTTTAAACCGAACTACAGGTGGGTACGGATTCGTTAGCTCTGAGAAAAGTGCCAGAACATTAGCCGACAAACTCTTCGCAGCATTCTGTATGTATCTATTAGAACGTTTTCCTAAAAAAAATAAAACCATTTATCGTAAATATCTTAGAAATGAAAATTAATTTATTGGTTTAGTTCAGACTAGAAGAAGAATAGTTATACTTAAGGGTAAGTTCAATAATATGTTTAAAAACTATACTTAAAGTTGATATTGAAATTTGATTTTAAAATACACTTTATTTATTTCAATATTTATTTTCAATTTTTTTTTATGTACCTTTCTTAAATAAATAAATATTTTTGTAAGTAAAAAGTATAGCTAATGAATATAATATAATGTAATATACTTACATTACTCTTAAATTTTGTTTAGAGGTTCATATTCCTGGACTGGATGCACTTCAAGCTTTAGCATTGAGCGGCTCATGTAAGTTTAATTCATAACCGTATTTTCATAATACGTTGTGTATAAATATGTAACGCTGTGTTATCATTTTAAAATATTTTTCTCTAGCCGCAAACCTAAGAGACATCAATTATTCTATTGAATCACCAAAAAGTGAAGGTAAAATTCATAATATGCAATATTTAATTGAATGAATGACGATTGAGGAGGAGGAACCCGTAGTTTCCCTGTGATTATTGTATATACCTGACTATAATAGTACTTTCTATTTTTAGGAGATGCATTTTCATACGAAACACCTACTAACTATACAAGACTAAGTAGCCAATACAAACGTATGTACCAATAATATTTGTTCGATAATTGGATAAACATTTAAGAAATTACTTGTAGGTACCTACATACTTCATTAACTCTTAATCGTAAATCATTAAATCAGGTGTTTCAGACGCTAGAAACTACTTTCACACCCAGACCAAGGCAAACTTTTGTGGATCACACATATTTACTTTCCACGGGAATTGATCCCTATGTTTGGCAGTCCCGCATAGCGACCACCACCATTTGGGTCATCCAATAATACCTTTATTACTATTATTTGCAGTCCTAATCAAGAACAATAATGGAGATAAAATAACAAAGAAGGATAATATTAAACGACGTCGAAGTGAGTTGACAATAGCGCAGTTGGCAGGCTGTGCACATACTAAATGGTCTAAACAAAGAGCAACACAAATTGATAAAACAAACAATTAATTTCAGTAAAACTTAACAAAAAATTTGGGCGAAATAGAAAATTCGCTGTCAATCGTTCACAGAGGAATAAACATGATGGGAAAATAAAGGAAAGAAGTAAAAATAACGACAGACTAAGAAGTAGGGGTAAAATATGTTTATGATACTCTCCACCACAGTACATCATGCTTTGCACTTAGTTATTGCACATGTAGAATTACTGTAAATACTATGCATAATATGCGAATGATTCACTATAACTTTTCTTAGTAAAGAAAACTACGAATAAGTTATCAGGCAAATAAAGCAGTATAAAATTCCTATTCTCTTTATGCTCCCAATCAATTTGTGTGTAAAGGTTATTCCAAAATATCTTCGGTTCAAGGTGCATCCAAATTTACGTGTCGATGGAGATACCAATGTACAAATCGAACGGATCAATCTTCGTGTCACATACATCCGGACTGTACTAATAATCCGTATAATACATGTGAGTTTATATTAAAATACCTTGACCATGCAGTTTCAGTTTACCCTCAATCTTCAAAGATATCAAATAATGAAATTTGATGTAGGTACAAAACATTAATGGGATATAACTATGACGGGTATCTTTACAGACATGTTTCCTTTTACTTTCTTTAAACTTTGAAACGATAGTATTTTTTTAAAAGTCCGTAGAAAGTTTAACTCTAATGAATTTTAAAGGTTTATACTCGTATTTTAATATAATAGGATCGACAGGTCTAACAACGATATTTACTTTTCAAAAGATATTGGTGCAGCACATCAAGACACAAAAATGCGAAGTTCAAATCAAAAAGGTATTACATATTTATTTTACGACTTGTTTCATTCACATAAACCAATCATTGAGGTGTCGCTCAATATCGCCCACTGCTTAAATCATCTGTTACAGATGTGGAGGCCACTGATGATGATATTCACATAAAAAATATGATCAAATATTTTGAATTTCAGTATCTTTAGCTCCTGTAGACGAAGAAGTGATGGAAATAAGTAAGTTATTTAAAACTATAGTATTTTCACCCCCGTTTCGTAGAACTAGCGAACATTTCAAATAAGTACTTATACATATGTATAGCTTCAAATTATTTATTTATTTTATTATACTATCATATTAAACTACATAAGTTTTATTTTGTTGTTATTTTTGGACTTTAGATTCTTGTGTGGATTGGTTTTTTTTTATATACAATATAATTTACCCTCATTACTTTAATTTAATTTAGCTTTAACTGAAAAAGTAACTCATTTTCGATAACTACCGGAAAAATGCTCTATACATTTATTGTAACTTTTTGAAAACCGAATAAAGTATTTTTCTAAATTACAGCACCTAAACTTATTTTTTTTTTTGTATTTCAGTACAGAGACATTTACTAAGTGTAAGACCGACCATAGTCAGTGAGTTTGTTTACAATTACCTGTACTTATTCACAATTACAGTATATAAATGTATTTATTTTATTTGTCAGATGATATACAATCCGAAAGTATTGGCCAGTACTTCAACAGACTAATACAAAATGGCGGACGTAATTATTTCTACATTATTTTTTTATTTCCTTCGACTTTCGTCGTAGATTTAAGGTATTCCTATTTGATCATTATTGATATTATTTTCAAAACCAATATCGTTCTATGTATTACTGTATGCATAAATAAATAAAAATATACTTAAATACTTTTCTTCAGGTCCAATACGTATTAAGAGTGGCAT
Organism: Timandra comae; assembly: GCA_958496195.1. Lineage (NCBI taxonomy): Eukaryota > Metazoa > Arthropoda > Insecta > Lepidoptera > Geometridae > Timandra > Timandra comae. The sequence continues at coordinate 4,792,042 of OY292355.1, read as the reverse complement.
GAAGGCTGTAAGTGAAAATATTTTTCTAAGTTCCAAGGCCCTCTGGCATACCTTATGTTTGAATGTCATTGAGTACTTTTATTAGATCTTGAAACATTTGTAACAGGTCGGAAGCAATGGGAGCAAACAGGTAAAATTGAATTCGTATTACCGTTAATCATATCTCCATTGGCCATAAAAATACAAATAGTGTATAATACACACTATTTGTATTTTAGTATTATTTATTTTATTATTTTGTATTAAAATAATTACTCAACGTATTCTTTATTTAGGTTAAAAAATTGTCTTTCTCTCAAGACTTGACCGACTATATTTACGAGTCTAATAGAGACCCCAGTGTACATGCTCCTACTCCTGGCGATTCTTATAGTCGATACTACTACGACTATGACGAACAAGCAAATATTTCCCAGGTAAACTAAGTACTTATTCTTAAATATAAATATGTACTAGAAATTATACTTGGTGATTATAAAATGCATGTTTTTATTCAAGAAATTTTATCAAAAATAAATACTGAGGTAAAATATGTATAATTTTCGTGACCGTTTTTAATTATACATACGTTTTTTTTTTCAGTTTTCTGACGCTGATACAAATTCTGCAAAAAACGAAGCTACGGTAAAATAGTATTTTCATGTCTGTATTATTATGTAAAAGTCTAAATTATGTAACACACATGTGATATAACATTGTTATTTAATTAAGTATACACGTAAAACAATGTAGAATTACCTTACGTTTTTTTATTTTCAGCCTCATAAAAGTGAAAATTATGGTGCTCCTACTACTACGGATTCCTATAGTCGGTACTACTATGACTATGACGAAGAAGCAAATATTTCTCAGGTATTTATGAAATGCATGTTTTTAAAATACAAGTTGTAATCCGGTCAATTTACACCAAAAAAATGGGTCCATATTGGCTCACCTAAAGTTCTTTACCCGAAAATGTTTTTCCTAACTATTTGTAGTCCGAATGATCATTCTTCCTAAAATTTTTCATCCTAAAGTTTTAATTCATACTATTTGTAGTGCTACCGACGATGCTCATAACACTGATGTGTCCGAAAATTTTAATTACTAACATCATTAATGTAAATATATTTAAACTCCTACTGTTTTTTATCATAACGCTTTTATCCCTAAACATACTTACCATAATATTTTCACTCATGCTCAGAAAGAAACATTTACCAAGTGTAATAAAAAATATATACGTGTAGAAGATGATATTTATAATTTTAATTATTATTATACGACTCGTTTACGGTTATGCTTATGGCTTGGGAGTTTACCATAACCATAACTAAAGGACCAATTCGGTTCTGGCACTTCGCCGGCCGCTGCCGCTGCCGCGGCACGCTCGCTCGGCTCGTGCGTTGGGGTCACAGTTCTAACATAACCTAAACCAATAATTAGGAATAGGACCGATTCGTTACTGGAACTTGACTGAATGATTGGAGCAGGACTCTGGTTTTGCTCGCTCGGCTCTTGCGTTATATGTTATACCTACATGTTATGTAAAAACAAAGTTACGAAAAATGTATGTATATAATATTGATTATAAATCTAAACAAAAAAGATATGACTTTGAATAATAGTATGAACGATAGTTATGTTGAGAAAATATAGGAAAACAAATGTTTCGGAATTAAAACATTAGTGACAAAGATTTTAGGAGTTGCGATTGTTAGGATAAAAAATGTTAGGAAGAAAATTTTCGGATTTCCAATTATCGGAGTTGAAATTTTAGGTGAACTTTGGCGCACCCCAAAAAAATAAAGTGAAGGTGCAATAATTCACATCAGGCTAAAAATCAGTAAAAATTGTCATGAAAGTCAAATCAAAGAGTTGATCGCGATTTTCAAGTTACAATTTTCGTGACCGTGTTTTGGTTAATTTAATTTTACAAACGCTTTTTTCAGTATTCTGACTCAGACAAAAATTCTGCGAAAAACGAACTTAAGGTAAAATAATTAAATTTTCATGTCTGTATTATGTAAAAGTCTAGATTATGTAACACACATGTAATATAACATAATTAGGTATTTAATGAAGTATATGTGTAAAATAATCTAGAGTTCCTTACGTTTTAATGATACTTTATTTTTCAGCCTCATAAAAGTGAAAATTATGGTGCTCCTACTACTACGGATTCCTATAGTCGGTACTACTATGACTATGACGAAGAAGCAAATATTTCTCAGGTATTTATAAAATGCATTTATAATCCGGTCAATTCACCCTTAAAATGATAGTGAAGGTGCAATAATACACATCAGGCTAAAAATCAGTAAAAATTGTTCAAAACATAATTATAAATGAAAATTTGAAACTCACCATCAATCCCCTTTGATCATTTTGTTTATACCAGGTCAAATGTCAAAAAAGAGTCGATCGCGATTTTCATGTTACAATTTTCGTGACCGTTTTGTTAATTTAATTTTACAAACGCTTTTTTTCAGTTTTCTGACTCTGATAAAAATTCTGCGAAAAACGAACTTAAGGTAAAATAGTAAAATTCCATGTCTGTATTATTATGTAACACACATGTTATATAACATAGTTAGGTATTTAATAAAGTATAAATGTTAAATAATCTAGAGTTCCTTACGTTTTAATGACACTTTGTTTTTCAGCCTTCTGAAAGTGATTTCGATACAAAGTCTGCAAAAAATAAACCTAAGGTAAAATAGTAAATTTTCATGATCGTCAAATTGTTATTGTTACGTATTTATATGTACTTGAATATTTAAAAAGCCTGTACTTGAAATTATATACATTTATTTACACTTTTCAGCCATCTAAAGATGACGCTGATATAAACTCTGACAAAAATAAATCTAAGGTAAAATCTCGTTAAGTAAGTTATTATGGAGTAATTATATTAATACTAAACATAAAGCCGCGAACCCACCGCGACGCACGCTACGCCCACGGTCCACGGCCACGCAGCTCAGCTACGTTGAGCTATAGCCGAGTCAGCCACGAATGTATTAATGACGTCATTTTCGTGTGTAGCGTGTGCGTGTACTTCGGTGGGTTTTACCTCATACATTTTCATAGAAAGCGAAACTGAGTACACGTGCGTAGCGTGTGCGTGTGCGTCGGTGGGTTTGAGCCTTAAATATAAAAAACCTGTGCCTACACATTCAAATGACGTATATTAATGTAATATTTTTCGTCCACATAATATCTATATGAGCATTTTAACAAATATATTTGTAATTTTTCAGTCTGCCGAAAATTACCCAGATACCGATTCTGAGGTAAAAATTATAGACTATTTCAAATTATTTATTGATTAAAAATATGCTCAATATCTCTAGCATTAATTAAACCGACTACTAACTCAGTGAATACATACGTTACAACAACTGCTTTATTGTTTTCTTCATTGAAATGTTATTATGTTTATTTAGTATATTTAAGAACACATGCAACTTAAAAAATATAATTATTATGTATATTTTTTTCAGTTTTCTGGACCTAAAACATTTACATTTGACAGAAATTTCACTGTGGTAAAAATAATAATAATCATATACATACAATACCTTCATAAATGTTTGTTCGTTTTTACTTAAAATGAAAATTCTAAAATGAAATACAATTTTTCAGACTCCTATATATAAAGAAAAAAACCAGCCATAAATATCTTTGAGGTAAAAGCAGTAATTTTCGTGTACACATTATATTTATAGGAGTATTCTCTAATAAGTACTTATATGTTTTGTTTGTTACCAAATATGAATGTATCTATTTATTTTCTTTTTTGTTTCTAAGGCAATCCAGAGTATTCATAGCTATTTATAGACTTTTATTATATGGTCTGTGTATGTTACATTTGTATTTACTTATCTTGATTATTTAAAATTTTATGCAGAGAATGAAACAATTGTTGGACGTAAAAGACAGCGACGCGACGCAACCGTTAGTAACTTTTATTATTTTTCACCACTTTTTATAAAAATTAACGTACTTATGTCTTTCTGACGACAATATCCAACTTAACCGTTATTATTCAAATAACTTTCTTCGGAGTAATTCACTAGCTAAATTTAATACAAATTCTGTCGCCTATGGATAGATGAAACTCAAAAGAAGGGTAACAGGACAAGAAGAGAAAGATATATAAACACACTATCCACCAAACTTGTTTATATTAAATACTTATTATTTTTTAGGATGAGTCCAAGAACGCAAGAGAAACACGCATAAAGTCAAGAAAAAAATTGGTCATATTGGCATAGAGGTTTCGGCACAATATTCATTATTAAAAATATATGTATAATACGTTGTTTGTTTAGTTGATAAAGATGTAAGATTATAAAACATGAAAGGTAACACGCGCCCCCTTAACGTGTGTGTTGTATCGGTAACTCGGACAAGGTCGTAGAAGACGGACAATAAATATCCCGGAACCAAACGACACCATCCGACTTCTCTATTCATTCATGTTTTTGCAAAAACAAAAGTGTTTCTTCGGTCAATTTCTGTATAAAAATTTAATAAAAACAAAATTGCTAAATCTCAGAATCACGTTTTATTTTTTGCATCAGTTTGTAGCCAACCAAAATGTAAATAAACTAACTTGAACCGAATTAAACTCGAATGTCTTTATAATGTAATGTATAGGAACACAGATGTAAATTATTCACTTTAAATGGAATCAGAAACAAAGGGTTCCCGATGCCTCTATATCCCGTAATTATCAGTCGTATCGTAGTAAACCACAAGTAAGTAGCTACCAATTTCTGCGAAGGTTATGGAGATAACTTATACATTTTGATACCACTGATAAATCAAAAACTATATCGCCAATAGACATCTGTTCTACAATATGTATTTGTTGTATAATATTCAATTATAACCAATGTTCAAGATTCTTATGCTCGTTTAAAAGAAAATATAGAAGAATCAATGAAACAAAAATGAACGAGTAGGCAAAATGATATCGGCCCAAAAGCTAATAAGTTATTCGCATTACACGCTTAGTGCATTTCCATTAAGAGTTATAATTGTTTTCCTGGAAAGATTTTATTGATTCTGTCAGTAATAATGACACGGCCAACATGGACGCCCGAATAATAGCTGTTCTTGTTGGTTTCGTTCTCGGTTTAGTAAGTCACTACACTACCATGCTATTTATGTAATAATTACTTAGTTTTAGTAGCATTGATACCAAATATATATTTCGATTTTAGATTCACAGTGCACCAAAGTTACAATCAATTCATAAACATATTAAAACTAGTAAGTAGTAGTCCGATATTCTATTAAACAACTTGACCGTAACTGGAAGCTTTATTGAGAATAGCATTTCCGTTTCCGTCGATTACCTACCAGTTTTTTAAGACTTTTAACGACCTTGTTTCCGGTCAAGTGGCGCCACCTGGCGGTTTCGCGCCATTTTGTTTTATAAAATGAGCGGCGACATTTTGTCATTGGCGTTTGTGTTTCCGTCGTGACAACACGTGTGCAGCAACTGCTCGCAAATAAATTAAACTGTATTAACTGTACTATAAGACAGACTCAGGTGAGTATTGTAATTAATTTAATACTTTTATAACGGGTTTTCCCGTTCGTTTTAGTACTTTTACCTACCCTAATTGTGTTACAGAATATATTTAAATGGTTTTGCTATTTAAATTAAGTATATTGAGTGATATGTGTAACACTTGCAACAAAGTTAATATTTTCTTTAGCAAATTTTTATTTTTAGATTACACTTATGACGCGAACTAATACAGTTTGTTTACAGTGATAACTAAGAACATTTTTTTTTCGGCTATGGAGCCAGAAGCTGTGGCGGGTCCGAGTGGAGTAAGTCAAAAACGGAACCGCAGCCGATCGAGCAGCAGTAGTAGCAGCAGCAGCAGCACTTCATCAAGCTCACCATCGGATAATAAGCGCAGATGGTCGCGTCGGCACAAAAAACGTAAGCGTTCCAAGCGTTCTAACCATATAATAGACACGTTGGTTAAGGAAGTAGGCGAGTTACGCAAACAGATGGCTGCTTCATCAAGAAATAATGATGATGCATGTCTGGATAGTGTTTCAATTTACACACAAATGAGTGATGAACTTCACGAACAGGTAGATGACACACATGCTGTTAATCATGATCATAGATATTTAAATGATGATTTAAGCTTTACATTTGATATTGAAACCAAAATAAAGGAACCAACTGTCCCAAAAACTTCGGATATATATTTGAAAATGTTGCTTGAGGTTCAGAGACTAGGTTCTACCTCTTGGTCTGAAATTAGATACGCAGATACACAGAAAATGTACAACCACGCTCCAGGTTTCATTGAGTTAGAAACAAACGAAGAGGTCAAAGTATATGACACCTTACGTCATCTTTCTCACGCGGATAAATCATACGCGGCTCTAACCTACGGCATATTAAAACAAAAAGAGTGCCTTCAAGACGGTATTCGAAATCTCCTTTCGTGGGCAAAGAGTACAGAGGTAGGTTTTGACAGCTTGAGCACTAAAATAGAGGAATTATTTCTAAATGGTGAATTTCATAGAATTTCTTCTGAGCTATTGCAATTAGTTTGTGGACATAGGGCCGAGACTATAGAAATGCGCCGAGAAACTATTACCAGCCAAGTTCGTGATCCATTACTAAAAGCGTATTTAAATAAGATCCCTCCTTCTACAACTTACTTGTTTGATTCGGAGCGGTTTACATCTGTACTTGAAAAAGCAGGAGGGGTTCGCAAAGCATTTTGGCCACCAAAAACCGAAAGTTTTCAAACGAAAACTAATTATTCTAATCGCCGCCCCTCGCGGGGGCATGGCGTACCAAAATCTATAGTTCCATCGCGTGGAACTCAGTGCCCTCATCACGAACCCAGCTGTCAACAGCTAACTTATAATAACCCACCCTCGCGGGGTGGATATGGACATACAAATTATGTTCCGAGAGGTCAATTTTCAAGCGTACAACCCAGCCACCACAGTGGAAGGGGTTTCTTTCATAACCGAGGTTCACGAACCGACCGAGGAGTCAACAATCGACACGGTAATATCCGAAACAATTCCAAGGGAAGTCAGAAAAGAAATTACAAACAATGACTCGAAACGATTCGAAGCCGGTCAGTTAGCGCATTACCAAGAACAGTGGAAAGAAATGGGAGCACCAGAAATCATTTTAAAGTACATCCAAGGGTATCGCATACCTTTTTTCAAAAAACCTCTTCTAATATATCCAAATTTAATCAATTGTCCATTCCAAACTCCTATTTCGGAGAAAATGACGGCAGTCATTCGAGAAATGAAATCTCAGGGAATTTTAAAATCGGCTCCAATGTCTCCAGCTTCATAACCCCGCTGTTTTTAATACCAAAAACCGACGGGTCAATCAGACCAATATTCAACCTCAAAGCGCTAAACGATTATGTGAAGACCGAGCCATTTCACCTAATAAACATGTATCGCATCCCAGATTTCATTCAACCACGCGATTGGATGTGCAAAATAGATTTGTCTCAAGCATATTTTCACCTGAAAATGACCAAATCACAAAGACGCTTCCTACGCATAATTTACAATCGCGAACTATTAGAGATAACGTGCTTACCATTCGGGCTCAACACGGCCCCAAGAGTTTTTTCAACAGTAACAAATTGGGTGGCACATATATTAAGGGAAAGGTTCAATATACGAATTCTAGTTTATCTCGACGATTTTTTACTAGTAAATCAGGATATGAATGCTCTTCGTGTTCAGGTACATATAGTCATACAAACACTGCAAACCCTAGGATGGCAAATAAATTTCAAAAAATCGATCTTACACCCGCAACGAAACCTTATTTATCTAGGGATACTATGGAATCCTTGGAACAATCTGAAAGCCTTGCCAGAGGAAAAAGTCATAGTTCTAAAGGAAAAAATAAAGGTAGTTCTCGAAGAAAAGAAGTTATCCATCAAAGATTTACAGAAAATAATAGGTCTTCTCAACTTTGCAAGTTTTGTTGTTCCACGAGGTCGCCTCCATCACAAACATCTGATAAGGTTTATGAACTCTCTGCCAGACCTACCATTGAAGCATTATTCATTGCCGAAAACAGTCTCGGACGAAATGCACTGGTGGCTGCAAAACTGCCAGTTAACAACACCGTTACACAGCCCACCGCCTCAACATTTTATTGTAACAGACGCCTCCGACCAGGGTTGGGGTGCACAGGTCAACGATCAAGCTACCTGGGGCAATTGGCTACCAGAAGAAGAACATCTGCACTGCAACCAAAAGGAGATGTTGGCGATACTGCATGTCCTTCAGAGTTTCGCACCGACACTGAGAGGCAGCTCAATCCTCTTTCAATGCGACAACAAAGTTGCAGTCGCTTATCTGAGGAAGGAAGGAGGTACGAAATCATTACATCTATTAAACATAACCTATCAAATTCTAGAATTAGTAGACAAGCATCAAATTCAGTTCCAAATTCATTATCTCCCAGGCAGATACAATATTCAGGCGGACCATCTGTCCCGTCTTCGCCAACCTCCCGAATGGCACCTATTACCAACAGGAGCAGAAATAGTGTTTGCAAAGTGGGGAGTTCCAGTGATAGACCTGTTTGCGTCGAAAACCGCTCATGTGGTATTCAACTATGTGTCCCGAGATTTAAAAGATCCACAAGCCTTATTTCACGACGCATTCAGCGTTCCATGGAACTACCCTCTGGCGTGGATATTTCCACCCCCATTTCTTGTTCCCAAAGTCCTGACGCATCTAAATCAGTCGACAGGAATCTTCTTAATAATAGTCCCTCGGTGGCAGAAAGTGTTTTGGCGAGCCGACCTCAAAGCAAAAGCACTCGAAGCCCCACTAACTCTATACAATCTTCAGAGACATCTGATCGACACATCGACCGGACTCCCACCACCAAAAATCGAAAACTTAACGCTCGAAGTTTGGAAGTGTGGGGGTGGTCTGAAACGGTAAAAACATGGAACCCAGAACAGATATCTTTACTTAAAAATTCATGGCGTAAGTCCACTTTAAAAACCTACGAAGTGGCGTGGAAGCGATGGATATCCTGGTCTAATAGTAAAAATATAAATCCTATTAATCCCACTGGTTCTCAACTAGCTCAGTTCTTATCAGATTTATATTTAGTTAATAATTTGTCTTATAATACTATATTATTGCATAAATCTGTAGTGTCTACCTTATGTAACACTGAACAGTCGAGTCACTTAAGTTCACATGTACTTGTCAAACACATTCTTAAATCAATCTCTTTAAAAACCCGAAGAATCCTAAAGGACCTATTTGGGACGTTAGTAAATTAAGTTCATATTTAAGTAACTACACAATAGACATAAATAATTTGTTTCAAACATCACGACATACAGCTACCTTGTTATTGCTTTGTTCTGGAAGACGCATACATGATTTGACATTATTATGTGTTGATCCTAATCATTGTGTGAGATCAAATGACAGTATATTATTTTGGCCGCAATTTGGTTAAAAAACTGACAGTAGTAACTACAGACAGTCAGGATGGAAGCTTCTTGTAAATACTGAAAACCGTAACCTAGATCCAGTGTATTGGATTGAAAGGACAATAGCTTTATTAAATGAAAGACGCGTTGCTTCGAACACCTTTAATCTTTTTATTACAGTTAGAGGAGTTGCTAAATCTGCCTCACGTACAGTAATAGCAGGCTGGGTAAAAACTCTATTAAAGGAAGCAAATATTACAGCAGCGCCGGGAAGTTTTCGTTCTGCAGTGGCTTCTAAAAGCTGGCTGGAAAACGACTCCATTGATGATATCTTGGCACGTGGCAACTGGCGATCAGCTAATACATTTCAACGTTTTTATCAACGTGAAGTAATGAGTAGTGGTGATTCACAGAAGGTTACACATTTATTTACACCCGTTAATTAATTTTGATGTGATTTATTTTATATTCAGTTGAAGGAAACATTTTTCGTTATTTGTAATTGAAATATTAAAAAATAGTTGTAAAAAATTGTGTTTTTATTTCATATCACATTGGCGTTAATATTATCACACAATAGGTACAATAAGTGGCGTCACCAGGCGATAATAAACAGATCTCAATAAAGCTTCCAGTTACGGTCAAGTTGTTTAATAGCAGCGTTTTACCTGAAATAAAACGCATATTAAAATACTTACCTAACTGGACGCTTCTACTTTAATTCCTGCCTGGTGAAAATTGAGCCAATGACAAAATGTCGCCGCTCATTTTATAAAACAAAATGGCGCGAAACCGCCAGGTGGCGCCACTTGACCGGAAACAAGGTCGTTAAAAGTCTTAAAAAACTGGTAGGTAATCGACGGAAACGGAAATGCTATTCTCAATAAAGCTTCCAGTTAGGTAAGTATTTTAATATGCGTTTTATTTCAGGTAAAACGCTGCTAATAAATTGTGTGTGAAACATCATAACATTTGTTCCGTTTGTTTTTAATTATATTCGACTGTTGTAACATTGTAATAAACAATTGTTTTTTTTTCAGATATACACCAATATAATAAAGGTGTTAGAGATGGCAAACTCGGTAGTGAGAATGACTATAGTTCTTACGAAGACAACGGCTATGTCACTACTACGGAGGATCCCTGTTTGAAAAGAAATTCCTCAAGAAATACTCGTAAATATACTTATTTTAGCAGTCAACATTTTTGCAAGATCTCTTCTATTTTTTCATTTATAATTTAATATAAATTAAGTTTACATTCTTATGGTTACATTCCTGTGCAACGAAAACCAAAAGGTTTATCTGCGCACAAGTCACTCACTCATTCACAGCGGATTACATAAACAAAAGTTATGTTACTAAGTATATATAGTACATTGGTTCTTATAATCTAACTAATGAATCTAATCACAATATTCATGCCAACACAATAAAACATTATTTGTGTAATATAACATATGAAAATATATAATGGACATTGGACATATAAATTTTGTTTCCGCAGTGTCTATGACGGTGACCCGATCGTTGAGAGTTGGTAAGATCTATTCTGCATAATGATTGTGAACAATACATACATAGTATATAGCCCTCCATTTGTTATATTGTAAATGCCTCATCACCTTAACTTTAGCGAACAATATTAATTGACCTGTGTTTTGAAACAAAACACACACTTTTTAATAGATTACTTAGTCTATACTAATATTATAAAGAGGAAAGATTTGTTTGTTTGTTTGTTTGTTTGTTTGTATGTAACGAATAGGCTCCGAAACTACTGAACCGATTTCAATAATTCTTTCACCATTAGAAAGCTACATTCACCCTGAATAACATAGGCTATATTTTATCCCCGTATTCCCACGGGAACGGGAACTACGCGCGTGAAACCGCGGGGCGCTGCTAGTCTGTTATATACACGTAACATATCTAACAAAGTTTTTAAATTATTCAATTTAAGGTGATACGTTTACTCCACAAGAAATGCTGCCAATAACAATAAAACTATTGCAAAAAGGTATTGTTTGACAAACGATTGGAACTCTGATTGTATAAACCATAGAATAAGGATCACGACCAGGATTCTCTCTGGTCTCTGGTATAAACATTAGAAAAAATTGAATAATGTTGTTTGCCTTTTTATAGTGCCACGGCCGGGGAGTAAGTAGATCTACTTTTGTTTGTAGAAAAGTGTTATGTATTTTATTCGAGTTCAGTTTCCATTGATTATGTTATCTAATACTTAACTTACCTATACAAATACATTACTTGTTCAATCACTAAAGGTGGAATAGGATTCGTCAGCTCCACGAACAGTTCCAGAACATTAGCCGACAAACTCTTCGGAGCATACTGTATGTATTTATTAGAACATATTCGTGAAAATAAAATGATTTATAGTAAATAAATGAAAACTTATTTAATTACTCAGTCCAGACTAGAAGAAGAATAGTTATCCTCAAGGGTAAGTAAAACATATGCATATGACCAACGTTAACGCACTTTATTAATATTGTACTCATCGGTACTAAAACACTTACTTAAAATGATTTTGACAAAATTCATCATGATAGTATATAGTAGGTTATATGTTTGTTAATACTAAATACACTTATATTAAGACTAGTATGTAAGATAAAATATGTAACTGTTTGATTTCCCTAATAAAATAAAAATGATTCCTATAACATAATTTAACTTCATGAATTTAAAAGTATTTAACAATTTTTCAGAGGTTGATATTTCTGGATTGGATGCACTTCAAGCTTTAGCACTGAGTGGCTCATGTAAGAGAATTAATATCTTTTTATGAAATAAATAAATTATTGACAATACTCAATAATAATTTAATTTAATATAATAAGTACATATTCTAATTTTCTCCAGCAACAAACCTCAGAGATATGAATTATTATTCACCTAACAAAGAAGGTAAAATTATTGAATAAGTAAAATATTTTGTTTAAAAATTGACACAAGGTCAATTTTATGAAAAAAGCAGTACATTTGTATAAATTATTTTATGTACGAGCAGAAATATATTGAAATTTTATTTTTATTTTAATCAGATCATGTTTCCTACAAAATACCAACAAATTATACAAGACTCAAAAGCCGTTATAACCGTAAGTCTAAGTACTAATAGAGAATAGTTAAATGAACATTATGAGAAAATAGTAACGTTTCATTATTGAAAATCATATTGCATTTGAGGTTTACATCCTTTAAGCACTATGTTAAACAGACAATAATGATCTCTCATTTGGCTGCCAAATAATATGATTTATTGCTAATTACAGTCCTAATCAAGAACATAGATGGAGGTAAAGCATCAAAGAATAATATTAGACGACGTAAAGGTGAGCTATGATTTTATTTCAACTTCATTCGATTAAGAAAATGATGGCACTAACTGCGAAGAAGAAGTCGCCATAAATTTTCTTTTCCTATGTAGACCACGGATATGGAAAGTCTCGCTAAGTGTCGTATTAATAACTTACTTCAACATTTGATAAAATCAACATCTGATTTCAGTTAATCACAAAAAATTAACCCCAAATAAAAATTTTGTTGGCAACCCTGCACGAAAGAAAGAACATGGAGAAAAAAGAAAGAAAATGAGTAAAAACAGACTAAGGAGTCATGGTAAATAAGGTTATGAATATGTTGCAGTATCGTGCAATCATTTTTTTGACAATTACGAACCAACAGGGAGATAACAAGCAAATCGGTCAGGCCGTTTTCGTGATTAGTGATGCTCCCATTACTTGCAGCAATTGACGTTCAACTTTATTTAATCATTATTACAAAGGCTGTAAAAGCTGTATAAAATGTTATCTTCGGTTTAAGGTGCATCCAAATTTACGTGTCGATGGAGATACCAATGTACAAATCGAACGGATCAATCTTCGTGTCACATACATCCGGACTGTACTAATAATCCGTACGATACATGTGAGTTTATATTGTAAATCAAACATTATTAATTAAGATGAAAAATTATATTTACTCATACAATAGATTGATATGTACAGTATAAACTACGAGGGACGTTTCCCTAGCAGTGAACACAATTTACTAAAATTGCCAAATACATTTGAAAATGTATATAAGATGTTCGTTTAAATTGTCGTAATCACAATATTAACTTTTCAATAGATATTGGTGCAGCACACCAAGAAACAAAAATGCGAAGTTCTCGTCAAAAAGGTATTGATTAAGTCTATTTTATCGTTTTATAATAAGTAAGAGTGTTTAAAAAACAATTTGTGAACAAATATTTTAAATTCTAGTGTTAGCGCCTGTTGACAAAGAAGTGTTACAGATATGTATGTTATTTAATAATACTATTTTCTTCTAAAAACTATGTATTTCTTCTAAACTTAAGTCCTAAAACGCTATTCCTTTTTGTATTTCAGTGTGGCGACACGTATTAAGTGCAAGACCGACCGCAGTCAGTGAGTTTATTTTCATTTTTGCAAATATTACCAATAATTGAATACATTTACAATAAATAAAGATAGTTTATATTTGTCAGATGATATAAAGTTCGAAAATATTGGCCAGTACTTCAACAGGCTATTAAAAAATGCTGAAGGTAATTATGTTGTGATACATATGTTATATTACACCCTCTTAAAATATATATTGTATTTTTTATAACAATATTGTTTTCTTTTCGTTATTAAGAGGGGTCTGTTATAAGCAACAGCGAAGCAGAAGCAGATGGAAATAAGGTAAGTACTCAAACTCTTCTTTACTGTTGCTTCTTCTTTGCGATGTATGATCAGCTTTAATTGCTACTAAATACTATTTATGTAAAGAGCCCCTGTGTACACTTATATCATTGACTTTTGTTTGTGAAAATGATCGTTATTAAATTATCGTTTTTAATATTTTAGGCCGATGCTTTGTGTATTCCATTTTATGATGACTATAATTTTGGTGGTGGTGGCTTTGGTGTTGACTATGGTCATTTTTTTTACGACTTCGGTTTTTACGATTACCATAATTTTTACCAACACATTTGTCCACCAAGGGTAAGTATTTATTTCTTAAATATTATAAAACTAGCTTTGCCCCGCTGTTTCTTGCGAAGATCAATGCATTTTATTGTTTCATAGTAACATTTACTACTTCAGACATACATAATCGATCTAGATGAAAAAAAAACTAGTTTTGAAACCTACGTTTTAGATTTCAAAACTTCCTGGTTCGATTCCCGTAGTGAGTTTAGTTAAGATTTATAATTTTTTCTAAATATATAAATGCAGTTTTAGATTTTACTAAAATTGATGACATGACTCCTTGGAAGAGATCTTTGTATGTCTTATAGTTTCAGACTAACCCCCACTGAATGATCTATTTGGGCCACCCTTTAGAGTTAAGATGGTAGTATACCTATTAGGCACGTAAATATTACACTTTCTTTTTTTCAGTTTCCTGGAGGTAACTCGCATAGACGCCCTGGGAAAAAACGTCCAATCCCTAAACCTCCGGTAAAAAGAGTAAGTACTTACTATATTATCATGGCCGTTACCTTGCCACGTGTTATTTTAGTAATCCTACTAATATTATAAAGGCGAAAGTTTGTATGTATGGATGTTTGTTACTCTTTCACGCAAAAACTACTGAATGGATTTTAATGAAACTTTACAATAATCTTGCTTATACATCAGAATAACACATAGGATACTTTTTATCCCAAAATTCCCACGGGAACGGGAACTACGCGGGTGAAGCCGCGGGGCGCTGCTAGTAACATTATAATAGCATAGGTGCCTTACTTAGGGATTATAATAAATAGCTTATACAGGCTAAAACTCGATGAATATAAACATTAGTCAAAATATTTGTCAAAATCTTTAATTTGATACGTATTTATAAGATTTCTTACTTCAATATAGCTTTATAATAAATTAGGCATTATTTAAAAGGGTTTTCGATTACGTTTTTTCAACCTACTGAAAGTGGATCATATGCGTTAATTACGTGTTTATTACGTTCCTTACTTAAATAATATAAGGTGGTTGTGTGAAAAATAATATATGTAAATACATTTACAAAACTTTATTTTCCAACCTTTTAATTTATATGAATAAATATGTAGATAAAATTGTTATTTATTATAGTCTCGAATCGTATTCTAAACGATAAGCCTGTCTAATATATTCTTTTCACAAATTACATTTATTTAGCTTATGTACTAAGTTGTTATACATTTATCTAATGCGACATTTTAAAGATTGTTTTAATTTTACAAGCCTTGGAAGCCTAGAGGTTCTTCATCATCATCTACATCTTCGGAGGTAAAATATATATGATTTAATTATATAGGTACACATTTAAAGCATTAAAAAATAGTAATGCGCACTTTTTTAAATATGTTTATAATATCAAAAACAGACTTTGTTATAATACGACATTTCAAATTTTATTTTAATTTTACAGTCTTCAGAAAGTAGGAGTACATCTTCTGAGGTAAAATAGTATAAATAGTGCATGGTCGTTTTCCTACAAGATTTTTTTATAATATCAGTATTTCTATAAATTTAGAGCATTTCATTAATACAACTCTTAAGAGTGTTGCTATATGTCGGGCTGCAGCTTTCGATACAAACGTATTCCCGTGTTTCCTCCCCGGATAATGAAACAAGAGCAAACTTTTTTTTTTTTCAAAGTGTGGATCTGCTGTGGCCAATATGTCCCTCTTTTCTTTTTTAGGGTTCCGTACCCAAAGGGTAAAATCGGGACACTATTACTGAAACTTCGCTGTCCGTCCGTCAGTCCGGTCCATCAGTCCGTCTGTCACCAGGCTGTATCTCAACAACGGTGTTAGTTGAAATTTCCACAGATGATGTATTTCTATTGCCGCTATAACAATAAATACTAAAAACAAAATAAATAAACATTTGAGGGGGCTCCCATACAACAAACGTGTTTTTTTGACGTTTTTTGTACGGAACCCTTCGTGCTCGAGTCCGACTCGCACTAGGTCAGTTTTTTCCATATCTTAATAATATAAAAGTTATGTCACATTTTCATTTTGTACGAAGACGAGAAAATATGTCATATCTCCTTTACTCGTATTATTAAGAAAAAATTAAAAATAGGGACCTGGTAATAGCAGGTCCTCACTTTATACGAGTACATATCACCGGGAGTCCTTCCAATCTCGGCTCACAGTGGTATGCAGTTCTATGCATTTTCACAGCGTAAAAACAGGTCCTCACTTTATAAAAAAATTGCTCCAGATGCATAATCCAGGGAGGAAACACGGTAATACAAAAAAGAGATACATACATTTACAAAACATGTTTTTTTATTTTTTCAGAGTTCAGAAAGTGACTCTGAGGTAAAAATAATATAGTTTGCATGATTGTTACCTTGTTGTGGGGATATCTGATTTATTAAATACTAGTAGCGCCTCGCTGTTTTATCCGTTAATCCCAATCACGTGGCAATTTTGGGATACTTAAATATATTTGTTATTTCCTGATTATGGGGAACTTATTTTTTTTTCTAAATAAGTTTTGTGTCATAGGTACAAACAGACAAACAAAAAATTCTTCTTTTAATATTAGCCTATTTTTTTCAGTGTTGTTTTTGTAAAAAATGCAAGAAAAATAAGGTAAAAATTAATGTCATAGCCGTTAGCTTGTATGGGGTTTTTTACATAAGATTGTGGTATTACCTATTACAAATTGTACTCATAATGTCATATTAATATGAAAAGATATAAAGTGCAAATTTGTTTCAGTGTTGTGGTGATTGCAGAACCAAGAAGGTAAAAATAGTATGAATTTCATAGCCGTTAGCTTGTGCAGGGTATTTTATATATAAAATTGTACTTGTATTGGGATAGTGTGTACCGATTATAAAGTGCAAATTTGTTTCAGTGTCGTTGTAATTGTAATTGCAGAAAGAAGAAATATAAGGTAAAAATAGTATAGATGTCATAAAGCTGTTAACTGGTGTAGGCTGTTTTACATATAAGATATGGTATTTTCATGCTTCCATTTCCATAATTGCTAAAGTTTGATGTTAAATAATAATAATAATGTAATAGATGTATTTAGTAGTGTAAATTTCTTTCAGTGTTGTGATTGCACCATTGATAAGACCACCAATTCTGCCAAAGAGGTAAAAATATTTTTAAAACACTTGCTATTTAAGTGGCTCTTCATTCACCGCAATTAGGCATATAAACACACCTGTTACCAAACTGTCACTTTTTGTATTACTATTCACAAAGTGAGATAATAGTTATTTATGGCACAAGCGTGTAAAGTTGGTGTATACTGCCGAGGCGCTACTGAGGCCCGCGCCGTCATCATAATAATGTGAATATTATTTCAGAGTTCCATTTGGTTTTTTTTCAGCCTACTACATCCAAAGAGGTTACAAAACCTACAACAACAACCAAGGTAAAAATGCTTGAATTTTCATTATCAGTAATCTCTTCGGGCTTTATTATGTGGACGACTGTTAGTAAATGCGGATTCTTGACTAAAATACCTAATACATACATACTAACTTACAGTAACTACTTATATGTTTTTTATTTAATTCTAGTAATTTTGTAAGTATTTAATACAGTACCTTTGCCCAGCAGTGGGACAATGTGGGTTAAATAAAATGAAAAAAATTGTAAGTGGTATTTAAAAATTACATATTCACTAATAGTTTTTTTCAGCCTTCAACAACCAAAAAGGTTACAAAACCTACAACAACAACAAACAAGGTAAACATTCTTGAATTTTCATTTTCATTATTGGTAATCTTTTCGGGCTTTATTATGTGGACGACTGTTAGTAAATGCGGATTCGTGATTAAAATACATAATACTAACTTACAGTAACTACTTAATTATTGTTTAATTCTAGTAATTTTGGAATAGCGGTGGGTAATATTAAAAAAATACATATTCACTAATAGTGTTTTTCAGCCTTCAACAACCAAAAAGGTTACAAAACCTACAACTACGGTAAAAAGGCTTGAATTTTTATTATCGTTAATTTTTTCGAGGTTTATGAAATTGCGCGTAGTTAGACTAGGCGTATGGTGACACGCAGGCGAACGCAGGCCGCGCAGGGCAGACAGAGCAGATTTTGTAAAGCATGGATCGTCGCGAGAGAGAGCAAGACAGACACATGTCTGCGTCGCACGAGTCTGCTCTGCCCTGCGCGGCCTGTGTCGCCTTCGCTTACGCTGCTGCGTAGTGCGTTATTATTAATACAATTTCTTAGAAAGAATATTTTGTCGCTACGTGTCAGTCACTCCGCTGCAGTAAAGTGCAGCTTAATTTTAGTATCAGCTTCATGTTTGTTGTATGTTTGTTTATTTATGAATACGTTTGTCCATGCATGTCTCAAAAAAAGTTGGTCAGATATAATATTTAGTTATATTTTTAACGAAGTGTCTAGTCGTCCAGTAATTCGGACGAATACAATTATTTTATTCGTTCGCTAAGACGGACTACTAGACAGTCTTAGCTTTAATTAAGGTATCTATAGGCATTAACATAAAAAATAGTTATTGAGATATAGACTTATGTGTGAATCTCTCATGCATTATTTTTTTAGATTCATGCAACTGATCGATCATTTATCTCGAGATAAACCTATAAAATATACGAAAATACATAATATCCGCAATCAATTCACTCGTTTATCTTACTTGATATAAATTACGTAAATTGAATGAATGAATTGAGTAAACATATAAAGATACAACCTTTTTTTTTCAGTTATCTGTGTGATACGAGTGTCTAGAGACTGTAATAAACTAGTATATCAGCATAACGATTGTTTCATTTATCTCGACACACTACGAGGACAACGAGGACTCACACAGTGCAAAAACTAAAATAATTTGATTTAAAATTTATCAGAATTGTCGAATTGAATCGGTACTGCAACCATTTTTGACCTTCAAATTAATGAGTGGGACGTAACCTACGGCCCAATACAATTCATATTTTGTAAGGATTTTCAAAATCTTGTATAACATAATTATCAAAACCTGTAAATTATGCAACAATGAATTCCGACCGCGAAAGTTTAAAAAGTGGATTTTCAAAATATTTTTTAATATACTTAAATATGCTTTTGGATTCCGTGATAATAAAATAGGAAATTCAAAATATCCTTCAAAGTTATAAAAGTTTTATGATAAAACTAGGCAATAGTTTATTTAGTTGAATACTTGTCTTAATGCTAAAGGTGAAAGGTAACACGCGCACCCTTAACGTGTGTGTTGTATCGGTAACTCGGACAAGGTCGTAGAAGACGGACAATAAATATCTCGGAACCAAACGACACCATCCGACTTCTCTATTCATTCAGTGGTCAGTTTCTCTCATACTATTTATTGTACTTATTCAGCTGAAGGTCTTACTTTACTCATTTACTCAAGATGTTGTTTTACTTGAACTACGCCAAGTTAGACCTAATTATACATCTTACATCTTTTAAGAACTACGAAATTCACTTCCCTAGAAGAAGTCGGCCGGTAGTAAATCCTTACTTATATTATAGGTGCAAAGGTAGCTCTACCTGTCTGTCGTTTTCACGCAAAAACTACTGAACTGATTAGAGCTTGCGAAAGGACATATCACATTTTATCTAAAATATTTTTTTTAAATAAACCTTCGCGAACCCAATTGAACTTGAATAAGTACCTTTATAATTTAATCTAAAACAATACGGATTCAAATATAATTCGTTTTAAATGACACAATAGTTATCTCATAAACGGTACACAACTAAATGTTAGCAAGGATGTCAAAGATTTGGGAATTATTTTCGATAGTAAGCTGACTTTCCTTCCTCATATAGAAAGATTTCATAATCCCAGAATAAAAATTATATTGTTTAACTCTTTAGTGCGGTCCCTACTGGAGTACGGTAGTGTAGTGTGGCGCCCATACTATGCAACACACAGCTTAAGACTGGAACGGATTCAAAAACGCTTTATAAAACATTTTACTTAACTTATTACAAGAAATACAAATCGTGTTATAAATCTAATCTAGAGCTATTTAAAATCAATTCTTAAGAAGATCGCAGGAAAGTAAATGATATGATGTATTTCAAAAAATTTTGATCCTAATATTTCCAAATGTGAAAAGGGTGGTAAACTCAAAATACGATCATATTAAGGAAACAAAACAAGCAAACGAGTAGGCAAAAAGTATCGGCCCAAAAGCTAATAAGTTATTCGCATTACACGCTTAGTGCATTTTCATTAAGAGTTATAATTGTTTTCCCGAAACGATTATACTATTATGTAGCCTTTGTTAGATTATGACAGAAATAATGACACGGCCAACATGGACGCCCGAATCATAGCTGTTCTAATTGGATTCGTTCTCAGTTTAGTAAGTCCCTAGTCACTACAATGTTATTATATTTGTAGTATTAAAAATAATGTTATTTTCCTTGTCTAGTTTCGTAATTTGTTTTAAATCTACGAAAGAAAGTGGAAAATATAGCGCATTCTTTTTGTAGCATATACTTTTATTTTGGTATGTTCCTTTATTAATACTTGTATAATCTACAAAATAAATATTTGATTTTAGGCACATAGTGCACCAAAATTACAATCGAATCATAGACAGATTAAAATTAGTAAGTACTTAATCCGAGACTGCTTGCAATTTAATGTCAATTTGATTGTCAGTAACAAAAGTTTTTTTTAGATAAAGTCAACTTTAACAAGAAGTCCATTAGAGACTTGAACGATGCAAGGGACTATGGAGTTGTGTTAGAAAGTAGTAACACTATTGAGGACGTTACTCAAGATGATGTTACAAAACGTAATTATTATACGTATGTAGATAGTGATGACGATATTAATGTTACCCACATCGATGACCACATGGATGGTGGTCAAAACAATAATACTACCGAGCGTGATGGTGTCAATGGTGAATTGAGTTCGTACGAGGATACTAGCGGCCATGTAGTGACTACACAGGATCCGTGTTTGAACAGAAATACTTCAGGAACAGACACAGATAATTGTAAATATTATTTTATTAATCAATAAAGTTGTATTTAACTAAACTACATAAACTATTTTGTTTTTGTGTTCGCAGTGTCTAAGACCAGATCGGTGAGAGTTGGTAAGACAGAAGTGCTATATAATGTATTATACTTATGAAAAGAAGCATTATGTAATTAAAAATTCTAATAAATAACATTTGAAAAGCCTATGATTCCATCGGCATCTTCATCGATTATAGCAATTATTATTTAAATATTTTTATTAAATGTATCTAGCTAAATTCAAACTACAAACATAAGGAAGTTCGTAATAGTAAATTATTCTTTTTCAGGGGACACATTTACTCCTCGAGAATTGCTGCCAATATCAACCAAACTAATAAGAAAAGGTATTGTTTGTCAAGCTATTACACTTTTGATTGAATATATAAACTTTATAAAAACATTGAATAATTTTGCTTTCATTTTTATAGTGACACCACCCGGAAGTAAGTTGCTTAGAACTGTGAACTTTATTAAATGACTTTTATGGCCCACAAAGTTTGCCTAAAGAAATGTTATCGAAAATAGAACGCTATTTGTTATCTGATAGTTTCATCATTGATTCTTTTCTGGAGTTATGAATCTGAAATATAGGAATTATAAACTTTTTAACTTGTGCAATAACACTACAGGTGGTAAAGGATTCGTCAGCTCCGAGAGCAGTGCCAGGACATTAGCCGATAAACTCTTTACAGCATACTGTAAGTATTCGTAACAAGATATTCATGAGACAATAGTTATTTATGGAACAAGCGTATAAAGTTGGTGTTTACTGCCGAGGAGCTATTGAGGCCTGAAGATAGCCTTGTGACACGATAATTTTATATATAAGATGTATAAAATTCTTGTCACAATGTTAGTTAACTACTCCTCCGAAACGGCTATACTGATTTCTACCAAATTTTATATGCATATTCAGTAGGTCTGAGAATAGGACATAGGACACTTTTTATCCAGAAATTTCCACGGGAATAGGAACTACGCAAGTGAAACCGCGGGGCATTAGCTTATACTATAAAATTTTATATTATAAAACTTTTACTATAAAACCTGGCAATAGAATACTTGTTATGATATCATATTAAAGCAAAAAAATATTCAAACAAGATTTTTGTTATACTATTTATTTGTTCAGTTCAGAGTAGAAGAAGAATAGTTATACTTAAGGGTAAGTTCATATATATAATTGATTATGGAAAGTACTTGACACATTTAAAAGGCATTCACGGCCTATGTAAAAGTAGTCTGTATTACGAGTAACTACAAAAAGTGTAATATTGTAGACGGAACTAAAAAGTTTAAGTATTATTAGCCAAGTCTGACCATATTTAAAAATGTTAATCATTATTCCAATAAGGCTTGATGATTCTATCTATTTTAGCAAATATTTATGTTTTTGGTAAATTAAAAACCAGTTACGTTTGACATATTTTGTAAAGTGTTCCAATATTTTTGTTGTAGAAGTTGATATTTCTGGATTGGATGCACTTCAAGCTTTAGCACTGAGTGGTTCATGTAAGAGTTTTAAAAATATTTAATAAATATTTATAAATATTGTGTTGTGAATTATAAAATGTTAATAATGTCTACAGCTGCAGATTTAAGAGAGTCGCAACATTTAATTACTGAATCACCAATCAGCAATGGTAAAATTAATTTGTCTTAAATATGATTAAGATTTCTTTTACGTACTAAGATAGAAAAGTAAATTGGGGATATATAGAAACAACTAAATAACATAGGTACATATTATTAAAATTATACTCGACTACTTATTCTATCCCAAAAATATCATATTAACTGGCATAATACTAACTATAATTATTATTTTAATCGAATTCCTCTTGTAAGTAATGTAACCTGTTATGTTACATATGTAAATACTTATAAATTCTTATTATTATTATTTTTCAGAACAACATGACGACCATTTTATACTTCAAAGCCGTTACAAACGTATGTTACAAACGCACTAACTTAACGTTATTATTTTAATGATTCTTAAGAAACACAAAATAACATAATATTATAATAATAATTACAGTCCTACTCAAGAACATAGATGGAGATAAAGTTTCAAAGGATAATAGGCGACATAGAGGTAACCCAACACATTTTGCTGACTATTATAACAAACTATAGCAATGATTCTATCATTGCAGAAAATGTTTTCGGCGTCCGTAGCACACAGAGCAGGGATCTCTCCCGCCGAGACGGACCGCGCGCGCCGCGGCTCCCTTTCCATGCTCTGTGATCTAGCAGTAGATATAAGTGTTCTATTTGCTCTAATTATTTAGAGTCAATTATAAATGATAAATAAACATCTGTTTTCAGTTAATCTTACCAAAAATTTAGCCAAAAAAAGAAAACTTGTTCTCAATCTTTCGCGAAGGAAAAGACATCACAGGAAGCATAAGAAAAAGAGCCAAAATGCCTACAGACCAAGAAGTTATGGTAAAGAATGATATCCCGAGTAAACATTCTATAATATGATTGATTTCATTGATATGATTGTCTATTTCAGCCTCCAACTCATATCAATTTGAACCACCTGGAGTCCGTCGAAAGAAAGAAAACAACGAAAGTAAATTGTTACCGTTACATTATTCCTATTTTCTTTCTTTGAACAATAATATTTTGCAATTAATACAGAAATTTTACTCCATACCTGCTCAGTGTCAAAGAGATTATGTTTGCAATGGGCTAAGTATGTTGTTAGGATGGATGGCAAAATCAGTCTGAAACTAACTCATTACTAAGTCATAGAGTCATCACCATGTCTCAGCTATTATAGCGTCCTCAAACTTACCTAATCCAAGTAATAACTAATTTATATTATGATGTCCACCACTTCAGGTACATCCACACCTAAGTGTCGATGGAGGTACGAATGTGCTCGTGAATCGGATCAATCTTCGTGTCACATACATCCAGACTGTACAAATCAAAAAGACAGCACGTGTATGTTATACATACACACATCAAAAGTGTCTAGGGATCAAGCATTTTTATGCGGATTTCTTGAGATTGAGATGTGGCTTTGTAATAAATTTATGATTTTATAAATTTATATGGATCCTTTTTGGTGCATTTCATAATTTGAATCAGGAACTGTGAATCAAATTCGAGTAAAAGATGAAAATCAGCTGTCAATATTTTCCCTATAAAAACATACAACGCATTGAAGACATTATTAGTGCTACTGTTTCCCTACTACTGATTAAAACCAACGTTATTATGGAGCGGCGACGTCATTTAAGCAGGGAAGAAATGCTCAGAGCCGTGGGAATGATAGAAGCTGGTTCCCGGCAACGTACTGTGGCTTTAGCTCTGAATACAAGTCAGAGTGTTATCAGTCGACTTTGGACACGTTACCGAAGCACTGGTACCGTGGCTGAGCGCCATGGAGGACGGTATCGCTGCACCACACGGAGACAAGACCGATACATTCAAATCTTAACTCGAAGAGCTCCAACAATAACCGCCATGATGTTAGCCGTGCGGCTTCATCACTCTTCAGGGAACTTAATTAGCGACCAAACAGTCAGAAACCGCTTGCATGAAGTGAACCTTCATTCCCGAAGACCGCTACGGGTACCACCTATAGCAATGCACAATCGTAGGATTCGATATCAATGGGCTCTTGAACACAGAAATTGGGCAGAAGAACAATGGCGTTTCGTGTGCTTTTCTGATGAGTCTCGTTTTGGTATGAGACCGGATACAAGACGTATACGACACTGGAGAACCCCTGGACGCCAACAGCGATTAAAATCCTGCCAGGAAGTCCATCCTTATAGTGGTGGAACCATCATGGTATGGGCGGGTATTTGGATCGGCGGAAGAACTGAGTTGATTTGGATCAGAGGCAACCTCAACGCTCAAATTTATGCTGAGACGATTGTATCAGACGTCATCGTTCCTCTACAAGTGCAAATCGGTCCCTTATTTCAGTTAATGCATGATAATGCACGACCGCACACCGCAAGAGTTGTAAGACAGACTCTCGCCGCAGCTAACATCAATGTCCTGCCCTGGCCTGCTCAGTCGCCAGACTTGAACCCGATTGAGCATGCATGGGATATGCTACAGAGAAGAGCTCTGCCGAATATGGAGGGTATCCAGTCGCAAGAAGACCTTTTTTTGTTGTTGCAACGAACATGGGCGGCCATTCCACAGCGTGATTTGGATGAACTCATTTTGAGTATGCCAAACCGATGTTCTTGTGTTGTTAGTGTTCGCGGTAGAAACACGGATTATTAATTGTTTAAGTTACCCAATAAAATTTTAAAGAAAACTGTTATTTCAGTCTTTTTTTCGAACTTTAATGTTAGTGGTTCAAATGTCAAAAATCCCTTTATAAGGAAAATGGCAAATTTCTTTATTAATGCAAAGGTGACTTGGTTTATCGTTACTGTGACAAACGAAAACACTTTATTTGATGAATCCTTAAAGAAAATTTTAATTAATATCAATCAGGAGAAAAGTTATTGCAAAAATATATGTTGATCCCTAGACACTTTTGATGTGTGTATTTTTCTATATAACATTTTGGGGAAACTTATACCTAAAATAAATTGTTGTTGTGACAACAAAATTTAACCTTTCAACAGACATTGGTGGGCCAGCCCTGAATACTGAAATTATAAGAACATTCCGTAACAAAGGTGACTTTCATTTATTTTATTACGAAAAATAGAGTAAGTATATTTAAAACGGTTATTATAATTGTATTTTTTTAATTTCAGTTAAAATATACTCTATAGATGACGAAGTGAACAAAATAGGTAAGTGTATGGTTAGAACGGAACAGAGAAATGATGAGTCAAGTAGAATGCTTACAGAAATATGTTGTGGTGAATCTAAAAGTTTCTTACACCAGACCTACAGACAACAAATGTGACTAGAGGAAATGACTTTTCGTGATAACAATAACCTCAGATAATTATCCGAAATAAAAAATAACATTTTAAAACTATTTTTTAAAAACACTCATTTAGGGTGACAAATCTACATCGAGCTGTGCTGCGCTGTACTGGGTTGAGCTGTGCTATGTTTCTGAAGCTACGTTATTTTTACTCCAGACAGAGCGCAGCTTCACCCAGCGCAGCACAGCATGCTTTGATTGTATCCTCATTCAAATATATGGCGAGCGAGTTAACCAAACATAGCACAGCTCGACCCAGCGCAGCACAGCTCGATGTAGATTTGTCACCCTTACC
The DNA here is from genome assembly GCA_958496195.1 of Timandra comae. Classification (NCBI taxonomy): domain Eukaryota; kingdom Metazoa; phylum Arthropoda; class Insecta; order Lepidoptera; family Geometridae; genus Timandra; species Timandra comae. Next base: position 4,765,289 of record OY292355.1, on the reverse strand, counting down.
CTTGTGGGTGGCAGTGACAGTGAATCTACCAAAAACAATTTCAGAAGGTGGAACTCGTTGTCTCTTGATAGCCTAGTTTGTGCGTTTTCACCAAAGACATTCAAAGGTCCCACTCATAGTTAACCTTTTTACAAGGAAGGTTCTAATACACAAATTGGTATTTTATATATTTGTTTTTTACAGTGCAGAGACACTTACTTACTATAAGACCAACCCGAGTCAGTGAGTACTATGAGTAGTATTATTTCCTGTTATTTTACTTAATTGTTTAATATGCGACTGTACGTATATTATTTTACTTCTCAGATGATCTCCAGTTCGAAAACATTAATGACTACTTTAAGAGATTGATAATTAACAAAGAAGGTATATTTTATTTGTCCGTAATTAATACTTATAATACTTCTAGTAAAAAATTACTGTCCTTATATAAATCCGAACCAAGATCAACTCCAATACCCTCTGTCCATCGATCTACTGTATCGTATGCCTCATGAAAAGTATCATTTTCACATGCTATGATTATTTATTTATCGATGGCATATTTTTTAATCCTATATCGTTTTCTTCAGTTTATAAAAACGTGTCTGGTAGTGGCGGTGGTGAAGATGATGTAAGTGAAAGTAAAATATACAAATGCACACCGTTGACTTATTTTTAAAAAATGTAGGAGAAATTATGCTACTAATTGATGTGTTCTATATTAGGTTTAAGATTTGATACAAGTGTAGTTCATTAAGACATATGAAAGAGAACTACGCGGGTGAAATCGCGGGACGCTGCTAGTTAAGGCATAAAATTCAATAGAAATAGCTAAATTTCGCCATATATACATTAGTCAACGCGAACAATAATATGTTATGTGCAAAAGGCAATGTAAATGTCACTAATTTGGTGATTATTCTTTACTTATATGTTTTAGGGTATGCATAAGAGCGTCGAAGGAATGGTAAATATTATTTTTACTTAAACATATAACCCAAAACGGGTATTTTGATTGATTCATGTAATTGTTCTTGTAAATAATTTGAACAGAAAAAACATGCTACAACTACTTCTTCTACACTAAATGACCAAGTTGAAATATTATCATCGGCTGAAATATCACAAGCTCCACAACCAGACCCACCGCAGTCTACACCTGACTATGAACAACCGCCAGCTGACTATGACAATTATCAGCCTCCGCCATCAGAATATGACCAACCTCCATCCGATTACGAAGCACAGCCTGATGGAGCACCAGTTGATGATGGTGGAGGTGGAGGAGATTACGATGCCCCGCCAGTAGACGACTCTCCACCAGGGAATGTTCAAAAGGTACATAGCCAGCTAATATAATAATAGATGTGAAATAGTAATTTGATGACCATTATACGAAACAGTAAAGCCGCGAACCCACCGCCACGCTACGCCCACGGTCCACGGCCACGCAGCTCAGCTACGTTGAGCTATATAGCCGAGTCAGCCACGAATGTATCAATGACGTCATTTTCGTGCGAAGCGTGTGCGTGCGTGTACTTCGGTGGGTTTTACCTCATACATTTTCATAGAAAGCGAAGCTGATGACACGTGCGTAGCGTGTGCGTGGTCTTCGGTGGGTTTAAGCCTTTATTGGTGAACTATAAAAACCTTAACATTAATTTTAGCCATATCTTGTATTTATTTTTTAACCTTTGCAGGAGTTGGCTCTAGATGTGAAAGATGATGAATCAAATGTATGTTATGCTGATATTTACTTTAAAGATACTTAATTCTATGTAATACACATAATTATACTTAAAAAATACATGTAGAATTCACGAGGACTTATCGAATACTTAAAAAAACAATCTATCTATAAGTTATGTTACTGTAATGTATCATTCTTCTCTATACAAAAAGTAATGGAGTTTTCTCTTAACCAGGGAACAAACCAAGCTCCGGTAAGACAAATAACATAACATAAGCATTCACTACATCAACTCATTATAATATGTAGTAACTGACCCCTAACTAAGCTCGAAGCTTGTATCTAGGGTATCAGAAACTACGCACACACTAATGAACTTTTATTTAATTTTGTATTTTTTTAAAACAACAGAAAATGTAAAATGATTCACTTGTTTAACTAAATTTTAAAAATAATTATATAAAACTATAGAAACTCTTATTTTAGGTCGAGGAGGAAATACCTGAAGATGCCGCCGATGTAAAAGCAAAAGTGATATTTTTATTTTAATAACAATATCGCCTTGAAATAAATTAACATGATTCATATACCTATTATATGTATTTGAATGATAACGACAATGCTGTCTATAAAATTATATATCCCAACGGGATAAGTGATAGGGTATATTTAAATACTAAAGAAGGTTAAAGATAAAATATTTATTTTTTTAGATATTTTCTTATATTTTTGAAGTATACATATAGTTTTTATAGTTATCATGGTTATTAGCACTCAAATTATTATGATTAACGGGATATTTACCATGTATATTATTTATTTCGAGTTTCCGATATTTCGACGCTGTTGCAAGCGCCGTGATCACGGATGAACATCCGAAACTCGAAATAAGTAATATACATGGTAAATAGTTGTTAATCATTAATCATAATAATTTGATTTTGGAAGAAGCCTTAATAATAGAAAACATAACATTTTTCTTTCAAGCCACAACAAGAATTAGCACTTGGTGATAATGTTGACGACGAACAAAAGGTAATAAGTTATTTTTTGTAAGTAATCCGAAATGTATTAACTATTTTACTATAGGATTGTATATACGAGTATACCGATTACATTTTTTAGTCAATTATTACTACTCTGAGGACGTAAGACAAAAATCATATAAACACATATTTGTTAGTAATATATATAAATACATACAGCTAATGACCTACATTGGCTTTTCTAAAATATACCTGAATTATATGTCTGTAATTATTCTAGATCGAGGATTGAAATTCGTGAAATAAATATCTATTTTAAAATTAAAATTAAACACTTATTCAATTGTGTTAGATAATGATGTTAATGCTACAATACAACAATACGTAACTACCTTCTTCCAAATCCACAGCACTGTTTCCTGTATTGTACGGTTTTAATATTTCTTACTTTGTTTTACATACCTTAATACACGATTTTTAAGAAAACTTCAATATGTATAAAAATCAATTGCTGTTCGTTAGTCTCGCTAAAACTCTTGAAATGTTCGTGGAAGTCCAGGGAAGGTTTAAAAGGTGAGAAAAAAACGTATAATTGCCGGGAACACGGGAACGAGTACTACACAGCTAGTTATAAATATTTTTTTAATAAAATATCAACGAGATTGCGTGTCCTTTTATATAAAACAAAAGACAGTCTATTAATTTAATAGTCAAAGTTCTCTTCAGCCAGCTTGATTTTCGCGGGAAACCTTCATGGTGCATTGTAGTTTCCACATTTTAACCACCGACAGTGGCGCCGTTGGTTATGTCAAATGAGGTTGACTTGAACCACAAAGTAGCTTTTATCACAATTTCAACTATAGTACTCTACCAACCCTTATACTCCCATGACCAATTTTAAAATACGTAGAAGGGTGAATATAATATTTCGAGAATAATTATTTATTATTTACACCTAATATGAAAAAAAATACAAAATAACTAACTTTTTTCTTCTTTTTAGAACGATACAGAAGAAATTAATTACGAAGCAACAGTGAGTAAATTATATTTATTTTTACGTAAATATTAAATATTTTAAAATTTATTGGAATTAGTAATATTTCAGCGTGCTCTTTATAATTGTTCTTATTTAAAGCCTGTCGACACCGGGGTGCCCCAAGAGGTAAATAAATATGTACTTACTAATATAATGTAACTTTGGTTCTCTTTTCATATAAAGTAAACATATTGTAATACGTTACATAAAACTTTAAAATCTATATAAAAAAAAAATAAAAAAAAAATAAACTAAAAAAACTACAAAACCAACAAATTTATCTGAACAATATTTGAGTTTTGTAATTCTATTCTTGAATTTCTAGTCAATGATACTTTAATTGAAAGTAACCAAACAACCATGCAATCCAGCAGTAACCAATACGTCGCACGTATTTACAAAATAGTGTATTAATAGTAAATAGAAAATATTGAAATAAATTAAAGAGAATTGTTCAGATTACCAACTACATTAATTACAATTTCCCGATTCTGTTTTATAGGCTCATCAAATGTTGGGCCTGCATATCCGTCCACGACCAAAGATGACAACGGTATTATTATTTTTTAATTAATTTTATTTATCTTAGAATGTGTATAAGTACACACACCTGTGTGGAATGTAATATACAGATTTAGATAAGCCATAATATTATTCGTATATATCGTATATAACATACATATATCGTAACACTTATAAATATTTTTATTACAGGAAAGAGTTTTGCTCCCTGGCTTGGAAGAAGAATACATAGAAGGAAATTGGGCTGAAGAGAATGAGGAAGAGGTAATTAAGTACCTTCTATTTTTATATTTTTTTGTTAAAATTCGTTGTTATTATTATTTACAATACAATTCGGGGAATAACTCTAACATACAGACCATAATAAGTTAAAAATGTAACACAATTAACTAATAAATGTACTTAACTGAATAAGGTGATTGATAGTTCCATATCTGTGGCCAAGTTCTGGTCCTCAAAAATATGAGTCAGCACGCAAAGAAAAGACTGAATTACTAAAATGCATACTTAAAATACATATAACAGTATCAATAAAACGCTAGGTCTAAAGATATGTATTTAAATATATTATATATTGTTTATTAAATAATATAACTTTCTTTAACATATCAGAATTCAGAAAGACAACCTAATGTAGATTTAGCTGGACTATCTGAGATACCGAGTTCGATCTATTCAAGTGGCGATATCGATTCTTCTTCTGAGGTACATCGTTGAGATATTTTATAATCAATTTGTTTTATTTATCAAGAAAAATAAATTAAAATGTGCGTATGTCTTTATAGTCCGATGAAAGCGATTCTTCAGCTTCTTGGGACACATCGCACTCACGACGCCACTACTATAGACCGAGACTCTGTAAGATTCAATAATTTATTTATTATCCGGAAATAAGATATAAGTACACTTAACCATAATCGTAAATAAATAAAAAAAAAACAAGAATATTGAGCCGCAATAAATATATGTAAATTGAAAATGAAATGCATTTTGGTTTTCCTTTCTGAATTCGGATTTTGATTAAACATTTGACGACTTCAAATGTTGTTATATTCATTTAACAAATAATTCCTGTTTATTTTTCTTTAGGGACCGCCCGGGAAGGAAGAAGACACATCACCAAAGACAAGAAAAAAGTTAAGAATATCGAAATCTAAAAGCAACGTTAAGCGGTCATAGAAGATTTGTCATAATAATACTTCATTATTAAAAATATATATGTAATAAAACTTTGTTTGTTTAGTGAAAATGAAAACTAAAGGTGAAAGGTAACACGCGCACCCTTAACGTGTGTGTTGTATCGGTAACTCGGACAAGGTCGTAGAAGACGGACAATAAATACCCAGGAACCAAACGACACCATCCGACTTCTCTATTCATTCAGTGGTCAGTTTCTCTCCTATTCAGCTGTAAACATTCTCTTCTCAGTTTTCTACGTTTCTTTAGTTTAAATGTAATTTACAAGTTCTACATATAATAATTTCATTAATTTTTGAAACATAAATAGACATTAATAAATGAAATCTGCGAAACAAGTTTGTTCATGGTATGGGATGAGACAGCGATAGACTCGCGGCCTCGAATTTAAAATGAATAGACATAATCCCTATTAGAGAGGGAACAGCCTCGATCGCACTGAAACGAGGATTATGAGGTTTGAATGAGAAAATACAGAAATCCCTTGAAAAACATTAAACAAATTGTCTTAAGTCATATATTTAATTACAATGCGTTGTGCTTCTTTAGCATGATTATATCATTGAAATAAATGAACTTTTTGTAAGTAATAAAATTATGATAAAGATATTCCAAGACGATTCGACTCAAGTACTAGGTAGTCATGTGATTAATCTTTGCATATTAGTTTAATCGATCTGAAACACATGAAATGAACCAAGTTAAGGTGATATAGTGACTGAATTGAGTTAAGTTATGGACCATATCAAACACTAATCTACAGCATCAAGTAATACATATATGTATGAGGCCACTGAGCAGAAATATCCATTTACATAGACGTGTCGCCGAAAATTTTGGATACTGACATTTCAATTTGACTTTTGTTTCGCTCGAGTTATAGTGACTGGAGAAATGGGTTTGTTGGCATGCGGATGACAGCTGCAAATATAACGTATACTGCAACCCACTGTTCTATTTTAACTTGATCTGCTCCATCAAGCTTTTGGAAATAATTATAGAAACGTTGAGTTTAATCGCTTTTCCAAAAACCATTTTCCTTTATCGTGCAGCGCAGTCCCCAGGGGAGAGCAGTAGGAGCGGTCGCTCTAATTTTAATCTATAAATGATAAAAGGCGCCTAAATTAAATTCAGAAATTAAATACGAAAGACATTTTTACTTAAAACTGTGGGAGATCCATACAAACTGGAGTTACGAACGCGGGAAAATGTTTGTACTAAAATACTAATTTGATATACTCGTACTCACATAATGTATATTTACATTATGTGAGTACGAGTATATTAATGTATGAAGCGCTCATGGCCCAGTGCTACCCGCGGATCACTTGTGATCCGTGCGGTTAAGCAACGTCTGGCACCGTCATGACTGTGATGGGTCATTGCTAAAAATGACTTTTAATTTCATGAGCGTTTGCGTGCTTCGGAGGGCACGTAAAGCCGTCGGTCCCGGTTGTCGTACTAACATCATCGACAGTCGTTACGGGTAGTTAGAGCCCTCAAAAGTCTAACATTCAGTTTAACCAAGAATGTCGTATAGCCCTCTGGGTTGTGAAGGTCTGATGGCAGTCGCTTTACGTAAAATACTGACATTCCGCCAAATCTGGTTAAAAACTGAAAACCGACCCCAAATAGACATGGGATAAAGGTTCGGAAAAAGAAGAAAGTACTCACATAATGTATACTAATCAAGGGCTAATTAGTGTTGCATACTATCATCGTCAAATTATGAATGGAAAAAATCAAGAGTTAAATTATCATATTGCTATGTTTACAGAGAAGTAATCAAATGTAAGCCCAATTTGGATCCCATTTAATTTGTGAATTAACAGTCGCATCGCTCGATATGGACGTTGCTTGCCGAAGTAATACCTATTGACGAACCGGTATTGGTTTATACGTATTTGCTCCCATTCTACGTATTTATTGAACAAAACGTTAAACCCAGTTAATTACCCTGATTGATTTACGAAACAAATATGATACAAACGCAAACATTTATTATTCAATGCAACTCCACGGACGTTATTAACTCCCAAATCAAAATAAATGTAATGTCACTGAAGAGATCTAGTGCACCCTGTCTGCCTAACAAACAGTTCCCATGTTCGATTCCTGAGTTGAACAATGCATTTTACTATTTTCCAATTACCTGTATTTGACATCGCCAACGCCATATGCAAGCGGTGTTATTATACCTATTCCTCCTCACTGTAATTACTAAAACACCATCCGAGAGTTAGAATGGTCTTTTCCCTACGAGGTCTTACAGGTACTTACTGTACACATAAACTAAAATTATGTAAACATAACATCAATGTTGTAAAATAGTTATTTTTGAAAATAATAACTTAGGTATATTTCATTTCAGTTATAATTAAACATAAAAATTTTCCACATCAAAAGTTATTCGCGGTACATGCGGGAATTCATCATATATCAGAATGTAGGAGTTTTTGCAATGCGAAAATTGTTTTACGTAGTGAGATGTAGGGGTGTATGACTGCAGTGGATTTATTAAAAATATAAACCTTTTATTTCGTTACGGTGCGGTGCGCCGTCAATTTTATACCCTGTAAATTGAAAGTGCCGGTAGAAGCTATGTAACTTAATCCGCGATAATTTATAGCATTTTAGATTGGGTTGCACAGTTTAATGTTTTCGTTTTTGTGTAGGAGAAATTGCATAAACATCAATCTATTTTAAAACAGGATATACGTTTCTCAAAACATTACATGTTAAATTTGATAGTTCATGAAATAATACATTATAACAATAAGGTACGTATTATATTCTACGGCAAACTTTGGAAATCACATTTTTGTGTTATTACAACAGTTAAATTAGTTCATAAATCTTTCCTAAATGGGAAATTAAATAGGTTTGCGGTACTCAGGTGAGCATACCCAATTACGCTTCGATCAGGGCAGAGCCGGCGGCGCGTGCGGTCACTAACAGGATTACTGACCGGCGACAGGCGCCCACCCCCCCTGCACCAACATCCACGAACACATAATTAGATACATCTACATCGTCGTCTCAACTCAGATTAGATCACGAAAATACTACCTTTTCAATGAAACCTATCATAACATAAACTCAAATTGCTATAAATTAAGAAGTATAAAACGAAAACGGTGGAAAATACAAAGAATCTATTAGTAATTAAAAAAGAAAATAACAATCTTGTTGTAGAACATTTAAAAGAAACGGTAATGCGATAAAAACTGTTTCCATTTTAACTCTTTGTTAAACGGCTTGAGCATAAATACTTGGAGAATTGTAACCTCAACCCCTTTGAGATGTTAACCAGCCTCTCAGCTCTCATGGAAGCCACAACAAGGAAAAGCAATACGTGCGATGTCAACAAAACGAATTCGAAACCGCCAATTTGCGGCGTGAGGTGTCAGCCGTACCTGAACACAAGAAACTAATTCAAACTGTAGATAAACAGAGCGATAAAAATAAAAGGCTGGCGATATCAGCAATCAACGCGGAACATAGGCCCCGCAGAGGAAAGCGACCAGAAAAACCTCGGTGCGGATGTCGTTTATTTCACAAAAAAATATGGAAACAAACAGATTGCAGTGAACGTGGAAACACTGGTGGAAATAATAAAATGACTAAAGATAATAAATTGTACAGTAGTCACGAAATAATGGCAGTGCATGATAAAAATAAGTACTTACTTAAATAAGTACTTAGTTATTACATACTAATATGTTTATATGTATGTCTTTAGTTTGATAACAATTAAATTTCACTCACAGGCACATTTACACATTAACTTAATATTAAAATCTTCATTCTTAAATTACTCTTTAGAAAGAGATGTTACAAACATGTCTGTTGTTAAATGAAACGACTGCATTGAAGTCCTATAAAGACTTGAAATTCCATCGCTTTTCTGATAGAGATTTTAATTGGATTTTCTATAAAACAACGTTGTGATAGAAGCGGTTTAACAGTTTGAGGGCTTCCGTTCATATACACTTTACTAAACAGTTGAACCTGAAGTTTAATTTCAAAGCAGGAAAGTTAAGTTTTGAATAATATTATTATTATTAAATCATAATTATTTACAGTTTTGAAAACTTAAATGTTTAAAGCATTATTTTATTATACCCAGTATATTTAAGCTGCTGAAAGCTAAAGTGTTTTGGGTTTTGGGGGTGTGCAGGAGAGAGAGCGTGCGGACGTTCCTGCGGTTGAAACTACTTGATAGCTTTGATTGATTGCGTCCATCCGTCTACCTCGCCAAATGAATAGAGTTCTCACCTTGCACCAAACCATTGATAAATGCTCATTTTGTTGGCAGAATATGGTTTTAGGCCTAGATTTTATTCTCAAATGCAACGTCGTTAATTAAAATGTTGAATGAAATAAAATGCAAACTCTATTCATCTGAACGTGAAAATTCCATTCGTCCATTATAAATAGCGATCCGACTATTTACTTAACCTGTTTCAGTGAGAGACAAACCCCGTACTCATTCGAGGCGGACACTGCAGTCTGCACTGACAAAGCAAATAAATGTCCGTCTCTACAGGAAATAGAACTGATCCTCTTTCCTCTTTTTTTAAATTAACGATTTCAATCTGCTTATATCCTTTCCGAGTATTTCTTTTAAGAGACTGTTTCAATTACCCTCAGTGAAAGCATGCGAGGTAGCTCTGAAACCCATAAAGGGACGCACCTTAGCAAACTTACGCCACTTCTTAAATATTTAAATCTCTGGGGCGACTTTCCCCGCTCTCCGTGAAATGCAAAACAAGTAAAGTTTCCCCCTAAATCAGAGGAGTCGGCGTCCCGGCGAGCCCGCGACTAACACGGACAACAAACAAACTTCCATTACTCTGTTTCTTTAGCGAAATAATACTAGCTATTACTATTTACAACATAAACTAAACATTATTACTTACGGTTCTAAAGGTACTTTAACAACAATGAAAAAGTAAATAGAATTTTAAAACGTCTACACTGCTACAGTAGCTGACAATCGTTTGTTTGAGTATTTTTTGTAACTTATTGAAGTCTGAAGTTTTCCTATAAAATGTTTTCAAAAGAGTGCGGCAGCAAACATAAACAATGAGGCAAAACAAACTGAATGCGCAACCATTATCTGTGTGTAACCTAGTTCGCGCTCAACGTGAACAGCAAAACAACGCTAAATTGCCAACAACTGGTGAAAAATCAACCGTTTCGTCGGAATTCAACTGAGATAGGTTACTCTCCACAAATTAAACAGAAAACTTTTCCGACATTGCTGACTGATAAACAGTCTTTTGTAATTATTTGTAAATAAAATAATATTAATTTTATATTATACATACCTTGAATTTTGATATTCAGCTCGGTGAATCTGAAACAAAAGAACACTGGTATTAAAATTTGGATGTAAAATATATTAAACTACCTTATAAAGAGAGTAAACAATGCTAATTAAACACACGTCATGAAATATGCAATGCGGCTGTATATGGTCGTAGAAGGTATTGTATTCAGTGCCGTTGTTGGTAGCACTCTCCACAGGGTAGGTAGTGTACTCGTATCTGCTCCCGGGAGATCCTAATTAGTATTGTGCCCATCGCGGCAGCACATGCTCGGAGAGTTCCGGCAGGACGCAGCACGCACTCACTCCACAATAGCCACTCTAACCGCCTTCACTTTCCACCTATTCAAGTGCCTTGAATAATAAAATTTTGTGCAATTCTTTAGCCCCTCGACGACGTCCTGCGCAGATCCATTGTACCCTCCGTGTTCAAGTGCTTTGGGTGACTTTAATTGTTTCATTATTACCCTTTAAACTTTCATACTCTCAACATTGGGATATAATGGTTCGGCTGACGGCAGACGTCCTTGAACGCTTCGAATATTATTATTACAACAATGGTTATCTTTATAAGTAAAAGAAATAATATAAACGCAAGACGAGATTATGAGTTTTTCAACAATATCACAAAGTTTTTATTGCCCAGTAATCAGTAAGAGAGAGATCTACTTTATCCAGAAACCTCTGCAAGGAAAACGGAAATATATTTTCGATTGATTACGTTAGAGGAAAACTAACTTATCGTATACGCCCATTAATTTCTATCATATTTATCGACATCACGCTTTATGGGGTTGTCGTATAAATATAACTCCCAAACCATTAAGCGAGTCGACCGAAATAAGATCACCGACAAATTAGTAGGGAAGGGAGCCTTAGGGGCAACATTGGGAGCCATCAATATCTGTTCTATCATCAGTCACCGAGTAGCCAAATAAAAATGTATGACCGGCCCACATTGACGCATGACGCACAGATTCTCGTTCCGGTCTCATATTACATGAGATGACCTAATTCGCCGATATATTACTCGTGTCATTAGGGAGATCTTTCAATTCCAGCTCGACCTATAATTTATGATATGAACATCGAATTTACGTCTAATATTTTATTTATGTGTTAACCATGATCGATTCTCAAAGTGTGTCAAGGATATCCGACGGAAAAATATCTTCTGAAACTGTGAGCACATGGTGCGTTGGAAGCCCACGCCCGCCCTTTAAGAGTAGCCCGCCCGCCTTTATATCTTGTTTAAATATAAACTGTACAATAAAGAGGGTTTTCATCTCGTTATATATTTGCTTACGTAACAGATCACTTAACTTAATACTATGCAAACTGTTTTACGTCAGTTAAACATGTCATAAAAACTTTCCCAAATAAGTCAATATTTGCCAAAGATTATTTTAACAATGCTTCTTTCAAACTAGGGTACAGTTATTAGCATTAATTTATTTTATTATTCAGTGGCATCGAGCCAACAGAGATCGCTCATAACAGAAACACATGGCCAGCCAGTTATATGTCGGTTTATCAGCTTCTAGTATTAAAACGTTTTAATTTTTCAGAATAGAGCGCGTCGTGTTTACTTTTAATAGCTACCTACTAACACTTTGATAGTGATTGGCTCGCACAACTTAATTATTACTGATAAATCACATATGTTTTACATCATAACGTGAGCAAATCTCTATATTATATCTAGCAAATCCTTGGCGAATCTGTACTCTACCTATACCTATGTATAAGCTAGATTGCAGGGAATAGAGCTACTCTTATGTATAAGATCTAAAGAATACTGCACGCAACAACGGCATTACACTTACTATTATCAAGATAACATGCATGATTAAGTAGTTGCCGATGAGTGGGCGGTATTTAGCTTTTTAATAACTAAGTATATTGGAAAATACATAATATCAGATCTTACAAAAATCTTTTAATAACTTTCTATTAAAGAAATAAATTCACAATGTTTACCTTGCATCTGATAAATTACACTCAAGCACGATAACTGTAAATAACTAAGTCGACGTTAACAACGCCACTCTAATAAAACGGAAAATGGGTTACAAGGTAAGTTGTATGGTGCATGCATGTCGGCTTTATTCATATATTATTTCAGTTTATATGAAGAGTGCCTAAATACTAAATATTTTATGTGTAGAATGCAAAGAAGTATTTCGTGCGTTCTCAAACAGCTAATTTGCATTATGTGATATAATATTTGGCAATGTAACGTAAGGAGCACGTGTAGAGGTAAGGGCCGGTCGTTGACCCCAAATTTTACGGTAGGCAGATACCGCTAATCACTTTCACTCGGGATGAACGGTGCACGCGCCTTTGACTACTGCTCAGTTTCATGGCAGCCCCTCGTAAATGTTAATATTTGAATGGCGGATAATCTATCCGTTGATTGAATTTAAATTAACAAACTTCTAAACTACTTATTTATTTTCATTGACGAGGGAAATTGTTTTCAAAAGGTTTCGTTTTAACATTTCAAAAGTAAGTTACATTTTAACAATCAAATAATTAATACTAAGTTTAATTTGTAGATTACTGAAGACTGTTAGATAATATTTGTAATTCAATTCTACTAGCCAAATATCTTGAATAACATTTTGTAGTATTTGCTTATTAATAATGTTTTGATTGTTAAATCGAGGTTACATAGTGTAGCTAAACAACCAACCGAAGAATGACGACCGATGTGTTGATATTATAATTTGGATTGTTTCGATTTAATTCAAGGTATTTACTATATTAAATTTATAGTAATTTATGCTAATAATACTACTAAGTGGAATGGAAAGTTGTAAAACCCGGTAAATAGAGAGGCATCTATTTAAGTAGAGGGCAAGGAGTCACGTGGGTCGGACGTGGCATCCACAGGTCCTGATTGTGTTCATCATAAAATCACATCACGTCAACAGCACCTCACCCAACCCCCTACACCCTATTCCGCAGAAGATTCTCTGAAATCCTCCCAAGAAAACGACATTTAGCCATCCACTGTAAACCTTGTATTTAAATGCTTTTTTATAAAATTATTAGAGAAACAAAATATGTATATATTTCTGTTTATCTACATTATAATATTTACTTAAAGACAAAAACCTCTCTATTTATCATGGTCATATTCTAATATTTGACTTTTCTGATATAACAAGAAGAAAAATCCTAAGGCTTTTTACTCGTATCTATGATTTTCCATCAAAATCAGCGGCTGAAAATCACTATCGAACGTATGATAAAGGGGAGTTTTTAATAGCCAGGATTCATTCATAACACCGTGAGTAATTGGATCGGGGCGATTCATCATATAACGTAATAAAGCTATAAAATAAAACAAACAGCAAGTAGATGCGACATCGGCGCCACCATACTCCACCCTCCACCAATATACGGTCGACAGCAGAGAAACAACCGACAAAGTGCTATTTATTCCTTTTGTTTCTCGACGATACCATTGTTTAGTTCTAACATCATCATTCCCACGATGAATCTCAATCCCAAGTAAGATACATTTAACAAACCTTGAGCCACAAAAGTAGATGTAGATACGATAGCACCTATTGTTAGAGCACATCGACCCGTTAATTGTTATTAGTTGGATTTAAACAATATTTTACTTGCAAAAAACTGCATAAAGATATTATAAACGTACATTAAAATTGGGACAATACGCAAAAATTGATAATGCAACTTGATATCTCCACATAGTGTTCTGCAGAAAACCGCATAATTAACAGAGAACATCAGTGACAGACATCAAAACAATGTGCAGCCGCTATTGTTGCACAGCTTTAGTCCAATTAGCATTATCCCGTATTCTCGCTATGACCTAGATACTGTACGCTTTTACTAATTAAGCACAATGCATTATGTTTTAAGGAACATTCATCTAACATTTCAGTGTATAATTGCAATGCACAATAGAAATACCGATCATTTATTAAAATTATTCTAGTCTGTTGGCAGCTGGTATCAACTGCATACGTTCAAATTTTAGTCACGTATTTTTTAATATTATGCTATATTAGGAAACTTAAATAACAAAGTTGGAAGTGGACTTTTGAAATTTGGCCAGCCCCAGGACGCGACGTTAATGAGCTGCGCCGCCATTTTGAAGGGCTGCTTTGAGGAAAACCCCCGTTTGCCCTCGCAGGGGAAGTAATGCATTTTCCTTTATCACCGCGCGGACAGTTCTCACTTCTCCACAAGGGGACCGGCTTTTACGATTATTGTGCTCACGTAGTTGCTACATGAGATCAGCAATAAAAAAACACTGGATCTGATCTCGGATACCGTAAATGGCTATGACGTATCCGAGGCCTTTTCTGATAGCCGCTATTGTGGACATTTACCAATCCATGGCGGTAAAATCAATTGTAGGTATACCATTTTGGCGAACGTTGTATAGGGGATCGAATCCAAAGTAGGTAAATAAATGAAACCAGTTCTCAAATGCAGGGATTTCGTTTACTTATTTGTGAACGTTTGATTTTATTTCACCGATAATAAATACTCGTACTTACGTTAGTACACACTGATTACAATAACAAATAAATGATGCAAAGTAAACTTTTATACCATTTTGGTATAAATAATTTTATCAAAGCATTTTCTAATAAAATGCTTTGATAAAATTCTATGAATAAGAATATAAGGATTCAGTCTATCTATGTTACAATAACAGTATTTCGACACGCGTCACAACTGTTCTGCGCCATTATAGAGTAGCATGACGCAAGTTCCCAAGAACTAAAAATGTCAAAATCGTGTTGATATTTTGCCTTGGGAATAGAATTGTACGGCGATTGTGAGTGCAAGCTGCATCGTATCGTAACACAGCGCACTACACCGGAAAGCCGTGACCGCGCGGACCGTGAAAATAATGCACCACATGTTGAATAACATCGGTAATTAATAGCATCAGGCGAAAGCGCAAGTGTTCTCATGCGAATGTGCTGTAAAAACAAGACTTATTAGATAATAAATAATGCACATGGTACTGCCATAAAATTATTACAAGGGACCATAATTAAATTGTTCATCGTCGCATGGATATTTTGCAATGTGTGCACGGAACAAACTGTCTGGGGATAAATAATGTGAAATAAATCATGGCGTATATTGAAACACCTATGTGATTCATTTAATAAATCACCTCAATATGCAAAGCGAATGGTTAACGTTGAATGTTTAACTTCTCACCTGAAAGTTCATTGACTTTAACGAAATATTTATTTATCTTTGAAGATAAAGTTGTCCCCGATGGTGTGTCCGACGGCGAGCTAAACAACGCTTAGTCTCATTCTATTTCTATGTTTAGAACCAACAGTAACATGATAAATTTATAGTCGTCAACGTTTTCCTGTGAATATTTTTGTTTTATGTACAAACTTGTTTCCCAATCTCAAAAGAAATATATAAGACAGATACCATAAATAATGCTGAGTACGATTCCGTTTTATAGGCACAAAATTAGGGCAGTCGTGCTAGCGAAAGTGCCCTGGTACTGTCGTGACAACTGTCAAGGTACACCGAATAGAGTTCATCGATTGTTTAAATTATAAATCAATTACCAAAACAGGATTATCCACCTGAAAATGAACCTATCGCTAACTTTTAACCAACTGTATTTGATACATAGATGTTACATATCCATTAAGTTGTATCGGATGTTTTGTTATATTATTAGACTAAAATCTATTGGGTATAGTTACATGTAGTAACATTGTATTCAAAATCCTTCTTGAGTCTTAAGTGTTCAAAATATGTATTATAAAACTATTTAATATTTAAAGATACTAGTAGAACCTTCACATAAGATTTCGAGTATAACAGTAGAGAACTTCTGCTAAAGAGTACACCTATAAAAGGATTGGTTACAATGTGGTTGTACTTGAAATGAGTTCGTAGATGAATGCAAGGTCACGGACGAGGAGTCCGCTACAGTTTGTTCCGAGAGGATTTCACTAGAAAGGCCGCACTGACACCAAACACCACACCGCTCTCGACCAACGATAGATCTTCACAAAGTGAAATGTAAACGCTTTCCAATGCACCGCTTTATTCAAAACTATATCATTATACATACAATCGTATCATGGGAAAATCCAATAAATGTTTTGAGATTGTAATCGCTGCGCTCGCTCACAGGATTAAGTTGTCATAATAACCGTTAATTTCAAGTATGTTTGACATCCGTGATACTTAAAGAAACATGGCAGTATAAAATAGCATTACAGACGCTTCCGGCGACGGAGCCGATAAATAATCGAAGACTCTTCCTCTAGACGAGATAATTACTCTTCTTTGATTTTTTGTTCCTGTTGTACGAACGGTTATGGAAAAGGATAAATTGTTTGCAGACAAAAACTCATTATGAAAGGGAAATAATTATTGCAAACGCCTGTAAATACATTATTTGTTTTGTGTTTCTATTTATTTCGGACAAAAACAGTTACAAAGCAAAATTGTATTAAAGATATCTAAACAAAAAAGCAATATATCAGAAAGTGAAAATGTTCTTGTGAAATATCGTTAAGCAATGATGTATGTATTAATTTAAAAAATGCCAGTCGAGTTGTTTAAACAGCATGACAAACAAGAAATGACAAAACTTCCTCAATTGCAATGTGAATTCGCTTAGTTGTTGTGTGCTCACTTACAGTGCACGTTTGATTAAAGATGTGATTGACTTTCGCGTTCAATATTCATTACGTAGCGTTATTATGTGCGTAATTAGATTTGGTTTCTAACGTTTAATTGTATGTGTTTGTTTTTGTTTAAGAGTGAGCGGCCATCGAACTTGTAACTAGTGAATACTAGTAATACGTTAGCGGACGTGACCTCCGCTCGGCAGAACACAAACAACGGGACCCTTTATTATTCAACTCGCAATCCGGTGCCCTTGTGCAGCTGATGCGAAGTCGCCGTACAGTCTCGACTCTTGTACCTCTTCAAAGAAATTAGAAAACACTAGACACGTTAAAAACAAGTTGTACATATAAATAATGACACCAAAGAAAGTTCTCCGTTCAAATCAATAGCTCTATCGAAATTCGAAACACAATGTGCAAATATAGACAGTGAAAATTCATCTTAATTAAGTATAATGTGTTCAAAGCTGTGTGTATAATGCGTTTCATAATAAACACTTTACAACAGCAATAGATAATAAATACTATTCAAAAATGTAATAAAGATGCAGAACTTCGTTTTTGAAAATTCCTTTTTAGCATTTTATTAAGTACCTGTTTTTTCAAAAAAGCTTATAAGTGTTATACATATGTGAATTATAGAACATAATAAAGTAGATCTATAAATCAAAATAAGGTTCTAAGAAAAAAATCGTTATTTATTCTGTAAACAAAATCACTTTAGTTTGTCATTATCGCGCCTACAATTTATTTAACACTTGTAAACCAAAGAACCGAACACTTATTTTCAGTTTATCCTTTTTAGGGTATTGATCCACTCAAAAACAGGATTAACGTTAAGTGCTACTCAAATATTGGGGACCTTTTAACATTACCAACAATTCTTTGAAATACTGTTTCCTACGTGTGTCGTTAAAACCAAATAAACTTAAACAGATTAAGAACTAGCCTGATTATAAACTTTATTTTATTATAGATAAGGATTACGGTAAATAACACACTAATTTATTAATGACTTGTGTTGCCTTTAAGTTACGTATTTAGTTATGTAGGCGAGGAAACTTTCTGGGTAGAGTAGGTGCGAGCCAACAATGTGCTGTTGATTCATACATAGTTCTATAATAATACAATGTGAGAACCTTCTTGACTTAATTATAATCACGAGTTGAATATACAAGTAATAAAGCAAAAGTATAATGTATTTTCACTAAATTACAGAGAAAGTGACAAAATAAATATAATCAGCACAGTTACTGAACAAGTAAATACTAATTTTAATATCTTAATTGAACAGTAAACATAAAGATATAATTTGATTACAATTTCACTTTTATTGCTCGTAAATTGTAACTTTGGCAGTAATCCTTTCAACGATAATCGTGTGCTGTTAACCCTTGGCGATAAGAAAAATGTGGTTTTCGGAATCGGGTCGGGTTCGGTCGGGTTAATCATTGTTGAGAGCGTGACGTGCTCCATCTACACGGGATCAGCCGCAATTTGTCAATCATCACGTGAAAGCCCTTCACAAAAGATTTCAATAAACGGCTCACAGTCGCGCCCTGCCGAGTGCCGACGTCGTTAATCAATACCCTGATATGTGCCACACTGATTTCATAACTGTACGTATTTTCTTGACCGTATCGTTTGCTATTGTGTAGGGCGTGGGTGCCACTTCTATGTAGGAGTATTGTAATTGTATTACGTTGGAAAATGTAATTAATATAAAACTTGTGTAGTTCTAAATCTACGCACCAGATAAGTTTATCGTGGAACGTTGGGGCGAAAGGACGAACACATAATTGTTTAATTACAAAAATACATTACTGACTAGAAGTTCTATTTTGATGTAGAGTTCTTATGAAATATTTCTTCTATTAAATGTTGTTTTTTTTGCAAATACTTTAATATCAAGTGCATGTAAAACTACATCGTGAATACTCGTTTTTTTATTCGAGACATTATAGAAGACATTATATTTATTCTTCAGTAACATGACTAAAGAATTGATAAAAATAGTTTCAATAACTTCTGCTGCAAGTTACACGAACAATATAAAAGTATTTACGATATCGTAGTTCTCTTTGGGATCAGATCTCGGAATAGACGCCGTCTTGGGATGTCTTTTATGTAAGAGGATAATCAGAAGATTGATTCAGAGCCGAGACGAATAACGAATGAAAGAAACTCGACAGTAAATCAATACTATTCTTATATTGTACCTTTTAAAGCTTGCAACTAGCTTCGATATTTATTTACGATCTAAAATTAAACACTGCTATTTATATTCGAGTAAAACATCACAGGAAACCGCAGAAACCAATTTCCACTGTTAGCTAATCCACTAGTTATGTCAACCAGTGATTTGAATAATTTTCCAACGAACACCATATTCAGGTATTAACAGTAAAATATCATCCGTGAATAACTTAGAAGCGTATATGACGTCATCTATTTCCATATCGTATGCTTGATTGGTTCTCGTCGTCATTCTGATATCACTGCCCAGTGACCTTGTCACACCTTGTTCGTACATTGTCAACAGTTTCAAATGTTCAATACCAATATTTGTTTATCAAATGAAGTTCAAACACTTAGCTATTACTGGTAGCCTCTATCTCAGTAAATAGCTATTTGATAGTACATGCCAAATATTTGCTACCTACAGTTTTTGGCAAATACATGTTTGGATTGTTTAAGAATTGATCGTCAATATGTATTTCCAAATTACTATGGCTTCATTGACGTTGTTCGATGAAATTGGAGGCATGTGTATTTGTTACTCGCTAGTTCATTAATTTGCATCCTAATTCACCCAATAGAGATATCAAGTGTCGTAAAACGATCGATATTAATTAAAAGCGTCCAAACAATAGTGGCATTATTCACCAGAATGAAATCGAGGCTTGTGTTTGCGAAGCCAGCGCGGACCTAGCGCTCTCGCTTCCCTTTATATCTCATTTGATATCGATGCTCATTTCATTATATTCCTTTAAATTAAAGTTCAAGGATATCTTCAGACTTTATTAATAACAACTTTTGTTTGTTGATCCTCACCTTGTAATTATGCATAAGTATTATGTATGTAAAATAATTGTAACTTATTATACTGCGCTGCGTCATTGCAAAGATTACTTTGAGTCAGAAAATGATATCATAACACGTACCATAAACGATTTTTTATTATTATTTAGCAAAAAGTAGATAATAAATAATATATTTGGTATAGTAAAGTAGAAAGAGTTAATTATCGAGCACGGTCACGATCGGTTAGAGACAGCAGAACAACACGAGACAACATGCCTCCATTCACTTCGCGATAGTAATCCCGTTAGTTCAACGATCCAAACGATTATCATTACAAAAGTACGTGAAACTTTTTAATGTTAATCGATTATTGTCAATCATTATGCACAGCACGTAACTAACTGAGAGAAAAAGTTAATAGACATGTGTAGTTTACAACTTATTTTTTCTTGCGTGACGGTAATGGCGGAAAGTTAATTTGCTTGAAATGTTTCTCACGGTGCCCGCAAACAAACCAAGACATAACAGAGATAGCCACAAATATGGTGCAGTTATATTATTGCTACTTCTATGTAATTTTACCATATTGTCTCAATTATAAACGTGGTAATAAGTACCTGGCTTGGTAATACCAGCTGCCTTTAATATATAGTTTACAAGAGAATACCTTTTAGGTTGATGAGAATACTGAAATTAGTTAAACAAAACTAACATTTCCGACAAATTATTATAATTCTGAAAACATGTAACAACCCTTTGTAAACGAGAGTAACTTTGATGATGTCATGCATTTGTAAAACGATAATAACGATAACACACATGACATTTTCCTAGTAAACGCTAATTGGTTGCTATGCACTTAATAATTGAAATGACGTTATCTATAGCCGTACGGTTATGTTATTTAACATATGGAAACTGCCAGATAAAGCGTAGTTTGTTAAAAAAAGAACTCATTAGAATTGTAGTAATCTTCAACACCTACACGCTTTCAAGGTGTGAATCAGCGAACATCTGGTGTTATGCAAGATCAGGTATTGACGTCGTTATCTATGCCAGTAGTTTAGACATTGGCTAATAGACAGACAAAGCATGACACCATAAAGCAACTGCATTTATGTGGCGATATCCTCACGAATTTAGTACAGATACGTGACTAACAGTAGTATTAATTTTATTCACTGTTCTGTCAATCACATTGTAATATTAGTAACCGAGCATGGTAAAGCCGAGCCCTTTGGAATATAAATGGTGCGTTGTTCTATTTGTGTTCATTGTTTTGATCCATGAATACATTGATGGGCCAGCGATGGGACCGCGTGGCGAGAGCGATGCTAAGCAAAGCGAGCATGTTGCGATTGGCAACAAGCGTGAAATGTGGGGCGACGCAGCTGAGCCGCTCACCAGATCGATACTTGATACGCACACCGCGCTCTGAATGTTGTTGTGACCGGATTCAATCAATTGTCTAACGCTTTTTTGTAACAAAATAAACCAACTATTAAGTAGGTATCACAAACAAACTAAATGGTGCCAGCATAACCACATTTTAACTAAAAATTACTTGATTTGTACTCATCATTAGAACTTTACGTAGCTACTGCTGCTACTGGCCTAACGTCAGCCTAAAAGGTGCTTAAACCTAGCAGCATAATTCAATAAATTTTCAAAACTGCTTATTCTTAAAACCCGTTTTTGTTTTATACCCCAATCCCATAGGGAAAAGCTTTATATCCAGGACGTACTAATCCGTGGTTTATCTTTATTTCTCTGAGCCAAATGATACAAATAGAAAGGAGGTACATGATCTATAGGATAAAGATAGAGGTTTAAGATAATAAATTCATCCGGTTTTGCAAACGTTTTGTTTCTTTTTTATGAAATTTATGTAATTCAATTTTGTAGAATAATTTCAATTTAAATGAAATGTTTTCATTTTGTAAAGATGTCTTCATTTTGAACTTAATCCTTTTTTTATTTTATAAATGCAAAGTGACTTCGTTTGTTTGTTACCTTTTTACATCTCAACTATTATCAGGAGTACAGAGAAGGAATAGGGGTACTTTATTTCGAAATTCCCGAGATAAACCGTTTTGTTTTTTAAATTAAACCGCGTGTTACCGCTGCTAAACTAAGGGCCTATTTCACCGACCTTCTAGTAAGGTTACTCACCAAGTAAAGTTAGTTTTGTCTCTTACTTACTTTAAATCAAGTGACAAAGACAAAACTTGTGAGTATCTACTCGGAACGTTACTTGAAAATATATATCCTTAAATCTAACATCTTCTAATTAGTATTTTTTTATATTATATATTATTTCGGTTTTCGCATGTCACTTTCGTCATTGTTTCTGTTAAAGTTTATTGTTTTAATAATAGCTTTTATTTTCTTTTTATTTTCATGCCATATTCTAATATTTTTGTAGTAAAAATATAGATTTTATGTTAATGCTCTCAAATTTTCATGCTGTGTGAACACCTTTTAGAGTTATGATCCAGACTGTAAACCTAAATTAAGTATCTTCTATGTGTAATAATTAGATTGTAACTTGTTGTGTCACCTCAATAAATAAATAAATTCGTAAAGTCTAACTCATTCATTCAATACGGTAATAAAGTTAACAGTAAAATCGAATTCAAAAAAGCGTAATGGTGGACACGTGTTGGATTTAAATCCATTGGAGTGCAAGGTCAGTTGTTTGTCATTGGTTAACAGGGCGTCACTCTGTGACGTGATCTGGATCCAATTGACTCGTCCTTAATTCACGGAGACATTGCGGCTACCACGAGAGCGTACGCATTTAGAAACAATAGACACTTTTACTCTCTTACTACGCTAAAAATACTTGTGGGATAAGTATATAAAAGAAAAGATGTTTTATGACTTACTTGACTTACTTCTTAGTCATGCGAAGTAAAAACTTTGCGGTAAATATTATGATAATATTAAATATGTGTATCTGTGGTGACGTATGTCTTACCAGTTTTACTTGATCGAAGTGTTTACACTAATTCTTTAGAGCCAAGGATTCAGAAAATATGAGGATATGTAAATCATTCGCATTTAATTTTTAAATACTAGCGGTTCTTATTATTAGTTTTATGATAAAGAATAACTAAATGAGGCAATTAATAAAAATTCTGATATTATGATCATAAATTTTAATGTTATCTGCATTTGTTCGTGACAATTGACTTACAAATCAAAAGGTCATCTATTTTAACAGTTGACTTCCTTCTGCGATATTTTTTAAGTTTTAAAATAACTGATTGAACAACACGATGATAGAATCGCATGTCTTCAAAACATTTTCTCTCAAAATACTTAACAACTAAGAAAAAAGAACGAATGTTTTGGCGTTCTTCACATAGTACGGATAATCCGAAATAGTCTCGTTTATACAGTGAAATCTGGACAGAAAAATCATCAGTCACGCGATCACTTACAAATATTATATAATTTCATTATTTCGTTTGAAAGTGAGCTAACGTTTTAAGCAAAATTAATCAGCATATAAAAAAAAGAGAAAGGTCATTTGAGTACGATTTAGTCGATGAGCCGTGACCGCCTGGAGCTATTTCCATAATAATAAATACTATAAGAAGCTAAGTCCGTCACGGCTCGAGTCTAGTGCGGCGATCTAAGCTTGTAATAAATCAGACCGAATCAAACCATTTTGAAACAATAACTTATACTTACAAACTGTAAATATTATTTAATTTTTGTATGATGATTCATA
This sequence comes from Timandra comae, assembly GCA_958496195.1. Lineage (NCBI taxonomy): Eukaryota > Metazoa > Arthropoda > Insecta > Lepidoptera > Geometridae > Timandra > Timandra comae. The sequence goes on along the minus strand of OY292355.1, from coordinate 4,741,107 downwards.
AATGCTGATATAAAAAGGAAAGTTAAAATTTCCGTTTCCTTTTTCACGTGAAAACGAAACAATTTACAGAAAGAAAGATTTCCTGTGGGCTTGAGAATTACAATTATGTTTTCCAGTGTTCCCACGGAATAAGAAAGTAAAACAGTAGGACAGAGCAAGTTACCAAAAATGTTTGTAATTTAATTAGTACTTAATTCAATAGTCACTGTTTCAAATTGTATTTATTATTACATCATTCTTTATAATACGAATAATAAAATTATAGTATTTCTTTGTGAAACTTTCGTTTCATTGTCGTTTCTATTTATGTACCTAATTCGGATAATAAACAGATTTATTTCTAGAAAGTCTCAGTAGCGTGTTTGGGTGTTTTATAGTAGATATAAGAAGGAAAATAATGGTTTTATTTGAAGATGTTAGGAACGATGTATGCTCAGTTGTTAATTTGGTTGAATAATTGAGGTGTGTGCGATTCGACCTTGAGAATGGTCCGGTCCGCTGCACCCGCCGGTTCCGGTTGCGCTGTCTCGGTCCAGATAATGCTGCTGATGTGTTAATTTAATATTACTTTAACCAGCACTTAGAACACGATCTTACCATTATCTTCGCCTTAATATTCTCTATTATATCCCATTATTCATCGAACAGCCAGACAACACCACCGTACACTGATTTGTTTTGGATGTAAGTAGGTACTTGCTATTGACTGCCAATTATAACATCAATTTGTCGGTAATATCTTTATATTCGTTAATTTTAAACTAGATATTAATTTCTAAATTGTATTAAGAGCGTAGTGTAGTGATTGCATGATCCAATTCACAGTTATAATATCATTAAAGAAATAGAGGCCTTTGACCTGCAATAAGATGTTACATAAACGTAAATGATGATAATAATGTTAGAAAATATATTTAGAAATTAAAGAAAAAAGTCTGGAAAATGTGTATATTACATAACCTAATTAGGTTATTCGAAACAACATCAGAAATAACGTTTAATCTAAGAGTTTAGCTTAATGCATTATGTTAAAGATTAATCAGTCGTTCTTATCAGATAATGAGATATAATAAGATTAAAGCAACAGACCCATTACTAAGTATTAACCAACAGTATCAACTATCACGTAAGTAGTGGATCAGGTTTTATGACAGATAATGACTCATTAATTAGAGTAATCAATGAACCTCGACCTCGTGCGACACATACACAACACAATACTCATGTACTTATGTAGGTATATACCCAGTCAACTCTATTTTTACACTTTTAATTTCGTCATACTCAATCAAAAGTTATTTGTGTTTCCTATTCCATTTTAATTAATTACAATCTGGCATTTAATTAAACACACTTTTTCATTTAAAAATGAAGTCGTTTATGAAATAAAATTTATTAAATGCTTGGAAAAAAGGGGATGCTTTGAACCATAAATAATAAAAGGGCATCTTTTTATCCGAGAACTTTACGGGGATGAATGGTTAGCGAAGGTACAACCCTTCTTTCGGATAAGTTTAATAAAAATAAGGAAAGCATGTAAAACTTTTACTATCAGAAGTTGAGCATAGTAAGTAGATAGTCATAATTTATCGTCTATAATCTAAATTGTATTATTATCATGGAAACCACAATGTTTGTTAATTAATCATTCCCCAATTATTTTCCGTACAGTACGCAAAGGACAACAGCCTAAATCCGCAAGTAATACCCTTACCTGCCCACATCAACCCACAACCGCGTTTTGCAAATCATAATATTAAATTTTACACTTACTCAACAAAATGTACCTTTCTAATATATGAAGGTGTATGTACATATAAACATTATACATAAAAATAGCTAACTTTACAGAATTGCGAAAGGTATAACTGTATTTGCCGTTCTTGTCGTTTTGACGCGTGTGAAAGGTCGTATAAAGTCAAAATATGAGAAGCCTCATGTCACACGTAGGAGGTAGGTACCGAGTTTAAGAGTAGGCACGTGTGTTCCACAGGGGAAGATAATAAGGGACGTTAGCTGTCTTTACATTCAAGTCACATTAGTGGCCGGGACGGGAGGTTGACGTGACGGAGATTTGGACACTCTCGTTGGCCCTGGACGTGTTTTTACAATGTCTAGAATTGGACAAGAACTACGCAGTATCGGAGCAAATTGACGTTGAGTTGTAAATACTCGTTCATTATACGATGGCATCATCTAAATGTGAGTCATTGCTGGAGGCAGAGGTACGTACTTACATACTCGACACGCGGCGAGTTTGTTTACAAACACTCCATACCGTACGTTTACAGTCCAATATCCCAAAATAAATGTTACACATTAATTACATCGTATTTAAATTTCATCAATTAAAATTAACAACAAAGTCAAAACACACATTGTAATTGCTTAATTTGTAGTAATGTAAGTACGTAATAAAAGTACTTTTAGACACGAAGCGTACGCATAACATACCAGCGACTCTATGTAATTCATTCTAATTTCCCCGGGGGCTAATGATATCCTTAAAAGCTATTTCAGTTCCTGACACCCGTCGCGTATAGACCTTGAATTGCAATCTCACTTAAATTAGGTATTTCATTAATTTGATACAGAACACGAATTTCGTGATGGCAAAATTAGATTTACCTCTCGTTATTACAGTCTAGAGAATTTTGCTTCCAGACGTATTGAATTTTTGTTTATTTACTTCACAAATAATATTGAATATCAAAATTAAATAACGATCAAAGTAAGGAACGACGATTTTATTAAAAGACGACATTTTCCTCCCTATAAAACTTTGGTATCCTAGTAACATTATCCTACCTGAGATACCCTCCTGTTCCTACTTAATATAAAAACAGCGAGTCAACTTTTCATAGAGAGAGGTGGTTGCGGGGAGCGCTTATGGACATGTAATGGGAAAGCTAAAGGTAACCTGTCTGCCAGACGATCTCATCGCGACGCCATTGTGCCGACCAAGAGCTCATGAAATATGTACGCTCCGCTTCAAAGCACCCGTACACACTTGTTTCATACAACGAAGGATTTTATTAGTATAATTAGTGACCGTTTATACAATAAAACTATCGTTCTCAAAATATAAAACCCCTTATGGCATATAATAACGGTTGTTCTCACGTATTTTGAAAACAAGTTTTTATGTATTGTTGGCAATCCTTTACGGAACCGGTCAGTCGAATTGGATTCGAGAGGGATCCTTGAATTACTAATGTTTTCATTATCAATGTTAAAATGGAATAGCAGGGATCATTGCTTTTTTGCCACGTCGTATATCGGTACAGTTAAAAGCCCCATAACCTGATTTATTTGAGTTCCCTTTGATTTAGATTGACATTAGCATATCAAAGAGGAGGCAAAACATTTTTCCCTCGTGGAACCGGCAACCTCCGAACAAAAGAAATCGTTGGTCCAAGAAAGAAATGCTTATTCTTTTAATATTTTATTAGTCGTAGACGTATTGTTGTTACTTTTCTTTAATTAAATACTTAATGGCACTTTCATCTCCTTTAATGTTTTTACTATTGTTCATATACTGTCCATGTTTGTCAGTGTTCGGCTAACAGCACTTGTTTATCCATATTTGCTCTCGGGAAGTAGCATTGTTTATCCCACGCTCAGGTAGAGTATTTCATGAAATCCTATGTGGGCTGCAGCTTTCATACGGATATAGGTAATCGTATTAATATCCTTTTAGATTCAATAGGGTGATGGTGCCACGTTCCTGATTTTCTTTTCGGTTTATTAATTCTTGAAATTTATAATGACAGAATAAATAGGTAACACATCGATACAATTTTATTGTAAGTAATAAATAACTCAATAAGTCTATCTAAAAGCATTAATACTTATACTTTTACAAGCTTACAAATTTAAATAAGTACCTAATAAAATATTTCTGATTGATTAGTTACTACATATTGTGGTCATAATTTTATTCATCTAATTTCTAAACCTAATGTAATTTAAATAACAATGTAACAAACAATGAATGAATTACCTATTTATTTACATCATTAATCAGCAAAACAATACAAGCCACACGTCTACTACATCTGCGTGTAATGCTATTGTAATAATAAATACATACCTGGTTATTGTTTCTTATATGTATAACTGCCGGTCCAGGGGTCTATGAAGAGTTGTCAGGGCTAACAATCACCTCAGTACATAATATTCCCAAGGTAAACAAAGATTACGTAAACGCAATCCCACGCACGCACGTCACCCGATCGATTTTCAAACTTTCGAATACGCCCACTTACAATAAGAAACAACTCTACTGGTCCTGTTCTTAGATCTTCCCACTAAAACATGATCAGGCAAAAGTCTCCCGTGCCCTTGAAACGGTACAGGTTATGTTATCGATAAAGCACAACACGCGCACTGACAGCTCGGACAACAATCACAGGTCAAGTTCGAAGCCGGTTTTTTCCAAAATGCTAAATGAAAGTGGCCTTGTAATTAAAAGTTTATTATGGCATTGTGTTCCGAGACCCGATTACAGCGAAATTATGATGTCGCGGTGCATGTGCGCGGCTTGCATTGCGATCGTCGTAATAGTGGTCGTAATGTAACGAGCCGAGGCCGTGGTCAGGCGGCAACTGAGTGAGCCGCGAGGGCGCCGCGAGTCGAGTGCCGAGGCCGGAGCCCCGCGCGCTCCGCCGCGCCTGCCGTCGCCGCCGCCGCCGACGAGTGCGCGCGCCTATCCAACCAAACTCTCAAATATTTACCAATACGTTACTATTCTTTAACCCTCTGGAAGGATATCACCAAATCCTTACACTTACACAAACTAGAAAAATCTATCTGGTCATATTGATCCTTAAGCAGTGGCTATTGACTAAACAATGTTTGTATATTTCTCTATTATAGTATGAAATGTCTATGAAAAGGTAATATCCGGTTAATAACGGCTAAGTCACAAGAGGATTAAGCTTCGCACAACTTATCTCCGAAACATCTGCAATCAATGTATCGAAACTCCAATAATTCCGGTATTGTGGTGTAAGGGTGACAAATCTACATCGAGCTGTGCTGCGCTTTACTGGGTTTTGGTTAATTTTTACTCCAGACAGAGCGCAGCTTCACCCAGCGCAGCACAGCATGCTTTGATTGTATCCTCATTCAAATATATGGCGAGCGAGTTAACCAAACATAGCACAAGCTCGACCCAGCGCAGCACAGCTCGATGTAGATTTGTCACCCTAATTCGGTACATCGTTAGCAGCCATATCTACTATGTTTAATTTGACTATGGTATTATTGCGCACAGAGATATTAATAAACTCCCTCGAGGACCAATTTATTTATTAGTTTCAAACCAATATTGATCTAACCGTAGTAGTTCACCTTTTAAGTCCTATGTCTACAATCTGTCTTTGATGTTCAATACCATATAAGTACTTAGTTACTTATTGATTCTCTGTTTGGTTTATTTTGTTTTTATTAGACCATATTTTATGAATACAATTGTTTAATTTAAATGTTTATATCCAAGAAATCGACGGGAAATTATTTTTGCTTATCAGCAACAACACACGCCCGACATAATAATAGATGATAAATATTATTTGTTGCTGTTTCTTTGATAAAGCGAGGGGAACGAGAAGTCGGCAAGTGCTGTCATGGGCAGGTGATTGAGTCTTTATCGTGGGCTCGAAACCGAGGGTGCAATCTCGGTGTCACTATCACTTCACCATTCATTTATCATCAACTTCATGATTTTGAACAACTTCTATTTCTTCGTACCTCAACTTAGTCGTCTCATAAACGATATCTTTTGCTCGACGTGTCTACTATAGCTACACAAATAAGTTTTAAATGTTGTAAACAAACATTTCTTACGCTTTATGAAAAGCCATCTTCGCCAAAAACACCATTAAATTAGTTTTATATGGATGTTAACAAAATAAAATCCATTAAAACTTTGCAAATAAAATTAAATGTACGATTCTTTAGAATTTCCCCCAGAGACATTCATTAAGATGATAAGTGTTCCGTTTTTTTATTAGATACGGAACACTAAAAAAATATTAAAAGATAAGTAGTGACACTTATAAAATTACAGAATCCTTGACTCTTGTTACATAAGTGGTCGTAAAAAGGGAGATTACGGGAACGGAACAATGGAGGATATTTTAAGGCGTGCATTTTTCTTAAGAAGTGGCGTGAAATTCTCCGTCAGCGTTTTGTTTTTATTGTAGGACCTAATAATGGTGTATTTTGGTCAGGTATGCGGGGCGCTGCTGTGGGTAGGGCCTTAGAGCAGGGAGGCAGGTAAGTCGTTCAACATCAATGATCACACTCACTCTCGGATCAAAGTTCCGAGAAGCCGCCACCCGCGGCATCACACTACTGCAAACTTACCAGAATAAATACGTTTCTTTTCTTACTGACTACACAACACAATAAATTATTGGATAATAAAGCAAAACTCATTCACTTCTACACAGTATTAACGACTAAAGTATCATTATATGTAAACGTCAATCCGTTACATGCATTACGCATTGTTAAGTCAGCGCAAAGGTAAGTTAAAGTAATTAAAATACCAAGTTAATTACTACCAATTTACTAGTTCCAAAAACTTTCACAATAACAACGTAGGTGAAAATACATAACATAGTAATTAGTGATCCTTTTAATAATAGGGAACCAGTTGTAGTGCCCACATAATACGCCATTACATTAACCGAACATGCAAACATTCCGGTCTACTAATATTCAAACTGGCCACTAAATTGGGAGTTGCGGGCATTCAAATAGCAGCAACACAGCTCACAAACAACATAAACACAGGTAAAGCACGATAACTAACGGTAGAGCTCATCTGCGAGCCATTTCCTGTTCAGACGGGACTCAGACGTTTTGCCCCCAAACGCGAGTAGGAACAACCACTAGAATCGTAAATCGATACATTATACTGGATTGAAAGTCTAGGAACTTTTACATTTCTAACATGATACAACAAAATTAGCCAAAGAAATAAGTACACAAAATAAATCCGTACTTTCTAAAATCATGTTAGCAGTTGCAAACATTCGCTAAAGAGCTAAAATGCATACTGTTTACATTTGCTCTACAGGAATAAGTTGTTGTAAACTGTTGTTGCATTGTGAGCGTACGGTTCTCATTCATCTTAAACCTTTTCAGATGCACGGTTTAATTCTCGGCAGACGAATGCGCCGGCCGGCGCGCCCGTGCCCCGTGCTGCCCGCGCCACCGCGCCGCTCTGGGAGACATAAAAACGTTCATTTGCATTGATGCTCCCGCCGCGGACACGGTATTTATCTAGTACTACACTACCGCATAATAAGAGAACACTATGAGCTTTGTTAACCGATGCAAACTCATTTAAAAATCCGTGTAAAAATATTCATAAGTGCTCGTGGGACGTCTAATTAACTACCCGAGATCTTCATTTCCACTTCAAATTTTCAGTCATATTTTACAATTATGATAAACCATGAACATTAAAAGATACATATAGCCATGCCCACCGAGAAAGGCAAGCCAGCGCTCCCCCTGACGTCAACATAAGCCCAAGTTAACCCAACAAACCAGCAATAACAACTTATCTTCATGGCCGCCTTCATTTCCGTGTCCAACTTATCGCCAATTTTCAGGCGGTGTCCCTTCATTGGGCAAATAATAACAAAAATAATGTAACAATTTTAGGCGAAGGAAACAAAAATATTTTTCCAAAAAGGCCTCCAATAAGACAATCTCTAAATGAAATTGTGCAAGGGACCATCGCTTCATAATTTCTAATTTCAGTTTCCTCTATGATGTAAGTAAATAAAATGATATAAAAGTTATACAATGATGATGGTGGTGGTGATATAAGGACATATTATAAATAAATGTACGTACAATACTTATTTAGGTACGAATCTATTATATTTATGACTATAATATATCAACAAATGGATATAAAAACAAGGTAGCCATTTCCCAAGGGAAGTCTGGAGGTATCTTCATGCTGTGGGAAATCGTCTCCAATGCCTCTTGTGATTTAGTGGCCATTTTTCATTTGTATTGCACGTGCTCGACCTCGGTGGAGTTTGTTCCGACCAAACCCGCGTCGCAATCAATCCAACTTTTTATTGCTATCGCCACAAAAATAACCACTTCTACGAAAAATATTACTGAAAATCTGAATTCGATCTAGTCCCATTGTTGTTTTCACAATCCATATTTTTTTTCGTATAACACAACTGTGTAAACGTGAACAATAAACTACTCGTAGATACTTTGAAAATACCCGAGCATTTTTCAGGTCTGATAGAAATCAGAGTCCCAATTTACATATAATTATTTTTACCTATATTTTTTCCTTTACCTACGCTTATAACTTCGGGACCCGAATTCTAAAAAAGGAAGGATTTGGTTGAATAATGAACAACTTCGAAAGGGAGTTGTGAAAAAAATACACAGTAAAATTCGTTTTCGGAGTGAAATGAAAAAAGTGTGTCTGTTTCTGGAACGGACCGGTCCCGGGTCCGACACGCTCCCCTTAATGGCGGACCGAAAGGCCAATTATATCAATTAAATACTTAACGATTATTCGGCCTACTTTATTTTTGCCTGCTTTTTACACAACTTCCTTATACCATCCTCTATTGATGTGTAAGTAAATATAATCAAATAAGAATCGAAGTCAATAACGTTCTTTAAGCTAATTATAAAAGACATTAGTACATGTTAAAGTTGTTTAAAGTTTTAGAAGCATTTATGTCTTGCAATAACATCCACCAAGAATTTCGATCATAGTATTTTTATCATATTCCTCTTATTGAAAGCTCACAAATAAATAAACATCTAACACATAACGCTTTTCAGAACATTTCGAGAGTAATTTTACTACAAACAACCTGGGTATAAATGAAACCTAATATAGACGAGTATCCATTATATTTTCCTAAACTTATTTTATTTAAAAGAAGATTTCAAGAAAAGATTCTAATGTATTTAATTAGTTCAAAACATTTATTTCTTTTTTATTAAGAAAAAACCTATTGCTGTAAAACAAAGAAACGTATTTAAATGGTCGGAGATCCACATTAAAATCTTCTAAAGTTGATTGCACTTAATTTGGTCATTCAGTTCATTGTTCTGTTTTATTTTTGCTCAAGAACTGTATTGTTTAAACAAAAATATTCTCATAATTTGTTAGGAATTTTAGCAAACCTATAATTATCATCTTAACTTGTAATTATAACTTCACTGAATGTTTATTCTTATACATTTTTATTATAAGTCTGTTAACTTAATCAAATTTTACCGCAAAATATCGTTAACTGCTAAGGTATAAAATGATATGGAGTAGTAAACTTATTATGAAGCCTCGCCGTCCTAAGAGTTGAACACTAATTTGATTTCATCATTTTAGAGCCATAACAACTGAAAAACATGGTGGTATTTAAAAATATAAAAACATGTAATTACAGGTTTAGATGCTTATTTAACCGCAATATATTTTAATTAAAGTATTTGCAATCGGCATAAAAGAGGTTATACATACATAGGTGTCTACTTATGAAATAAAAATTGTATTACGAATATTTTTTATCGTTAAAAATTATTATTTTACAAAACAATTTCCCAATAGGAATATTAAGTACAAATAGGAATTGTTGTCCATTAATTATTTATCGTAACTGTTATATAAAGAAGTAACAAGAGGCCTCGGCGTACCAATACATAAGTAACTACCGATAAGTATAGATCAACAAAGATCTCGTTTGTTCATTAGACTGTTTTCATCCTTTTTCTTTTAATCTTCTTTCCTTACGATATTTGCTCTCGCGAGAGACATCGTTATCTAATTTTGCTTTTCACAACAAATAAAACCAATGTTTTTATATAAAAAACTGTGTTGAGTTACAAGAAAAAGAGTTCTGTTACATTATTTGTGTTTATCTTTATTCTGTTTTCCTAATTACTGTTTATTTATAACTAGGTATCGCCGCTGGCTCAACCTATACATATAAAGAGTCTTTCATTTAATTCTTATCACTTTTAATCCCAAATTAAAAATATCATAACTATCAGAGATTACTAAGCTAGAGATGCTTTTTTATTTGTAAAACATTATAATCTAGAAGACATTTACCTTTCTAGCATAGAAACCACACCACTTCAAACATCCCACTCACACTCCCACACACAGATATAGGTACACGTTTTTTATTTTAACATTTATTTAATTTTAATACCTTCTACACGTGAGCCTTCGTAAACTGTAAATCCCGCTCACTATAACAGGCACCCACGTATGGGTGGGTGAAAATCAGCTCCATCCAGAATATAAGTAGGTATAGTTGAAACAGAAAAAACAAAGCAGTAAGCCTTTTTGCCCTTGATTATGTTTTTGTTTTATTATTATTTAGTTATTTACTTTAAATCTGTGAACTACTTACTTATTTTTTTCCTAGTTAATAGACATCATTTTATTTTATACTCGTAGAACTCTTTTTTTAGCTTTTTAACCGTTTACTTTCGCCGACAGCGAATCTCCAAGCGGTGAATTGCTAATGGTTGATACTTGCTTTGATATGAATACTGCGTATCACACCAGCGCTCGTTATTCCCTGAATACATTCCTAATGAGACTCGTACATCCTCCGCTACTCCACAAAATCACACACTTGCACTGCCCATCGCCCAAAACGACCAGACATTTCTTGAATTACCCGTCGTCTTCTAAAAATCACCCTAAAAATTCATTCACACAACGTTTAAATTTCTCACTCGTGAAGAGCTATGTATTATTCAGTAGAAAATCGCAGTCCCTGTAAAGAATGAATAATGAACTTTGCACGGTCACTATCGCCTGAAACTAAGTATCGTACGTTATCGGAAAACTCCGGGAAATGCACAGGTGAATAATTGTTCTGTACCGTTTTACATTGTAAATTCCAATATTAAATCAATTCACTCTCTTTAATTTAAGGTTTTTTTATATTCGTTTGTAATTTCTTTAGTATTTATTAATGTATCTCTAGATGTAGGGCGGGACCTACTTCTTTAAAAAGTATAAATCAGTACAAAACGTTATACTAAAATAATGCGTTGAAAACGTGTTGTTTATGTATACGTGAAAAATGAAAACATTTTCCAAGAGCAGTCACTACTATCCTTGGATAGTTTTGTTCACACACAATAACAGGACGAGATTACACGTGAAATTGCGAAAGCGGAACAATAGTAGTATTCGCATATTCAGCAAGACGGCGACGAAGCACATTCGTAGAGTAGCGAGCCGCCAGCCGCATACTGTCCGAAAGAAAAATGTGGGGCGGAGGGCGGAGGACAGGCACGGTGCGAGGTCGACGACCCCGCGGGGCGGGACGCGGGACTCCTCTACACAGCCTACGACGAGTGCCCAAAACCTTACATTATTTAACACGATCCATGAAACTAACGACGTACATACACCATAACATCGACGGATACGGATAAACTGTACTGCCAACACCATACGACAACAGAAGGGTGATCCGTCCCCTTGCCTTGACGTAAACAACATAACTAAACGGAACTTTATTTTTAAAGAATCAGGAAATACAAGGGCTCATGTCGATGTGAGTGAACCGTAAATCTGTCTCTAGAGACGGGCTGATATATTATTTAGTCAATTGAACCACAGTATAAATATACTTACTTACTCGTACTTACTAAAAACTTGTGTAATAAAGATTACGTGTAAACTCACATTAAGATTGTTTTTTAATAATCAAAATGTGATACACTTTAATAGACCATGAAAATATAAAGGAATTGAATAAGTAGTTGCTCAGTAGATAATTAATTTATTTACATTGAAGACTCTTTCACTGACTAATTGGTGTGAAAATTGCAAACTACTTATGTAATTTAACAAATCTATACAAATGGGAGTTCACCCCTGATCGACAAACAAACCACAAAACCGCGGAATTACTCGCCAATCGATCACCCTCATTACGTGTCAGCGGTTCAACTCAAGTCGTTTTGATAAATAGCCGAAGGTAAATGGTCAGTGAACCGTTTAGTGAAGGCCTTTTTCAACTTAATATTGCAAACATAATTAGGGAATTACTTTTAACTAAATTGACGTCAAACTTATCATACTTGCTGGTAACGAACTTACATTCGTACGTTTATCAAACTCTATAGGGACTTCAATAAATTGGAGTAGTCTAATTATGAAAAACTGCCCAGTCACAAGTAAAGACTTCAACGCGAACATTCCATTCCAAAAATTTTGTTAATCATGTAAAAATACAACATTTTAGTCGTTTTATTTTTGTTGCTAGGTAAATAAAAAGAAAACATCACTGAAGTTATATTATCACCAAATGTCACACGTCATTGTACACAAAATAAAATGACATTCTCCCAAAATAAGTTAGACACTAACGACTCGCCGTGGGCTACGCAGGCGAGAGACGCTGATTTGGTTACATTACGCGAAGAGAAGGTGTGCCGTAACACCAAAACATGTGGTTTTTGTTAAAATATTACAGTACAAATATTATACTTACCTACACTATAAAAAGAAAAGCTTGTTAAAGTAAAGACGGTTATGCTTTGTTGGGAAAAATATTATCAATGCAAGTTAGAACGGTATCAAATATTAACGCACGTCTGCTCTCACATAATTCATACATATTATAACATCCCAGACATGATATGACAGGTCAGCATCCTTTGGCGCATCGCTTCGGATATTCATTGCCAGCAGAACGTTATTAAGGAATCCCCTGAGTAGTTCGGTTACCGTGAAACGTACAAAGAGGAAGCGTAGATACGCCGACCTACTAAATACTTCGGTCCCATCACTGGTTAAATATGCATATTAGATTATGAAGACGACTTCAATGTTTGTAATCCCACAAGACTTTCCTAAAAATAATCTTTATTTTTGCACAACAGCTAAAACTCACAAGTCATGTCCAAACCTTGACAGTACCTGTTTATGGCTAGATACGAGTTCTTGAAGAACCACATTTATAAAAAAATATTTCCTTAATTTTTATGTGTAAGTTTGAATAAATGTGAAATGTTTAATAATTTATGTCAAGGAAATTGTAATTACTATTGAGCGGATTATATTAAGCAATCAAACTTTGAAAAGTAAGTTAATTACAGTGTTCGAAGTCAATCGACGTCTGACCTAAATCTGCATTTGAATGAAAGCTGGGACTCAAGTGTTCGGACAAGTTTTACTACAATCGGCGCTCGATCTTAATAATTTCAATCTCGCAGTTTGGATATAAACAGCTGCGGAAGGATTAGAGTGGTGATTTGACAAAGTTTGAGCCACTTCGGTGCACAACTGTTTGCGAAGACATGCCTGTCACCGCAGTACATGCGCGCTCCAGCCTCCACTGTACTATGTTTGTAATTAATTATTAGTTATTTTAGCAACTAAAATATGCGACATCTTTGCGTTAATTACGCTCTTTTTTGAGTGAATTATTCACTGTCCAAGCCTTCAGTTTTGTGTTATATTTTGTAACAAAGGAAACCAGGAACGCATGTGTATACTAATATTTCAAGTTTTACGTTACATTTCACAATCAATATAAAGTTAGTACAATATGACACAATCTTGAATAGCCAATAATACATTCCGATCTCCAATCTATCTTAGCCGGCTCATAAAAGTTTCCGACGAGGATCGACTTAAGTTTTCTTAGAATAGATACGGGATGTTCCAATTTTATCATCTTATTCCTTGGACGAACAAATCCCACAACTTTCGTAGAACTGTGTATATTAAAAGTTATACTTGCGACGGTTAGCTCTAGATTTTCACAGACATTTTAATTCAATAAAAACTGAAAGGCTTTTCTCGTTAGAGCTTTCACCCATCTCGTTAACCTTATTACCGAGTGATGTGAGTCCTGCATGAAACAGCCAGGCCTCTGGCAGAATAGGTCCTTACCTACATTTCGAAATGAATGACTTGACCTGTATTAAAAACTGGAATTGCAACTGGCTAGCAAAAATAAAATTAATATTGCGATGTTCAGTTTCTGCTGGAAAAGTTTTTAAATTTCGAATGCTAATTAGGCAACATATTACTTTAAGAGCTAAGTACATAATGTTAAATGATTTTCCCGAAGTTTATTTAGTTGAGAATATTTATTAACACTGTATTTTTGTAACGAGACTTTAAAGTCAATAAACGGAACTGACACAATGAAACTCCTTCCAATTTACTCGTAGTAGAATGGTAGAATGGTGTGTACTTATAGAGTAAGCCTATGTATCTAATTTACTACGAGTTTATAAATAGGTTTCCCGATGTATTTGTGCGTAAATATAATATCCCGGTTTTATTGGGTTTAGTGAGTGACGTCACAGGCGGGCTGAGTGTGGCAACCTCTGCTTCGGTGATAATTTAGTGGCGCGTCCCACGGGATCATCCGGATAAACGTGAACGATAAATCTTTACGTAACATTTTTATTGTTTACTCGGCACCGATATCATATTTTATTTAGAGCTAAATACCAAATACAAACACGATAACATATACTGCGCCATTTACGATATTTAATGTCGCGTTCTGTGTGATATTACGGAACGGAACACTCGATTATAAAATATTGTTTACAGTTCTGTGGAAAATCTAAAAATCGTTTTATTTCATTGTTATTAGTACAATGACCGACTCTGTTAATTGTATATCGATCGACGTAATTTAATTATTATGTAAGTAAGTAGATAGTTGAGGTAACACAAGTATTTATAGAACAAGGGTGGTGTTATATTTTACATGATTTTCATTATAATATCAGCAACAGTGAGCAAGACTGAGATCTATAAAGGCTTCATTCTAGAGCAGAAATTAAACACGATCCTTAGAATGTTAAAGATTTTAGACCCCATGCTTATTAAAATAAACGATACAAATTCAAAAAATTAACTGTTCCTCGTCAGCGATTGTTGTATATCACTGCTTTTATTTAGAGAACCCTTGCATCGTTTAAGGAATAACAAGTAGTGGAGGATGCGGGCCAAATATCCATCTCAGACGTAATTGGAAAGCTCGCGACAATAAAAGGCGGGGGGCGACGCGAGACGATTTGGCTCACTGATGTGATGTGTCTACATTCACGTAACAACGTCACAGACACACCCCGTGCCTTCTTATAATTCAAGCCAATTTAAATCGTCCTCTTAAGGATACATATTTTATAGCAGAGAACGAAAATCCTATAAATTCGTTTCTTATCGTATTTTGAAATTGGACTCGTGTTTATTCAAAGGTTTTATTTTATGTAATGCCGATTAAATAAAATTATGTTTTGAAAGGGATTTTATTATGGGTATGTCATTAGTGAGAGACCTTTTTATGAGCCTTGAAGTGGGGTAGGTCAATATTGCGGTGCTATTATTAATATGATTAAAATTGTATTGAAATCAAAAAGAAAACTTATACTCCACACTTTTATTATATTATATTTAAGTATCTTATTTTTAATCAAAAAGTTTTGATTAAAACTTTATGAAAACTTTAAATTACTTGGCTCGAAACTCCTATTTGTAGAACGCACGGATTTATTTCATATCTACTCAATCTATATAAATGTAATACGACAGTTATAGTCTGATTTCCTTTTTCAATCTATCTTGGTTTATCCAATCCAGCATAAAGCTAAAAACTATATTAAGCAAATCGAAAAAAGCAATTTATTATTTGCTTGCTACGCACATTCGGAATTATATGCGACTACGACGTAGTAGACTACAATCCGATAAATTTAATGTTAGCGGATAAAATATTACATGAAACTATATCTTTTTTCGTTGAATAATCAAAAGGTGAACGCGAAGAGAGGATCATGAGCGCAGTACGTTCTCGACAAAAAATATACGTCAAGTTTGATGAAACTGAACTACACGCGCGATTCCGCGTCACTGACTACACGCGGAGCTCTTACTACGCATGTAGTTATGTACCTACGAGTACATTAATGTATTGCGATACACAAATGTACCTATGTTGATTTAATAACATTATATATCTCCGTACTCAGTAGGTACTGTCTAGAACTGTAATCAAGTTGGTTTAATATTCCGCACCTCGGCAGATAATTGATTAACTACATAACTTGGTAATTTAGTAGAAGTATTTTAATATGCACTTAAGGTGGAACACCTAAATAGTTTATTTAAATAATAATATTATTATATTAACCCAAATAGAAGCTTACACAAACTAGGTTGCAAGCATTTAACAAAGCAGCAAAATTTAAGACAATACACAGAGAGGAAACCCAGCTTATCTCTGACAGACAGCTGGAGCTAGCGAGCTCAACCCTTCTTCTGATAACCTTGCTTGTGTTACTACGTAAACTAGTTATGATTTATGAGCTAATATACGCTTATAACTTACTACTTATCACGTGAGTACACCTACAATTATTTGGTGTAGGTATTTAAACAATACACAAATGATATATAAATAGGTGTAGCAGATAGTTTTAAGAATTTGCAACGTTTCTACCTATTATGTCTAAAAAAGTAAGAATACAGTTCAGTTGCTAACAGAACCGCAACAATATGACGTAAATATATCCGTACCCCTATGATTACGTTGCGTAAATATCGGATTCGCATTTGATCTGGAACAAATCAGTTGGTATCGGCCGTAAACGTCATTTCCAACATGATAAATCGTCCTTCTGACCCGCTTACAAATGTAACTAATACCTACATTTCTTTGAATACATCGACGCAATATGACGAAAACATAAACATTAGACGATACAGCCTTCACGTATCGTATCGAATTGCATAAACCTTATCAAGGGTTTAAGTAACTCTAACATAATGACAGCATTAAACGATAACAAATTAAAGTCACGTTCTTTTAAATGAAACAACATTTACTGTTGATTATTAAATAATTGTCGCAATCCATGTAACATAGTTTCGCAAATCAACTTTTGCATGTTATTTCTCGTCAGGTGCTTTCGACTCGATTAGGGCAGTGTTCATTAAATTACGCGATCGCCAGCGAACCGTCCAGTTTGTCGAGCAGATTGCACTGACGATAGGAATTCCTACAAAATCAGCGAAAAGCCTTCAACCGTTATTCGCTCTTTTCCAACGTCAAATTGAAAACAAACTTTATGCTTTAATAAGTAAGTACTCTTTCAGTTACCTAGGTATTAAACTTTGTTGCTTTAAGTCACCAACAAAAATAACAGTTAAACCAAAATAAAGTTTTAAAAACTAGCTGGAAGTGTATCTATAGATGTTGTGTCTACAGTATAATATAGATACAATCATCAGCATCCTATCACGTACTTTTTAAAAAATCCAAAATTAAACAGTATGTAGGTACTACGAGTACAATAACGTTATGTTATGTCATTATTAGTTATATATTGGTAATACATAGGTACTTTTTATTGTTACAATAACTAAAAATGAGCGAAATATTTTTATAACATCTAAACATTTTACCATTATGTTGAAAACTGAATAAAAAAATGAAAGTCACAATCCATTAGCGCTATTTTCGTCGAGTAAGTATTGATGGAGGCCTTCCTGACGCGGCGGCCGACGCTGTCGCAGATATTTGCGTCAGCCGACCGACGACCGTGTCCTCACATTATCCCTCACTGACCCTTCTGCCTTTAAATATATGGCATTTTCCATTGGATCATTTCACACGTTCATCAGCGGCGAACCCAAAAAAGGAAAATTAACATTTTACGACTACACTGTTTATTACAGTATTCAATTAGCTAAAGGCAAGAGAATGCATACCTCAAATTACGAGTATTATCTTCATGTAGGGAAATTATGAAGTTAACAATGCCTGTGAGTTAATAACATCATGACAACGATTTATAAAAAGATAAACCCAATGTGGGTTGGATTTGTATAAAACTCAAATCAAAATACGACAAATAAAACATTAATGTCCCCAGATAAAAAAGCAGGAGTAGTATAGAAACAATTGTTTTATTTGGAGACAGTGAACGGAATGGTCGTCACGTACGGTACTCAGTACGCAGTTGTTCAATTAAGATCGCCAATGCGGTAGGTAAAATCGTAGATGGTTATCGTAATCGTAGCATGTTGTACGACAGATGCCAATTTCCGGCTTCACCTCGACTTCAATCCATTTACCGAAGCCATCGGCCAAGATTGATGGTCTGGATATTCACCTATAACTCAACTACTATTAATATTGATTTTATATACCTGAAACCAATTTCATTATAGTGTGTGAACGACCAAGTAATATTTCAGAAAGACAAAGAGCCCGTTTGCAGATTTTATTTGGAAAATTATTTAGATAAGAGTTTATTTGCATTGTTAACCAGCGGTAAGTAATCATTTTAAAATTTAAAAATTCAAATTATTCCTCCAGAAAATCTCTTTGCATTAATACTTTTAGCATGCAGTGTCTAAACATTTTAAACCCACCAGCTAATTCCAACAGAAATTAAAAACTAAAGAATTCCATGCACCTAACATTTTTTTAGACTAATTCACATGACCCAATTAAATTTTCGCTTCCACTACGAGTCTATTCCGAATAGAGTATACGAACGTGAACTTCAATTGTTTACACTTTGCCTAAAAGCCAAAAATTGACGTCATACTATTTTTAAATCTGGGGGCACGGCAGTGCCCCCCGCCAAGTCGAGCGCGAAGCAAACACTGCCGTACCATCCTTTACAGGAACAGTTTCGCCGCATTTTCAGGCCCCTATTTGAGAACCTCTGGATAAGCCCAGAACGCTGAAATTTTCGTCATCCAGTAAGCTATACAATCATATACTTAAAATAAAATTTCAAGTCTGTAGGTCATTTAGTTCCGAAGTTAAGCGAATGCAAAGTTTCGTATTTATGACAGACACTCACTCACTCACTCACTCACTCACTCACTCACTCACTCATGATCATCAAAATAGAACTAGTACTTCCCATAAACCTAGAGAGCTGAAATTTGGTACAGAGTTAGGGTTTAATGGCCACATAAAGGGAAAACTATAAAAACTAGGATAATCGAACGGGAACGGGAATTATACAGGAACGGGAACAGGAATTGTAACTCAAGAACGGCTGAACTGATTTGGCTGGAAATTGGTGGGGAGGTAGCTTAGAACCAGGAAATGGACAAAGGATACCTTTAATCCCGAAATTCCCACGGGATTGGGAACGGGAATTTAAAAATCAAGAACGGCTGAATTGATTTGGCTGAAAATTGGTGGGGTGGTAGCTTAGAACCAGGAAAAGGACGTAGGATACCTTTAATCCCGAAATTCCCACAGGATTGGGAACGGGAATTTATAACTCAAGAACGGCTCAACTGATTTGACTGAAAATTGGTGAGGTGCTAGCTTAGAACCAGGAAAAGGACGTAGGATACGTATAATCCCGAAATTCCCACGGGATTGGGAACGGGAATTTATAACTCAAGAACGGCTCAACTGATTTGGCTGAAAATTGGTGGGGAGGTAGCTTAAAACTTTGAGAAGAACATAGAATACTTTTAATCCCGAAATTCCCACGGGATTGGGAACGGGAATTTATAGCTCAAGAACGGCTGAATTGATTTGGCTGAAAATTGGTGGGGAGGCAGCTTAGAACCAGGAGAAGCACATAGGGACATAGGATACTTTTTATCCCGAAATTCTCACGGAAACGTGAACGGAAACTACGCGGGTGAAATTGCGGGGCGCTTAGTAATAAAATACTACTCCTAAAAAGAAAAAAATGTGTCAAATAAGAAAATCTAATAAAAAAAACAATATAAACACGTTTCAACAAAAATAAATGAAATCCCACCAAAAACATTCTGTAAAAAACTAGCCAAGTCTCGATGGAGCTGCTTGTTTATCTCTAAAAAGTAATGAAATCTAGACAATGTCGTGCCAAGTGTAAGGTTCCTTACTGCGATTTCTTTATTATTATAGTTAATGTTGTGTGACTTGGCCGTTGAACATTGTTTAAAACGTTAGTAGTGGGTACAAGTCAATTTTGTTTACACGTAATGTTGTAACATTATTAAAATACGCAGCTTTATCAAGCCTACAATTGACTGGATATTGAATCAACGTTTTTCAAGTGGCAATTTTCTATCGTCAATGGGTAGTGGTTCTGGCGACAGATTGGTGCAATAGTGTCATGGAGCACCTAGTTTTGTACCCTTGTGTACAGTGTATCCTTCAACGGCCAAGCCACACAACATTAACTATAATAATAAAGAAATCGCAGTAAGGAACCTTACACTTGGCACGACATTGTCTAGATTTCATTACTTTTTAGAGATAAACAAGCAGCTCCATCGAGACTTGGCTAGTTTTTTACAGAATGTTTTTGGTGGGATATAACTTACATACTTATTTCCATTTTTTTTTCTCAATACATTTCTAGTTAAGCTGTAACGCGGTAATGCGTACCATTACTTGAGTAAGTAAGTAGCTTTGCGTTCAAAAATGAAATAAACCAATATAGATTAGACACATACATATTTTAAAATCAAGAACTAACAAAAGTATATAAATAGAGGTCGTTGAAACGAATAGAAACCCAATTGTTAGATATTATTTGAAAATTTTAAAACTGTATTGCTCCTTATTTTTTTCATAAAGCAACGATTGCTGTGTTGAAATGCGCCTGTAACATTTTTATTAATACGAATATAACATTCCAAAATAGGTACGAGTAAGTATTTATTACACAATTTGCAGTTTTCGAACAGCCTTGTAACTACTTTATTTACTTGAATATGTCCTTCGAGATCTGTAGACTCATTACAAGTTGTTTGTGTAATGGGTTAAGATCTCCCATACCGACTTTAGTCTATTAAGTACTTACTTACTTACTTGTTATAGTTTGTTTGAAACGTGGTAAGTATGTACAATTAAATGTAAATCAAATATAAAACAAGTAATTAGACAAAACAAAACACATTTGGTTTACATTACATAATTTGTTAATCTAAATGCAAATGTATTAAAATATAATTGTACAAACAGCTATAATAAAATATACGTCGGTCTTCATTAACCATTGACTGTAAACGAAGAACAAAGCAGAGAATATTTCAAATTGAAAGTCCCCATCCCTGTTGTCGTTTAATATAAATACAAAGAACGAAAATGTTTGATCTGGGACAATGTCTATTGTTACCCATGCATTTTAATCAGTGTCTCGAGACGGCCTAACAATTTCCAAAATATATCTACTTTGCGTAAATATAATTTCATATTCATCAAGGATTAAAACATTAACTCAAATTACATTTAATTTTAACCGATTAAGTAAATTAGTTATTATCTTAATCCGGTTATGTGCTTCTCTTAGTCTAATGTGAGATCGAATGTTTACTTATTCACCCTATTCCAAAATGTAACATTACCTAATTTTATCCGAACCATAATCTTTGGTTGTTACATTCTACATTATGACTAAGAAATCAATGGGGGAAGAAAACTTCAAACCGATTGAGCCAGTTACATCGAAATCGAAGGAT
The DNA here is from genome assembly GCA_958496195.1 of Timandra comae. Lineage (NCBI taxonomy): Eukaryota > Metazoa > Arthropoda > Insecta > Lepidoptera > Geometridae > Timandra > Timandra comae. Next base: position 4,719,605 of record OY292355.1, on the reverse strand, counting down.
ATTTCGTCGTCAACATCTGTTGCAGCTATTTCCGAATGGAAATGAATATTTTATTGGAGTGAGGCAAGCAGAGCCTTCAATATAGAACAGGAAGTTGTGTTAAAATTAGAGAACAGAATAGAAAATACGTTAGTTTACACGTTGCTTCTACTCGTACCAAACTGGCTGACATTTCTGTCTCAGCCGTTTATTTTAAAATAATGGTTCTATTTTCGATTTAGATAAGAATACTTATCAGACTTTAACATTGTTAATTAAAGATTTCTATTCTCTCTTTGTTCTATGGAATGGCTGAATAAAAATAGTATATATCTACCTATACTATATTAATTAGTACTATATCAGATGGTAACCAAATGAAGGGAGAAAAGGGAAAGGAGTGTCCTTTTTTTATAAACATTCATGATGGTAATAGGTAGTACTATTATGTCGATTTAAACATTTAGGTAAATATCGTATCTCTGAAATTTATTTCAAAAAATTACGACGGGATAAGAAATCCTAATGAAGATTTAAAGACCGATCTCCGTAAGACCATCAAAACCACGAATCTCCAAGAACAGTATACGAAATATTAAGGTTATATCCTGGCTATACCTATCTTAAGACGGCTCAACGACGCTATTTCACGCACGGTTGCTCTCAATCATACTACCCACATCAAAACTGGATATTTTATAAATTATATCATGATACACCGTCGTACAAAGAATAATAAGTACTTAAGTATAAATAATGTATAAGCTTTAGGTACTATAAGTAGATATCTATGTTAATAAATAGATTTACGGTAAAGCTGAAAACCAATTCCATTAAGAATATCAATATTTTTTACACGATCAATTCAAACATTTAAATGTGCCAGATTAACAGATCTCGTTTCTCGATATTTAAAAAATATAATCCATTTCGAGAGCAATATTGCGAAAATCAAATTTTGTGAAAAATCTCGTTACATCGTCGGTCGTCGCTTTGGAACATAATAAATATACGAACGTTGGGAACAGATTTATACGCACATGATGTGGAAATGAAAGAGTAATTTTCTACCTCGCATCGCGTAACCAAATGTAATCTCATTACCCCATTCTATATTACAGGCCTGGAGATACTTCATACTAACATTGTAAGTACATAACTGTAGTGTATTTACTTATGTAGGTACTTTACCTAATTTATTATTGTCACTTTGAACATATCTAATAGTGATGATGATGATCATAATGAATGACACGACAGGGGCGACCATGCCAGACTGTTCAAAAGACAGGTAGTGGGTCCGATTTCCGTGCAGGTAAATATAGTAGGTATTATTTGAACCTATAAAGCTTAGTGTCTGGTTTGTGATATTTTTTTAGGTATCCTGATACTTATACCTAATATAAAAACATGGGTAATGATGACTTCTGTATCCTAGCGATAACTACTTTCAAAACCTTATGTGTAATGTGTGTTTTTAAGTCTTGGATTAAGTACATTCCCACAAATCTTCCACAAATACAGGATTTTCTTGATGTTTAGTATTTAAGTATTAAAATAATTCAAGCCACATTTTAGAGGAGGTATATACTCAAAAACCTACCTTATTTAGTATTCTACAACCCTCTCTAGAGACAGACATTAATACCTTGCCAAGGACCAACGCCACTCATACGAACATTAAAACAACATGAAACTTTTATTGCAGTTGTTTATTTTTAATTAAACTAGGGCTTAAAACGGGGGTTTACTTTGAGGGAAGTCTTTTAGCATCTTATAATGTTATTTTAAGTTAAAGTGAAGTCTTGCCAAAATTAATTTTAATCCTCGTCGCGCCGGGAAAGGGACGGACGGTACAGCTGCATTAGGGACACGTCGCTTCGCTTCCTCCATCTTACAAGCTGACATCACTAGCTAACGGGCTTTAAATATATCCATTAAGAGGTATCTTTGCAATTCTGCCATTAACTTATTTGTTTAGAATATAGTTGAGTGTATACTTTAGATATTTACACGTACTAACATAAATAATTAGGCCTATGCAGGCATTTTATTTTTAGATTTTAATTAAACCGTTCGTATCCATGTGCAGGTAAGTAGATACTTACATGGGTACCTAATGGGTATTATTGACATCCACGTTAATCTGCCTCCCTGTGTAACACTACAGGTAAATTAATAACATAACATATCATATCAATATATCAAGTAAGTACTTACACTCTTTTTTCCATATACCTATGTGTAAGGTGGGTGGACCATGGAAGGCCACTCTAACGAGTAAACGCTTTTTATTCGTTTATTAACTGGATAAATGAAAAAAACAAATTATCAAATAATAGTTTGTTTTACTGTGTACCATATAAATCACTTTTTTTTAACCTAGCTTTAATCAGTATTTATGAAACTTAAGTTTTGTTAAGCTCTTCCAAATGGCCTTGCAAGGAACACGGCTCCAAACAAGGCCAATATTATACATCAGTCGTTCAACTTAAAAATAGAGTTGTAACAATTAATATATTCGCTTTTACTAAAACTACATAATAAGCTCTTTCATTTAAGCGAAACGTTAAATGCTCAATATATTTTTATCATTTATAAAAAACTCAACGAACATTACTTGAACACCATCGTATAACTAAGAATATATTAATGGAAATTATTTAAAAACAGTAGTAATGAGTATTAAATTGACATCAAATAACTTGCCAACGCGTATTATAATGAAATTAAAAACTTTTTTTTTTACCTCAAATGGCCTTCTTATGGGTCCGTTCTTTGTAAGGCCAAAATGTTCCTAAGAAAGAAATATCTATTCAATATGAGTTAAAAAGTTTAATAACCCTTATAAATAAAAATATTATAAATATAAAACATTGTTTTAACTGTAACGGTACGTATTTATAACTAAAAAGTAACTGTTCATATGTTCATGGTTTGTACATGTTCTTTGTAAGCCCATGTACCCTAGCAAGGCCAACCGTCAAATTTTTTATTGGCCTTATAAGGAACCATCGGCTTTCCTGGGAACACTACCAATATTTTAACTTAAATCGAGGCAAAACAATTTTTTTTTTCTTTAGTACCATAAACATATCCTTATACGACAATCCACAGTAAAAAAATATGAAATAATAATAGGTTATCTAACTGAAAACTTAAGTATTGCTGTGCGCGCGAATAACAATTGTAACGTCGACGACCGGAGTCTACGAAGCGTGAGATCGCACTGCCACAATAGCGGCGCGAGCGACTCGCCGCCGCATCTGTGGCCTTAAGTTTGATGGATCTTAGTGTATAGCCGAAGGAATATGTGTTTACATGTCAATAACTACGACTTTTTGATAGTTGGCCTTCAAAGGAGCGTGGCCTTCCATGGTCCACCCACCTTATTATATGTTAGCTTATTATATGTATAAAGTCTGTACGTATTTCCATCAGCCATATAACAAGCAATAAATATTTTGCCGAGATACTCTCTAAAGGATATTGCTTAAATGATAGGAAATTGACAAACGAAAAATGTTGTAAACCTATGAACGTTCCTTGCGTATTAACTATGAACTGAACATAGTCACCAAGTTAACAATCGATAGGAAGGTAGGTATTTATTAGGTAGAAAAAAGTAAGGCTTTACGAGTATATGGGCTCGCAAGATTTTTAAACTCTACCTTTCCCGCCCGCGGCCAGCCAACATTTCGAAGACGACTGTTTACGTATTTTGGTAGATAGGTAAGTGGCGGGGTTCGAATCGAACCAGGCACCTTCCGATCGAAAGTCAAAGGCCTTAACCCCTAAAAAATACAAATACATACAAGTCGAATAATGATAACCTCCTTTTTTGAAGTCAATAGAAAAATATGAATTCGATAAACTACTATAATCTGTGCACAAACCTTATTTTTTAGTCTGTGTAACTTTTATTATCTATACTGATTGATAACACTTTTGACAGATCGCAGCTGGCGCTGTTGGATTGTTTCTTACTGTTGCTGTTATGGATTTTTGTGTCGCAAAAATGATTATGAGTGCGTAAAATAACCCAAAAACCGTATCATCCAACTAATAGTGAGTGTTTCTTCGATTGATCCAAGATAAATCAACCCAACAACATGATTAAGGTAAATATCGAAACCTAATGCGCAAGTGATAAACACCTTTATTTTAATTCAATATTGCTTAAAATGTTCACAAAATCACCGCATTTCTGTTTCTGTCATGAATTTATAAATAAATACATATATTTCAGACCTACTTTATTCATATTTGCGTTAAATCAGGATTCAGTTTTTGTTTTCCAATATGGCTCACCCCCGGTCAATTCTCGTAGGTATAAGTACCCTGTAGGTATAAATATAAATTCTACTACGTGCATTATGTATTTGTCATTACTTGCGTTTTCTTATACAGATATTACTAGGTAACTGAAGGAGTTGATACATAATCATGATATAGTTTTATTGGTTACATAAGGTGCTGAATTTCAATGTTATATTATTTGTATATTTTGTGTAAAATTTATCAAATTAATTATCTTTCAGGTTTGTGTTATAAATTACAACACAATCATCACCTAATATAATTAAGGTTGGTAAACAATACAAAAATAATTTCAATAATAGGTATTCATATGTACTTACTTAGTAGTTACAGTACTTATTATTTTAAGATAACACATTGTTTTTCTATTGTAGTGATAACAATGTATCCTTCAAGTGATAGTGAATGGATGGGATACAAGTGTGAACATAATGTGGAGGATTCTCGATCGGTAGGCAATGTCTCCCGAAGCTGGCAATGGCGGGAGATGGGCATTGACCCCCCAAACAACACATCCAATAGGAGAGTGTTAGAAAATATTGCTGAAGATATTCTTGTTAGAAAACCATTGGATGTCAGAGTGAGTATCTCATAACTTTATATATTCATATTCATTTTATGTGTTTAAACATAGCTTTTTACACTGTAACCATAAAACAGTACTCATTCATTAACTCATATTTAATTATGAGATGTTATTAAATAGCAAATTAACATGTACATGATGTGTTTTATTTATTAGTTTTACATTTTATCTAGTTGTGCTCTTTCAATTTAACACATATAGCATCTCGCTTATCTAAGTAAATGGGCTATTTAAGCAAATATTTTTTCAAATTGGAATTCTTCAAGAATTAAGTTTTCAATAATTGTTACATTGTAATATTTCAAAACAATGTTTCTAATACTTGTGTGAAATTATGTTAGATTGAATTACATTTTATAAATGTGATATAAAATACATACACATTATATTATTGTACTCATAACAATGTTACACTGTAATATAGATTTTATTAACTTATTTCATTAATATCTATAATTATTGTCGCTGAACTAATATTTAAATGTAACCTTAATGAAAAACTTATTCAAGAAAGGTGTTTCAATTATTAAATACAATTAATAATTTACTAATAGTAAAAGGACAATAACATTTATTAAATTAGGTTCCCGATAAAACACTCTTTGTGACCTTAGGTAACCTTAGGTGGGACCTTACAAAAGACGACTTACACTTATGTATTTAAAACTAAAGTTATTTATTGACAAATAAATTAATAAATACAATGTTTTTAACAGTCATGTGATCTACCTGGCTATCCTCGGTCTACTTTTTTGATGGTGTTTAGTCCCGACGGGTACGTTTAAAAAAATATTTATAAACTGTGACAATTTAACACATGACTTCATGTTTAATACATATTTTAATATTTTAGGACTAAAGTAGCGTCTACACATGGCAATCATAATGTGTATGTATCGGAGCTGGCAAGCGGCAAGCATGTTAGGATACTGAAAGGTCATCCGCGCACACCATGGTGTATCGCCTTCCATCCTTCACACCCTCAACTGATTGGCTCTGGTTGTCTCGGCGGGCAAGTCAGAGTTTGGGATATTGGCAGTGTAAGTCTTATATTATCTTATCATCATCACCATCAGCTCATATAATGTCCCCACCGAGGGGAGCCTACCCTGAATTATGGTGATTAGGTTTTAGTCAACCTTATATTATCATATAATATATTTAACTTCCTTTTTTTTTCTACTGTAAGCAAACACTAGGATTCGAGTCATTGATAAAATTTTTATAATGTTATTGTTATACTTTAGCAATAATGTACAGTTTGCTGTTGCCGTTATGTTGATTCAATTGAGTATTCATCTAAATGTAAAACAATTAACCTCTTTTTAACTTTATATTTTTAAACTGAAACTACATGTTTGGCAACAACCAATGGTAATTAGGAAAAGAAATATGTGTTTACAATATTTGTATTTAAATTTTAAATTGTTTTATAAACATTGTACTCTGCCAAAAATAATTGTTGTTGCTATGAATGAATGAACTATTATGAAAGGTGAACATATTTTATTATTATTAGCAAAGTAGGTAACTTGTTGTTATTGCTAAACAATTACAAACATACAGGGTGGCAGTGAGGTGTGGAATGTCCGCAATGAGACAGTGGTGGCTTCCATAGCTTTCCACCCACGAGAACAACTCTTGGTGATTGCCACCCAAAATGAACTTTATTTCTGGGACTGGAGTCAACCGGCGCCCTTCACAAAGGTCTCTACCAATAACAGCAATGAGAAAGTCAGGTATGAAATAAATAAAAGATATTTTTCATAAAAACTGGCATTTTTTGTTTATAAAAGTTAAATAAATGTATGAAAGTGTAAACAATATTTTGTGAACTACAAAGCTAATACATTATTTCAGATACGTCGCCTTTGACTCGTTAGGATACAAACTCATAACTGGTATATCGTTGTGGGCGTGTCAGGTGACGACTAATAATAATCCTCTGTTGACGCAAACCCTGGCTAACGCGGGTACCGGTAATAGTAACAGTGGGAATGGGAACAACGGTGATAATGGTGGAGGTCGAGGGGATAATAATGACAATGACAACCCGAACCAACCGCCTCAGAGCCCGGGAGCAGCACAGGACATGATAGTCAACTCGTACCAAACCCTCGTCCAAAGATATGACAACCTCGTTAGGAACTACCAGCGACTGTTCATGGTACGACATCGGCTCACCAATACACCGCCGATACCGAATACTGTACGTAATACGTTTTAGATTTTGTTAGTTTAAAGAGATTTTCACATGTGACCTCATGAAATATATGACTCACTGCTTCTTGTTGACTTTCTTAAATTTGCACCTTAGAAATATACCTTTGAGTATGATTTTAATGAAATTTTCCGATTGTATTATAATAAAATCATTATCAATTTGATCCTTCTTCGCCATTTTGAAACAAGTATTATAAAAAATCCAGATTGATCGAGGCACTGATCCAATGGAGAGCTACCCATTGGATCACAGTCGCAGAAGACGATCGACCCGACGGTCATCGAGAGCGTCCGGACATAGTGATTCTTGTGAGTATGTCGTGAATATTTTATCAGACATTTGTTATAATACAACAGCAACTAATAACTCGATACTATTTTAGTAAACTCGTCTCCTAGTACGTCACGGAGACAAGATGGCGCCGATAGTGGGGAAGGAGAGACATCTAGTCGGTTGTTAAACCTAGACGCCTTATCTTTTGATAGTGATGCTTCGAGGTACTATTAAGTTTTATATGAAACTAACCACTTCGTGTCAAATGTGTAAATAATGTTGATACATTTATATTATTTTACAGACCTCAAGATTCTCCCAACCAAGAGAGAACAATATTTGGGTCGAGCTCGTCAGCTTTCCAACCTCTTCACGATTTTAGGTGGTTTCACGAGCACGATCGCATAGGCCGCCTCCTTCCCAACCCGTTCTCCGCAAACGGAGCCAGTGCCCGACAAAACAGATTTATGGCTCTTAATAATCTGTCAAGTAATCCAAACTCCTCTCGAACTAGCATTTTTGCACCATCCAGGCCGGAACCTACTATAGGACAAAACCTACTACGAAGACGAAATATATCCGCAACTCAAAATCCGACTCGGAGAGAACTGCCGCCCCTGATCAGTCTAGTGGATCCGGCCCCGGCCGCGGCCGCCGAACCGCAGCCCTCCACTTCGAGGTCCAGCGCTCCGCCCCCGACCACCGCCAATTCGTCCACTCAAATAAGTCCAGACGGCGAGGCGCAGACAATCAACGAGACCCTAGACCTGATACGGGACATACTGCGAGACTCCGGCACTCGACTGCTGAATCTGATCACCAACATGTCCATGAACATCCTGGCGAGCAGCGAGCGCGGCGGGCGGCGCACGCGGCCCCGCCTGCGCCTGTTCACCGGTGACCTGCGCCGCGACTTCCTCGCCTCCAGCTCCGACTCCGACAGCGACTCCACCGAGGTCAACATACTGCGCACGCCCAACTCCAACTTCCGCGAGAACGGCCCCGGGGACGCCGGGCCGTCGGGCGCCAGCGGCGCGGGCGGGTCGGGTGGCGCGAGCGCCGCGGGCGGGTCGGGCGGGGCAAGTGGGTCAGGCGGAGCGGGCGGGTCGGGCGAGACGCCGGCCGAGCGCATCGTGTTCGACCTGGACGAGGAGAGCCCCGAGCAGGTGGCGGCCGAGCACCGCGGGGCGGAGGCGGCGCGTGGCCGCTTCCGTGTGCGCACGCAGAGCACCTCCGCCGTGGACGACGTGCGCGAGCCGCAGCCCGGGCCCTCCGCGCGCCCCGTCACGCCGCTCGCCTTCGACCCCGACGTGCCCTCCACCAGCACGGGCGCCGGCGCCAGCACCAGCACCGCCGACGGAAACTTCTGGGCGAGGGGGCCGAACATGTCCTCCAAGGAGGCGTACGATAAAGTGAGGACGGCCTTCTGCACGCTCCAGAAGCACACTTACGAGTTGGCGAATATGTGGCTTCGCGGGGACCGCACGTCCATGCGCCATTTACGTACAATGTGGGAAAATCTCCGCCGACGGGTGCTGACCCTCCAGCGGGAGACGGGGCGCCAGGAGACGGCCGGCCACTACACTAGGACGCTGTTGGAGAGATGCATGCTCCTGACCGAAATGAGTGAGATAGTGTCGCGACCGCCCGTGAGTAGGAGTCCGCGAACCGCCGCTAGAAATGAAGCGAATAGACAACGTACGGAGAGAGCTTCTAGAAGCAATACACCCCCCGTTTCTAGCACATCCAATGAAAACAGAACTGAAAGGCCGCAGAGACCGTTACGGGTACCTCGTTCTATCGGATCGCGAAATTCTATACATTGGTCCCCATATTTAAGAAGACGATTTCAACCTAATATTAGGTGGCGAGTAGAAGACGAATTTCGAAGGCGGGCGAGAAATCCCGCCTTTAACCGCTTTGTACCGAGACATGGCAGATCACGAAGTAGAGAATATGCATGCGCAATCGAAGTGAGTGCTACTCGCCATGAAATTCGCATGCGTGCTATGCAAGTACTGTCTATAATGTTTAATATGATGATGATGTGTCTAGAAGAGCCAGGTCTCAGTCAACTTATCATCAATATGTTAAAAACTCTTAAAAAGGCATTAGCATTGACATGCTTCATGATGGTATCCAAATCAAGAGCCACTCCAAACCATCCACCGTCGTCACAAGCCGTTGAGTCTATGGATGTGGTGAGAATACAGAATGTAGAGCACCCGGGACCGGTGAATGTGGATGGCCCCGACGACCCCGCCTCGCCGCGTGTTAACCCTCCTTCTGACGAGCCCTCCACCTCATCAGCTAGTCAACCGAACCAGTCCAGCGCTAAAAGACCCTTGGATTTACCTAAACCATCAGTGTCTCGTTCAACATCTATGGAACAAGATACACCTGTTGGCGATATGCCATCTCCATCTCCGAATTCTGTTTCTCAAAGATGGAGTCAAAGACTCGCAGTTCAAATCTCGGCGGCTAACAGAAATAACTCTTTAACAGCAAGAACTAGAAGAGAGTTGTACCTCGAATGCAGAAGACAAAAGGCTTTGCACAGAACTAATCCTACCGCACATCCTTTGATCAAGAAAAGAATTCCACCTGTTTCTTCGCATAGAATACCAATCTTGCGTAATGCACCTTCTTCAGCGAGCAGTTCGAGTAAAACTCCAAGATTCCAGCCATCTACCAAAAACGACGAGCCCGTCGCCGGCCCCTCCAACGCATCTCATCCGGTATCTGATCCCAACAGAGAGAGCACACTTCACATCGCGGGACGACCCGCCGATAACTTTATCAGATTAGCTCACATACAAGCGATCAGATTGAGGAATGCAGCCAGAAATCGGTTTAGACGTTTGCAAACGATCCGTCTGTACACTCCATCGTCGGTGCGGGATATTTTCGCCCTGCAACCTCACAGTATCACCGAACAGGCAAATCGTCCCGAAAATCGGGCATCGCCCCCCGCCAACGGCGAGCCGAACAGGAGGCCCATCGCCACTTTCGCGCTGGACCCCCGGATGCCCAACGAGCCCGACGTGGACGCCATGCTCAATAACGTCGCCATACCGCTCATGCAACTCAACAACGACTTGGCACCGGCCGCCGAACCTCAACCCAACCAGTCGCCGAGACTTCCCAGAATACATGAATATTTGCAGCCGATAATATTAGCTCAGGTACCTACTCTCACAAGACAGCGACTTTTTTTATTTAACATTGTATTTTCATGAAATTTGTTATTACAGAACGCCATGGTGGTGGACGATGACGGCGAAGGCGGGGGCGGCGGCGGCGGCGGGGGAGGCGGCGCGCGGCGCCTGAGCGGCATGGCGGGGCTGCTCGACGCCGGCATCATCTCGGAGGCCATGCCCGCGCCCGCGCACCGCGTGCAGGCCTGGGACTTCACCACGGGCGCCGCGCCCGACATCTCCGACAGTGACTATATTCACCTATACCCCACAAAGATTTTAGAGAAAATTGAAGTCACACTTACTTACATGCTTTTTGTTAACAGGTACGAAAAATGTGGTGGTGCAACGATGCAGAATCCACAATGATGCCAGTATAGACATATCTAAAGATGGAAAACTGCTGGTGGCTTTGCTTCCCGTACCGAGATTAAGAAACACGAATAAATGTCTCGGTAAGTATTACATTATCTATAGTCGGTGGCGCGGTCGTACTGTGTCGTCACGTGTGTGTGTGCGTGCAGGCGTGTACTCGCTGGAGTGGTCGCGGCTGGGCCAGTGCCTGCACACGGCGGCGCTGGAGCAGAGCGCGGTGTCGGTGGCGCTGTCGCCGAGCGCGCGCTACCTGGCCGTGGGGCTGGGCTCGCGCCGCTTCACGTCGGCGCCGCACAACCGCAACAACATCATCGCGCTGCTCTACAAGCTCGACTCTGTCGGTGAGGACCCTCACTACTGTTACCTAAGGCGAGGTCCCATTAGTGCATTACGCTGCGTTGCGTCGTCGTTTCGAAGCTACTATGAGTGAGCAGGATACTGATTTAGATTGGCATGCGTTGTCGCGGCGTCAACGCAGGTGTGGCATATAATGAGTTGACCCATTGCGACGACGCGATGCAACGCACTCATGGGGCCTCGCTCTTAATTCATTACATTCATACATACCTCATACACTTCTCACTTTGATATCTCTGACCTAAATATTCATATTACCAAAAGCAACATTGTTATCACCGTGGAAAGCAATAGGGGTCATTATACAAACGTATAAATTGTTACCAGAGAACACAAACCGGTCGGGCCTGCTGCCCATCAAGGAGTTGGAGCAGCACTGGGAGCACGGCTTCACCAGCCTCAACTGCCTGCGGTGGGCGCCGCAGCCCGGACAAGGTCTAGTCTACGCCAACAACACCGGACAACTCATCATCATGAGTTAAACACTTTGATGTTACACTACACTGCCAGGAACCACAATACCGACGAACCAATTTATGTTTATGAGTGAAATTGCAATAATATATACTAGTAACACATAATTACCCACATATAATTGTGAGAGATGAACTTGCCTCGATCATTTAAATATTGTAAATAGTAAAATAACGACAGGCATTATGCATTTCGTATCAATCAACTTGACAATTATATTTTTAACATGAATTATGCAGAACTGATACTTTATGATCAATATAAACAGCGGTTTACATTATACGTACGATATGCTGAAGTCATGCCAAAATATACATTATAGCTACATTGTTTAGATTTATATTTGCATGGAGTATTCAAAACATTATAGACCTTATTTCATTCTATGTTAACAGGATACTTCAAAATGTTCCCCCAATGCTTGCTTCTTAGTATATTATAGTCTTAAACATAATAGTTTATCTGTCTTTATATTATGCAAAAAATAGGTAGTTAAGTTACTTAGCTAAGTTATTAAATGTTTATTATGTGTATAAAATAATATGTCTATTTAAATTAGGTATGTCATTAACATTATGAATTGTATTATTTTACAATTTATTAATCGCCGTCTGATACGTTTTTACCTGTCTTTCGAATGAATAATGGTGTGACCAATTTTTGATAGTTTGCTTGTAAAAGAGGCCCATATTTAATTAATGTCACATGTAGTAAAAAATCAAATTTTCCTATTTTATTATTCGAAATTTTGTCTTAAATTTAAAACGCATTATTTTTAATATAATTAAATTAGTTAGGTATTTAAATTCGGTTGTAAAATATTTTTATAAAATAGTAAATATACATACTACATTTTAACCATTCGAAAGCCAGAAGTGATTGGCGTTAAAAAAAATCATCTCATCAGACACGATTAACGTTCCTACTTATTTTTAAAAAAATGTTTAAAATTAAATACGATTATTTTAATTTAACAAAAGTTGAAAAGTGGAGTTTTTAGTTCTTCCAACAAAGTTCATGAAAATTTTATAAACTATGCACTTTTAAGTTTACTTTAAAATAAATATATATACATATATGTTTTACTACAAGTTAAAATAAAGATTTATTTATCTTTTACATTTATAATAATAATAAACATTAGAATTAAATTACTACTTATCTATAGATATAAATGTTAGCTGTGAATGGTAAATCGTAGTGTCGGAGATCGGCTCGATTGCCGTAAGATAGCCGGATAACGGAGTACTAATTATGAAAGGAAACTGAAGAGTTAGATTACGAATTGTTTTAATGGGAAAAGTTAATTCTATTAATAGTATTTAACATAATCATTCACTACATCGTCTCATTATAGTAACTGATCCCTAACTAAGTTCGAAACTTGTATCTAGGGTATGAGAAACTACGCACACACTCATTCCCACACACCCAGACCGAGACCAACATTTGTGGTTCACACAAATATTCACCCCGTACGGGAATCGAACCCGCAACCTTACGGATGGCAGTTCGGCATGGTGTCCACTCTGCCATCGAGATCGTCAAATATTTTAGGAAAGTATTGGCGTGCAAAATGCCACTGAAGAGAAAGTACCTCTTTCACTAATGTTTGTATCGTTAGGAAGAATAAGCGTTTTTACAATGCTTGCCCAAAAGTTGGCGATCCCCAAATCCGAGATATGTTTGGGAAATAACAAACTTTATATCTTGTCATAGAGTACTTATGCAATGTAAACATGACATTTGAGAATTTCGCCAACGGAATGGACGTATGTACTAATGTATTAATGTGTCCGTAGTTTCTGATGCCCTGTAGCTATACTATATAGCATTAGTTTAACTAGGTTCATTACAGGTGTTGTATGATGTGATTACAATTGGTTCATAAACCAGGAAGAAACCACTAACCTCTGTATGATTTTGTGATTTAGTTAACGTTAAGTTTTTCTTTGGGTCTAATAATAAAAAACAGACTGACATCTTTGTAATAAGGGAACAAAATATGGTGCCCTATGTCTGTTTATCAAAACTTTTCTATTACTTTGTAACTACTAAGTTACACTACGCAATTCTATTTTCCGTAGTTCACTTTGAGATTTCTTTTAATAACAAACACTCAAACGCCCTCACTGGTTTTGTAAGTATTGATTGGAATGACTTTTCCCATTTTAGGACTGTATCTTTATTAAACATTTTGTAGTTGTAAACAAAGGTTACAAAACTCACGTTTTATAATAATAATTGTAGTAGATTATACACTTTACATTATCTCTTTATTAATATTACAGTTTCATCAATTTACTTTATCCTATGTACTTTCCTTCAGTCAATGATGTAGGTAAGTGCAAGATAACTATAACTTAACTAAGTTGATGTAAATTAATTAAAATGTATGTGAATACTTTATGCTTGTGTCCATTAAAGATCGAGAAAAATAATTCGTATTTTATTTTTCTCCCTTTGATAAGAACTTTGAATAAAGCTCCATGGGTGGTTTGTGACTTAGGTGACGGCTCATCCGCAAAATATCTTAGATGGAAAACTACAATTTTACAATATTAAAATAAATACTTCTTACATTCTCACCAAAAAATTGGATTTTAAAGGTTCCGAGGACAAGTACTTATTTTGCGGATGATTCGGCACTTAACAGTTTGGAATGGCGACGTTTTCTCCGAGGATTAAATATTTTGCGGATAATTCGATACCTAACTATTTGAAAAAGAGACGTTTCATCCGAGGATAAGATATTTTGCGGATGAGCCGTCACCTAAGTCGGTTTTGTTGGAACACTCGTGTAGGTGTCATGAGATACACCCATGGGCGCGTTTCCAACCGCCACGCACGCTACACACACGATCCACGGCCTCACTAATATAAAGAGCCCTTTTCCTGTCATGCGTTTTGTCGCCCGTGTGTCGATTTGGTCCGCATGCGGATCCTTACACGCTCCTGGAGACACGCAGGACAAAGATTTGTTTTGTTGGCGCACCCGCAGCCAATCCTCGTTCAGCGCACGTGCTACACGCGTGATAGGAAAAACATGTATAGTATGAAATAGTGAGTTATCCTTACAATTTGAAAAAATAAATACTTGATGGTTTATCTTTTTTACTTGTTTTACAAAACTAGGGACAGACTACTGGCAGACTACATAACTTAAATACCTGCGAACGGGCTAATAACTAAATAATAATGAAAATAGAAACAATCCATTGATATAAATATTGTATTTATTTCAATTTCTATAGAATGTATCTGCATTAATGACGCTGGACAAAATTATTATCGTACAATAAAATAATATGAAACAGCAATTTTGACAAGTTAAAAGTATAAAAATATGTGCGGAAAACTTGTGGAACTAACAAATTTAATTATTTATAATATATATTGTAGCGATAACAGTAATAACGCCAACCAATAACATAATTGGGCGGGTACATAATTAATTATAGACTTAGCAATAAATATTAAATAATTATTTATTATCATTCTTTCTGTTGTATCGACACCAGGTTACTGATATACAATATAAAATATACTTTGCTTTACATTCAACAATTTATACTTCTGATATTGATTTAGTATACAAAATTATAAATTTTAATTAAAAATGTCATAAATATGTACATTATACAAATCTCTCTTCCTAGATCTCGGTACCTGCATTCATGTATCAAAAGGCTGTAATTTAATTTATGGAAATGTATACAATAAAATGTGACAAATGGTATTTCGATTGTGACTCCGCCGACGAAGCTGTCACTAAACACGTCATTAAACTAAAATGGTTTTAACAACTTACAAAAGTTATAAGTCAAACCATGAGTAACACTAATTTCTTGTGAAACTTTATTTAAAAATGTTAATTTGCTCGTAGCACGATATACTTTCCCTGACACATCACAGACCAATATGTAAAATCCGTTTAGATTTTCAATTGTTATACGTTTGTGTTTGGTGCGGCGCACAACACCCTCTGGTGACTTAGAAGCATATAAATATAATAGCATCTATAACTAACTTCTTTCTGTTGAGGAAGTGACGTCGTAAACGAAATGCATGAATGAGTGTTAGTGTTCCAAGGGCTTGAGTTCTTTGATTTGCTTTATAAGGTAAGCCTTCTCGTCGTTGAACTGTTCGTCTTCGGAGCGATCCGTGTGGAACTTGGTCAGGAAATCTACCAACTTGTCTTGATTCCTTAGCAAGATATCCAATATTGGTTTTGGTTTATTTGGATTGGCTACAAATACCTGGAAATAATAACAAAGATTTACATAGAAAATTATTACCAGAAATTTAGAATTATCAAAATTCAAACTTTTCAACATTCAGAGTGTGTGTGTCAATGAGACTAACTGGTTGTTCAGTAGTTTGAACAAACTTTTGTCAAATGATTTGTATGCTATCTAAAACTAAAATAGATTTGAATGTTAAATTGGTTCCTAATTATGTATTTCTGTACATGTGTGTTACCTTAAATACGTGAAAAGCCTCGAACTGTATATTGCGCGATTTTTCCTTAAGCATGTTCATCATAAGTTTCAGATTATCTGGATTGGTGATGTAACGGGTCATTATTGAAAAATTGTGACGGTCCAGTAAAAGTTCCCCGAGGAGTTTTAAACTCTGTCGTCGAGTCACATAGTTCTCGGAGTTCAACAACATTTGATAATGATTAAAAACCTTATCATAGTTTGCTTCTAAAAACTCGGCACACAACATTTTGTGTCTTGTTAGCAATTCCTGAAAGTAATGAATTTGGATTATTGTATGACAATTTTTTAAATATGTATTATCACAATATAAAAAAAAAACAGGCAATATACCAATAACCATAGAGCTAAAAAGTTGCTTAGTGCCAATAGACTACATCATCCAACGACATTTTAATTACCTTAAATGTAGAGAAGGCATCTGAGGCGATATCAAAAGTGGAAACTTCTACATAACGGAAGAAATTGTAAAAATCATCAGAGTATAACATTATCTTAGCCAAAGCCTCGTATCTGGCGCATTCTCTCAGCATAGTACCACAGTTTGACGCTATCTCTTGATGTTCATACCTAGAAAATTAAAAAACATAATAAATACTGAGAAATAGTAGATAAATTCATGAATGAGTACTTATATAGGAATTATGGTACACACAGATTTGTGCAAATATTTAAACATCCAACATAAAATTACATAACTCTAAAATATATAGGTACTCCACTACTAATTTTCAACTTTTAAATACTTAATTAAATTTTTAATTTTGTCTAAATCTGAAACTTCGTCTAAATTGAGAGAGGATACATACAAAATAATTCATTGACTATGATTATTTTAATATTTATCCTCTAAATAAATACCTATTATTTTTAAATATTACTAATTATTACATATTTATGTTTAAAAATAACTTGAAGATAAACAAATAATAATAATAAACAGATACATTACCCTGACATCAAAGTAAATAATATCTCCGGTTTAGTACAAATGTACTCAACTGTGGGAGACCGAGTTCCGATCTGACGTCGGAGCACATTGTTAAACACTTGGGCGACATCCTTCTTTCCCTCAAAGTCAATGCGGTTTAAATTCTACATGGAAAAAAAACCTTATTACTACTTATACATGTAATGTTGCCAATTAAAATATTGTAACTTAAATGGGGTCATATCATGTAATTTTTAAAATAATTTTAATTAATTCACTAATAAGAATATACATTTTACCCCCCATAGCAGTGTTTTATTCAGAAATTCCTGTAATATCATTACCAACACTGTAAGAAAAAACTAGATTTTCTATACTTTTATGCAACCTGTTATTCCATAACCAATTGACTTGACCTTAGTTAATAAAATTGTTGTTTGTCATCACCTGTATCAAAAGCAACAATAAGTTAGTATTGTATAATTCCTGTGCTAGCTGTGCTACAATGATATCAGTTTGTGGTTCCGCATCCGAAGTGCCATACAACATATTCTTTATCAATACCTGCAAAAACAAAACAAATAACTTTCGTTTCTACACTTTGTGTTTTTATGTAAACATTACCTTTTCGCAAATCTCCTAACATACCAAATTTTTGCTGACATCCTCTTGAGCTTTCTCAGCTTTCTTGTCGCCTCTTTCTAGAGCGGTAACTGCATCTTTCAATGATCTCACAAGCTCCGCCGGGCTCTTCTGAGACTTACCAAAAAGAGGCATAGTATTTCGATAATGTGCTCAGGTGACTGAGGCAATGCTGTCTACATAAGTTTGTACCTGTAATAGACAGATACAATCGTTGGTACATATCTAAAAACGTATTAATCATTACACATGCACTATAAATTCACGAGAATGTAAGAGAAACGAAATATGACATTAAAAAAAATGTTTGCCAACCAGGCGATAAGGCACTGTACTTTATAAAATTACTATGTGTTAATTCAATAGCATGTATTGTCTATAAATCCGCAAAATATCAGCAAAATTAACTCACTTTCAGAATAATTAGGAATTACAATTTTCCCTAGTCAGACAGATCACACGAAACGAACAGCTGTGATGTCAATAGAAAACTCCACTTGCCATTATTGAAAATGAATGACTGTCAAACTGTCAAATTTTGACCACAGATAACTAAATTTTGACTTCGAAAGTGTTTAAAAAACCTACGAGTGTCAGATCTGTCACCTGTCAGATCAGACTTGACAATTCTCGTACAATGACGTCAAATCTGTCAATTTAACGTGTCGTGTCGGCCGATATTACTAGTATATTACTAAAATTAGGTTATATTTCGATAAATTCAGTGATTATCACTGTTTGAATTAGAAATGGCAGATGCTGCAGGTGAAAAATTGTCTAAAAAGTGAGTATCTGAGTGAAAAATATGAACTTCCTTAGAATACTCTCAACTTCGCTTAAAAATGAACTGGTCATCAAGCGATGCACCAGGCAAGCGACATCGGTTAGCAAAGGGTGCGTTAATTTTTGTATGTAAATAATATTTTTTATATTAATAATTTACCCTTTTACTTGTTGTTTTAGTGAACTAAAAAGACGGCTTAAAGCCGAGAAAAAATTAGAAGAAAAAGCTAAGGTAGCAGCGCAGCAGCCTGCAGCAACTGAGAAAAAGGCTTCCAGTGCTAAAGCTGAAGAAGAAATCAGTCCCAATGAGTATTATAAGCTTAGATCAACTGCTATTGCGGCACTTAAAAATGGACCAAAAGAAGACCACCCATATCCTCACAAGTTCAATGTCACAATATCTCTTGAAGACTTTATTGAAAAGTACAATAACTTATCCAGTGGTGAGGTCTTAGATAACATTACACTTTCTGTAGCTGGCAGAGTGCACTCCATTAGAGAATCTGGAGCCAAACTTATATTTTATGATCTGAGAGCTGAGGGGGTCAAAATTCAGGTAAGGTTTAATTTAAATAACAGTTTAATGTTTTGTTAAAATTTTCTAATTTGAATCTAATATAATTAATGTATGTACTTTCTTTTTTAATATTTATCTTTTGTAATGAATACTAAATAAACAAAACACTTATTCAGGTTATGGCTAATGCTAAGCTGTATGAATCTGAGGAAAAATTTGCATCAGATACTGATAAGTTAAGGAGAGGAGATATCATTGGGTGTGTGGGTCACCCTGGTAAGACCAAGAAGGGAGAACTCTCCATTGTACCCAAGAATATTAAATTGCTATCTCCATGTCTCCATATGCTGCCTCATCTCCACTTTGGCTTGAAAGACAAAGAAACTAGATTCAGGAAAAGATATTTGGATCTTATCTTGAATGATAAGGTAATTAATATAAACTATTTAATTATTATTTCTTATAGTTCCAGTGAATCTCAGATGTATCATAACTTAAATGATCAGGAACTTAGTTTGTTACAGTTTTGTAACACAACTTTTACAGTCATCTCTAAATATTGCACACACTTTGTCAATGGTCTAATAGGAATATTTCCTAAAGAATTAGTAATTAACCTTTTACTATTTCAGGTCAGACAAACATTCTACACAAGAGCCAAAATTATAGCGTATGTCAGAAGGTTTTTAGATAACATGGGTTTCTTAGAGATTGAGACTCCGATGATGAACATGATTGCTGGAGGAGCCACAGCCAAACCCTTTGTCACACATCACAATGAGTTGAACATGGACTTGTACATGAGGATAGCACCAGAGTTGTACCACAAGATGTTAGTAGTTGGTGGCTTAGATCGAGTTTACGAAATAGGACGCCAATTCCGTAATGAAGGCATTGATCTCACCCATAATCCTGAGTTCACTACATGTGAATTCTATATGGCATACGCAGATTACCATGACCTGATTGAAATGACCGAGTCTATGCTATCTGGTATGGTGAAAAGTATTCATGGATCTTATAAGGTAATAAAGAAAATTTCTGATGTAAAATATCATTATCATTTACCTGTGACTAGAGTATCAGAGACTTATCACACTCATACATTTATACACCTGCATACTAGACACACACTAAGCACGATAAACATTGATGAATCACATAAATATTTTGGGGATGCTCTCTGAAAGTCCTTAATAATACAAATTATCCACTTATAGTCTCCGGACTGATCGCAGATAGAGGAAAAAAAAATTTACTTCTCATGGGAATCAAATCCACAACCATAGCAGTTTAGCATGATTCTACTGCGATTCTGCCTTGTGGGTTGATATAAAAAAACCTATTTAATCTCAATGAATACTGCTAGCTATTTATCATAAGAAAAATTTAATAATATTAATTACTAGCGGCGCCCTGCGGTTTCACCCGCGTAGTTCCCGTTCCCGTAGGAATATGGGGATAAAATTATGCTAAAAACCTTCCCACTGAATTACTCTATATATTAAAACAAACCGCATCAAAATCTGTTGCGTAGTTTTAAAGATCTAAGCATACATAGGGACAGAGAAAGCTACTTTGTTTTATACTATGTTGTAATTTGTGAATTATGATACAATAACAGTTATGACCTCTTATTTTGTAGATAAAATACCACCCAGACGGACCAGAGGGAGAGGAGGTAGAAGTTGACTTCACTCCTCCATTTGCAAGGATCCCCATGATTGCGACATTGGAACAGGTTCTCAATGTCAAACTGCCAGACGCCGACAAACTGGACACTCCCGAAGCAAATGCAATTTTAAGCAAACTATGTGAGAAGCATGAGGTAAGACACAAACCATATTTGAAATTAAGAGAATAATTTATACATATAAAAAAGTCTTCTTATCATCAATTTACTAAACTAAACTAATAGTACCTTCAAATAAGTATAAAACTTTGTAAATAATTCACAAGCAATATCTTAACATAATTTTAAAGCCAAAATAGGTCGTCGTCGCGTCGCCATTATTTTTCTCATACTAAACTATTCTTACAGATTGAATGTCCGCCCCCAAGAACAACAGCGCGACTCCTCGACAAATTAGTAGGAGAGTTCCTTGAGAGCAAATGTATAAATCCAACATTCATACTGGATCACCCTCAGATCATGAGCCCCCTCTCTAAATACCATAGAGATGTGCCTGGACTTACAGAAAGGTATAACTTAAAATATTTAGTGTTTCATATGATGAATTTATTTTTAAATTAAATCTTTAACAATAATAAAAAATTTCACAGATTCGAACTTTTTGTAATGAAAAAAGAAGTATGCAATGCATACACTGAACTGAATGACCCAGCAACCCAGCGGGAACGTTTTGAACAGCAAGCCAAGAACAGAGCTGCTGGTGACGATGAAACACCACCTACTGATGAAGCTTTCTGCACAGCACTTGAGTATGGATTGCCTCCTACTGGCGGATGGGGCTTAGGCGTTGATAGACTCACTATGTTCCTAACTGATGCTAATAACATCAAGGTATGTAACTTTGATACTCATTATCAGTTGTTTTACTTGACTTTGATACCATGCATCATGGAGAATAATAATCCCGGATGTATCGTAATGTTGATTAGTAGACAGAAGCAAATATTGCGGGGCCATAAAATAAATAGTAAGTATAGATAGGCAGCATCCACCACATTTTCATAATGAGAATACTATTCTCAATAGCCACCCCACGAGATTGTCCGTATCGCACTGACTCTCGCCTTAAATCGCTAAAATATTTCTTCTACTTTTAGCAATAGATTTAGAGAGTTAGAAATATTTTACCATAAAATAATGTGTTTACAGGAAGTATTGTTGTTCCCCGCAATGAAACCTGATGATCCCAACAAACATAATGAAGATGAAAATGCAGCATCTGAAACTCCAGTTCAAAATGGAGAATCGAAATAAATAATCTAGCAACATGTCTTACTTAACAGCAGTTAATCAGAATATTGTGGTACTTTGTTAATTTTCTACTAACATAGGTTAGTAATTTTCAATAAATTATTATTACACATAAATCTTGTTTCAATTATTATAAACTAGCGGCGCCCCGCGGTTTCACCCGCGTAGTTCCCGTTCCAATAGGAATATTTGGATAAAATTATGCTAAAAAAAAACCCACTGAATCACTCTATCTATTAAAACAAACCGCATCAAAATCCGTTGCGTAGTTTTAAAGATCTAAGCATACATATGGACAGAGAAAACGACTTTGTTTTATACTATGTAGTGATACTCCTGAGTCTGAAAACATTACTGTGAGTGGTCATGATCATCCTACTTTTTTAAATCTTCCTCATAGGTTCAGATTAAGTTTTGCTAATCCCCTACCACTCTCACTTGAAATAATTATTTAATTAGATCCCTGAATATATGAACACAGTGACCGTTAAAGCTACATAACATTTATGTTTTTTAGGGTAACCAGTAATAAATACAAACAAAAAAGTGCTGTGTAAACTGGTACACATTTATTACAGTTCTGAATTTTAACATCAATTTAAATAATAATTGAGATTGTTAATCTTAAATTGTACTTTAATAAATGATTTTTCTGATAATTTAGTTGACGCAAAATCTTATGTAACTAACTACAGATACATAACAAATATAAAGTAGGTAGTTTATATTTAGTTTTAAATAAATGCTTGTTCTGCTGTGAAAGGAAATTAGAGCAAGAAAATTTTCAGGAGTAAGTCAGTTGTAGGAACATAAAAATATACTTTAATCATCTTCATCATCATTTTCAATACACATTATTGTCGAGTTATAATGTTCACCTAATTTATACATATGCCTGTGATATGTAATAATTAAAGGTGGTCCGTCAAACTCAGTGCCCTGTTCTATAGTCTCTGGCCCGGTGGATTGTATCACATTAATAGGGCATTTCAATAAACTAGACATGGCTCTTATTTCCAATTGTCCACCCCAAACATTTGTACTCTTGATTTTATCGCAATAGCTCTCAAATTCAGCATCTGTCAACATATCGCAAGTTTCAGGATTACTCATAAATGGAAAGAAGTCGTTCTTATTCACCAATATATACTGAGCTACTTGGGACCGTAAATTGCTAACTGTCATCTCTTGTTTTCTTATTGTTGATAACTGATGTGTTACAGCTTTGTATAAGCAGTCACCATCAGATGGAATTGGAAATATTTTTAAATTCTTCTCTTTTAGTTTGGTAGTAATAGCTTGAGTTTCAATGTTCCGGGGTCCATGAATATTTTCTTTTTCTTGTTGTTTTATTTGTTCCTCTCTATCTTTGTCTTGTTGTGATTTTTTGTCTCTCCTTTTTTGAGCTTTTGATAACTTAGGTTTCAGCTCTGGTTCAACTGATTGTTCAACTACTGTATTATCAGTATCACCTTCTTTATCATGATCGACCATAAATTCATCAATTTCCTGTTTGTGTTTCATTTCCAATTCAATTTCTAGCCTTGATATTTCTGATGTAAGTTCCTTTTTCTTGGTTTTGTCATTTTTAGCAGCTTTTTTTAATGCCTGAATCTTTGCTTGTAGTTCCTTTCTATCTTTTCGATGTCTGCTTTCAATTGAACTCAAATCATTACTATCGTCCTCCATAATTTAGTTGAATAGATTATATATACACTTAAAATTTAAATATACCATGTAAAAAATAATATAATATTTTTGTAAATGTTTTTGTTATATTTTTTCTGTTTTTAGGTTAGAATACCTTTCGTTTTTACAAAAATATGACATACATTACATATGACACGACGTTGACAACCGGAGAATTTGGACGGCAACATTTGACATTTTGCTGATTGAAGTTGAAAGAAAAGTCGTAGCATGGCCGTGTTGTGTACTGTGCCACAACCACAATCCATAGAATAAGGATCACGACTAAGATTCTCTCATTAACAAAGGCCACAATCTCTTCTGTGCCGGAGACAGCATCGCACTGCTCCTTGCGCTGCCGGAAATATTTCCTTATATTCCGCGGTAGGCGGCAGTACCCCATTTACGTTCAGTCGTTTCGGGCAGGGAAATGGGCAATGGATGGAACGTAAATGGATCACTCGCACTGCCACTCGTCATGCCGCTCCAATGCCGTACTTGTAAGTGAGAAATGAGTGAAATGGGGTACTAATATATTCTCTCGCTCGCCCTCCTTTGATTTCCGTACGAAAAACCGACACTCGCGGGAGCGTCGGGCAGTGGCAGCGGCATGACGAATGGTAGCGCGAGTGACCCATTGCCCACTTCCCTGCCCGAAAAGACTGAATGTAAATGGGGGTCTATGATACAGCCTGGTGCCAGACAGACGGACCGACAGCGAAGTCATTTAGTAGGGTACCGTTTTTAAAATCGTTAAATTTATACCTATTTTGTAATCGAACTAAAAAAAAGGTTTACACTATTTACGTGCCGCGGGCAAAAGGCAGTTTTAAAAATCTTCATCGCGGAATCCACCTCCCGAGGGGATGAAAAGGGAGTTGAAAGAAAGGTTAGTCTAAAATCATAAAGAGGTTGCAGTATAACCAAATCTGTGGTCTAATTTAACTGTTATGGAGGTTGATTGATACCCTGGAAATAAATATGCATGGTTGTGTTAAGTTGAAATGTTCAATGATTTTCGAGGCATTGTTTAAAGTTTGTGTACAAAAAAATGCTTATTATTAAATACGGGTAAAACCGTGAGACATTAGGTATACATTTATATAGTCTGTATTTTAGTTCTTTCTAATCTATCTGTGGCGTAGTACAACAGGTCTTTCCTTCATCTCTGGCCATGAAGTTGTAGGTAAAAACGGAGCCCACACTTAGAACAACAGCTTGAGGCAAATACCTACGTCTCTGTGGGCCGATCTCTCTTTTTAGCGTGGACTCTCTCTTTCTAGAGGTTACCTTAGTTAGAAAGAGAGAGCTTGCCCACAGTGAGCGCTATAGTGATACATAGATTATGCTTCAAGTGCGTATTCGAAGTGTGGACTCCATTTTCACCTACAACTTCATGTCTCTGGCTGGAATGGGCTGGAATGAAATGTAATCTCTGACTGATCTTTGTTTTTTAATCTGTGGTTACTTACCTACCTGTAAAAAACCATGGTTTTGCCTTCGATATATTTTTGTAAGATTTTTGCGTAAACCAGAAAACGCAAGAGATTGAGGGTGGTTCGAAATAAAATTAATTAGAACATAAAAGAGGAGAACAAATACTTCGTACCTACGTAAGAAAGGAAAACGTCTCTACAGAAAGTTGAAGTACACATAAATTAACCCAATAAATATTCAGCACATATCACTGCCAAATCTTTATTTGCTGAATTGTATAAAAATCTGTAAGCAATGAATCCTTGTTCTATAGCTGCGCCTCAACATGACTCTGAAGGTGATGGAAGATGGAACAGCATCGTAAGTTAATTTCCTCCTAGTAGAATTTCCTAGAACGTCTGATTCGAGTTTCGTGACATATTTTAATTCTTAAATAATTTTATTACTTTCAGCATAATAGATTCCTCTCTGATGCTAAAGGGAAAGATGCTGATGTGATTTTTATAGGAGATTCTATACTTCAAGCTTTAGAGCACACTGAAGTGTGGAATCAGTGGTTTGCACCTCTTCACTGCTTAAACTTTAGCATACATAATGATCAAACACATAATGTGTTATGGCGCATCAAAAATGGAGAGTTGGATCATGTGGAACCTAAAGTAAAACAATACAATTATTTACATTGTTATATAAACTAAATAGATCACTAAATGTCATGTTTGCCTTGTAGGTAGTTGTGGTGCATGTAGGCACCAACAATATTGAACATTCTGCTGAACAAGTTTGTGAAGGTATTTTAGAGATTGTAAGGACTATCAGAGAGAAACATCCAAGTGCTTACATAGTTTTACCTGTGAGTAACATTTTTTATTATCCATACTTGAATCTGATTTGAACCAATTAGTATTTGAAAGACTTATGCAAAGCAATTTAAGTTTTAATGTAATATAATTCCCCAAATTTCAGAGTTTACTTCCAAGAGGTCAGCATCCAAATGCATTAAGGGAGAAGAATTCTAAAATAAACCAATTATTGCGTGAGAAAGTTGCCAATATGAACAAAGTTGAAATGGTGTCTATTGACAAAGGATTGGTACAGAGTGATGGCTCTATTAGCCATCACGACATGTACGACTACCTGGTGCCCACCAACGCGGCCTGCAGGAAAGCATTTGAACCAATCTATGATCTCCTCCAACAAATATTATTTGAAGGAGAACCAGAAAAAGACTTAACTCCCTCTGAATGAAGGATTATAATTATTTTCTATTGCAGCTTTTTATCATGCAGCAAGCTCATTGTGATTGATACCATAGTACTTAAATTAGCTTTTTTATGATAGGTGTAATCAACCGATAATGAGTATTTACTATATTTACTTAACAATTTTTACATTCCAAAATTAGTGTTATGTACAATTGGCTGTGTTTACTCTTATTTATTGTTTACCTACAGATGTTTTGAGATTTGTTTTTTATTTTTTACTTGTGATGAAATTGTTTACATGGAGCTGCTAAACTTGACAGGGTTTAGTACTTTTTATCTTATTATAAGTATACTAGTTGTATTACGCTACATCTCCTTAAGTTTAAAAGACATTTGATTGTTTTATTTTGTCTGCATTTTTAAGAATAATTATAATGATGCACATATGGAATTTTAAAAATAGCACATCACAATAATTGTTACTTTTGAATCCACCAAAGATATATTTTACTACCAAAGGTGAAATAAGAATTGCTTGGGAGCAGTTGTATTTTTGATATTATAATAAACATTTTGGAGTAAGACTTATGAGAACTTCCATTTGTATTGTAAGGTTTTCTGTACACTGAAACTGAGGCAATTAACTCACGAATTTATACCAAAATGTCACTGCTTATATCAACAAATCCTAGTGTGCATAGAACCTTAGAAAAATATAATTTTATATTATCATAAATTAATAATGATTATGTTTAGGTAGATTTATGAGATTATGAAAGTACATTTGCTTGTAGTTGGTTAGTGGCTATTTTTTTAGGTACTATAAGGTACTCCAGTTGCCAAAAGTTTGCTTGAATCTCGTTGTTATAAAAATATTTATTTGCATGAATAGCTTGAGAGTAAACAATGCAGTTATTTATTTACAAAGCTTTGTTTTATTTATCCTTTATCATAGGGTAATTTTAAAAGGAAACAATCCAACATAAACTTAAAATCAACAACTTTATTGAACATATTTGACTAATCTATTTTCTAACATAAATAAAACTTAACAAGAAAAAACAACTTAAAATCTATTTCGAAATCTGTTGTAATATAGGGTGAATGGTAGGGTGGCACTCCCTCGCTGCAGAGACTTGTCGAACACATTGAAGTTGCATTTTTGAAGTTTTGTCAAGTAGTTATGTACAGCAGTGGCTGGTAAAAATATTTGGTTCACTTCTTTTGGAACTTGGATCTTTCTTGCCTGAAATCAAGGCAAATTAAGAGTTAGAAAGCAAGTCAAATCTTGAACAAGTCAAGCTTAACAATCTCAAAACACAAGGTGTGCATGTAATATGACCAGTCTTTCCCATTGCAAACAATATTACACCTCCGCTGCCTCCCAATCTGATTTCATGCTGTTTGATACATTTAAATAAATATTTGTCTATTAAAAAAAGCTGTTATGTAATGTCAAATACCTTCTCTAGATGACTGTTAGCTCTGCTCGCAATTTCAAATGCAACATTCCTCATGTTTTCATCGACAACACCTCTCAGTACATTTTCTTGACTTACTTTGTTATTCATCAGTATATCCATGGGCAATGTTATTGTTCTAAGGTGATTTGATACATGTATTGACCTGAAAATTATATAAAAATAAATCAAATATTACAACAGTTATGTTACAGAAATATTATAGATTTGGGACTTATTAGCAAAACAACCGATACAGCACCCCACAAAGTCAAATGGCAAAATGAGAATTATAGTAAAATCACAAGTCACAAAAGATATTCTAAAATTATAATACAAATTAGAAAGCCCTACATTAGAAATAACATCTATGATAAAATAAAATATTCTACCAATTATCTGTTCAACCATTATCACCTTAATATGTTGGTAATCCCTTGAGCTTTTCCTAAATGAGATGCTGCATGATCCACATGTACATTAGTGACTCGGGCCACAGCCAGGATTGAGTAATACAGGGTCGATACTGCTTCTTCTGCATATTTCTCAACATCCTCCAAGGTATGGAAGAATCTAGTTTTTAATAAACCACTTCTAGATGTTATGAGTTTCTCCAGATTTCTTCGAGGTATTGAATAACAGCAACATAGCTGAGAAGAAATATAATTAATTATTTTTTTTAATTGGGACAG
Source organism: Timandra comae (assembly GCA_958496195.1). Lineage (NCBI taxonomy): Eukaryota > Metazoa > Arthropoda > Insecta > Lepidoptera > Geometridae > Timandra > Timandra comae. The sequence continues at coordinate 4,691,018 of OY292355.1, read as the reverse complement.
ACTTTATTACTCTATTATAATCTAGCTCAGATATTTATTGTTAATGTACTTTTATTTATGATTATATTACCTTGAATAGCTCTTGCGCTATAGGGTTATGTGGAACCATATTCAGTGTCTGATCACTTTTATAAAAGTCTCTGACCGTATCCTTCCAAAACTGTAACCTAAACGCAGCAGTTTGGGCGTCCGTCGTTTGATCTTGTATTCGGGCCACTTCCACATTGAAAGCCCTTAGAACCATAGCGGGGTAACGCACAGCTTTGGTCATAAGAAGAGTTGCCAAAAAGTTTTCATAATCATGCTGTCTACCTGTAAAATAAATCCAAAAGTACCAGAAATCAAGAAGTAAAGCGTAATACATTTTGCGTCTTAAATTATTGCGTCGTAAATAAAAAAATTTATTCTTTAAATTGGATCTTAAATCCGATTAAATAACCAAAAATTTACCTTACGATATTAGCACAATATTCAATAGCATCTTTGTTCGAGGTCGCTTGTTTTGACTCGTATCTAGGGTTAAAATAAATAGGAGGCCGTAAATGGTTTTGAAATAACTTATTTAAATAAAATCTCTTCATTTTATTAAGTAAATAAATCCGGTAGATAAAATTTAAATATTGTTAGGAATCAATCAGACGAAAATTGAGAATATTGTTTTGATTTGATTTGAAAGAAAATGTCACCAATCACCAACTGACTTGACAGCTTGACACTGACACTGTTTGAATTAAGTAAATTTCAAAAAAGTATTTTGTTTTTACCAAAGAGGTAAATAAAAAATCTATTTGAACAGAGAAGGACTTTCCTATTATATACTATTAGTCTTAACTCATAATAATGTTATAAATGCGAAAGTTTTTATGTTTGTGAGTTTGGATTTTTGTTACTTCTTCCGTCAAAAGCTACTATATCGATTTAGATCATCTGTACCTTTAACAGATGTTCCTTACAACAATGGACACTTAGGATAGTACTTTTTATCTCGAAATTCGTAAGGGATTGTGTAAGTACTTAAACGTATGTTTTATTGTTAACTTTTTGTAGTAGCAATAGATGGCGTAGTTACTTAATTTTTTAACACGATGGTGAATTGTGCCGAGATTGTATGATACTACGAGCTACGATTTACCGCTGCTAGTTATGTATAAAGATCGACGTAGAATGTGTAGAACACAAAGCCAAATTGCAAGAATAAAATATAGGTACGTAGGTAAATAATACCAAATATTTTCATTTCCAATGTTTATTTTTAAAGACAGCCACTGCCTTAAAGCTAAGTAACCAAAGGGAGGTTCTTAGGGGAGGTTAGACTGCCCTGGGCGCCCTGTATGGCTAAAGAGCCAGTAAACGGCAGACTAATGTAGTTTATGAAAGCCTGTTTTCGCCGCTATTCAGTAGCGCCTACTGATAAAATGGGGGTTGGTTAAGGTCGGGTTCACTTTTACTCGGGTGTGTCAGATGCGTGTGTAAAATAAGCAAGGTTGGTAGCAGTCGTTTTGGTATGTTTAAATCTGTTTAAATATACCTACAATTATATTAAGGACCTTTACAAAGCCACTGATAGCGCTATATCGGTGGCCGAGTTTTGGTCCTCAAAAATTTGAGTCGATACGCAAAGAAGAAGAATTATATTAAGAGAGAAAGATAGTTCTATCGTCCGTAATAATATCAATTCAGAAAGAAAACGATAAACGACTACCACGGTGGTAATTAGGTATGTGACAGAAATCCGGTTAGGGAAGTTTTCGGATAAAAATGTTTCCGGTTGGGGAAGTTATCAGTTGTATGGAAGTTTTTGTTTGGGGAAGTTTCCGGTTGGTTTAGTTCATAGTTGCCAAGAAGAATCAAGTTGGAATTGACCGAAAACAGCCGAAGATCGGGCTAAGAGGCGTAAGTATAGGTATTTGGGAGAAGCCTATGTCCAGCACGGGTCGGATTCAGTAGGCTGATGACGATGATGAATAGTAACTATTATTCCTGGATAACAGTAGTGCAGGTGGTCTACTTACAGGTACTTACAGGTTAATAGACTATTAATACGCTTTAATACCATTAATAAAGCGTGTCGGTCATTCGTGATTTCGTGACAATGAGGAGGACAAGGCATAATAACACGCCTGCTACGTATAGGAGTGATCTCTTTTCTTTAGCTCAAATAATTATGTAGAATCGCTCTTCGATACGCACACACAAACAAACAAAAGGTGATTGTTATTCTGACGTTTGTACGTACATACTTTGAGTTTAGCTAGAATTCATAGTTTGCATTTACTATACAAAAACTGAATAATTGAAGTTGTTATTCTCATTTTTAAATCTCGTCATTACTCGGCATAGAAGTCAAGGTTGGTATAACAAAGATATAACCCTCTTGATAGTTGAAAATCTAACGTCCAGTACCTATATTTTTTAATGGTAACAAGTGCTTTCAATGGATGTAATAAGAGGTTCGATTCCTGAGTCGAGCGATATAAGTATGCTACTTCTCAAACATGACTCTGAGGCCATCATCACGCATTTGGCAAACGTAGTACCTGCTCATAGTTAGGTAGTTATATGACACCATTTGTAAAGTGTAAGAGAGGCCTTTATGCAGCAGAGGGATCTAACAGGCCAGTCATATACCCAAATATGTAAGTATATAAGGGACCTTCCACATTCAAATGAATATTTTCAAAAACATGAACATTACCTAGGATAATAGATAGGCTTAGCAACTACTTATTATGTATAAGTACGGGTATTCATTACAGTAAATTATTTTAATTTGAACTTTGTAGGTATCTTATATTTATAAGTACTTATAGTTTTCTAAAACGCTTAAGTATATGACTAATGTGAAGAGTCTTGTCTAGACATCTGGTGGAAATATCGAGATGAAAGTTCTCATAAAGCCCTTACTATCAAATTTGCGGGACCTTATAATTTGTATTCTTTTTACATCAATTTTATCATAAGTACCTACTTAATTAGGTCATGGGACAATTGTTTTGTCAGAAAAGTCATTAAATCTTAATACTACATAGACTTGTCTCGTCTCGTGGGCGCTTTTGGCTAGGGTTTTCTAACACAGTTGCAGAACCTTAACAATTATTAATATGATAGGTATCTAGCGGCAGCAATGGAAGGTACAAAAGTGGCGGCTGATTTACAAAAAAATATATTGTTTCTGCAGTCGGCTATTGAATAAGATGTCGTTGAACACGGGCGTGGTCGGTCGTCAGTGGACATTGCGGGCTTCGGCCTTAGCACAAAATACAATAAATCCGATTAGAGAAGTTACCGAGAACCTTGGATTGAAACCCAATCCAGAGAAATCTCTCATCCCCCTGTCAGTGGGTGAGTTTTCAATTATAAGTTTTCTCTATATTATATGTCATTTGTTTTTTTTTGGCTGTCGTACTAGCATCATCGACAATCGTTCGGGTAGTTAGAGCCCTCAAAAGTCTAACATTTGGTTTAACCAAAATATGTCGTATAGCCCTCTGGGTTGTGAAGGTCTGATGGCAGTCGCTTCACGTAAAATACTGACATTCCGCCAAATCTGGTTAAACTGAAAATCGACCCCAAATAGACATGGGATAAAGGTTCGGAAAAGATATGTCATTTGTGTAGTAATCTTTAGCGAAAAATAAACTTGCTTGTGGTACCTACATTATAAAATAATTATAAAAGTAATGGTGCACATTTATTTGAGAGCAGTTAAAAATTATGATTTTCGTTTCGATATTTAACCATTTTAACTTTTTTCAAAATGAGTACCTACATATCAGCAGGGCACTTAATATAATAAATGTATTCAGACAAACTGGGCAACTGGAAATGTACTACAAAATAATTCTGTTACCTATAGGCGACCCAACATGCTTCGGAAATTTGAAACCTCCAAAAGAACTGCTCGACGCTGTTCGCGAGAGTCTTGAGAAGGTAAAGGCCCGGAGTTACGGTTCAGTCGTTGGTAACTACAAAGCCAGACGAGCTGTTGCCGAGTATAGTAAAGCTCAGGGAATAGTCTCTCCCGATGACGTCATTCTATGCAGCGGATGTGCCCATGCCATAGAGCTAGTTATCACCACAATCGCAGAAGCTGGGAGGAACATATTAGTTCCACGACCAGGATACGCTATTCACAAGACTTTAGGAGAGGGCTTGGGTATTCAGATCAAGTACTACGATTTGTTGGTATGTATTAATCTGTTCCTTTAAAGTCCTCTGAGATTTTAAAGTCCTTAGGTTTAACTAAATAGCCCCTGTATTAGAGTTGTAATATTTAGAATCATATTCTTAATATTTCTTCTGATTAGGTACGAATGTACCTACTATAATGTGTGTTATATACATAAGTACCTTCCTATAGGTACATAATATAGGTGTTAGGTGTAAAAAGTTTCTCTACACTCATGAAGTCTGTTAACAATAGGGATTGCAAACAACGCCGTTTTTTTGTTAAACTAGGTAGGCAAAGTATACTATACAGAATACAATAGTTAGCATTGTGTACTTAATCAATGAATCATAAAAAAGTTTCGTGCTTGACTGATTTGTGTAATTTATTATCATTCAAAATGTAGTAGGTATAAATATTTTTTCTTCTAACCCAGTTTATAAGCGATAATATCATGCCATTCCAGCTATTCTTAATAGAAAACAAAATTATAATGAATTTTAATGCACTAGAATTACGTAAAAAGTACAAAGATTTGTTCATTTAACGAGCGATTAAATAGAAGGTTAATCTGTCACGTCATTTGTCAATTAAAGAACAATACAAGTTCAATGTTGATTGATTAAAATTGTAGATTTTTATTTAAATTGATAAGAAGAATTTCACTCGTACCTTAATAGGAGTACTTTTTTAATAAGTACACACCGGGATCCGTTTGCGGGGTGGATCCCGGTGATTATGAAGGGCTCTTCCTGCCAGAAGGGCCTACCCACTTGAAACTCAGCTTGACCTGTGCAACAGGCGCAGCGGCCTCCCTAAGTGATATTTAGTACTTATTTAATTATGTACTAGTTGTTTAATTAAACTATTACTATACGTTTTCAGCCTAAAGATAATTGGAAAATAAATCTGGAATCCTTAGAACGTCAAATAGACGAGAACACAGCGGCCATTGTGGTGAACAACCCCTCGAACCCCTGCGGCTCTGTGTATAGCAAAGAACACTTGTGTGAAATATTGGATGTGGCTTCTCGGAATTGTGTACCAATTATTGCGGATGAAATTTATGAGGGTTTTGTATTTTCCGATCAGGAATTTACTCCTATTTCGATTCTGTCGAAAGATGTCCCAGTGTTTACTTGCAGCGGTCTCACTAAGAGGTTTTTGGTGCCCGGCTGGAGATTCGGATGGTTGATCATACACGATCGGAACAATTTAGTGGAAAAGGAAGTCCGCAAATCGTTATATAACATGTGCAGTAGAATACTTGGTCCCAGTACGTTAATCCAGGAAGCATTGCCAAAAATATTGAAGCTTTCTACACACAGTTATTTTCAAGATATGATGATATTTATTGAGGTAAATAACTTAATTTTATACAAAACATGACGCAATTAAATACGGGACTGCGCAGTAGAAAACATATCGCAATATTTAAATATTGTATTATTAAAGTTTATTATTAATTTGTATTTTTAGAAACAAGCCAAATTTGCATTCGATGAATTGAGTAAAGCGCCAGGACTACAACCGACGATGCCACAAGGAGCAATGTATATGATGGTTGAAATTAAAATGTCCGTATTTCCAAAGCTCAAGAATGAGATTCAATTTATTAAGCAATTATGTGATGAATATTCCGTAGTGTGTATTCCGGGACAGGTGAGCCAACATATTTTTTATAATTTGGCCATATTTAAGAGACCCAATTTATTACGGTATAAGGCGGCTGCTGGCGCTCATGATATGGCTCTAGGCCTCTACTCTAGACCTGGTAAATCTTTAGTCTCACTTACCAATCTTATACCCTATCTAAGAATTAAAGTATTACAAAAATATAGGTAAAGCTGGTCAGTAACATTTGATTGTACAGCCTCACTGACTATTATCAAAGTGAGGAGTAGCTAAGTATTATACGTTTGCCTTGCTTACTTGTCTTATTACTTATACATCCATATTTTATTTCAGTGTTTTGCATACAGTGGATTCATGCGTATAGTTCTGACTGTACCAGAGGACGTACTGAGAGAAGCCTGCGCCAGGATCATAGAGTTCTGCAAAAAGCACTTCTCCTTCAATAATAATAGCGAATCCTGTTTCTCATCGGTTTCGTCTCCTGTGCAACCGATAAAAAACAATGTCATTGATATTGTCATGTAAACCAGTTGTTTAACAAACTTTTATTTAACTTGTCCTGTTAATAAGTTAGGTTTGTACATACCTAATATAGTTAGTAATACGTATGTGTGGGACAAATTTGGCAACTGAATTTTATACAGCAGTTATCCTCGACCGAAATTTTGCATAAACAATTAGTTTGAATGACAATACATGGACTTGGTTAAATTCCCTAAGATGGACTTAGATATGTGACGTCATTTTAAGTATTATGGTGGGCCACCAAAAATCACGAATTCACGAACAAGTTTATAAATGCACTTACTTACATACTTTTAATATGGGTGGGATCAAAAGGGTTTTCTAAGTAGTAAGTAGAGTAAAAATCTAGTTTAAAAAGTTTAATTTATTTAATATATTATTCTATTGTTATGTGCCTAATTAAATTAAAAAGTAAATTTTAATGCCCCATACTTATCACGAGACAGCGGTGTATAAAAATAAACAAAAAAGTCTTTGAATCTTCCGGTTTTCCTTTTTTGTTCCCTCGCTTTACCTTACATTTTATTTTTTTCCTCTAACTTCCATGTCAGTAATGAAAAAAGTAAGTAAGTATACAAATCCTTAGTAAAAGTCTAATCATTGTAAAAAAGCTTCAAGTATTTTAGTTCATTTTATGTTGTGAAGTAAGCTTTTAAGCTTTTAACTTTAGTTCTAGCTTCATTTTGTTTGAATTAATTTAATTGAACAGACAGAAATAAAGCTTTATTGTTAGGGCCAAAGAACCCTAAAAAGCTTACATTAAGTCACGGGTAGAAACGCCTCCAAAGTGCCGTTATCAATTTTAATCAGAAAATAAATCTTACTAATATTATACAGCCTAGTGTTTGTTAGTGTGGATGTTTGTTCCTCTTTCCCACGGGATAAGGTTCCACGCGGGTAAAACCGCGGGGCACAGCTAGTATTATATGCAATAGGCGAATAAGTTTTATACTAAGGGCCTATTTCACCATCTTCAAGTAATGTTCCGAGTAGTTACTCACATGTTTTTTCTTTGACACTTGATATAAAGTAAGAAAGAGACCAAACTAACTTTACTTGGTGAGTAACTTTACTTGAAGATCGTGAAATTGGCCCTAAGTATAAGTACCCTGGAAAAAATGTTATGTTATATGATTACATTTTTAGTAAACTGACATTATTAGCAATTAAAATTAAAAGTGTTTTTATTAAAAGTAATATAAACTTATACGTAAGTATAAAATGTACTTAGAGTTAATTATAAAAGCACGCATATTCTAATTACAACTGCGTAAGTTGACTTCTTTACGTTTGTTGTTTTGTTTGTCACATTACGGTTGGGCCCAACATAAACAAGTTATTATAAATTTTCCACTGTTGGATTGAAACGTAGTAACCAAAACGGTAAAATATTAACTTTTATGTGTATGAAACTAATACCTTCTTAATTGTCCCGTTAGAGCGCCTATCGCTTCCAGGGTTTCAATGAAAATAGGGCACCAATTTGTTTATAGAATATTGGAGACGTGTGTAGAAACCAATAATGTTATTAGTGGTCAAGTATGTATGCATGGAATATGTATAAACAAGCTGGTCCCACTGCCGTCATCTCATCTACATTATTGAAACCTGTTCCGATACTTGGCTTGTGCTAATCCACCGCCACAGTTCCGATACAAAACTGATGTGAATCGAAATGCGAGCAATATTCTCATTTCAAGTTTAAGTGTCGCCGCAGCTTTTAATATTCTGCAAGTTTTGTGCCGATGTCGCGACGGTCACGAGCCAACCAGACATGGGAAGTGCGCGCTTCTGCATTGGCTCGTAATACCCATAACTTAATTAGGGATATCGTCGAGAATCTCCAGGTGGAGCCTAACCCTGACAAACAATTGATCGCTCTTTCTATTGGTAAGTGCTAAATACACATAAACTGTAGATCACATAGGAATAAGTACATGGAATGGAAGATATTAAAGTATCCATGGCCGAGTAACTAGATATTACTGCCATAAAACTTGTAGTTACTACAAAGTTCTAGAATCTTGTCAGTGAAAACCTATATAAGTCGTTAAAGTTGAAGTGTAATTCAAAGAATAAGTAAAAAGTGCCTGAAGGAAAATAGAGTTAACATTTTAATATTGCACCACCAATACAGAGAGTGTTATGTGCGAAATTTCGAAATCTAGAATATAAATAAATTGCTGGCTCTAAAAATAATATTTTGTATAAATTATACAAAATTTGCTTTCTAGAAGAAGTTATTTTAGTTTCGGTTATTTAAGTAAGGTTTTTAATAAAGGTTTTAATTATTTCCTTACACTTACAAATTAAATATTTTAATAATTATACACATAGTAAGTACATAAGTAGGTATATAATAGTAGTACACATAGTAAGTACATAAGTAGGTATGTAATAGTAAGTAAATGATAATTCCTACTAAAATTTATTTAGACTGAAATTTTAGCATTTACCTACCATCGTTGCGTTTTCTTCGAAATAGTATCTATGTATTTATTATGAAAGTGTGTTAGAGATAAGTAGGTAAGTATACATAACTTAGTAAGTTACCAACAAGGAAAAAGGTGATACTAAAATTACAAAATTAGTTTTATAAAAAAATGTTGAAAAAATCCAATGTTTTCATTCCTACCGTAACTTTTGAAGGCAGATTTCTATGATCCAGGTATTAGAGTTTTATTCGCGATGGAGGTAGACCTTCATTTATCTCTTCATAATAGTAACACAATGGATTATAAGGTTGCCTTTCCACCAGAGTTATGCTTAGCTAAGTTGCTATGGATACATTCGATTTCCACGAATTCGTTTTCATAAATTTGTAGGAGAGGGATTAAAGAGGATGTTTCATTCCGGGGTGCACAGCCAGCTAGTCAAAATATTGTAAGGACTTAACCTTAGGTACTCATATTATAAAATTAATTACGTATCATTAAGTCCTAATTCCAAGATTTCCATTCTCAGGTACTTAAATTAGTACATTCGTTAGTAAATATAAGTGCTTACATTTCAATGTTATAGGTAACTACCATTATAAAGACTTCCACGTGGTTACTATTTTCAATACTAGGGGTACCTAGTATCTATCAGCAGTCCTGGTCTGGTTATTTTAGTGAGTTTATGAGACCGATTGCGATACATTAGCTAGTACTTAATTAATAACATCGGTACACACATAGGTACCAACAAAATTTCATTCAGAGTTAGGTTCTAAGTATAATACCCAGCTCAGCATTTATCACAGACAAATAAAGATGTATGTAAGCGCAAAATACTTAGTTGAATTTTAGCTGGAAATATTGATATTTCCCCTGCCGCCGTTTTATAATAAATATAATTTTATAGGTGAAGGGTAAGAAAATAAGTTTTTATAGATAATAATTAATTGGAGGAACGTCAGCCGGTTTTCTAAAAATTAAATCAAGGTTATCAGGATTTCGATTTCTCGTTTTTCTACAAGCATTTGACATTTGATATATTATTATAGTTACTTACGTAATTATTTATGTGTTGACCTGATGCTTAAATTAGGGGTTCGTTGAATAAAATGTTACGTAATTCACAGGTGATCCTACAATTTTTGGGAATTTGAATCCTCCCGCGCAAGTGTTGGAGGCGGTTCGCGAGAGTCTAGAATGGCATACAAGTAGAGGCTATGGCCCTGCCAAAGGTCACTTGGAGGCGCGGCAGGCTGTGGCAGAGTACAGTGCTCACCAGGGGAACATAACCCCCGAAGATGTGATACTTTGTAGTGGCTGTTCTCATGCTATAGAGCTCGTGATATCAGTGCTAGGAGAATCCGGACAGAACATATTAGTGCCTAGACCAGGTTTTATGGTATACAAAACGATAGCCGAAGGACTTGGAATTATTATCAGATATTATGATTTATTGGTAAGTTTGTGCAGTTTTTTTTTATATTTTTATGGGTAATTAATATAAAACTACCCGTATTTGAAAAAAGGAAGGGTACTCGCTAAATTATGACCATTTGTGAAACAAATGTAACGCCAAAGGAGTCTGCTCACAGTCATTTGGGGTGATACCGAGATAAGTTAACTAACTACGCCTCTACCTGGCGTTGTGTTATAAAATATGCGGCTGAGGCAAGTTTCTAGAAGCGACAAGTTTCCAGTTTATATGAATTAAATTTGCATATTTGCTTATTTACTTTTATATAAGTAAGTTGCTTTGAATAAACTGCGTAAATCCTTGATTAAGGTCGTAAATAAAAAAAACATGGTGGTTTGATATTCGAATATCACAATATGTAACATTAACCCCCTTTTATACTAAACAACATAAAATATACAGTCCATAAGGTGTTGTTACAAAGTTCAAATCTATAATGTTTGTCGTTAGAATTAGAATAAAAATTGATAGATAATTTACATATTTATTTCATTAAATTTTAACTACGTTACTTAGTAGGTATATACCCATCTTTTAATAGATATCACTACACACATATACCTACACAAATTTTAATCCTTTCACTTATGCAAATAACTTATAACATTTATATCTTTAAATTATTAACTGTGTCATTTATTTTATAGCCAGATAAACAATGGAAGGTAGATATAGAAGACTTAGAAAGCAAAATAGACGAAGATACAGCAGCGATATTAGTAATAAATCCCTCAAATCCATGTGGATCAGTGTATGACAAAACACATTTACTTGAAATATTGGATGTGGCATCGCGGAATTGCTTGCCCATCATAGCAGACGAAATCTACGAACATCTAGTATTTGCTGGACAAGAATACACAGCCATATCATCATTATCCAAAGACGTGCCCATATTAACATGCGGTGGACTCACAAAAAGGTTTCTAGTTCCTGGTTGGAGGATGGGCTGGGTGATAATACATGATAGACAAAATATTCTAGGGAAAGAAATTCGCAAAGGACTGGCTAATCTATCTAACAGAATCTTAGGACCAAATACTCTGGTACAGCGAGCTTTACCGGCAATATTGACCAACACACCTCAAAGTTTCTTCGACGAAGTGGTGTTGTTTATAGAGGTGAGTGGGATATTCCGATGAATCGCTAATTATGTTTGTTTATGCAGCAGTAACTTGCATAAATTTATTGAAGGAAGGTTTCTTTGAGTTCAGGTGCCGTTTCAATGACTTTTAGCTTCCTATACCTACACATAAATAGTTATTAATAATCGTTTACGTACGTCATTAGTAGGCACTAATTAAGTCAGTCCGGCAGGCCAGTTGTAAAAAAAACCGATTTTACTAGAACAGATTTATTTAATACAAATTACAAAATTATAATAAAACTATAAATGATGGCTATTGTTCGATGTTAGAAACAAAAGTGAATACGTTCCCAAGCAGCGGTGCACCTTGTCGCCTATGCATGTACGTCACCGCTCGCCGAGTCAGCAACTCGCCGTCGTCGCCGGGCTGATGCAATTCATACATTGACAAATATAATTTACTTCCCTCCTCTGCAACTTTAGTGTATGGTGCGAATGTAACATCTCCCTCCCGAAGATCAGCGACTATTGTTTAACTTTAGTTTGAAATAGCGCTGAGAGATTTGAAGGTTCAGGATGATTTATTTGTTTGATTTCAGCGTAAGTATGTGTTTGTTCTATGTCCTTCATTTCAATATCTTTAATTACTTTCATTCTTTGTCCTCGATTTTTAATATATCTCCATGTTGCGAATCCAATGCTGAGTACACATGCACCGGATAGTATTAGGTATATAGGTATAATTGCTTGATATACTGGTTCTAGTTCTGCGTTGCCTATAGTTAGTGGGGGTTCAATAGATATCTCGGAATTGCTGTTGTGTAGGCTTTTCAAGTTTATTGTACTTAATTTCAACCTTTTCTGGATAAGGTGGGGTTCATGTCCCTCTTCTTGGGGTAAGTTTATCATTTTTAGGGCTTGTCCTTTAATGCGGTCGTCTCCATTTGTTAGTGTAAATTGTTTAGTTTGTAGAGAGCATCCTTTGGGAACTGTGACTAAGAAACTTCCTTGCATTGTGTTAAATTGGTTTTGTAAGCAGAAGAGTCGGATCTTTGTTTCCACCGGGAAGCTGACTACGTAGTGTCGATCGTCAATCTGATCCACAGCTTCAGTTTCTAGTTTAGTTGATGTAAATTGGCAGGACTCGTCGATGTGCTGTGTAGTGATAAGTTGATGTATGCAATCTACTTGTCCTCTGGGATGGTGATTAGGGTTGTCCTCGCAGAGGTAACCGAAGCTGGACTTCGGGCATTCAGCCTCAATGTACATAAAATCCCTGTCGTGTATTGCTATGAAAGGACGTGAGGGGATAAGGGCTTGTTGGTCTTTGTTGGGGACGATAACTAATTTGTAGAGATTATAGGTGAGTGGGAGGATAACCGGAACCTTGAATACTAAAACTAATTCCTTATTATTATAGTAATACCCTAATTTAATTATGTCAAAATAATCCCTAAAATTAATATCTAGAATTTGATCTCTACTATAGAGGTCATTTAATCTATTTTTCATATATTCTAAAGTATCTGCCTTAAACATAAGATGATAAGTGCTTTTTGCACGAATAAAAGCTAATAAGTTCTCTAATCTTAGGAGTTCATCAGATAGTATTTCTATGTTATCAGATAGAATGATAAAATACTGCGCCAGATGGGCGTATTTGACTACATCAGTTTCCCTCCTTACATTGCTTTGTAATATTTCGTTAACAATTTTCCCAATTGTATACTGATTTTGGACCAAATTTGACAGAATTTCAGAGTTTTTAAGTTTCCAGTTATTATTTAAACTAACACGATTATTAATTTCTGTGACAATTTTATTTTCATTTCCTTGTAGTATTTTAATAGCATTATCATATCTAATTGCGTCCGTGTAATCTAAGTTGCCTGAAATACTTTTAATAACCGATCCTAAGCCGTCAACGAGACCTCTTTTGATTCGGTTTGGTTCAAAGGTTTCTAGTTGACTATTTAAACTATTGAGTTTACTATATAGATATTCTACGTGAGGCTCATATAATGAGAGAGTTTTATTGTGGAATTCTAGTGAGATGTTATCTAATTGTTCTTTTAGAAGATTAATATTGTTATGTAATAGTTCTAAGTCTATAGGTTGAATGAACGAGTGGTAGTGGGAAATGATTTTGGTTACACCAAGATTAAAGGGTAGTATGCCTGGTCCATTATCCAGGCTGTTAAGTGTTATCTCTTGCGCTTGTGTCAGGCTCAGGAGTATGAGGAGAATCCTGAAACAATCGAGCGCTATTAGGGACTCTCTTTAGCCTCGACTTGGCTACCGGTCCACGTTTCTTTTTTGTATAAATGTGGATGGGTAAATCTGCTAAGACTACATCATGTGTATACCTAGGTGCTAACTTTTTACGGTCTGCCAGTGGGTTCCGTATAAAAACTTGTTGATCAGGAGAGTAATCTTGTTCATTCTCTCTGTATTTATTAATATTTTCGGTGATCTGTGTCCTATTATGAAGTGATGATTCATTAATTATGTCAAAGACCTTTTTCATTTTATTTTTATGCTCTTGCATGTACTGTTGAAGGGTATTTTCTGATAAATTTATGTCTAATGGATCGCGGGGGTCTAAATGGCCAGTTATAATATCTAGGGGTCTGCATTTAGTGAAACTGTGTATAGAGCTATTATAAGCTAGTATTGCATATGGCATTAGGTTATTGACAGTTTCTTTACGATGTTCTAGTTTCAGTATTCGTAAGTGTTCAAGCAAGGTAGAATGTAACCTCTCGACCATTCCGTTTTCATTTGGTGTACAAGCTAAAATTTTGTGGTGTTGTATTTTGTGTATTCTGACAAATTCTAAGAATATTTGGTTCGTGAACTCGGGTCCACGGTCAGTGACCACTGTCATTGGTACTCCATGATGGGTACTGAACAACAGGAGGGCTTGAACGACACTAATTGCCGTGGAGTCTTGCAATTGATATGCTTGCGCGTATTTAGAGAAGGCATCGATAATTGTCAGATATTTTTGGGTTTCAATACTTAGTATATCTAGATGTACTATGTCGAACGGTTTCGTTGGGGGTGGTACTACGTGAAATTTCTGTTTGATGGGATTCCTATCATATTTAGCTTGACCGCATATATTGCATTCGCTAATGTACTTTGTAATGTGATCTTTCATCTTGGGCCAGAAATACTTATGAGATAACGATAGGTAACATTCGTTTATCCCACGGTGATTAGTCTTTCCTTCATGGTAATTTCGGATTATTTCTTGTTGTTTTAAATAGTCTTTAACATTTTCTAATTCTACTTTTGTTAAAACTAATTCCATAGCTGAACATTTAAACGCGTCCTGAATGATGGGAATAATCGTATACATTTCTAACGGGGGGTTAATCAATACTCCTGTCTTTACTTTAGGGTTAACATATTCCTTTATTGCATCTACTAAGTCTTGTCTAATATTATTTCTAGAAATTTGAATATGCGTTCTAGTGTGAGATTCGAAGGGTTTAGAGACTGATGGTCTGCTTTTAATTTCGTCAACCACAGTAAAAATTATTTGTCTATTGAACTTGTTCAAGGGATAATCTGAGATGGGTACTTCTAGTATTGGGTTCTCTGCGTCAGTATGTACTGTTGCAGTGTTTGAATTTTCTCCTATAGATGGTGGGCTTTCTGTTGGGTTAGCTATTAAAGAATTAGTTTCCTCATTATGTAATTCAATACGTGACAGTGCGTCGGCATTTGTATTGAACTTTCCCTGTTTGTATGTAACGCTAAAATCATATTCGCTTAGTTTAAGCCTCCATCTTGTGAGTCGTGAGTTCGGCTCTTTAAGGCTCATGACCCACTGTAAAGGCCTATGGTCTGTTATAATTTTGAATTTTCTACCGAATAAATAGGGCCTAAAATATTTGGTTGCCCACACGATGGCTAACAATTCCTTTTCTATTGTGCTGTAATTGATCTCACTACTATTTAACGTTCTAGACGCATATGCTATAGGTTTATCTGACCCTATGGGTCCTTGGGAGAGGACCGCGCCGATAGCTAGATTAGAGGCATCTGTTGTTAGGATGAATTCTTTTGAAAAATCTGGGTACTGAAGTATAGGATCATTTGTTAGTAATGCTTTGCACTTTTCAAAACACTCGGTGTAAATCGGATCTAGTGTGATTTTTGAACCCTTTTTTAGACACTGAGTCATTGGTTTTGTAATTTTTGCGAAGTCCGGTATAAATTTTCTGTAGTAACCTAAAAGTCCCAAAAATCTTTTAATTTCGGTTGTTGTTTTTGGTAGGGGGTAGTTCTTAATGGCTGTTATTTTATCTGGGTTAGGTTTTATCCCGTCTTTACTAATGATATGACCTAAGTAAGCTGTTTCTAGTTTAAGAAACTCTGATTTGTCCATTTGTACCTTAAAATTCGATTCTCGTAGTTTTTGGAACACTTTTTCGAGGTTAACAATGTGCTCTTGGAGGGACGTACTGAAAATAACTATATCATCAAGATATACTAAGCATATGGTGTTCTGAAGGTCCTTAAGCACATTGTCCATAACTCTTTGAAAGGTAGATGGACTGTTTTTTAAACCCATGGGCATTCTCATAAATTCAAAATGGCCATGTTCTACGTTGAATGCTGTTTTGGGTATATCAGCGGGGTGCATCTCTACCTGATAAAATCCACTTGCCAGATCTAGTGTCGAAAAATACTGGCAATTACCTAACTTATCTAACACGTCGGCTATATTCGGTATGGGATACTTGTCATCTACCGTTTTTTCGTTTACTTTACGAAAATCTACTACTATGCGCCACTTAGTTTTCCCTGAGGCGTCAGCTTTCTTTGGCACGACCCAAATAGGAGAACTCCACGCGGAGTCGGACGGTCTTATAATCCCTTGTTCTAACATTTTATTTATTTGGTCCTGTACCTCCTGCCTATGTATGAAAGGGTAGCGATAGCTTTTCGTATAAACCGGCGTCTCGTCTGTGGTCTTAATAGAATGTTTAACTTGGTTGGTAAAAGTTAGTCTTTCACCCTCTAAATAAAATATGTCAGCGTACTGAGAACACAGATTTTCTAAGTTAATACGTTCTTCGTTGTTTAAATGACTTGTTCGTAATCGCGATAAAACCTCCTTAACACGATCGTGTGGTTGTTCGGTGCGCGTGCACTGTATGTTACATAATTCAGCTTGTATTGGCCTATCCATTGAAAATATGACATCGTTTCTACTCGGGTTATGAACTTCTACAATACCCCGATTATTCTTAACATTGGTTAAACATTCTACTATATGACAATTAGACATAACCTGCTCTACAACGTAGGCCTCTCCGTTTTGTGTGTTAATCGGTAGTTTAACTAATTTTGATGTACCAGCGGGTATTATGTCCTCGTACAAATTTGCATTCCGCGAATCGTATACCAAAATCGGGTTGGTAGCGCTACGTGTAATTAAAGACTTAGTTTTAAAATCGATTGTACTTTCCCATTTATCTAATAAATCAGAACCTATTAATCCATCGAAATAATCGTGAAATTTATATACAAAGAAAGTCACATCACTATTGTCGCTGAATTCCGAGAAACACGGTACGGTAATTGAATAGTCGCTTCGCGTTATCGCATGTACATTGCATACCTCAAAAGGATCAAAGTTCAATTTTATGTTATTGTAATAATTACGAACTGCGTCAGGGCTTAAAAACGATTGGTTTGCCCCAGTATCTATTAACAACTTTAATGGTGGATTTTTAATCTGAATATAGGGAAGTTGCCTTTGAGTTTGAAGGTTAAGTTCTATTTTGGTTTTTCGGATTTGGTGACCTTCGAAAAATCCTGTTCACTGTTAGTATTATGGGGTGCGTCTTCGCCCTGATTTTCATAAACTATTTGACCTTGTTCGTATGCGATTTGGGGGTCAAAATCGGTGCAATAGTATTCGGGATATTCTACGTTATCGTAATACGAATAAAAGTCGTTTGAATAATAGTCACATGTATTTTCGTATCCTGTACAATCATTAAAATTCATCTCCCTAGTTTTGAAGTAGTTACTAGGGGGAGGATTGCCAAATTTCGTCCAATCGTGACCTTTCATAGTCGGGGGTAAATTTTTAGAAACGAAGTGACTAACACCGCTCATTGGGCGGGTTTGTTGTGAACCAAACTGCGGTGGTGTATATGGGTTACGCGAAGGCATTCTAAAAGCGTTATTAGGGTTATAATTTGGGGGATGCGATCTAAATACTTGTTGTGTACGCGACGGGCCTGGTTGATTCTGATAATTACCAACCTGTCTCCATTGAGAAGAGGGCACTTGAGGTGGTAACATTATCTGTTGCCTCGCGGGGCCGGGCATGTTAAATGAAAAGGGTTTCGGTGACGTCATCTGAAAACCTTGGGGAGATTGGGGTAAAAATTTCTGTTGTAATGGTGGCCACTTTCTGTCGGAACTATGATCATTTTTAGATTGTAGATATAAGGTATTTTGTTCTTCGTGTACATACTCTAAAGCTTTTTCGATCGTTTCGGGACGCATACAGCGGATGCGCGAACCTAAGGGGTCTTTCAGGCCTCGTAAGTACGCCTGAAGGGTTAACTTTTTATACAGCTCTCTTTTCGCGTCAATCGTTGATTGGATGGTCTCGTGTAATGAGATATAGGTCATCAAAGTACTGAAGAGGTTTTGACACCTCTCATAGAACTCCTGAGGTGTTCCCGAACCTTGTACTAACAGGGCGAGATCATTATACAAGGCTGTCTCGTCGCGTTGGTCCGCGAAGTTATTTATTAACGCACTACGTATGCCTGCCCAGTTAGAAGGGATCCCGTTCGCGTTTATTAATCTGGCTGCGGGTCCCGTAACCTTGTTTAAAATACCATTAAGCAAAGCTACTTCACACAACTTATTGGACGGATCTTTATCTATTATCTCCTCTACCAATTGGTCACATAAATGAATAAAACGTGTCAACACGTTAACATTCCCATCAAATTCCGGGACTAACCTAAGGGCCTTAAATATTTGGTCTAAATCGGCCATTTTATTAAAAACTACACAACTATTTGAAATAAAACTAGAATCTAACACTAAATCCCTATTCAAATCTTGTACGCTACTCCTATTACTATTATTACTATTATAATTACTTAGCCTAGTACTCTTCAGTTCCCGTGGATGGAAAATTTTGAAGGAATATAATTACTAAGGACACTTAAAAGGACGAGCGAGCAATACACTAAAAAGATTTTAATGTACTCACATTATCTGTGTACCGGTTTAATCCACTGTATCGATGGCTGGATACTCCGTCTGCCGCTCTGACGTGTAGATTCGGATCCTTGGACGTGGCTTGAGAACCACAAGAACAGCTCCGCAGGGTCTGGTCTTCGATGGTGGAAGCTCTTGATTTTGCAGAACAGCTCTCGAGGATCCTACCGACTGCGCCAATTAAGTCAGTCCGGCAGGCCAGTTGTAAAAAAAACCGATTTTACTAGAACAGATTTATTTAATACAAATTACAAAATTATAATAAAACTATAAATGATGGCTATTGTTCGATGTTAGAAACAAAAGTGAATACGTTCCCAAGCAGCGGTGCACCTTGTCGCCTATGCATGTACGTCACCGCTCGCCGAGTCAGCAACTCGCCGTCGTCGCCGGGCTGATGCAATTCATACATTGACAAATATAATTTACTTCCCTCCTCTGCAACTTTAGTGTATGGTGCGAATGTAACACACTTGTTTACTATGTTATCAATATTTACTGTTTATATAAATAATGCATTTTAAATAATATAATATCTACGTCAGTCGACTAGTATAAGGAATGTCCACCTGCCTGCCAAACTGAAGGTGCCGGGATTGATCCCTGAAGCTATGCCCTGAAGTGGATAAGCTCTAATACGTAATCCACTATAATCATTGGTGAGAGGGATACTAAATCCTGTAAGGGGTTCCTATAGGACTTTGTAACTTAATAAATTATTAGAATATCCATAGCGATGATCTAACGATTATGTCCTATGCACAGAATTTATAGAAAGTTTTGACATGCTTTCTTAAATATTTTAATTTTATTTTTTCAGAATCAAGCGAAACTAGCGTACGATGAATTACGTCGAGCGCCAGGCCTGCGCCCCATAATGCCTCAGGGCGCCATGTACATGATGATAGAAATCAAAATGTCCTCGTTCCCAATGTTCAAGAGCGAACTACAATTCGTCGAACGTTTAGTATCTGAACAATCAGTATTCTGTTTGCCTGGACAAGTAAGCATTCTTTTTACTAAGTATCAATACTTACATAGCTTTGGTATTTCAAATGTTAGTTTTTGTTATAAAGCTGTAGAGTTTGTCTGTTTGGGGTAACGCGCTTATGTGAGGAATTATTTAGGTACCTAATGGTCTGAATTGAAAAATGCTTGTGTGGGGTGGATAGCATTTACTGAAGTAGACATATTTTGCCTGCACACGCTACTACTAAAAAGAGCGCAGCTAATACGGGTTATAATACCATATGGGGTTCAGCTGTCATAAGTTGTACTAAGTATATTTTGAGGATACAGTTATAGCGTATTTTATCCCTTGAACTACCTATTCAATTATCACTACATAGTATAAAACAAAGTCGCTTTATCTGTCCCTATGAATGCTTAGATCTTTAAAACTACGCAACGGATTTTGATGCGGTTTGTTTTAATAGATAGTGATTCAGTGGGAAGGTTTTTTTCTATATATTCCTACGGGAACGGGAACTACACGGGTGAAACCGCGGGGTGCCGCTAGTAGGTACTTAATATTTTTGTTAGGTTAGTTTCTAGATATTTATTAAGTAAATATAAGTACTTAATTATTTATTTCATTTTCCCTTTCAGTGTTTCGCCTACCCTAACTTCATGAGAATCGTTTTGACGGTACCTGAAGACATTCTAAAGGAAGCCTGCCGAAGAATACAAACATTCTGCCAGGAACATATTGTTATTAGTAATAAGATTAAAGATATAGTTGATAATGACGTTACAGTCGCTGACACAGCTATTATTACCGATAATCAGTTAGCACGAATCGCATGAAATACTTACTTATAAATAAATAAATAAAAAATGGCACAAGTTTTTAATTGTAATAGCTATAAGTCATACTTACCTAATTCTATAGTAATCTATATACTTACACTTTTCCTTCTTATGTACAGTCTCGGAATGAAAAGGTTCGTCACCTTAGAGTCGGTTTTCATTTGCACTAAGTAAAGCAAGAAACAATTATACCAACATACCAGCGTAAGAAACAGTGATGCTAACATTTAAATAAACAATATGACGTTTGCTATCGAATAAGGATTTGCTTGATCTTTCTATCCTTTTGAAACACTGCCTTGTGCGCGCGGCATATAAAAACCTCTTTGATATTTTGCAATGATGACATTCACCGATTGACAATAGTTTTAACAGAGATGATAATGACAGGTTGAACCAACAAGAAGGTTTTAGTTTATAAAACATAAACATCTTGTTGACAAGATAAATAGTCAAACAACACTGATCGGAATAATTTTGAACTTTATCAACGAACAGTAGAACATTATTTTCCCTAATTCGAGTCTATTTTGTAACATAGTTTCAAAAGGTAATATGTCATCGCGACACATTAATCGAATCAATTTGAAAATTGACGAACCTTTTCGTTCCGAGACTGTACTTATCTACATAATAAAACATTAAATTACCGCGATGGCAGAGTGGTCACCATGCCGTACTGCCACCCGTAAGGTTGCGGGTTCGATTCCCGTGTGGGGTGAATATTTGTGTGATCGACAAATGTTCATCTCGGTCTGGGTGTGTGTGTGTGAACGAATTTGTGCGTAGTTTCTGATACCCTAGATTCCTAGATACAAGCTTCGAGCTTAGTTAGGGGTCAGTTACTATAATGAGATGATGTAGTGAATGATTATGTTATGTCGGTCAGCCAAATTATTTATAAGTAGGTATTCATAATCTATAGCAGTGGTGGGCAAACTTTTTTGATGCGGCCCAGAAAATATAAAAAAATCGAAGGCAGGCCGAAATTGTGGGATAAATTGTGTGTGCGGAATTCAGGAAAAAAGTTTTATTGAAGTACTTATCATAACTAACCCGCAACACAATCATGAACTAAGCGGCTTGTCTAGCCTAAGCTTTCCTATGCGTCCGTAATTCTATTAACTAGGTAGAATTTAATTTATACTTCTGGTATCTTAAAATATAATTAAGTAGCTAACGCGCGCCACACTATTCGTGTCGATCGAAGGCTTTCGTGGGCCGGAGATGGCCCGCGGACCATAGTTTACCCACCACTAATCTAGACATAGATGTTGGTAAAAGCCATAATAGGTACCTATTGAATAAATGTCATGAATCATGACATGAAAGTGATGAAAATCAAAACTGTCAAAATACTCAATATGTCAATGTCAAGTCAACTCGCAACAAAAATTTAGCCTCACCTCGATAAAAATCAATTTTTATTAAATTCATTTGATCTTGAATTAATAAAATACTTTATTTATCAATTCATTTAACACAACGCAATGGCTCAATTAAAGCAAAACAAGAAGTTCAAGTGGGCTTTAGATTTTAATCAAAGGTAAGGTTCATGTAACTCGTAATTAGAAATTAATTTAAATGCATACCTATTTTATATAACTGTGTGAAAGATTATATCTAAAATCGAAATTTAATTTTAAATCCAAATAATTTGTTTTAGAAGCAAAGCCTTGTCCACGGAACTACCGTCGCCGCCTGGCTACAGTCAGTCCAACAATGCAAATTACGCTGAAAGTTCAAAGGACACTGATTCGAACTTATTGCTGATAAAGAAGTTGTGGGATGTTGCGTTGGGTCCTCTGAAGCAGGTGCCAATGAACCTATTCATAATGTACATGGCCGGCAACTCAATCTCTATATTCCCAATCATGATGGTGGGCATGTTGATTGTCAGGCCAGTGAAGGCCTTGTTTGCTACCCAAAGTACATTCAAAATGGTTGAAGGAACTCAAGCCACTGGACAAAAGTTTGTCTACTTTATTGGAAATATTGTAAATATACTGCTTGCACTGTATAAGTGTCAGAGTATGGGTCTCCTGCCTACACATTCCAGTGACTGGTTAGCATTTGAAGAGCCTCAAACAAGAATTGAGCATGTTGGTGGAGGAATTTCTATGATATAGGTTTAAATGTTAAATTAAGTAATAATAAAACATCATATATTAATGCTAACTTTTATTTATTAGAAACAATATCATTGTAAAGAACTAATAAAAATATATTTACATAATTCAAACAACTATTTTCAATTTGTTCAGAAGTAATTAAATATCTTCATTCTTTCCCAGTTTTAGATTTGATATAATCTTGCACTTTCGATATTAAAACACTAGGGTGTTCTACTTTATCTATCTGAAACCAAATTGTGTTTATATATTGAATTTCAATATGACAAGATTAAACATTATTGAATTACAAATTTTATCCTGGTTCAAAAGCAACCAACCATTTTTCTTTACCAATAGCTTTGTCACATTCCTTCTTTGCTTTGTAACTAATGTATTCGACAGTACCCTGCATTAAAAAAAAACTAATTAATTGCCTTGTGCATGTGCTACATACACTGAACCACAATGTGATGTAGTACACCAACATACAATTTGTTATTCACCTATTCAGAATTGTGGTGCAGCAAAAGAGGCCATCATTGTTTTTGAACCAGGATTTTATGTGAAAAATAAACACAAAAATTAATGACCTATTGAATAAATAAAAACTAAAGATGCACAAATGGCCTCCTTTGCAATTATGAAGTTTTTATGTAATTTAATTTCATTCTCAAACAACTCATTACAGCCAAATTACTCAAAATATTTTCAAGTCTACTTTTAACTACAAAGGAAATGGCCATTATAGTAATTAAAAGCTAATTGTCAGAGTTGTACAACATTTTATACTTCTCCGTTTCTTATTGTAAATGTAATGTTGTGTAACTGTAATGTAAAGGGGTAATTAATCCACAGAATCAAACTACATGGTAGGAATTACCTGATAATTTTGTGCAACATAGACTCCCGTATAGAGACCAGCACCAAAAATTATCTGTAAGGTAAGTTAAAACAATGTTAATTCTAGTCTGTCCAGAATGCCCCTGTAGTTAAGGGGCGTGATAAATGGCAAGCAATGGTCTCTAAACAAGGGTCAGGTTTGTATGTCATGTGT
This sequence comes from Timandra comae, assembly GCA_958496195.1. Classification (NCBI taxonomy): domain Eukaryota; kingdom Metazoa; phylum Arthropoda; class Insecta; order Lepidoptera; family Geometridae; genus Timandra; species Timandra comae. Next base: position 4,667,445 of record OY292355.1, on the reverse strand, counting down.
TTACTCATTTTATCAATATGCATAAATTTGTAATAGATACAACAAAATTATAATGGGCCCATACATTTATTTATACATAATATACACTTAGTAATGCAAATAAAGTTTATGATTTATTGCAGAAGCAAAAAATTAACAAGTTAATGAGTTAGTATGACAGAATGACATGGGATCTTGGGAAAACCCAGTGCACTTGTCTGCCTAGTATAAACTGGACTATGAAAATGTCGAAATTACAAACATCTATGAATGCATGTGCATGTGACTATGTGCATAGATTTTGATACCCTAGATACAGGTAAAATAAGTCCATAAGCTGTAGTTATAAGAAGATAATTGTGATGTCATGATATCTAATCGGAAAGTGGTTATGGCTGAAATTTATTTGATACCAATAAATACAAATATTATATTTCTCACACTGGTTTTAATTACTGCACCACATACACCCATATTCTCTCGTTTTAAAAGCTTGTGTGTGATTACATTTTCAATGTATTATTATCACTTTACATTTTGAAACATTTAGTCAAGTTTGACAGTTATAATTTTCAATGTTTTGACATGATTTTGAATTTCAAATGTTTTTGTAATTTCAAAGAGATTGGTGCTGTTATAAGAAGGTCACATAGTGTTTGAATAGAAAACAACAATGGAAACCATTTTAGGAAAAGGATAGGAAGGTTCTGTTCTGATGTTCATAGAGCTAATGATAACATGGCATTATACACAGTGTAAGTAGAGCAATATTAATAGAATCTGTTCAAATTGAAAAATTGTTACTCAAGGTGGTCTGAGGGAAGAGTTCAGCGGTGAGATATTAAAATATAGTTCTTAAGAACTTCTAAAAATATTAAAATAGACATAAGTAAGTAAGTACATGTTTTGAACAAATGTTAAAGTTTATTGATAGTAGAATACTGGTGTTGGTAACACCAGCTGACTTATTATCAATCAGTAATGTGAAAAGATTAATTTTATTTACTTTTGCTACTGTAATAAAAAACAATAAGTACACTAAGCCTTCATAAAAATATTGTGGTAATTATACAGATAGGTATACCACGGTTGTAATTCACAGTGAATATATTTACTGTGAATTACGACTGTGCTTTATTTGATTTACTCTTTTGGTTTATTATAGCATAGAAATCATTATTAAGTAATATTAAAATGTGTTCATCTCAACATATAAATAACAACATTACAATACATAAGTACTGCCAAGTTTATTTAAAGACTTCTAAACAAAGGCTATCCATTGTTTGTGTTTAGACAAAGAAAATTTTGTGCATTGAAATGTAAAAAGGTGTCATGGTGTATAATGCAATGATAATGAGAGATATTTAGAGCATTTATTGAGATTTTCATTAAACCGAAAATATGTAAGTACTGTCAACAGTCTTTGGTTTTAATTTTAAGCATCTACAGATAGTTTATAACGGCGAAAATTCTTATGCAATGTTTATACGTCTACGTCAAATTACTTCAAACAGTTCCTGTACTTTTTTCAATACAAATTCCTAAAAACTTGATACTCACCAAACCTTTAAACATTGTGGAGAGAATTGTGACGGTTTCTACTTGCTCTTAAATTCAATTGCCAACGGCTATTACACTTATCTAAAGGCTATAGATGAAAGGAACTAACAGTATTAATATTATTTAGATAAATTATGTACAATATTTCGATTTTACAGTATTTTTTACAACCAATTCAAATCAAAATCAACCAACCATCCTAGACAGTTTTCTGTCTGTAAGATGAACTGTCACTTGTCAATTTGTGGACATGACATTTGACGGATAATTTACATGACATTTAAGTATTGGAAATAAGTTATAGCTGCAAGTCTTTTTATCCACAATTAAAAAATTTGAATGGGAATTAGTCTGTTTATCTTTACAGATAACAATAGGCGATTTTGTGAAATCGACTAGGTCGAGTCCTGGCTGAAGTCAAATATAAATTTATGTCGTGATTTCTTATTGAATTTTTCGCTATTTCTTAAGGTTTTGGAATTGGTCTATCACGGCACGGCACGCCCAAAGTCCTTATAAGTATAACTACTCAGTTAGAAGATTTTTGACCACACTCACTTAGAAAATTTACTCCATTTAAGTAGGTAGGTACTTATCTATTTTCTTAACTATGATAAGTAATTATAAGAATTCAGTAAGTAATTAATTACTTACCAGTATCGTGTCTAAGGTATTGTAGGAATAATTTAAAGAACATTAATATAGGAATAGACTTTAATAGCTACTTACGAAAACTTAAAATAAGTAACTATGATAACGTAATAATAACATCTTTATTAAAGATAAGTATTTACAGACAATATAAAACTCATATTTATTACAGGTAGAGGTACTTACTTAATTTTTTTTTTAAATAACGCATTACATTAAAAAACTTAATAAGTAAGTAAATTACTTATTTATTGTTTAACAATTTTTACAAGTACTAATAGGTAGGTAATTTTAAAATAATACAAAAATTAAACACCTATCATTATTTGTGGTAACTGACATTTATTGGCAGTAGGAAAGTTAACTTTCCTTTCTATAAAAGTATTCACCTTCATAATTAAATCTTATTTTACTTTATTGAATTGTGGATGGTGTCTCTTAGAGGTACCTATTAGAAACTGCATTTCAAGATTTTTAAATCTAAAAAGTCATAAAATTATCACAATTGCATTAAATCTTAATATTAATTGTCTACTTGTCAACACAAACTGAGCATATCTACACATTACCACACAAATGACTGTTGCCCAAGAGACCAACTACTTTCATTCTTTTATTTAAATTAATTATTCCCAAATATTCGCACGTCGTTATTAGTCTAGCTAAACTAGACTTAATTAACCACTAAAATAAGGTAGGTATATCCCTAAATTAAAGCCGTCATATAAATAGGTAATTTGTTCTATAAATTATCAATGAATCATTGTTCTGAACTTCTAAATAGATATTTTAAGGAATCTTCATGTAATGCAATAAGCAGCATGATGATACCACCAGAAAGGATACCCAGCAATGCCAATATTAAATTAATGGCTTTGCCATGGTTATTTTCATTGATCTCCGGCACTAAATCTGCAAGTGCTATGTAGAAAAATGTTCCAGCAGTCGCTGCATATATCCATTGTGAGGCAGACTCGTGATCTTCGGCAAGCCAGATTCCACACGCCATACCCATAAAACTAAGTATTGAAGAAAGTATGTTATAGTATAACGCTCGTCTGATGCTCATTCCTGAACGTAGCAAAACGGCAAAATCCCCAAGTTCATGGGGCAATTCGTGGCAAAAAACAGCTAACGCTGTTGCAAATCCCGTGACTGGATCTCCACTAAACGCTGCACCGATAGCCAAACCATCAGTCAAATTATGGAGCCCATCACCTACAATTACCATTAGTGCAGTAGAAGTCATCGGTCGTTCTACCGGTGGAGGAGGAGACCCTGGCATCATTGCACCCAACTCTATGGGTTCAATTTGTTTTGTACTTTCAGCTTTCATTTCCTCCACAGTTTTGCCTTGTGGATCATGAGAATGTGAATGACCACGATTAAATGTTTGCATGATGGCCTCGACGGCATAGAAGAGAAGAATCGTAAGGAATGTGACACTGCATTTGAGCACTACTTCTGTTTCCTCTTGAGGTGCAGACGAGGGTCCATGTGATTTGAGAGCATGTGGCAGCAGGTGAAGCAAGGCATCGCCACATAGCGTGCCGATGGCCATCGCCACCAGGAAGTGTAGGACATGACTGAAGATAACTGATTTGAATAGTGGTACCACTGCCAGTCCCAGTAACCCTGTGGCACTGATGATAAAAATGCTTAAACTTGCATAGATCCAGGCTGAAAATATAAATAAGTACTTAATATTATTTAGTGTTTAATCCAGTACTTGTTGAGGACAGTGGTTTCACCAGCGTTGCTAAAGAATAGTCAAGGTCAATCATGGCCTGCTCCTTACCAGTACTGGAATTATTTTGCCAATCAGTCCAGTAGTTTTGACTTTACGAGTAGATGAATAATACAAACATATCCTATTTATAAGGGCAGTATACTTAGTTACTTACTCCAGAATCTTTCAACTTGCTGTACGGGCGCCTCTGTTTTGTAACACGACCGTTGGTCCAGTTGGTAGACCAGCGCTGGACACATTTCTAGGAAGGTTTTTGGTCCAATTGTAATCACCCCGGGTTCATTTTCCATTCCATATAAATCCAACATTTCTTTTGGTGAAAAACATGATTTTTGTAGAATCGGATCTTCTGGAAAGAAAATAATTGTAGGTATTTTTAAGTTAAATAATAGGTAAGTACTTCGTTATAAAACTTAGGATGGATTTAAGTAAATTGATTGACTACCATACTATAACATTCAATATTTTCACTCAAGCCGAGGCTGATTTAATCTGCCTGTTCAATTTTTTTACCTCAGTTCAGAAATTGTATTCATCCAGTAATATTATATCTTATGAATAAAATCTACATTACTAATCCTGGAATAAGATAAAAGTATCTAATAGATAATATTTCTATGAATTTTGATAAAGGTTCCGGAAGGGTATCTATGTACCTACATAGTATAAAGGTATTTTCCTATTTATTAGATATGCGCAGATAAGAAGTAGGAACTTGGCTAGCTTAGGTTTATAAGATCCTTGAATATAGGGTCAGGCGATATGTTGCCCAAGACTATTCGTCATTCGTAATAGGATAATCGCGGGTTTCTGAATGAACGGCAATTTGTCGTCCGCTTTTCTAGCCAGAGGAACTTCATGGTCAATAAACTTAACACCGATAAACATTCAAAGTAAAACTAAGTACTTATAAGAGGTGCTTACTCTACTGATACACGTATAGTTTACAACTAAACAAACGACAAAACTCAACGCAACATTTTACCATGTCAACGAAATTTAAAAAATAGGTAATCTATGCTTACCTATGTACCTAAGTAATTTAAAAGAAGTTAAAAATGTATCATTTTTGATTATCTTGAGGAAGTATACTAATTTAAATAGTAATAAGATTAATTTTTCATTTATTGAAAATCAATATGTTTTAAACTCACTTATTCCGTTTGTGAAGAAGCAGGTAGTTATATAATACTTAGGTAAACAATAGGTACCTAATGTAATCTTAACTGCTACTAAATTAAGTTGATACTAAAATTTCAATTGGCTCAGTACTTTTAGATAAGATTAAGGAGTTCAGTGGCTTACAATTTCTAATATTTCAATTAGCTAATCATGCTTCTTCTTCTTCTTCTTTGCGTGTCGACTCATATTTTAGAGGACCAGAACTCGGCCACCAAAATGGCACTATCAGTGGCCTTGTAAAGGTCCTCGCGTGTGCAGGTGTAGGGACACGCACGGCAAGTTAGAAGATGGGCCATTGTTTGGGGAGAAATGCCACATAGACATGCACTATGCTAATCATGCTGTTATGCATTCACCTAGCAAGTACCTATTTATGTACGATAGTTTTTTCGTAGATTCGTCATCATCATTGGCCTTTACTTCAAGATGGTTTAGCTAGCGTCAGGTTACGGAGCAATTCTTTTAAAATGTCTGGTCTTGAGACAACGAGACCTACCTATGCTATCATTCCCGGACTCCTGGGAGTGATAGTCACGGCTAATTTTCCGCAAATGTAGGACCCCGGGCCGGGGATATTCCAGAGTTTACAGCGTTAGGTGACGTTTAGTTTGCCCGTTTATTTGCTAAATTACCAAGTTTACGTTTAAGTGGTATCGTGAGCAATGACCCCTCTGCAGTTATTTGTATTAAACTACATAACACAAACTACTTAGTAGTAGTTAGTAGTATCCAACCTTCGTTAGATAATTAGGTAAGATTGTCGCAATACTAATGTTCAGAAACCGTGAATAGTTTCCAATGTTTAGTTATTTTGATTGTTTAAACATACTGAGGTGTCCAAGTACAAAAATAATTCAAGGGTACAACTAATGTTACGCTCGGTACAACCAGTTAAATAAATGGTGACTCTAAGTATTCAATACAAACTGTTTTCCTCCTTTCACTCTGATTAATTTTCCATGAAACTATCAAGGTGAAAAGGTCATTGTCTTGATAACAAAGGGGAAAAACTGATACCGCATTAAACGTAATTACATGAACCTGAGAAATAATCAGTTCGACAAAGTAGTTCGACAAACTTTTTGCCTGACTATGGTAGCGCAAAATGAAATTTTGACCTGTATTTGTGTTATGGAGTACTCAATTATCTTATGGCTTTTGATGGTCGATTAAATGGAAATGTGACCACGTTTATAGTATGACTATACGTAATACTTAATAGGTACTTAAATATGTATGTTTTAACAGTTTCGTACCTACTGAAGCACGAAATGTTAACTAAGTACTAAGTATATTGCTTATTAGCATTAAGAGCCGTGATCTACCGCGCGACAACTCAAATTTCACTCACACAGACGCGCACGCGTGTCCGCATGCACACTGTCTATGTGGTGACGGCGCGCTCGCTCTGAATACTCCGGCCGAACGGTTTTGATCCATTGGAAATTATAAATTGTGTTAAAGTTATTGACAAAAGTATAAATACGAGTATATTTTTTTTTACGATTCGTAGAAGGTAGTATATGATTAGATATAATTTACGTAATACCTTTCGATTCGATATTCCATTATTCACAACAAGGAATAATGAATAAAACAAATACTTAGTTTTTTGTTTTTAAAATAAGACATAATTTTTTTTTCGTAAGTAACGAAACTTTTTAAAAACAAAGCAACATACGAGTAAAAAAAAATCTATAACTTACTTGTGAATAATATATTTTTTGCCATAATGGGGTATTGATTTTTCATATACTAATTGCAGTTTTAGTTTTTATTAAAATCGCTAGCAATTTTCGATATTCCTTTCCTTATAGTTTTGAATATCGTCATCCACGCCTACTTGAAAAATGCCTCGTCTGTATATGTACAACATATATTATCGGGACAACCTTTTAGCGCTAAAAGCAGGACTTTCTAAATTATTTCGTTTCCTTTTTTGTTAAAAAAAACCGACTTCAAAAACTAAAAAGTATAAAATAACAAATATGTAATGTATACCTCTTATGCGATGTAGCACATAAATAAAATAAAAATGCGACCAATCCAAGCGGGCAAACGTTCGTTAACGGTCATCTCGAATTATAATTTTGTAGTTTATTTTTCTAATAGTTTTATTTCTTTGAGGCTTGGCACCGACTTCACACTTATCAATAGGTAACATACACACAAAAGTATAAATTAGCATCGCATAAAAGGTGTATTAAATTAAATATTTGTTATTTTATACTTTTCAGCTTTTAAAGTCTTTTTTTTATTACTTTTGAGTGTCACAACCTATCTGGTTGTAAAGGTCTCATCGATACAAATTAATCAAGCCCAAACACGAGGTAACTGCTGTTAGTCGTTGAAGAGTTCCCTCGACTATCTTCCAGGTCCATCATCAGATCGACTCCAAACCTTCATTTAATTATAATGCTTTAAGATAATTAACGAAAAACTTAACAAATGCACTAATCACCCTACGATTTTCTAAAGTTCCTCTCAATTTCTCTAGAATGCCATCATTAGATCCTGGTTTCCTTGACATGGGACCAAACGGCAAGTCCATTCTTTTGAATAAAAAAATAATTTTAGTAATCGGTACAGAATTGACGGAGATATCGTTGAACATATTCATAAAAAAAAACATACCGGCCGAATTGAGAACCTCCTCCTTTTTGGAAGTCGGTTTAAAATAATGTTGTTTTATTGCTCATTATTTCTAAAACATTATTTGTTATCATAAATGTTAATATTTTTTTTAAATAAATAATTCAATTTATAAATCAAAAATTATTATCGAGTATCAAAACATGTTGATGAGTTATCGCATAAAATTCGTACGCGCCGCAAAGGTCAAACGCTCGGTAGGAGCGATACGTCCTCTCTCTAAAAAGCCTCGCGGCAGACTGATTTGAATTGTTTCGTGCGTCCGATTTTATAGTAGTTTTATGATGATTTTAAAATATTTGTAGAAAAAAAGACAATTTGTTTTAGAGATTTTTTTTTTGTATAATTGTTGTAGAAAATATTCTTTTATTATTTGAGGTAATTTAAATAACGTTTTGAGCATCATTTATCAACGTAAATTACGATTTTCTTGAGTGTGATTTTTACAAATTCTAACTTTATATTTTTTTCGATTTCAATAATAATTATAATAACAATTAAATTTTCCTATGAGTATTTCCTTAATAAGGATCTGGACTTTAAGTTTGTTTAATTTTTAGTGCTAAATTGGTCGAATTACTAGAATCCGAAGCCATGGAAGTTAATGCTAAAAGTGAAATTCAGAAAACATATGTTCAGTTTTCTTGATATATTTTATAAGTTTTCTGTATAATATTGTTTTTCTCAGAGTATTTTTTAGATGACAATATTTCCTTTAATTATTACCTAAAAGCATGTTTATAAAATACGCTTTTCATATAATATGACTAGATCAAAAAGTACAAAAACCGTCAATTATCGAGTTTCGGGTCTTAAAGACGTTAATTGTTAGATTTGCCTTAATTTTGTGATCCGTACAGAGCGTAGTGCAGAATTCGTTGTATTCGTGGTTGTATGTATCTATCTACCAACAACGTAAAATGTTTGTTTTTAAAAGTTTCGTGCCAGTAATAGAATCTGATATTTGAGTAGATCGATTGATTCTATTCGTATGTTTTATTTCATATTTTATAATAGTATTTTACTTGTCCAAGCCTGCTCTTCATCAGACCTTCTTTTTTTGCGACTCTGCTATTTAACTAAGTATTGAAAAATTGTCATACGTCGAAGAAACCCATTGAGCAGTTTAGACTCTAGGACGTACTGATAAGACCTAATTACTTACTACACTCGACAAACATCAACTTTCGTTTATGGTAAAAAGCCCTGAACTTGATAATACATAGTAGTTGAAAGAAGAAGAAAACAGTACTTAAACTTAATAGAGGTGACTGAGATACTTACTTGTCGTTGGTGATGGTGATCTCTTATGTCTATGGTTGGAGTCGTGTAGTTGTTTGAAGGTTCCGTTAATGCGGTGCATTGCGAGGTCATGTGGGGAGTTGAACACTCCACCACCCAGGCCCAGGCTGTCTAGGAGATGTTCGAAACCCTGGAAAAAGAAACACCAATTTATAACATAATACCATATTAAAAATGATAGTAGGTAAATCTACCGAGTACTTATTATAAATATGTATTTGAAGATCTAACATAAGTAGTTACCATTTCTAGTTTTCATTCACAAGTCTTTAGTACGCAAGGGCGGGCAAGTTTTTGTTTTAAAGTACTTAACCATAACGAACTTAAAACTCAATGACTATATCCCAAACTTTCGGCTTTGGAACTGAAACTTCTAAAACCGAGGGGCAGGTATCTAACAGCTGGTTTATTTATAAATATGTATGTTTGATTTTCTTATATCATGTAAGTAATTTAATGTAAGTAGTGGATGTGTCAAGTATTACTTAAACTAATAGTTCTGCTATCGTAGAGGTACTAATATTACAGTAATATCCGGCTATGCGACGATGCTTTCTAAATTTCCACTGGGCGTTTTATTAGTTGATTTGTTTTCTCTATAAGTAGTTACGTAATAAATATGGATTTCGAGAAAAATAAGAAATTTTGTTTGTTTCTAGTTCTATTCAATTGAGAAAATTCTTTAATCTATTCTTTACGTCTGCTAATTCTCCCCGAAAAATATCAACAGAGATTCCTACAATTTCATTCATTGGGATGATACTCTACTTTACTTTTCTATTTGGTCCCATTGCTGAGCTATTCACCCAAACTTCTACAAATGTTCTTATTCCTCGCTACAGTAAATTTTTTTTTATTATTCCGATTTTTCTAAGGTTTAGAATTCGAACAGAAACAAAATATTCACTAGATTGACTTATATACCTGCTGTAATTCTGTTGGATGTGCTTTCGTTGCGTTTTGAGTCGTTCAAGCTTTTAAAGATTGTTTTATTTGACGTATTGAAATAGTTAACCTAAGTATTAAAAACAAACAGTTTGGAAGTCAAGTTGAAGGACTTTATTGCGCTATCTATTATATATATTTATATGTACTTAAGTGATTATAAAGATAAAGTGTTATATGACGCCAACCTTGTTTTAATAAGACATCAAAGAAGTATTGATATGAGAATATTTATACGCTCTATAGTATGTACTTATAATGTAGACCTAAGTATAGGTATTACGATTGATGAACAACGCATCTTAATCAATATTATTATACGTTACGAACAATCTGCCTATTACTAATATTATAAGCTACAGTTTAGATTTTAACTCATTAATATACATATTATTATTACCTAAACCTTTGAAAGACAATGTTAGATAAGTTCACATACATTTACAATAGATAGAATTTCCACACTAATGTGTGTTGAATGAAGAGTAACAGTGCAGTACAATGAAACAGCATTGCCAGTCTTTGCTTTTCTTAAAATGTTGGTGGACGTTATAGCCTATAACTTATTGGTATGTCGGGAAATGTCGCAAGGGGCCATTATTTTCTAGTAGTATTAAAATAAAGCTAAGGAGATGTCAGGGCCCCGATTCTCTAAACTATTAAGCTGTGATAATGCTACTCAAATGTATTTAAATATCACCATTATGGCCGTTGTTTTGTCATTTGTTGTCATTTTGGTATTCTCTTAGTGAAAACTACTCCGCTGACTCAATGGCTCCATAAAACTTAGATGGTTGTCATGGAAACAGTATTCTGACGTTTATTTGACAAAAAAACATGAATTTTGATATGCAACAAAGACCACTGAGACACCATAGCCATATGAATAAATTTTAGCAAAATACCAATTTGCAAAAAAGCAATTGGACACGAGGCTCAAAAACTATAATACGACAATATGATAAATAAACAGACCGATAGAGCTTTATCTCTAAGTAGTAGAGAAATAGAGATCATGAAACGAAACAAAAACATATTCATAGTGAAATTCAGGCACATTATAGGTACTCGTAATAGCTAGCCTTAGTCCTTTTGGATTTGAGATTAGGTTAAAAAACCAACAAAAATAATGTAAATGGTATGTTGCTTATTATGTGCGTACATGTAAGTATGTATTTTGTTGAATATAATCTAAAACTAATTGCTATGAAATTGTACCAGTATACTACAACTCTATTACTTACCTATATTAAATTCTTATCAAAACAAACCATTTTTTTACTGCTTATTTAAGTAAATTAAAAAATATGAAACAAACCAAATACATACTATTTCTTACATAAACCGGTTACTGAAATAATATTTTAACGTGTGTTTTATTTAATTAGGTAATTAAGTATTGTACAAATATTAATAAGTAAGTACTAATTACGTATATAGGTAATTTGAATAACAAATATGTCTGGAATCGAATTGATAGTTTTTAACTCAATGTTCTTTATAAGAAAAATATGTAAGTAAGTACCTATATCAATGCTTCGTATCTGGGTTGTTCTCGTACATTCTCGCGTTTCTGAAGAAAAATCAAAGTGGAATGACACGAATCAATATTTACTTTTTACAAAATGCCAATTAGGTAAGTACAAGTCCTTGCTAATGTTATGAAGATCAGTGATTCTCTACTTGTAGTATTTCAGGTTTTTAGATCTTTTATAGTGTAATTTAATATACATAAGTACATTGGTCTATACATCTACATAAGATGATGTAGGTAAGTGGCGTCAGGTTATTTAACAATTTGTGATAGAACATTTCTGTTCATGACTAAAGAGTCCTATGCGGGAGTGACAGCCGCGACCGCATTTTCCACAAATGAAGGACCGGGGTTGTTACGGGGTTTGCGGCACTTCATTTGATATACCTACAAGATACGATAACAGACATAACTTACATACTACCTATGTATTGTTTACACAAGTCAGAGGCCTTCGACAGGGATACTATTTACATCAGTTTGGCAACCATACTTTGCTTGCTTTCCGGAAATAAGTAAAAACAGAGATTTTCTATGGTCTACGTGTGCGTAATTTAATTAAAATACACAACATGTTTTGCGACTTTGTGGTTTTTTACAATCCCACAAAGACAATCAACGGATTCATGGCAGGATCCGACAGTAATCGTGTAGGTACCTATTATAATGATTGTTTTTTGACCTTACCAGAATATAATATGCAACGACATTTTATAGATGTATAGGCGATAGAGATTCAAATACAATTTTTATACTTTTCTAAATTTACTTTTAATTAATTATAACATAAGTTACGTAGTACATAAATACTACATACCTACGTCTTCGGTTTAGTATATGAATGAAGTTACATATCCGATCCCTGAATGGATGAAACATTTGTACAACACATATTTTAGTTCCCAGAGGAAGTTACAATGAAGCGTTTATTTCTTTACTCTTGTCAAATGTCGAGTCATAAGAATAGAGTTTCTCAAACTTTTGGCTCCTCGTATCCTTCGTATAGTTTCTAGACGACAACGAACCCCTTCTTTCTGGTCTCCTACCAAGATCAGATTGAAGAGATCATCATTTATGGACGTCTATCAGTCCTGCTATTAGGTCCCTAACTCTTGTCATCAGGAATACCATCGAATAACGAACACTTGAGGGTGACGTACCCTCCTTAAGAAACTCTACTTAAGTATATATTATCACTATTTTTCTTAACTTTTTTGTACAAAAATTCAGTGTTTTAGTTCCGGGTAACCATTGTTGGTTTATAAAACCATTGATAATTGCATTTAGTGAATGGGCTTGCTGACGCACCAGCAGACAGAGCGTTGAACAACAAAACATTTCCTCAGTCGTGGTCGTGTGTGACAAACTAATTATGTAGCAATTATTAATACAACTAGGTTTATTTGTAAAACTATTATAAACACGGTGTGTCAATATTTACTTTGGTTGCTACAGATCATTCATATATTTTATTTTTATACATAGTATTAATTATTGAATGAGTGATTGCTTATTATTAATTCTTCAACTGCTTACTTATATTAATTAATAATGTAATTTATATAAGATGTCGAAAAGATTGGAGATATTTTAGCAAAAATTGGTTCGTTCTTATGTAATATTGATTTTAAAAGGTAAGTTCTAAGTATTTCATCTTATCATTAGGTAGGTGATTTGACTTAAATGAAACTTAGACTATACTTAATTCATAATTTGTTGTCATTGACTTGTTTGTCTGACTCCAACGAACAACCCAAACTTCTAGGATTATAGCCGTACAAGGGTTCTTGCGCAGATTACTTGGAAAAAATATATACCTAATATATACCTCCAAATATATATCATAAACCGATAAAGCAGTGTTACATTATAATGGGATCAATCAAAAGTGCCAAAGCGTCATCTTCCTAGTTCAGGGTAGGTTTGAGTCCTTTGGTGAGGACGTATGTACATATGTAAGCTGATGATGATGATAATATTATTATTTATTAGTCGGTTTTATTGGCCGAAATTGGGCCGAGATTAACGATATTTATAAATTATTTTTCTCAACATGTAGAGTCCTCAATTTGTAGATAACCTTTGTAAATAATTGCTTTTTAATTACTTTTTTATTGGTGTAAAGGTGAGATTTCCTAATTTCGAAGAAAAGCCTCAAAAACCTAATGGGAGTATTTTTTGTACTAGGTAAATAACAGGAGCCACATTAACAATTTTAATATTTCAAATACCCTCGTGTATAATTAAACATTAAGTACCTTCATGGGTGCTGTGAGTGAGTTAGATAAGTTCAACATAAAGTGCCCCCGAATAGATGAGGTAACGAATGCTATGAGAACAGTAGCCTACAAATGTATGACCTCATTAAATATAATATAATACTTGTTGATCAAAACACATTAAATAAGTACTACCCGTGATGTATTGTTATAATTTTAACAGGTCAGATCAGATCACCGATGATCGGTATGTTATAATTACTATCTCCTCATGTTATGATAGCAAACACCTTTTTTCGGACGTGTAAATTCTCACTGCGCCGCAGCTAATGATATCTATTATAAAACAATTTTGAAAAAGAGTTACTTGTGTGACTATCTTCCAGGATCTTTTATAATAAGTAAGTAGTGATTGTGTGATAAATATCCACACTAAATATCTCTATCTAAATACATAAACATCATAACATTATTTCCTTGAGCCTGAGCTTCAAGTTTCGAAAATTACTTATTCCATAATGCATTGCATATTACATTACAATTTAAATGCAAGACAATACAAAAGAGTATAAATTCTATATCCACACTAACTAATAATGTAGAGCGTAGAGTGTGCGTTCATTGACTTGCAGTTTTTATCTCTTATTATGATCAGTAATTTTTTCGACATCGTGACCTTATACTCGTAGTACTATTAGAAACTGGACAGCGCAATATGCATTCAAAATAACTTGCATAATAGTCCACTAATATCATCGGCATATTATGTTAGTATTTTAAAAACAATATGAAAAACATTAAGTATGATAATAATAATAAAATAATTCTTTAAATACAAGTACGATACAAGCCATGACAAACATTTGTTTTAGTACATGACAAACATTTGTTTTAGTACATGACAAACATTTGTTTTTTGCGATAGTTCTTACAATAAATTTTATTGTAATAAAGAAAGCACTGAAAATGGATTTATGTAAGTAATTATAATTAAATATCACGTATGTAACCAAAATTATTGAAAAACTCGGCTTTTAGATAAATCCAGTTGGTCTAGTTCGAAACATCTGTTGTCAGCAGTGCGTGTTTATCTTTTCATTACGAGAACAATGCCCACTACGTGTAATTTTTCGCGGTTTTAATGGACTTGAAGCTATTATTGAAATAAAAGAAGTAGATAGACATTGGTATGTATTATGCAGTCACCAATACTCTGTAGAATAACACATTCTGGAATAACAATGTGTTTTAATAATTAGATTTTGCGTATCTTCATCAAATACATTCCCGCCGAAAGGTTCAAACCTACCCTGAGTCAAGGTGAATAGAAAATGTCAACAGACCAGAGTCAACAGAAATTAAAGTGAACTGTTTTGGATTTTGTATTGGAATTCATCGCCCGACTTCGCTCAGTATCGTTTTACTATGTACACAAAGTCACGTGAATTGTATAGCAAAAACTGTATCCAATTCCGTTCAGCAGTTAATAAGATAAGCGTAGTAATGATCACGAAGACAAGTAGAAAGACAACGCATTAATCGTGGAAGTTTTTGTATTTATTGGTTAAAGAGATAGGTAAGTAATCCTGTGTTATAAGAATTATTTTTATTATCTTCTGATAATTTATACGATAGATATTATGTTGCGAAATGAAAGACAGTTAAAACTATGTAAGTACTAAGTAAGTATTTTAATTTAAATTAAACCTAACCCACTAACCTACATAAATAGCTAATATTAAAATCAATGGAAAGTTTTAAAAATAATCCTATTCACTAAAACTTTTATATTACATATAAGACAGATAAAAAGAAAACACTGTGTAATACTGATTAAGTGATTATTTATTTATTTACCTACATATTTTTAGAAGAGATTAGATTTAAAGTTTTCAGAATATTGTTAGTATGTCTAGAGTCTACTACTATACTAGACTGAAAAAATTTAACAGGAAAATAATATTTTTATTTTATCTGTAATTATATCGATAAGTTAAGTATTAAATTAAGTACTTAAATTAGATAAAAATAGTGTTAACACGTTTAGGTGGATTTACTTGATTCTAATTTTAGGTATAGATTAGGTACATTGATATTGGTATTAGGTAAATGGCGTATTTGGCAAATTATATAATCATGCGATTTGACGAACTACTGAATTGTCTAAGTATTACCCAATTTATGAAATTGTCCGTCGACTAAAAAACTCTACATTTTATAATTAACATACTATTAAATATTCTAAGTACGCAATTAACTAATAAACTGTATTGGTAGAGTGATAAATAACAAATATCATCTAACTTACAATTTTATTTATAAATTCCCAAATATTTACGCAGAACATTCGTCCTGACGCCTGCGTAGAGTCGTAGTACACACATATTCTACTAATTATAAGGACTTAGTCCTACTTCTTAAAAATAGGGATAGAAGAGTAGACAAAGTATCTTCATACTGGTCGAAGAGAGCTGTTTGGCACGTGTGTTTGTTGGGGGGAGTAGACTACCACTAAGAGAGGATTTTTGGAAATTTCTCCCCAAGGGCAAGAAAAGTGGGGTAAATTGATAACTACGCGGGTAAAACCGCGGGGCGCTGCTAGTTGGATATAATCTGTTTCTTTTAAAATTTAATTTCATTAAGACATTCTAAGTTGTTGAGTCACTATAGTAATCAATGAAAACAAACAAACAGTGCCACTTTCGTATTTATTATAGTCGATGTTAGTAAAGAACTTGAGAGATAATATTGGCAAGACTTTCTTAACGAGAGTCAAATCTTCTACTTCCGCAGTTACTGTCCATACAATCAAGATGCCACTTAGCACATGATGAACAACATTTGTTCTACTTAACTCCAGTTATTGTATCAGATACTTTATGCAAAATATGTAACAAAAATATTTTGGAGTAAATATTTATCATAATATTGACTGTCTAAACAAAAAGAATAGAATTAAACAATTGAATATATTAGAGTAATATTATATTAGAGCTATAGAGTATTATTCAGCATTTGAATGGCAGCAAATAATTTAGTTTTTATTAATTTAGGTAGGTGTGTGTATTATTGGTCTAACAAACAGATAGCAGTGGTTTTCGACACCTACCTGAATGTTTTGATAAGAATAATCCCACCAAAAACATTCTGTAAAAAACTAGCCAAGTCTCGATGGAGCTGCTTGTTTATCTCTAAAAAGTAATGAAATCTAGACAAAGTCGTGCCAAGACTAAGGTTCCTTACTGCGATTTCTTTATTATTATAGTTAATGTTGTGTGACTTGGCCGTTCAAGGGTACACATGTACACAAGGGTACAAAACTAGGTGCTCCATGACACTATTGCACCAATCTGTCGCCAGAACCGCTTCCCATTGACGATAGAAAATTGCCACTTAAATAACGTTGATTCAATATCCAGTCCATTGTAGGCTTGATAAAGCTGCGTATTTCAATAATGTTATAACATTACGTGTAAAAAAAATTTACTTGTACCCACTACTAACGTATTAAACAATGTTCAACGGCCAAGTCACACAACATTAACTATAATAATAAAGAAATCGCAGTAAGGAACCTTAGTCTTGGCACGACTTTGTCTAGATTTCATTACTTTTTAGAGATAAACAAGCAGCTCCATCGAGACTTGGCTAGTTTTTTACAGAATGTTTTTGGTGGGATTTCATTTATTTTTGTTGAAACGTGTTTATATTAATTTATTTTATTAGATTTTCTTATTTGACACATTTTTTCTTTTTAGGAGTAGTATTTTATTATTAAGCGCCCTGCGGTTTCACCCGCGTAGTTCCCGTTAGCGTTTCCGTGGGGATTTCGGGATAAAAAGTATCCTATGTGTTTCTCCTGGTTTTAAGCTACCTCCCCACAAGTTGTCAGCCAAATCAATTCAGCTGTTTTAGAATTATCATTCCCGTTCCCATCCCCGTGGGAATTTCGGGATTAAAAGTATTCTTTGTGCTTTCCTGGTTATAAGCTACCTCTTCACCAATTTTCAGCCAAATCAGTTCAGCCGTTCTTGAGTTATAAATTCCCGTTCCCATTCCCGTGGGAATTTCGGGATTAAAAGTATTCTATGTTCTTCTCCTGGTTCTAAGCTACCCCTCCACCAATTTTCAGCCAAATCAGTTCAGCCGTTCTTGAGTTATAAATTCCCGTTCCCATTCCCGTGGGAATTTCGGGATTAAAAGTATTCTATGTTCTTCTCCTGGTTCTAAGCTACCTTCCCACCAATTTTCAGACAAATCAATTCAGCCGTTCTTGATTTTTAAATTCCCGTTCCCAATCCCGTGGGAATTTCGGGATTAAAGGTATCTTATGTTCTTTTCCTGGTTCTAAGCTACCTCCCCACCAATTTTCAGCCAAATCAGTTCAGCCGTTCTTGAGTTACAATTCCCGTTCCCGATCCCGTATAACTCCCGTTCCCGTTCGATTATCCTAGTTTTTATAGTTTTCCCTTTATGTGGCCATTAAACCCTAACTCTGTACCAAATTTCAGCTCTCTAAGTTTATGGGAAGTACTAGTTCTATTTTGATGATCATGAGTGAGTGAGTGAGTGAGTGAGTGAGTGAGTGAGTGTCTGTCATAAATACGAAACTTTGCTTTCGCATAACTTCTGAACTAAATGACCTACAGACTTGAAATTTTATTTTAAGTATGTGATTGTATAGCTTACTGGATGACGAAAATTTCAGCGTTCTGGGCTTATCCAGAGGTTGTCAAATAGGGGCCTGAAAATGCGGCGAAATGGTTCCTGTAAAGGATGGTACGGCAGTGTTTGCTTCGCGCTCGACTTGGCGGGGGGCACTGCCGTGCCCCCAGATATGTGTTGATGTACTTATTGGTATCAACAAGTTAATGTAGCTATCTTGTTATTTAGTATTTCGTTATAAGTAGTTCGTTGAACTTCCGTTTACGAAATAGGGAAAGGGGTTTTAGAAAATCTGTGAAGTTTCCTGTTGAGCTGTGAATAGAAACATGTTGGGAAAGTTGATCTGACGTTCAATATAATGTGTATAGTATAACGTAATTATATTGATATTAGCGATACTTGTGAATTTAACGTGGCTACACACAGCTAGCTAGAAATGTATGCTCAGGTGGTTACATTAAAAAAATAATTAAGAAGGCAATTTATCTCGAATAAGTAATTTATACCTAGGAACACATTAATTACGCACATACCTAGGTCTTAATGTTTTTATACTTATTTTTTAATTGTTTTTTAATTCGCACCAATAATATTTTAAGATTAAATAAAATTTTAAATATTGAAAAACTACCATTTAGTAATTTAAAACTGACGTTCCTAAATTCCGTTTCAGTTGTTGGTATAGATAATAAAATATGACAATAAGACTTACCTCGAATGTGATCACTCCTTTGTCCCCATATTTGTCAAATATCTTGTCAATGAAGTACTGTTCGGCCTGCAGAGTGTTGTTGGGGTCGAGGTCCAGAGGTTGTGCGTAGAGGAGGTCCGGTGCAGCGGCGGAGAGCGCCGCTGTCGCCAGGACTACGACGGCGCACGGTGTCCACATGGTCGCGACTGAACCGCGCAGGCGATCGCCACCCGGTGCGCCCGCGCCGCCTCGCCTCGCACACTATCACTCGATCTGCTTCGATTACCGCGCCGCGTGATAATGTCCTGCCTCACGCTTTGACTGCCGACACTCGAGTAACGTATTTGTTTATTTTTGTGAAACAATCGCATCAATAACAAATTATTGCGGCCGGCGGGCGTGCAACTTGACTCCGAGTATGCGTCTGAGACTTTCACCTGGCGATCGTCAGAGGCCGGTTCTAATAGATACCGTTACCGACAATGAGTGTACTTGCCGAGTGACGGGAGAACTTCAGCTCCCTTGCTTTTGTTTGACGAAAAATGTTTTCAAGGATACAGAGTGAAAGACATGGGCTTCCATGCAATTAATTGCTGTAACTTTACTAGTTCCTTGTACGCAATAGATACCAGGCAGCCGTTGTTATTTGATTACATCAAGAAATATCTTCTTGTAACACTCGTGCTCGTAACATTGATTTTAGAAGTTGTGCGAAACGTGTTCGCTGTATGGTGTCGTAAACTGTAGTAATATTTCATGTGTTAGAACGTACATTTATAATTTTGGTAGATGTTAACTTGCCACTTATTTGCATACATATCAAACAACCTTATGGTTATATTTGAAATGGTACCTAAATTCTAATATCAAGGGCGGATCCAGCTTTCGCGCCAGGGGGGGGTCACATAGTCGTGGTCAAGGAGTAGGACCCTATAATTTAGTTTTGATAACAATATACAGGGTGTCCCGTAAGTAGTGGACCAACGGGATGTGGGGGATAGGGGAAACCGTTACCTACCAGAATCACCAAAATTAATTGTCCTAGGCCTCATAGTTTTGAAGTTATAACGTTTTTTAGTAAGTTAGTGAAATTATAGTACTATGTGCACATTTTTCTTAATTCTACAAAATCTATTATACTTATTTTGATGTTACTTTTATTCAAGGGCGTTAAGAATACATAGGTTTTTCTAATTAAAATCATATTTTAGTGTAATTATCATTAACATTAAAATTAATCAACAAAACAAGTGCAATTGTTAAATTTCAAAAACCTCTTAAGTGGTATTTGAGCTGAGCTGGTGTAAAAAAAATGTATGGTAGCCTTGTGGAACTTTATTTTAAAAACATCTACATATCATAAGGATTACAAAAAAGTATAACATTGTGGTTTCAAATGAGTAGATTTTTATGTTAACTAGTATCAAAGTAAAAGGAAATTTTTGGGAGAAAAAAAAAATTCATTGCTAATTATGGAAATTCGTTTATTACTCAATTTATTTTTACATTAAAGGCTCTAAATGCTTTTCTTTAGCTCTTGTGCATAACAACATCTTCGTATAAAGTTTTTTTGTAAACTTTTTGGGCTCTTTGATGATTTTTTATCAATTCAGAAACATGGTTCAATTTTTCAATGGATTGGACGCGAAAGTACTATTTCATGGCCAGCATGATCTCCCGACTTGAATCCTTTGGATTATTTTCTATGGGGTTACCTCAAAGAAGCAGTTAATGAGACAAATATTCATGATAAACGAGAGTTATGACAAAAATTCAACCATGTTTCTGAATTGATAAAAAAACATCAAAGAGCCCAAAAAAGTTTACAAAAAACTTTATACGAAGATGTTGTTATGCAAAAGAGCTAAAATTAAGCATTTAGAGCCTTTAATGTAAAAATAAATTGAGTAATAAACGAATTTCCATAATTAGCAATGAATTTTTTTTTCTCCCAAAAATTTCCTTTTACTTTGATACTAGTTAAAATAAAAATCTACTCATTTGAAACCACAATGTTATACTTTTTTGTAATCCTTATGATATGTAGTTGTTTTTAAAATAAAGTTCCACAAGGCTACCATACATTTTTTTTACACCAGCTCAGCTCAAATACCACTTAGAGTTTTGAAATTTAACAATTGCACTTGTTTTGTTGATTAATTTTAATGTTAATGATAATTACATTAAAATATGATTTAAATTAGAAAAACCTATGTATTCTTAACGGCCTTGAATAAAAATAACATCAAAATAAGTAATAGATTTTGTAGAATTAAGAAAAATGTGCACATAGTACGATAATTTCACTTAATTACTAAAAAACGTTATAACTTCAAAATTATGAGGCCTAGGACAATAAATGGTGATTCTGGTAGGTAACGGCTTCCCCTATCCCCCACATCCCGTTGGTCCACTACTTACGGGACACCCGGTATATACTTACCAGGTGTTTGGTAGACGGTTAACCAAATGTGGTGGGCGTGTACCTAGGCCTATTTGGGTGATAAACGTTGCCCAACAATTTCCTAGTTGTTAAAATTAAAAAAATATCGCCAAAATTGTATTTTTTTAAAATATTTTTTTCCAAATTGCGACCTTTTATCCCTATAGCTTTTTGATTTTTTAATTGATTATATACCGTGCGGTCCTAAATGCGCTTTTTCGCGCATTTGGTATCGATAGCGCGCTTACCGAATTGAGCGTATTCGCACCAACGAAAGTAATGGGACGTCATCAGTGACGTCATTAAGCCATGCAAACGCTGCTCATGGAAAATAGGTTGTGCAGTGTGTGCGCAAATGTCAAACTCAAAATTTGACGTTTTAGAATTTGATTTGTTTTAGGTTTTTATTAAACATGTATGTTTACAATGGCTTAAACTTAATATATTTATTAAATATTGCATTCTTATCAATTACTAATTACAACAACAATTTTCTGAATCTTACATTCGAAATGCCAAATACGAAACTCTAATTCTGACATTTGCGCACACGTACGCATACAATCCTGGTCCTATTTGATAGCGCAAACAGTGCACATAGCGCACATTTCAATTTGGTTCACGCGTGTACACTACTACACTAATTCTAACAAATTATTTAGACCTTGTAGGGGTCTGAAAATGCTGTAAGCAGACCAGGTCATATCTGAGACCATAACCAATCAAAAAATTTGACTGGAAACCAGCTCAAAAAAGCTGTAGACGCAATTTCGAAAAAAAAAATGTCAATTCTAGCGATATTTTTTTAATTTTAACAATAAGGAAATTTTTGGCCGTAGTGTATCTCCCAAATAGGCCCAGGTACACGCTCACCACGTTTGGTTAACCCTCTACCAAACAATCAAAATTAAATTATAAGTTCTTGACGTGACCACGACTATGTGACCACCTCCTGGTGCCTCTAAAAATAAAATCATTAAGTTCAATTAGTGGTCCACCTAAGTCCTGGGACCGGCTCAGGGGGGGGTCATGACCCCCATGACCCCCCCCCTGGATCCGCCGTTGTCTAATATTGATAACATCTGTTTAACGCTGAGGATTTGTTAAAAATGAGTAGTACTAAATAAGTAGTGGTACCTTCAATAGGTATATTTGTCAGCGCTTGACCTTTGATACCAAATGGTTTCAACTACCTAACTATGTAATAAATAATGTCAGCACTAAGTTCAGCTGCTGCTGTCTGAGACAGTCCCAGGGAGCGTTGATTTGGAATGGCTGACCATTCCTGCTCCTTAGATGGAATGGGGTAAGGGGTAAAGGCCTGCTTAACATACCTATAACAATATTAGCAGATGTAGTTTTCATCAATACAGTGGTTCAAGAGGGAGATTTGATATAATTATGTCTTAGGAAAAAATAGTAAAATTAACGTGGGTTCTCACCCTCTTCCCGAGGTAAAGTTTTTATCACATATTTCAAGGTAGATTTGTTTCAATTAGATACATAAGCCAGATTAACGCTAATTAAGTTATTAAAACTCCAATTAAACAAAAACATTTACTAATCGGCAATTAGTAAGAGCATGTCCAAATTCCTTTATATTTGTTTAATATTATTTACTTACCTAATTTAATTATCACAATTTAATTGTGCATGTGATTAAAGTAATTGTTTAAGTATGTTTACAATTTCACGTTACCTTTATACTTCGGATAAGTACAATCTATAATTTATAAATACGTGGTGTTTTTAAAGGTATGTGTTTTAAACCTTAAATTACGGTTTCATTCACGTTGATGACAAAAACAAAGAAACTCTGCCTCTCTTTATAATCGCTACCTACTTAAAGATGACTTAAAGTATTAGATTATATGTACTTATTTATTTATGTACTCGTATGTGTACATATAGAATACCAAGTATTTACTTATGTTGAGAAAAGGACAAGAGAATCTTATCAATTTACCTATTTGTTTTCAATTACCACTGATATTTATGTTGTAAGTAAGCTTTATCACATTACATAAGAAACTAATAAATAATTGCATTATTTTAATTAAAATACGTAAATAAAACCTGTCGATACCCTATCTAAGCTAATGTGAACGAAGTTAGAATTGTAATCAGTACTAATTGAATTGTGACCTAACTGACGATAAAAGGAAAACCTATACTACTCTATTTTCGCTTATTTAAAAAAAATCGGATTAGCAGTTCCTCAGAAAGACTTGGGTTTGTGTAAAAGCGCTTTTTATGATATGAAGTAAGTATAAGTACTTAGATTTTATAATATCCCATACTGTTACTAAGATTTTACAAAAAAGTTTCAACAAGCAAATGCTTTATCAAGAAGATCAAGATACTATAGATTCAAGATACTATAAGTACATAAGGGCTTAGAAAGTCAAGTCTCTAAAACCGAGTTCATCAGAATCTCTCTACCAGAAAGTTGTTAGGTGTAGGTAGAGCTTAGAGAATTTAAATTGGTCTAAGAGGTAGAGTAGAGTCTACCAAAAACATCACTAAAGAAATAAAGTTAATTTAAAAAAATAAGAAACCGACTTCAGCACTAAAAAGTAAGAAAATAATTTAAAATAAACGATATTATTAATACATATTTACAATTTATAATTAGTTACTTTTGGAGTCAGTGCCAGCCCAGCCCCCCTAGACAAGTGGCAAACGCTCCCAGTCTATTCGTTTTCTCCACAAACGAACGTCGTCTCTACAACAGCGCTAACTTCTTTGATTTCGTTGGCGCACGTCATTTTTTACAATTGTCAAACAGTACAAATCGTTCCAACTGACATAGCAAGTTAGTAAATGAAATGAGTTTGACATTTGCTTGTGAATAGAAATTACAAATTGACAGCCAAGTGGCAGTTTGACAAACGTTTTCGGGCCGCGAGCGTATGAATTTTAGCGCATGCTAGGACCATGCAGAAAACTTAAGAAGAGAGAAACGCTAAAACCGCGACGATACTTTATTTGCAAATTTTGTAGTAATGTTTGCATGAATCTTGATATTAACTAATAAATAATATAATTTCGATTAAAACAATGTCATGTGTTCATATTTTGACCTTCTAGTTTTTGATAAATATTAAAAATAAACAAACAAAGTAATTTACGTAATTTAATTCTTTATTATGATAAAAACTGTGTACATTATCTTTAAAAATCTAGGCTACCAACATTTTTTATCTGCAACTATCTACCTAATGCCTTAATTATTATGTATTTATATTTACTCTAAGTATTTAAGTAAGTATATAATATTCTTTAAGTTCTAAAGTTGTAAAACATAATTTATTTCATTGAAGTTTCGATTTCTTATGGCTTTTGCTGGCGTCAAATCCCTAATATAATACAATGTATAATACCTCTATGGTCAAATCACACCATCCTTTTATTACAACGCCATCTTTTGGCTCTTGAAAATAATAAATTCTAATAATATGATGTCTAACCTTTGATTATATACACACATCAAAAGTGTCTAGGGATCAAGCATTTTTATGCGGATTTCTTGAGATTGAGATGTGGCTTTGTAATAAATTTATGATTTTATAAATTTATATGGATCCTTTTTGGTGCATTTCATAATTTGAATCAGGAACTGTGAATCAAATTCGAGTAAAAGATGAAAATCAGCTGTCAATATTTTCCCTATAAAAACATACAACGCATTAAAGACATTATTAGTGCTACTGTTTCCCTACTACTGATTAAAACCAACGTTATTATGGAGCGGCGACGTCATTTAAGCAGGGAAGAAATGCTCAGAGCCGTGGGAATGATAGAAGCTGGTTCCCGGCAACGTACTGTGGCTTTAGCTCTGAATACAAGTCAGAGTGTTATCAGTCGACTTTGGACACGTTACCGAAGCACTGGTACCGTGGCTGAGCGCCATGGAGGACGGTATCGCTGCACCACACGGAGACAAGACCGATACATTCAAATCTTAACTCGAAGAGCTCCAACAATAACCGCCATGATGTTAGCCGTGCGGCTTCATCACTCTTCAGGGAACTTAATTAGCGACCAAACAGTCAGAAACCGCTTGCATGAAGTGAACCTTCATTCCCGAAGACCGCTACGGGTACCACCTATAGCAATGCACAATCGTAGGATTCGATATCAATGGGCTCTTGAACACAGAAATTGGGCAGAAGAACAATGGCGTTTCGTGTGCTTTTCTGATGAGTCTCGTTTTGGTATGAGACCGGATACAAGACGTATACGACACTGGAGAACCCCTGGACGCCAACAGCGATTAAAATCCTGCCAGGAAGTCCATCCTTATAGTGGTGGAACCATCATGGTATGGGCGGGTATTTGGATCGGCGGAAGAACTGAGTTGATTTGGATCAGAGGCAACCTCAACGCTCAAATTTATGCTGAGACGATTGTATCAGACGTCATCGTTCCTCTACAAGTGCAAATCGGTCCCTTATTTCAGTTAATGCATGATAATGCACGACCGCACACCGCAAGAGTTGTAAGACAGACTCTCGCCGCAGCTAACATCAATGTCCTGCCCTGGCCTGCTCAGTCGCCAGACTTGAACCCGATTGAGCATGCATGGGATATGCTACAGAGAAGAGCTCTGCCGAATATGGAGGGTATCCAGTCGCAAGAAGACCTTTTTTTGTTGTTGCAACGAACATGGGCGGCCATTCCACAGCGTGATTTGGATGAACTCATTTTGAGTATGCCAAACCGATGTTCTTGTGTTGTTAGTGTTCGCGGTAGAAACACGGATTATTAATTGTTTAAGTTACCCAATAAAATTTTAAAGAAAACTGTTATTTCAGTCTTTTTTTCGAACTTTAATGTTAGTGGTTCAAATGTCAAAAATCCCTTTATTAGGAAAATGGCAAATTTCTTTATTAATGCAAAGGTGACTTGGTTTATCGTTACTGTGACAAACGAAAACACTTTATTTGATGAATCCTTAAAGAAAATTTTAATTAATATCAATCAGGAGAAAAGTTATTGCAAAAATATATGTTGATCCCTAGACACTTTTGATGTGTGTATTTGTCTAGATAGAGTAATGCCAACAAACGACGCGTTATAATTGTCCTCAAATTGCGGAATATGTGTGAGTACGGCTCGTTTATTATTGTATTAGGTATTATGTCAATGTCAATATACCTAATTAAATAAAGTAAAATAGAAATTTGTAATAGAAAATAAATAAACTTCAATTGAACTAATTTAACATAATTTAACAGCGCAAACCGGCATAAATAATTATTTTTCGTGAGCGTTATCCATAAGTCATTCAAATAACACTGATGTAAACAAGAAGTGAGTCTACCAAATATAGTATACTTTATTTGACCCGTTTTAGTACGGCCAATTTTGCATCTAGACAAGTATATAATCAAAGTATCTAACAATAAAACCGTTAGACAAGACCACTGACTTTTACCTTTAAACGAATAGACTATGCGTTCATTATGTTTTTGTACACTTGGCTACCAATTGACAACCTATTGCGCCACGGGGCGAGGATTTGGCATATATTTGGAGCGTTCGCCAGTTCGCCACAGAACACATTACACAAAGTATCTCTGTGCCATGGAATAATAAACATTTTGTTCATAATTTATTTAACATTTATTTTTAAAATTTATTTTTATTCTGTCAAATAATTATTCAAGTATTTATTAGCATTATAATCTATTGAAAAACTAAATTTTTTGTACATTTTATAAACTTTGTGCAATTCAAATTATGAACTTTGGTTTTACTAGTTTAATATTATCTGTAGTTTTACTATGAACTAAAATTTAATCTTTAATATTAATATCAATAGTAAAAAAAAACGGAAAATAAATGTTGATAATTCATTTTTATGAAATTAAATTATTTTTTAGCATATTAATTAAAATTAATATTGACACAAACGTGAACAATTTGAATCAAACAAATCATTCATTCACCATTTTGAATGAAAAATGTACTACTGTGGCATTTCCTTGAAGTTTCCTTGCGACGAAATCCGACGAATAGATAAATGACCACTTGTCTTCCAACTTCACGTTTCGTAACGCGGCAAAATTACAAATCGTAAGCATATATCAATTTCATTCATAAAAAGGAACTTTCTGTTCTATATGTCTAACGTAATTGCCATTTGTCTAGGGGGGCAGAATAGTTTTTTTTCCTTATAAGATAGCACGAGACGCGCCTATAATATTAATGAAGGCTTTGGCTGTCACCGACTTCAAAAGTAACTAATTATAAATTGTAAATATGTATTAATAATATCGTTTATTTTAAATTATTTTCTTACTTTTTAGTGCTGAAGTCGGTTTCTTATTTTTTTAAATTAACTTTATTTTAAATTTTTTAGTGGGAAGCAAGTCTCCTTCTACAAAAGACGCTTAAATTTTCCTCCAGAAGAGCTTTTGACTCGTGGACCACTTGAATCCTTTTTTTGTGGGAAAAAGACTTTACGTCTTTCCTCTGTCCAGGGGAACGACGGAGTATGTCAGACTCCGCACCGCAAAGATGGAGCGGCGACGTGCTTACCGACTAAAACCCCTCGGTGTGCCACCATTGCGCTTATGGCTAAAACCGGAAGAAACGCGGCTGCACGCTACTACGATCCCAGATAGCGCCTTTACCCCGTCAAGGGTTTCTCCTCCGAGCTAAAATGTAGCTCTGGGCGACAGATGTTGAGTAGCCCCCTTCCGAAAGTAGCGCGCGGACACACCGCGCGTGCCACCTCGAGGCCTATATGACGGCAGTGGATCTCCCCCCGGGGATCAATGCCGCAGGTCGGGCGTATGGCGGTTGCAGGACAAAGTGGTAGTCCCGCTTCCGTCTGCCCAACCATCTGCTGCGGATAGTATTAGTGGAGAGGGCTTCGCGCTCTCTCTCCGCAGCTTTTTTTTGCGAGAGTACGACCTCACAAAAGTTGAACACTCCAATCCAAGACCTCTCCTCGCTCACCATAGCAGAGACTACATTTGGCAAGGAGAGGTCGTTTCCCACGATTGCCGCGAGAGTTGCGAGGGCAATAGCCTCTTGCAGTGATTTCTTCGCTGCTCTATAAGTGTCGAGCAGTTCAACCTCAACGGGTACCGCTTGAATCCTGTCCCATGAGCTGATGTTACTCATGATTCATAATCTAACACAACCCTGCATTTTATTACTTCTTTTTAACTTCATCATCCCAATTAAACCATCATTTTATTACAAAACTTCTTTATAACCACAAAGGTATAAGAACTTTTTAGAAAATTAACCAAAGTCAAAATAAAAACGAAAATAGAGGATGACGTTTATACTGTCTATTTATTAATAAAAAATATATATTCAATCTAATCTGGTGCAGTATTTGTTTGTAATATCAAAATTTTTTTTTTTACGAAAAGTTTTATGAAACGCTCTGAAGATATATGTGTAATAGGTACCTATAATAGTACAAAAAAACATTTTTAAAAAATGTTGTAGGTTCGGGTTTATTTCAGTGTGTGTTAACGAATTAAAAAACAGGACATTTTTATATCTAAAACCCATGAATTGTGAACAGCATTTGATTTAAATACGAAAGAATACAGTAAAAAAATTTTCATCCAGAAATTCTTATGGTATCAAGAATATCGCGAGCAAAACCACGGGTCACAGGTAGTTTTACTTTTAATAATGTCAATCGACACCCCAGCCTACATTGTTGCGGGTTTTTCCTCGATTTTTCCTGGATCCCATCATCAGATCCTGATTTCCTTGACATGGGACCACTTCGCGAATATCCGCTTTCTAATGAAACAAGAATTTTAAAATGCTCCATTCATGATTACAAAGAAATCGCGTAACAAAGACACAAAAAAAAAAAAATATATACACGTCGAATAGAGAACCTCCTCCTGTTTTTTTGGAAGTCGGTTAAAAATAAGTACCTATTCATTATTAAATACACAACGGTTTCTTTTTCACTATTTTCTTAACATATTACCTTACCTTACCTTGAAAAATAAATTTGAGTCTACATTAACTCATCCGGGAAGAAAACTAAATTCAATTCTTTCGTATAAGTAAATCTAATGATGACGTAGTTTTTTTGTAACAAACTTATTTATAAATATTCTAATTTGTTTCCTAGTTTATTCCCTCTGTTCAGTCTGACTTAAATAACAATGCGATCTAATTGTTTTCGCGTACTCTAACATATTTGGTATCATCTGAATGTATTTTTTATAGTTCAAGCACGTGTTACAAGTTATTAATTATTCATAGCGTATATTTTATACTTTATATAATAATAGGTAGGAACACATTCCTATTATTGAAGTACCACACGTGTGTATAGTTAATTTTATAAAAATAATAATAAAATATTTATTCAAACACGTTTAATGCAAGAATAAAGTAAATAAGTACATACAAGCTTCGAGCTTAGTTAGGGGTCAGTTACTATAATGAGATGATGTAGTGAATGATTATGTTATGTTATGTTATAAAGATTTAATCCCACAAATGAATACTTAGTAAGTATGTAAAAGCACTAAGTATTTATTTGTAGGTTTGTTTAAAGGAATACTCTGTAAATACATATATGTATGAATATAGGTAAGTATAAGTACTTTGTTTTATATATACAGCGCGTAGGCTCTCTCTGTCAATGATCTAGTGCGACAAGCGGGACCGACTAAACCTGGTGGTTGAGCATGACACGAACACACTTTGTTATGTGTGCTCAAGCAAAGAATGAAGTCTAATTGTAGAAGTAAATAAATACGCCTTGAATAAATTCAAGGGAAAAGACATTACTTATACGTCTTCTCGCCCCGTCCGGGGGGAACGACAGGGTAGGATGTCGGGCTCCGCGCCGCATATCGGGGTCGGCTCGCGTGTGGCGATGTTGCACAGGTATCTGCCGAAGCACCCGTGCCCCGACAGAACCTGTGTCATCCAATATATGAGCCCCCCGTATCCTATATTCTGTCAGTTTCTGAGCCGTGGTCCGATCGCGACGATGATTGTGCAAAACACCATATTTGGGCCTTTCTAGGCGTCTTTCCCAGAATGCGTATTGACACGCATGTCCGAGTACATCCGTTTTCGTAAAAAACGTTACACGCAAGTTCTATGAACCTGTAAACAAGTGTGATATAATTTGTAATAGACACCGAACCCTTAGCAAACATAACTTTTGAATGATAGAAAACCGTCCTTATGTAAAACGTAGTAGGTACGTTATATAAAACGAACTCTTTCTAATATTCGACAGCGTAACGATAACGGCTGATAGAATGTTTATTTAAACGATTCGATTGGCATAATATTTAATGTTTGCTATTGACTGCGCCCACCGTAAACATTTCCTACCAATATTTAGATATAACTAACATTGTAATGTAAGTCTAGCTGCCTACAAGCGGGCGTCCTAAAAATGCAAACAAAGTACAATGTTTAATAATAGGTACACATAAGTAGATACTTTGTAGGAAGTTCTTTCCTACTTATTTGCTTAATTTGAATTCTCGAAGTACTTAGTCTAGTTCTGCCAGCACTACAAAGAAAATCTTTGTGAAAATGTTAGTTACCTCTATGTCCTTTAAATCCCTTCAAGGGATACTACGCCACTTT
This sequence comes from Timandra comae, assembly GCA_958496195.1. NCBI lineage: Eukaryota > Metazoa > Arthropoda > Insecta > Lepidoptera > Geometridae > Timandra > Timandra comae. The sequence goes on along the minus strand of OY292355.1, from coordinate 4,636,260 downwards.
CTTCTGGGTTGCAGTTGCTTTTGGGCGACCGAAGTTACTTACACTTTATTTACTACATTTTTTTAAAATCATCGATTTTGATATAAGTAAGAATACATATACTTACGGAATAATTAAGGAATTCGGAAGAATCACCATCATCATAATCTTCAAATTGGAGGTACCATTACCAAACGTTGTACAAGTAAATGTAAACTTTAGGTACACGAATCAAACTTATTATTAGATTCTCTAGACATAAATCACTTACCATAGAATTGATTGCGGAACTGGAAGGAAGTAAACTTTAATATCAATTTGCTAAAAATAAAACCCTATTAACAGAAATAAATATGAACATAACGAAAATAGATCAAGTACGATTTAGTAATAAAGATTTTATTTACATAGGTACTTCATTTTAAATACATTTGTGCGATTTTCCGGAGATTAAATTACAATTACTTACTTATTATAACATACTAGCGGCGCCCCGCGGTTTCACCCGCGTAGTTCCCGTTCCCGTAGGAATATGGGGTTAAAAATATGCTAAAAACCTTTCCACTAAATCACTATCTATTAAAACAAACCGCGTCAAAATCCGTTGCGTAGTTTAAAAGATCTAAGCATACATGGGGACATAGGGACAGAGAAAGCGACTTTGTTTTATACTATGTAGTGATATAATAGAGTCTGGTTTTACATCAAGGTACTAGGTATATACTTAGGTAAGTACTTCAAGATCAATGTTATAAATACGTTAACTACTTATATCTTTATCATACAAACATATCTGCACGTCTGGGTAGTTTACTCAGGGTAGATATTGAGGTAGATATTGTATCTTGTTGATTTGCAGAAAAAATAAATATTAACATTGCAATTATTGAACTAAGATCTTAGGTAAATATTGATTTGTGACATACTATTATTGTAAATTGCAATTTTATAGATAATACATTTATTCTATTAACGATATCAGTAGACATAATAGTTATCACGTTTTCGAAAACTGCTCTTACGATTTCGATGAAAGTTTACAGTATGAACAAACCAAACCAGCTAGGTCCCAATCCCGGAATCATTTTTGGGATAAAAAAGTATCCTGATGTACCTATTATCCTTTTTCGGAAACCCTGACAACTTGCGTTGCGTGGCTACATGATGGTTAGTTAAGAAAAATCTCTCTCTTCTGCGAAGAGGAGAGAGATTTTTCTGTGTGGTATTAAAACGAATCTTTGACTCTACATTTTACCATAGGTATAGGTATCTAGTGCAGGTTTTTTGAAGACTAATATACCTACCTAGTTAAATTTAGCGTTATACCACGGGTTTATTCGTGTTTTGATTTTTTCTTAGCTATCTAATTTATTAACTAAGTATCTGCGTGCGAAATTCCATTCTTTAGGCTGCCTTAGTCAGTCATTGCCTAGAAGATGGTTGAAGTGCATTCTACTTTCCTATTTGTAAATTTTTATGTTTATTTTATAACTCTTACTCAATCTACGTTTGAACTTGTACACATAAATTACGGATTACGATTCCTAACCGGCTCAAGCAATTGTGCAAAGACATAATATTACGTGTTTGTTTGTTCACGTGTCTTTGGTTATTGTTATGTGTTTGTGACGTTTGCAATGTGTATGTCTGTCACTGTCCTAGTACGTAAATATAAATGTTACAAAAGTCTATTTATTTATCATTAAGTACCTATTACTTATTTTTTAGGCGTTCCTCCTCATTAAACTCGTTCAACTGTAGGCCGGCCAATAACGCTGGCTGAATATGGTTCGGTCGCACACAAACTTATTATTTCATCGCAGGTTTCAAACAAATATGTTTTACGTTTTCAATATAAGTATATTAAATATCGCGAACTAAAATTCTTTTCAAAAAGTTCTAAGTAGAACAGTTTGTTTTAAATGAAACATTATCAACCTTGTCCCCGATTTCTTTCAATAAGAGTATTTCAATACTTCAATACTATTAAAGTGAAATTCGTCTTTTTTATATGCCTAAGTACGAGTAGATACTTACATTAATTTATGTGAACTGTAAAGGTTTTCACCTAAGTAGGTAAGTAAATATTCTATTTTTTTTTATATTAAGTACCTACATAATGCAGTTTCTGATTCTGTTTCTGAGACGCGCGTTCAAACAAACTCTATCTGATTATAGGTACCTACCTAGTTGCTTTTTTCACATTAGAGTTTCGAAGGAGTAACTAAGTAAGTACCTTTAATTATCTTAAAATAAACTTACCTCTTCTTTATTCCTCCTATTTACAGATTTTAATTAACTTTAGTCTGTTTTTTTAATGACCTGAAAAATCCACATTAATATCGACGAATCTTGCGCAATTAACAGTACCTAATTATCAGTTTGGAAATGGTTATTGATTGGCATGATTTAACCGCTATCCGCAATATTTACTTTGATAAGATACCTATATCCGCTTTTATATTTTTATCCTCATGTTACTTAGCCTGTTTGGGAAGAATTGTATTTTATCATTCTACTTATACTGCTCGTTATAAGGAAATTTTCTTTAAAGCTAATCAATTTCATTCGTGTCGTTTTTAGACATAAATTCGTAGTTACCTACTCAATTACAAGGAAAACAAAATTTATTACACTTTTTGCCACTTTAAAGAATTCAGCCGAGAAAACAGCACACTTCTTTTTAGGGTTCCGTACCTCAAAAGGAAAAAACGGAACCCTTATAGGATCACTTTGTTGTCCGTCTGTCCGTCCGTCTGTCAAGACCCTTTTTCTCAGGAACGCGTGGAGGTATGAAGCTGAAATTTATATCAATTACTCAGGTCTACTGTCCCTTGAAGCTGTGAAAAAATCTAACTTCTAAGCCAACGCAATCAAAAGATACAGCCGTTTATGCCGCAAATTTTCGACACTTGCAAGGGAATCAAAACCTACAGGGTGCTTCCCGTGAACTCAGAATCTTGAAATTTGGTACGAAGCAACGTCTTATAGCATAGATAAAGGAAAAATTACGAAAACCATACATTTTTAGTTACATCACATATTTTTTTTTTTTAATAATTTTAACCTTACTACCCATTTCCTCATAAACGCGTAGAGGTATTAAATTGAAATTCATACCAAATACTCAGGTCTATAATACCTTTAAGCTGTAATAAAATCAAACTTCTATGTCAACGCAATCAAAAGAAACAGCAATTTAAGCTGCATATTTTGAAACTCGCAAGTACTCGCAAGGGAATCAAAACCTAAAGGGTACTTCCAGTCGACCTAGAATCTTGAAATTTGGCATGAAGCAACGTTTTATAGCACACATAAAGGAAAAATTCCGAAAACCTTAATTTTTTAGTTACATTACAAAATAAAAATATATATAAAATACCATAGTTATGACTCGATTGTCGTAATGAACGAACTTTGTAAACCTTGCAGGTTTGTACGGAACCCTCGGTGCGCGAGTCCGACTCGCACTTGGCCGGTTTTTTTTAATCAGTTCGACGAAGGTAGCAGAGCGTGAAGCATCGTGTCAATCTCCTACAGCACGTGCACGGATATTAAAACCAATCACAAAAGTTCATTGTGTTCACCTCAAAATAAGAGTTGAATTTAGTAACTGTTACGGAAGCGATATAATAAAATAAAATACGAGTACATAAGATGTTAGGAAAAAAAAACCGGTAACGATTATCGGTTCCTATTTCTTTTAAAATATTAAACATGTTCCATTTCCTTTTGGGAAGTTGGCAACAAGCCGGTTACTGTACCTACATAACATCTATAATAAATATAAGTACCTAGTGTACTTAACTAAACAAGTTACCTAATCATTGAACGTCTACTATCTGCTTGTAAGTCATTAAAGTTCTGCCAGAAAAATGTGGAAGAATGGAAGGGATGTTATACAATATCGTATTCTATAGCATTCCTCTAGAAGTGGACTATACAGGACTACAATAAATCAACATGCACTGAGAGATTTTCGCGTTCAACCAAGCAAACAAAAAAAACTCTTCATACCTGTTAATACCACTTAAGTACTTCGTCACTAAGGGGTCATTGTATTAACAATTTAGTAGGTATCAATAAATTAGTATGCCCGGCAAGTACATTTGTTTTCTCCACGTGAGAATTAGATTCACTTTCATGTGTGGTACTTACCGGAACAGATTTACATGCGCGACAGGTGTTTGCAGGACTATTCTCATTTATAAAATGAAAGTGTGACTAATAACTCCATTAACGGAATCTGTAATGAATGTCACTTGATATTACGAGTATTAGACTGATGGTACATAGCATCCAACATTTGTTATTTTCGTGTTTATTCCACAAGAAAATCTACTTAACATTTTACTTATACGAGTACAGCAACAAAAGAAATATTGAATGACATTTCTGTTATTATACACATGCATACTAGCATCTCTCTGACGTCGTAGCATCAGTCACATAACACGTAGTATCAGTCACTGAAGTCGTAGCACTAATCACTGGTTTCGTAGCATCAGTATCTTAAGTTGTAACATCAGTCAATGAATTAATAGCATCAGTCACTGGGTCAGTGTGCCTAGTGCGAGTTTTATTATGAGTTTTATACAAATCTGCCTTATCGTAACGTTAACTTCTCGATAATAAAACTCGCACTAGGAGGCACACTGTAGTAGATCTGTAGTATCAGTCACTGGATCTGTAGTATCAGTCACTGGATCTGTAGTATCAGTCACTGGATCTGTAGTATCAGTCACTGGATCTGTAGTATCAGTCCTTGGATCTGTAGTATCAGTCACTGGATTCGTAGCATCAGTCGCATTCGTAGCAACATCACACCAAATAATGATTACAAGAAGTAATGTTTTATTTAGTGTTTGTTTTCATTTTTCTTTGAAATAAAATACACAAGTAACATTTTTGTTCCCCGTTTATTAGGACTACTTATAGCAGTCTTTTATAGTAATTTCAAAATATTTTATAAACTTGGTTAAACTGTTAAAATATATCCGTAAACATCTGTTACAGTGTATCAGGGTCACAAATAAATACAACTGAACAAACTTAGCTTCAACAATATTTTATTATACCAAATTAAATTACCATAAAATAGTTTGATAGGTACTAAATTATCATTAAAATAACAATAGCATTATTTATTTCCTTATAAAACATTTAAAGTAGCAGAGGGTAGTAGTTATTTTTCAACTTTTATGTAGAGTACACTTTTTAAATGTTTATATGATTGAGTTTATTTGTAACCCCCCGAGATGGTCAAACAGTTTGAGTCAAACACGTAAATTTTGGATTGAGTCAAACCATTTTGAGCGACAAACCGGTGGTGTGGTGACACCCAGCTGTGGTGAAATATTTTTCACGTTTAGTCGCAAGACCAAATTATCGGATCCCCTACCCTCAGTTACTCTTCGTACGTCTACTTTGTCCCCAGTAATAAGAAATAGACGCAAGAAAGTCGTGGGGGTATAAACCGTCTTTCACGTCAAGTATAAAGGCCTTTAGTTTATCCCCCACGACACTTATACACTAGCCTTAAATGCACCAGCACTTCCAGCAGTTATTTTTTAATATAATAAATATACTTACTCATAACGCACATTGACATATGTCAAAAATTAAGCAAAGCTTACGATACTAGACAAACTAAGTTATAAGACACTGCCTAGTATTACATACATAGAATAGGTAGAAAACACCACCCAGACTAAAACAAACACACATGTTTATGCACACAAATGGCTTGAATAGGAATCGGATCCTGACTATCAACTATAGGTACCACTTGCCCGTCAGATTCGTATTGTCATCACCACCCTTTACTGTATAAGTACATATAGTACTCATTTATTTTATTTATTGAAAAAAGACACAACATCAGTTTAACATATTAAACATTAAAACAGAATACACATATTTAAAGAAGGGTTCTGATATGTAAACCAATTATGGTTGTGTACAGCATTGTCTAGTAATTGTACATTGTAACTCATCTTCTCTTTGCATTATTGTCTAAAAGGTGCTAGTTAGTTTATATTATTTAGGGCTGATTTTTCCATCGCCAGACAACTTTATTCGACGAATAACTTTGAAATTTTGACAGTTATTCCATACAAAATCTGTCAAACGTCAATTTTATTAGTCGAATAACATCTGGCGATGGAAAAATCGGCCCTTAAGCACTTATCCTTTACTTTATTTGTCGTCGTTATGTCGCTGTGTCGAATATATTTTTTCCTTATTGTAGATTGTTTAGATTTCATAATTGTGAAAGGGATTTTAACTTAGGGTCTTAACTTATCATTCGAATTTATATATTATCTAGTCTAGCAAAGCAAAAAGGAACAAAGTCAATAAAAATTACATCTAACAATAAACAGATCCAAATAATACATTTTGCTTACCGCGATAGCGTCGATTTTGGAACGCGAACGCAGATTTCAGATCGATACATAGATTTTATTTACATTCAGAGATAATGTAAAATCCTATTTCAGATTTAGTATCTTTATAACATTAGTACGTATATCACAACTTGATCACAACAATCGCACCGAACAAATTGATTTATTGTACTTTTAAAGCAAACCTAAACACTAAATTCAAATGCGTATTTGGCAACATCGGAAACCGTTCACTTCAGTGCTTGCACCTAACAAACTATCGACCTAAAAAGGCAGTAAGTAATACATGTAATATGAAGTATATAATATAAAATGTCATGTCAATAATGGTCCCATACTTTTGAAAGGCGTAAAAGATCATAAATCTTTCGAGTCTTCTGGAAGGCTGAGGAACATTTTTTGGCACAGTATGTTGAAGGAATTGCAGGCTGACTGGAACCATATGGGTTTGTTTTCCCACACGATGAAGATGCCGTAGATGGGTATGCCGAGGAGGACGATGGCTATTCCTATGCCTACTTGCATGGGTGTTTGGAAGCAGGAGGCGATGATGAGTGCGGGGCAGAGGATGAGGTATGTGACGGGGAAGAACAGGTTGATGCGAATGGGGCGGCGGCGCTGGGGCTGGGCGCGGCGCAGCCACAGCAGGCCCGCGATCGAACAGATTGTGAACAGGCCCTCCACGGCCGTCAGGTACACGATCAGAGACTCCACGTCCGTCGACACCAGCAGCAACAACGTTATCACGCACTGCAACAAACAAAGACAATAATAAATACATAATTTGGAATAAGAAATAAAAAAATAAAATAAAATAAAGTTTATTTGGAACAATGTTACAGGTAAAATTTAAACAAATGAAACGTTCTCATCTGCAAAGTTACGGTGAAACTGTGTTGCAGTGAGAGCGCCCTTCTCATTGCATATTAAAAACATTAGTTTCCAAGTATGTAATACATTAGAAAAAATAATTAAGTATTTATAAACTAATCTATTTAACAGAGCCTTAAATCTAACATGCTGATAGTGTGTATGGGTGTATGTGTGTGTGTGTGCGTGTGCGTGTGAGCATATCAAATAGAAACCTAGGCAAGCAAGTGTGTACTATGAACATCTCGTACTTGAAAACTGTTTTAAGATATCGATTGACATAGAATGTAATTTTTGTCATGTAATATAACATAACATAACATAATCATTCACTACATCATCTAATTATAGGAACTGACCCCTAACTAAGCTCGAAGCTTGTATCTAGGGTATCAGAAACTACGCACACACTCATTCACACACAAACCCAGACCGAGACAAACATTTGTGGTTCACACAAATATTCACCCCGCACGGGAATCGAACCCGCAACCTTACGGATGGCAGTCCGGCATGGTGACCACTCTGCCATCGAGGTCGTCTATAAAGATAGATAGTAAGTAATGGTCAACTTTGACATATTACTACCATCGAAAAAAGTTTAATAGATAAGATAAATTTTATTGTAGGCATATCAAACAACTGATATGACTAAATGCTCAAATAATAATCATAGGCGCTTATCTATTTCATAAACATCTAACGATCACTTATTGAAACGAGTAGAAAATAAGAACTTTCAATCAATTTTCAACAAGAAAAAATAGTATTAAATTGAAAAAACAATATGTTTTTCTTCATCAGCCTACTTTATGGAACCGTAATAAGTTTGAAAACCCTTGACCAATTTATCTACTTACATACTCGTATAACAACTACTTACTAAGTACTTATGTTTAAAAATATTACTATAGGAATAAGCGGTAGCTTATTAGGTGAACATATTTATTATTGTAAGTACCTACCTACTTACTTACATTTATTTTAATGACGTAATTTTAATTACAAATCTGAATTGTTACGAACAAATATTTAATTAATATTGAACAATGAACATTCGATTCACATATTTTACGTTCTTTATATCTAAAACACGATTGTTCTTTTTAGAGAACCCAAATGACAGTGTGATAGCCGTGCTGTCAAACAATTCAGGATCACGATAATTCCGAGATAGATAAATGAATATTTTTGTATTTCACAAATTTTAATAAGTACTCGATGTAACAGGAAAATTTAATTTAATTTACGTTCCTATTTTAATACTTTTCAACACACTTGCTCATAAAGGGGCTCTTATTTGTGCAAAAACAGTTGAATAATGACACGCTTGATTCACTAGTGAGTCATAGTTTTTTTTATAAATTGTTTAGTTTAAAAAAAGTTTCGATACCAAAAAAAAATCGTGTCCATACATTTTAAAGACAAACTTCAACTATGTTGCCTTACTTTTGGTAGGTCTATGGTCGATTCCATTCATTCATTCATTCGATTTTTTTTTAATAAGTATATTCTTTTAGTCTTTGGCCGATCACCATTGTTGTGTTGGATGCGCGCGAATAGAAAAACTGTTTATTTATTAGCGAAAAATGATAATTTCTTCGCAAATGTGTTGAAAAACGTTGTATGGTACACGCGTGTATTGATGATTACTATCCTCGGCTATCTTCAGACCCTCGCCTGACGGCTCGGGCCTCAATAGCGCCTTGGAAGTAATCACCAACTTACCTCGCTTGTACCATAAATACTTAACTATTATTTGAGGCAGAAGATAATATTATCTTTTACGGTCTTATTTGCGTTACATTTTTAACCTAGTTTAACAAAACCTGGTTAAGCATTTGACACTTGTCAGTCAAATCTGTCACTTTAGTCTTTTGACCATAGAATAAGGATCACGACCAGGATTCTCTCTGATACAAGATCCTAGCTTTAGACAGTATTCAAAATTGTACTTAGATCAGATTGTAAAACCTGGTTTAGTGATAAACCAGACAAAAATGCAACGCAAATAAGGCAGTTATAGTTTAACCAGGTAGGACATACCCTGCTATCATCATCATCAATGGCCTCTACATCTGTAACAGATGATTTAAGCAGTGTGTGGTGATATTAAGCGACACCTCCCTGCTAAGTATATGACTACAATAACTAAGTAATACATATTAATTAAAATATTTACTAACCATGAAAATAAGTGAAGGCACAGGCGTTAATCTCTTAATATTGATCAGAGATATCGCCAATGGGAGATGTCCATTCTTTGCTCCGACGAAAAATAGCCTTGATGAAGCGTAGATGGCTCCGTTTAGCGAGCCCAAGGTGCATAGGGCGACGAACAAGGGCATTATAAAGGACATGAATCCGAGCATCTTATCGCCGAAGGTAATAGCGATGGTGTCCGAAGCCAAGATCTCTTGCTTGGTCAACACCGCGAAGAAAGCCACGTTTATTAGTGCGTATATCAGGATTACTACCGGCATTGATATGCAGATAGCTCGCGGTAGGTTTCTGGAATTAGATAAATTATTTGTTAATAAAAATATCTTAGTATATTTAGTTTGGTTAAGGTGTTTTGTAAGGATGATTTTTGATGACATTTACGTTAAAACTACAACATCTATGTAGTTGGCACATATTTATACTTAGTCCTTATACGAGTAGACACATACATAGGTAATACAATAAAAAATACAAGAGATCGGAAAAATCATTTATTAATCGGATTTAACCGTGATGTGCATCTAATGTACATTTTCATCCCACTAGCTCGGAAAGTATGTGTTTAATCCTCGATATCTGGGGGTAAAAGTCGATTTTAATCTCAAGAGTGGAAAGTATCGGGGTTGCTGTGACAGCCCGTGCAGGACCCAAGGCATTTTCGATAACTGGGAGTAAAAGTCGTTTTTGCGCTCTAGAGGTTAAAGTAAATTTAAATTTAGAACAAGGTGTGCACTAGGTGTGATGATGTTTTAAATTCACAAACTATCATACAACTTTATTTTTATTTAAAATTCAAACTTGGAACCTTCTTGGTGTACAAGACTTACTTATTTTATTAATTTGCTTTGCGCGTGATATTTTCTTTTCATTTAATATTGTGATTGTTTTATGTTTCTATTTAGTAATTTCCTCGCTGAGGGGGGATGAAAAATAATGTGTTGCACTCGAGTGCAAACAATTTTTAACCTTGTGCTCCTTTGAGTCCCTCGCTAACGCTCAGGATTCTTATTTTGAATCCCTCGCTGCGCTCGTGATTCAATTTTAGAATCCTTCGCTGGCTCGGTCCTCAACTGGAGCCCCGGTTAAAAAGCAACTTTGCACTCTTGTATAACAAATAACTATTAATTTATCTATGTGCATAATATTTAATGATTCCTAAGTATCTTACTTATTAGTTTAAGCCTAGCCTAATCTTAAAGGGGTCCCCTTAGACCAGATGAGACAAGACACTATTAATTACATACCGCACATGTTCTTTTGGACCAGATGGAAAGACTTAGTATAAGACTTAATTTGGAAGTACATATTATTTTATTTCCTACTAGCTGTGCCCCGCGGTTTCACCCGTGTAGTACCCGTTCCCGTGTTCCCAGCAAATATTCGATTTTTTCTCACGTTTTAAACCTTCCCTAGACCTCCACGAACATTTCAAGACCAAGATAAGATAAATCCGTTCAGCCGTTCTCGGGTTTTAGCGAGACTAACGAACAGCAATTGATTTTTAAATATATAGAAGATTATATTATTAGTACTAATAAGTATCTAAGTGTCATCAGCGATAGAGAGGCCATTGCCAACAAAATCTACGTCCTTATAATTTGTTGCAATGAAATAGTATGGTATTATTGTGTGTGTTCCATAAAACAATATATGTATTAGTAAAGATTCTATGGAGTAGAAGAATAACTTTTCACCCAAATGACAGTTGCAGAAAATAGGCCTCAGGAAAATGGTGATTGCCATCCTAACTAATATTATAAATACGAAAGTAACTCTGTCTGTCTGTTACCTTTTCGCGGCTAAACTACTGAACCGATTGACTTGAAATTTGGTACAGGGGTAGCTTTTGGTCCGGGAAAGAACATAGGCTACGTTTAATCCCGAAATTCCCACGGGATCGGGAACTACGCGGGTGAAACCGCGGGGCACAGCTAGTTGGAAATAAAATTTTCGTAAAACTGTGTAATTTTAAACAAGTGTAAATTTAGTAAACAAGTGTAATTTTATTACAAGTATAAATTTTCATGTTTCCTTAAATTAAGCATTTAACTCTATTTGCAAGATTGAATAAAAAGAAAACTGAAAACAATAATCTATAAGTACTAATATTATAAAGAAGTACTTAAAGTTTGTGTGTTTGTTAAATTAAATTGACGACCTCGATGGCAGAGTGGTCACGATGCCGGACTGCCATCCGTAAGGTTGCGGGTTCGATTCCCGTGCGGGGTGAATATTTGTGTGATCCACAAATGTTTGTTTCGGTCTGGGTGTGTGTGAATGAGTGCGTGCGTAGTTTCTGATACCCTAGATACAAGTTACAAACTAAGTTAGGGGTCAGTAACTGTAATGAGATGATGGAGTGAATCTACTGAACCGATTTCAAAAATTCTTTAACTAATGGGGAGCTATATTGTCAGCGAGTGACATAGGCTATAGTTTATCTGTCTTCCCACGGGAATGGGAACTAAGCGAGTGAAACCGCGGGGAGCTGCTAGTTTATTATAAATACTTAAATGTTTAAATATTTCAATGCAACAAATGTAATTTATTTCAACAAATCCAATCCGTGATAAATTCAAAGAAGTCAAGATACGAGATATGTTAATGAAATTCCTTCGCCATAATTTTGTTTATTTTTTGGTACACAAATAAAGAAAAACATTTTGATTTGAATTTTGATTATCATCAGATACTCGTACTTATAAATAGCAGTGTTCTTAGAAGGGACTTACTTATTTAAGTACTTATACAGAACATTAACATTAATATTTATAAAGTATGTTTGTATATTGTATCTGATCATAGTTCTTGGAAAAATGTGCGCCAGGAATGTCGAACTTCGCAATAATATTTGAATATCTTTTATTTTGAAACATCATGAGACGTGCCAATGTTATGTATGCAGATATCAGATTACTCGAAATTAAATTTAAATAAGTAACTCAACAGAAATATAATTCTTATCGGCCTCTCTAAGATCTCACTGGAGGTCTAGATGTCTTATTCATTTTATTACACTTAAGAAGAATATGCCTTATTAACTTAATACGTGTTGGTCATTTTAAATCAGAACCATGTTTGGAAAATAAGTAATATGCGTTGCTCGCCCCAGAATAAGATCGCGTGACATCTAGCGTAGCAAGTAACATTCGCTACCAGATTGTCGCGGGATTTTAATTGATATAACGATAAATTGAATAGATAATAACATTCAGTAGTTGTTTCATTTTACTCAGATCAAAATGAGATCAAATAAACATATTATATTTCTGTGCTTACATTTGTTTAAAAAACATTGCGATAATTTAGATAATGGGGCGATCTTTTGAGAACTGAGAACACAATATGATGTATTAAACTCTCCTTGTATAAAACTAGCATCCCCGACTTCGCACGGGAATTCCCTAATGGATTTTCAAAATATTCTTTAACACAGCCCTTGTCATAATAACATAGAAAAATTAACAGTCTTAATAAACTCACTTGTACGGATTTTTCAATTCCTCTGTGACGAAATTCAAGTAGTTCCATCCCGAGAATGAAAACAATCCCGTATAGAACGCAATCGCGATCTCTCCGGGGTCATTCTTAGTTCCTTGCATCATATTACTCAGGTTCTCCGTGTCGTGAGCAAATAAGTACCATAAGCTGGCGAAAAATATAATCACCAAAGCCAACACCTTCGCAGCGGTGAATAAGTCTTGGACTCGCGTCACCCATTTAACGTTGTAACAGTTAATTACTGTTAAAAAACCTGAAACGAAATATATTATTAGTAAGACTTGCAAACGCCATTTAACTTGTCCATTACTTTCTCGTAAAATGAGTGGTTACAGTTCTCTAGAAATATCTAATGGTGTCCTTCGCAAGTACAAATAATAAGCACCTAAACCTATGTATATGTATATGTACTTACATAATAAATAATAAGTAGTACATAAATAAATATAAGCGATCTAAATGTACTGGTTTGTTTAATTCACATCAATCAGCACTTTACACATTGAAATAACTAACAAAACTGCTACAAACAGATTACATCGTCAACAGCGGTGGATTTACACTAGGGGCAGTCGGGGCAAGTGCCCAGGGCGGCAAATGTTTTAGGGCGGAAAAATTTTGAAAGTGAAAAGATTTTTTTTTTAGTGTTATCAAGATTCCCCAATATAATTAATTAATTCTATTAATTAATATTTTTTTGTTTAATTGATAATTCAAGAAATTCAATTCATTCATTATTTATGAATTATAATTTTGGCACTTTTTTAATAAAAATTAATAATCAAAATGATTTAATCAATTTGCTTCCTTGGAGATTTCAAATAATAATCGTTTTTTCTATTTTCTGGAATTAAAGAAATTTAATTAGTATTTATTTTTGAAAAATTGAAAAAAATTCGGAATTATTTTTTGCATTTCTTAAAACATCAACTTTAACAATCAATCAATTAAGATTTTTTTTTTATAATTTATCGATTTCACCAATTAATTCTAATTTAAACGTAAAATCGTATATTTTTAAATTTAATAAAGTTGAAACAGCGCATGCTGCCACCTACAGCCTGTTTTACAAACGTATATAGGTTCCTTTGATGAAGTTTGTTTTCACATAAGTTTGGGCAAGCCCTTTCGAATGGCGCCAACCGCGATCAAATCGGTCAAGCCGTTCAAAAGTTATAAGAGGGTCACATACATCCACACACACACACACACACACACACACACATACATACATACATACAGACACCACCGCGGGGGTAGTCAGGGAAGCTTCCTATGACCTTAAAACGTCGAGATCTGATGAAAACTCGATTTTTACAAAACGGGGTGAAAACAATAACTTCCCGATTTTTGAAAATCTGAGATTTTTAACGGGAAGTTAAAAATGTCGCTTTTGATGGAGGTCCATATTCAGCGTAATTGCATAAAGAGAATTAATTTTTCTGTGCCATTGATTTCAGATAAAAATTATAGCTTCTATAGTGCACATCAACTGCTAAGTCGGAAGACAACCTACTATGTGTATCAGCTGAAATCTCCGCTACTTTTCAAGTTATATTGTCGTAAAATAAAGAAAAATATAAATATATGTATGAAATAACCTGATAGTTTCAATATATAACATTAGTTTTCATACCTTAAAAAATAAAAAAGTCAGCATGAAAGCGTCTTTCTACACGTATTTCCCCCCTTAAGTAAAATTCTAGTAATAGGGCGGACTTTTTTCTGGTGCCCAGGAGCGGCATTGAGTTTAAATCCGGCCCTGATCGTCAACGTCAGAAAGATATGTAAAACAAGAATTAAATTAGATATGAGTAAGTAATTTTACTTCCAATTTTAAAATAGTTCTATTTCCAGACCATAACCAACTGTTGCATTGGCAATCGATAAGTAAATGAAGTGTGCTGCGGGTGTAAAGTGAGCCCTTAGCGTACGCAACGTTTGCACGTTGATTCCGCACGTAGAGTGTGTGTCAGCAGCCGGACCGATGCGGGAGGAAGCCCTCATTATCCTGTCAGCCGCAATCAGCAGTCGTTCGCGCCACACTACGTATGTCAACGGTTATAAAGATGCGGACACAGTCGCCTTGCCCTATTGGTACAGACGCTCAAGTACGATTGACGGCGATGAGTGATGTCTCTTCCTTTGTTACTGTTAGGGCTATTTGAGTACGTTAGGTAATCCTATTTTGTGTGGATGTACGTATAGATATGTAGGTAAAGAATGAAAAACCAACTGGTCTACTTTATTATGCTATACTATAACAGCTTCATGTTAATGTGGCCTACGTTACAGATGATGATGAAATTTGAAATTATCTTGCAAGTGAAAATACATTGAAGTAATTTCATACTATTAGTCTCAACTACTATATGAATGTTATAGAGTCTTTAACATTCATAGTGGTAGCTCATAAAATGATATGCTGGTGCAAAATGGCAAATGGCATGCCTTTGTAATGTCATTAAAAGGCGTTTATGTACTGGAATGTACGGAGGAGTTATCTATTCCGTGCTTGAATGTGTCGACCTATTTTTAACCGACTTCCAAAAAAACAGGAGGAGGTTCTCTATTCGACGTGTATATATTTTTTTTTTTTTTTTGTGTGTTTGTTACGCGATTTCTTTGTAATCATGAATGGAGCATTTTAAAATTCTTGTTTCATTAGAAAGCGGATATTCGCGAAGTGGTCCCATGTCAAGGAAATCAGGATCTGATGATGGGATCCAGGAAAAATCGAGGAAAAACCCGCAACAATGTAGGCTGGGGTGTCGATTGACATTACTAAAAGTAAAACTACCTGTGACCCGTGGTTTTGCCCGCGATATTCTTGATACCATAAGAATTTCTAGATGAATTTTTTTGGCTGTATTCTTTCGTATTTAAATCAAATGCTGTTCACAATTCATGGGTTTTAGATATAAAAATGTCCTGTTTTTTAATTCGTTAACACACACTGAAATAAACCCGAAGCTACAAGATTTTTTAAAAATGTTTTTTTTATACTATTATAGGTACCTATTACACATATATCTTCAGAGCGTTTTCATAAAACTTTTCGTAAAAAAATATATTTAAATATTACAAACAAATACTGCACCAGATTAGATTGTATATATTATTTTAATTAATAAATAGACAGTATAAACGTCATCCTCTATTTTCGTTTTTATTTTGACTTTGGTTAATTTTCTAAAAAGTTCTTATACCTTTGTGGTTATAAAGAAGTTTTGTTATAAAATGATGGTTTAATTGGGATGATGAAGTTAAAAGAAATAATACAATGCAGGGTTGTGGTAGATTATGAATCATGAGTAACATCAGCTCATGGGACAGGATTCAAGCTGTACCCGTTGAGGTTGAACTGCTTGACACTTATAGAGCAGCGAAAAAATCCCTGCAAGAGGCTATTGCCCTCGCAACTCTCGCGGCAATCGTGGGAAACGACCTCTCCTTGCCAAACGTAGTCTCTGCTATGGTGAGCGAGGAGAGGTCTTGGATTGTAGTGTCCACCTTTTGTGAGGTCGTACGAGAGAGCGCGAAGCCCTCTCCACTAACATTATCCGCAGCAGAAGGTTAGGCAGACGGAGGCGGGACACCACTTTGTCCTGCAACCGCCATACGCCCGACCTGCGGCAGTGATCCCCGGGGGGAGATCCACTGCCGCCATATAGGCCTCGAGGTGGCGCGCGGTACTTTCGGAAGGAAGTAACTCAACATCTGTCGCCTAGAGCTACATTCTAACTCGGAGGAGAAACCCTTAACAGGGTAGAGGCGCTGTCCGGGATCGTAGTAGCGTGCAGCCGCGTTTCTTCTGGTTTCGGCCATAAGCGCAGAGGTGGCACACCAAGGGGTTTTAGTCGGTAAGCGCGTCGCCGCTCTATCTTTGCGGCGCGGAGTCCGACATACCCCGTCGTTCCCCTGGACAGAGGAAAGACGTAAAGTCTTCCTCCCACAAAAAAAGGATTCAAGTGATCCACGAGTCAAAAGCTCTTCTGGAGGAAAATTTAAGCGTCTTTTGTAGAAGGAGACTTGCTTCCCACTAAAAAATTTAAAATAAAGTTAATTTAAAAAAATAAGAAACCGACTTCAGCACTAAAAAGTAAGAAAATAATTTAAAATAAACGATATTATTAATACATATTTACAATTTATAATTAGTTACTTTTGAAGTCGGTGACAGCCAAAGCCTTCATTAATATTATAGGCGCGTCTCGTGCTATCTTATAAGGAAAAAAAACTATCCTGGGCTGGCACTGACTCCAAAAGTAACTAATTATAATTTGTAAATATGTATTAATAATATCGTTTATTTTAAATTATTTTCTTACTTTTTAGTGCTGAAGTCGGTTTCTTATTTTTTTAAATTAACTTTATTGCTGACTGTATCATATAAAACACATAATAGAAAGATGCGGCTGCAATGCGGGTAAACTGAAATGCAGAAATAGTATTCCCTACCCCAGTACTTACGATCAATATCTACCTAAGTAAGTACCTACATTTAAAAGTCACTTTGCATGTAGCGAATATAAGTAGGTAGGTACCCTTTTCTCAGAAATTTTGAGAGGAAGCTGAACATCATTACGAGAAATGTTAAATAATAAAAAAGAACCGGTTAACAGCAAGGGGTAATCACAATGGACCCTTTTATTTGCAAACTGACAAACCAAACATGTTAAGCAAAAATCACCTCTAATACCAGGTATATAAAGCATACCAACACATTCAAGTCGTTTCTGAATTTTGGCAGTACATATAAGTTTGTATAGTCTTCGAATTTTTGCAGGAGAGCAATTATAGCAAAAACATGAGATGTTGCTTTATAATAAGAAACCGGTACTCCTTATAAGTCTCCCTCGCGTCTTACAAGACGTCCAAATTGCAATAAGAAGAGTAAGAAGATATTTCACAGACTTACAACGTGCAGATGAATGTTATACCTATTAAGTACTTAGATTAACACATCCTTATTTCAACTAAGTTTTCTCCATTCTTCATAGACTCTTTAATACTTTGCGTTTGTGGTGAAAGTTCAAGAGAGGCCAATATAGCCAAAAAATACCTACTGCTTAGTAAAGGGAAATAGAGTTAATTTACTTTATGCCTATGCCATTATTTATCTATCAACTTATTTAATAATGTAAGTAGATAATTTAGTAAATAAACAGTAAGTATTTTTGTTGTTATGTACCTAACGACCCTCATTTACTTTAATCGTATAATTTGATCTCCAATATGAGGTACTTTAGTCTGTTTGTAGATCTGATCTAATCATCTAATAGATACAATATTTGTCTTGGCCAAATGTTTATTTCGGCCGAGGGCCGAGGATCAATTTCGAAACTTTTGCCTTCAATAAACGATGATTGTCTGTATGTCTGCAAAAACTAGATTAGTTATGAACTAGATAGCTGTTTCTTGCAATTCGACTCGCGTTAATTTTAATCACTAGGTACTGCTCTGATCCTATGGGTCGAAGTGTGAAGTTATAAAAATAGGTTTTTTAAAAGAAGCTCAGAATTCGAACCTCTAATTCTAAGTTTAGGGCGTTGAACCAAGTAAACGAAGAAACTCTTCATCTTTATACCTAATATTAGTATAGATAGATAATTTGATACAAACTTACAAGTAATGCTAGCAGCTATAAGACTGACAGCCGCAAGGGGAGGCTGACATTCCGGCCACAATGGCTTGATTATATTAATCGCAAAGATCAACGCCGTGATTGCGTTTCCAGTGGGTACGAGGATGAAAAACGCCACCCAAAGATATAGGAACGCAAGTAGCGGTCCAAATGCTTCTCCTATATACGCGTAATCTCCGCCTGACATTGGTATCATCGTCCCTGGAACATAAAATGGTAATTACTTTAATACCCTAAAGAAACATAAATCATCTATAAAGTAAGAAGTAGGTACCTAATCTACCGAAAAAGCAAAGGAGTATTCAAGTCGAATTGTTGTCGAGTTTTAAAAATAACATATTAACAGATTCAATTCCAGGTGAGAAATATTAATATTTTTAAAATCCAAAATGTAGTTGCAGGTTTTATCTATAATAGGCATCAAAATTTCTATAGTTTTAGATTTGGACTGCGTGTATATTATCTTACTAAGCAAACCCTGACATGATTCATGAATTAGGAGGTTTGTTAATGTTTACTATAAGTAAATCAAGAATCGTTTTAACAAACAATAGAAGAGCATAGAATCAACATTTCAATAGTTTACCTTGAAAGTGCCAAGTTACTATAAATACACATCTAATGTAATAAATAATTATTTAAATAGACAACGTGTCGCCATTGTATTAATTTTGAAATAAACCGGCCAAGTTCAGGTCAGGAACATGCGCAGTGGCTAAGGTAAGGCTTAAACTATATTATGCACCTATACATACATAAGTATATATTTATAGTCATTCTGTGCTAGACTAGACAAATGTATTAAAAGAAGCCATTTTACTTAAAGAATTTGATGCAAAAATTATTTAAATTCGATCTATTTCTAGTTTTAAATAGGTACCTGTTGAGGTCAGGTGTTGGAATGAAGAAGTGGACTGTAGTTAATGTAGTTTATTCCAGTGAAGTATACAAGTTGAGTTGCACACGGAATTATATAAAATAAAAAATATAAACAAAGTATGCGCGAGCGCGTGAATTGCCTTGTTGCGATGGCGAACGAAGAGAGAGTGTAGTGGGGGCGACCGAGGGGCATCCCCCCGCGCCTCCCGCGCCTTCCGCGAACCGGTCACTCGTTGCGTCAGCTGACGGAACAATCAGATGTGTCAACATACTCCCCCCGTTGAAGAGTCTTCAAAACCAGTGACAGGGAGCGGGCAAATAGTATTGTAGGCCCTCCGAATGATTCCCTTGCGTGTCCGGATGTCAGCGACTCTACCAATGCCATCTCCGCCGGGTATTACTTGCACGATACGTCCGAGAAGCCACAGAAGAGGAGGCGAAGTCTTGTCCTTAATAACGACGAGAGCCCCTTCTTTGAGTTCACCTGAAGACTTGTACCATTTTGATTTCTCCTGAAGCCATAGGATATATTCATGGGAAAAACGATGCCAGAAGTGTTGCTTCAAATACTCTATGCGGCGAAATCGTTGTAAGCTGGTCAAGTTGGCGCTCAGAATCTGTGGATGTGGTAGCATAACCAGAGAACGTCCAATAAGGAAATGGGCAGGGGTTAGAGGAACAAGGTCTGAAGGATCGTCGGAAATTGGAGTAAGAGGCCTGGAATTCAGGATAGCCTCTACCTGAATTAAACATGCCTCTTACTCATTCATTTAAAGTCGTCAGATAAAATCAACGACACGTGTAAAAATACACACGCGTTATTTTTAAAATGCTACACAAATACAACATTTGTGATAAGATTATGCAATTAGTGACCTTAAACAGTTAAACAATAGGTTTCATTTCGCAACACGATCTTTATAAGACGAAAAATATTTGAACGAAATTATTTGAATACTTATAAGTACTTTTATACTTAATTAGATTCTTCTCACCTAGTAACAATATGTAAGTACCTTACCTACTTATTAGTTTTGATGGGAATGATGAAATTAATTATTCGTTATCGATACTTATACTTATAATGTAATAAACAATAATTAATTTAAAATATTCCTTAGGGAAAACATGAATGAAGATATGATGAAATATTTTAATATTGTTTCAAATTAGCTGTGACGTGCGCCTTATCGAACAGCGTAAAACATTAGGCAGGAATACGGTAAGTACCTGAGTTTATGCGTAGAGCAGCAAAAATGTTCAAAAATTAAGAATTTTATAAATGTTGGAGTTGCTAGACAGTGAACTGGAGATCTTTTGTGTTTTATCATAAGACCATCAATATTCCAGGTTGGAAAAGTATGGAGAGAAAAAAACAATATCAACGCTATAGAAACCGTTAAAATATTATGGGTCAGAGTTTTTCGCAGTTTGTAAGATTACATTGCAGGGAAAAGATCCGTCTCTCCCTGATAATATTAATATCTACTGAAACCTACTTCTAGTTATTCAATAGTTAGTATACATTTGACATTATTATCTTGTTGCTAATATCAAATACTAACACATAAGTAGGTATACCAAGATATATCTAAGTAGGTACGAATACAGTAGGCTTCGGCAATCTTATGTTTGTTAACGTCATTCATGGCTTCTGTTGTAATACTCTGTACACAAAACAAATCCGCTGGATAGATACGTAGGTAGATTGTATTTAATATTTACTTTTCAAATATCAAGATAACAATAATTACTTATTTATTACTATGGATTTATCTATTTAGAACAATTTGAGACAATAAACAGACCCAGTCATTAATAAACGAGGCATAAGTAAGGCATACTTAATCCACGTCTTTTCTGTTTAATAATTAACTATACTTATACTTACGCGTTCAAGTCATGATAACGGTACAGAAAATGATATAGGAATCCAGAATGGGGATACGATTGACGAAAAACGGGTTGGTAAAACCGGCAGCTAGAAGCTTATAAGAAAATATTTTCATCATAATATTATATGCTTTTCCAGCTTCAAAACTGTAGATAAGACCTTTTACAATACAAATAAGAACTCTATAAGTAGTTACGCATATTTCTAATAAATAATTTTATCGCAAACAATTGGCGCCTAAACATACTGCAAATGATAAGGCGCATACGCATATTACGTATACATATTTAACACATATAAAACAAGTCAAGGAATGTGTGTTCCTATTTATCAACTTATTAGAACCTGATAACGTTTTCTATTAATTAGCAAGATTGACAGACTGACGGTTGTTTCCACTTACCTAATTCTGCATAGCAAAGGGCTCCCACCATTGAAAGCATTCCTGATAAGACCCACACCACAAGTGCCATGCCCTTGGAGCCGGCATGCTCTAACACGTAGTTGGGGGTCGCAAAAATACCTGATCCAAGTATCACGCCGACGATAATCGCGACTCCATTAAGAAGACTCAATTCCTTCTTCAGTCGCACTCCTCCGGTCGATTCCTGATCGCCGCTCTCACCGTCCTCTTCACTAACGCCGACGTCCATCGCTTTAAGCGACAAACCATCAACATCCGACACTTTAGCCATTTTTAATAAATATCACACACACTGTTCCGTAAAACTTAATTTTAACCAGTCTTCAAAATTACACAATTTTTCTCAAATACTTTCATAAATAATTCAAGACAATAAGAGTAGTGCGGCGCGTTGCCTAAAATCTGATAGATTGTCATGCAAACATTGCATCACACTGCGGAGTTCCAAACTAACTGCGGCGGGAAACACCACGTGTCGACGTAAACCCCATAAGGACCAAAACCATAGGCCTGATAATGAACACGGCCCACGGCGGCACACCACCACGCAACTGATAACAGGAACTATTAATAAATAATACCCGCTACAGATACTGACATATTGGCCTACAACACCAGGTTAAAATTGTCACCACTTTTATTTCACAGGTTTTAGTTAACAGACCGTGTTTAATTAATAAAAATATTACTATCTTCTGCCAATGTTATTAACTTTCCGTAAATATTGTTAATTTCCGTTCGTGTTTCGGATCCATATGGTGCGGTTGCGAGGTGCACACGTTCGTTGGGGCCGGCGCCTACTTTACTATTCAGTTGGCTGGTTTGCGAGCTAACCGCGTCGCGATCATGCCGTCTACCGCCGTACGGATGACTCAAACTCAAAAACGGCATGGGTGCGAGGCCGCGACGGGCGAATAACGACCTTTCCACCTCGACGAACAGTACAATTTTTAACATCCATATTACTATGTAGATTCACTGCCAAGTTCGAACAACTGGTTTCCAGCGTTAATATCTTTGCCATGCCGGGAAACCACGTGGCTGTTTGACATAGTTTTTGTGATAACATCGCAAGGTAAAAAAATACACTGTTCGAGTCTGTTGACATTCTCTACAGTTACAAGATAAATGAGCTTCTCACAGGCAGGATATGAGCGATTCATTTAGATCGACTTCATTGTGGGGTCAATGACAGGCATTGTGATGCCAATAAGTGTATAACAACCCTTAAGAGCCGTGATCTACCGCGCGACAACTCAAATTTCACTCACACAGACGCGCACGCGTGTCCGCATGCACACTGTCTATGTGGTGACGGCGCGCTCGCTCTGAATACTCCGGCCGAACGGTTTTGATCCATTGGAAATTATAAATTGTGTTAAAGTTATTGACAAAAGTATAAATACGAGTATATTTTTTTTTACGATTCGTAGAAGGTAGTATATGATTAGATATAATTTACGTAATACCTTTCGATTCGATATTCCATTATTCACAACAAGGAATAATGAATAAAACAAATACTTAGTTTTTTGTTTTTAAAATAAGACATGATTTTTTTTTGGTAAGTAACGAAACTTTTTAAAAACAAAGCAACATACGAGTAAAAAAAAAATCTATAACTTACTTGTGAATAATATATTTTTTGCCATAATGGGGTATTGATTTTTCATATACTAATTGCAGTTTTAGTTTTTATTAAAATCGCTAGCAATTTTCGATATTCCTTTCCTTATAGTTTTGAATATCGTCATCCACGCCTACTTGAAAAATGCCTCGTCTGTATATGTACAACATATATTATCGGGACAACCTTTTAGCGCTAAAAGCAGGACTTTCTAAATTATTTCGTTTCCTTTTTTGTTAAAAAAAACCGACTTCAAAAACTAAAAAGTATAAAATAACAAATATGTAATGTAATACCTCTTATGCGATGTAGCACATAAATAAAATAAAAATGCGACCAATCCAAGCGGGCAAACGTTCGTTAACGGTCATCTCGAATTATAATTTTGTAGTTTATTTTTCTAATAGTTTTATTTCTTTGAGGCTTGGCACCGACTTCACACTTATCAATAGGTAACATACACACAAAAGTATAAATGAGCATCGCATAAAAGGTGTATTAAATTAAATATTTGTTATTTTATACTTTTCAGCTTTTAAAGTCTTTTTTTTTATTACTTTTGAGTGTCACAACCTATCTGGTTGTAAAGGTCTCATCGATACAAATTAATCAAGCCCAAACACGAGGTAACTGCTGTTAGTCGTTGAAGAGTTCCCTCGACTATCTTCCAGGTCCATCATCAGATCGACTCCAAACCTTCATTTAATTATAATGCTTTAAGATAATTAACGAAAAACTTAACAAATGCACTAATCACCCTACGATTTTCTAAAGTTCCTCTCAATTTCTCTAGAATGCCATAATTAGATCCTGGTTTCCTTGACATGGGACCAAACGGCAAGTCCATTCTTTTGAATAAAAAAAGAATTTTAGTAATCGGTACAGAATTGACGGAGATATCGTTGAACATATTCATAAAAAAAAACATACCGGCCGAATTGAGAACCTCCTCCTTTTTGGAAGTCGGTTTAAAATAATGTTGTTTTATTGCTCATTATTTCTAAAACATTATTTGTTATCATAAATGTTAATATTTTTTTTTAATAAATAATTCAAATTATAAAACAAAAATTATTATCGAGTATCAAAACATGTTGATGAGTTATCGCATAAAATTCGTACGCGCCGCAAAGGTCAAACGCTCGGTAGGAGCGATACGTCCTCTCTCTAAAAAGCCTCGCGGCAGACTGATTTGAATTGTTTCGTGCGTCCGATTTTATAGTAGTTTTATGATGATTTTAAAATATTTGTAGAAAAAAAGACAATTTGTTTTAGAGATTTTTTTTTAGTATAATTGTTGTAGAAAATATTCTTTTATTATTTGAGGTAATTTTAATAACGTTTTGAGCATCATTTATCAACGTAAATTACGATTTTCTTGAGTGTGATTTTTACAAACTTTATATTTTTTTCGATTTCAATAATAATTATAATAACAATTAAATTTTCCTATGAGTATTTCCTTAATAAGGATCTGGACTTTAAGTTTGTTTAATTTTTAGTGCTAAATTGGTCGAATTACTAGAATCCGAAGGCATGGAAGTTAATGCTAAAAGTGAAATTCAGAAAACATATGTTCAGTTTTCTTGATATATTTTTTAAGTTTTCTGTATAATATTGTTTTCCTCTGAGTATTTTTTAGATGACAATATTTCCTTTAATTATTACCTAAAAGCATGTTTATAAAATACGCTTTTCATATAATATGACTAGATCAAAAAGTACAAAAACCGTCAATTATCGAGTTTCGGGTCTTAAAATTGAGACCATACCAATAAATTGTTTGTTCATTGTTATTGGGTTCTGATAATACAATGAGGACTTTAATGGTATAACAGTAAGTATTGTCTAAAAATATACAGATTTAGAAACTAAAAGAAAAGAATCTACAGTTTAAAAGCAGGAAGAGATTACACTAAAATCAAAACAGTAATACAATGAAATACTACATCACATTTTTCAACATTTACTTTCAGACATACAAATAATACATGTAAGAAAAGTATTTATAAAAATAACAAATTCATGATTAATGATTAAAATGTTTAGTCATTATCTTTGTTTACTTCGTATTTGAATATCCTGGCTGTGTCGTCATCGGAGGTAGTGAGAATCAGGTTTTGTTTGGCGTTGTAACATAGATCTAGTATTGCTGATCTGTGGCCAGTCAACATTTGTTGTCTCACGCTGGACTTGCCATCGTAAACTCGCACTGAGCCATCCAGACACCCCGTGATGAGGTTATTCTTAATCCATAACATTTTCGTAACACCTTGTGAGCTCTCATCCGCTTTCTCACATTGATGCCGAACCATTTGCCTCGTGACGTCCCATATGCTGATGGCGCCAGTTAGTGTTCCTAAAATAAAGCAGTTTTTAATATAAAACCGTTTCTATTTTTAGTATTTAAATTTTCATGACAGTTTATTATTAAACTAGCAGAGCCCCAGAGTTTCACTCACCTAAATACCAATTATATGGAAAGGGTTATTTATTATATTAGCCTACGCCAGACACAACACAAATAATGTGGCTTTCTGATTTATAGAAAAATTACAACCTGTTTCAGTAGATCCAGGGAGTACCCCTTACAAGCTCACAAACTTTACCTCATTATAGTAGTAAAGATTAAAGCCGTGCACTACACAGTTTTAACCGCATGTATTATCCCTCCTTAAATAATTGTGAAAATTACCTAATCCAAAATATCCAATAGGTTCCTGTGAGAATGCAACCACTTCTAAATCGTTTTCCACTTGATGCTGTCCAACTACTTTGCCGTTTGATGGAGTTGATAATATAACTTTACCTGCAAATAACAGTCTTATTATTTCAATAGAAAACATTGCTATAGAAATTGTGTTATTGTATCAAATACTAACCAAAATCAGACTTTTTAAAATAAAATTCAAGTAACAATGTTCCATTATATTCTTTTACTGGCTTCCTCACAGTTTTACCAGCATTTTTTACTCAATAGATGCCTATGTCATAATAACTATCTGCATACCATATTTCAGCACAATCAAGTGGCTTGAACTGTATTGATAATTCGGTCAGTCCTTAAGCAATGGTTACCTTTTATAATATAAATAAAGTAGATAGTAATTAAGTAAGTAATACCATCAGTAGAAATGGATGCAATCAAATTGTTTTCGGGATGTGTATCGACAGCTGTCACTCTGATTTGGTGCACATTGGCTGGTATTTGCGCGACTACAGCACATGTCTTCAGATCCCACACCTTGACTGCACCATCTTCATACCCTGATACCAGTCTCACTCCATCGCTGAATACCTAAAATAATTAATATTTTTATAATTTTTGTAGACCAATAAAAATTGTTACACTTCTTTTTTGCGTATCAACTCATATTTTTGAGGACCAGAACTCCGCCACCGATATGGCACTATAAGTGGCCTTGTAAAGGTCCTCGCGTGTGCAGGTGTAGGGACACGCACGGCAGGTTATTAAAATAAACACTGTAAATAAACAAGGAACAACCCCAGGTTGAGATTTTCAATGTTTTTCATGAGATAAATACTTTATTAATGGTGATTGAACCAAAGATATGTAGAGATATAAGAGAGTAAGATTGTTGTTTTATTATTTCATTGAATTTTTGAAACTGAAAATTAAAACTTACTTTACCACATTCTACTTTAATATTATGTCCTTGCAATATTTTAATATCGCCTGATGGTATTTTAAAAACATAAATATCTCCTGTGTTCACTCCGCATATTAAAACTCTTGCTCCAAAGTGCCATAAGCCAAATGAGAGGTCATCTGCCTCATACTCATACACTACAGACCATGGTTCTGTTTGATTGGTATCTGTGTTCACTTTCCATACTTTGATAAGTCCAGCCATGTCCGCTGTAGCTAAGTAAGCACCATCAAAGCTGAACCCGACAAATATTACAGAGTCCTTGTGCCCGATGCAGTCCATAACCACTTGTCCTGTCTCTACTGACCATACAAATGCTTTGTCGTCCTCTCCTCCGGTCACTGCTAGCTTACCCTCAGGATGTAGGTCACAGCAGAACACTGAGCCCACATGTTTGCTGAATACTAGCATTGAATGGTCCTCAGGGGGTTCCTCCATTTCGTCGTAGTCTTGTTCTGGTAGCTCTTCCATGTCATCGTCACCGAGCTCGATCTCTTCAACTTCTTCGAAATACATGTCGTCATCCATGGCCGATATTTCATCACCGTTTATAGAAGACGGTGGCGTATCTTGGTCTTGACCACGCATTGTCTGAAGATAATAAATAATGTAATATTAAAAAAAATTAAGGTATAAAATACAAATATTAAATAGAGAGTGAGATATTCGGCACTACTAACCTCTCTTGTTGCGTGTATTTGTAAAGTTAACAATTATTATTGGCGTAAGCCAAACACTTTTATGGTTTATGCAATAACAATAACTACGTCCGCGATAGAGATTTTAGATTAACTTTAATAGAATATAATAAAAATAATAATTAACTAAACTACTGTTTTTTTTTGACAAACATACACACATGTTGACTTGACGACAGCTCCAAAAACATGTTTTTTTTTTAAATAATTTTTATTCATGGCCATAGATACAAAGAAAAACACATGTTCAATAGCAGGGTAACCATGAAGTTGTATGTAAAAAATGGAGCCCAAACTTGGAACAACAGCTTGAGTCAAAGACCTACGTCTCTGTGGGCCGATCTCTCTTTTTAGTCAGACCTTCTCTTTCTAGAGGTTACCTTAGTTAGAAAGAGAGAGCCTGCCCACAGAGACGCGATAGTGATACATATAGGTATGCTTCAATTAGGTATTCGAAGTGTGGACTCCATTTTTACCTTTAACTTCATGGCTCTAAGGCGGCTTCTTCCTGTGGCTTCTTCCTTCAGAGCCCAGAGAGAATCTTGGTCGTGATCCTACTTCTATGGTCAGGTCAGGTCTGTCACTGTCAATGGTATGGTATCTGGCATATGTCAATGGGCTGGAGTGGATCAGTGGAGTGAGGTTATTATAATTCGAAGTAACAAAATATATTTTTGATTTCATTTCTTATAATAAATGTTCATTTCTTCTAGCAAAGTAGCAATTTAGTAGGGGGAAAATATATATTTAAACTATACCACAAGTTATTCTGGCACTATGACATCTTTAAATAGAGGTATTTGTTTGACTTTTGTATTTAATCATTTCCAATCACGATATTATTTAATAGTATTTTGTAATCATTCAAACATTTCTTTGCAGGTTTACTGCAGACCCAAGTAGCTTTTACTGTAGCGAAGCGATTTCGCGGTAAAATAAACGTCCAAAAACCTCGTAAACCTCATTTCGAAAAGCAACTGTTACTTGATTTAGCTAAGCCAGTCCATGGCCCTCCGAGATACACTTTACCGGAGATTGTCTTATGTAAAGAAAATAAGAGAAAGACGAAAGAAATCGACAATCCATTTGAAAGAATTTTGGCTCGAGAATGCCTTGATTGGTTCAACACTTCAAAAATGGTAATATTCCTCCATATGAACTCAATATCTATGGAGGATAAAACCCCAGTTTTCGCAGCTTTAGTGAAAAATAAAATGCATTTGCGGCGTTACGGTAAAAAAATTGTGAGTATGGCCACCACTGGAACCCGGTACGAGGCAGTTAACCATCTGTTTACATCACATCAAGAGATTATATTTGGTCAACCAGAATCTATTGGCACTATGTTTAAAATATTGAAGAAGGCACCTCAACTTGTTGTTATGGGTAAATATTCTAATTATTATAATCTAATTTTGGAAATAAATTTCTTTTCATAATTTAAAATATTATTAAAAGTAATAAATAAATATTTTTATTTTTTCCAGCTGGAATAATTCAAGATAAACTTATGTCCAAAAATGAACTGGTTGAGTTCAGTCAATTGCCGAACTTGGATATGGCTAGGAGTCAACTTTGTGCAGTTCTTAATAGTGCAGGACAAAGCATTGTGGGTCACCTGAATCAATGCCAACAGACACTCGTCTCTCACCTTGAAAAACATGTTGAATTACAATCTAAACCTCAGGAAGAGAATAAGAGTTGAAATAGTTTATTGTAATGCTTTTAGTGTAATATAATGTTTAGTTGTTATCTTGCTGTATGATTCTATCTCTTTTTATTAAGTAATCTTTATAGTATTGCTTGTAGTTAACTTTATGGGCCCCGGTGTGTTCAATTTCTTCAACATTGTTGGAATTTGTGACAAAACATCCCTTTTTTTCTATTTCTGGTTATAACTTAGTAGTTTTGGTACGTCTAGTAGTTTTGTGGGATGGGCCATCAAATAATGAAAAAGTCACAAAACAGGTAAATTTCCTTTTAATTATTGTAATATTACAAATCTTTGGTAGGAGTTACATATAACTTAAAAACTAAATCCAAAAGAGATCATAATTACAACTACTTTTTAAAGTGGTACATAAAATCCTAATAATATGAATACTTGAGCAATATTGACATATTAAGACGTTGAGAGAGTTTTTACTAAAGAATAAAACTGAGTTAAAATTAGATTAACATATTTTATCTAATTAAAAGTAATTCAAAGTACTTTGAATCTTTACAAATATTAACATAAATTGATTCATTAGTAATCATAAAAATATTTATTATAAAACCCAGAACATACAGAGGCTATATGCGGTTCAAGAGTAAAACTGAGGATAGCAAATGTGTGCTAACGCGAGTACCGCAGCAACTTTTTGTTACCAACTTATTTATAATTTTTGTTACTCAAACATTAGCACAATAATCGCCCCAAAAATACTATCAGTACCTCCTCAGTGCGTTATTTGTATTAAAAATAAGTATACTATTGCTTTTTACTTGGAAACTAAATGATGTTAACATTGTTCATTCAGTTAAGTAACATAGTAAGAATACTATGTCTCCCCAGCCCAGCGATAAAACCACCCAGTTATACAAAATTAAGTACATCAATTTCCCATTTCGAAGTTTCACAGATGAGATAGGTATTAGAATTTTATTTCCATCTTAGATCGCATCAGCGTTTAACCTAAGGTGCGGTAAAACGCTAAAAGCCGTAAAAATGTACATATTATCTCGTATATTGACTGCAAGTATTATAAGTTTATAGTGGCATATAACTTATACATTTTTATTAAAAAGTAAGGCTGCAGACCCACTACGGCCTATGTGTGCACGTGTGTCATCAGTGATGTTACCAGTCAAATACCTATCGCCATCTAGTCCCAAATTAGGCATAGGTAGGATTACTGACGCTAGGCAAAGTATAAAATATGTATAAGTTTCTTTTTGTAAATACATACTTAGAATAGAGATTGAAAATGCCTAAACCAAGACAGACACACTTGTTTGTCTATAGCGGTTCTCGAACCTGTAATTTTTTGACATAGCAGGGAGGGTCACTCATTACCAACTTCATTATTTGAACGGAAAATGAATAAGATTGAGCGTGGGTTGTAAATAAAGTGCACAGCATAGCCTCTGTGGGTCCGCGACCTGATACCACATGCTGATACTCAATAGAACACAGTTTATTAACAACAATAAATATTCATGGCGTCGCAGTTAGCCGATTTGTCGCAGTTGCTAAGGCAGTAAGTGCAACTGCTGCTTCGACTTCGTCGCGATCATGACGCGATAACGTGTTCACGGCAAACCTTTGACTCTTGTTTTCCGACCTCCTCTTCTTCTCCTCTAGCCACCAAGAGTAGTTATTCTCACTCGGCTGGAATCTTGCTGCACTTTCCAACCATTTACTCAACAGCACTGGACTCGTCAATATCTTATTGTCTTCCATATCTTTTGTGGTATTTATATCTACGCTGTAAGAGTTATTGTTTTCACAACCAACTTTCATAGTCAAAGATGAGTCAGATTCTTCATGTTGGTAATCTTCTTCGGGACTGTTTGCGTATTCTGTGTCTATTTCAAGATTTTCATGTTCTGAACTTGTCGGCTCCGGTTCACTCCAAATGCTGTCATCAGAGCAAATACTAAATTGTTCAACGTTACCTTGTGCGCGGTCGTTGTATGTCCGTATGAGATGTCCCCATGTCTGTTGGTTGCGATCCACGTTCACATTTTTCAATTTACGTCTCCAATTTGCAAACCAGTTGCATATCTGTAAAAAGTAACGAGTATGGTATTTAACTCCGCTTCAGTTAAATCACAATAGACGGAACAAAACACTGTAGTCAAGAAAGCGGAGACAAAAATAGTGCCTATTTATGTACAAATAGCAATATCTGGCATCGCTCCAATTAGGTTGCTGGTAGGCATAAAGTGATATCTAAACCCGTGAAGGTGTGGAATACAGGCACCTCTATAAAATGATCCTTTATTGCTCACCTGTATATAAGTCAAGCCCGTCTCCCGAGACAAATATTTCTTTTCTTCCCTGTTTGGGTAAGGATTCTCTCTCCGTCGCACTAACCAATCCTTCAAATATCGTTTAATTTCTGGCGTAAACAATCTTTTCTGTGGCCGTTGGCCGGCGACTAAACTCCTCCTGAAATAAAAGAAATATCGTAAAACATGTTTACGTTAAACGAAGTGTTTTTACCACACATAACCAAAATTGAAATTGGGATTAATTTTTATGTTTTAATTTGTAATTACAAAATATTTACTGCGCTTTATGTCGTATATAATTATGACGCACAAAGAAAATTATTTCATGAATACTGAAAGTAATGAGTCATGTCAAAAGGTACGAACCGAGTGTATCTCCTGTTTCTGACTGGCCTTGAAGATTTTCTATTGTCCTCTTTAGTTGTAGATCCATCCATGCTTACGTCTTCGCTCGTTCTTTGGATAAGGGTCATCGGAATTCGGTATAAGTATTTAATTTTGAAAGCGATATGATTATAATCCTTTACGGGGAGCACACTAGTAGGGATCGTCGGCACGTGCAAGGGCTCCACGGCTTGCGACACGTCTCGTGTCTCGCAGCAGTGCCGCTGCGGGGGATGCTCAACGTTCTATTAAAAAAATAAGGACATGATGACATAAATAGATTATCTTTCGAAGAGCACAACCAATTCTTAATTAACTTCGAACACTTTCATAGGTAACACATTGTTCTATCTCTGAGTGCGTTGATGTAACCGAAACATGACGGTCACATTCCTTAGTTCACTTTTAGATGTTAACTAGTATTGACACTATTTGATTGTGTTAAAGACGGATTTGATTACAATTTATATCTAAACAAAGAACGGGTTTCAAATGGCGACTAAGTTTTAGGGTTTTATATTCATTAATTAATGTTACGAACAAAAAACATGTTAGCTATTACGTGTGCTCTCGAGGGTCAATGTTCTTGTTTTTGAATAGTAGAGCATTACTAGACGTGTTAAACATATTTATTTATGTTAAAGGTGAGAAATTTTGAAGTCTTATTGATTAAATTTATGTTTAAAATGAAAGGAAAATATTTATTATAATAAATTATTTGTTTTGCACGTACCTGGATGCGGGAAAGCTTAGGCACTGTGTGAAAATGGCGTCGGATAAGCGTGCGACGACAGCGCCGCGGCGCGGGCGCATCGCCGCTGCAAATTGTGTTATTTTCAGGATCTCTCCCGCGACGTCTTCAGAAACTTCAAGACAATAGGTAAACATGTTAACGCGGTTTATTTAATTGACAAACGTATGTTATATTACTTACTAACTGTTAGCTGCTATTTTACCAGGTTTAAGGTAAATTATGTTTCTTCGTGATAATGTAGCTTTCTATTAGAGAAAGAACTTTGTGAATCGGTCTAGTAGTATTGAGTTTACTCATTACACGTTTATTTACTTAATATTAGGAAACGTAACGTAGCTTATTAAAGGCTTATTAAAAGTTTTTACATGCAGTTATAAAATACAACATTTCTATAATATTTTTAGAATACTTATATATTGTGGACGTTTAGGAGATAATAATACTTCCTTGAACTAGATCCTAGATGAAAATATAATAAGATTACTTAACGTACTCAGTTGAGAGTCATGTTCTAGCACCAACTCTATACTTTTTAGTGAAAACAAACATGTATTAGACTCTACCAAGTAGAGTATACTTTATCACCTGTTAAAATATTTTGGAGGTGTAAGGTATTTATTTTTTCTTTATGTATTGTAGGTACTGATACGTAGAATGTATTCATTATGACATGTTGGTTATTAAAAGGCTGTAAAATAGACATTGGCAAGTTTTTATGACAATTTTGTATAAATCAAGTAGGTAGGTAGGTATATACACTTGTGTTAGTAAATGGTAGAGTACATTGTATTGCACGTTGTTTATAGGTACATATTTATATTTATTTATAGAT
This sequence comes from Timandra comae, assembly GCA_958496195.1. NCBI lineage: Eukaryota > Metazoa > Arthropoda > Insecta > Lepidoptera > Geometridae > Timandra > Timandra comae. The sequence continues at coordinate 4,602,471 of OY292355.1, read as the reverse complement.
AGGTATAATATTTGTGAATGAGTGCGGTTTTAGCCAACGTAGTTGTCCTTCTTTTGTGGTTAAGGGATTTTATTTCATACCAAAACTGCAAAATAGTTCCAAGAAAAATGATGCAACTTGTTGTAATGTGGCATCAGTTAAAAACAACTGATGCCACAACTTGTAACTTATGAAAATATTACGAATTCAGCAAGTCTAAATATAAATTATGGAAAACACCTTGACAACGAAAGTGTTAAATCGATATGAACTGTAAATGATGTTTAGGTAATTTAAATAAATTAAAGTTTCCGATAAATACAGGTAGAGCGTTCAATTTTTGCCGCGAACAAGCAGTATAACATTATAAACTGTTTGGTGGTTATTGTATTTCGCCTTCCTTGTCTGATTTGTGATAAGGTCGTCTAGACATCCTTGTTCGCGTGAGCGTGTGGCGTGTGATACGCGCGGAGTCTCCCCTCGTCACATGCGCCGTGGTAACCGAATGGAGCGCAAGGCAGCTCGGCCAATTCGCGTTGTTAGATAGCGGCGTCTGAAATCGGTATCATTTCGTTACATTCCAGTTTTCCAGATCATAAATATGGTTACAGAAAAGTGAGTCAGTCGTGTTAGTTAGCTCGCGGCGGAGTGTTTGCTCGACAGTGCGCGCCGGCAGAGCCCACGCGTTACAATTCACGTGTACCCTACCGGTCAAAAGGATTGATTTTTTACGGAATGGGCGAAGAATCTCAAGCCAGCGATGGCAAAGTGGTATTGAAACGTAAAATAACATTGTTCAATGGTGTTGGTATCATTATTGGGACTATCATTGGTTCTGGAATATTTATATCGCCGACAGGAGTTTTCTCGTATACAGAGTAAGCAATTCTTATGTTTCCCGCCTTTTTATTGAATGATAGTAAATATTGTGATTCATTAATAGATGCTACAAAATCATGTTTCAGTTTTATTTCAATGTTTTTTGTGACAAGATACTTTTTTGATACGTGTTATAAAGTTAATAAAGCGGTTATTATTAATAATAGCTTTAGGACTTACATCCTTCCGTTTACCTACTTAGTTTACTAACTGTAGAAGTTCTCGTGTTTTTTGGTGTCTTTTATGTTATTGCAGTTTAGTGTAAGCTGCAGATAGGTTAGGAGCACACATGGACCCCCATAAAAGTGGTGACAGTACAGATGTTTGTTAAAAAACGTGTAAAACACGATATAGGAAAAATTATAAGGAAAAATAATGTGTGATGTCGTGTACGTAAGCAATGAAAATTAAATAAAATGTAATAGGTAGTAATACTTACTTCAAAGTCAGACAGAATTTCTGTTACATTATAAAGCCTATGTACCTATAGATAAAAGATAATTTAGCCGTAACAAATGTGATTGGATCAATATAAACTCTATTAAGTATAATGTAATAGGTACTATCAGTATCAACGTTATTCATTGATAATGTTCCGGAAACGAGAAACAGTGTAAACAGTCACAAGTGACTTAAAAGAATTCCATTATTAGTGGACATTAAATTGTTATAGACACTTGTTGAGTGTCCACTTACTTTACGTACTTAATTCTGTATTCCATTCATTCTACTCGTACAAAAACCTAAGTACTCTACAACTATATTTATTAAATACAATGATTGATTCATGTTTTATAAGACAGGATCGTAAAAAACAAACATTAATTAATCCTTTATTAGAAACCACTGAAATCAATGACAGTTTCAATTGTTCGAAGTTCAATTTCACTTTAAGATTTAAGTATCACGTAAGAATTTAGATGGTTTTGAGCCCCTTAGTCCTCCCTGGATCTGCCAATGCAATACAATGTGTAGATTTTATACTATCTTCTTACAACTTACTTTTTATAAGCACTGATAACGCGAGGAGGACGTTCACGTAATATGTGGTAACTGTGACACCTGTCTTATAATAAATACTAACCTACTAATATGAACATAAAGATTGCCTTGCGGTCTCTACGTTCAGCTCATCCCCAAGACATAAGTTATTGTATTGTCCCGGTTGTCGTACTCAAATCATCGACAGACGTTACATGAAGATGGAGCCCTCAAATATAGAGAGATAGAGCCCTCAAGCACGCATAAATGACCCAAAAAGAGGTCTAACTGTGGAAAATTTTCAACATTATAAGTACATATGCCTTCAATCTACATTAATTGGCAGTAGAATTAGATCTGGCAATGTTTACGTTAAGATAAGAAGATGTAGCTACATTCGACAAGTGTCTGAGAATGGATTCTTTCTAAAAAGTTCCGTTATTTATGTGGTCAAAAGGTTTAAGGGACTTATTTTTAAAAGGAGCGTTACACTCTATGTAATTTATGGCTTTGTTTAATATTCTTATTATCTCTAGTTGTGCAAATAAAAAAAAAATGTACTTATTTGAATGGTTCCTATCGAACGAACGTTTACTCTACGTGAAACTCCAAGAAGGCCAAGGCCATTAAAAACATGCGATAGCGAAGTCGTATCTACAGGTTAATTTTTATACCGCTCTAAATTATAGTAAAACCGAAAACATTGGTTCAACTCTCGCCTTCAATTCGCATCTTTTCTCCAAATTTGGATATCTTTAACCGGTTTTATTAATTACACTATAAATATTAAATCTTCCTAAACATTCGCCACAATAAATGTGAATGAACTCTATTATAGTTTTAATGAATTATTAATGAGACGCAAGCTGTTATAAATTCTGTCTCTAGGTAAAACTAACAATACTGACTTTTGGTCTCGTGATTTCTTTCCCACTTCTTTGATTTTCACAAATATTTAACTGTCGGTTGACCTTTAAAGTAGAATGTTCATGATCGTGAACGAGTTGACATTACCATCTGATGTAATAGTAAATGCATTTGAATTTGTAGAAACAAGTAGGCCGTGGCACTAAAACCTGACCCGTAACATTGGGTATGGAATATTTGCAATAGTAAATACATATTTACCTATATTATTATGACTAACTGTAGCTACTCCGCGTAATTCCCATTTCTGTAGGAATACCGGAATGAGAGTATCCTTATTTCCTTTTTTTGTGCCCCTGTCAACATGTATGAACAATAAAAAAACTTATATAAATATTTACATTTTTGGTTATTCTTTTGATTTCTTTCTTGATATATGTAAGTAGCTTAAATAGAAATCTTTTTGGGCAATGAATTACGAATTTCAGAGTTCTAGTTCATAAGACATAATATTCCATAGAGCAGCCCTACTATGTTAATAAAATGTTGAATGAAAATTGTTTTTGTTACAGATCAGTATCGGCGTCGTTAATAATATGGCTTGTAAGCGGTCTGTTATCAACGCTAGGGGCTCTATGTTACGCGGAACTTGGTACATCTATAACGAGATCCGGTGGTGACTACGCGTACATATACACGGCATTCGGGCCCCTTCCCGCTTTCCTACGGCTGTGGATCGCACTGTTGATCATCAGACCGACTACACAGGCCATAGTCGCGTTGACATTCGGCCACTATGTCGTCAAGCCGTTCTTCCCGGAGTGTGACCCGCCACAGGACGCCGTCAAACTGTTGGCTGCTGTTTGTTTGTGTAAGTTTTTAAGTATCTAATTATTTTTATATACCTACTTGACACAGTAGTTTAACATCCGCTAACTTTTAATCATTACCTATAAGTTCATCGGTACCTGCTAAATGTTACGTATCTATGACAAAGTCCATAGTAACATATTGATGATAAATAAAATTATAATAAAATTGTTAAAACATAAAAAACATGTACATATCAAATGTGGGATCATCATACGAGTAGCACATGTACATACTTCGTATTATATGTATGTACCTAATAAGTTGCAATTACCTATCACCTATGTTGAAGATTCTAAAACTACACTTGAAGCAGTAAATAATTTAGCAAGACACTGGTGATGATTAGAAAGTATATTGGCAGTATGATATATTGATTTATGATTCTTGGTCTCGACGACATCCTCAAATGTATAACATCAGTCGCTATCAATTGGCAAACTAATGAAATTGTTTACACTCTGCTCGGAACGCTTTCGATCTCGATTCGCGTACTAAACCGACAATGGATGTTTTGAAGACTTCCGTGAAAGTAATTTACAAATATTGTCTACTACAAAAAACTTATTTGGCGTTGTTTGCCTTCCCATCCGATAAGTTTATTTTTTTACAGTGTTGACCAAGCTTTATTTTTGTTGACCGGTCATATTAATAAAATGATATAAATAAAAAACCAATGTATCACATGACTCGCATGCGTCAGACATATTTTTATAGGTAGGTATAATCCCAATAGTTTTTTTTAACCCCTTAAAAGGGTTGTATAAGTTGAAAGTTGTGTTGTTTGTCTAAGACATTGTAACTCCCAAACGAATACATCTATCTTGATTTGTTTTTTTAGTCAAAGGTACACCCCCTATCATGTCACCTTAACATTAATTTAAGAAAAAAATTTGGTTAACTTTTTAGAATTACCATTAACACATAAACCCATTTAGTTCGTTTACTATCTGATGTTTGTTTACGTTTGTAATACCTCCATCATGCTTATCTCCACACGTGTGTAAAATGTGTAAATTGGAACACTTTCCGAAATTTCGAAGCTTGACTCTCTCCCTTATCAACTTTCTCTTCATTGATCACTACGAACGTGTTAATATTTCGAGTTTTATGTAGTTTTAAGTACATGTCAGTATTTGTAGTTGTAATTTGGTAATGAGTAGTTGGTATTTGCTTGTAATATTCTACTGCTAGGCAATTGCTACTCTCACTGATATATTTGATGATATGATATTCAAAGGTGACAAGGAAAAGCTGTAATCAATAAGCTTGGCAGTACTTTCATTAATTCGGGTTTAATACTACGACGTAGTTTATTTTAACGCCGTCCTCAATGCATAAGATAATCAATCATGTAACAACTGACCCGTAAGTAGGTTAAGGCCCTATTCTAGCAAATATTTAGGTATTTGAGGGGGTGAAGCAGACGAAGTGACGGACGGGCTTGTTGAGAGTAACTCGAAATAATGTGACGACATTCTAAATCCAATATGGCGGACCACCCAAGATGGCGGAGTTGTTTTTTTTTAATGTATTTCTACTATATGGGTATCAAATGAAAAGGATGGTTGAGTTGAGAGTAACTCGATGCGTTTAAAGTGATAAACCGACTAAGAAACTTCTGGCTAAGTTTCTTAGTCTGATTATCACTTTAAACGCATCGACTGGGTAGTAAGTATAAATTCGCTTTCGGCATCGTCCGCTAACGAATGCATCGATTATTGGTCTATATTGGTTATGATTCAAGAAGAAGATTTGTATAGAACAACTCTTTTAATTTGATTACGTTTGCAATAAAAATCGTTTCCTACGACGAATATAAATTACTTATGGAGCATAACAACAGATAGGTACTTGCACATATTGAATACTTATATAAAATCAACAATGCTGTAGATATAGATCTTTGGTTGACTGATTTTATTGTTGGTTTTATTTGACTTACAATTGTATCGCAATATAATGGAATTAACTTACGAAACACTAGTTGCTCCCCGCGGTCTTACTCCCGTTATTCTGATGGTATTTTGACGACACCTTAACTGCCAGATAGGCTCTAAGGAGTAACCTATGCTACTTTTTAACCGACTTCAAAAAAAACAAGAGGAGGTTCTCTATTCGACACGTATGTTTTTTTGTGTGTTTGTTACGCGATTTTTTTGTAATCATGAATAGAGCATTTTAAAATTCTTGTTTCATTAGGAGGCGGATATTCGCGAAGTGGTCCCATGTCAAGGAAATCAGGATCTGATGATGGGATCCAGGATAAATCGAGGAAAACCCGCAACATTGTAGGCTGGGGTGTCGATTGACATTATTAAAAGTAAAACTACCTGTGACTCGTGGTTTTGCTCGCAATATAAATAGACAGTATAAACGTCAGGCTCTATTTTCATTTTTATTTTGTCTTTGGTTAATTTTCTAAAAATTTCTTATACCTTTGTGGTTATAAAGAAGAATGTAATAAAATGATGGTTTAATTGGGATGATGAAGTTAAAAAGAAGTAATTAAATGCAGGGTTACGTTAGATTATAATGAATCATGTGTAACATCAACTCATGGGACAGGATTCAAGCAGTACCCGTTGAGGCTGAACTGCTCGACACTTATAGAGCAGCGAAGAAATCCCTGCAAGAGGCTATTGCCCTCGCAACTCTCACGGCAATCGTGGGAAACGACCTCTCCTTGCCAAATGTAGTCTCTGCTATGGTGAGCGAGGAGAGGTCTTGAATTGGAGTGTCCACCTTTTGTGAGGTCGTACTCTCGCAAAAAGAAGCTGCGGAGAGAGAGCGCGAAGCCCTCTTCACTAACACTATCCGCAGCAGAAGATTGGGCAGACGGAGGCGGTACTACCACTTTGTCCTGCAACCGCCTTAAGCACGATCTGCGGCAGTGATCCCGGGGGAAGATCCACTGCCGCCATATAGGCCTCGAGGTGGCGCGCGCGGTGTGCGCGCTACTTTCGGAAGGGGGCGACTCAACATCTGTCGCCCAGAGCTACATTCTAGCTCGGAGGAGAAACCCTTGACAGGGTAGAGGCGTAGTTCGGGATCGTAGTAGCATGTAGCCGCGTTTCTTCCGGTTTCGGCCATAAGCGCAGAGGTGGCACACCGAGGGGTTTTAGTCGGTAAGCGCGTCGCCGCTCCATCTTTGCGGCGCGGAGTCCGACATACCCCGTCGTTCCCCTGGACAGAGGAAAGACGTAAGGTCTTCCTCCCTCAAAAAAAAGATTCACGTTCACAAGTTACTTTTGGAGTCGGTGACAGCCAAAGCCTTCATTAATATTACGAGTATAGGCGCGTCTCGTGCTATTTTATAAGGAAAAAAAAACTATCCTGGGCTGGCACTGACTCCAAAAGTAACTAATTATAAATTGTAAATATGTATTAAAGATATCGTTTATTTTAAATTATTTTCTTACTTTTTAGTGATGAAGTCGGTTTCTTATTTTTTTTAAATTAACTTTATTAACTCCAAATATCAGAACAGTATATGGAAAAATACGCGAGAAAATCCTGAGGGCATAGATGTACTCATGGAAAAGAGAACTAGGCGTCTCTTTCTCTTGACGGCAGTCCTATACTGACTCCATGATCTGTGGATGACGTATACCTAACCTAAGTACTAATATTTTAAAGGATCAATTTGTTTATTTTGAAAAATATTATTGAATTTACATATGTAGGTAGTCACAGTTCAGATGAGATATTTTTTCCCTAATCATTATACATCCTGATTGATATCTTAAAATACATTCAACTCTCAAAACAACACCGATCGTATGATTATTTTTCGTTGCTCTTGAGTGAATAACTTTTGTTGTTTAGGGAAAATCGAATCAAATTAACAAAAGAAAAATAACTTAAGTTGCAAACATATTTTATTGGATATGATTGGATTTGTAAAACGTATTACATAGATAGACTATCCATCCTTGATTCGTATAACGTTTTATACATCCATTTACGACGTAAAACCACGGAATATAGCTTATACTCGTAATTATAACACGTCATATTGTAACGGTCATGATATTGTCTACATCTAGATATTATTATCTCGACATAATATTGTAACATGAGATGCGGTTGTATAATAAATTAATTGTTTCCCCGCAAACTTGTTGACGGATCGTTAGCCAGATAATATTTTATTAATTGTATGAGATATTATGGAATATTTAGCTATGAATTAATGAGGGATTCAATTAAGTTAATCTACTTACTTTAATACTCATAATGCTTATGAGTAAAAGAAGACTTCGAATTAATTGTTTACCAAAAATACTTAACAATATTTTAGGAAAATAAATCAATAAAAGGGGACACTCATAAAACGGGGATGTGAGTCGAGAAAGAAACTGCTGGTTTTTTCCTACAGTATAAATGTAAAATTCCCTACTTTATAAGCCTGATGCTAAGTAATTCAATAGGATTTAAACGAGTTTGACGACAAGAAGGTCCGGTCTTTTGCTTTTAATTTGCTAGATTAAGTTGCCAACTCTGAAATCCACTTAAATATTCAACGTAAGTATACAAACTGTCTTTTATCCACAATTCGTCAAACAGAAATCTAAAAGGAATACTAAATAAATATTTGATAGCACTGCGTCTCGAGATGGATCGTGGGCGGAAACTCCCACTTAACCTAATTACAGCCGACAAGGGAAGTTACTCTCTTACTCGAAATGAGTCTTCGGATATAGTGCCGACACTTTGTACACTAGATGTGAGCTTTAGATTAGATACAGGATTCAATTAAAACATCCAAAGGGGATTTTGATATGCAATTAATGACGGGAGGCAACCTCCGTTAATGCTCGTATGCAAGTACGAGTACCTATCTGGTGTCATTTTGAGATACACTATAGAATAGACAATCCATCGCGTAATTAATGAGTGATATAAATAATGAGTGGTTGGCTTTTAAATGTTCGAACCACTTTTTTGTGATAAGTTACAAATAAATACCTTCATAGCGTAGTAATGAGACGTTCATAGCTATTCATTTGCTCTAAGTTGAAGGAAGCATTTCATAAATACTAGCGGCGCCCCGCGGTTTTACCCGCGTAGTTCCCGGTCTCGTAGGAATATGGGGATAAAATTATGCTAAAAACCTTCCCACTGAATCACTCTATCTATTAAAACAAACCGCATCAAAGTCCGTTGGGTAGTTTTAAAGATCTAAGCATACATAGGGTCAGAGAAAGCGACTTTGTTTTATACTATGTAGTGATAATCATTTTCTAGAACACCAAGTTCTGGAACCTTATTTAGAATAATATTTCACGACTAGTCTCGCGTGTCGAACTCAGCGAAAAGCTATTGAAGTAAAACTGCACTAACAATTTGCAATCACGCTGCAGTCGTGAAGTCGTGAAGCCGTTTCTGCCTAAACCTAATCATGGATCGTCTTTTGTTACCAGGTGTCCTGACAGCGGTGAACTGCATCAGTGTACGATGGACGATGAGAATTCAAGATGTCTTCACGTCCTCGAAGTTATTGGCGCTTATCATTATCATCATCTCTGGAATTTGTTACATTTGTCTCGGTAAGTGGATATTTTTATCTTATTACAACGTATGGAGTTTTTAATAGACGGGGAAATGAAACCTCCGGTCCCTTTTTCAATCATATTGTATGGAGAAGTGTGAGAATTGATTCATTTGAGCAGAAAACTCATTGAGGTGATAACTGATAAGGATCTCGCCCCATATCGCCTTTTGAGGGAGCTTAATGGTCAAGTTACTAAGCAACACGCTTTGCCGTATCCCTAACGGCAGCTAACATTTGGTTCCCGGTCCTCGGCGAACGCGACGTCATTAAAAGGTGGTTAGCATTACCAAGGGGGAATCCTTTTTATCTGACTCTACTGTACTGTATTTAAAAGGAAAAGGAGCAAAGCAATATGGAATTACCTACTATTAAAGAGGAAACCTAACAATGAATAACATTCGAAATTCTATTATTCTAGTAATAATAAAGTCGAATCAAATCGAAGTTGGCAGGTTACCTACCACTTAAAATACAAAACATGGTATTTTCCTGTTGTTCTACAAGTTTTGACGCATAATTTTGTAGTATAGATATATGATGATGATTGGTAAATATAGGATTAAATAACATATTTTGGCAAAAAAATATCTTTACAATTGATGGCTTTGTAAATGTTTATGTTAAGTTATTAAAAATATATCTTAGTGAGTGCCTAATGTTTTCACTATTGTTGCTAAAACCCGCGTCAAATCCAAATGGCGAAAGATAAAGGAGTGACCTTGAATTTATCATTAAATTCAGTATGTTATTTGTTACGTACTTCATTGTATTTTAAATACTAGGTTACACATCGCGGTTTTATTAGCTCTTTATAAGTCTTTTCGTGGAGGTCATGCGTTCATTTCGTGTATAATACCTGGAATGTGTTATATTTCCCAATCATGAAAAGGTTATAAGTAATTTACTTGCTAAGTATTCAATTATCGCGACTATTATAAGTAGGTGTTCATAATTCTAGCCTTGATCCACCTTTAAAAAACTGTACCAAAATATTCTAAGTAGAATTTTGGTACCTACAGACTGTTCAGTTGTCCTGTCAAAAACTTGCCTGAACTTTCGATAGCTTTAATCGATTTGATTGATTACTTTAAGATATACTGTTTCTATACAAGTATCTAATATACAGTTAGAATATACGCAAAGCATTTTCTATCACTTATGATATTAATATCTACAGTAAGTAGGAGTATACAATATAGGTACATATACTTACATAGATGTAGGTAGTCCCCACGCTTACTTAACGCATGCTGGCGATCTCAAACACGAGAATAGGACCCGTATGGAAATTCCCAGCGGCCTACAATCACGTCTCCCATTACTTATGATTGATTATGTTGGTACTGCTGATAATGATGCGAATGACTCTGAAAATGTTTCTTCGAGCTGTTGAGTTATGACAATAGATATTGATGATGAAGTGGGTTAGAAATACAAAATGTTTATTAGTTTGCTTGGAAAATGCAATGTTTTTAATAATATAAGTACTTACTTACTTATAACTTGTAGGAAATTATCAATCTATACGACTCTACTCTAGTAGTCCTAGTCAGTAATTCGTAAAGTTTGTTAAAAACTCTCAATGTTGGTAAAGATAAGATAAACATAGGAAATTGTTACAAGACGGAAGTAAACTTATATTATGCAAAGATTGTAGTAACTTTATGGTACGGTACGTTACGTTACCTATATACTTTACTCATTGTAGTAATACTAGTACATACATAGGTACTTAATATATATCTAATATAAAAAATTCTCGTTTTTTTATATAATAATTACTCAGTTTTCGTTGCCATACTCCTCCGAAACGGCTTGACCGATTCTCATGAAATTTTGTGAGCATATTTAGTAGGTCTGAGAATCCGCCAACATCTATTTTTCATCCCGTAATTCCTACGGGAACGGGAACTACGCGTGTGAAACCGCGGGGCGCAGCTAGTAGTAGTATAGTATACTATTGCTTACTTTAGCTTTCATACGAGTTGATTGACCAAGTGCAAGCCAAGTGTACAATGCATTACTGTGCCTATTTACACTATTTATACAAGTATAAATAAGTTTATTGCTCTTGACAGTTCTAGAATTTTCTTTTTATGACAAGAGACTGGTTGTGACCTTGTTGCAGGTTCGATATCAAGGCAAACATTTATAAGCATTAAGCATGAACATATGTTCGTTACGATCCAGTATTTTTTGTTATGTTGGAGTTTTACAAAAAGAACTTACTTATTTGAATGTGTATGATCATTTGATCATCCTTTATCCAATTTTCATAGTAAGCTTTTCTTAAGTCGGGTGTAATTATTTGTGATGAATTTATATATTTTAGTCTCAGTTTTCAATATAGGTAATTTGCCCAAACAAACAATAACAAAATTGTTTAATGACTACCGAACATTGTTTAAATTTTCCATTGATTTCAATTGAGGCAATAAATTGTAATTTTTATATTTAAGTAAGTACTAATATTTTGATTGATCGAGTCCAGAATTTTCTATGACCGAGTGCGCATTTATTCTACACGAATCTATCTATATCCTACTAATATTATAAAGGCGAAAGTTTGTATGTATGGATGTTTGTTACTCTTTCACGCAAAAACTACTGAATGGATTTTAATGAAACTTTACAATAAGCTTGCTTATACATCAGAATAACACATAGGATACTTTTTATCCCAAAATTCCAACGGGAACGGGAACTTCGCGGGTGAAGCCGCGGGGCGCTGCTAGTATTATATAAAACTCTTCCGGTACTGAGTTATGTACTGACTGACTGACTGACTGACAGACAACGCACAGCCGAAATTACTGGTCGTAGAGACCTGAAATATGGCACGTATGTTTGTTGGGGGGAGTAGGCTACCACTAAGAGAGGATTTTTGGAAATTCCCAATAGGCGGAGAAAAGGGGGTAAATTGAAAACTGCGCGGGTGAAACCGCGGGGCACTTCTAGTTACGAATAAGTAAGTAAGTAGGTATATCTTCGATAAATTGTACTTAATCGTTGACGAGTTAAAAGTTGATTTATTCTTGTAAATATATTAAAAGGAATCAGTGATGACTACATAATTTAAATGTGACAAACAATTTGATAAGAGTAATGAATTAATTTATGGGCCATAAATCGTATTGACTCTTTGTATTAACGGAGTCTTGTTGTTCATGTGAATGGAGGCTTTTCTGTATTGCTGAGTACGTTGTACGATAATAAATGGACATTAATAGTTCGTTTTATTGTTATCAATAAAATATTGGTTAATAAGTTATACTCGTATTACTAAAATCGCATAGTGTAGTCCCGTTGTCCTTTTGGCCACACCAATGAGGCCAAGAGGAATTAAAAAAGCTATGAATATTTCAAATCTGGAAGTGTGATAGATTTTTTTGTAAATTGCCAAATAAAAGAGCAGAGGACTGGCTAGTGGCTAGCCCAATAAACTTGCTTGTTTTTGATAGGTCACGTTTGTAATACTTTTGTAATAGCATATAATTAGCCAAACAATTTGAAATTAGTATTTGTTTTTTATTCTTTTAGCATAACTTAATCCAAAACCTTGATTGATTATGTGAATGGTATTAACCCTGAAGTGTTCATTCTTTATCACGCAATTCGCGCCAATCGCCTGTAGCTCACCTAGTTGTACGCGCAACCTAAATACTTACAGATCAGAGATCATTTTGTTGTAAAAACAATTTGAGGTCATGTCAACAATGTCTTTGGTATTTTTAATTATTGTATTTTTAACAGCTATGTATCGTGTGTTTTTTACTTACTGATCTGAGAATCAGTGGTCAGTGCCCTTCTTTACTATCCCTCTAGCAACATTTATGCAAAATAGCATGATCAGATAAGTTGTTATGTCAAACAAATAAACAAACTGACTTTTTATTTGATTTGAAACATGCTTTTTTATTTTGTTATAAATTCAAAGGCGTATTTTTTTTAAATTTACGCAAGCAAAATGATACAATCTTATTACTGCTTTGAACCCTGTTTATTATATTAACAAGGGAGGCGGAAGCGGGTGAGACTCGCTGAGAACTTACTTTACTCGACAGATTTGAAGCTGGTAGGAACAAATATCGATATTTAGATATCGATATTAATTTATCGATATTAATTTGAGACATACTTAGGTACTTATGTCTAAAATTGTGTAGGGTTACTGATGAAATTAGTACATTTAGAAGGTCTAATGCGTGTAGGTGACTTAAAATTCAAACTATGTAGAGTATGAGTATGAGTAGAACTATGTACTTGAGCTAGTTATTTAGAAATATCATGGTTTACAATACCAAAATACATTGCTACGAATTGAACCAGAATAAAAAATATTTTGTTTTTATTACAGGACACACAGAAAACTTCCAGAATTCGTTTGAAGGAAACTACAGCGCTGAGCGAATCGCTCTTGCGTTCTATTCCGGTCTATTCGCCTTTGGTGGATGGAACTATCTCAATTTCGTTACTGAAGAACTTCAGGATCCTTACAAGTAAGACTTTAAAATTGTTTTTGCTTTAAATTCTATTAAAATGTTTACAATTTTTTGTTATAAATTACTAAGTTTCTAACAAACTGAGAGTAAGACATCTCATGCAGATTATGAAATTTACTTAATTTAAAAAGAAAATTGAAACGACATTTCTTCTTCCCTTTTTTTGCTTAACAAAAAGCTAAACAATACCATTTTTCTATAATCTCAATATTCTAGTAACATCTGGTTTATATTATATTGCAAACTATATTTTTCGCTAACAAACGGAGAAAACCCTTATAAGCTTAGTTTGTTATAAGCACGCGTCAAACTCCGATAAAATCCTGTCGATACCGTGATACTATAAAATAAGTTTCATTCAGAAAAGAAAGAAAAAAACACAGTTTAATAATTATTCGATTGTTATCTAAGCATTAATATTTATGTAATGCATCAATAACGTTTATTAGAAGTAAAAATAGTGTCAAGTACGGCTACTTGTTCTCCAAACATACTTACCGGTAATGATATACAATTGCAAACAATTGACTTTCAAATCCTTTCAAGTAGTTCCCACGAGAGGACCGCAAACAGTACTCAAACGTTTCATTTCACTTTGTTACAGTGAAATTTAGAAGATTTCCTATTGAAAAGGACTCGGTTTTCTTTTTATTTCATGTATTTTGTGCTTAAGTGATTGATTACTTAAGAGTCTGATCGAAATGTTTGTATTAGAATTTTGATTTCGTGAATGAATTAATGAATGAGTATGGATTGTTGTGTAGATCCTACACTACAAACAAAGGATTGATAGTTCAACGTTGTTTAATAAACTCCTTTAATTTACCAGAGGACCTTAAATTTTAAGTAACTCCGCATATGAGAATGAGCAAATTCTACTTTAAAATCGTATAATACATACTTATAAAGTATAATACGTATAGTTGGTCTACCAGAATTCCTCTACTTATAGACCTCATATATAACCAAGGAAGCATATCTTGGTCATATGAGGTCTTTGACTAGAATCCGTGTTATAACCTACTTACCAATCTCAAGTTAGAGAACGAATGAAAATAATCATTATGTATTAATGTATACGGTCCGACCAACAGTAGTAAAAGGTCTTGGAAGTCTTATCGCTCGTTCTCACTTACACTATTACATGTATTATTCATTGGATTCGTTTAGCACACACTTGACCAACACGTGAACATTAGAAAAAATCAACAGTAAACGGGATATACACGGTTTATTATCACGTCTCTGGCAAACGGCCAGTTTTTGCGTATTGCATCTATTTGTTGTGCTTTTTAATGTTACATTTAATGGTCGGTTTAATCATGTAATGCAGTTAGACGTTTTATATTACGTACTATTAAAATAGTGTCAGATTTTTTGAACTAGGAAGTGACGTATTTTATGACGTGTATATTATTATCAATCGCGTAAACGATGTTAAGATATTTCATTAAAGCGAACCGGAGTGAATAAAAATTCTCATGTGCGTGTGGTGATATTTCAGGAATTTGCCTCGGGCGATATGGATAGCGATGCCTATGGTGACGACTATCTATGCGATGGCGAACTTGGCATATTTCGCGGTCGTCTCCAAAATGGAAATGAAGTCCAATCCTGCTGTCGCTGCGGTGAGTGTTTATACGTCAAAAAATCTATAGAAATATTATAAAGAGGAACGATTTGATATTCTGTTTATTTTATTTGTTTTGGATAGGCTACGAATCAACTGGACCGATTCAAGTGAAATCGGGAACAGATGTTCTGTATAACACGAATAAAACATAAGATACTTTTATCACAAATTCTTTATGAGATTAGGATTTACGAGCTGCCTGTAACTAGATAATTATAAAATTCTTATGGCATATTTAAATACCTATGTAATTGTTACGAAATAGTTGTAAATAGGTATCAATAAGTATTACGTATTTACTTGCGCAAATTAAATTTTGTACTATACCTAGTTAAGAACTTTAATGCGATAATGCAACTTGGAAACTTCCTTTATTTACAAACATATTTATGCAACTTGACAGTATTAATACATACAAAGTAAATTAATCCTATCTTATTAATTAAATCGGGCCTATGAAGTTACTTTGTTATCATTGTTGCCAAGTGTTAATTAAGTGAGATATCTCCTTATTAATAGATTTATTAAATTGTCAATTTAATGGAACAGATGACTGATATTACGTCTATTGTTTAATTAGGTTATTCTGTATCTAATATTATGCAATAATTATTGTCATTTATCGGCTATGTGATATATAGGTAGGTTACTAAGATATTACCGTATTCGGTTTATTATATTAAGGGCTGATTTTTCCATCGTCAGATAACTTTATTCGACGAATAACTTTGAAATTTTGACAGTTATTTCATACAAAATCTGTCAGACGTCAATTTTATTCGTCGAATAAAAGTTATCTGGCGATGGAAAAATCGGCCCTTATAAGAACTTACAATGCAAGCTTTTAATACGTATCATATATATGTTCTTACCTATTGATTGATAACTAGCAATCCACTTTGGCCTTGCATGGGTCTATTTTTTCCCGTGACTATTCCATTTTTTTAAATGAAACTTTAATTATTTTGTTTTAGTCATTCTCATGTTATAAAGTGACCAAGGGAAATAGGGATTATTTTCATACATAGAAACAAAGAAGAAAATCATTTTCGCGGTCAATCGTTCGAATTATTCCGATCTGTCCCACTGCTCTGTCCCACCGGTGGGACAGATTGGACAAAAAAGTTTGATCTGTCCCACCGTTTCCGATGGTGGGACAGATCGAACTCGATTCAATTCCATAGTGTTTGATCTGTCCCACCGTTTCCGATGGTGGGACAGATCGAACTCGATTCAATTCCATAGTGTTTGATCTGTCCCACCCTCGGTATTAGTGGGACAGATCGAACTTTTTAATTCCTATTTGTCCCCCCCATGGAATAAAAAATAAATATTATGTATATTTTATTAAATTTATTTACGTTCTTAAAAGTAATGCAATAATAATAATATTCACTCCGCACAGGAATCCAACGAACTAATTAAAACGAATCAAACGACTAATAAACTAAAAGTAAATAATCTTAACTTGTGTACATGCTTCATTATTGCACTGTATTTTATGAATAATGCCAATTTTATCGCAATTTCTCCAATAAATGACCAACAGTAATTTCACCAGCTTCAAACTGCATTTGACAAGTTCTTATGTATTCGTCTTTAAGAATACTTTTTTTGTGCGATTATTTAACGTTGGAGATACTTAGTTTTGGATCTGTTGTGATATGACTCTATAGAAATCTGCATCTTTTTGTAGCATAACCAAAAGCATATTTATATTGGGTTTTTTTTTGCCGATTGTGTTATTTAACGCATGGTGCCAGCCCTCCAGAAAATTTGTGGTTCGATGAGGTTCATTAAAAACACACCAGGTTTTTCTGAACTCAGCATCACGCGGTTTGATCCATTGTTTGATCATATACAGACGAAATTTTTTACTCTGGTCATCATTGGGACTTTCCGATGCGATATAAGCCCATCCATTTAAAATTTGACTATGAGGTATGAGTGGCAATACGGCGCTCAATGCAACTTGCCTTTTCAACATTTTTGTTTTGGTTAGCTCAAGAGCGGCTCCCTTCTTCCACACAGCTTGGCTGTAGTGGAAGAAACAACCTTTAACTATGACTTCTGGAAAAAAAAATTTTATTGCCTTCATTGTTGCAATTTCGTAGTCGGATTTAAACGTTTTTGGTTTCCAATCTGGAATTTGGGATTTGATCATGCTAAATAAAATTTCGTAACTTTTTTGATCTTTGTGGCTCATTAAGGCGTATATTACGGACACAATGTCAGTAGTCACAGTTTTACTACCGAAATCAGCATGTATACTATAAATTTGGAGAAAAGG
Source organism: Timandra comae (assembly GCA_958496195.1). Taxonomy (NCBI): domain Eukaryota; kingdom Metazoa; phylum Arthropoda; class Insecta; order Lepidoptera; family Geometridae; genus Timandra; species Timandra comae. The sequence goes on along the minus strand of OY292355.1, from coordinate 4,584,913 downwards.
TTTCGGTTTAGGAGGTATGATTACTTCATTTAGATTATTAAAAGTTATTTTTTGCATGTGTAATGCATCATTCCGTTTTTTATATAGTGTGCTCTTAATATTTTTAAATGTTGGTATTATTTTAATTAAATCCAAACCGTCGTCTTTCATAGCCCCTATTGCTTCTTTATAAATACTTGGTACACTTATACAAGCATCATTTGCTGAAAGGTCTCGTTTCACTTCATTTAATTTTTCATCCATTATATTTTTAGCGAAGTCAGGGGCATGTGAGTGCGAATTTCTCGTAACAATAGTATTATTCTGTAATCAAATATAAGTTTCTACATAAAGTCATCGTGCAGAAAATTCAGCCTACACCTACAACGCTGAAGGCGAATTAAATATATATAATACTAGCTGTGCTCTGCGGTTTCACCCGCGTAGCACCCGTTCCCGTGTTCCCGGCAATTGTTCGAATTATTATTCAGATAAATCCGTTCAGCCGTTTTCGAGTTTTAGCGAGACTAACGAACAGCAATTGATTTTTATACATAATAGATATTAAAAAATAAACATTCATAAATCACTTAATACTCGTAATAGTAGGTTACATGTTTCTTACCATAATTTTAACACTTTTGCCTTCTTTGGTAACATTCATATAAACTTGCTCCATTTTTGAAAGTTTTCTTTTTGTAATATTGATGACCAGCGTGCAAAAGCACCTGACCCCCACCTCTATTAATAAAATTCCATTGTATATCTACTGTGGCAGAAGTTCCAGGTATGTCCGACATGTTATTGTAATCTGTAAAATACAAAGTCGTACTACTGAATAATTTTTGTTTTGTTTCATGATTATAAGTTCGCCAGTTTTGTATTCCCCACTTTCTGCAATATTCCAAAGTCGCGTGATGTGTAAAAAAATATTTGGACTCACCTGGCTGTAATTTCTTTTCAGTTTATTGTGAATATCCAACAATTCGTTTGCAAATTACGTATCCATTTAGTAAGTGTAGCTACACACACAGCGGCATAGTCGGTTCGGAATTATTTAACGAACAATAAAACCGACCCGAAGTAATAACTGCACTTTATCGGCTTGTGCAGATCGGGTAGTTTATTCGAGTATTCTTACTCGTCCCACATTTAAAACATCAAAATACCTTACCCTGAATTAGAGTGATTAGGCCTTAGTCAACCACGCTGGCCAAGTGCGGGTTGGTCGACTTCACAACCTTATAATTTCTTCCCAGGTGTGTGTAGGTTTCTTCACAATGTTTTCCTTCACCGTAAGAGCGCCTTGTAAACGTAAACAAATTGAAAACGAAAACACATTGGTACGTGAAGGGGTTTAAACCAGGCACCTTCCGATTGGAAGTCAACAGCCTTAACTCCTGCGCCACGCTGCTTGTGCTTCACGGAAATGTTCATCTACATTCCGATTTTAACGCCCGGCTGGCTGTTTTTTGAATGCCGGCCCATTTATGTGTATCTACCCTTACACACACTTCACCCTTATTAAAAATATTTTGACAATGACATCCCATCCCCAAAGGTTGACTCTTTTCAACATAGAGTTTGTGCTCTTTATCACTACCCGGCGCGGCGGACATACGCTATGGTAAATACTTATGTTTATTTAGTTTAAAATCTATTGCTTATTTGAACTAATGGATTTCCCGGAAATAAGTGATCTTTTTCTGTAAACAACAATACAATGCAAGTAATTATGAACTTTATCTAATAAAGGATGATTCGCAAAATACAGTGCAATAATGAAGCATGTGCACAAGTTGAGATTATTTACTTTTAGTTTATTAGTCCACCCCGATCCTGATAAATGGTTGTATTGCCAAATCAGAAAAATGATTGTAATATGTACAATATCTACTGAGATTTACATTTATAGCAAGGTTTTATGTTATTTTATTTTTATGACGACCTAGAAAGCAGAGTGAGTGGTCTCCATGCTGGGCTGTTATCTGTAAGGTTGTGGGTTTGATTCGTTGGATTCCTGTGCGGAGTGAATATTATTATTATTGCATTACTTTTAAGAACGTAAATAAATTTAATAAAATATACATAATATTTATTTTTTATTCCATGGGGGGGACAAATAGGAATTAAAAAGTTCGATCTGTCCCACTAATACCGACGGTGGGACAGATCAAACACTATGGAATTGAATCGAGTTCGATCTGTCCCACCATCGGAAACGGTGGGACAGATCAAACACTATGGAATTGAATCGAGTTCGATCTGTCCCACCATCGGAAACGGTGGGACAGATCAAACTTTTTTGTCCAATCTGTCCCACCGGTGGGACAGAGCAGTGGGACAGATCGGAATGATTCAATCGTTCGATGTTTTTCTAGAAGTACAATCACTAATATTTGTCTATTAAATCATGATAGAATTACATCATTGTATCGCTATTTTAATAAGGAATTCGATTCGACCATATTACAATAATTGGCTTCCTTGTCATAGGTACATTATGGACGTAAAATGTTCAATCAAATTGAAAGTATCTACATAAGTACTTAACAATAATTGAAACTACCTATATTGTTGTACTTTAATCAATTCTTCTATCAAAACTTAATTTCATCTCAATTAAAGGCGATTCGTTTTGTAGATTTTTTTCAACCAATTTCCTAATTTAATTTGATTTCACACTGAGTATACAACGTCCGAACCTCTGATAGAAAAAGGAAGATTAGTCTCTTTTCTCTTTAGATTAATGTAATCGCGTAAGAAAGGAATGATACGAAAAATAAACCATTTTTTAGTCGTTTGTCTCTTGCCCATAATTTTTACCTTACAATTAAAATTAAACTTCTATTACATAACATAATGTACAATTTTTTGTAATATCTTAATTAAAAGTCGGATTATTTGATCTTTGACCAAATTTAATACGATAACGCGGTATAACAACACTGTTGTCGCGAAGGTAATAACAAATTGTCGGCAAGCTGTTTGTTTCCTGAAGGTTCTTGATATCTTAATGGCCTTTATTTTTCAAGAAAGGAATCGAAAATTACAATAACAATTTAGCAATTTAACTTTATCATTTTGTTATACCAAATGACCTCTAACTAGGTTTTTCGTCTGTACTTATGTAGGGTAAACTAAACTAAGTATATACGTTCACTCACTCATGCACACGTAAAGAACAAATTAACATGTTTATCTCTCGGGGATCTAACCCGCATGACTGTTAGAGAATCCGTTCTCGTCCGCGAATTAGATATTTTTATTAGCTTTATATACCTGTACATACTTGTACTTAACATTTGGTTAAGATAATAATGCATGGTTAGCTAGTGACGTCATTCGCAATCCTATAATGGTGGTCGCCCAAAGATGGCTGACCAGTTCTTTTGGAACCCACATGAAGATTTTAAAAATGTTTTTGTTTTTAATTTATAATAATTACTTTAATGTATTTTTCTTATTTTCAGGTGTTCGGTGACCGTCTATTCGGTACTTGGAGTTGGGTGATTCCAGTGTTCGTTGCTCTATCGACATTCGGTGGTGTCAACGGCGTGTTGTTCACGTCAGCGCGACTGTTCGCGACGGGAGCCCAAGAGGGACACATGCCCGCGTTCTTCTCACTCTTCCATGTTGAGAAACAGACTCCTATACCGTCGCTTATATTTACAGTAAGTACGATTTTTTTCTAATCTACGTGACATGTTTAAATATTGTGTTATAAACCAAGAAAATTAGAAAATTTGGTGTAAAATATCATAATTATATACTCAAAGTTTCAATCTGCAATCGGTCATACTGTAACGTTCACATAGGTCGAACTCATCATTAATTTCCGGTTTTTAAACACTTTAAGGTCGGATCAAGTACACATTGGAGATGAATGTCAAATTAATGAAGACCATTTGACTGATATACCTACATAGGTACTAAGTAGATACAAAAACGTGTAATTGAAGGTAAATTGTTTCTAATTTCAGTGTTTCTTCTCACTTCTAATGTTAACAACGAGCAACGTTTTCGACCTGATCAACTACTTCTCCCAAACACTGTGGCTGTCTGTCGGCGCGTCCGTGGTCGGCATGCTGTGGCTACGACGAGCCAAGCCCGACATCCCACGCCCGATAAAGGTCAACATCATCATCCCGTACCTGTTCCTCATCGCCATCGGATGTTTGGTCGTAATACCGGCCATCACTAAACCGAAAGATACCGCCATTGGACTCGCTATACTGCTCTCAGGTATACCTGTTTACTACGCATGCGTCAAATGGCAAAACAAACCACGAATATACGATTCTATCTCCGGATACATACTGAGGCTCCTACAAAAACTGTGTTCGTGTATTTACGTGGAGTCTTTAGAGAAACTCTCCAATTGAAGGGAATGTGGCGCGTTCAAGGTTTACGATGTTGACTTCCACTCGTTAGCGGTGGATGATGACAATGGTCTCGAATATTCGGTTGCTAAGGACCAATGTACGCTTATTGTAAGTAATTATTTTGTTAGATGCTAGACAATACTTAAATGGTTAACAGTTTTATTGAGAAGTTATCTATTGTGTCTATATTCGACTAGTTTTAAGTACGTATTACGATATAAAAAATGTGTTCCGCTAGACGTTTCTTATTTTGGTGCATTTTTAAAGTAAGTAATACATTTTTATATTAATTTATTTTATAATTCTATATTATTTGCAACTGTGTATTTGGTATTCAAATGTAAATGTTTGCTTATTGTGTACAAAATTTCATATGTGTGACTCACACAAATGAATTTCTTACTTACTTATATGACACCGATTTGTTGAGTTCAAAATGCTGTGTATTTATTTTAATTTGGTCAGACTCGATTTTGTAATACTTTGTAAATACCAAATCAGTATTGAACCGCAGTCTGGCATTGTTTATTGTACAAATAAATGATTTTAATATACACCCCTATTTTGAATTCGAGATACTTAATCACACAGCTAATGTAAACGACGGGTGACAATATAATAGTGAAGTTAGTTTTTTTCTTTTGCTTATATTTAAAAAGTTATGATAAGTCAAAGTTTTTCAAAATTCCGCCGAATTTTATTGTTATTCTACACCGAACAACCGGCGAACGCTGCGATACACAGCTGAGCGCGGTCATCGACCCGAGCCGTCACAGAATACTTGATAGCTAGTGTGCCGTCTGGTAATACGACATTTATTTAGTATTTTTTAAAGATAAGTAATCGACTATCATTTTTGATATTTTTATTGGATATATGGATTCAGTTACTACTACAGATATTCTGATTTTAATAAGTCCCATCATTTCAAAATAAGGGTGTATAATTATGTATAAAAGCGGTATAAATAAGACGAATTGTTATAACATCTATCTATGTATGTATATGGTTTCTTCATGATATGCAGAGTGTATACACATATTATAATGTTTTTGATTTAATAAGTTAAATACTTACAGTTAATATATTAGGGGCCTATTTCACCATCTTCAAGTAACGTTCCGAGTACCTACTCACATGTTTTGTCTCTGTCACTTGATATAAAGTAAGGAAGAGACAAAACTAACTTTACTTGGTAAATAACTTTACTTGAAGGTCGTGAAATAGGCTCTAAGTAAACTTAATTTACATATTTATTATAAGTACATATATATAAGCATATTCTATCTCTGTTCCGTTCGTCCATTCTGTATCTATATATAATATAAATGAAACCCGTTTTCCTTGGTCACGGCATCACGCGTGAATGGCTGGACCGATTTCACTAATTCTTTTTTTGTTGTATTTGTTATTATTAGGAGAAGGTTCTTATGTAAAAAAAAATGGAAAATCAACGGGAAAATTGGACCCGTGCGAAGCCGGGGCGGGCCGCTAGTTATAGATACAAACGCAAGCGCAGTGCCACTCAATCCATAGCTAAATCTATTTCATAAGTTGTAACGTACCAATAATATTTATTTTAGATTACCAAGATATTTTATCATATTTTTATGCTCTCTCTTTTCATTATTATAATAGCTAAGTATGTAATATTTTTATACCAATTTTGAATACATGGATTTACTTGACCAATATAACTGATTATTTAATTAGTTATTAATTTTATATACTTACTTATTTATATTATGGCATGACTACATGACTGTTCTAATATATCAAAATACCCAAACATAAATATAACATGGTAAAATAATTGAGATTATCTCTCAAAGATATTTATTAAATAAAATAATAATTAAGCGAAGTCTACATTACTTACTATACTTATATACAAATGTTTTAGAAGAAATATTTAATCGGCGCTAATAATATACTCCTACTCGCATGTAGAAATTTTGAAAGGATTTGTTTTATATACTTAGATTATATATTATATACTTACATAAAAGAAAAAATATTGGAATTATAAAATAAAACTATATAACATACTGAATATGAACTTTGTATTTTTATTTAGAAATTACTTTTTGTAATTTAGTACCTACCTAACCTACCTAGGTATATATTCCGATAATAACTTGCAAGTTACCTTAACCATAATATGCATAACTGAAGGTAACGTGCTTTAAAGCAGTCAGTCGTCTCTAACGTACATAATATGTACTGTAAGAAAAGAGGGTCACTTTATACTTCACGAACAACATTATTATGTACTAACTGCGCCCCGCGGTTTTACCTGCGTGACCCGATCGATCCGTAGTGGGATAAAATCTCGGCACAATTCACCATCGTGTGTTAAAAATTAAGTAACAACGCCATCTATTGGTACGATTTGCTACTACAAAAAGTTAACAATAAAACATACGATTACTTATACACAATCCCATGGGAATTTCGGGATAAAAAGTAACCTCTGTTATTCCCAGTTGTAAAGAACATCTTTACCAAATTTAATCTAAATCGATACAGTAGTTTTTGCGTGAAAGAGGTTTGTTACTCTTTCACGCAAAAACTACTGTATCGATCCAAACTCACAAACGCAAACTTTCGCACTTATAATATTACTAGCAGCGCCCCGCGGTTTTACCCGCGTAGTACCCGCTCCCGTGCGTATGCATAGCTCATAGTATCATACAAACTCGGCACAATTCAACATCGTGTGTTAAAAAATTAAGTAAAAGCGCCATCTATTGGTACTATTTGCGACTACAAAAAGTTACAATAAAACATACGATTACTTATACACAATCCCATGGGAATTTCGGGATAAAAAGTGTGTATCCTGTGTGTTATTCCTAGTTGTAAGGAACATCTGTACCAAATTTAATCAAAATCGATACAGTGGTTTTTGCGTGAAAGTGGAACAAACATCCAAACTCACAAACATACAAACTTTCGCATTTATAATATTAGTAGGATTATAGGTATATTAGGATTTTTTTTATTTAGAGGGGCGCCATTTTTAGGCCTCGCACTAGTTAAAAATGTTATTAGGACCGGCACTGTGGATCCTTTAGAGAATGAACCTATAAGTGGATCCGCCTATACTTTCTTATTAAACCTTTTTGGTTTGTAAAATTTAAATAAAACCCAACTCTTTGACTACATTCCTCAACATAATAATAGAAAATAGAAATCTCATGCGTCATCATGCAATCATCTTAGAACGTCAACACAAAATATTGTTTGACAAAAATATAATTTGTCATAGTTTTAATAACATATTTTTTTGCTTAAAACGTCTATTTTAATAAGTATTAAAAACTGTAATATTCTGTTAAATCGACATAATATGATTATGCAACGACTCAAGTTATTACCTCTAATGAGGAAATATATGGTTAGACGAAATTTTTCTCTGCATCCATCTTTATGTGCCAAATGGTACCCAGACATGGAATACTTAGAAACCTTCACTCATTCGACAATGTATTATACTCCTGAAACTGAGAAATATTATAAAATGATTTACAATTCAAAAATAAGACCCGTCGAGAAGAAAGTAAAAAACATGGAAATTAACTTTGGACCTCAACACCCGGCTGCACACGGAGTGCTACGTCTTATTCTGGAGCTGGACGGCGAAACGGTTGTTAGAGCCGATCCTCACATAGGGTTTTTACATAGAGCTACGGAAAAATTAATGGAATATAAGCATTACAATCAGAGTTTACCATATATGGACCGTTTAGACTATGTCTCTACAATCTCCAATGAGATTGCCTATTGTCGAGCCGTAGAATGCCTTCTAGACATTGAAGTTCCGCCTAGGGCTCAAGCAATTCGCGTGTTATGCAACGAACTGTGCCGCATAGCAAACCATCTTTTAAATGTCTCTGGAACTATCTTAGATGCAGGAGGTATAACACCGTTCTTTTGGATGTGTGAAGAAAGAGAAAAGATTTATGAATTATTCGAAAGACTTTGTGGCGCTCGAGTACATTGTGCTTACGTCAGGCCCGGTGGAGTATCCCAAGACATACCTATTGGTTTTATGGATGATGTTCACGAGTTATGCATGAAATTAGGGGAGCGCTATGACGAAACCGAAGATTTAGCAACGGGAAACAGGTTATATTACCAGAGAACTGCTGGAATCGGGGCAGTTAGTGCTCATGACGCAATCAGTCTAGGTTTTACTGGACCTATGTTACGTGCTGCAGGTGTAAAGTTTGACTTAAGAATTAATTTCCCTTACGATGGCTACGATTTGTATGATTTCGATTGTGTTGTTGGTACATTTGGAGATAGCTATGATCGTCATCTCCTACGTTTGGAAGAAATGCGCCAATCTCATAGAATAATAAATCAAATTATCGATACAATGCCTCCGGGAGAGTATAAAACAGATGATTCAAAGGTTTGCCTGCCATCAAGGAAAGAGATGAAGACGTCTATGGAATCTTTAATACATCATTTCAAGCTTTGCACTGAAGGATATCCGGTGCCTCCTGGTGCGATTTACGTTGCAACAGAATGCCCTAAAGGTGAACTTGGAGTGTACATGGTAGCTGATGGAACATCTAAACCTTATCGAGTACATATACGAGCTTCTTCACTCACGCATATTATGGGAGTCTCTGTTCTAGGAAAAAGTTTGCAGTTGGCTGACATATCAATTATTATTGCTTCTATAGATATTGTTTTTGGTGATATTGACCGTTGAATAACAGAATTATTAAAATTATGTGAAAAATGTTAAAAGATTCTTGATAATACTTAGTACTTAGTAGGTACGTATAGTATAAATTATTTATAAATTATATAATTTATACTATATATATATATACTATTATTTATAAATTATAAATAATTTATAAGTACTTACATAGTCAATCAATAAAAATATCCGTAATAAGTCCGATTAAAAAATCTCCATTAAACATTACTATGTATTCTTAGCCCTCCTACACACTAGCGATTAACCGCAAGGGCGGTTAACCGCGCGGCCTGCCGCTTTTCCAGTTTTCTAAGCAACTGCCTACGCCTGTGTACCGCCACAAGTGCGTAGGTACGTTATGAGGGCTTATAATAACTAGAGTAGGTATCGATAATTCAGTATTATTTTATTAGCATTATTTTTTTGATGATATAAGTAAGTCGTTTCACCAGGGATAATATAAGTTAGTATACATAAGTATATAACATGTAAAAATATTTCTCCTAGTTACCTTACCTATTAAACGCCAGAAGTCGTGCTCTCTACATTCTCGGGTCACATTCGTGCGTGGAACCTGCAACCTGCCTACTGTGAAATGGACGTCGAAGCTGCTGAATTATAAATTATTAATTTAATGGGTGGAAAGTCTAAAATCGTGTGGTGAAACTAAAATTTCAAGTTAGTGCCTTACAAATAGCGCTGGCGCATGTAACTCTATTATCCACTTAAGCTGGCTATTTTTTTTTAAATATAGAAACCAAATATTCCCAGTGTAGTCCCTCTAACACTGTCCTCTGGGGTAGGGTCAAATCCTTGGTCAAATCAAATCAAAATCAGTTTCATACTAAACCGGGCGCAAGCCACTACACAGAATAATTAATATTACTAGTCGCAAGCAAAACTGTGCAGGCTTACTTAAAAAAATAAGTTTTAGGACATACACGCTTCGGTTTACTTGCAGGCACCCCGGCGGCTTACAACTTGACCTCATAAATTTCTCTGTTACCTTTGGCTATCGCAACGCCGCGCCACTTTGGGTTCTTTCATACCCCTCATTTACACTATGCTGCAATGAGCAGGAAAGTGACGAGGAAAGTGGGCACTGGCATAGTATAAACGGTTACTCGTGCTGCTACTCGTCATGCCGCTGCTCCTGCCCGACGCTCCCGCGAGTGTCGGTTTTTCGTGCGGAAGTCAAAGGAGGGAGAGCGAGAGAGAACATATACTTACGCTATTTCACTCAGTCCTCACGTACCAAGTGACATACAAGTGACGGCACCGGCATGACGAGTAGCAGCACGAGTAACTGTTTATACTATGCCGCTGCTCACTTCCCTCGTCACTTTCCTGCTCATTGCAGTATGTGTAGATAGCGTACTGCCGCGGAAGTATTTTGGGAAATATTTTCGCCAGCGCGAGTAGCAGGAGCAGGAGAATAGTGATAAAGCATTAGATAATATACTAGGAAATTTTTAGCCAAATGGTATCTTCCAAATAGGCCCAGGAAAACGCCCACCACGTTTGGTCATCCCTCTACCAAACACCCGGTATGTGAGAATCTTGGTCGTGATCCTTATTCTATGGAAATAGGTATCTGTGTCAGCACTTTTGTCGACGGAACACACTCTGTTTGCAATGCAGTCAACTGACAGTTGACACTGACAGATGGTGTCAATCAATAATGCCAACATTAAAAAATCAAAATTCATCAAATCATCATCATTCATTTCATTTCTTTCATTCATGTCATGATTCTTTGTTTTGTTTGTTGTTGTTGTTACATGGTGCTGCATTTATCTTTGCCTATGTTTACAAGTTTGTTACTAAAATGTTAAAATTTGAAATAGTATCGTCACGTACTGTTGATTCTCTGGAAAATGAGAAAAAGTTTGTTGCCTACATGGTACAGGCTAGACAAGACTCTACGGAATCAAATGTATTCGATCCCGATCCAGTGAATGTAGAGCGCAGATACACCCACTTTTTAGATCTTTACAATGGTTTGAAAAAGGAACATCCTAATTTATTAAACAATGTGTCTTTCCCAAGAAAGGTAGGCAATGTTTAATATTTTTAAATATTGATCTTTAATACCTACCTAACCAGATTCTTGTTGATTGTCCAACTAATTAACTAGTCATGTTTTCTTTGTCATCATTTTAACTTGTTTGTAAATTTCCATGGTTTAACTTTAGTATTAAAACATGTTATGTAATTTATTTACAGATGGTTATGGGCAACTTTGAACCTAATTTAATATCTACCAGATGTACAGCATTTGAGTCATTGTTAAGTTTAATCTCTTGTGAGTCACGTCTACGGGACGCCGCGGCAGCAATTGCATTCTTTCAAGGTCCCGAGTTGAACGAAGCTAAGAAGTTAATTGATGATAGTAAATATGATCAAGCTTTATCAATTTTAGAAACAAGTTTTAAACTTCTCAACAAGGTGTGTATTTAAAGTTATATTCACTGTTCCAGAATTATGCATACTCGCGTAATTCTCATTTTCATTTTAATATACCTAATAAGTATCTTAGGTATTGTATAGAAAACGCACCATGCACAGAAGGCTCAATCTGAAGAATTCTAATTGTGCAAAAATGTCCTCTTACTTCACACTGCAATAAGTAATTTGTATTTTAAACTTTTTCAGGTGTACACAGATAGATCCAGAGTAGTGTTGAGTGCTCTATGTCGGGTTGTAGCATGTGCTGAAGCCAGCGGTATGGCATTAGCCGGGCCTGTGGAGAGATGGGCACAACTTGCGATGAAACGATATGAAGCAGTTAGTGATTCAGATCTATTGCTTATTTACATACCATTTTTACACACATGTATTACTATTTGGTAAGTGTATTAGAGTGTAGTTTTAGTGTTATATTCCACTAACTTTGCTCCAGTTTCACTTTTTTTCTCAGCATTATGCCTGTTGTAGTAAATTTTAGTTCAATCCTTTCAGTAGTTTGAACTGTCTGTTGATAGACCAGTCGGTCAGTAATGGTTGCCTTTTATAAATACAGATGCATGTTCACATGATATTGACATTTCTCATAGTGTTCTAAAAGATAGATTTACGGTGGTAAATCAACAGTTTACTATATAAATGCAAGCAAAACCTTAGAGCACAGCTATAAAAATAGATTATTATTTGTTCTAACAATGCTTGTACGGTAGTCATCTTGACACAATGTAAATATATTAGTCATCATAAACATGTTTGTGTGGCATATAAGTAGGTACTTAACTTATCTATGCTTGTTTACATCAAACAAAGACTCGTTAAAATGTAAATCTATTGATAATAGATGACATGATACAAAGATCATGTGATATCATAGTTTCTAGGTAGGATAACCTTAGCATGGCGACAATATAACAATAAATAAAGTTGCTAAAGGAGCTAGTTCATAGGACTACTTTAAATTTCACAAAATACTTAGATCAAATGGAATTTATGAATTGCCAATCAATGTACTAGTATTTCCAGCTAATTAGTACTTTTCTAAATATATTAAACTAGCTGTGCCCCGCAGTTTTACCAGCGTGGAACCTTATCCCGTGGGAAGAATTTTGGGATAAAAAGTATCCTACGTGTTATTCCTAGGTATAAGAAACATCTGTACCAAATTTCATTAAAATCCATTCAGTAGTTTTTGCGTGAAAGAGGAACAAACATCCATACATCCACACTCACAAACATTCGGCTTTATAATATTAGTAGGATATGTATTCACTAGGAACAGTAGATAGCTTAATACTGTTTTACTATAAACATTCTAGTAGATTGTTGTCTAAAAATGTCATCATATATTTAATTTAATTTCCATGTTATTGAGAAAAATAAGATAGTAAATTAAATACTTTTTATTTTTAATTGGTAGTTAGACTTATCACAAATGGTACAATAACAATACTATTATCATGTTCTATCATCTTTTAATTTTATTATCTTATCTAATCATTAAACAAACATTTAATTCTTGTGCATATAATTAAGTAGGTATATCGAAAACAGCAGCAGAATATTTTATCTAATGATAGTGTTTGGTTATTAACATTTATAGGTCTGTCTTGCACTTTTAGAAACGAGATTTTTTTTGAAAATTTTGTTCTTGAGCCGGTTTGCACAATATACCAAAACTGGAGACTTTACTCTTTGTATGGTCTGTATGCATTGTATGAGTCAGAGAAAAGGTACCTGTATTGGTAATGCTTACTTGCGTATACCATCCTTTTATCTGATGCTGACTGCACATGCTGAAATATTTTTGGTTAAACCAGCAGACTTTTAAATGCTCTAAGTACTCATAAACAAATGCAAAATACAAATACGTTTATTTTTCCAAAGAAAGAATGGCCCATATTATACAGTTTGGAGCTAACTATAATGTCTATAATATTAATGCAATAAACCTTTATTTTATTCATTATTATAATATACTAGTAGCTCCCCGCGGTTTCACCCGCGTAGTTCCCGTTCCCATGGGATTACGGTGATAAAATATAGCTTATGTCACGCACTGATAAATTAGCTTTCCATTAGTGAAAGAATTTTCGAAATCGGTCCAGTAGTTTCGGAGCCTATTCGTTACAAACAAACAAACAAACAAATCTTTCCTCTTTATAATATTAGTATAGATATGTACTTATAAAAATATATATTCTTTGCAGGGAAACATTGGGACGTGACAAATCAAAGTTAGTTGATGAATTGAACGATCTCCGTAAGCGAGGAATGAAGGTGGACTCTGCGCCGACCTTAATGGAGGCGCTCGACAACCTGAACACTGTCATATAGGTCACAGAGTGTCACAATATGGTCGAGAGCTTTAACTGACGCGTGCGGTTTTTAATGATCTGTGCAATGTATTGTAGAAATCTGTTAGGTCTGAATAGGGCTTATTCCTACATCACTATAATATTGATGAGAAACAATTAAAATTAAAATAATTTAACATATTGTTGACAAACATTTAAAAATGAAGATATTTGCCTACGCTAAGGAAATGAAATTATAAATGATTATCAAGAAGAATGCTAAATTTTGTCAGATGTCAAATTAGCTAAAGAGATATATATATAGTATATTGTAAAAAGAAAGCTAAGCCTTATTCAAGATCAGACAGATTTAAAAACACGTTGTTTAATGTAATATAAGCAGCTAAGCATAAGATTATGTTCTTGGTTAATACCTATAAATAACGAAAGAACACATTTATTCACTCACTAAGAGAAAAATATATAAAAATTGTAATATGTACAATATTTCTATTACTACATTTTTGTATTAGAAATGTCTTTGCTAATCAGTCAGCTAGTCTCGTGTTTCAGTCAGTTCATCCGTGATCATGGCGCTTGCAACACCGTCAAAATATCGGAAACTCGAAATAATCATAATAATTTGAGTGTTTCATATTGGTCTTCCAATAGAGCCCAACCTTTACTACAGTTAATAGGGCTTTTCATTATAAAAACTGAAGGGAGTCTTGTAATTTAGTACACTGGTAACTTTTAATGCCCTAACTAATTTGTAGCAGAGCTTGAATTTGTGCGCTGTTTTCATTAAGGGTCGATTTTTCAATCGCCAGATAACTTTATTCAAGGAATAATTTTGAAATTTTAACAGTTATTCCATACAAAATCTGTCAAACGTCAAATTTATTCGTTGAATACAAGTTATCTGGCCCTTAGTATAATAATCTATATTTATTTATTTTAAAGGGAAACCATTAAGAAAACATTTTTTTTATGAATAGAAAAGATTAATTCACAAGACCTTTTTGTTTTACACCAACATAAGATTTTAACACATAAGTATATTTTATATTTATGGACCAAAATATTATTATCATTTGGGTCACATGAAAAAAAAACTTATTTAATTAAGTATACTAATTTTATTTAAAAAATTCTTTACAATTTTTATTTTATAATTTATTTAATATTAAAGTTTTGTGTATAAAAAGGAATTGTCATAAAAAAAGTTCATAGCGAGTAGTTGCCATTATTTAGAATTTAAAAAAGTAAAAATATAATAAAAAGAAGTTCATTATAATATGGTGGGATAATAAAACTAGATATTATGTCTACTAACAATGTGTTAATATGATTTAATCACGTATAACTTAGTTTTTATGTAAAATGTTTATAATCTCACTAGTTATGCTTATGAATGTGATCTAAGAATTATATTTATAGTTTTTGTGTATTATTTTTGTTTTCAAAATCATGTATATGTAGATCTTTTTTTTTTCTACTAACTGATAGGAATGCTCTATTTAAGTAATCTAGTGACGCTGTGACGGTTTTTATATAACATAGATAATATGCTATGTATTTTTTAACGTTATATGAATAATTTCAAATTAAAAATCTCAAGACTCTTAGGGCCTATTTCATGACCTTTAAGTAAAGTTACTCACTAAGTAAAGTTAGTTTTGACTGTTTCTTACATTATATCAAGTGATAAAGAAAAAACTTGTGAGTAGATACTCGGAAGTTACTTGAAGATGGTGAAATAGGCCCTTAGTCGAGTAAAAATAAATATTTAATAATGGAATATGGAAAAAAAACCATAATAAATGTAAACTTATTCACCGTACATAAACAAAGTTTCACAAAAAAAACTCTGTTATTTATTAGAGAAATTGCATCTGAAAGAGAACATACATGTAGTATTATAATATGTAGTATTAATATTCTTTTGTATATTGGAAATATCTATTTATTTATAATAAAGGATTTGGTAGAATGATCACCAATCATGTGTCAATTTAATTATCTAGTCTAAAAAGGCGGTTTTAATATTATTATGTAGTAATTTTACATTTTATCAATCAATTAAATTATTAGTAGTATATAACATATTCCTTCAATAAATATAAAGCTTTTAACACGCAAATAAATAACTTATATCAAAGCTTTTTTACGAAGCGATTTCAATAAATTATGATATTAGTTTTATTAGAGATATTTTATTATGAGAATATTAGTACCTACCTATATTGTATTGAATAATGCATAAGATGACTGATATGTTTTATATATTTGTAATCGTATCGAATAATAAATATAAATTAGCTTTGACTTGGTGTTATTTATTTAATGACCTTAAACTTAAGAGTATCAACATTTTAGGAGTATCAGTTGCTTGATTTGTAGTAGTACCTTTATCCGTAGCACCTGCTTGATTCGCAGCATCAGTGATTAATTCGCAACATCTGATTAATTCGTAGCGTGTGGTGTATTCATAGCATCCGATTGACTCGTAGCATCAGTCTTTGATGCGCTGGTTCCGATTGATTCGTAGCAACCGATTGGGTCGTAGTATCAGTGATCGATTCGTGGCATCAGTGATGGATTCATAGCAACTGATTGATTCGTAGTATCTGATTGATTCGTAGGATCTGATTGATTCGTAGCATCTGATTGATTAGTATAAACTGATTGATGCGCAGCATCTGATTGATTCGTAGCAACTGATTGATTCGTAGCAACAGATTTTTTCGTAGCATCTGATTGATTCGTAGCATCTGATTGATTCGTAGCATCTGATTGATTCGTAGTATCTGATTGATTCGTAGCAACCGATATTTTCGTAGCATCTGATTGATTCGTAGCAACCGATTGATTCGTAGCATCTGATTGATTCGAAGCAACCGATTGATTCGTAGCATCTGATTGATTCGTAGCAACCGATTGTTTCTTAGCATCTGTTTGATTCGTAGCATCTGATTGATTCGTAGCATCTGATTGATTAGTAGCATCTGATTGGATCGTAGCATCTGATTGATTCGTAACATCTGATTTATTTGGAGTATCTCATAAATTCGTAGCAATTTATTGATTCGTAGCAACTGAGTGATTCGTAGCATCTGATTGATTCGTAGCAACTGATTGATTCGTAGCATCTGATTGATTCGTAGCAACTGATTTTTTCGTAGCATCTGATTGATTCGTAGCAACTGATTGATTTGTAGCACCTGATTGATTCGTAGCATCTGATTGGTTCGTAGCATCTGATTGATTCGTAGCACCTGATTGATTTGTAGCACCTGATTGATTCGTAGCATCTGATTAGTTCGTAGCATCTGATTGATTCGTAGCAACTGATTGATTCGTGGTATCTGATTGTTTCGTAGCAACCGATTTTTTCGTAGCATTTGATTGATTCTTAGCAACCGATTTTTTCGTAGCATTTGATTGATTCGTAGCATCTGATTGATTCGTATCATCTGATTGATTCGTAGCAACCGATTGATTCGTAGCATCGGATTGATTCGTAGCATCTGATTGATTCGTAGCATCTGATTCGTAGCAACTGATTGATTCGTAGCATCTGATTGATTCGTAGCATCTGATTGATTCGTAGCACCTGATTGATTCGTAGCATCTGATTGATTCGTAGCATCTGATTGGTTCGTAGCATCTGATTGATTAGTATAAACTAATTGATTCGTAGCAACCGATTTTTTCGTAGCATCTGATTTATTCGTATCATCTGATTGATTCGTAGCATCTGATTGATTCGTATCATCTGATTGATTCGTAGCAACCGATTGATTCGTAGCATCTGATTTATTCGTAGCAACTGATTGATAAGTAGCATCTGATTGATTCGTAGCATCTGATTGATTCGTAGCATCTGATTGATTCGTAGCATCTGATTGATTCGTAGCATCTGATTGATTCGTGGCATATGATTAATTCGTAGCATCTGATTGATTCGTAGCATCTGATTGATTTGTAGCATCTGATTGAATCGTAGCAACCAATTTTTTCGTAGCATCTGATTGATTCGTAGCACCTGATTGATACGAAGCATCTGATTGATTCGTAGCACCTGATTGATTCGTAGCATCTGATTGGTTCGTAGCATCTGATTGATTCGTAGCAACTGATTGATTCGTGGCATCTGATTGTTTCGTAGCAACCGATTTTTTCGTAGCATTTGATTGATTCTTAGCAACCGATTTTTTCGTAGCATTTGATTGATTCGTAGCATCTGATTGATTCGTAGCATCTGATTGATTCGTAGCAACTGATTGATTCGTAGCATCTGATTCGTAGCAACTGATTGATTCGTAGCATCTGATTGATTCGTAGCAACTGATTGATTCGTAGCATCTGATTCGTAGCAACTGATTGATTCGTAGCAACCGATTTTTTCGTAGCACCTGATTGATTCGTAGCAACTGATTGATTCGTGGCATCTGATTGTTTCGTAGCAACCGATTTTTTCGTAGCATCTGATTGATTCGTAGCAACCGATTTTTTCGTAGCATCTGATTGATTCGTAGCATCTGATTGATTCGTAGCAACCGATTGAGTCGTAGCATCTGATTGATTAGTAGCAACTGATTGATTCGTAGCATCTGATTGATTCGTAGCAACCGATTGAGTCGTAGCATCTGATTGATTAGTAGCAACTGATTTGTTTGTAGCAACTGATTGATTCGTAGCAACTGAATGATTCGTAGCAACGGAATGATTCGTAGCATCTGATTGATTCGTAGCAACCGATTGATTCGTAGCATCTGATTGATTCGTAGCAACCGATTTTTTCGTAGCATCTGATTGATTCGTAGCATGTGATTGTTTCGTAGCAACCGATATTTTCGTAGCATCTGATTGATTCGTAGCATCTGATTGATTCGTAGCATCTGATTGATTCGTAGCATATGATTGATGCGTAGCATCTGATTGATGCGTAGCATCTGATTGATGCGTAGCATCTGATTGATTCGTAGCACCTCATGGATTCGTAGCATCTGATTGATTCGTAGCATCTGATTGATTCGTAGCATCTGATTGGTTCGTAGCATCTGATTGGTTCGTAGCATCTGATTGATTTGTAGCATCTCATGGATTCGTAGCATCTGATTGATTCGTAGTTTCAGTGATCGATTCGTGGCATCAGTGATGGTTTCACAGCATCGGATTGATTCGTAGCATCTGATTGATTCGTAGCATTTGATTGATTCGTAGCATCTGATTGATTCGTAGTTTCAGTAATCGATTCGTGGCATCAGTGATGGATTCACAGCTTCGGATTGATTCGTAGCATCTGATTGATTCGTAGCATCTGATTGATTCGTAGTTTCAGTGATCGATTCGTGGCATCAGTGATGGATTCACAGCATCGGATTGATTCGTAGCAACTGATTGATTCGTAGGACTAGTGATTGTTTCGTAGCATCATTGATTGAATCGTAGTATCGGATTGTTGTGTATTACCTGATTGTTTCGTAGTATCTGATTGATTCGTAGCATAAGTTACTGATTTGTTCTTATCATACTTAATCATAATATGACCATGGAATTTACAATACCTTATAATATATATATATATATATTAATATGAATAATACTAGTATAATAACTTGTATAGGTAGGCACTTTGCATACTTTTAGGTTTTATATAAATTTGACAAGTACACTTAAGTATCTACGATTATCCAACATCTCATCACCAACATCAATGCGATTGAAGGCACACAAACTCTTAAAAAACTTCATAGCCGAAATCACTGACCCGAAAAGAAGAAGAATGCGATTGATAAAGGATTGATAGCACCAAATAATATAACTAACTCAATTACTTACATTTGTTTATCCCATTAATTTCTAAAATTTATTAGTAAGTACTTATACTTATTTATATAATCAACAAACTAAGTAGCTACGTAGACAATAAAACCGTACTCAGTACAAAAACTTGTTCCCCATCATAAGCGATGATCAATTTAATAAATTGATTGGGGATTCACCAAAACAATTTACCCTTCGTAAAGGTAAATTAATTTGGCTTCAATTATTCGATGTAATGGAGTCAGATACTCGGTTTCTTCACCGTAATGATATTGGTTAGATTGTTCGTAATTCGATGGGCATATGGCTAATGTTCCCATATCGCTTTGTTACCTACTCCGCTGATTAAATTGAATTTGACGGATTATTATTGATCGAAGTTTATTTTTATGAACCACTGTTTGGAATGAAAATAATTTAGGTATGAACATAACGGTTGAGTGTGAGTGGAAGGTTCGTCATTTATAAAAACAATAAATGATCGTAGGTTTTACAAAAGTTATTTACTAAGTACGTGACGAAATTGCACAAACTAGCAATTTTATGTATCTTTCATTAAATTCACCTACATACTCAAATAAGTGTCTGCGAATTAGGTATACATTTTAGTCTTAAGTAATATTGGAATACTTAGGTAAGCCAAAGAGACAACAGTTAATTTACTTAATTCAATTTAAGTTCGAAACTAAACAAAACACTCAATCTGTAACACTTATCAGGACCTAACTAGTAAAAATTTCCCAACAAAGAAATTCTTCAAATAACTAATTTCAATACCTAACATACACAAATTTACATATCCCATAAAATCCAAAGTAGCTAGTCAGAACCCATTGTTGATTCAATGACCACCTCGGTCGGTCCCTGCACGCGAAGCCTCAACCCTCAAATCACCTAATTGATTCGTGTGGCTTGTCTCCAGTTAGACGGGAACCACTTTCAGTTACCACTCCACTGGGAGCTTTTCACCATTCACTCAATTCCAGCTTGTTAATACTGCTATGCTTTGATATCACGCGATCGTAGAGTTGGTATATAAGTAGATGGTATTTACTTTGTTAGTTTATTGATTTCTCCAATTACCTAACTTGTTTTTATTTATTTATTTCTCTTGTCAAATTATTTAATTAAAGTAAATGTTTAACTATTTGTACTTATTTTATGTAAACATTTGCCGAGGGAATTTCCAAAATTGAATGTCGAGAAAACTTATTAAGTAAGTACTTAAAGTACTTATAGTTATTTTCTTATACGATTGTATAGAAATACGTGACATTATAGTGCTATTTCACGTATTGTAGTGGTGAGGTAAGACTAAAAATAGCAAATGTAGGAAAGGTCCTAAAAGAAAATCTTTTTTCTATCTTCCACATAAGGAAGTAATACGTAGGGGAGTTCTTTAAGAAGCAACTTTGTTTTAAGCGCGCCCTGTAACCGCCATAAATCAGCCGTTCAGAATTTACGAGGGACCTCCGCAAATCGGTTTATATTTTCGATAAATAAAATTGGCGCGGGTTTTGCGAGGTAAGCAGAGGCCGTTAGGAGCGCGTCGCCGCGCACCGCCCGGTGCCACCAGCTGCCGCGCTCACATAAACCCGACTACCCTCGCGTTTTCTTGCTGACAATTTTTTCCTGCTCCGGTCATTACGCAGCTGGGTCCCGAGACAAAACGGCGAATCGTTTAAGCCCTCTCCAGAGACCGTCCAATTTTATTGTGTGTACCTAGTCGAAATTGATATGCCACACGAGCGGCGCGTCGTCGGCTCGCTCCGCAACACGACACAGGACGGACACAGGTCCTGCACACACACATTCGCTATCTCGAGAATTTTGGACAGTAAAACTTACAAATGGCTATTGCTTTCTTTGATGGTTTATCGTAACGACCATAAATGTTTATCGACAAAATTGGTAAAGTATATTATGACGGTCAATTTTTATCATGTGGAAGGTACGGAATAAAATATTGAATAGGAATATATTTTGGTAATCCAAATGAACCTTTTTATGTAAGTAATTCTGTTTCAGACTTCATTTATATTACATTACAAGTGAACAATAAAAGTTATATTTCCTCACGATACAGTGCACATATTAAAAAACCCTAATAGGCATCTCCCATAAATTCAGGATGCGATTTCCATTGACCATAAGACATTGTTTATTTGAATAGTACAGACCAATTGCATGCACAAAACTTTTTAGAATTAAATTCTCTTTGCATCGAACATAATACAGACGCATTACACAGTTACTCTTTGTTAAATAACTATCAAGAAAACCTGTCAAATTCTGCTTTTTACTCCAAAAATTTGTAGTGAAATTTCTTAGCAAGTTTTTGAATAATGTTAAATGAGAAGTAATGTCTGACAAAACAGAATGTGATGTATCAATATACATCGGCCTTTTGCTGGTGTTCTCTCTCCCCATAACTCTATTGATCCCTGGCTTCTCAGTATGGGACGTGGTGCCTAAGATCAGAGTCACTCGCTTTCTCATCATCAGCCAAGACTTCACGTGGAACCAAATAAATGTTGCTATAGTTTTGCTACTCAGCATTTTCTTTACGTTCTACCTGGAAATTAAAAAAAGGATGTAAGTTTTTTATCCTATAAAATATACCATAGGTCCTATATCCTTCGGGTAAGTAGTATTTTTTACGAACAGCTTACATTGACTTCATATGGTTAAAATTTATCCATGGATTTTACAAAAGTTCCTTTCTCATAAATCATTCATTGTGCCTTGAATAAGCTACAATTTATAATTTGGAATAAGAGTATTTGCCATTTATACTCACTTGAATCTTTTTCCATTCCTATTGCTGAAAACTACGCTAAAATCCGTTGCGTTAGTTTACAATATCCAAGCATACAAACAGCCGGGGTGTCTTTGCCTTAAAATATAAAGAAAGTAACTGTTTTCAGATTGGATGACATGGTGGAGAAAGTGCTGACGATAAACCAGGCTACTGATGGCATAGTGCAACTAGAGCACGAGAGGCAGACCTCCGCCGTCAGGGCTTCCCTAGACCTCATAGACGCCTCGACTGAACATTACGAACGGCTCATGTTGCTCCGAGATGAACTCAAGAGACGCGACCGAATGAAGAAACAGCACCCACCCATCATTGAACTGAGCTCGGAAATGGTGCAGCAAAAGTGATTTTTTTATTGATGTAATTTATTTTGTATTTGTTTATTGTTTTTGTCTTTGTAATGTGTTTGTTTGAATAAATCTTTTGAAATGTTTTTTTAAAACCGTAAATTTTTTGTTTATTTACCTACATACTTTGACACTGTTTAAGTATTACTTATTTCATGGATAGAATTTTGAACTCAAAATTAAAACCGGAAAGTACACCTGGTATTGTCTCAATATTAATCAAAGAAATAAATATAACACACATAAATCCACAAAAGAAATATCTATTCTACTTTAATTTTTTGTCATCCTATAGTGTCCCACTGCTGGCCAAAGGTCTCCCCTAAACATTTCCAACCATCCCTATCCTTCGCAGTGTCCCACCAACTACTGTCGAAGGTGGTAAGATCATCCCGCCAACGCTTCCCGCCTTCTACTTATAAAATATATAATGTAAAAGTAAATATAAGAAATAAAATAAAATGTACCTCACTAAAGAAGACACTCGAATGTTGATACTCTTTGGACAAACAAGGTAGTTAAAGCAATAACCGTGTAACTATTTTTATTCAAGACCGCGCTGTTCATTACAAGTCGGTACGGTCCCATAGGACCATGCCGACGCCGACGCGAAAAAACCCAATCTGGAGACGGCAATTATGGCAAATGACCTAATTAGGGGCGAGAGCTACTGCATTGCTCTACACCGCAAGATTTTTCACCTCCAACTACTTTGCGGTTTCTGATGAGAATTGCCTTATAATATGAACTGAATTGCTTTACAAAATAGTATTTATAAATATTGAACATCGAAATAGGCATGGTAATGTAATGTATTGTTATTTGTTTGTATAACACAAAGAGTGTATCTAATCTAATTATGGTATGATTTAAACGAGAAAGTAATTCTTTTCTAGTTTGTTATAGGTATGTGAATTGTACATATATTTGCATTGAATCTTGTGCAATAGAGATTTCTTCAAAAAATGAATATTTTTAATGTTAATAAAACAGTCAATTTGGCTAACATAAGAAAGTTTAACTTTGACTTATTCTCAGTGTGTTTTAGCATAGGGCACGTAAAGGCTTGTTTTACGATGACTGCGGTCGTTAATTCGCGACAAAATAAACTCTGGCTTCATGCAAGATTGTATGAAGATATCTTAGACGAAGCTAACAATGAGATTATATTGCAGACATTGTTATGGTTAGCATTTTAAAGACCTCTAAAATGTACAGTAAACTGGTGATGTTACGTCTAAATCAACGTTGAAATCATGAGTTTTATTAATAGAAAATATCAATGTTGAAAATTATTAGATGTATTAAAATACAATTCATAGTAATAGGTATGAAATATTGAAGACAAATCAGCACAACATTGAAAGTGTTCGTTTCAATACCCACATGCAAATTACAGTCAGATGTGATTTGTGTGTCGCGTGGCGCGTTGTGTGTGGGTGTCGCTACAATCCGCGCTCTGAGACACATTTGTCTCGTTCCATCCCTCAGTTCGCGGGCTGGCGCGGTACAACGGTGCTCGGTTTCCTATATTTTCATTAGACAGATCCGCCGGGAGCGGATCAGCCGCTCGCAAAAATAAATAAAACTGTTATTGAGATAAGCATCTGCGCGGGCTGGCTTTTCGCTAAGTCCCGCTGTGTCGCGCTGAGCAATGTACCGAGATATGTCCGGATTACTGCGCGCCGCAGCTTCCAACGATTTCCTTCACATCCGCTGCTTTTCTTCAGCGTTTTGCAGCTGAAACCACTTTACATAAAAACAAAGTTGAAATGCTATAAAAAGGATTGTATTAGTAGACGCTTTGTTACTTAACTATAGTAAAATGTGTAGTTTATTTCGTTTATATTTATCGTTATACTCGTAGTTTATATAGGAACAATTGTACGAGTAGAATGTATGTAAGTACATTAATGACTTAAGAATAAGTACATACATACATTATTTGATTTCTAAAAAAACGTTAGGTAAATAGATATTGTACTCGTAGTACACTGTAAAAATGTATTGATAAAAAACAAAATGTTTGTACCAAACGTAAAATTAATAACAAAACATCATTTCCACAAAGCCTTGTATAAAAAATAAGTGTAAGACGATATTTGGTGTACTTTTGAAGACGTAGACGCACGGATTACCAGAGCGAGATGTTCTGAAGCTTCGCTCTAGCAAATTGTCCGCGTACGCCACCTGCGGCCCCACCTGCCTCGGATTAATTTCTCATCACACTCAGCTCAGGAAATAATGAACCTCTAAGAAAAATGCCACTAAGCCAGAGATGTCCCTTTGCTTGATTAATAAACTCTGTACGCCTGCGGTTAAGGCTTTTACGACTACGTCCCGCTGAAATTTGATGAATATACGTTAGATTTTTTAAGTGAAACTTTCGTTTAGGTTATTTTTTTGCTTTTCTAATAAAAATAATTAAATTAACATATTTATTATTTACGAGTTATCACTCGTTGATGTCTTTTGTTCTATTGATTTTTTATATTTTACTAATATTTTATGTTAATATGAATAAAATAGTATTATTTTCCAGTGTGTTACCTACATATGACTAGAATGTACATAATACAATACAACACTTAGCAATGTTCGTGACACAGATGGCAATTTCACGGTTCACAACTTCTTGCCCTATATTTTGTATTTATGTATTGTTTTTTCAATACACTTTTCGGATATAAAGTCTTTCGAGAAACAAAATGTTTTGGTTAACCTAATATTTTAATGTAAGGTCCAGAATTAGGAAGGTTATTAGATTAACTGATACTCTTCAGTTTCATGCGTTATTTTTATACACATTATTTATTACACATTTTCCAAATTTTCTTTTTTTTTAACCATTCCTTGAGACGTAAATTTTTATATATGCAACTTTTGCAAGTTTACGAAACTACTTTTGAGTTTTATGTATAAATTACTTTATTTTATATACAAGATTCAATAAAAATACAAACTAAGCATTCAATAAACTCAACGTACCTTTGTTTAAGTGCTTGAGTTTTCCGTTGGACAATTTCGACGTATTTATTACATTACCAAAAATGTAATAAATTTGATTTTAAACTGCGTCATTGTAACCACAAAGTCACGAATACATCGTGCGACAGTTTCTTGGCCACAAGATAGCCGCAAGCATATGTCGAATTGTCGCTCTTTTTAAACAAATAACCGTACTTTTAATGCAATTATATATAACTTCGTTATAATATTGTGGTCTGTTTGTAATACGAACACTTTCCTTGAAATATGTTCTGTTTGACATTAGTTAACGACAATTGCTTTACCAACATTTACTTGAACTGTAAGCAAGCTGTTACTCGCAATTATTGTTAACTGTTTTAGTTTAACTTATTATAAACTAACTGCCGCGGTTTGGACTGTTTCCGAAGAGAAATCAGAGAATGGCATAGCATATGTTACTTAGTGAATTATATAATTTTGTTGATGAAAATATTTTGGTAGTTACATTTTAATAGAACTGCATAATATTTTCTATTTAAAAAACTAGTTTAATAGATAAAAACAGGCACTAATTTGAATCCAGAAAATACCTCTCATTGTCTGTCTCTGTATCAAAAACTACAAACGAGAGACTAGATCACAGTCACACTGTCTAAAAAAAAAAAGATAATGACTAAGATGCACAGTATTAATAGAAAGGAACACCTAGAATTTTGTTCATATTTTATTTCCATTAAAAGCGACTTGTAAATAACTGTCTCTCTAATGTGAAAGCATGTAATTGGTTTAAAGTTACTCATTTTTCCTACTTATTTCGTTAAACCACTGTTTGCTTTCCTAGTAAATAAAAAATAAATAAAAAAAATAATATATAAATTGTTGCTTTTTGTACCCAACTAGGTCTTACAAAATGTACTTACATTTAACATGACTTGATAAAACAATTTCAGAAGCACAAATCATTCAATGCGTCCACTCGGTCCTTAAAGACAGTAGAATTTTCTTATCTACATAAATTCAAATTGTCTTCTATGGCTCCTCCGGGTGTTATTTATGTCAGTATTTATTGTATTAACATAAATTGGACATGAGTTATTTTATTGGTTGAATGCGCTCAGAACGCGGCGGACAAAGGTTATGATTGTAATTCCGATTTGTCATAGCTCGTAAATGCAACCTTTGTTTATTTATACAGATTCCTTAATACATTGGGCAATATAGTAACCGATAGCTTTACGATCAGTTGTATTTTTTAATATTTCGAACAATAAGAAACGTGTAATAAGTGTTCATTTGTGGCCTATTAATCAATATTTATTTGGTTATTATTACCATCGTTTTATATTGCGTGTCGGATTGTATTCAATTCAACCAAATACATTTTTATATTATAATTAAGTATAAATTATAAAAGCTATGATTTAAAAATGAAGTTTGTTGGTTAATATTTTTATTACTTTGTTATTAGAGCTTAACATACAGGTACAGGTTTTATCTACTAACTTTAAATAAAAGTGTAGTTTGATATATTTCCTTTAAAAAAAAATAGCTCCAAACTCATGAAAATTACTTTTAAAGAGGAAGCAATTATAATCCACATAATATTATTTAACGTAGAGTCACAATCAACATTTATTTTATACCTCTGACAATAATTTATGGAAGTGTTGAAAAAAATTAATAAAAATAATTTAGTTTCACGCGACAAAGCAGTAAAAAGGGTTAGATATAAATATTCAATATTTATATCCGATGAAATGTGTTTTATTGTAATAGAAGGACACTTTCCGTGGGCGTCCAGAATGGTGTCTGCCAGCAGGGGGCGCTGATCAGCGTGTTCCTTGCCTTAATTTAATAATCGCATATCAAACTAAGGAATATGAATGAACTCGAAGCAAGGACTACTAACAAAGGTGGAGACCAATGGAATATCTACTTGACACTAAATTATAATCGGTTTTTATAAGTGAGATAACAATATGATAGTCTTCACAATTAAAACCAACATATATTTTATAATTTGATAGAATACTAGCGGCGCCTCGCGGTTTCACCCGCGTGGTTCCCGTTTCCATGGGAATACGGGGATAAAATATAGCCTGTTACTCAGGGTGAATAAGTAAGTATAACTTTCTAATGGTGAAATAATTTTTGAAATCGGTCCAGTACTTTTTGAGTTTAGTCGTTACATACAAAAATACAAATCTTCCCTTTTTATAATATTAGTGTAGATGTAGATAAGTACTTTGTAAACTAAAGGGAAAAGGTTTCTCTCACATATGACATTTCGATGAGAGGAAATAGCACAATTACTAGGCATTACGGTTGTCCTATGAAATTTTTCTGTAGATATGTGTTGGGGAAATAATAAACATATATTATTATATTTTTATTATTTCAACTTGAAAATTAATTGAAAACAGCTATTGATAATTATTCTAATCAATTTAAAAAAATACATAAAATACCGTGTTACTGTAAATACATTAAAACGTGTTCAAAAATATAAACATATTTTTGAACTAATATACATAAGTACCTTACTTATTTACTATCCCGATTATTAGATAAACATTCGTCTAAACCTATGAAGTAATCTGATATTGAGAAATATCTTATCAATTGAATTTAACTTATTCATTTAGCTGGTTTATGTTCAGTTACTTATCTGTTCCGTGAATAGTTCTCCTTAATGGGGCATTGTCAAGCGCTGGCGCCGGCACCGAGCTCCCTGCCTTTCAGTAACATTACTGTAATGTCCTCCCACTTGGTCGACACTCGCCTCCCGCCGACCTCAACACACAATGATCAACCAAACTATACACAACTACACATACAATAAACATTAAACTTTCTCTACTACTTGATATTATAATACCAATTCCTACTTTAAATATTTTATCCATAACTTCATAAACGAGCATTAAACTTTGTTTCCAAACCAAATTACGTTCAAAACCAGCTGCAGCTTGACCCAATAGATGACCACATACGACGAAAATCATGTCCATCATGCCCAAATGTCTCTATGTTTGAGTACCCTCATTTAATTTGATATGTTAACGATACACACCAAACGCTTGGTTTACATTAAGCCTTTTCATCTGTCAAGTCTTAACAACCATGGAATTGGGTTATAATTTACGATTTTATCTCATACGGCACCCCGCATAGGGGCAGTGGTCAGCGTGGCCGGCGAAAAAAGTTGTGTCAGGGTAATGAAGGGATAATGGTGAATGGTGACCGGAGCACAACCGGCTCCCGCCCGGCGCCCGGGTGTGACTCGCCAAATAGAGTCGTAATAATGAAAGATGACCCGCGTTACTTGTACGTAATTTAGTGCGATTTCATAACGAGTGCCGGGGGCTGTTGGTAGGTGTGCGTCCGGCGACCACTGCCAGTGTGGCCGGCGCGCGGCGGTTAGGGGTGATTTAGTTTCACTTTTGTAACATAATTTATGATTATTTCGTATTTATGTAGCTGTTAATAGATCACTATTGTATAGTTAATTTAAGTGGGTTTACCAATGGGTCCAATGTATATGGCGGATACATGAACGATGTATGGTCCCGTTAAGCTTGCTTTCGAGATTGATTCGGCCGGCCTTGGTTGACAAATTGTTGGTCCAGTAGAGGCGACGCAGGGCGTCTTGCAATAAATAAGGATTAGGTTCGAGACCACGCATCTTGTGAAGTGGACGAAGTGGAGCCGCCGTAACGCCTCCTGATGGTGACCGACTCGCACGTCAGGCGTCTTCACCGCCGCACAGTTTGTCACAGAGCTCACTCCATCAATTCAATTACAAATTACGTAATTGAAAACTTACGTACGAGTTACATCGTTCGCCCGAATCAAAGTCGTGAATTTGCGTTACTTCGGCGGCTAAATCTCAAATCACAAGTTAGAAGACGGTATCAAGTTTGGCGCGAGAAGCGCTAAGCCTGGCTGTTTTAGGCTTCGTTGACGACATCTCAATGGCAAGAGAGCCCGAGGCTTACGGGCTCACAGTGGAAGTCGTCAAGCCTCGAAACGGGCTTCAAACCCTCGTTTCAGTTAGCCCTATTCTCTGTATTTGATTTTATTTACAACCTGATTAAGGCACCGCAGGAAATTATTCCTTTAATCTGAGTTGTTATTTTCTTTACTTTAGTATGTATTTCTCTTGTTAGTATACGAGTAATATAAATAAATAAAAAGTTAATTTTACCAATCCACATACTAATTGCGAAATTATCTTCGCCTGTTTTTTAAAGATAAAAGAAACAAATTACATCGCAGGGGAAAATATACTATTCATACAAAAAAATTTAAGTTCTTATTTTAAACGTATAAGGATGAAGTTAAGATGTTACAAGTTTTAAGTAAGTTGTATAAATATTTGTTACCTGATTGGTATTAGTGTAAGGTAAAGTTAGTGTTGGGGCGTGCTGCTCTGTATAATAATTAGTGTGATGGTGTTATCTCGTGATATCTCCAATTACATATATAGTGGACAATACCGGGCCCGGAGCGGAGGTCGCCGGGATTAGCCGATGGCTAGTCTCCTCACGTTCGCCTCGACACGGGATTCAATTAGTGCGCTCTCCAACCGGACAAATCACTATATTAGTTTATGACCCTCCCTATATGAACTTACATTATATTACGTGCCACAATGGAGCCTTAAAATTTGACAGCCACGAGCCTCTGTGTTGCAGCGTACTAAAGGGGTAATACCTCACCTACGTTTTATGAATTCGTTATTTTTTTAATCACACATCTACATTATTTTCGAAGGGACTTCCTGTCCATCCGACAACTTGATTGATGTACGTTTCTAGATATATTTACCGTAAAAGTAACACGCTATAACGCAAACCTTTTGCCGGACGTATATGGCATTCGTAATACCTTTGTTTCATTTTTTAAATACGTCCCTTCATAATTAGCGTAATAAATTACAAAATGATAATAATACAAGGGCCATCTTGTGAAACGCTTTAATGCGGCGCGTCGGGGGGCGCCGCCGCCGGCGACCGCATGTCAATCACTCCTGAATGTAGAACAATTCTTATTTCGAAAAAACGAATAAAAATCCGTATCACTTTTATTTTCCGTCCCTGTCGGTCCGGTTTGGTGGTGGTAAGACGAAAAAGAATGGAATATAAAATCGTTCTTGTGGTAACATCTGTGCTTTATAATAGACGCTTACGTAGGCTTCTTTTCGGGGATTCGAGCTGCGAGCTGCGAGCCGCGAGCCCGGTGGGATCGCTTTAACATGATTGATCTGTTTATTTTACATTTTAAAGGAGCATTTTTACGGTTGCTTGTCAACTTAATAACAAAGTATTTTATTTTGAGACACGTTAACTTTAGTTTTATTGATAGGTTTCTTTTAACATTATTCATTATTATTTATTGGTTATGACGCATTTGAGATGTATCAAATGTTTATTGTATTTAAGTGTATTTGATATAATTTATTACAAGGATGATTGAAAGGTGCTCGCTATTAAATTCTGCAGAGATATTGAGTTTGTTCTAACTTTAAATCTTTTATGCAGCATTTAAAATGAATAATTTTTTTGAAGACATAAATACCTTACGGCGTAAATCACTTTAAAAAAATTGTTGTTTTTATATATGACCTACATAAACTTTAAACAGCTCAAATAGTACCTATAAGTTTTGAATTAAGAATATTTCAATATATTCTGGTGTTAAGGGTGAAGTGTTTGAGGCGCCAGACAGTACCTGGCATCGACAGCCGATATTATTAAAAGGTACCGGTAGCTAAGTGTGCCACTTCCATTGCTACTGCACTTGCTATTAAGATAAGCACAAATAGAAGATCTGTGCCTATCTTATCTATACGCCTAATAGTAGACATCTATGTTATTTATAAATTTATCCTTTTTAAATTACTCTTGTCAATATAAGTATATAATAAATATCTCTCATATTTCTAGGTTACAATTTTCACCAAGAAAAACAACTAGATTTCATCGTGAAAATTGTTTCTTTATTATTTAATTCTATGTGAATTAAATTCGCAGAATGACACACATTACCAATTCTATGAATGATTTAACTTGTCAATGGAACAGGAACGAATGAATATCAAAAGATTCATTGATGTTCACATAATTACTGGAAGCGTTTAAGACATGTTTGTATAAAGAGAAGGCTCGTTAAATGATTCAGAGAAAAAAATAGAGTGCGCCCGCGCAGCCGCCGCCTTATCGGAAGCAATTACACGTTGTACATTTTATTAATTTTCATAACTACCCTCATGACATCAAAGGTGCCGCCGCGCTTCATTTGCTCCCGTTTTGGGTTTGGTGCAAGTCATAAGTGATTCTACCAGATATATTTTCACTCATAATTACTCTGTATTCTGTTGATTCTGATTCAGTTGTAACTGGTGAAAGTAATGTTTGCTTGTTTTGTTGAATGTATCTTTACCTAAAGTTGAAACTTTCACATATTTATGAATGTATTATAATTTATAACATATTCCTTGAATGTAATGAAAAAAACTGTTATGAGAATCGGATACTTATGATTTGCAACTCACCCACGTTTTGGACACAGATTTTCCAAAATTCCTTTCATAATAACTTAGATATCCTGACGATAATAAATACAGAAGAGAAGTTATAATTATTTTACCGATGCGTAATTATAAAGTATTGCTCCAACATAAAATTATGTAAGTAAATGTGTTCTTTCGTTTCGTTCTTCGTAAAATTATAATTATTCAATTAGTGAATTCGCTTAAAGTATTACACTTAATGGCGTGTTGTGATGCTACTGTTTACCGCGACGTACTCTTGAATATGTTTTAACAACACTCTTGGTCTGGCACATACTCTCTTTGATGTAGAGCGACACTTAAAACACTGTCGTCTGGCTCAGATCCTTCCAGTTTGTTTATCTAACAAATTCACTATTCATATCTCGCTTTCCCGAACATATACCTGATATGACAACCCAAAAAATAAGAAAACAAACAATGGATACAATAAATCAGTATTCCGAAACAAATAAAATTTACATGCATCGCAAGAGGTGAACACCGAACAGAGGAGAGACTTATCTCGCCAAAACGATTCCCACATAAATAAAGCTCATCGGATATGAAACTGTATTTACATAAGAAAAATATAAAGAGGCCTAAACGATAGGTCCATAAGGGCGGCGTATCGGGTCGGGCCGCTCTCGAGTCCGCTCACGTCCGTCGGGAGCGCTGTTCCTTTAATAACAATACGAAATATCAGTTCGTTCCTCCGATCGCAAATCTACGTCAATAACATATCCAATAGTAGCGCTCAATTCATTTCGACATAATCTAATATAGCGGGGCACGTTTCCCGCCTAAATCTCCCGCCACATGTCGCCAAGATGGCCGACCGGGCGAAACGCAAAACCAAACAAAAAGGAGATCACGAATCGGTAATATCTTTCGAGTCCATAAACTTAAACGTTTATTTGCAGCTATATTTTGTCCTTTTGTGGATATTGTTCCATGTATCGAAGATAAGCAGTTAGAACTTACGAATAGCTGTTTCATAATAAAAAAGAACTATCTGACCAAGTACTTCTCGCCTAATTGTTTATCCCTGAATGCCATTGTAATTCAGTCCATAGCCGCCGTGATTGGTTAAGGTGAATTGAGGGTTCTAATAATGGCTGTATTTTCTTAATCGATTGAATGTCTCAGTTGAAGTTCATGTCTATTCACTTGTACGTGGAAATGGCTCACTATCGATGTACTTCCTCAAAGACAATCTAAAGTATACATTGGTGTAATTTGTTCGACCCCACTGTGCGGCCGTCAGTACAAATAAACGAAGTAAATTACTGCAATTAAGCTGGCCTTTCTAATGCATTGATTGATCAATCATCGACCACCGACGATTGAAGGAAATGTTATGTTCGTGTGTATCAAACGTAATTCAGGACGTGTACGGGGAATTTAATTTAGAAAATGTTATGTTGTTTTGTTCATTTTAAGGGTTGATTTTATTCTTCTTTCTCTTATTATATTATATTTCTCGCATTAAATATTGTTTACAATTAAAAACTACACTGAATCGTATCTTAAGAACACCAAATGCTGATTATTTCAACATATAAGTACTGAGGATTGAAAACTGAGAATTCTTGACATCACACTTTTAAAAAGTCAGCTAATTGAATAAAACCGTCTATTGATTTTATATTTCACTCCAAAATTCTTCAAACCACAATAATTTGGTGCGGATTGTCTTTCAACAAACAACTGAGCGGCTCGATCTATTGTGAAAATCTGGTAGACTGATGTAGACCGGCGAGATGTAAAGGTCGGCGGTCACGTGCGCTATTGATATTGATTTCCATTTAATTCGGCGCGTGCTTCGGTCTCCGTTGGTAGTCATCAACGGAAAATTACCCACTGTCCGCTACCTTAGCCGCTGATGTTCCTGATTGAAGGGCGGTTTCAAACTATTATTCTCTTTTCATTTGAAAGTAAATGAACGTCTAGAATACTGTATTGTAATGTGTTGATACAGGATAAAGAAAGTTTTAAAAATTGAATTTATTTTATGCGAAATTTGTAATAATTTGAAAAGATATCAATTAGGTAGGTAGATAATTAGCACTGCTGTTTTTTTTAACAAACTATACACAAAAAGGAAGTCCAACATTTGTAGTAGAATATTTCTGTTAAGAATACCGCGATCGATTTGCATACCAATGAAATGAGTGTTATCTTGTTTTTGTTTCTAATTTTTTTATAATTATGTTTTGCTATTTTTTTTACTCTCATGCACGTTTTTTACTATGGAATTTCATTCTGCTGGTGGTCTGAGGTAAACGAACCGAATATCTAGTAGTCATTTCAGTAGTGGATAGGTAGTAATTGTGTATACGTGAATATTGGAAGCATTGTATTAGGCGTAATGACGTGTCCCCGCGCGAGACAATGGCGCGCGTGACTCCATCACCGCCTCTGCTCTCCGCCGACATATCTGATACTATACAATTTCCATTAACAATAGTATTCCACAACACGACTTACAAGATGATTACTTACCTATTTCCCTCTCCTGGAAAATTGAACAACAAGAAAATTGCCTCACACAATTCCAACTTTTCTTTCCTAAGCCCTTTACTTGATCAATTACTTTTTGATACCCTCTTTTGGATGGAAATTTGTTTTTTATATAACCCAGTAAATGTCGAGAGGGCTTACTGCGCCTAAAAATTAATTGATCGGATCTCGTTTTTCAAAGGAAACAGCGCGGAAGAGTTTTAATTAGCGAGAAAAAAAGCACCACAAAAGTTGGGACGTAAAAAAGCGGGAGACAAGCGGGTGGGCGTAGCGCGGAATAAAAATCTCCCGGCCGTAATGCGGCCAACATTTGTGTGAGGAAGACGCTCGGTAATGGAAGACAAATTTCAATATAATTTGCAATACATAAGCGTGTTACTTTAATAGCCCAGAACCACCCTTCAAATTAAACGGGGCTTAAGTTTTATTTTATTTTTTCCTCCTCGATTGGATCGTGTTGCGGGCGCGTAGGCACCATCGGAAGCTACGGGGAGAGTCGCACAGGGCGCCCCGAGAAAAAAATATAATCCGAGCAAATTAATTGCTCCTACAGGCAATAGTGGTGCGGCCGCGATGCCGCCAAATCAAATTAAGGACGCGCTATAAAAACCAAATTAGTGCCCGCTTTAACCGTGAGAGGGTATTTAGTTACAAGACGTTAGTTCAAATCCCGCCATTTTCATTAACAATAAATATCCGTGTGCAGCCGCGCGGAATCCTTATTGTTTTACTTTTTACACCCTTGTGTCCCGGGAGTGGGATATAGCAGCGGGCTACCACTACGGGACTGCGGGCGACTCC
The DNA here is from genome assembly GCA_958496195.1 of Timandra comae. NCBI lineage: Eukaryota > Metazoa > Arthropoda > Insecta > Lepidoptera > Geometridae > Timandra > Timandra comae. The sequence continues at coordinate 4,549,225 of OY292355.1, read as the reverse complement.
TCGCTCCTCGCAAGGAGACCGGCTAATTTGTTCTTTTTGTTTACTTACCGAGAGAAGGTAATAAAAATTTGTGTTGCGCGAATTGTAGGTATGGACTTAAAATTTTATATAGCCACCAGACTTACCCCAAGTTTTGCATTTAATTGAGAAAAATTTAGGGCTGGCGAACCACTTCTGTGCAAACTCTTAAACTAATTGGATGGCAGTTATTACTTTTTGTTTAAACGTTTACAGTCTTCTCGGCAAATGAAATGTTGTTATAGCATGCGATATCCTAAAACAATTATTATAAAAAACTGAGCGCACCGTAAAGATACAAAAGTTACAGTTTGTAATTAAAACCGAAAAATCTGATATCGACCGTTATGGCGGGTTGTCCCGTATTAAATACAGATGCAGTTATCAAGGGGTGAGTTTGATGTGTTTTGTGTTTTTTCCGCGCATCCTTAATTACAGGCGATACAGTAAATTAGAGGGCGGCGAGTGATCTAAAACAATAAGCTGGCTCTGTTATTAGAGAGACGGTCCGTTGGAGATTGATGCCCGCACCTTCTTAATGTGACGACATTTATTCCCTTCACATTTAATTTAATCTTGTAAGTGTTTATTACGTCCAGAAATGGTTCTGTGATACTATCTCATTATGGGCAGGTAAGTAATTGTAGACTTTTACGTTACGGCTTCACTTAAATGTTTATGATTTCAAAATGTTACTGAAACTACTCATTTTAAAACATTATATGTAATGCAATTTACAATATATTTCTTTTTTAAATGTAAACGTAATAATGATACTGTAATAAGACATTATTTTCTTTGGTAAGTATTTATAATATTGGATTTGCAAACTTTTTAATGTTGTCATAACAATTTAAGTTTCTTATGCCGAACATAAAGTAAAATCTTATTTATATTGTAAGTTACTATCGACAGTTGTTGTTTTTACGAGATAAAAAAGGGGAAATTAATGTAATAAATCACTAATGATCCGGTAACACGGTACATTACTGTTTCATTAGTGAAATAGTTAAATGTTTGTAAAAAATATTGTTAAAACCGCAAGTTAAGTGGCTGATTAATCGGATTGCATTTATTAGTTTTTTAATTTGCATTAGTATTACTCTTCTTTTATAGAGTTTAGTGTATAAGGAGATACAATTGTAATTTTTAATTCTTTTCTTTTAAAGGATTCCTCATTTTAAAGAATTTTGTGTCTTCCTAAAATATGTTTTATTATTTGAAAGAGAGATACTACTAACTAATAAAAAGAGACTCGTGATATGATTTGAACTACATAGGATGTACTTATAGTCTTCTAAACACAACTACAAAAAGCTGTTATTTTGTTACTAACCGAACATTTTCAAATAGAAAACTTTAAAACCCACAATAATAGCCTTTTGGATATCAGTAGTTTAATACATTGTGTTGTTTAATCGCCCTGTTGTTTGTGTTGCCGTCATTACAGGTCTGAAATGCCGAATATCGTAATTACATTATTAAAATTACCACAACGATTGCAGGAAACGTGTTATTTAACGTCGGCCCGATACAATCTTATCGGGCCCGATCCTAATGTTCGACGTGTGGATATTATCGGGGTACCTGCCGAAATCGCCCGGATATAATATTATGGATATTCAACACATGGCTGGATAAAACCTAGTCTCTATGTACGGGTGTTTGTGTTTTTGTTTTTTTTATATTTATGTAAAAATTGTACTTGATAACATGTAGAGTCTGGTATTTTTGAGTTAAACCTAGAGCTTGACTAATTTATTTTTAAGATAAGTACTGATTAATTTACTTATTCTTAATTTTGTTTTAAGCATAGGTTAAGCCTAGCGTTTTTGACTAATTTATAGAACTTAATTAATTGATACTTAGTTATGTATTTTTTTATATTTATAACTTTTAATAAAATATTTAAAGTATCTATGTCTATCACTTTTTTTTTATTTAATCCGTTTATAAAAGTATTGCATAAATATTAAACATTAATGTAAGTATTTGCTGTTTAAAGAGATATATATCCACTTTACTGTTATTTACTTTAGTTCCAAGCGTCAAAATGTGTTCAAACCCAGCGACTTGACTTAACTCACGATTTCGGAACATTACATACGAAATAGTGGAAATAACAATGTCATAAACATGACATACATAATGTATTATATACAGCGCTATTATCGAGACAATGCGCCCTGTTTGTCTATCACGATAATCTGTGGACTGCTCATTTCAATTTCGTGTTGTGTAAACGCCCTAATGGACGCTGGTAATGTGACACGCTTGACGATTTTACTCACAAATTGTACGAAACTCTATTACAATCTAATGACGGCCACCGTCTAATTGCAAGGTTATTACGTTTTGTTGTGCACGCGGCTTAATGATAGTGGTGGGTAATTATTGGGCGAGGTGAAACCCTGAAGATGTGTCGAATTGAATCGTTGGCCGCGTAATGACGGCCCGGCGCGGACGCCGCCGGATGCGTATTAACCACGTATCAATGTATGAATACAGATTAATTTTTAATTGTAATATCGCCACAGATAACATTTACACTGATGCTTTTTATTGCAGGTAGTTTTTGATATTGTATCATTTCGTATGCTATTTAATTTATTATGCAGGTTGTGTTCGGTTTAAGTATAATTATGACGTAACTTTATTTGGGAACTCGTTGAGATATAAGTTTTTATCTACAATTTTATTTTGACACTAAGTTAATCGCATTGGTAATTCATTTAATGATGAAAGTTTGTAACTTCTTCATGCTTAAACGACTGAAAATATTTGGAAGAATATTGGCACACAAATAGTTATTACTTGGATTTAAAATAATATCTAGCATGCTACAGAGGAGCAAAGCTACGAGTAGCATGTTATAAATGCATTTATTTTTAACAATTTAGCTCTTAGATACTAATTAGTTTGTTACAAAAAATAGGCTCATATTATCAAACAATTATTAACACATAAAGAAGCAAGTATATCACAGTCATTAAAAAGAAACAAAAAAAAAAACCGAAGTTGTCACGACTGTCATCAGAACGTGACACGACATGAAATATGGTGACGCGAGTAATTCAGCATATCTCTTACATCTGGAGCATCAAATAGGTTTCGTGAATAATTTAACAGACAATGGACTGACAACTTTTTTACTGTATAATAATCTGAAAATAAATGTTTATAACGCTAGAAAGTATTGTTAAAAAACCCTACATTATTATTTGCGGATTTTAAAACACACTAGCTGTGCCCTGCGGTTTGTACTCTGCCCGTTTTCCTATAATCAAGAAGCTTTCCTCCAAAATTACTGAAAGATTTTTTCAGTTCGAACCAATAGGTCCCTAGATTAGCGAGTTGAAACCAACAAACTCATCACGTTTTAAATTTATAGTAATTTGATTTAAAAAGTTTTATTGTATAAAAACGAAACTCGGAACCATTTGTTCCAACACTTCAAGACACCTAAATCAGTAGCAGATAGGAGAAATGTCGTAGAAACGATTTTATTTTTGCCAAGTCGCCTTCAGACGGCTGGGATTGATTTACGGGACGAAGTGAGATGCCGCCGGACCCGACCCGACCCGGATTACAAGTAACTAAGCCTTATACAGGGATTACGCAAAACACACGCCACACGATGTCGTGACGTGTGCCGAATTGGAAACATCAGGGTTTAGGGTGTGGGGGCACCCGCACGTATGGTTTAAGAAAACCCTTCTAAATATTTGGAGTAATATACTGACGATGTATGGGTTTAAATTGTTCTTTATTTAGCGAGTTTTTTGGTCCCACTTTTTTAATTTTCTGATTTATTTTAAATTATTTTTAAAAGATTATAAGGTGAGTTTGTGTAGTGTAGTGTTATTAAACATTTTTACCTGCATCTACTTAATTCAGACTACTGGAGTGACTTACTGAGGATTGACCGTATCGGACCAGCTCCATAAATTCTGCTTTTTGTTAAAGTTATTACACCTATTAAGCGAGGAGCAAGAAGACACGTTCAGCCATTAAAGGAACTCTCAAGTAGCCGGTGTGGCTGAAGCGCGGGTATTATCGCGCCGCTTGTTGCCCGCGTAAAATAATAATGGCCGAACTTCCGGTGCCGCCGGCGTGGAAAACTTAAACGAAAAACGCGGGAAGAGCCCGCGGCCCTCGCTAACTTTGTTACAACTCAGATGTGACGTCACTTAATTTATTAACACATCTCTCTCTACCTCCGCCGTGAGGCAATCTCTACGTTTTTACGACACTTTTCCACTTCTCACTCAACGTGCTACAATTTGGTGAGCTCGATGGAAATGTTTTGGGTATGTATGTTTTGTATTTTAATTTTAATATCGGGTTTTGTAGGAAAAGTAAATATAAATATAGGAAAGTACCTAAGTAATCATAACGTTCTAATATTCTCGTAGCACTGGTGTTTGTATCGAGTCAGGTTTGAGTTTATCGGTAATCTCTGAAAAAAGTTAATAAATATTACGAGTACAAACATTAAAAAAAGAAAATAACAACAGATAGTAATGTCACTGAAAACCATCAAGTAAAACTTGGAACATACAACAATAAATCACTTCACATTACAACTACGAATTAAAACCGTTAAACAAGCAAAACTTAAAAGTGCACATCAGTAAAACACCGTAACGGGAAAATCAATAATTGAAACCACAACGAGAGCAGTCGAATAAATACACTTCGACTATCCAATAAAACACGTGAATCGTTTACAATTAAAGCTTTAAATCGGCAATAGGTGTTGCCATAAATCGGAAGAGAAAACAATCAGCGAGCTCGCGTCGTTCGCAATTAGCGCTGCGTGGCTCGATAAATTTGCATTAATGCTTTCGAAAAATCCGACTGGCAATAATTTTCACGAGCCATGTGTTGTGTAGTGCGATAGGCCGTTTATACCTCCCCGGTGCTCGATACTATGAAAATTTTCCACTCCCACACGGCAGATACTCTCGACTTTTTATCGATAATATATAAGTAAGTGGTTACTTCCCTATTGCTCAATGATGTGTGTTGCAATAACCTGCTTCATAGTAATTATATGGTGACAATTTGTATCTTGTACATTATTAAAGTAATTTGTGTTGGAGTTTTTATAATATTAAATAAATGTAGATAAGTGATTAAGTTCCATTTATCGCTTGCAAACTTTTTTTTTGTGAGAATAATTACTGAAATTAAAAGCTTGTTGCTAATTATACATGTAATAAGATATAGTTTTATATACCTACTTAATATGTATTTAAATGAGAAAATGATTATCTTGTATAATATTTAAAAAAGACTATAAAAATATTCCATGCCGTATTTCTTCTTGACTGATGTAATTTCTATTACCATCGATTTCCGTGATGGATTCCGTGATAGATTCATAAAGTGTTTACAGTAAGAAGGCACCGTTCTGCTATAAAATGTGTTCTTTTCATGTTACTCTATCATCTGATCCCTTACGAGGTTTTTGACCTGTACGAGTATCACTAGGGTATCAGAAACAACACACACCTAGACCAAGCATTTATGAACCACACAAATAAACATCGCACGGGATTCAAAAAATATCAAAATTGAACTTATTGGTACCTGTTTTAGAATCCACTTGACAATACTAAATTCATGTGATACAGGGTATCGTATTAGCGCTGTATGGTACATCCACGTACAGCGGCGTATTTCAGCGCTGTCGAATTCGCATGGATCCAGCGTGATTTACGAAACGCCCCCCGCCTCACTGCACTTTACACTTTTGCAGCTCCGCGCACTCCAACGGCTATTAATTGATATTCGTTGCGACACTCGTACCACGCAATATACGTACAATATATTTTTTTAACATTTTTTGTTGAATATATTTTCAGCCGTTGTTTTTATATGTATTCGCGGTCAGTCAGTTTTACAGATAAAGCTTTCAAAAAAGATTTTGTTTTGTATTAATAAAGTGGATCCAGTTTTGTTTGGTGTTTTTCTGTTTTTATATCGTGTTTTCTCAGATTTAGATCTACAAATATATCTTTGATCATAATACAATACAATATTTGTATTATTTTAAAGTGAAAAGCCTGTTCATTTGGTCATGCTCGCGAAATCGATATTATTTCGTGGTGTCGATATATTTTATCACGCACAGTCATGCTAGGGGGGCTGATCTAAATATTGAATTTTATCTAAATTAGGATAATAATTTCATAGCGCACACATACTTATATACCTAAGTTACCTACGCTTAAAATAGTAGTTTTGACGACCTCGATGGCAGAGTGGTCACCATGCCGGACTGCCATCCGTAAGGTTGCGGGTTCGATTCCCGTGCGGGGTGAATATTTGTGTGAACCACAAATGTTTGTCTCGGTCTGGGTGTGTGTGTGAATGAGTGTGTGCGTAGTTTCTGATACCCTAGATACAAGCTCCAAGCTTAGTTAGGGGTCTGTTACTATATTGAGATGATGTAGTGAATGTAGTGAATGATTATAGTAATATAGTTTTTTATATAGTTACAATAACAGTTTCATTAAACAAATAAGTAAATTAATTGGAATATAAATAAAACTAGCGAAGTTCGTTTGTGGTAATCATATGTAAATGTGTTGGAGTATCTTAAGAAGTAGTTTGTAAGTTCCGTAGTGGGGGCGTGGGTGCCGCAATCAATTTAGCGTGCTAATAAGCTAGCGCCCCGTTGCGCTAACGACTCTATAACTCTATGACACACCAACTTTTTATGTATTACCCACTTGAGTCCAGGGACGGACTTCGAAGAATAATTATTTTATACTAGCTGTGCCCCGCGGTTTTACCCGCGTGGAACCTTTTCCCGTGAGTATTTTGGGATAAAAAGTATCATATGTGTTATTTCTAGGTATGAGGAATATCTGTACCAAATTTCATAAAAATCCATTCAGTAGTTACTAGTTAGTAGTAGCCAAGAGGAACAAACATCCACAAATCCACACTCACAAACATTCGGCTTTATAATATTAGTAGGACATACTACTAGATATTGTTTTTATTTTACGCCTCTATGTGGTGGCATTGGCAAATGCTTATAAGGCCAGAGGTCCCGGATTCAATTCCTGAGTTGAACGATACATGTTTGCTATTTTTCAATCACAGCTCGGGGTTGAGATCACCAACACCGTTAGTATTTTATAATCGGTGCCAACACGCAGAGTAAACGGGGTGAGCCAATTCCTTTCCACTCAAAATAAGGACTTTCTAAGGGCCTATTTCACGACCTTCAAGTAAAATTACTCAGGAAGTAAAGTTAGTTTTTTCTCTTTCTTATTTTATATCAAGTGACAAAGACAAAACATGTGAGTAGCTACTCGGAACGTTACTTGAAGATGGTGAAATAGCCCCTTAGTATAATAAATAATGTTTTAAAGAAAATATATTTCCAAGTTCTACACTGTTCGAACTAAAGACTATTTGACCGAGTAATTTACAAATTTTGTACAATCAGTATATTCATTAATGTGACGCGGAACTATCAAAAGTTTTTGGAATGAGTTCGGCGTTTTATTTGTTTTTAATGGATTGTATTATACTTAGTTATGCCCCGCGGTTTTATCCACATCGATATCTATACCGATTACCAATTGATTTCTAGTGTAGTCTATAGATACTAAGTAAACACGTGTAGCTTTTTATTTAAAAACATTTTTTATAATAAGTTCAGTGTAGATTTTAACGATAAAATTTCTATTCAATTTTATAATACTTGTGTACATTAGCAGCATACAAGCGATGCGGATGAATGAAAAAAAAAACAGTATTTCATGTGGACATTTAAAAAAAAATATACATATATCATGAAACTTGTTTCAAAAAGTCGGCAATTTCATTTAAAAGCTTTCAAAATTTTGGTATATTAGGTAAAATACTATTACTGCAAAATATCTTTGTAGGCACTAAAAATATTCTACTACAATATGTGTTAAGATGTGCTTGATAAAGGGTTGTTGTTGACTACTCTTATAATAATTACAGCAGAAAAAGTACAGCAATATTATAAACATAAGCATTCACTACATTATCTCATTAATATAATAACTGACCCTTAACTAAGCTTGGAGCTTGTATCTAAGGTACCAGAAACTACGCACACACTCATTCACACACACAAACACCCAGAACGAGACAAACATTTGTGGTTCACACAAATATTCACCCCGCACGGGAAACGAACCCGCAACCTTACGGATGGCAGTCCGGCATGGTGACCACTCTGCCATCGAGGTCGTCATTCCTCATATATTCTTAATATTTTCTTCGTCTTCCTATTACATTTTGTTTGTATTAAATAATCCAATTCGATCAGGCAGAAGCAGATGTCACTTATAGACTCTATCCCTATACGTTCCATTGTTTACAACTAAAAGCAGTATGTGGGCTGGTCAGTTGTGAAAACAATCGGTTCATTTGAATACATATAAATAACTATTAAAACAGTAGGACTTCCATTTTGAGAAAGAATTGACATTATAGTCAACAATAGTTTTACATAATAGTGACGCTTTTAATTGTTGTATTGATCGATATTTTTGTTCTGTGTTTAATTCCTTACTAGTTCTATGTACTTTACTTAAACAACTAGCCTTATTTGCGTCGCATTTTTAGTCTGGTTTAGCACTAAACCAGGTTTTACAATCAATTTTGAATACTGTCAAAGTGACAGATTTGACTGACAAGCTGTCAAATGCTTACCAGGTTTTGTTAAACCAGACTAAAAATGCAACGCAAATTAGGCAGCATAAGTATACCTACATAAGAATTAATCCCTAGTCCCCTAACTTAAAACTTGTATAATATTTTCAAAGTCATTTATTAGGAAAATATTTTATTAGTTAAGAGAATATTGTTTCTTAATTATCTAAATATATATAACTCAAAGGACTGACTGACTGGCATAGTGATCTATCAACGCACGGCCCAAACCACTTGACGGATCGGGCTGAAATTTGGCATGCAGGTAGATGTTATGACGTAGGCATCCGCTAAGAACGGATTCCCACGGGATTGTGAATTATGTGGGTGAAACCGCGGGGCACACCTAATCTTAGTATAAGTAATATATAATTGGTTGGATTTCCAATAAAGACAATGTGATACGATTTCCAATGGTTTCCAAAACTCCTTAAATTTATTGAGATTGACCTTGCTTTTCTAAGTTCAAATTTTTTATTTTATGTTTTACAACCTTAATTTTAATACAATAAAAATACTATGGTTACTTTTAAATTCTTGATATAACATGAATAAATTGCTCATATATTAACAGTTAAATATTTAAAATAATCTTTTTATTTCGATAATTGTGGAGCAAAAATGTTAAAAAGATATTTATCGAGGTCACCCTTACCACATAAATAAGATACTAAAAACGGTACGATAGGTATAAGGCTGAATCTATATTAGAGGTTTAAAATTCAAAAACTACACGCAACCGAAATGTACACAAAGGTAATACAAAACAAAACAATTTATTTCAATTTATTTATGTACTGAATATGTTTATGAGCGCGACTATCTATTAATAAAGCGTAATATATAGCGTAATATATATTTATAAAGCGTAATAAACCGAACAACAAGTGAGCCTAACGCATCAAGCAAAAAAGGCACTAAAAATATAAACTTCAAAATTTTGTAAAGACGTTAACAGCGATATTAAATAACGTCTCTATTCTCAATAAAATGTGTCATAAAATCTGTTGGTAGTTGATGGTCGTGTATAAGTGATATCTATTGAACGGCGATCGTGGACTCGTGGAGTGTCCGGAAGAGCGTCGCCGCGGGGGGAGGGCTGCCAACGAGCTTAATGCATAAAAATATTCAAGTTTATAACATTCCATAGCGATAACATCTTCCTGTCGATTTGATATTTTCGGCGGTAAAGTAATATTATATGTTGGACAGTGAATGGAGGTCGAAGCCACGCTGCGCGCGCGCCTGCGAACATCGTAACTTAACACTTAATCATTTATACGGACACTTTATAGTGTCTTTGTGTGTACCTACGAGTGTCCGCTGTCCGACGGACATCGGCTCCTCACTATGTGACACCTAGAGTTATGTCAACCTCAAACTAGACTCTCGACATTTGTGTACAAGTGTTTTATTGTTATTTTATCTGTTTGAAATTTATTTAATTGACGTTCTATTAAATCTGGTAGTTTAGTTTTATTTATTTATTAAAGTAACACTATTTTCTTTTTACTTAACTTATTAAATGTCAAACAATAGTCATAAATTAAAGTATACATTTGGGGGTTTAGGTTACTGTAGAACTTATAACACTGATGATTAGTTTGTATCTTATAACCTTTATTAACCACCACTTTATATCTTATTACACTAGTTAGTTTATAGAGTACAACACTTATTTCTTATTACTTTATATCTTAGAACACTTATTAGTTTATATTATTTAACACTTATTACTTTATATCTTAGAACATTTACTAATTAATAACATTTAACACTTATTTTTTTAGTCAGTCTAGTACATTTTCTTCCGAGCTTCTGACCGGCGACCGGCGCGGGAGTGGTGGCGCCACCGACGCAGCGCCCGCGACGTTTCCATGGTAACCGCCCAGTCTGTCGCGACTGTCATGTGACGGGTAAGTGAAGTTTTTATGCTCCACGACACATGACGACGGCCACCGTACGATGCGACGCGACGACACGAAGGTAAGTGTTTATATAGTTTCGTGTATTAGTAATGTAGTGTATGTAGTGTGATATATATTATTTAATTGTATGATTTTATGTTTATTTAAATATATAGTTTATATTTGTTTTGTGTTAAAACATTATTACGTATATTATTGTTATATTATATTAATATATTATTACATATAATATTTATTATATTTATATATGTTTACATATATATTTATGTATATATAATGTATGTATATATTTTATGTGTGGCGATACGCCACAGTACTCCCCCCCAGAGACCGTCCTAGGACGGGTGATAGTAATCTTTAAATTTCACCACTCTCCCCGAGCGTGTTCTTACTATTGGTTTAACGCTCTCTTCTGTGTTTTCAGGTAAGGGAGGTGCCGTCCTCGCTGGGGAGTCGTTTGGAAGTACGTAGGCTGGTTTGATTCTTTCTATTGAGACAGTTTGTTCTTCTCCTTTTATTTTAATTTTGTAAACTTTATCTCCTCTTTTCAGTACTTCGTACGGTCCTTTGTATGCTGGTTCTAGGGCGCCTCTCACTCTGTCATCTCTTACATAGACATGTGTTGCAGAATGTAAGTCCTTGAAGATAAAGATGTTTCTTTTATCGTGTCTTGAACCAGGATGCGGTCGTATCTTGTCCATTATAGAACGGAGTCGTGATGTGAAGTCTACTAAATCAGTTGTGGTATGTATGGTTTGTGACTTTTGCAGGAACTCGCCAGGAAGTCGTAGTGTTTCGCCATAAAGAAGTTCGGCTGGTGAAGCATTGATGTCCTGCTTGAATGCGGATCTCATCCCTAACAATACCAGAGGTAAGCTTTCTGTCCAATTTTGGCTGCCGTGACACATGATTGCCGTTTTTAACTGGCGATGCATTCTTTCGACCATGCCGTTGCTTGCTGGGTGGTAAGCAGTTGTTCTGTTGCGTTGAAAGCCAGCAAGCTCTGACAGCTGTTTCATTAGGGCTGACTCAAATTGTTTACCGCGATCTGTGACTACATCTTCTGGGCATCCGTATCGTGCGATCCAGTTTGCTACGAACGCTTTTGCGACGGTTTCAGCAGTGATATCTTGTAGCGGTATCGCCTCAGGCCATCGCGTAAATCTGTCGACTGCAGTGAGGCAATAACGATAACCGTCTGAGAGCGGCAATGGTCCAATTAGGTCAATATTTATATATTGGAATCTACCGCGTGGAAGTTTGAAGTTGCCCAGTGGTGTTGAAATGTGTCGTGTCACTTTAGTTTGCTGGCAAGCGTGGCATAATTTTGTCCAATCTCGACAATCCTTCTTTATGCCAGGCCATATGTAGCGTTCTGCGACAAGTTTTGCTGTAGCGTTTGTTCCGGGATGGCTGAGCGAGTGAAGACTTTCAAAGACTTGTTTTCTCAGTTCAGCTGGTACGTACGGTCTTGGTGGTTGAGTGCTGTTATCGCAATATATTTCAGTTCGTGTTCCGGGAATGGGAAGTTTGATGAGATCTAATGAAGTTGTATTATTCTCGATTAGTTTCTTTAGTTCCTCGTCTTGGTCTTGTAATTTTGCGAGATCATGTAGATTTATGGGCTGAGACAACTCCTCAATCCTGGAGAGGGTATCAGCTACGATGTTATCTTTTCCGGAAATATGTTGGATATCAGTAGTAAATTGGGCTATGAAATCGAGATGTCGGAACTGCCGTGGTGTGCATTTGTCCTTTCGCTGATGAAAGGCGAAGGTTATTGGTTTATGATCCGTGAATATTGTAAAATGACGTGCTTCAACCATATAACGGAAATGTTTTATAGAGTCATAAATGGCGAGCAGTTCTCTGTCGTATGGTGAATAATTTTTCTGAGCGGGATTGAGTTTGCGACTGAAAAAGGCTAGTGGTTGCCATTCATTATCTTTCTGCTGTTGAAGGACACCACCGATGGCGGTGTCGGAAGCGTCAGTAACTAGAGCTAGTTTTAGTTCCGGATCTGGATGAGCGAGAAGTGTAGCGTTACAAAGGCTCTGTTTGCAATTTTCGAATGCTGTTAATGCTTCGCCTGATAATGTGATTGGGTGTGAACCTTTGACTGAACCAACCAATAAATCATGTAGTGGAGCTTGAATTTTAGCTGCGTCTTTGAGGAATCTCCGGTAGAAGTTTATCATCCCTAGGAATCTTCTTAAACTTTTTACGTTTGTAGGGGCAGGGAAATCTCTGATAGCTTCTATTTTCTCTTCTAGCGGCTTGATGCCAGCTGCAGAAACGCTGCATCCAAGAAAGGTAACCTCCCTGGCTCCGAACACACATTTGGATACGTTTATTACCATACCGTATTGCTGAAATTTGTCGAAGACTTGGCGTAGGTGATGGTGATGACTTTCATCATCCCGGCTAAATACCAGGGTATCGTCTAAGTAGCTGTAGCAAAAGCCTTCCAGGTCTCTAGTCATCTCATCCACGAATCTCTGGAAGGTTTGACCAGCGTTTCGCAGTCCGAACCCCATGTACGGGAATTCGAACATTCCGAAGGGTGTTGTAATGGCTGTCTTCGGGATGTCATCCGGATTAACCGGGATTTGGTTGTACGCCTTTACCAGGTCTATTTTTGAGAAAATAGTGCACCCAGCAATGTTCTGCGTGAAGTCCTGTATGTGTCTTATAGGATATCTGTCCGGTATTGTTCTATCATTCAACATTCTGTAGTCCCCACAGGGTCTCCAACCGTTCTCTTTTTTGGGAGCAAGATGCAGGGGTGATGACCATGGGCTTTTAGATGGTCTTGCTGTACCGCTCTGCAACATGTCGTTGAACTCCTGTCTTGCGATTTTCAGTTTTTCTGGAGATAACCTTCTTGGTGTGCAGTATACCGGGGGTCCTGGAGTAGTTTTGATATGATGTACTGTATTGTGCTTAGTAACTCTTTGAGTGCCGGATGGACGTGTCAGTTCTGGATATTCTCGAAGAAGTTCTAAGTATTTGGATTGACCAATGATGGTTTTCACTGATGATATAGCGTCTGATGGAGGTACTGGTTTGGCTTCGGTTGAAAGTGTGGTGTTATTGTCGATGAGTCGGCGGTTTCGGCAATCGACTATCAAACCGTAGTGTGATAGGAAGTCGACGCCTATGATTGCCTTATTGACGTCTGCCACGATGAATCGCCAAGAAAATGCGCGACGAAGTCCGAAGTCAAGTTCCATCTGTGCGTAACCGTAAGTAGCTATTGGCGTTCCATTTGCTGCGAATAATTCGTAAGAAGTTCTTGGTCGTCTGTGTTTGACAGAAGTACGGGGGAATACGCAGAGGTCGCTGCCTGTGTCGACCAAGAACTGCATTTTCGATTTTCTGTCGGTAACGAATAGGCGACCTGTGGAACTGGGGCAATCATCAGTCGCCATTAACGACCGCCCTTGTTGTTTTCCTGCTGGTAGTCGCATGGTTTTACGCACCGTCTAGCGCTGTCGCCGTATCTGAAGTGGTAGTAGCAATTCGGGAATCTTCTGTAATTAGACTGTGATCTGGTGTTGCTCCTGTTACGCTGGTTTCCCGGTGTCTTGTCTCTGGAGCGGGATCTTCCGTTATCACGCGTAGAAAGGGCTTTTACCTGACGGCTGAGCTCGGCGATTTCCTTAGATAGTTTGTCAACAAGGGAACCTGGCATGGCGTCCGTTGCTGCCACCTGAGGTGATGATGGTACTAGGTCGTGAACTTTGTCTGCGAGGTCTGCCAGTGCTTGAAGCGATGACTCCGGCTGAGATGCAATGACTGTCTGAAGACTGGTCGGCAATCGGCTATTCCAAACGGTCCTAATAAAATCGTCGGGAATGTGCGGGCCAGCTAGATGTCGTAGATGTCGGAGGAATTGAGATGGGCGTCTGTCCCCTAGCTCCTCGTGCATCAACAGCTGTGTAATTTCTTTTTCACGTGACGCTGACAACCTTTTAATTAACTCGGTCTTAAGGAATTCGTATTTACCTTTAGCTGGCGGGTTCACCAAAATGTCTTTTACTTCGGCTGCATATCTATGTTCCAGCTGTGCGGTGACGTAAAAATATTTCGTTTCATCCTCTTTGATCCCCGATAATGCAAAGTTACCTTCTATTTGTGCAAACCAGACGCCCGGTTCCTCTGGCCAAAACGGAGGCAATCGGACTCCGACACGACAAATATCGGATGGTGTAAATGTCCCTTTTTCGGCGCCATCTTCGGCGTTTTTGTTGTTTGTTGATTTTTCGTGTAATGACATTGTTGTTTCTTCGTATTCTTTATTGAGGGGTCACCAATTTGGGGGGTTTAGGTTACTGTAGAACTTATAACACTGATGATTAGTTTGTATCTTATAACCTTTATTAACCACCACTTTATATCTTATTACACTAGTTAGTTTATAGAGTACAACACTTATTTCTTATTACTTTATATCTTAGAACACTTATTAGTTTATATTATTTAACACTTATTACTTTATATCTTAGAACATTTACTAATTAATAACATTTAACACTTATTTTTTTAGTCAGTCTAGTACATTTTCTTCCGAGCTTCTGACCGGCGACCGGCGCGGGAGTGGTGGCGCCACCGACGCAGCGCCCGCGACGTTTCCATGGTAACCGCCCAGTCTGTCGCGACTGTCATGTGACGGGTAAGTGAAGTTTTTATGCTCCACGACACATGACGACGGCCACCGTACGATGCGACGCGACGACACGAAGGTAAGTGTTTATATAGTTTCGTGTATTAGTAATGTAGTGTATGTAGTGTGATATATATTATTTAATTGTATGATTTTATGTTTATTTAAATATATAGTTTATATTTGTTTTGTGTTAAAACATTATTACGTATATTATTGTTATATTATATTAATATATTATTACATATAATATTTATTATATTTATATATGTTTACATATATATTTATGTATATATAATGTATGTATATATTTTATGTGTGGCGATACGCCACATACATATAATTACAAGAAGAAAATTTAATGACTGACATATCAGCCGACAGCCCAAACTACTGGAAAATTTAAAATGCCCGTGAAAATTTGCGAACGAGTTTTTTGCAGTGTATTAAGAAAATAATTATAATATAAAGTAGGCTAAGGGTGACAAATCTACATCGAGCTGTGCTGCGCTGTACTGGGTTGAGCTGTGCTATGTTTCTGAAGCTAGGTTATTTTTACTCCAGACAGAGCGCAGCTTCACCCAGCGCAGCACAGCATGCTTTGATTGTATCCTCATTCAAATATATGGCGAGCGAGTTAACCAAACATAGCACAGCTCGACCCAGCGCAGCACAGCTACATGTAGGTTTGTCACCCTTAAAGTTTGAGTGAAAACCTGTCATTTTGAAGATAGAGAAAATTGGTAGGTACTGCGTTAGGCAACACAAACGTATTTTTTATCAAATAAGTAGTTCCTAAGCTTAGCGCGTAAACCAACAAACACAGGCTCTTTGTAATATAACTACGAGTTGTTGTTAAACCTAAGTAAATATTAGCTTGCGTGATAATAGTTTACCTTCTTAACACGACTAGATGTAAGTCTGTAAGTTCTTAAAAAGAAGATTTAAGTACCACGTCATAAGTCAGCCAGTCGACTGTGGTTGCAATAAATTATTATTGTCGCCTCTCGCTACTGCAAAATAAGAAACTCTAGAATAACACCTGCTTTCATAATTCACTTAACCACGCCACTATAGCATACAACTTGATTTCATATAGGTAGGTATGATAAATATGATATTTAAGTATATGATACTAGAAGAGTCCCACGGCTTGGATTGCATTAATTATTATAAAATTTGAGATTAAATGTTGTTGTAGGTATAGGATATAGTTATTTATCGTACAAGCGAGGTAAGTTGGTGATTACTTCCGAGGCGCTATTGAGGCCCGAGCCGTCAGGCGAGGGTCTGAAGATAGCCGAGGATAGTAATCATCAATACACGCGTGTACCATACAACGTTTTTCAACACATTTGCGAAGAAATTATCATTTTTCGCTAATAAATAAACGGTTTTTCTATTCGCGCGCATCCAACACAACAATGGTGATGGGCTAAAGACGAATATACTTATTAAAAAAAATCGAATGAATGAATGAATGGAATCGACCATAGAGCTACCAAAAGTAAGGAAACATAGTTGAAGTTTGTTTTTAAAATGTATGGACACAATTTTTTTGGTATCAAAACTTTTTTAAATTGCAAGCAATTTAAAAAAACAATCTATAACTCACTAGTGAATAAAACGTGTCATTATTCAACTGTTTTTGCACAAATAAGAGCCCCTTTATGAGCAAATGTGTTGAAAAATCAATTTTCCCGGGCAGGACCTATTTGAATGGACTTTCCTTTTTAAATTAAATACGAATTATATAAAAAGCATAGAAAAGTATAGGCCTATGCGATCCCTTTACATACAAAGGCCTCTCTTATTGATCATATTAGTACAGAGGGAAGGAATACGCAGAAACCCCGAGCCACGTCAGCCCCACATAATAAGTGTTACAACTCCAAACATCCTCACTGTAAAATTGTTAGACAGATTATCTAAATAACAAAGAGTAATCTTAACTTCCAGATTGACCAACAAGTTTACAGAAGCAATTCTTGTGCATAAAACTGTGTTGTTTTATTTGATAGTAGTACTCCAGGATCATATGTCGCGATTACGTGGGCGACCCCAACAAACGAGGGCATTCACAACGTATTGTGTTACATCGGGAATAGCGTTTAGTCTCCAAGATTTAGGACACAAACCCAAACGGGACGGAATATTTGTTTTCGTAAATTTTTTTTGAAAGTTTTAAGTAAATATGTGTAAACGAAATTGTGCTAATGTTGTGTGTATACTGTTGGTGTGTCAATAAATAAATAAGTAATGAGGATAAAATTACTCACATGAAATATATCTAAAAAGTAATAATAGAAACATATTTCTGCTAAACAGCATTAAGTATTACCAGTTATTATCATGTAACATTAATATAATATTGTTAAGGTACAAATTCTTAACAAAAAATATACATTACAAAAAATAACTAAGTATGCGAAAATGTCTAAAAAATAAACTACCAAATGCGAAAATCACTCTGTCTGTTTGTTACGCTTTCAGCTACTGAATCGATTTCGAAAACAGCATAACGAAATCTATGACTGAAGAAATGGACTTTCACTCGAAAGGACAAAGGCTACATTTTAGCTCGGAATAAGAGTTCCTATTCCATTCAGACTTACGGCACCCGAAAAACTGCGTTTTTTCTATTTGTTTAAATTCCGAAATGCACACGGATAGAGTAGCGGGTCAAAGTTATTATATGTATTTCATAACTCGAACCATCAACAAAATTGCTAGACAATAGTTTGAGTAAACATAACTTTGTAATGGTCAAATCACATGTAACATAATGTTTTTGTATTATCATCCTATTGTAACCAAGGCCGACATGATGGGTGTTATTTACGAGTTAACAATAATCGTTGAATGATTGCGGTAATGCTAAACGACGCTAAAGAAACTAAGTATACCTTAAACTGTTCCGCAGTATAATAGGATTGTTTACAATTCTAATGAGTAAGCATAAAATACCTAGAATTGTATTTATTTAATCATAAAACAAACAAGGCAATAACGACAAATAATACAATACGCATGCACAGAAAGGTGACACCGAGTTACGATGTGAAACACAAAAGGATCGTTAGTCAACGAAGTGCTACCTACCACACCAGCCCATAACGCAGTTCATTATTTATATTAACAGTTTAGCAGTCAGTGGCCAGCTCTCTCGAACCCGACTTATAGCCGCGTGAATATGCGTGGGCATTATTTGTATCCTTGTTAAGCGCTGAGGATATTATAAAAATGATTCCTTTATCCGTACTGTGACACTCGCTGGAAATTGGTCGTTTAATTTATGACAATCATAAAAAAGGATTCGAAACCGTACAGGTTGGAATTTCATTCATAAGAAGGCAGAGGCGATTGGGTCTTTATGGATGGATGTTTTCATTAATTTAACGCGTATAAGGGTAATGCCACCGAGGTGTCGGGTGTCGTGTGACAGGGGACACAGATCTACAGAT
Organism: Timandra comae; assembly: GCA_958496195.1. NCBI lineage: Eukaryota > Metazoa > Arthropoda > Insecta > Lepidoptera > Geometridae > Timandra > Timandra comae. Next base: position 4,530,437 of record OY292355.1, on the reverse strand, counting down.
ACCCAGGCTCGTGCTGCGACTACTGTTTGCATTTGGATTTTATTAGGGAAAATAATACACCATGAAAGGTATATGTAAAAATAAAACAGACACAGTATTCAATTCATGTCTATTGCAAAGTTATGATAAGTTTGCCTGTCTTCTATATGAAGAAGTGCAAGTCGTGATCGACTCGCTTTATGGATATTTACATATTGAGTCGGCATTCCGTAAGAGTCGAGTGCGTGACTTAATTTATTGCCACTATCAATGAGAAATAACTCTTAGACATCTGAGAATAATGGTAATCAGTCAATGTTGTGCCTGCGATGATGGAGGAGAGTACGCAACAGGAGCCTTCTCCTGACAGAGGGCAGTGTATGCGCAAGCGCAACATCTGATAAGCGACAATAACTCGATACGCGCTCCAAATAATCTTGGGACAGCATCAGTCACCGCGCGCCGTCCGTCGGACACCGACAGTTTGCTTAATCCACTCAAAACATTCGGAGACATTTGTCGGCCCTCGTGAGGGATCGGGTGATCGATAGCGAGACTCCACAAAACGATAGATAAAAACCGATAAGTCAGAAGAAATATGACGCGAACAAAATCGGGAGATGTACGTAATAAGATAAAAGTCAAACAATGATTCGACCGCGGATTCGCCGCGGCATAATTTATGTGACAACGCGTGATGGACGAGCGGCGACTTTCGGTAAACTATTTACATACGGCGGCGGCGCGCTGTCGGATTGGGTTCTGCTTGTGACAGAGGGTGGGGCTTAGTACCGAAAACAAATGTCACTGTTATTTATTAGGTTACACTACTATTAAGCCTAAGACGGGAATTATGGGTTCGGGATATCCGTAAAACAAAAAAAAAAACGCTTAGTTCAGCTCAACGTAAAAATACTATTCAACTACATATAGTGCTTTTGCTTAGAAGTTAAACAAAGTATGTTTACTTGAAGGCGTTAGTTTTAGGAGGGGGAGGGAGAATCTGTCGGTGTTGTCGGAGCCCGAAGTCCCGGAGCATCCGTTCTAATTGAATCAAGAGCCACGGTCTCACCAACGGCACTGCGACCGGCAATTCCCTTAACACGTCTACTTAGATTGCTTCATCTGGTTAAACTGCTATGGAGACAGACACCAACTTTTGAAAACTGTCATGGCTACGTGAATACTTGAGTTTCTTGGAGAATATTTGAAATTCTATTTAAGTTGATGTTTGAACTTTTCCAACAGATTTATAAGAGAATAACTGGTGTTTAAAGGTACTGAAAATAAATAGAAAGCAATTGTATCGATGTCAGTTGCAAACGTTGTGCCTTGTGTGTGGGTATTGTGAAGGAGGTTAGGAGTCGGAGGTGTCGGCGTGTCGGGATACAAATTGCGTTGGTGGGTCCAAAGGACGGGTCGTAGGTGAAAACGTTAGCCGAGCGACAATCCCCGCGGAGACAGGGTCGAGGCAGCTCCGCTTTTTATCTACGCGTCGCTCCTCGCTGCTCGGCGCGCTCGCTCGACTGTGTAATTGGATGAGAACGGCGCGATCCCAATAGCGCGCCCTTATCTGTTCGCGGCAAATCCACCCCCGCTCCACCCCGCGCACACCCCCGCGCCCCTACAACGCTCAGGCAATAAGTTTTTAGTGAGTAATTCAAGATAACCCCTTGATGTTGTTCATTTTCACACTTCCTTTCGCGAGAACAGCTCTTTATTGCGTAATATGTAACTGTCTCGTCGCCGGCGACGGGTGTCCCGGGGGCTCGTAGACAAACTTCGCCCCTTTTATGATGTTAATGCGATCGCCTCCGACCCTCGCTATCTGTATAATGATAATTGCTTTTTCCGAAATTATTGTTTGATGTTGTCGCTTGACATGTCTAATTCGAGACTTCTGTAAATTGAACATCGAGTTTCTGACGTTAACAAGTTTTTAATTTAATGTAAATGCACTGTTTTATTGAATTGTGTATTTTTTGCTGTCAATTATTTAAAATTTGCTTTGCCTATAATTGAATAGTTACTTAACAGGTTTGGTGGAAAATAATATAGAATTACAGGAGGACAGACATGCAAGTGGTTAGTTTTTTATGTTTGTTTTGAGGAGGGAAGCGGGAGGCTGCGAATTGTCGTCGTATTAGCCGGTATCAGATCGGCTCCGGTCGCCGTGCGCCCCTGTGCTATCTGCCACCTCCCACCTGCCCACTGCCCACTGTACACTCCCTCCTGTCCACTTTACTCGCATTTTGCAGAATCAACAGATTATTTTCATGCCTGTACTTTTATTTTATATATTGCAGATATCGAATCTCTATTTAGATAAACATAATATAGGAAAATTATGTAACCATTTTCATTGATATTAATGCCGGAAATATGAGTTCGGTTATCAAAGCAATAATCTTTCATGTCAGTTAGGTATCAGTAGTTATAACAAATACTTTGGATGATGGTACCCTGTTGTACGAGTATAAGACTGTTGGTATAGGTATTATATATAAAACATGTGTTGGCTAATATGTTTGTGTTTATCTTGGAGCGCGCTCGCGAGCCGGGAGGCTGCGAACTGTCGTCATATTCCACCGCTATCAGATGGGTTCCCCCGGGGTCGCGCTATCTCTACTCCTAAACGTTTTGTCCCTAACTGCTACCATACTTGTTTTGCTGTTCGGAATATTTAGGTTAGTGCCAGTGTTCGAGAAACAACCAACAAAGTTTTTTTAGTAGGTTACAAAATATGAAACACTTTTATATCAGTATTGGAAATTTACGAACAACGCAGAGAATAATTCATTTTATTGAAATAATAGGTGCACAAAATTTTCTTATAAGTAAGTACTAACATGTAAGCGTTTATAAAAAATAACGGATACTTCATGATGAACACTTGACTTCCTAATAATATAAGAATATCATGTAGATCATATTACATTATAATGTTCAATCAATTAGGATTTCGTCGGTAACGAACACGTCTTTGTATCACAAAATTGATGAGTTCTTAGAACAATTTCGTCAGATCAAAATTTGATCGCGGTTCATTTCGAAGAGATCAATACGAGAGGCACGGGAGTCGCGGCCTCACGTCGTCAGTACTCATTTAGGGTTCCGTCGAAAACATTTTTTTGTGTTCATTATTTCGAGTGAAATTGCGAGAGCATTAAGTTGAGTATAGGGTGGGACTCGACGGGCCTATTACCGACCGCCTTGTAATCATAACTTCGCAGAGCCGGTCCGCTTTCAGTCTACCAAACACATACATTAATTTGTTAGCAAATTCTTCTGGTCTTTCAAATCGCGCAAATAACGGTGTATGACTGGATGGTGTCAATTTTAAAATTCTGTGTTATTACATTTTCGTAAATTGTTTTTGTTTTAAAGATAACTAAAAATGCATAATTTCACACCTTTGTGTCGCAATTTAAAATTTTATGTTCTATTGTGGGATTCATAATTCTGGATGGCGCGGTGGAGTCAGACAGCACGGCCCGTGGCTACACATCATAAACGTACCATCGGCTCTCGAGCCCTATAATTTTCTCCCTAATTTACTCATTTTAAACCTGTGATCCAAATTAGGATTTGCATAAAATTGCTAATGACAGTTAACGCAATATTCGACGTGTTAAAATTGCCGTCTACCTATTCCAATTTTATTACGGACTATATTATCGCCGACATCGTTCTAAATTGGGTTTGAGTGGGTAATTTGGCTTAAACATTCGTTTGAGCAGAAGCTAAAAAGTTAATAGGAAGGGTGTCGAAAAATATTTTGCATTAATACAAGTCCGTATATCTAGATACGAGTAGGTAGTCGATATAGCATTAGATAATATGAACCTCTCCACATGTAATATACACAATCTTAGAAATATGAATATTAAAGAATCAGTAAGCAATAAAATATTAACGCACTCATCAAGATATAGAATGGTCACAAATTGCTCACTTAAGTCAATTAACGTTCATATTTCCTAACTTTATGGGTGGTAGTAATTACTCTAACACTTTATTATGGTTAAAATAATGTTTTGAAGTGAGTGAGAGAGAGCTTAACCCGTGGCAGGTCCTGTGCGGTCTGTAATCTCGCGCCGGCCCCCAATCACGCATTTCTCACCCGACGCGTTGAAAAAATAATACCTTTCTCGGATTTGTCTATAATTTGCCGAATGCCGCCCGCTCGACTCGTGCATCACACGTACACATTCAACCACAAATGGCCCACTGACACAAAATAATAGTATAAACATTTTCTATTCTATTGTTATTTAGACAGTAGCTTCTTAGAGATATCTACCCTATAATTTCATATTGATAAGGTTAATAAATAATTGTAGATCCGTTAAATATTATTGTCCAAGTTGTTGTATAGCTAACAATGTTTTGTGAATAGTGTTACCATAGCAAAATTCCTGATATTTGGAAAACTAACCGCGAAATTCACAGCTATTGTTAGCCGGTTTGTATGTTTGTTGACGTTTGAGTGACAGTTACTTTCAATACATGAATTAAGCGTAACTGACGAATGTCATAAACACAGAATATTACAAAAAACTGTACAAAATATTATGACAACATATACATAAAAAACTGAAATGGGAATTGAAACCAATTTCAAGAAGGGTTTTACATGTTATATAGGTAACTCTAAAATGCCATTATGGCACTTACATAGGCATAACTTTCGGTTATTAACAATATTTTATAAGTTATATTAAAGGTCTTAAAGGCTCAATGGACAGTCTTTGATTAAAATTTGATTAAAAGGAAAATTATTGTGAAATTCGACTGCACTTAAGAATATACAGTCGTATACATTTTCTAATTTGAAATCGATAGAAATGTGTTTTCATATATAGGTCTAAAATCAAAATGAAGTGATTGCTAATCATAAAAACATGAATCTACCTTTACTGCACGTAACCAATGAACTAAACCCGGCAGCAGTGCGCCAAACTTGTTACTATTATCTTACCGAACTGCCATTTTGGCCACACAACTGGTCGTGTCAAGAAACATGAACGATCGCTTTTGAATGGCTCCCCGTTGCATCCAACGCGCAACTCATCCGGACACTGTCCATTCAACTAAGACAACTTCGTGTTAGCTGCCAGAAAAACGATGTTTATCTCTTTTTAGTGGAAAACGCTGATATTTTTTTACCATGATTCATCATAATTTTATTTTTTAATACGTACCATTGACAGACAGTGGCAGGTGAGGCGATGCTCTGATCGACGCTCGATAAATTAGATTGGCAGTCAGTTGGAAAAGTATTGTGCTTGCATAAGAGTTTTGGCTGCTGTTCTTGATGTACAGGAGATAATTTGCACGAATATTATTAAAGAAAAAAACGAATATTATTAATATAACTTGACAAATATAATCTGAATTTTATTAATCAACAGAATGTTACATAAACTGTTGCGGTGGCCCCATCGGAATCAACTGTAACATCCCATTGTGTGAGTGTCGTATCACTTGTGACGGATTACCGGCCTCTTTAGCCGCATTATACTTATGGCTTTTGTATCATAACTTTTGGCTTAGCCGACTATATTGTGGCCTCTAATATTGGGGTGTTATTGATACTAATGTTCGACGTTGAAGGGATTTCAAATTGTCAAGCTACGATTATTGTTCGCATTAGGATGGACGGAAGACGTGGTGGTCTACACAACGTATTGAATGTTGGCTTTGTAACTTGTGTATGTATTTTTTATTCGAATGCGCGTTTGTGTTGAAAATATAGTTATGTTTAGTTGCTGTTAGTATTTATTTATCATAACACACTAGTAGATAAGTATACACTAGCACTAGCTCTTGTTTTATAAGTACTTAAGTATTCAATTCGCGTAGTTATATGATTAAAGTTTTAAGCTTTCCCCAAAAAGTAATTCAGTTAAATATAATAAAAAATACGTTTTAAAATAATATCTGCTAGAAATCATTGGTATTGGAGAGTGGTTCACTAACAAACATCCTGAGGGATAAGTGGGGATTGCCGCGGATAGCGTCGAAGCCGCAATTACCGGCGGCTTTGCGTCGCGGCGCTGAGACCACTTCCTACGGGAACTACTAATCACAACGGTCATTGGAACACCCCTAAGCCGCGCTTCGATGATACGTGACACGTATAAATTATATTTATTTGTAATAGCAGTGCCCCGCGGTTTTACCTATGTAAATAAAAATCTAGGGGGAATTTTTGGATAATATAAACACATAGGATTGTGTGGTTCTCTTGGTTTTACCTAAGGATTAAATTTTACCTAAATGGTCTGGTAGTTTTTCGTAACAGGGTATTAACATTCATACATACAAAATTCCTATTTAAGTACATTATTATTAGAATTTATTATCTGTATCTTTCTGCCAAGTATTAGAATAAATGTTAACCTGAAGCTAACTGACTCATATTGTGAGATATTTCTTTCACCACGCTTGCCTCCCATGCTGCTTCTTCATTGCAAGTCATCGAGGTATTCCGACGGCACACACAAATTACAAACAAAAGGCTAGAAGCGTTCCGATCTGACATCAGATCACGTCTGATCATCGGATCATGATTTACGGACTCCGGTGATGGGTGACCTGACCAGTAACAATTGATTCTAGTTTGTTGAACTTTGTTTTAGTTTAATCATTAAAACAATAGCTCTGTACAGGTGGTCATTATGGTCGTTTGACCGTTATTAGTTGAATTTTGGGAAAAATGTTATATGGCTACTTTTTTCCCAATAGCATTAAGTACTTATATCATAAGGTATGTTTACTTTATATGAATTGAGAGTTGAGAGACAAGAACCTTGTAGGTATATGTAAAAATAATCTTTGCGACCATAACTACTTATGTTATTAAGTAAGTATCTATATATATATAAAAATTAAACCCGTTTTCCTTGGTCACTGCATCACGCGTGAATGGCTGGATCGATTTCACTAATTCTTTTTTTGTTGTATTTGTTATTATTAGGAGAAGATTCTTATGTAAAAAAATCTGGAAAGTCAACGGGAAAATTGGACCCGTGCGAAGCCGGGGCGGGCCGCTAGTTTTTTATAAAAGTTTTTAGCTAAAAATAAGTACTTTCATGTATCATAATCCTAATTGATATTTTCTTATCACGTTCCAACTATTTCTGTAAAGGTCAAGAAGCTTACGAGCCTACTACAACTGACTAATGAAATGTGATTTATGAATACTCATTCATTATTAGCCTTTTTAAAAGGCCACGCTTTGTCTTTAAAAGTTGCGTAAGTATACCATAATTTTGACATTATATTGTTTAAACCAGCCTCAAAACTTATTGTTGTTTAATTCACGAAGGTCACGTCAAGTAGAATACTAATAATAATATTTATGACAAAAATAAATATTTGCATATCAAAATAACTACAAACTCGTTGTAATGTTATGTGTAAATACACATTACATTATATGATATTTATAATAGCTATTGACAATGCAATATGCCAAAAAATATGTATACTATGGAGACTGACCACGGTAAACAAAAACAGGACAAGACAACTGTCTTCAGCGCGTTAAAGGCAGATCCCTACCAACTACACCACTTCGTCAAGTTATGTATAATATTGTAAAGGAAAGTGTGAATCTAGAATACAATCGATCACAGCGCGGGCACGTCCTCAGAGTGTGTCTCCGGTATGCGCGAGGCCCACGTCACCTCACCTGTCCGATTAGCATCACCTCCTTTATACGGGCCATCCAGCGACGGCATGCCGCGCCCAAATTGAAATCTGTTTCGTTATGCCACGTCAAACAAACTACGAGTAGTTGACGCGAAGAATACCACTGGATTAGATGACTAATAGTATCAAAAATTAAAGTGTTTTATAGTGTTGCGTGCCACTAAAAGCAATCAATATTATAGTAACCACTCAAAGTTATCGAATCGCCCTCGCTCCTGTATCGACATATTGTACGATTTGTCGACTAATTGATTACAAAACAATGCCGTTACAACAGGACGAGGCTCCTGGTTTCTTGCATAAATTAATCCAAATTAAAAGCAGCGATGGGTACCAAACGTCGAGCATTAACCGGACGGCCCTAGAGACTCCATTACGGGCAATAAAATGCCTATTATTATCGAGGGCCGAAAAGCTGATGCACGCGATGCAATTACTTGATTGGCGGTGTTCTGGCCAGCTCCGGCTGAACCGAGATTGATGGTGTACGTAATTAGAAAACACTTCAACGTGTGTCTTCATCGGCGTAATCTTAATTGCGGGCAGCACTTACCTCGCTGAGTCAAACAACACGTGCCACCGGCGGACCCGGCGCTACTCCACTTACTCATTATTTGATTGATGCACTATGTAAACATATTATGGTTCTGGTTAGGTCAAATTAATTAATTATAGGTACTGGTTGTTTTAATGTATTTATTTGGATTAAGTGTGAAAGTTTATTAGAATGTACGTAGGTAAGTTCATAAACCTAATTTATATTTTTCTCATTTATAAACATATTTTTTTTCGAACAGCCGGAAATATCTGAAAATTGTAATTATTTCTATCAAACAACAAGTTGATTGAAAACAACGTTATGATAATTGAATAAAAAATAACGGGTGACGCAGCTGAACCCGTTCAAGTACTTTCTTAGCTGCTTTGCAAATGATACAAACCATCAGGCGGAGAGTGTGGGTCGATAGTGGCCGACACCTCGCAGATTTATGGCTGCCGTTCAGATATCGCGGATATTTCCGGACAATATTGATATTTTCAGCTCGCTTCGAGGCTATTAACTTCGAGCATGGTGAAGTACTCGCAAAAGTGAATTTCAATCATTCGCACCAACATTCATATTATATCTTGTTTATTTCGTTAAAACGCGGTGACGTAATACTGATTTTTATGTCCTGTTGCAGCTTTATTTAAAGTGTGCTTAAAGGACTGGCATAGCAGACGGTTTGCAGTCGGGGAGATTTTCTTCGCTGGTTGCATAAGTTGATATCCAAGACGTTGATCCGGGTGCTACGACAGTCCAGCGAGCGCGGCCCATCCCGCGCGCCGCCACCCCGGGCGGTGCCGCGCCGCGCTCGGTCCGCAAGTAATCAACCTATTAATAAGGGGCTCAGTACTAATGCGACCAATTAAAACGGCGACTCTCATCTTGAGACACCCACAGTTTTTGGGCTCGTTCCAGCCGGATTAGGAATGCTTCGGCGCATGTAACTATGCATTGTTTCGTTCGCAATCCGGGCACTTTTCGGTAATTTTAATTTCCTGTGAAATTTATGGAAATATGGAATATTAATATTCAATTGTCGATAACGTTCATCGGTCGTAATTTGAGCCGGGGGCGAACATTATGTATGGACCGTGACCGCGTTGACAGGGCGGGAGGAAGGCGGTCGGCGTCTTTGTCGGCACCGGGCTTTGATCGGTGCGCGGGCGCCGGTAGCGAACAGCGCGAGTGCCAGTTTACGACCACCGACGCGTTTTACTGCCAGTCTGCTGCTTCAATCAATAAGCGCAAATGGCCGTCAGCCAAACTTCGCAACGACTACGAATGAACTATCCAAAACTACTCACGATCCCTTTGATATTTCTATTAGTGTATGATTTATTTGTTAGTTTAACTCATTATGGACAACGTTTAATTAGTAAATGTGTTTTAATAATTTAATTTTATACTTCCCAGACAAATTCAAATTACAAATACTAACGTTCTAACTAACCTTTGAACAATGCTAATCTCTATAACAAGATATAAGTACTTACATACTTTTATCAAAGATGTGCCCTTAGTTTCGGGGGTACTAAATCATGATATACCTTCGAAAGTAAGGTAAGTCAACCATAAAATCATTATAGTGTGTACGCCACCGACAATCTGTTTTTAGGAGTAATTTTCTTTTCTTTTCTTATTATTACTTATCAAACTTAAGTATAAGTATCTGGCGTGTATTTAAATTAATAAACGCACTGTTATGTACTTATTCCTTAATGCACAAGAGTTACTCTTGCAATATTGTCGTGTTAGTTGTCTAGTAATTTATGCATAAACCATTTAAAACAATTACTTATAGCATCAGCGGCACACCTTAAAGTGTAGGGCGATTCTCACAAGCAATATATTTAGCAAGTGAGGTTTGGTTGTTCTGGTAGCGGTAGAGACGATTTTGTGTTATTTGTTCTTAGCGTGTCGATATTCAATTAAATCAACTAAGAATGCATACTTATTAATGTACTTTAGTGAGCTTATTTAACCAATTTTAAACTGACGGAAACGGCATGTTTTGTTTATCAAAAACCATATATCATCAGTGTCAACCTCCATATGCTCGAAAACGTCTCTATTTTAATTGGAAAAACATTTTATCTATTTCAGTTTGCTAAAAGGAAGCTTAAACAAATTCTTTTTCAACACACCTGCTCATAAAGGGGCTCTTATTTGTGCAAAAACAGTTGAATAATGACACGTTTTATTCACTAGTGAGTTATAGATTGTTTTTTTAAATTGCTTTCATTTTTAAAAAGCCTCAATAGCGCCTCGGAATCACCTCGCTTGTACCATAAATAACTATTAAAAACTATACTTGAGCTTAAACAGTGCCTATTCGCCAATGGTGCAACGTCAAAGTCTTTAATCAAAACCGCTACTACTAGCACCCCGCACTCGAAGCGTACCGTTTACGCGGTGTAATGCGGCGGCCGATGCGAGGCCCGCAGCAAAAACTTTGCATCATCAACACCATCCTGGACGCAGGTAATTAGCTCCATGGCGAGAACGGCTTCATGCGAATACGAGCTATTGTTGAAGTGTTTAGATAAGTGATGATAAGGCGACAAGTGCTGGAGATTTCGTTTCATTAAACTTTTAAGTCACTTTCTAAAACAGCATATATTTTTTAATACTTAGCTTTTTTTTCTAATTCATATTCCTGTGATTAATTTTTTTACTTATAGATATGTGTATGTAACTTTTTCATGCAAAAAGATCTAGATCGATTGGGTTGAAATTTGATGTACCGTGTAAGTATTCCATAGATTCAGGAAGAACACATGCTTAAATTAATTTCTATACTTACTCAAATTCCTACAGAAATAACGGGTAAGGAATAACGCGTATCATTAATTGTCTTTCCCTGTGACTAAATAATATGAAGAAGTTTGGTTCTGTTTAACATAAAGTTGTTTGGTAATAAAATGATATCGTTACAGGTTATACGCGGTAATAGGCGATACCGATCGGACCTCAACCAAATTTGCAAAAAACGGGCTTCCACACCAATACAAGAGCTCTATAGAGTCAGCAACGATGAATTTGTTTTTAATTCAAATTATTTATTGTAACTTTTTTATTTTTTAATTAATTCATGTTTTTTTAAATAAATGAGTAACTTTATATGTAAGTATAGGAAAACATATTATTCCTTTATGACTAAAAATAAAAAAAAAACAAGCTATATATTTAATTTTATCAAACAGACCAAATAGCATTATAAATGACTTTAAATGAAAAATAATTAATACCACCTCTTATATAAAATTAAATTATTACTTTTTATGTGCTGACCGTATTTGCGCGGGAAACAACAAAGAGGTTACAGGTGCTTAAATTGCGTTCAAACATAATCGAACGGCGCGCAATATTCTCCAATAATCAATCACCATCTTCTTATATTTACCACAGATGATATTCATTTGGTAACAAAGAAATAAAGTTTACGGTAATATGCAGAAAGTCTTTTATAAATGCAACGTCGATACGAATCTCACGCAAATGTATTTTAATTTGAAGAACCATAATGTTACATTTTTTTAATGTTATTAAAATATTATTTTTGTAAGATCTTTGAAACGAAGAATGGTACGGCTGTGCTTCAACTTATTAAAGCCCACTGCCATGTCCCCTGATTCACTGTAACTAATGAAATGTGATTAAAGCTATCTGTGCCTTACTATAATATTGAATGCTGTACACGTCTGTTATTGGTATATGTATTAGATTTAAAACCATAATTCTGTTATTATTGTGATTGTCATATATGTATACTGTTGGTGTGTCATAAATAAATAAACTAGTTTTCCTATCTCAAATAAATGTGGTTTTATTATAGTCTCAAATTTTTAATAGTTTCTTCTCCAGAGGCTTTTTTTTGTGAACCGAGGTTGGAAACAGTGGTTTCTACGAACAAAGAATACGGCAAAAGTGCTATATAAGGACAGTGATCTCTGTCAACAGTAGTTCCTATGTACCGAGATGTCTAGGAACAATGTTTTCTATCAACAGGGTTTTTCGGCGAAACGTGCTGTCTAGGAATAGATGTTTCTTTTAGCTGTGATTTCTGTGGGTAGTGAGATCGATCAAGCGAGTTTCTATATGAGGTTCCACACTCGACAAATTTATTTATTAATTATTATATTTGATGCACAAAACAAATCACATCCAAATAAATACAACACATAAATACAAAGGTTTTAAATCTATTTAATTTTAAATTAACCCTAATCACATCCACCCATAAACAATATCCCAAAATTCGGTAGCTTTAACCCGCCGAAGTGGGCTTTAAAAAGTTACAGACACAAGATATCATTAACATCTCACAAAGGGCTCTTGAGTGCCGTAGATATTATTGACTTTGGCGCCAGGTTTTTAAGGAGCCGGTACAAGTAGCTAAGAACTTGGTTAATATCTTGAGGAGCCGCCGAGTCCATCACCCTTCATGCACCAGAAATAGATTAGAAGAAAAACTGCATATGGCTTAGTTATCTTGTGAGATGAAAGTGAAGTATCGGCTTAATGGAACAGTTTGTGACGTTATTGTGTTTGTGGAGTGTTTAATCAGAGTTATAATACGCATTTGTTTGTATTAAACTGTTTAATGCTTTTGGTACGCAGTCTAAATGCCTTTTTTAAATATTTTTTTATTCATAATCGAGTCGTTTATTACGGAAAATTTGTCAGTGACTGTATAATAGGACTTAGCTAGAAATTCGACTCTCGTTATGGATATACCTATTCCAATTTTCATCGAAAAGTCGTTAAAGTCAAACATGGATTGCTCATCAATAGTTGGACCAGGATCAAAATTTTTATATATAAGCACAAAAACCTGTTTCTTTACTTATATTTTTAACACATTTGGAGTACGGATACATCTCTCTTCACCCAAATGGTTAGTGATTTCGATTGTCACCAATTAACAGTGTGTTTTGGGGGCAAAAAAGACCACCCCGGAGGAGACGCCTTGGCTAATGTGCCAGTTGACAAACGCAGAGATGGGGGTAGAAAAAACACAGTTTTGCGAAACCGCAGGGGGTTTTGAAGTGTCCAAACATGCTGTTGATGACCACGTGTTCCATTTTTTTTAATGTTATTGTAAGATTTTTTTGTTAAGTTAGTTTATATGAACTAATTTAATACCTACTTAGGAATTGCTTTACGATCAAATCATTAGGTATTATATCTATATTCATCAATCGAATAAAACATCATCTTACTACACTTTAACTAGATATTGTATAAATAACACTACGTAGTTTTTATATTGTAAATACGAAAGTCAGTTCTTTTAACTTCCATGTCCTAACTGCCTACTTGACTAACATTTATGAAACAGCGATTTGTAGACACGGGAATTACGTTAGAAAAACAGAGCCCATCTATTAATAAATGTTTTAATTCAATAAAATTTAGTATAACAATGATTAATAACAACAATCAAATACAACAAACATAAATAACGTATCAAATCAAAAAGTCCTCGAACTTAAAAGGTGAGCAATTTTTCACAAGTCATTGTACGAGACCACACTGTAAGTGTCCGACCACAAATGTGGCTTTCATTGTGGGTTACCAACGTTTAGTTTACTAGGAGACGCCCATAATAATTCACTCGGAGAATAGGGCACGACTGAAAATGTCTTAATAGTGTCGCGAGTGAGTTGCAACCGAGCTGTTCTGATGAATGGCGCTGTGGGGGCTAACGAGCGACGTATGACGCGGCCAGATGGCGGGCTTTGAGGACTGTATTTGGTAGAATAGGAACAGGTCATTGTTAGAATCAACTGCTTTCTCATTTATTGTTTTGTGATCTATTGCAAACTAAAGCATACATAATGTGAGCTATGCCGCGCGGTGTTACTCGCGATAGAGTTTTAGACCCCGACTCTGTTGATACCATATAGGAATCTACTGAGTATATTTTCATAAGTCTGTTTATAACCTTATTTGACTGGACTATTAGATTGACATACAGAAAGATGGGGCCAATTATCAGATCAAATAAATTTTCGATTAATCCACACATGTGTTTAAGTAAATGTGTATGAATCAGTGTATTTGTAGTTTTTATACCCTAGATAGAGGTTATGAACTTAATTACAGGTCACAAGCAAAAAGCAATAAGATGATAAAGTGATTGATGATGATTATTTTTAAATATTTACCTAAACGCACACGTCACGAGTATATACAATTTTGGGGTTTTACTTTAAAATGACCTATGAACTTGTAACTCTTTTTTAATAACATCATTCATATTAAAAACGTTATAATGTATTACATATTTTCCTCTAACATTTTAAACATTTAATATGATTTAAAAGACCTTATGATTAACGTTATCAATCACTAAGTATCCGCAAAACTAACTAACAGTTGTCAAAACTAAACAACAAGGGTCCCCTTTTGTTGCCATACTCTTCTATTCAACTCCATATGTCAATAGGATAACGCATTGCTCTCAATATATCAGCAATTTGAAGAAAACCAAAATACAATAAAATACACCACTTATAATAGATACTTAAACATAAACCAAAAGGCCCTCACACCTGGTACCATCTTGAAAGGATCACAAGCTGAGATGTTTAACCAATAATGAAGTTATTTACCCAATGTTAACCGAAAGTCGATGTACTTTTATATTCGTGATTCTTTATCCTACATTTTAATATTCAATCATTCAAACCGTGAGATTTCCCTATCGTGACAAGCAGAACATTTCGTAATGAGAACGAACTATTCATTCGTGGATTTATTTGCTCAGAGAAATAACAAAATGATACGGAATGTACGTCGTGTGGAGTGAAGGCAGCGGCCAGCAGAGCTAGAATATGTCTTCGTCACAATTTACATAAATGATATATGCGATACGCCTAATGCCGTGCTCTGGTCATTTATTAAGTGGTTCCGAGGCTGGCAGTGCGCATAGCGCGCGTGCCGGGGCCCATGCGCCGACAGCCTCCTCCGCCGCGGACCACACTCGCACTCCACGATCCACGACCTTACAACCGAATACCACCGCCATTTTAGGTGAACCTTGTTGACGTATGTAAATGAACAGATTGTTATCAAGATAACGTCCATCTGAATCATTACAGAACACGGCAAAAAATATTAATATTCAAGTGTTTATCAAATAGTAAATCTAGTTGTTTTTGCAAACATCAAGAGATATTGTTGAGCGTCCACGTGTGATGCGCACACGCCCTTCGGCGGCCGGTGGTCGAGCGCGGGTGGTCTGCGCGCGCCCGCGCCGCCTGCAGGAGGCGTCAGCTTCACACGTCTATGCGCCACATTTCTACTATCAACACATTCATTACAGTAACCGTTCTTATATCCAACGGCCGAAAGCACAATTTACTAAGAAATGTTCTTAAAAAATGTAACGTTCCATAATATTCTCAGGGCTCTCATTACATTTGATCGTAGGTCTACCGAATGTAAAGATTTGGATATAATAACAGATGGGTGTTAATTGCTATCATGAGGCGTCAATAATTGTTTTTTTTAGCCACTAATGGCAATTGAAGTTCCGGGTTATGAAAGTTTTTGTGGGGTGTAATCAAGTCGTAATCAGCGGTTTGGCTAGAGCGTGTGAGCTACTCTCCGCGAGCTCGACTCGCTGCGGGGAAATTATTGCCTTAGTGAATCTATTCCGATGCCGGTTTCGTGTTGAGAATGCCGTATGAAGACATTAGAGAGATGTTTATGATCATTTGCGTGTGGTACTCCGTAATACGTGACGCAATCATAGGTTACATCCGCAATTTATGACAAACAATCGGTTCTTAATAACAAATCTCTTTTGTTACGGCTCAATGAAGTAAAGAACCCGTGGTGTGGATGTATTGCCCAAGTGGTTCAACATGATAGTAATAAATTAAAACAACACAACATTTCGGATAGCAATTTGTAACGCCTTACTGAGATCATAAATCACAAATGTGCATCTTGTTTCACAGAAACAGTGCATTGCCGAAATATTTGGAATCCCGTCTGTCAACCGGTGGATCAGTTTTTGTCCACACACAGTTTTTGTTGATACGTATGAACAGCTCCCACCGGCGCTAATGAGAACAACTAATGATGTTGAAAGTGCTTAAGAATTCATAAAAGTCAAATAAACTCTATGGCGTTGCATAATATTTAGGAAACTTATTGTAGCTTTTATATTACAATGTACAATCGGAAATAATATAAATAAACCTTAACAATTCTAAATCCGTTACAAAAACAAATAGGTAAAAACAAGAAAACAATCTTCCATGAAAATAAAATAACAACACAACAAGCGGTGGATCCGACAGATCCTATCACAAAACCCACTATTTTCCATCGGCCATATTTTTGTCAATTTTTCGTCTGACGTATCCCATTTCCTATTCAGAAAAACAGAGCAGACGTGGAGTTGGAAAACAAGGGATCGGGAAAAAAGAGCGTCTCGTTCGAAACGACAGATAATCGTGTTAGCCGGCCGCACTGGCGAATAACTGATGCGAGCCGGTGCACCGAACCCAATAAGATTGCGGTGTTTTTTCCGGCGACGCTTTGCGGAGACAAACAAGGGATGCAAATTCGTGTTGACACCGCGATCCATCTTGTTCGTCTCTCCCGAGACCCGCTCCTGAACAAATAGCGTCGTGATTGAGACCTCTTTTATTTGCAATGTTTTTCTTCAATGCAAAAATAAGAATTTTCTTTCTTGCAGTAAATAAAGGGGAGTAGTGGATGTTGGCAGTTTGGTTTGGTGTAATCTTAGAAATTGGTGTTGGTGCAATGTGAAGTAGAATGCAGTGCTCTGGACAAACAACATGTGTCACATTCTTTCGGTAAGTATAAGTAGTAAATATTATATTATTAAGCTATGATTTCATTTTTTTTTATAGGTACCTAAAGGTTGGGCTGTAACAAAAACATTGCAGAAATAAAAATGCCCAAGCTTAATATTATTGTATTAGCAATAACGATAATACAGTCCTTTCCACAGTAGCAGCCAATTTATTGAATTTAGTCAGATCAAGTAAAACTTGAGATTAAAGAAAAAGGTTGAGGTTGAGATTTAACAAAACTTTTGAGACGTTTTGTAAGAAAATAGTGTAAAATAAATGTTTGTTCGATGTAGTTTGTCGCGCGGTGGCAACGGAGTGTAGTGAATAGATCATCGGAGGGTAGAGCGGCCGCGGCGCGCCACTGTCCAATAAATATATTGTTTCGCGCAAACCCAGCGCAGATAAAGCAAGCTCGCGCCTCGCTTTGCCCCACTGCCTCTCGCTGTGGACACACTAATAGCGAGTTTAATTTATTTTCTATTTTTACTTGCACATTCAGTATTCATTTTTCTTACTTTCAGGAAAGTTTACATTTAGTTATCACAATAAATTACCAATTCCGATTCATCGCGACCATTTTGATTTAATACCATGGCGCGTGGTACTCGTATTTTAAAGAAGAATCCCTACTAATAATATCACATTTAAACGAGACTAACTAAGTCTGTTATACCTACTTACCTCAAGAAGTTTACTAACTTAGCTAACATTTTAGTCCATGCCATTTTAACAGACCCCAAAGAGAGAAAAGATCCATGGCAGAACAGAAGAGCTCGTCGGATCATCAGAAATGGAAGGGTGCAAGTAGCGATCTGGCAATATGCTTGTATTATATTTACACTCATTCTTTTTTATACAAATTCAAAATAAATTATTCAGATGGTTGTTCAGAAAGATATGTGACATTCTTTCCAAGAACACTTTTACATACTACCGATTTGAAAATTAAGTACAGTTGGATATTACTGGGCTACAAAACTCTTTGCTTTGGTGAAAATAAAGGATTTTTTTTTCTCAAACTTGTATACCAATTATAATACCCAATTTCAACAACTTTTCCACCTTCATCGACTCCTACACCAACTGATATGGAAATCGTCAAAAATCAGATTCTTAATCATTTATTTAGAGTAGTTATAGTTCATTAATTGAATGAGAAATATTTGTTTACCATATTAATTTAAAGCTTATCGCTCGTACTCTGCCCACAGTTAGCCTCTCGACTTGGAACAGTGTCAGCCAAAACGCGGAGAGCTTGGCGTTTGCACATTATGACTATGTGGATGGAGGCTCCCGTATATCATTCTTATTTATCATTTCAGAGGTTTGCGCCTAAATATTCTCTTCCCTTGTTTTGATATTTTGCAGCTGAAAGTTTCACATTTTGTACCATTGTTATGTTTTATGAGAGGTTAGTACATTTGAGTAACAGACATGTGAAGTCACGCTTTAATTATTATGAGTAATTTTGAGGAATTATTTGTTTGCACTTTAATTAGTTAATGTGTTGGTCCGGTTATGTATCTGTGTATTTTTTTTAATCATCTACCCTAATATTATCAACCATTTAATATTTGTATTTTTATGTCAATCTTCTCAAAAAGAAAGTAAGAGTTAAAGTAATATTTAAGTGTAAGGTTCGTAACACAGGTTCATGACATCGTTTTCCTATAATAACTTAGATAACCCTCTGAATGTGGGGTTGTGCGACAGACAGAAAAGAAAAGAAGCAAATAAACAAAGTGGTAGAAACCAATACGATTTAGCGGGTCCCGGGAGGACGCGCGATGTTCGCCCGACTCTCTATTGTCACGCCAACTGACGATTATATTTTGTTTGTGGACACTGCAAGGTTTCTGTGTAAAGTATTTTAGATTGAGTTTTTTTGGATAACATAAGAATATTGGTTAGAAGTTGTGCTGGTTATATGGAATATCTATTCCAAATTTCACTTAAATCGGTCCAGTAGTTTGAAGCTTATTCATTAGTCATTACAAACAAATATAATTGAAAGTATTTTCTCATTGCATTTTTAATATTTATTTTTCTAAGATTTATGCCCACATTAATATAATTATTATATTCTGCAAACTATTCCAAAAATGGTCGAGAAAACCTTAGTGTACCTTCTGCATCTAACAATACGTGTAATAAAGATCCAATCAGCATTTAAAATCGAATTATAGCAATTCCGCAAAGCTCTTAATCACAATAAAAGTAGTAGAGTAATGTGTCGCACATTAATTAAGATCGGACCGTCCTAATTTATTCATGTGACGTGAAGGCGCCGCCGCTGCGACGTTTTGTCGCTGGTGTGTCGTATATCGCCGCGTCGACTCGCGGTCGCACTACACGGTCAAAAACACACGCTGCCATCTTGGAAAATGGCGTATGTGACATTGGAGGGTAGACTGAGAAGACTTTGACAGAAGAAATGCGCATTAGCCGGCTTGACATCTGGAATATCTAGTATACCTATAGATGATCTGAAAGGTACTTACTGGGACTAAAATTTGATATGTACATATGGTGTATGCGCTCTATCTGCATTCTTAACTAGGTAAGTAGAGACAAGCTAAGGTATTATTCTAAAATAATTTTAGACATAATTCTCGAAGGAACGCTGTAATTTACTTTAGCAATCGTAGATAAATTTATTTTGGTTATTTGTTTTTTTTATTCACTGTTAAGCAACTAGGCAACTGAAAGCCCTACCTAATATTTTGTAGAAAATTGCAATAAAATGTCAGTTGCGTATTTCTCCATTTGGTGAGTGTGTTGGTTCCCGTTAATCCACTATCCCGTGGGTGCCACAACGCAAAAAGAGCCTTGCGAAGAAGATAGATCGTTACTTCACCGCCGAGGTAGCGGCCACTGGGTTCTATTTTAGTATTTTTACACAATTATATTAAGTATGTTAGCTCTGCTTCATGGTCTTAATATTTTTCTAAGGGAATTTTGGGATAACTCTATCCCTAAAAAAACCTACACTCGTAGGTTTTTTTTTAAATGAGGACAGAGAGTATACAATTAATTAACGATAGGATTCTAGAAAAATAGAGTGTAGTCGGTAAAAGTAGAAGTATCCGACAAAAAAAAATCTCGGAAATACCTCTTCCAGCAAAATCAAACAAAGTTAGCTTACTCTTTTGAAGACCAGAAGTAAAAACAACTCAGCTAATCTTTTAGGAGGTCTACACAGCTATTTTTAGACAGCAAAATTTGTTCTTCAACATTTTCTGCTTCTCTATAGGAAGAATTTTTAGGGTGCCTCTTCAATGCATATGGACTTGGATCCCTAAAGAGATCGGTCAAACAAGCAAACCGAAATAATTAAGTACGTAAAAAATCTTGAAGTTAATACACAGAATTAAAAAAAAATGTTTTAGTTTAAATAAGTAAATACAATTTAGTAAATATTTCACACGTTGAAAATGAGTTTAATTAATTTTATCTGTAAGTAATTAAATTTTCCAATTTATCGTCCAACAAATTCAAAACACGATCGACTATTAGTCAAAGCACACGGGGTTACTCCAGTCAATAATGTCGTACAAACTATAGAGAATGCAATATGCGTTGTATTATAATGTATCCACATGGATATTGGTCCACGTACTGAATTATACAAGAGTTTGTGATTTAGTTGTTTCAATAACGGTGGTGCTAAAATTTTATTGTCCAAGTGAATCGTAGTTTTGTGCATGTGCCGCAGTCTCTACAAGGTATATTGCTCTATGTGCAGTTTGAATATGGAACATGTTTCATCAACTTACTCTTTGTTGATGTCGAGTTAAATAAAACCTTACGGAGTAAAACCTTCTTGCATCTTTAGTTGATGGGATTAAAGATTATTTTGTTCATTTTTCAAAACCTTCTTACTATATCTATCTTTGGGTAATTGATATGGTATGGCAGAGATCCATTTGTTTTCGTAATTTTTAAATATAATTAAGTAGTATACTTACGTTCTAGAATTGTTTTGGCTTGAATTCAATTTTAAACTGAATTTTATAAAATGTTCGGTATTCCAAATTAGTAAATATATTTGGGGAGATACGTTGAAACATTTGTTTTAAGTATATTTTTTTTTAGTAACATTTTTTTCATTACTTATTTTTTTTGTATTTTGTATTTTAGTCTCTACAAGAAACGAATAAAATCATTAAAATAATACCCTCCTTTTTGTAACAAGTATTTCTTTGTTACTAAAAAGAGGGTAAGTAGTATTTTATTGTGTAAAATGTATAAAAGTCAAATTTTTATTTTTTTCCAAATACTTTAATTTTAAAATAATAAAAAAATTAACTACTTAATCAAATTATTTTCCTTTGAAAGAAGAAATTTTTCAGAAAACCACACAGAACTTGTACTACAATATCATTAAGTATAATTTTAAACAACTCTTTCAAGACATACTTGGAACCTCCTCACTCGCAGTAAAGTTTTAAACTTTATAACCAGTAAGCTTTCTACTAAGAAAATTTGGACGAAAAAACTTACAAGTGCAAGCGTACTCGGACAATACTTAGCAAGAACTTTGCTCCCACAAAGTGCAGTAAATGCATCATAGAATACAATGTGAAATAAACCTTGTTGTCAAAGAATAAGGTTGGGATTTGCTTGTTGGGTTATCGTCCCGCCTACTAGGGGCGTTTGTCCCCTCTCTTGACGATGGTCGCAGCGAGTGCGTTCACACACGGCGCTTACTTTAAATTTTAATCAGAATTCGTCCGTTGATTTGGGAAAAAAAGTATAATTGAAAGGGTACTGTGACAAGCGAAGTTTGTAGCTATCAATAAAATGAGTGAAATGAAAATTAAATGGCGCATTGATTGACTATTGAGTTTAATTAAAGACCCGATGAATTGCGGTCTTTAATTAAATTAAAAGTTATTCATTTGATATTAAAAATGTTTGTTCAATAGGTAAGTACCTATTAAAGCAACCCTACACGAAAGTCACGTAAGATTTTTTTTTTTTTTAATAACTGTATTTTTTTGCATTTTTCTTTGATATCAAAAAGCTTAATTAATCGATTTAAATAAGTATTTTTTATTTATTAACTAAGTAAATATTTAGATCATAAAACTAGTTTTTAAAACTATTAAAACATTCCTATGTAAGAACATGGTAGAGCAAACAGGTAGACTTTTAAGTTTTTACCCTAAGTATTTGATATTTTTAATTTTGAGTAGGCTTAGTTTAGATGTTAGATTTACAAGAATTACTTATTATTTTAGATCACAGTACCTATTCCTTTTCACTGTACCAATATAAGTGAGAGCGGTGGTCGTAAGTAGTAAGTACCTAGTTTAGGCCGTAACCTATAATATTAAAACCATAATTTAGCATAGAAAATAAAATACGTAACAATCAAGGCAACAATGTGTGTAGAAACTAATTAACAATAAATAATATAACCTTGAGATAAATGAAAAAATGTATGGTTTATAAAACTTATTATAGTATTAGAACAAAATAATTATAACAATTGGTCACAATTCACAGTATCGAAGGTTATTTGTGCGACCATTACCGGCTTATCGGCGATAAGGGTTTACTGCGATGCGACACGGTTAGTTTGCTTCTGCCACTTTAAATAATTATTATAATTTCAAAAGTATAAGAAAGTCGTTGGAGATTTAATTTTCCGCAAATTTGATCTAGTGCTATAAACGTTCTGTGTGTTCGAGCGGGTTTGACGCTGGTTAGTTAGACTTTGGATATGTAAGTGATATGTCGTTTTAAGGGGAAGGATTTTGGAAAATAATTACTTATCTCTTTAATGTGGTAGGTTTTTATGTACTTATACTTACATATTTCAGTTTAATTACATATTTTTTATATGTTGGTAGTACTTATAAATTAAAGTTTGTCATTTTGATATTTGTGTTACTCTACCTAGAGATTATAGAGTTTCATTTTTAGTTACTTATATTTAACAGAAAATAATATGCTTAGCGTTTTAATTGACCTTATAAATACTTGTAAGAAACAACTAGGTATCTCTAATAAGGTGAAAAGTAAAATAAATAAGTAGGTTAGGTACTTACACAATTTTTAAATTTATTTTTTAATTTAAAATTCTTATTAAGTTCTTACTAAATTATTATAGAGCGCACTTGTTTTCGATGTCAAAATTATATCTTTGTATTTCATGCTATTAAAAGATTTCATTTGAATAAAATTAAAAAAATATCTGTACTTAAATATTGCAGTAAACGAACGAAAACATCAAACCTTAGAATATTTAATATGAATTTTTTTATTACAATCATAATAAGTTTCACAGTTTCGGTGAGTTACTTATCTGAGTGCATAAATAGGGATGCAAACCGTCGGCGCATTGTGTAATACGAATAAATACACCGATAGTATCGGTACACCGTTTAACGAGAGTGCCTTTTCCGCGCCGCGGTGAGCCGTTTAGCGAATTTCAATAGTTATCGCATGGAGAAAAACTCTCGTTGAGAGGGACGGTACGAGCGGAGGAGCCGGCGAGAGCAGGACGGACTTAATAAGAAAGAAGTAATAAAAAAGTGGTAGTGTGTGCGAGTGGTGAGTGTGGTGGCATAGGGCGGCGATGCAGGCCCCTCCCTGTGGCGCGCCGCCTCGCTCGCCGCCGCCTCAGTCGAGTCGACAGCGCGCCGAGTCGCACCGGTCCGCTCCATCACCCGCGCGACACTTACCCACGCGTAAAAAGTTTCAACGACACTACTCAACTTAACAACTGTGATTTCAAACGTTAAAATATACTAGCCACTGTTCCGATTCCCTCTCCCTACACGGACCTATCAACTAACTTTATTGTGTTTAAAATAAACTTGAATAGAATTTATTTGTGATTGTTTTAGATCTCGCATAAACTTTGAAAAATTCGCAAAGTTCTACCGGCTTTTATTTCCCCCGATAATTTTGCAGCTTAATTGTATCGAAAAACACGTTGTCCTGAAACACGCACGAGAGAATCCAACAAGTGTGTGAAGATTAAATTTTAAGTTGGATAGAAGATGTTCTGTGAGTCCGATGGGATGTTCGGACGGTGACGGCGTGTGCGGTGGCAGGCTGGGCTCGGAGGCGGTCAACTTGATGCTGCTGCAGGGCGAGAGCCGGGAGCGGCCAGGGCCGGCCATGGAGGAGGAGTGCTCTGCGCGTCCCTGCGCCACTGACTTCTCAATCGCCGCCATCATGGCCCGCGACCGACAGGAACGCAGGGAGAGACGGAGGCATAGAGACCCGAGAGAGGACACTCTCACACCTCTAGGTCAGTATTTTACAAACAATATTTAATTTGCAACAGATTCATGGGTCCTAATTAGAAAAATATTGTAGTAGGTAAAAAACACTACATTTAAACATTATAAGTTTAAAAAATATTTATAATATTTTTACAATGATATCCCCAAAGGAATAATGCTGGTAAAACCGCTTGGCGTTGCTAATTTGAGAGTAACTAAACGTGATACCATTGAGGAAAATTGTAAAAACAAGTTTGCACCACACTTAATTAGAATTAATTGTATCTATCAGTATTTTAATTTAAAAACTTAAATTCATTACAAAATCCAAGGTAGAGTCTGATAATTTTACTTAAATGGAAGAGCTAATAAAACTTTTCATGAATGATAGTCCTATGAGGCTTACAAAAGTCATAAATAAACCCATTACTTAGGTTTTTCTAGATTGGGTAAAACATATAAGTATAAAATTATATGTAAAACTTATAAAAAAATTCTTAAACTAAAACACATTAAGTAATTATAATACTACTTATGTACTTAATCATCAACAAAAATATATTTCGTATTTACATAAAATTTATCAAGGAAATAAAAATATGTTATGTTATATCAAGGAACCCTAACCGGTATTTATACTTATGTTAATAATTATTTATTTAAAACTGTAGATAATATGAAATACATAAATGCTGCTGCTCCTTGTATGGAGTACTTACTCTTTAGCGCATGAAAAAAACAGAGGTTGACCCTATAATTAAATGAAAACATAGGTACTCTAAGTACACAAACAAGCCTTCTCCAAAGGTGAATTTTCTGACCAAAAATAGGAACTTCCAAAAAAATAGCACCCCGCTTCGCTACCCCAGAAAATATAAAAAATTTTTTTATCAACTAAAACGAATAGTATAAAGGAATAATTTAAAATTAAAATATTTCTTTAAATTATTCAAGAATAAAAACTAATTCTTGCTGAACACAATCCGAAGGCATATTTCATTTACTTATACGAGTAGTCACGCATTTTCTTATAACTACTGAATATTATTGAAAAGGGGTTTGATTAAATTTGACATGGTGATATTTTACAGTTGACAGAAGAAATTTATATTACCATTATTTAGGTCAACGTGAAGAATATATATCAAAGCTAATATAATAAGCGTACCGAGATACTTTACCTATAATAATACCTTTTGCAAGTATTAAATCTTACTAAGGGAAAGGCACGTAATGTCGACAGTGTCCCAGTACTCGTCAAATTATAGAAAAATATTCATATTTTAATTCTACCAATATATTCATATAAAATTTTAATTACAGCATCTTTATGGTAATCTTTGCTATCATTACAATAGCAGTATGTGTTAAAAACTGCAATTGTTTTAGAGAAATGAGCGATGGAAATTGAAAATTCAAGATTTCGTGATTTTTGTGAGATTTAGCCATTGAATCTGTAGTCTAGCTCACTACGTTCGATGTTACATTGTGCAAGATTGGGTGGGCCTTTGTATGTGTGATTATTTTTTTATAAAAGTAAAATTAATTATCTTTCGATATTATCCATTGAATTGTGCTATTTATTCATATTTATATTTTATTTCGAGTGTGTCAGCTATTGGTACTTTCTAACACCCAAATGTACCAGTATCCGTCAGATTTGTCCTAGTCATCGTCAAAGTGTCCTAGAACTCGTCAATTTACGGTGCTAATTTGAACTCTATGACAATAGATTTAAAGTAGTAATTTTCAATCATATTTCTTGTGATGCAGTAACTCAACAAAGTTGGCTATGCCTGATAAATGAAAATAAATATTCTGACAGAAAAACTGCAGGTGCAGGATATCTCAACTGCTTTTGTAAAGAATATAATTTTGGTAGGTACTCACATTCAATTTCACATTTTGTTATTAAAAAATCTGTGTATAAGTCAAACACCAGTAGAACCAGTAAAGTCGTAAGGTCGTTTTTGGCCCTTTCATCTCAAATATCATCATCATCATCAACAGCCTGTATTAGTCCACTGCTGGACATATACCTCTCCCAATTCGCACCATTGTGCCGCCACGTCGTATCCACTCTCTCCAGGCTACCCTGCGCAGATCATCGCTCCACCTAGCCACAGGACGTCCTACTACGACGTTTGCCGAACCGCGGTCTCTACTCGAGAACTCGTTGTTCCAACGGCCATCGGTTGTCCTACAGATGTGGCTAGCCCACTGCCACTTCAGAGAGCTAATTCTTTGAGCTATGTCGGTGACTTCGGTTCTCTGTCTGATCACTTCATTGCAAATGCGATCTTTCAGAGAAACTCCGAGCATAGCCCTCTCCATAGCTCTCTGAGCGACTTTAAGTTGGTGGACCAGCCTTACTGTGTTTTACCAGCCTTTCATCTCAAGTATATTACTCGTAAGTCTTACAGACATAACTGACCTTACTGACTGTATCAGTAGACCTTACTTTCGTAATTCCGTACCTTTGAGGATTGGCGGTCGTTGTCTTTTCTCATAGTTTCTTCAAAATCGTCAGCTAACCCGTCTGCAAACTCTTTGAAGACACTATAGGTATTTCAGAGACTTACTCTTTCTCTAGGATCTACGAGTAATAATATTTGAGATGAAAGGGCAAAAAACGACTATATGGTGTTGAATGTTCTACGCAATGTATACACCCCTATTTTTTTGTAAATTCGAGATACTTAATCACACAGCTAATGTAAACGACGGGTGACAATATAATAGTGAAGTTAGTTTTTATCTTTTGCTTTTATTTAAAAAGTTATGATAAGTCAAAGTTTTTCAAAATCCCGCCGAATTTTATTGTTATTCTACACCGAACAACAGGCGAACGCTGCGATACACAGCTGAGCGCGGTCATCGACCCGAGCCGTCACAGAATACTTGATAGCTAGTGTGCCGTTTGGTAATACGGCATTTATTTAGAATTTTTTAAAGATAAGTAATCGACTATAATTTTTGATATTTTTATTGGATATATGGATTCAGTTACTGCTACACATATTCTGATTTTAAGTCCCATCATTTCAAAATAGGGGTGTATAATTCTTACATAACACATTTTTAAAATAAATAAAGATAGGTAGGTGTGTGACAATTTTATGTCATCATCAACCTGCTCTCGTCCACTGCTGAACATAGGTTAGCCCAGGCTTGACCATTGAGCTCAGCTAATGTCATCCATCCGCTGCCAGCAACTTTGCGGATGACATCACCCCACCTCGCTGATGGGCGTCCTGCCCTATACAACGCTTGCCTAAACGCGATCTCCACTCAAGAACTCGTTTACCCCAACGGTTGTCGGTTCTTCTGCAGATGTGGCTAGCCCACTGCCACTTCAGCGAGCTAATTCTTGGAGCTATGTCGGTCACTTTGTTTATCTGTCGGATTACGTCATTCCGAATACGATCTTTCAGATAAACTCCAAGCATAGCTTGCTGGGCGACTTTAAATTGGAGAACTAACCTCACTGTGAGTGTCCAGTTTTGGCTCCGTATGTAATGTTATGTACCAAAATATAGTTTTAACAAAAGCAGTTGAAATTTGCTTGCAGTTTTGAATTTTAATTTTCATTCAACAGGCATTACCTTTGTTGAGTTACTGCATCACAAGAAATATGATTGAAAATGACTACTTTAAATCCATTGGCGTAGAGTTCAAATTAGCACCGAAAATTGACGAGCTCTAGGACATTTTGACGATAGCTAGGACAAATCTGACGGATACTGGTACAAATGGGTGTTTTTAGATAATTTCTAAAATATCTATACTAAATTCTTTTTAATCAGTGTTAAAAATATATTTACCGATAAAAGTGATAAATCAGTTATCTTGTCCCAAAATTTGATCGTTGTAACTTAATATACTACAATGTGGTATAGCTGCAAAGTTGGCCAAGTGCAAAACCTGACGATAACTGGGACTTTTCCCTTAATTCTTTTTTAGAGACAAAACAACTGAATACTTATTTAATCCACACTCACTCTCATACACTTCTAATTATTCTTATAAATGAAAGAGGGAAACCGCGGATTAACTATACCTTTGATATTCCTCGTTTATTTATTAGAGGGGAAGAGTAATTTAAATACTATCGTACTATAATTTTATTGGAAACTTAAAGCCGCCGCGCAACATACGGGTACAATTTTCTAGTACTTAGTCGTACCCCGGTCCTAGTTAAGTAACTCAGGAGCCATATCAAATACGCACGAAAAATTAAAGAAAATCGGTGGAGTCATGTTTAAATTTTATTAAAATATACATGGCAATTAATTGTTATAAGTAAATGCTAAATGTGACTTAAATCCATTTTTCTTTTAAAGCGAATAATCAATAAGGGTATTACGTTTTAAATAAGCAGTATGTGATTAACTTAAAGCTCTAGTTAAGGGTTCAAATCTTCTATCTTCTATATATAAAAATCAATTGCTGTTCGTTAGTCTCGCTAAAACTCGAGAACGGATGAACAGATTTATCTTATCTTGGTCTTGAAATGTCCAGGGAAGGTTTAAAAGGTGAGAAAAAAACAAATAATTGCCGGGAACACGGGAACGGGTACTACGCGGGTGAAACTGCGGGGCACGGCTAGTATTTATATAAATAAGTAAATTTATTACATTTAAAAAATAGTAAAACATGGTATCTATCTCCATATTTCCCATCTACTACTATTCTCTACCAGCCTCTATCACAATAACACTTTTCTTTAACACACTATCCATCGCACAATGTATCCCATTTGTCATAGAATTTCCTTTAGACACAAGCGCATCGATATTTATAGTATGAACTTTCTCATGACAATCATCCCTTTAGATACATTATGCCTATATAATGTCCATACTTATCAACTTATTAATCTAATTTCATTCAAATGATTCTATTTTCAAACTTCCTATTTCTAACTAGAGACTACTTCGCATGGGTTCAATTTTCCCGTAGATTTTCCGTTTTTTCACATAAAACTTGTCGTGACAAACACCAAAAATGATATCCACATTTTTCTATTTCTGTCCACCTTATCCTTGTCCATCCTTACAAGGCCCAATACGATTTAATATTAAAATAAGTTTATACATTATTAAACACGATTTTATTTTGCGTTTTCATTAATTTATTCTAATGGGAGAATTTGATTATCCAATTAGAACATTTCAAAGTGGACAGCCATTTCCTTTTCTAATAATTTCTAAAGATTTTAAAATATAACATTTTATTTGTTAGGTTTTTGATAAATAATAATTATGATATAGGTACTTACTTCAATAAATAAAAGAAGTAGATTCAGTGGAATTGAATCCCAATTTTAATAAAATAAAAAAGTTGCAAGAAATGTGTCTTCATAAAGAGTTTTAGCCTAGTTAAAACCTAATGTAGTTTAAATTATACTGCCATGCGATTAAACCTTTCTTTTTGTATTTCGGGCAGTTTTATAAAATATCTATGTTCTAACTTCAAGCAAATCTACTCAACTTTTTTGCGTGCTTTTTTAATACATAAAAACTTGTAAAAGTTATACTTTAAAATTATTATATTCATGGGATAGGATTTTTTTAATTTACACGGGATAATTTAGTAAGAGGATATGTACTTGTAAAAATATATAAGACACCAATGACATCGAAATCAAATAAATATTAAAAAATATATTATTAAATACATTTTGCTCCTTTGTAAAGGAAAATTTTATGCAATTTTTATGGCAGTTTTTATATTAAACAAGATTTTCTGTTATTTAACGTGATCTGGAGACAATAAAGTGTTAAAGATAGAAAATTGTGTGGAAAATTAATAATTTCATTGTGAAAATACGATTATATTGGGCATCATTTCCTATTGTCATTATTATGTTTTCCTTTTTTCATGTTTTTATCCTTTACAAAAAAATTGTTTTCACTAAAAAGTTTTTAAATAATTTGAAAATGGTCGACTCAAATATTAAGTAGTTCTTAAAACCGAAAGTTTATTACATTATAAAAAGAATAATACCTATAATTTAAAAAGCTTTAAAAAGCTGTTTGTAAAAAAACAAAAAAATTGCAATTTTGCAATTTTCAAGTCCTCACAAATCAAGTTAGTATAGATTCTAGTGTAATAGGTTTCAGGTGAGACCTAGTTTGCAATACTATTATTAAACCCTCCTTGGTGGTTGGATTAGCTGAATGGCAGCCCCTCCTCTTTCCTGCGGATGTGAGTAAAAGACGGCTAATGGAGTAAACTACACAACTACACTAAACTACACTAAACTACACTGAACTACACTCACTAAACTACACTTCTCACCAATACCGTGTTATTGCGGTAATAGGCTCTGCTCACCCCCTGTCAAACGAGATGTTTCAGGTTTTGTGAAATGTAGATAATTCTAATTAGTTTTAGTTATGGTTTTTCTTCTTTTTGTTGCTTTTAGGTAGGCGGTGGAGTAACGTTGTTATTAACTTATGGTGGCTTTTCTTGTTTTAAAAGGACTTTTTCTGCAGTCCATGGGTTTGAAATATTTTCTTTTTTTTAACCCCCGACGCAAAAAGAGGGGTGTTATAAGTTTGACGCGTCTGTGTGTATCTGTTTGTCTGTGGCATCATAGCTCCCGAACGGATGAACCGATTTCAGTTTAGTTTTTTTTGTATTAAAGGGGACTTACGTGCAAGTGTTCTTAGACATGTTTGATGAAAATCGGTTGACCCGTTTAAAAGTTATGGGGGTCTGAAAGTAATTGTGTTGGGGGTTTTTTAAATTTTATATTTTAAATTTTTGTTCTATTGAATTGAAAGTTGTCGGTTATACTCTAGTTATACTTACAGAAAATGACTGATGGTTATGGTATATGGATTAGTATTTGACAATTAATTAAAATGTACCTACATTTTAATTAATTGTCAAATACTAATAAGTATTATCAACTTACTAACAACGTAGTTTTTATGTTTCTAATTTTAAAATGATTTCTAAGTATTTGTTATTAATAGCCAGTAAAAAAATGTTTTATTTATGTACTTAGTTAAAAAAGAATACCTTTACAATGTTGTTTAAAACAGAAATTAAAACTACTGCACTACAAACGTGTTAATAACTACTAATTACTTAATTTAATCAAATAAATGATTACAATTAAAAAAATATAACATCACGAGTTAATTAACTGTAAAGTTTATATCCATATTACTAATATTAAATTTGTGGGAATTTCGTGATTGTTCTTACAAAATATTGAACAGAAACTAAAAAGTAGCCTAAGAATAAAGTATGTATTAAAAATTGAAAGGGTTTTTTTTCCTTTTTGTAAAGGTTTACCGGTAAAGACTTCCATGCTATGTGGTTAAAAATAATAAACAATATTAAGAGTGAGAAGGTTTAGCTTTTTAGATTTAATTGCCAAATTAGTGCATATTGCAAAGTTAAATTTTGTTAAAATTTAAAATCGATTCACAAAAAATACTGTCAGAAAGAAAATAGAAATCTCTTTCTTGGGGCCTATTTCACCATCTTCAAGTAACGTTCCGAGTAGGTACTCACATATTTTGTCTTTGTCACTTGATATAAAGTAAGAAAGAGACAAAACTAACTTTACTTGGTAAGTAATGTTACTTGAAGGTCGTGAAATAGGCCCTTAGTCTCATAAAAAGGCCTACGCTGTTAACGTAGTTTTCAAGAAATGTAAAGCAAACACATTGTTACAGAAAAATTCGTGGATGCAGCCGCATCTGCTTCAGGGTCACCTTCTCCGCCTCTCGCTGAATACGAAAGGGATTCGCCTGTGGATGTGTCATCGACGTCAGAAGCAGGTTCAGCCAGTGGCGTGGCTTGTGGGTCTCGCGCCCTCTCGCCCCCACCGCGGAACCCACAGCTCGCCGAGAGGTGGTCCAGTGACGAAATGAAACACATACAATGTCACCTCGAAACAAAAGAATTGTGGGACAAGTTCAACGAACTCGGCACTGAAATGATCATCACCAAGACTGGAAGGTGAGTCTCATACTAGAGAGTCTCATTTGTTAAAAGTAATCAGAACTATTTTTAATTTTAACATTATAGGTACTATAACTCAAACTAAATTACAACCTTTTAAAGCAATTAAATCGATACCAATGACGGTCCTCACTACTTAAGAATGAGATTCCTTCAATTTTATAAACCTTGACTTCCGTTGTAAGTACTTTATTGCTTCACAATTCATTAAGAATATTTGAAATGATTGCTGTAGGCTAGTAATCGAATCTAGACTGTTTAATGAGATCAAGGCAATATTGACGGTGTATTGAGAGCCGATAAGGTAGGTGGTACAGTACAGTGTGCGGCGGCGCGAGGCGTGTCGGTCGCGCTCCGATGTCGAACAATAGGCAATCGGCCACCGACGACGATACGCGAACGCGACGCACGACGCGACACAGTCGCGACTCGCCGTCGACAATCGTCTGCGTTCGTTTTAGCTTAATAAACTTACTATCAAATTCACTGATGACATAAACAGCAAAGCAATATTGAGCAAAAAGCTACAAAAAGTTGGTTCTTGTTTTGATAATAATTAGTTCTTTAATATATGTTTTTTACTGTGCTACGCACAGGTGCTACGCGCGTAGTCGTATAGTTCCTACAATCTTTCATTTATACAGCTTTAAAGTTTAAAGCTTGAAACAAAGTCATAACCTGCAAAACTCTTTCCTTCTATTTAATATGTAATAATATTGGAAACCATTTTCGGTCCAATAGCGTCACCTAACAACCAGCTCTCGTGTTATCAACAAATCCGTAAATCATCCGGCGACACTCCACCGATCGTGACAAATTCACGGACTAATCTTTTGATAACAAAAATACCTCCTTCAAATAAAACTTCATATTTGCAATCGTTGAACATTCGTATTTATATTAATTACTAACTATAAATATCTGGATTTGAGTTCTTAATTAGTGACCGAACACATTTTACAATCCATTGTTGAATTTACATATTTCATGCTAAGTACGTCGTCTCCTAATAATTATGCGAACAAAGGCCTACAGTAATATACAAAACAATGAAGGTTTTTTCACGGACTATAAAGTTGTATTAATACCTTATTTATTCGTTATAATGTTCTCAAGTTAACGACGCCTTGGGCATTTCGTTTTTCTACCACGCACCATAAAATACGACATCTGAAAATATATTTCGGCTATATATAAAGGCTCCTATACATTCTGCTTATAAACAATAGTCGCGCGTGAGAATGGTGTTGAAATACAAACTGATGTAAAAACATCATATTCTGTTTATAGATGTCAATCGACTGAAGCTATCGCCTGATTTGGGTTATCAACGTGTTTAGTTACGGTCATGTAAAAGTAATAAAAGATTAAATGCGATAGCAGTAGGTACAAAGAGCTTTGGGAAGTCGCAATGGGAGACAATTTGCCACACGCCGTCACGCGAGCTTATCCGACTCGGCCTCGTCGATTAGCATAAATCTCGCCAACTAACCGTCACAAATGAATGGCGGGCGCGGGCCGCGGGACGCGCGTTAAACAAACTGACGGGAGCGTTGTGACGATGTGATCGCGCGACAGTCGCGCGTCGCTGCGACGCGGACGATGCGCGACGAATCGCGCCCGTCGCCCACTCGCATAAATCAGCATTATCTCGCGAGATAGCCGCGCGCCTGGACCCACCCCGCCATATCACGCTCAGTCCCGTGTCGTTCGAAAAAATTAATGACACGGAAAAACGATTCGCTTATGAGGGATCTTTCACTATAATTGAATTGCTCCACAGAGATCGTCCGAATTGTCGGGTAATATCACAATTTGTGATGACAATGACACGCTAAATCAGGTGCGACATTCAATTGTTTAGTAATTACGAGGACACTTTTTAAATTGCACTGCGAAAACTTATTTTACTTAGGAAAATCAATGATCAACCAAGTACTTACAAATTATAAATTGCGTATGTTTCAATTTTACATTTACAATAAATTTTAATTTTGTCTGCAAGAGCTTGACTAATCCTATAAACTCGCTGATATAAATCGCTTTATAAATTAAGTCGAGAAAAATAAAGCGATATTTAATCTGAGCACATTAGCTCCATCGGTTGTATGCACCCCCGGTAGATTATCGTTACAGCCGTAATAGAATAATGTTATATTTGTCTGTCGGCCGCTAGTTGGCATGCTAATCGCGCGGCGAAGCTAACACGGTAAGCTCCATTTTAAAACCTGCCTCTTTGTGTTCACTGTGGCTCTTTTAGTTTATTCAACGGGGACCCATTTTTCATCCGCTCTGCAAATATTTTGATGTTTGTCGGCTTTTGTGTGCGACAGCTATTATTGCGGACTCCATCTGATGCCGTTGTTTATATTTGTAGTGACATTGATTAACATTGTCAAATTAGTATGACTGCTTTATTTTGTTTGCCTTTGAACATTGAAAAGTTTTATAATGTTCACAATTTTTTAAAATTCCGTGTTTGTTTTATGTGTGATACTTTGAAAATTGTAAATCATATTCTTTATTATTTTACTCAATTGAGATTCTTCGACTTAATAATTATCCACTGAATACATAAAAATTACGGTGTAATTTATTAGATTACACAGCTTTAATAATATACCTACCGACGAAGAAGAATGGGCCCGTTGAAGATGTTTTCATTGAGTTCCGTTGCCAAACATTTTAATCGCCAAGTCTTGGCACTCTCTATGATTTACTTCTCAACAACACCCTTCACTCATAAATATTACCTGCTTTGTACTCTACATTCATACAAACAAACATTTGTAAATTAAAAGTTGTTGTTAAATATTTTATACACGATTTCCATGATAACTCTCATAGAAAATTCATGCACAATTTTATTGTCAGATTACTTTTTTATGTAGTAGAGGTGGTGCACACCGCGCTTACACGTGCACGAACTCAGTTTGCCATTTGTCGCACTCGCGCGATAATTGTTGATATACGATCGCGATCCGGTACTGTAATTGTCAACGTTTAATCTTCTAATTGGCTCGCATTTACCAATGCCAGCGTGTAGCTGCGACCATTCCATTCGATAGTTTACATGCAAAAAAATTGATCTAAAAATTCAAACATAACTCGCTATAAAACTCGGTGAATCGAACGAGCGAAGTTGAAAAGCAATTCGTAACGCCAATTTCGAGAACAGTAAAAAGTGCGATTCACAAGTGCAACTTGAAGCGGCGTTTAAGAGCGAACCGAGGGCGGTGCGCCCACCGGGGGCGAGAAAACAATTTGGAATTTTATCGGCGCCGCGCGGCGAGGTGGTGCTGTGAGGTCCGGGCTCCGGGGGAGAGGGCGCGTTACCTCTGATTTATGTTCAACATTAGACGCGAGGTGAGCAGAACGCGCGAAATGCACACGCGACCTGCACGCCACGCCATACGCCATTGTTGCTCAATCAATACGAACAACTTGTTCACACAAATTACAATTTCTGACCACAAAAGTACTTCATTTGATATACTTTGAACTTCTAAGCATTCATTATTATAATATCTACGTATAGGTACATAATGCACTTAATTAGGATACTTTCATAGATAGAGCAGAAACAATATTGCAGAATATGCCTAAGTTGGGTAATGCAACAAAATTAAGAAGGCAAAGTAGCACTCACTTTTTTGAAACTTAATTACTGGAACTGGAATTGAAAATCTTGTTTCTTTTTACGTACTTTTTGAGTTTCACTTAATTAACTTTCTTAATTAAGAGCTTATTTTTTCCGAATGACCAATAAGTATGTATTGATCAACGCATGATATGAATGAAGTGCAATGTTAAGTGAATTTAAATTATTGCTTTTTAGATTTACTTATCTCGAGAAATTAATTTGTTTCAATTCAAATGGATTTGAGTCGTTTTTGATTGGCAACAGACAAAGTTATATTAACTTTTGCCGAGAAACTTGTTAGCGTTATTTACATTAAAAAGCTGAATTAATGAAACCTTAATACAGCTTAAAAGTTCTCCAAGTGATGCCGTGGATATTTCGGTGTCATTCAAATTCAAAAGCTAATTTCGCTAAAACCTTAAATGAATCGAGTTGGTCGGAGGTCGCACATTATTTAACTTGTACCAAGTTTAAATTGAAAACGCCACCGAACTCTTTGCGGAGTCGGAGTCACATTTTGAACTTTGCCGCTGAATCGGAAATTTCTTTATAAATATCTTATTAAGCTTAAATTCAGTTGGTGTCACGCTGCCGACACTAATTTTATTCGTGAAAGACGGCGTCGGAGCCGCTAGGGGCGTGGGGAGCCAGTGAAAATGTATGCAAACGGGGAAACGCGATATTTGACGGAGCTGAAAACGACAAAAGAATTAAGGAGAACGACACCAGCGACGTTGACACGCCGACACCCGCCTCCCCCTCCGCCGCGCCCGCTGCCGTCTCACTGTCAACCTCCTTACACGATCAGTCACTTTGTTTCAGGATTACTTATCTTTTCCACGCGACTTGTACTGTTTTATCGCTATCATTACATTTAATTACATTACCGTACAGTACGGTACAGTATTCAAACCCTTTTTTCGAGTAAAATTATTTTCTAATTGCCCCCAAATTAATGAGAATGTAACATATAATCTATAGCTAATGAAATAGAAAACAAAATTTAGTTTATTTCAATGTCGTCGAAACATTTTAATACCTGTGTGTTTGATAGATATTGTACAATTTCATGGTGCCGCCTATCTATGTGATCATTATTAATTCATCGTACTGTATACCCCTTTTTGTCGTATTTAGGTTATGTGAAGTAAACACATGCAGCCTATTTGAATACAGTGTGTAATAGATGTGTGATTCATGTAAATGTACCCTTAGCAAGTGTATAGCGGGGTAATCTCACCCCCTCGCCGCACCCCCTTCCTGATGGCAATATGCCGCGGGGGGACCTTCAGAAAACGTGTAAACTAATTATGTACATTTTCGTAGCCACTTATTTACATAACCACGGACTGAGCCCCGCTTTCACCGTGAATATTTCATTTGTAATCTTTATTTTGAAGGTTTAATATGACAGCTGTTGTTTTGTTTGTAGGAAACTTTTAATTTTCGTCGTCTTCTTCCCGTACCACCACCCTTTGTGTACGCGTTAGGTTCACGCCTCCGTAATGATAGGTGTCTGTCGGACGACTTTTTACGGATAAACGTTTAGGAAACTTTGTACTCTGTAATTTGGGATTTTCACTTAAACGTGTTGTCTGACAGATTGGAAGGTGGTTATTACCGATGTTTTGTCACATGCAAGAGTTATATTGTTCGAGGATACGTAGACAAACGTATGTATGTCATGTCTATTGTTATAATGTTTATTGATTGTTAAGAAAGAGTAAAGTAAAGTGAAGAATGAATTATAGAATCGCTCGTTCGATTGTTGTGAAATGTGCAGGAAGCCGATAAGTAAAACTATTAGTAGGTAATGAGCGAGTAGTGCGGAGTTTGGCGAGTATTTATACCGCGCCTTCGCGGGAACTAATTTATGGAAGTAAGTACGCGGAAAATGTTTATGTAGGTACTTGGGACCCCCTCCCTTCGTTGTTGACATCCGGTGCGTCCCCCACTCTACCCTATGTGCTTATGGGCTCGCACGACTACTGGATGAGAAATTATGTGATGCCAAACCACAGACATTACATAAACAACTAGAATGTGCTGCGACCGTGGTCCGCGTCCTTTACTAATGTTAGTCTTTGTGACAAAACGACTATTAGAATAAGCGATGTGAAAATAATACGGGTGACAGGGTAATAAGTATGCACTTATAAAACTTGGAAAATGGACGTTTTACAATGAAATAGTAGCGTGTGATCATCTTAAAATTTAATTAAACACACTAATTAATAAGCTTCCGAATTGGTTTCCTGTAACTTATTACATTGTATGTTATGTGGAAGTACCTAGTTTGATTCTATTAAGATATGATACAGGTCACGACATAATCAGAGCACCAGCCACCAGCGATTACAAAGTGAGACGAGGCCCCGCCCGTTGACATGTAGCGTTTTAACAGTAGTACGTGACCCCCCCATGGGTCCCGTCCCCCACCACCCCCCGGACCAAGACCTGACGACATTAGCAGCCGCAGACATAGGGCACGTCCCAACCCGACGCTGACATATATACTTACGTTGAAATACAAGTTTTATTTAAGTTTTGGTCTGCTAAGAATATTTTAGTTTTGAAAATTTGAAAGGCTTTTCTAATTCATCGTTTTAAAATGAAATAGTTCTGGAATTGGTCAAACTTGTCAACATTAAAAATTAAAGTAATCTAATAAGATAAGAACAAAAGAGAATGAAGAAAACGAAACTACATACGATAGAACAATTTACAATCATTATTTTCCTTTACCACCTTATGTTGGTGAATGTTTAAACATAAATACAAAGTTGTAAACGTGTAAGTAATATTGAAATTTGTTAGAAGGAGCGGGGAAGGTGCAAGACAAAGCGACAGTTTTCGCAATATTGTCACTAAAGTTCCCAATTTCGGTGTCGAGTTGCGAAACTCACCGCGTTTCGTTAGCAAATTCAGGTGTGGTTATACTTACCTAGTATTTATGTAGGTATGTTACCGTTTAATGTACGTGACTCGAAATTGTGGG
The DNA here is from genome assembly GCA_958496195.1 of Timandra comae. Taxonomy (NCBI): domain Eukaryota; kingdom Metazoa; phylum Arthropoda; class Insecta; order Lepidoptera; family Geometridae; genus Timandra; species Timandra comae. The sequence goes on along the minus strand of OY292355.1, from coordinate 4,491,487 downwards.
CTTTGCGGGAATTAGCGGTGGATTTGCAAGGAATAATTCCGGCGAGCTTACATTTCACTGTTTAAATGCATATGTGGTCTAGAACATCATCTTGTTTTAAAAGGTAAAGGTTTACCGCGCCGCGCCGGGTACGGAATATTTTATTTTTATTTTTTATGTTGATCTTTGTGTGCTATTTTGTTTTATAGAACTTATGTGGTTTTGTAATTGGATTCGGTTAACTCAAGGAGTCGTTTACTTATCCATTACTTTTTTGGAATAAGTACTTAATTAAACGCAAAATATTATATTGAGAACGTGTTCGGTGTGAAATAAAAATAATTCGATTGCCATAAACAAGTGATTAATATTTACGAAAAAACAATCTCTACCACATCAAAATAAAAACACAAACAAAACTTATCCCAACTTTAATATTGCCAAACGAAACCTACAATGTTAATAAAAATTCTCAACGACTAAAATAATCAAAAAATAAAACAAACAGTGGTCTGACAGTTCGGTTTGCAATGTGACACCATTAGCGAACCGAGACTCGCAAACAATAGGAACAAAACGAGGTGGTGGTATTTCGCGACGGCCATCAGACGCGGTCCCGCCTTCTGAATCTGTCGTCTGATAAATTATACACATTATGTTACAGTTTATAATTCAATTCTATGGTAAATACATACATAGTTTAACCGGGAGTTGTTTGTGAGTATTTGTTTCTTTCTTCATCCAATATCATGTCATGTAGCGGATAAAAATGATAATGTAATTCTGCGAGATGATTCTAAACTCATGCCATGGATAAGCATACGATTTTGACTATTTAATCGTAACATTCTAACTATCCTAGTCCTAACTAATATTATAAATGCGAAAGTAACTCTGTATGACTGTCTGTTACCTTTTCACGGCTAAATTACTGAACCGGTTGACTTGAAATTTGGTACAGGGGTAGCTTATGGTCCGGGAAAGAACACAGGATACTTTTTAACCCGAAACTCCCACGGGAAAGGGAACTACGCGGGTGAAACCGCGGGGCGTTGCTAGTTTACTATAAATGAGATGATGTAGTGAATGATTATGTTATGTTATGTTATTTTTAGGGTAATTTTCTTTAAATTGAAACGGTTGAAACTGATCGCTGTAAAGAGGGGCCTGTTAAACCCTGATGCAGTGTGAAGGCCATTGCCTCACTGTTGATAAGCCATATGCGTGTTTTGGTGATGGTTAAATCCGAATCATGTTTGGAAAATAGTAGTCATAATACTTATTTACAATCCATATTGAAATTGAACGTATTATCCTACAAATTATCATATTAATACCGCTTGAATATTTGTTTTACAATTTCCATATAGAATCATCAACAGCACAAATGTTCAAACAATATTTACCTAAATGGTTTGTCGAATGTATTATTTAATAACATAACATTTAAAGTCGACATTCGTATGAATGTAATATTAACAACTAGAGGTCAATAGGCACCTTGATAGAACGCTCCACATGCTAACGGAGCTAGTTAACGCACTTCCTACATTTGATGATAGAGTTTTGCGTAGGTGCTCGCTCCGTAGGCCACAGTTGCGTGTCACACATTTCACGCGTAATATCCCTTAAGGCATTTAACTCACCTCGTAAATAGAGTAAAACTTGTTCAGTCGACAAATTAGTCCAGTCAAAGCCTGTTTTCAATATTCAATAATTATTCTTATTTAAAAATATTACTCAAATAGGTTTGTTTCCGGTGAACATGACAAGCCCGGCCTAACTACAAAGGTGAGCTAGTTGCTCTGGTGTATCATTACTGTGGCACGCCGCAATTAAAATCGTACGCATAAGTAATATTTGTTTAAATTCACTAATTACGTGGCCGCTAATAAATACTTACACGCAACATCTGCTGCGTAGTAGTTAATGGCCGCTGCCGGTGCACATCATTGAAATGTAAAGTGTTTTATTTGGTGCGAGAGTCGCGGGGATCGGTTCCTTTTAACTAGTACTTATCTGGGGAACGAGCTTGGCTATTTTCTAAAGATGAATTAAAGACATAAGCAATAACATATCAAATGTTTACAGAGGTTTTGGAGATATATTATTTTTAACTTCAAGAATTATTCGCTATAAGTTATTACCTACTTACCTAATATAGTATGCGGATATTAAAACACGGATACATGTTCACATTTAGCTGTGAACAATTTATTAAAGTCATTTTGGTAGTACCGACCGCGGCTCCGTGCGGCGTAGTTTGTTATCTGCGATCTAGCTGTAGACTTCTCGGACAGAGATATTAATCAGTGGATTTTGACAATATCGTGCGAGTGTCGAAAATTGTGATGTGTCTTTGAAGGCGGACCTCCCAGGATGAGCGATATATCACTCCGTACACCGCTCCGCCGCTCCACCGCCCAACCACGCCCCAATGCTCATTAGGTTCCTCTAATTCACATCAATCTCTTATAACATCTATTTATAGAAATTTCTTTCATTACAGACAGTAAGTTTGTTTTGTAAAAAATATATTTAAAATATGCAATAAAACAATCAACGCAGCTTGTTACTGAGTGATGTCAAAATCTGAGAATAACGATAGTTATTTATGATGGATATTAAAATAGGGTTTTTGTTTGATGTTATTTATAGTATTTTTCGGTTATATAATATGGATATCAATGTTAATTTTAGGAACTATTAAGTAGACCGATTTCGATAATTCTACGTTTCAATGCAGTTCGCAGCAATAATGTAAGATTTTTCCTAATTTTCCTAACATACAAGATAAAACGCGGGGTTTACCTAATCTTTATTAGAAACACAAATAGATAATGATATAAACAAATAAAATGAAATGACGTATACAATATAAATAACGATATCTCAATAACCGTTTGTATCTGACCACTTGTTTGTAATCATAATCACGGGAGCTGACATAAAGTCATTTGTCATCACGTCACTCACGCGTCAACGCCGATGTTACGCCCATCCCTTAATAGTATCCTCAGATTATAAACATAATATTATTTTGTATTGTAAAATGTTATTTCAGTTTCATAACTTTTGATTCAATTTTTCTTGGTTTGCAAACCCCTGTAGCTGAACATAAAACTACTTAATTGAATATAAAACATATTTGCAAGAGATAAGCTGTAATTTAGGTGTATAGTTTTGTTGAGTTTGAATTTGCTATTCCTGATGTACTTCTATTTCCACGAATAGGTACTTTATTATTTTAAAAAATGCATTCAAAATTTTCACCACAGCCAGGACTTGAACCCGGAACCTTGCTGAGGTACTTTATTGCTTTACACCAAGTAAAAAATGGTCAAAATTTCAAAACATGACATAATATTCGCACAAAATGACATTGAATCGTGATCTCTACTCATTTATGACATTAACAAATCGTTTTAATCATTTAAAATGTTTTAGATATCAGTTTTTTACGTTTTACATGAAGTATCGAGTTTCAAACGCATGTCAGTTATAGGAAGGCGATGAGTCGTGACCGAGACGACACCGACACGACATCGTTCCGACATGACACGCGACGTCTACACGACACCGGTACCGGATCATCCGTCAAAACAATAATGCCGTGACGAACTGACATTGCAATATTTAAATTTAACATTTATTATTGGAATCGTTAAATATGAGATCTTTCTGGACTTTATCTCACATAGTTATATATATCTACTTACATACTTACATAACGTTTTTTTATGAGTTCCTCCCTCCCAACTCTTGTTGATTTAAAATCATCTTCATCATCGGCTCATTATATGTCTCCACCGAGAGGGCAAAGCCTGCTCTGAATAAGATTGATCAGAACTTATTTTTTTAGTATTTGGCCTGTAATAATATGATAACGCATCGTTGAAGTCTTTTATAAGTATAAATGGCAGCGTAAGCTTTTCTAGTTCAGTGATTTTGCTAAGAAAAGGTATTCAATATTCAAATTATAAGTACTTATATTCTAATATAAATGCTAAATAATAATATATAAGTTGTTGTTCTATTTCTGCATTCCTTCCAATTAAAGATGGCGAGATAATTTAAAAAGTATTACGTATATGCGATGTTCATTTTCTTTGATTTTATGCTAAGTTTACCCGATGTTGTACGACAGATACTTATATCTAGAGGAATTTAATATCCGTCATGAAATATTCATTGGCCACCGAGGTATAACATGGATTGTTGTCACTAGAATTATGCGGCAGAAATCACTTAAGGCCTCAATAAGGCTCACTATTAGCGCTAATTCGCTGTAATCGTCGCCGAGAGCATGTTGGTCATGTTTATGCAATAGAGCGCACTGCGCAGGCTATCTAAGGTCCTATCGTTTAGTAATAAATAGGAAACAAAACACAAAGTACTAAGTAATGGGCAATTATTTTTTATTGTGTTCGTTTGTCAGGACAAGAGTCGTGCTATTTTCTTAATACGACAAGAATATGCACCAATCCCATCTAGAGGAATTCACTAGTGATACATCAATATTAATAAATAAATTATTTTTTTATTATTTGTTGTATTCTTCGGATATTTTAACACGTTCACGAAAACTGTCAAAAGTTAGCTAATGACTATCTCAGTTAGAATTTGCAATCTCGCACGATCTGTCTCTAATCAACGAATAGAGTTAATTAAATCGCGTCGGCAATATGGCGGCAGGGTGTAATTGCTATTAATAAAGCGCTCTCCTGTATAATTAGTAGGCCGCGTGCGCGGTGCGCGGATTGGCTGCCCGACGAGCCCTAATCACGAAGTGATAACATAGCGCTAATGGCGTGCATAACTTTCTATTGCATAATCACAGGCTGCCCTATCGCACTCCTCGTAATTCAATAAAATACTCAAACAGCTTGTTCTAATTAAAATCAACATAATTTAACCGATAATTATTATGTGCAATGACCCAATAACACTCGTAACTTATAATTACCTTATAGATTGGTTTCAAATTGAGGGTGTATTTTATGATGAATAAAACAAACAATTTCATTAAACGTTAATTAATCAATTTTTCATTACAAACTATAAACAAATGATTTAGTACAATTAACGGTGACTTTTATTCTTAGCTTAATAAATATAACGTCCGCAATGTAGTGACTTTAGAAAGGATTGCTAAATAAGGATGCATGCTCGATAACACTTCAATAGTCCATAAAGTAGATTCATCAAATGAAATGTCGAGGCAAACAATGATTGACGAGTTCGCACCTCGGCTCATGCCTTTCTAATTAAGACGACATGCGTCTGCGCACTGGTGCAACTCTTCGCGCTCGCTTAACTCACAACCACACTAATTTCACACATGCTTCTTCACTATACCTACGTAATTAACACATTAAATATCTAGTTTTCAAAGAAAAAGCCCAAGTATATTTTTTAATTATAATTTTCACTAGCACTCGTATGTCAACATTTCATTCGATAAAATGACAGAACACAAACATAAATACGTGCTAGTGTAATCTTTCATTTGGCTGTACAAATTCCGTGTTCTGTACGGCATTAATTTATTGCTTACGTCTAGATTTCAGCTGTAGATATGCATTTTAACAATGTCATAACAATAAAGCGCGGTGTAAACTGAGGACCTTATTTCTGTCTTCGGTGACTGCTCATTAAAGCGGTTTGAGAGCGCGGTGTTCTTTTGCTCCCAGTCTGTTTTCCACTAACTTTTGGGTGGTAGGATGATGAACGACATCAGTGGTAATATATCACTGGAGTAATATATCGCGCGGTGCGCAGAGTGTCGCCATTATCGCGTGCAATACTCGCAGTCGCACGTCGTCTGCAGTACCACACTGCGAATGCTATAAGCAGCCACTCACAAATCGACGCGCGCGACCGCAGCTAAACGAGCATAAATCTTATTAATGTTACTCTTATTTTCGTCCTCTTTCGATCTTGTAAAGTCATTAGAACGGACACGGCAGTAACGTGTCACGACACTATTGTTAAAAATATTCTTATATAAATTTATTAGTATCGAATCATAAAATTGTAGAGTCAGTCCAATAAAATTGAGTCGGTATTGAGTCGCAATTAGTCTTCAGTATGTTAACTCACAACTTGGGTGGTCGGACCTGATGCGTTATGTTTCTATGATCGGTAGGTCAGAAGTCACATTCCATCTCCACATTGCGCAAACACTGATGGCGAATTGTCAAGCTTCATCTGCCAGTATGAATGTTTCGGCCGAGAAAAAAAGTGAGAGGTTGATAGACGAACCCACGTCTCGACTTACACTAAAGATTTGTTGTTTCCGTTCTCGCCGCCTCAATGACTACCATTTTATGTCGATTAGGAGATAGTGTTTCACGCGCCCGCTACCGATACCACTTTTTGTGACACTGCTCACAGAACAACCAGTTTATTATCACGTTTTTTTAAATCCAGTAAATATTTTCATATTCAACGTTTTATTGTTTAAACGAATTATTTAAAGCAGGGATCCTGCGTAATGTAAATGGCGGATGACAACAGGAAACCACATCGGCATACAAGACTGTAATAGGAGCTATTATGTCGACCAACCACAAGCAATTTCACTGACTGAACAAAAACATACACCTTTACAAAAATGTGTACCCATTCATCTTTCTCTAAAGGGAGACATTAAAGAATGTCTCTGTTACGGAGGGGAAGGGGACGACTGTTAGGCTCAAAATCGTATCAAACTATTCACGAAAACTCCTTACATTATACATGTTTCTTACGCCTTGAAAAGAAACACGAATTTGAACTTAATATCTTTTTAACCATTATTTATTTATACCTCTTGTTTTTATGTATAAATAAAATACATCATAACGATACATCAAGAGGGAGAAAATAGCTGTCTATGTGTATGTAAACCACCTTTAATTTGCTCAAGGTAAACTTTATTTTAGAACTTGGTCTTCACAAAACCGTTAAAGTTTTATAAAAAAGATTTAAACTACAAAAGGAAAATTTGTTATTGTTGTTATACGATAACTTGCCTTTAATTAGCAAAAGAAATTTGCGCCGCTTTCAATGAACAATTATTTTAGTTCGACCAAGTAATTGTCGGATAATTGCGCTAACGTGAAAATATACGCTTTAATGCAACAATGGAAGAAGGAAGTCGATACCGTACCAATGTTAATTTTGAAAATATGTTACGTTTCATGCCGTAATTGCACATGTCAGATAAGAAATGTTATCCAAACCGCTAATTTTGCCACAAATTAAGTTGTTACGTGTTGTGGAGATGAGTATTGTTCACGTAAAATAACCAACAGTTTAGGTTAACAGATATAAAATTAAAATAAGTGTATGTTTTTGATCTGTTAGTTATAAACGATGTTTATTATTATGGCAGGCGCATGTTTCCGACGGTACGCGTGTCGTTTGGGGGGTGCCGCGCGGAGGCGCGCTACGCCGTGCTGCTGGACGTGGTCCCGGTGGACGGCAAGCGGTACCGCTACGCGTACCACCGCTCCTCGTGGCTGGTCGCCGGCAAGGCGGACCCGCCCGCGCCCGCGCGCCTTTACCCGCACCCCGACTCGCCCTTCACCGGCGACCAGCTGCGCAAGCAGGTCGTCTCCTTCGAGAAGGTCAAACTCACCAACAACGAAATGGATAAAAATGGACAGGTAACATTATTAAACCAATTAAATTAAACCAATTAATAATATCAAATATTTGATACCTATACTATACGATAACATTGTTTGCAGTTGGTTCTCAATTCGATGCACAAATACCAGCCGCGCATCCACTTGGTGCTACGACGAGAAGGAGCCATAAACGCTCCGATCACCGACCTGGAGCAGGAGGAATTCAAGACTTTCATCTTCCCCGAGTGTGTCTTTACGGCGGTGACAGCGTACCAGAATCAACTCGTTAGTATTGAACTCAATCTGGCACATGATAATTACAAACACTTAAATCATTTATTTGGCATACGTTATCCTTGCTTTTGTTTCTATCATTTGATATCTAAAATAGATCAGAGAGAGGAACGTTTCAAATCGCATAGCGTTGTCGTCCGACTATCGACGATAGCTATTTCAGTAGCACTAATTGCATCTCGTTGAAAGGTATGTCCACTGTGAACAAAGGGAGATAACACATCATTTTTTGTGCATAAGGCGGCCACACGCGGGCGTCTCTGACGACGGACGGACAGCGCGGTTGATGCGCTCTTTACACTGACGATTAAAGTTTTCACCCGAGCTAATAATAAAACGGTTGTCGATGTCCTCTGTCTGCATCACATGGCCACCATGCAAAGTCTCGTCAACTGTCTCGTAAAATGATGGACAATAGTAATCAGGGAAACTTTATCTCTCTTTTTAACTTATTATTACAAAAAAACCTGTGTATTTAATTATATTTTAATAACAAGTGTCCTTGTTAAGCTGATTCATCCAAACCTACATAAATAAATATCATCAAAGTGAAAGGAGCTGTCAAGTATCTGTAGTTATTGTTACTTTGTACTTTTAACAGTCAATTATAAATAGTAAATTTGATCCGTCAGCTCGGTATGATTCTATATTTCGTCTAAATACTCGTGCCAATTTCGATGTTGTTGACGGCAAAACATTCGTGAGCCAACGTTCACTGTTGAAACATTCTTCAACAACAACCCCGCGCTATTTCCTCGAAATATTAATAACAAACTTGGTGTGCTAATTTGAGTGGGAGAGTGTAAAGTCGCTGGTCGCTCCGCTCGTAGCTCCGCTCGTGGCTCCGCTCGTGGCTCCACTCGTGGCTCGTCTACCACCGCATGTGTCGCCGCGCGCAATTAATTCTCTGTCACAAAAGCGTTTGGGCGTCTCCGTGTTCCTCGTTTTGTTTCTTCCCGCCTGTAGTAAAATAATTAGGACGTTTTGAGGTTCATAAAGGAAGCGAGTTACTTTATATCGACAACGCGGTACATAAATCTCCATTCGTTCGTTAATTAGCTGTTTCGAGTTTCAGTTTAGTGGTAACATTAGATGTTTAACTTTATTCTGGCCTCCCAAATTGTTACTTGTGTAAAGTGTGTATTTTTGGCTGTATAGAGCAAATGAATAGACACTTCTAATGAATGATACTCCTAAAGACCTAAATATGAATGCGCCGTTAAATGCAATCTAATTTTACAATAAGTGAATATTTTGTGATATGATATGATTTTGTCGTCAAAACAAATCTAGGCTGTAAATAGTTCTCTCTACCTACAAGCAGCTTGAAACGACTCCCTGGGGTTGGGGATTATTGATTTCCATTGATTCTAACGCGTTTCTAGATTTATGGCTTCCAACTACCAACACTGCAGTCCCATTACATATCGAAGACATATTGACTCGTTTATTCAATACAGTGGTCTAATAATTTAACCTTTCCGACACATAAGTATATTTTTGTTATTAGTTTGCTTCCAAAAAGCAAATAAGTTTCAGTTCAACTTGAATTGCTTTGAAATTAATATCAATGTCGAAATATCTATAACCCAATATTTCTTTTAATAAAACTACTTGACTGCTAATAAAATAAATTGTAAAAAGCAATATCAGCGTGGTGATCACACCTCGGGCCGGGCGCGGGCGGTCCGCCGCGGCCGACGGCAGCGTAAGCGCAACTCTTGCCACGATTTGGCTGACGTCACATCTCTGACAGCTATAACGTTTGTCGAACACTGGAGATAGTGTCACTGATAACCCAATCCCTTACAACAATAAGAATACACTTAGCATGTTTGCACCTGCGCCGAGAGCACCAACAAAGATCGATATGACTAACCCGCATAACTCAGAGTGCCCACTTAGTTATATCAACAAAAAATGCATAGTAATTTTAACTTAATAAAATATGAAACAAAAATTCTTGTTGGTAAAAAAAGTGTCACAAAGTTTTTTAATGTCCGCGACATTTGTAACGTTGATTTAAAATGAAACATCATTATTGGTGCTTTATCATACTGGAACGTTGATATGAGAGGAGATAAGGCTTGAACAAAAAAATGTGAATTGTATTTTTTGTGAATATCGTCGTGGAGACGTAGCGTCGCCGGCGCGCGCGCCGCGGGGAGGTTTCCCGGGAAAGCGTGAAGGCCCAGAGCGCCCCAACCTGCTTCAATATTTAACATATTTACACCCACCACACTATTGTTACGACGCTCGATTTCTATAGATGCCTTTGTCTGGAATTCGACTCGCTCAGAGGTGACAATGTTTGTTAACGTTTACGCATCTACAATGCCCACAATGTGTTTTTTTATAAGCCGATGACTTGTGAATTTGTTATGATCGATTGCTCCGTCAGGGATGCTATCTGGGAAAAAACTTGCAGAAAGATAAACCTGACATGACAACTAGAAAATATAACTCATCATCACTCATCACAATTTCCACAAATAATTTTAAAGGCTTTAAATATTTTGGTAAAATAAATCTGATATACCAGTAGTTATAAAAAACATATAGATACATATGTTTCTACCGTACTTTAAAACATTTTTTATCAAAAAACCTAAGTATTAAAAATGTGTTAGTACCAGTGTTAGTCACGGTATATCCAATCCAACCATTACGAGGCTTGAGGAGATAATCACGAAAATAACTACGTTTGATCCGGCACATATAAACGCAAACACTCTCAATGGGCGCTTAATTGAAATTTATAACTCATTTCTCAGTATCAACTATCAATATTCTAAAATCTCCAAACCCATTCTCACATTGAGCATCCACAAACGAGTTCTACATGAGTATAATCGAACAATATAATGAAGGAGCAAAGGCAAACACAATTTCAATAACAAAGGCCAACCATGACAAATAAACATATTTCACGGGCCAAAATGGCTGCGGTCAGGTGTCATGGGGACTCCTCCCGCGCACCTCGACGCACTTCTTTTTCTCGATTTATAATCGATTCTTTCTTTTCAATATAATCTTTTATGTCTGTTTGTTAAATACGCGTCTCAATCAATGTGTTTCCTTTTTATAATTAGGTTGGCATTAGGAATAGGTAGTTCAAAGTTCTTAAAGTCTATTAAAGCAAAAATATTTGCTACTGTTATCCTATAAAGAATGATAAAGATACTATTACTAGAAAATGATGACATTAATGCTATTGTTTTTGTAGAAAAACGATTTAAAAATGGATGAATGAACCTAATTAAAAACCTGATTTCAAATTACCATAAAATAAAAATATTCAAAAACGTTGAAGATGGAGTAGATTATTATTCAATATACACAAGTCGATAACAAGAAACCCACATAAGTCAAAAATACAAGAAGTCAATGTACTTAGTTGCTTGAGAAGAGTGGATTTAAAATAATTTAATGTGGATTTAATTTATTAGGTTTGCATCTCGTTTTCTCCCGTTCTTCATTATTGTGGGTAGTAGTTCGATCTCGGTTGCTCGCGCCATCGATCACTCGAGGTGTGACGTCACGCAGAGACGTCGTGTGCGGCCGACTCAATTTATTGCGTCTGCGCACCGAGCTTCTATGGAAAAACTAAATATTTGTTGTTACACCTAGAACTAAATACGAGATAATAATGTGTTCAATTGTGATGCTTTATTTGTGAGCTCCAACCATACATACTCTATGTAGCCAAATCTTTTTTGATAAATTATTATGACATTTGACTTTTGCCCTGACAGGATTCTTTCGACTATTATACATGACACCTCACTTTTGTAAATAAAATTGTTTTTAAATTGTATTAAAACTGCAAATTAATAACAGTAATAAATTTGAAATGTGGCAAATTGCCTATTTCTTAATATTTAAAGTTCAAAGTGCCAATTCATTGCACGAGTGTAAGGTTGATCTGATACTTACGGTCGGCTCTATACATGATTTGTTGTGCAAACTGAATAGAGAGACATCGGACAACAATACGCATTGATTATCACAGAAATACAACGCAATGAAAGTTAAAGAAAACTACAAACGAAACAATAGTTACATAGAGAGGGATGTGGTTATGCAGAATGTTAATCAAAGTAGTAAACGAGGTATCAGAAGGATTGTTCAATCTCCATATGATATCGCTTATTATCTCAGTCGGAACCATTTCGGAGAGCATCCAGCTATTAGACATCATGGATGAAGACGACACTATTTAATAGTCAATGTGAATTTTGTTACAAATTAAAGGGTGTTATAAAATAAGAAACCTTGTATAGTTCATTCCCAAGTGGAATCCATTCAGCAAAACGAATCGGTGTGTGATAAATATGCTACTTGATGCTAAATTTACGGTTTTTATGTCGAATATACACTAAACAAGTTTTACAGAACTGCAATTTGCTCGATACTTACATTATGCTTCTGAGAATATTATCACACTTTAGGCCGGTTATACTTGTCGATACCACATGCAGTGTTCATTATTTCAGAGAGTTTACGAATTATTGACAATAAAGCATCGGTTTTCTCGAAAACGTCGTTACTGCTCGCAGCTGTAGGTCGTTCTGTCTGCGTGTGCGTAGCTCCGAGCCGCAAACGTTAGCGTTTGCTAACAGATATTACATTTGCACAATCTCTAGAGCTTTTCATTGCACAAGTTACGACGTAGTTTATAGCTTCGACACATTGTACACTATTTAATAAATGGTTATCATATTTTGCAAAATTCATCATGGACCGTTAGTTGAAAGTGTGATGTATCAGAATGATATCGTAAGAATAGTTGTCTCATTATGAATAAGAACTAATAGTTATGATGTATTATGATGTTTCTGTAAGTAACGGTAGAGAGCAGACTAATATATCAGAGGTGGATTGGTGAGTCGTCGTTCGTCACACCACTGCATCAATCAATGAGATATGTAGGCAAAAGGAGCGCAGGCGCACGTTAACGTGACATTTATTTATTTCTCTCAATGTTCCTGTCGTGTCCCGCTCGTCGGTGTCACTTGTTTGTTCATTTACACGAGATCATACGACACGTGTTCCCTTTCATATTATTTTTATATCTCTACGTTTACCGACAGACGTTTATTGAATTCCTAATAGTTACTCTAAGTAGATTATTTTTCCACAGTTATTTTGCCGGTTAATTTGCAAGTTATGTTGGTTTTGTCCTCAAAAATGTTAGTTAAAAATCAAAGATGTGCAATAGAAGTAATGTGATCGAATTGGAATGAGGCGACGCTCATCTCTTTGACGCCTTTTTGTAACATTTTTTTGTTTCCCGCCCGAGAATAATGTCATTAAGGCGCCTTTAATGTTGTCAGTGAGCGGGAGCGCTGCCGCCCAAGGCGAATGTTTGTTGATACTTAAATTAGGTTGTTTTGACACGCCTCGTTCTTATGTTTGTACTAAATCTAATAAACGTCAGTAGTCAGAAAGCGTCTCATTCATTATTCCGCCGTTTTCTCTTAGCGATAATATATTTTAAGTGCTTCCGTATAATTGAATTTCTTAGCTATTGTCAGGTAGACACGTTGTTCGCGTAAATGCAATTCACTTGGTAAAATATTGAGAATGGAAAACAATTACGGGCGGTACGACAGCGACAGCGGGGCATACATTATGTATAATACGTCAATATTGTCAGCTACTACTCGCATTGTGGACGCACTCATTACGTGAGCGAGTGTGGCGCAGGCGCGCCGAGAGAGCCGAGCTGGCCCATTGTAGTCAATGGCGGTCGCCAGGTGGGTGTGCAACTGTAAGTAGCTGCCTCGACAAGCGCTGACCCTCGACACTGCTCCTCTACTCCTCCTCCACACGTTTGAAAAACAAACATTCCTCAACTCGAAACGACAGCGACCACTTTTTATCTCCTATTAAATCTATTGTCATAACTTGGGGTACACTTTCCACTATTCTTCTAATATACTTGAACATATTAAGTGACAATATTAAATGGGCCACGAGTAGTAACAAATGTTCTTTGTCTAGTTCCGATGTTACTATTTTGGTATTCATTAGCCTCGAGTGTGACAGGTTGCTCGTGAATTACTCACCGCAAAACCGAAGACTTGTCACGCAGCGTTCAATATTTTTACATTTTTATTGTTTCTTTTTGATCCGTCACAATACAGCTCGAACATTTATCAAGAAGTTTAGTAGATTAACGCGTTTCTCATAGAATAGAGATCAAACAAATGCATTCGTCTTTATTAGAGATTAGGATGTTAATTGTCGCGTTGCGGTCCGCGGACTGTCTCAATAATACAGTTAACTTCCCATTGACATAGTTTGTTTGATGTTTTTGAATCACATGATTTAATTAACATTTCAAGGAATTGTTTGTTCTAAAATATCAGTGTATTTAGCGCGAACAATGTGCAATTAGCCGAGTTGTAGGATGTCAGGTAGTAGGCGGCGAGAGCGCGCATTGCGAGAGCGACTCAATCACCAGATAATTACCGCCGCCGACTGGACACGATGAAAGATTGACAAGCACGCGGACTTTCGATACCTTGTTTTGTTCTTTACCAATACAATACACTCTATTTTTTCTCACCTCGTCTCTTCATTAAACTGCCAAGAGCTAAAATCAGCGAGGATATTGGTTTAATCCGAGGCGATATTAGGAAAACAGGATCTATTTAATGGTGTCTGGTTCCGTGGAAAGGTTTATCGTAAATATTGTTTACAAATTGTGTGGAGCCCCAGCGGGAGCACGGCCACTCAGCAAGGGGGCGATTTTTCATCAACGCGCTGCCTCCGCTCTGCCAAACACAATTTTTAACACCTCGTCCTCCTCTTAAATCAAATATTTATTTTATGAGTACGTGAACTCAATTTAACGAGTTCTTTAGTAATCATTTATAAGATTTATTAACTTGTTTAAATAAGAAATGCTAATTCAATTATCATATTCGCATATTTTCACACTTTGCAATTAATTAGGTGGTGGTTTATATACTGGTTTACAAATGAGATCATTTTTTTACAATAAAAATATTCGCACGAGCAGCACTTTACAGCGGCTGAACCTATTTGACTTATTATTTTTATCTTGTATCTGGGTAATTGTCAGGATCATAAGATTTTTTAAAGAAAATTTGGAAATTCTACGGGAAAGAATACCCGTGTGAATCTGGTGCAGGTAGCTAGTCTGGTCTGGAACGAAGTTGGAATATATTAGAAATGTAAGAGTTTTTGATAGTACAATTCTAATTGCAATGTCTTATTTATATTTTGAATAAATAGGTACTTAATAAATAATTAAACTACTTAAATTCTATAGAATGAGAAATAAAAAATATTATCGTTACAAGAACTTAGGTACCCGTAGGAAATAATGAAGTTATTGGTTTTACTAGCATTATAAACTTACGTGTGATGCGTCGTAAATAAGTTAACCTTATTAGTTTAGTTGGCGCTTTCCGCTCCACGGGCGGTAATTCCAGAGTTGACTGCTTGTTAGGCCAAGATGGGTTCACCAAAACCATTTTTTATTTACTTTACATTGCGACTTCGTGCGAATACTTTTCCTTTTTTAAACCAAACAAAAAGTACTGCAAAACATTAAGTTACTTTCTCAATTGTATTCACCTAACCAAACAGCTATGTAAATGGAGATGTATTCGAATTGGCGGTGAAGAAAGGCTCTACATAAGTTTCACTTTTGTTTCAGATCACGAAGCTGAAAATCGACAGCAATCCATTTGCGAAAGGGTTCCGCGACTCGTCACGTCTCACCGAATTTGAGAGGTAACTATCACTGCTTATTTGTTGACATTACGTGTGGTGCCAACTCACATATATTACAATGTATCACGTACAGACTCTCTTGGTAAAACTAAAGGAATTGAAACGTTATTTGGTACCCTAACAGCGGACGTAGGTCACGTTTAGAACTTCCATCGCTCACAGAAACAAACACGAGCAATCCCCCGGTGATACTGATTGATTTCTTCCTTCGTGCCCGCAATTATGTCTCCACCTTTATTACTTCTTTGCCAATCGAACCACTTTAATTATAGACACAAGCCGACATAACGTTTCAATCCGTGTAATTTATAATACATTCGACCTTTTCTTTTATTTTACTTTTCGTTTTTTTTTAGAATTCCCTTTATTACTTACTCAGTTGTTTCATTTGCTGTAGTGCTTACGTTTTTTTACATTAAATATTTTCTTTTTGTTGAGATCCTATATCACGGGGGAGCACGAAAGAGCATTCTTCCCCGATGAAAGGCGCCTCGGCGCCGGCTATCATAGGTAGATACTCGTACTTTTCATCATGCTTACTAAAATAATGTTGCGGTGAGTTTAAATACCTTTTTAATATTTCAGAGAGACGATGGAGTCTATGTTGGCGGAGCAACACTACTTGCGGTCGCCGTTGCGGCCGTTCGATCTGGATCAGCACAATAATAACCTCACGTTGGAGGAGAAAGCCATTCTCGCGGCTCGCTCCCAATTGTTCTTGCGCGCGGCGTACCCGTTGTACGGAGTGCCTGCGGCGGCGCTATGGGGCCAGTGGGCGTGCTTGGCCCCTCAGCTGCTGGCTCAGCAGCATCTGGCGTCGGGCTCGGGGCTGCAGCTCCCGAGGCCGGTGTACGCCGGCGCGGGTGGTGCGGGCGGGGCCGGGTCACTGCAGGCTGCAGCGCTGGCTCAGCACCGGTTCTCCCCGTACCCGGCGCGCCGCGCCTCGCCGGGCTCCTCGCCGGACTCGTTGCGCGCCGCCAGCCCGCACCCGCACCACCACCCGCTCCCGCCGCACACGCCGCATCCCCCTCACAGCCCCACTTAGTGCACCACACCATGAACATTACCTGAAGATCTCTACGGATGCGATATCCCAAGCGGAAATTATAATATAAGAAAATAAAATAATTATTTAGTTGATTTAGTTCGATAGACTATGATGCAGTGAATGAATAAGTGAAGCGGTAGGACAGTGAAGTTAAAGACAATAATAGACTTACAAATGCAAGAGCCTCGCTGTGCTGCACGTCGGATGATGTTATAAAACATTGTATTATATGTATAAAGTTTAATATTTAATTTAGTGTAAATGTATAATTATATATTGTTATTATGTTCCTAATAGTTTCGTCTCGTAGAAGGTTTTCCTCTAAAATCATGGTTTAAATAAATTATAGCGTTGTAGCTTTATTGTACGGAATTTGGCATTTTTGGTAGATGTATCAAAATTTCACAGAATTAAACTTTGTTTTCTGTCGTCTTGTAGATATTTAAAAATCATAATTAGGTAAAGTACTTCAGTAGAAGTACTTACGGTGAATTTTATGGTAAATTATTTGACGAGTTGAAACGACACTGAATTATATTAAATGTGCAATAAGACAACTGTTTTTAGAAAGCATACTGTTAATAAATAGATGTACCTATAAATTAGACTAGAAACGCGTTCGCTATGTTAACGGATTATTCCATTCGGATACACATAGGTCTATGTTTATAGTTATTTGTAGTTAAATTATAATTATAATATAAATAATATATTGCTAAAAGAATACAAAATTAAATGTTTGTTAACATATCAAATGATTTATTTATTTTCTTACCCTCATTTTCCTTATTCTCTACGCAGCGCATTTAAAAAATATGCATGTTATATGCTTTCTGAATAAAAAACATTATTAAAAATCTGATTATATATTACTATAAATAAAAGCGTAGAAACTAACAAAGACACACGTATAGGAAAATACAGTCAAGGGGGAAATAAAGTGGTTTTATAAGAGTAAATATATTTCATAATTAAATATTTCAGAGACAGAATTTGTTTATTTGAATGCCCTAACCACAGAAACTACTAATCTGATATATTTTTTTTGATACAGCCGATTTATTGAATTAGGCTTATAAATCTTAGAGTAGTCTACTCTAAGTTGTAAATGCTATATTACAACGCGGGGCATAGTGCAGTACATGTGTGATCTTAAAATCCCATAATAATTGTATTAAAATAGTACATAACCCTTATTTTTAATGCATTAAAGAAACACAAGTTTTAAGGAAACATTTGGCTAGTATAACATAAATTAAGTGTGTAGATATATAAGAAAATCATTTTAATTTTCACTGATATCGTTAACCATTCTTTCTGCTGAATTACTATCATATTTCAAAAATATATAACAACAAAAAAAATGAATGATCATATAAGATATTATGACTACACAAAATAACTTTAATATTATTATTGGAAGTACATACATTAATAAATAATATAGGTAACGAAATTTACGTAAATTATAAAGTGGCCCGATGTCTGTAGTGGTATTAAAAAATGCAACTTCGAAAAAGCTCCGTCCTACTTCATTACTCCCCGACTGTACATAACTGGTTTTTTGTTTTGTAAGTTTTCACTAGATGGCAGTGTGAGTCGCGTTCAGATAATAAAGGGAGTTTGAAAAATATTTTTTATTTTGTTATAGGCTTTCTTATTTATAAAACACAAAGTAATGTTATAATTTTGTTGAAGTTTCTAATTATAAACAATACATTTATGTCTAAGTAAGTAAATAAAAAAATATTTACAATTTCTTGATCTTTAACTATTTGTCTTCTAGAGAACAAAAAGTGATAGTTTTCATCACGATAATATAATTACTGACACATTTCTTATCATGCCACGATAATACCCTAATATAAATTGATATAACAAAGTGTGACAGATTGCAAAATGGTAACAAATTAGAGCGACACGGAGAGCAATTATGCAAAACGGGTGTAGAGTTATCTCTAGGAAAACAAGAGCGTCACCCCACACCAACTATTCAATTAAAATGAAGCGGAGTCGAGAGAGATTCGAGTCACATAGAGGAAGGGTCCAGGGGCATCGAATTAGCCCGGCGCGTGGCCACATTACTGGGACAAATTTCGCGTCCCGGGGGAGAGGTCGCGCCACCAGACGGCCCTACGGATGCAATGTTAATCTAATCAGTATTGTAGCTAATAAATGTTGTAGCCAGCGACGCCCGCAACAATTTATTGCTTGTAAAACTGTTTCCAATCGTAGATATTGTTCGGATGACGCACCAGTTCCGAGGTCTGATTGAATTTAACGTGTGACTGAATATTTCATTTGATTTTAGTGGTGGTGGTAATGTTAGTGTTATAATTAAATTTATATTGAGGATGAGGGTTTCTTTATTGCTGTTGGGTAATTGAATCATTGACTTGTGTGAAATGTTTTAATTTTGATTGTTAGATTGGATCAGAGATAATGTAGCCAAAGATCGAGATTTATTCTTTAGAAATGGAGAGCATATGGTTAACGTAAGAAGAATTGTAATCATGACCGACTAATGTATATAGAAGTAGGTATATAGTTGAAGCGAATCCCCGGTGTGGTTTATCGAGAGTCCTCGTTGTTCGGAAGATCACGTAACGCGTTGTTATTGGCCACTCGGCTCATAATCCCCTTTTAATGCGCGCTCGAGTCGGAGACGTGCCCGGACTGACGATGTCCTGGTTCTTCTGCTACCGAACATTCGCACTCTTTACTCACGACTCTAGACGTCGACAGATACGCTATTTCTAAGCGAAAACGTGACGTAATTTCAAGGAAATCTTACCATTGTTAAATATAAATATTTCATTTAAGATAATTCGCAGTTTCTTTCGACTTTGCTAATTGTTTTGAAAAATGTTTAAGTAAGTAATTTACGTTAATAAGTAGGTACTTAATTTTGACAATGTTTAACTTATCACTTCGAAACTTGACAGTTTGTATCCAATATAAAGTTAATTTAAAAAAATAAAAAACCGACTTCAGCACTAAAAAGTAAGAAAATAATTTAAAATAAACGATATTATTAATACATATTTACAATTTATAATTAGTTACTTTTGGAGTCAGTGCCAGCCCAGGATAGTTTTTTTTCCTTATAAGATAGCACGAGACGCGCCTATACTCGTAATATTAATGAAGGCTTTGGCTGTCACCGACTTCAAAAGTAACTAATTATAAATTGTAAATATGTATCCCACCAAAAACATTCTGTAAAAAACTAGCCAAGTCTCGATGGAGCTGCTTGTTTATCTCTAAAAAGTAATGAAATCTAGACAAGGTCGTGCCAAGTGTAAGGTTCCTTACCGCGATTTCTTTATTATTATAGTTAATGTTGTGTGACTTGGCCGTTGAAGGATACACTGTACACAAGTACACAACTGTACACAAGGGTACAAAACTAGGTGCTCCATGACACTATTGCACCAATCTGTCGCCAGAACCGCTACCCATTGACGATAGAAAATTGCCACTTGAAAAACGTTGATTCAATATCCAGTCAATTGTAGGCTTGATAAAGCTGCGTATTTTAATAATGTTACAACATTACGTGTAAACAAAATTGACTTGTACCCACTACTAACGTTTTAAACAATGTTCAACGGCCAAGTCACACAACATTAACTATAATAATAAAGAAATCGCGGTAAGGAACCTTACACTTGGCACGACTTTGTCTAGATTTCATTACTTTTTAGAGATAAACAAGCAGCTCCATCGAGACTTGGCTAGTTTTTTACAGAATGTTTTTGGTTGGATTTCATTTATTTTTGTTGAAACGTGTTTATATTGTTTTTTTTATTAGATTTTCTTATTTGACACATTTTTTTCTTTCTAGGAGTAGTATTTTATTACTAAGCGCCCCGCAATTTCACCCGCGTAGTTCCCGTGGGAATTTCGGGATAAAAAGTATCCTATGTGCTTCTCCTGATTCTAAGCTACCTCCCCATCAATTTTCAGCCAAATCAATTCAGCCGTTCTTGATCTATAAATTCCCGTTCCCAATCCCGTGGGAATTTCGGGATTAAAAGTATTCTATGTTCTTCTCAAGGTTTTAAGCTACCTCCCCACCAATTTTCAGCCAAATCAGTTGAGTCGTTCGTGAGTTATAAATTCCCGTTCCCAATCCCGTGGGAATTTCGGGATTAAAGGTATCCTACGTCCTTTTCCTGGTTCTAAGCTACCACCCCACCAATTTTCAGCCAAATCAATTCAGCCGTTCTTGATTTTTAAATTCCCGTTCCCAATCCCGTGGGAATTTCGGGATTAAAGTTATTCTTTGTCCTTTTCCTGGTTCTAAGCTACCTCCCCACCAATTTCCAGCCAAATCAGTTCAGCCGTTCTTGAGTTACAATTCCCGTTCCCGTTCCTGTATAATTCCCGTTCCCGTTCGATTATCCTAGTTTTTATAGTTTTCCATTTATGTGGCCATTAAACCCTAACTCTGTACCAAATTTCAGCTCTCTAGGTTCATGGGAAGTACTAGTTCTATTTTGATGATCATGAGTGAGTGAGTGAGTGAGTGTCTTAAATACGAAACTTTGCATTCGCTTAACTTCGGATCTAAATGACCTACAGACTTGAAATTTTATTTTAAGTATGTGATTGTATAGCTTACTGGATGACGAAAATTTCAGTGCTCTGGGTTTATCCAGAGGTTCTCAAATAGGGGCCTGAAAATGCGGCGAAAGGGTTCCTGTAAAGGATGGTACGGCAGTGTTTGCTTCGCGCTCGACTTGGCGGGGGGCACTGCCGTGCCCCCAGATTAATAATATCGTTTATTTTAAATTATTTTCTTACTTTTTAGTGCTGAAGTCGGTTTTTTATTTTTTTAAATTAACTTTATTTTAAATTTTTTAGTGGGAAGCAATTCTCCTTCTACAAAAGACGCTTTTTCCTCCAGAAGAGCTTTTGACTCGTGGATCACTTGAATCCTTTTTTGTGGGAGGAAGACTTTACGTTTTTCCTCTGTCCAGGGGAACGACGGGGTATGTCGGACTCCACGCCGCAAAGATAGAGCGGCGACGCGCTTACCGACTAAAACCCCTTGGTGTGCCACCTCTGCGCTTATGGCCGAAACCGGAAGAAACGCTGCACGCTACTACGATCCCGGACAGCGCCTCTACCCTGTTAAGGGTTTCTCCTCCAAGCTAGAATGAAGCTCTAGGCGACAGATGTTGAGTAACCCCCTTCCGAAAGTACCGCGCGCCACCTCGAGGCCTATATGGCGGCAGTGGATCTCCCCCCGGGGATTACTGTCGCAGGTCGGGCGTATGGCGGTTGCAGGACAAAGTGGTAGTCCCGCTTCCGTCTGCCCAACCTTCTGCTGCGGATAGTATTAGTGAAGAGGGCTTCGCGCTCTCTCTCCGCAGCTTTTTTATGCGAGAGTACGACCTCACAAAAGTTGGACCCTCCAATCCAAGACCTCTCCTCGCTCACCATAGCAGAGACTACATTTGGCAAGGAGAGGTCGATTGCCGTGAGAGTTGCGAGGGCAATAGCCTCTTGCAGGGATTTTTTCGCTGCTGTAATTGTCGAGCAGTTCAACCTCAACGGGTACCGCTTGAATCCTGTCCCATGAGCTGATGTTTACTCATGATTCATAATATAACTCAACCCTGCATTTTATTACTTCTTTTTAACTTCATCATCCTAATTAAACCATCATTTTATTACAAAACTTCTTTATAACCACAAAGGTATAAGAACTTTTTAGAAAATTAACCAAAGTCAAAATAATAAAAACGATAATCGAGTATGACGTTTGTACTGTCTATTTATTAATTAAAATAATATATACAATCTAATCTGGTGCAGTGTTTGTTTGTAATATCTAAATATATTTTTTTACGAAAAGTTTTATGAAAACGCTCTGAAGATATATGTGTAATAGGTACCTATAATAGTATAAAAAACATTTTTAAAAAATGTTGTAGGTTCGGGTTTATTTCAGTGTGTGTTAACGAATAAAAAAACAGGACATTTTTATATCTAAAACCCATGAATTGTGAACAGCATTTGATTTAAATACGAAAGAATACAGCCAAAAAAATTTCATCTAGAAATTCTTATGGTATCAATTATATCGCGAGCAAAACCATGGGTCACAGGTAGTTTTACTTTTAATAATGTCAATCGACACCCCAGCCTACATTGTTGCGGGTTTTTCCTCGATTTTTCCTGGATCCCATCATCAGATCCTGATTTCCTTGACATGGGACCACTTCGCGAATATCCGCTTTCTAATGAAACAAGAATTTTAAAATGTTCCATTCATGATTACAAAGAAATCGCGTAACAAACACACAAAAAAAAAAATAATAATAATAATATACACGTCGAATAGAGAACCTCCTCCTGTTTTTTTGGAAGTCGGTTAAAAACCAATAAGTATTTCTCGTTCTGACATCATAAATAGTCAGTAGACTAGAAAAATTGCAAGTTCTATAGATACATTTGTCATGTGGAGTAGAGCATACACAACCACTAGGTACATAGTCAGGTCTGTGTACATAGAATGTACACAAAGGGACGTTGAGTAGATAGGGTGAGGCAGCCGGCGCTAATGTCGCCTACAAACCCACACATCTCCACATTTCAGTAAAACTGCAAACGTAACGGGGTAATAAATTCACGTTTATTACCGCAAATATTATGTACTTACCTTGGCACTCGCTACCGGAGCAAATCGTGGGTCCAAACGTTACGCGAAACTCGACCAACGTGCCTTATGAAATATTCACAAATACAGTACCTTTTACTGAAACAATGCATACACGGTATCTGGCCATTGTCGATACAAGGTGGGCACATTATCGAAACGGTGCGCTAATGTAATAGGATATTTTTATTTATTGCCTTAATATGTATTCATCGGAGCGAGTCGGTAACCGTATACGGTGATATTGACAACTGGGTAATGGTCTAACATAATTTCACAATTTATATTTATGATAGCTGATAGCGCAATAAATCATGTTCATATACGAATAAATGGCTTACTGGTGTTTAGGAAATATGAACTTTCCAAATACTTATTGCTCTGTAATAGAGCTTTATTTACACCTTCTTATATACTCTTTTTACCAATTTCAAAAGGAAATAGACCTAAGATACCATTTTCATTTTAGAATATCAAAATTTAAAACAAAGTCAATTCTTATAAAATCCGTAAGCGCATATTGCAAGTCGACAAAGTTATTCACGTTCAATAACTCGAATGATCTGACTTTTCCCATTTTTCCTTTACGAATGGCCGTCTCTCCCTTATGTAAAACTCCCACCGCCCCCTGACCTCCCTTGCGGTGCAAAGTTGAGGGCATTAGCGTGTTATCGGCGGCGGCGGCGTGAAGAAGGCACCCACCTGATCCGCCATTACACCTTTGCGAACGACACCTTCTACTACGTAACCAACGAATTCTCTAACATCCATCGCTCGCTCCACAGCTCTTTTCCACGCCTTGTCTTCTACAAATGCTGCAATGTAAAACGAAAAGCGAAACCGTCGTTTCGTATACGAGTCCTTAATAGGTGTAACAGATAGTATCTATAAGCGTTGAGATGTGGGGATAGGTGGGAAGCGTGAACGTGTTTTGCAAACCAGCCGAGGAAATAAGGTGTCCCCAATTTTACTTTGTCGACCGCCACTGATAGCAGATAATGTAGTGTTACGAGGGAACTTTGCAAATTGAACCTTTTTCGTTATGTTTGTACGAATAATATCGTGGTAATTTACCAAACTGTTTTTGGAAGTACTTACTATGGAAAGTTTTTATTGTCGTATGCCTATTATAAAAAGAGGGAAAGGCAATAAAAATCTGACTGCGACAAAACGGTAAAATGGTTTCCACCACGTTGAACAGACGACATGTCCTACAAGAAAACTACCTGGCTAAAGAATAACTACATTAGTATTATCGTAAACGATAATAATAATGTAGTTTTCATGTTACAATTTAGTGTTTTTGCAGTCCATTCTCTTCGTCTTTTACATCATTTCTTTCTTGATTCATTTGAATATTCCCACAATAAGTAATAACTTTCAATAGCGCTGCAAATATTTCGCACGCATATAGTAATGCATTTCTAATCAAATCCGTGCGGTTATAGGTGTATGGTTGTGGTACAAGTGTGTGGTGTGGTGTGGGGCAGAGGTCCCCGCGGGCGCGAGCCCATTGACAGGTTATTGATACAAATAGTCAGCCCTCGCCCGCGCCCGCACCGCCCCACCCCGCGCACGCCCCGACAACACCAATAAAACCTGATTGATATTGTGTAAGTGCGCCCGGAAAATGTGGGAACTCGATTGATGTTACAGCCAAATTCGATTTGAGGAAAATTGAAAAGAAACATCCATACAAACCAAACTCTACCTTATAAGAACACGGTAGGGTCGACATTCGTTTCTTCGTTCACGCGTACGAATTCCAACAGTATCAAAGTTAGTGTATTGATAGTTAGTAGTTGGAAGCGTGAATAGAGACGTTGTTTAATGTCGAAAATTTATTGTGATCAATATCGTTGTTGGTTATAGACGAACATAATGTCGTTGCGTAACTTGAAAACAATTATTTCAATTGCTATGTGACAGGCAATTATGTGGTAACCACCCATTAAAATTCGCTAATGTACTAATGAAGGCTCCTTGATTGTAATGGCACTCGACAGATTGTTATCTCAAGTAGCAGGAGAAGGAAACGCGCACTGTTTTGACAAGATACTGACCTTTTACGACACGTGGGTGACAATTAACAGACGATAGGCGGCTCACAAATAGACAAACTGACAACTTAAAAACCCATGTTTATTTAGAACTATTAGTATTTCATTGACAAGGTGTCGTGCCAGCTAATTGAAAACTTGACAGGTATTTGCATAATTTTGACAAGTGTTTAATAAAATGTATTTATTCCAACGAAAGAAAACGATAGTAAGAATGAATGTTAACTCACGTCACTAGACCCGTGGGTCACTTATGTATGACACAATATTATTAACATTTACTAAATTATACAATACTTAAAAGTACAAGCTAAAATAAGAAAACATTTTTACTTATGTAACTTATACTCTTAACTTATGTATATTAATGACAGGCTGAAATAATTAGATGTTTTACGCCTATATTCAGAGGTAAAATATTGTTCTTTATATTCATAAATAACATAGTTTAATTCTATATATTTTAACAGAAATATTGAAAGAAAAAAATGATTTGTCAGTACCGGTCTGAGTCCTTAGTAAGCAATAAGGGTTCGCTAAACAAAATTGATGTTATTCCGATCGGTTTTAGTGGGCTCTTGTGGGTTAACGGGTGTGAAAAGCCACCCCATTGTGGGAATATGTCTATTTAATATTTATGAACGCTATATCGAGTATTGCTTACTTATATTGGCGAGTAATAATGGGTGTTACGTCAATTTTACTACTTGTATGCGTAGAATTTTGACAATGTTTCGTAACTTATTGGGATTATTTTAGGACTAAAATTATGTTAACTAAGAATAATAGCTTTTAAACTTGCGTGAACCTTATTCATAGATTATCAAAACACAGTTAGTTTAAACATTATTCAATTAGGTACTACAAAAATTTTACGTTTCGATCTACATAGATACACGATTAAAACCTGTGTTGCAAAAAAATATGAATTTGAATATATCTACATTTTATTTTATTCTTTAGGTGTTGATTTTCCCGGAAATTTACAAGTAGAATTCGCTATAAGCAATGAATAAATCAATTACCTAGCAGCACCCGCCATGCGGTACGGGAATCGCACTTGTAAACTAGTTTTGTTGTAGTACTCCTCTAAGTAATTGTACTCGTCGAATATCCTTAAAGGCAAGAACACATCGGAAGATTGAGAATTGAAATAATTTAATACATTTTAATTTATAAATTAATAGCTTTTTATGTAATAGGAAAACGAGCAGACGTGTCAACTGGAGGTAATATCTTACTATATCTCAGAAGGCCCACAAATTAGAAAAGTTACAAATTACCACCCTTTAAAGAAAAATAGCTTCTACTCCAAACTAGTTGGAGAAGAAGGAAGATTTATCTTTTAAAACTTTTTCGTATTAAATATCAAACTATCGTGTATTCTATCCTTAATCTACTCTCAGGCTCACACCCACCTCTGACCCCTGACGTTGCGGCATTAAGTATATCTGTGTAGATGTCTGTTTCAAACTACACTTACAAGCTTATGATACCCCAATCAGTAAACCCTCTGATTTGTACTAAACTTTCCGTCCAATAGAAACTCGACCTTAGTCTACTTATTTAGAATTCATTCACGAAATTTCGTCAGTTGATAAATCCGTCAGTAGTTTCCACAAATAAAACAACCCCACTGGTTAGTAACAACAACTTTATTAATAAGAAATGAGTTGAGTACATGTGTATTATTGACTTTATGTTTAATGAAAAACTGAATTTTCAATATAATTATTGTTTTGGGTAATAGTTTGGGAATTGTTCGAATTTATAGACATTTCGGGTTAAAAATATTACTTCACATGAAAAGCAAAGTGTACAGTTTTAATCTTATCAATAAAATTAAAAGGAAAGTACTTACTTATCCAATTTCGAAAATGGAGTAACAAACAATCTTGTTACGTTTCAATTTTCCTTCTAACAACACGTGTATATCACTAAACTTAAATAGTTAACAATTTTGTTAAATGTTTAAAGTTAATAATTTTATTGGACACAAGTTACAACCCATACTCTATAATGTCACAAATAAATCATGTACAGTTTAATGACGTAATTATAAAGTGTTCTAGCACAATATCAATGGCACGGTTGACTGGCGACCGAATCAAATGTTCGTACCATCTGTGCTTCGCCCTCTCACCCCGACAACAACTCAATTAAAGAAACTTCGCCACAACTGCCTTCTACTTAGGAGATAAACTTGTAATTATTTTAAGGGTTAAAAACTTAATACATTTGTTACAGTTCTTAATTTAAAAAAGTTTTTATTTGTTGAGAAAATTAGGTGGAATGAAATATTTTGTTAACGTTTTATTCGTTTTGATAACTTCGTCTAACGGTTTAATTTTATCTTTTTCTCTGGTTTTGTTTAAATCAGCATCTTTAATAATCACAGATAAAACCTAACTTAGAAATAAAAGTCAGTGAATTGATGTCATTATATTGGCCTACAAGCGCCTACTGTGATGACCAATATTGATTTTGAGTTTTGTTTATGTGAATGATAGCTATAGCTAGTGATCCAGGGTATACTTGTACTAAGCTAAGATTCAAGAAGATTGTCTCTTTTTTCTAAATTAATTTTTGTTGAAGAAAATGGAAAATGCTGATATTCCAGAAACAGAACAGAAGTTTGGAAGGATAAAAGTATACTGACTGAGATATAACATAAACAAATGTATTACAATTTCAAAAGAAATAATTTACTTTCTCAACTATTCGTTTGGAGATTTAAAAACAAAATGGTACGTTCGATCGGCATATACGCGGTCGTGATTGACGATGCATCTCCGAACGCTCGTAAAATTCGATCCTACAGGAATGCTGGCAAAATGTCCACTCGGCGCGTATTTGTGTAACACTTTATTTTATGGCGATACAAAATTTCAGTTTATGTTCTAGAATGTTATCAAGTTCTAAATACTTGAAATGCGATAGCCGGGAAGATCGTAAATGATAAAATGAAATAACGTTATACTTGTTACTTAGTTAGCTGGGACTTCCTTGCAATATCACAACATGTTACAAAAAGTTTAAGTGTGACATTTTTTATGAAAAATTTTCATATTGTTTTTCTTGACTAATTTGTGTATTATAGATTTAATAATTATTTGATTTTAATTTGTTATACTAATACAATGTTAGACGAGAATACCTAATAAGTATTTGTTGTTTGGAAATGCTACTTATTGTGTGAAAAATACCCTCTGTCTGCAAACAACTGTAACATAATAATTATATATCTAGTTTACACATCAAAATATTTGTAATTACAAAACGACTATAACATCAATTTAATCAAACTAAATTACTTTTTCTTTGAGAAAGTAAAGGAGGTGTGGTTTAAAAATGAATTCACGCGACTCAACGGACTTCGCGGAATGAAACTAATTACATTTATAATTAACTGAATGTCATTGTGATAATTGGAGTTTTGCAATGAATAAGTGGGTGTTAGCGTGATGATAAATGCAATGCAAATACAACATTTATATACCGTTCCTGTGCGGAAATAATGTTATAAATTATGGGACCCGAGAGCTTTCAACTCTTGACATTTGGTTGGATATTTTTATTTGGAATACTTTGCTACCTGTTTAGGCTTTTATTAATGACGTCACTAGCCATATTTGGATGTTTCGTAAGTCCGCAGTCTTGGTTAATTATGAAGATGAGTTAATATTGAGTAAGTACAAGACATATGTATTGCATCTATTCGATTCAGTTTATGAGGCTTCTTGCACTTAAAATCAGTGGATGCCGCTTCACCAAAAAGGATCTTAAAAATATTTTATTTGAAAAAAGAATTGAATGACTAATACTGTGACATCACCACAGAGTATTATTAATTCTAATAAATGCAGCGTGATTTCGATTGTATGAAGAAGCGATATTTTGGGCGGTCCGTCTGTAGGATTTATTGTGATTGATCGGAGCTAAAGATTTCTTTTGGGATGGTACAAGTCTACCGGCAGGTATTAGGAGTACTGATCGGTGGGCCGATTGCTTTCGGCGAGGACCGGAGGCTGATTTGGAGCCGATAAGTTTCGGCAAAGGTGCGATGTCACCGCCCTCAGATCGTATCACACATTGACAATGTGACAAGTCATTACATATTGCACTAATAACGTCGAGGACTTGTGACGTAGATTAGGAGATCGAACGATAAATGTTAAGAAGTTTAAATTTTCTAAGATCATGCCGTGTGCGGTGTTATAGTTTTAATATTCGTACAAAAGTAGGGATTTAAGTTTAAAAAAAGAACTAGTGCCCTAGTGCAGCGTTTCTCAAAGTGTGCTCCGCGGAACCCTAGGGTTCCGCGACACTCCTGTAAGGGTTCCGCAAGAATTTAGAAAAAAAAAACAAAACACCTCTCTCTGGTCGACCGTACTGACAAGGCGTGGGTAGCAGCGTTTTAGCTCCTAGCGTATGATATTTTATCATTCCGATTATACGTAATTAAGAACCTACTTATTATCCGTAATTTGTAACATACTAAGATTACAATACGTATAACAAATTAAATAAACTACACACACCGGCAAAATTAGAGGAACATTAGTTCATTTGTGAAACTTTCGGATTTTTTGTTATAATGTTGTTTTATTTTTATGATTAAACTAGCTGCGCCCCGCGGTTTCACACGCGTAGTTCCCGTTCCCGTTCCCATAGGAATTTCGTGATGAAAAATAGATGTTGGCCGATTCTCAGACTTACTGAATATGCTCACAAAATTTCATGAGAATCGGTCAAGCCGTTTCGGAGGAGTATGGCAACGAAAACTGTGACACGAGAATTTTATATATTAGATATTTTATGAATGGTTTTTTTTAATAATAAACTTGTTTCATGGAAAAAAAAGATTGATATTTTACAAAACTAAAGATTTTTTAAGGTCAAAAGTGTGGACTCATCTCTGGTGATCTCGCTGGCAAGTCGATTTGCGTAATTTCCACTTTTAGGTACTTACGCACCACTTTAGCTGAATCCGTGCGTTATCAATTATCATGGATAATTTGTAAAATAAATGGGGCAAAAGGCATTTCATGGGGTTACAAGATATCGGTTATGTATCGCTGTGCGGTCAGGGATCTGAGATTTAAGATCACGACTAACTCCATGTGTGCTCCTGAACATATGCCACCCCATACAGTCCATACCAGACCCTCCACTATAAGCGGCAGTTTCGGAGAAGTTTGTCTGGTTATAACGGTCTCCTCGAAATCTGCACATCTTTTCTCATTTTTCTTTTTCATCTACGAAATTAACACATATCCAACATTCATCACTGATCAAAACTCGCCTCCACACTTCAATCCAGTATTGATGTAAATTTTTTGCTAACCTGTAATGTTCCACTGTTAGTGAAAGGTCTCCTCCAAACATCTCCAACTATCCCTGTCTTTCGCAGTCTCCCACCAGATACTGTCGAAGGTAGTAAGATCGTCCCGCCAATGCTTTTTCGACCGACCCCGACGATGCCCTCCTTCGGGAATCCATTGAGTTGTTATGTGGCCCACCTCTCAGGTACCATCCGACTCACATGCCCATTCCCATTTTAGCCTCGCAGTTTTGTTACCGACATCGGTGATACCGGTAAGAGAACGCAGCATGGTGTTACGCACTATCGATTCGTTTGAATCCGAGTATGCTGCGTTCCATTGCTCTTTGAAATATCTTGAGCCTGGACTTCTGGGCCTCGGTCAGAGACCACGTCTGTGCACCGTAGGTTAGGACGGGCAGGATGCACATGTCGATTAGTCACCGTTTTAAGGTTATCGGTAAATCACCTTTCATATGCTCTTTCATGGACCAGTAGCTCTTCCAGGCGTTATTGATGCGGCGATCGATTTCTTAGCCTTGTCTGTTTTCGAAGCTCACTTACTGGGTAGATGTATTCATCGACATACTGTATTTCCTGCCCATGTACTACCCTACGTTTCGTGCCATTAGACATGACTTGTGTCTTTGACCGATTCATTTGAAGTCCAACCGACTTGCGAAAGACTTGCAGTGTTCAGTTCTTGGAGCATTCCTGTCATCCGCAAAACGTAAATTTGTCAGGCGTTTGCTTCCGACGACGATGCTCCTTGAAGTAAACGAACAAATTTTAATTGAGCTACTCAGTGGTTCACTTCGAGTTTCGGGGCCTTGGCGGGTGTGTACGGCTTAAAACCAAATTAATTTTCTCACTGTTCGTTCACTCACACTGCGCACTTTTTCCAGGCGATTTCGGGTCTGAACAGCAATTTGACGACGATTTTTCAGTTTTTGTATTATGAAACGGTCATCTTTGAAACTGGTTGCAAAAATAAAACAACATTATAACAAAAAATCCGAAATTTTCCCAAATGAACTAACGTTCCTCTTATTTTGCCGGTGTGTGTACTTCAAATAGGGTTCCATCAAGTATATCGCTTTCCAAAAGGGTTCCGTTACCAAAAAAGATTGAGAACCGCTGCCCTAGTGGCATGTGCACTTCTTTGCCAGTCGGTGCTTCAAATCCTGGATCAAGCTACATGTGTGCGATTTTTCGTTTTTTTTTTTGGCTTAGGATTCCTTATGCGAATTAGATAAACTTCGTGATTATGCCTATACATCCTAACCGTACCAATATCAACAGTGAGAAAAAAGCCTTTGACCTGCAGTAAG
Source organism: Timandra comae (assembly GCA_958496195.1). NCBI lineage: Eukaryota > Metazoa > Arthropoda > Insecta > Lepidoptera > Geometridae > Timandra > Timandra comae. The sequence goes on along the minus strand of OY292355.1, from coordinate 4,459,396 downwards.
ATCTACACATACTTACATTTAAATTACAAAGCTTGTTTCTCAAGTTCCAATGGAACTAAATAGGAAATTAATCGTAAATCTATAACACTTATCGCAATACAAGCCGACGATCTTCCTCCTTGCATTTCCTGGTAAGTACATGTTCCTAGGTATTTAAGTATTTCTTAGTCAGTGAATAACTGCACAGGAACTGGAATGGGATCTCTGGACTCCTCAGGCTTATTACTGAGTTATTTGTAATAAGTAAGTTCTATGTTATGAAATGAATTAAGATTCTGTTTTATATCTCATCTCATCATTATACTAATTGTCAGTACCCAGCGGTTGTCCCCGCGTGAGTCCCGATATCTGTAGGAATTTCGGGATAAAATCTAGGTTTTAAAACATGTGTGAAAAAACCGTCCATTGGTTCAGCTATTTTAATGTAAATCACAAAAATTTCTTTTACCTACTATATTAGTGTACTAAGTACACTAATATAGTAAAATTCTTAAGTACACTGTACTTAAGAATTTTCGTCAAACTTGGTCCAGCCATGTTAGATGTCAGATGTGCAGTGAACAAAATTAAAGGGTAAGTACGTAAGTACTTTCTAATAAACCAATAAAGCAAAAAAGAGAATGCATTTTTTATCAACGCAACGCAACATTAACAAATTAATGTGCGTTCAAAGTCGTCAATGTTGGATACGTTCTAACGGAAGGTGTCCTGTAATTGTGTTATAACCAATCGCTCCACATCAAAGGAACGTAATGAATGTCGATGTTCCGGATGTGAATATTAAACTATCATATTTTCATTACTTTATTGATGTTCACCCTTTGCCTTCTCAATTATAAGCTCGTAATATATCGGTCTGATGGTCAGTAACGGTATTAGCGAGACTATAAACTTAACATTGTTGATAACTTTTTGTTATTGATGCTGGCTTTTTTATAGTTTTTCATTTTGCACTTTAAGCGCTAATGTAATGTAATTAGTTTTTGTAAGGAAGACATGAAAATATTATATTTTTATTGACTGTCTTTGAATATTTTATCATACATTAACTATGTTAAAAGCTATGAACTTTTATCAATCAGAATATATGTGAATAAAATCAAAATCAAAATTCTTTATTGCTTGCTAACTGTAGGTACATACTTAGGTGTTACAATAATAGGAACTTAAGACTTAGCACCTTTACAGGCATAATATCGCAGAGTTACTAAATACTAGTAAACGTGTTTATTACCTAAAGAATATTACCGCTAATTAAAAATGCGGTTATCTAGGAAGGAATGTAACAATTTAATAACCGGAATTCACAATATTTGCTTCTTTCGTTTACGGTTCGTAAATCGTATTGCGAAATTGATTGTGTTATTAACAACAATGTTATTCTATGTCCCAATATTGGTATTTTTTCTAATAATTTCTTATTATTTTCGTCATGCGATTGGCACATAATGACCGTTACCGTTACCGTTGATTGTTGGGTATGCACTATTTCTTGATTATTGATTAAGATATTACAATGTAGCTGACTGGTTATAAGATAATAGTTTAATTGTGTATGATGTTGGTATATTGCGACATAGGCGATTACCTAAATAAATGGTTCATTTTTCTTTGTTACATTGTCCTAGGCCGTCATTAGTGCGTCGTTCTATTCAATGCACACTACCATTTCTATTTGATAACTGAACTATGTTGGCAATAAGTAGGTTCCAAAGTGCTTGAAAGGGTACTGGCGATTTTGGGTCTCCTACGAATTTCTACGTTTTGGATTCAGTCTTTAAGAAATACATACTTGTATTATTAGGTATTCTCCTAGAGCTTCCTTTTGAGGTTTATAATCATCATAAATTCGACACAATGCTTTATGCTTTTCGAATTCACTTACGATACTTCGTTATGATGGAGTTTAACTTTTACATGATGAAAATATATTGCTCTATGGATATCAAAGCCAAGAGCTCTAATCCTAAACCATAATTTTGATTAATTGTATTTGTGATATCATAGCGTTTACTAACTGTATGCGTACTGAGAGTATTTATGATAATATTAAATCCTAAGTTGGAATCGCGAGGCGTGGTTGTGAGATGCTATCACACCCATTAGCGGTCGCCGCGCCCAGCTACTATCAGGTACATCACATGCACTTCACACTATCACAACATCACCACTGAACCCACTCTAATCTCAACCTTAACACTTAGTAACAAAATTCAAGTTCGAAACAAAGAATCAAAGGTAACTTAAACGAAATTCATCATTTCGAATGCTCAAATTTTTTGGGCATTTTTTCGTTAAGTTTGTTCTGTAACTAGATGGTTATCAGAATTGTAATTTGCGTGATGCAGCTGTTTCAGATGACGATGATAGCTGGGAATCGGCGTTCGTCAATCGGTCTGTCATTCTCTCGTTAGATCATATTGGATAGTTATTCGAGGAATGTTTCACCCACGCCACTAGACATGTTGGTGCCTAATGCATCTACTATTAGTTAACCGATATCGATCTCGTTCCAAGAACTCTGTTATTTGAAAAATTAACATAATAAATAACGCATTAACTTAATTGATTGTAGAAATTTTGTTCTCTTTTAAAAATTTGTTTGATAGAGGTATACAACACAGCATTTTCAACTAGAACTAGAAATGTAATATTTATAAATACTTGCAAAAGACTACCAAGGAAGTGCCTTCTTTTCGAAAACATTTTGTAAATCTACCACTAATTTTAAAATTACAACCAATAAGCATCGAAAAGAATATCAGCCAGTCAATAATAATTTAAGTAAAGAGATTTGCTTCCCATTATTTTCGCTTATTATTATAGTCGCGCGGTAACTCATCAAACGTAGTAGAAATCATAGTCGACACGTATGCATTACATCAACTATTAACATTGTAAAGCGGATATATGCTAGTAGGTATTATATTTGTATTTTCATAATGAGTAGTGATTACAAGTAGCGAGCAAGCGTGTTAATTGTTCGGTGATCATCGTCCGAAACATGTGCAATACGAATACTCAACGCCTTTACATACAACTTACGTGTTTTTACAACAATGTATAATATTAACTATTTTTACCGCAACACAATTATCGATAATGACTCGTGAAGACATCACACGTAATTATAATTTTAAGAGTTTATGCATTCCATGTGCGGACTACGGATACTTATTAATATTAATAATACTGACTGGAAATGTATTGTTGTAAATAAAGGTCAGTTAGTTTTGTTCACAGTTAATTATATTAATATTAATGTAATTAAATGTATAATAACTGAGTCACAATGTTTCATAAAGGAATCAAATCAAATTACAATTTATTTACTTTCTCTCACAACAATTAGGTTGATATTTCTAATACAAAATGTGTTGAAATTTACCTACCTCTCAGCTTTGTGAAGAATAAGAATCAAATACACACTTTCAGAATTGAAACATTGTATTTTGTAAATAGGTATAGCCAGCTATACCGCCAGATTTTAACGGCTTTCATTCCGATCCCGTGGGAATTTTGGGATAAAAAGTATCTTATGTGTTAATCCAAGTAATTGTGGAATTTGTGATCGTGGAAACTTCGCTGGTTTTAGTGCTATGTAATTCAATATATTTTTTTCCTAAGTATTGTCAAATTGTGTGAAGAAGGTTTGAAGTAATTATCTGTATATCTATCAAATTCCACCCAAATCGAGTGATCTGTTTTCGAGTGAAGCCTTTACAATATTGGAGTCAAAATCGGAAAATTTACTTGCATATTATAAAGTATTTTCTAATGTCCATATCGCTTATTTCTATTATAGCGTAGGTCTAGTAGGAAATTATGTAGGCAAGGGTTGGTTCGATTTAAAATTGCAAATTTTACTTACAAGGCGATGTTTGCCGCATTTATTTTGCTAAGTACCAACACATTAAAAATGCATAATATAATTTACGATGCACTTCCTTCCTACACGAGATATCATTGCGCTCAGATCGGTATCACCAGTCCAGTGCTGTGTAACGTCAAATAGCTGGAATTTATGATTCGCATAGGTCGTTGTATGCGCGGGCGCTCGTGACTCGGTGTGCGGGGTTCGACCCGCGCGGGGGGCTGTCGGCGAGAACAAAGCGAGGCCAGTTCAAACGTGCCGGCGCTAATAAGCAATAAACAAGGGGGAGGAGTCTGAGGGCGCACCTGAGGGATCACCTCGCGACTGCGCCAGCGCTCTACGTGCTTGCCAAACTCCGCGTCATGCCGGGAGTGAACCGCGCGCGCATCCCATACAACACAGGTCAAACCTAACCTTCATTAAACTAAATTACAGGTTACTAATTAATGTTATGTCTAATTAAGTTTAGCTTCTCTTTAAACTCTATTTATTACGAAAATAAGGAAATTTAATAGAAGCAAGGTGATGGAAGCAGTTTGCTACCTAAAGGGGTAAACAGAATCATAAAAATTAACATATAAACAACTGACGTAGTAAAATTGAAATAAAACACAAATATTTGTTACAATGTTTGTTTTTACGATCGATGAAACATAGACAGATAATATCAAATGCATTTCCATCAGTGTTACTATGATAATAATACAGACACGATTCCCCGACGGTTGTAAAAGGAATGTTGGTGTTTCCCTATCACGTAGAAATTGCAACATATAAATACAAAAACATTAATCGAGTCGTAAGCCCATCGGAGCGTTTCTCTATAACTTGTAATTAATAAGCAATAAAATGGTCTGTGGAACCGCGAAACATACTTGATATTGTTTGCTACACCGTCATTGAACAGATCATAAAAACACAACATTCATTATTTTCTATAGCTAATATAACTACAAAGTAATCGATGCTAGTAGCTTCATCGGCGTTTCATTACGTACGGAAATGTATGCGAATGTTTCATTTTTTATTGCCATAACTGCGAATTATAAAGAAAACCTTAACACGCATGTCAAAGTTCAGTTCAGTTTTCGCTGCTTCTGAACTTTTTTGGCTTTTTTCTCTTACTTTCAGATAGGTTCTGGGTACAAAACAGGAATTTTAGAAATCTAAGTAAATCTATCACCCCATCACATCGTTGAATCAGTTAATCAAGACAATGCGTCATAACAAATGTTATTATAAGTATGCACAATACACACAAATAGATACACACATCAAAAGTGTCTAGGGATCAACATATATTTTTGCAATAACTTTTCTCCTGATTGATATTAATTAAAATTTTCTTTAAGGATTCATCAAATAAAGTGTTTTCGTTTGTCACAGTAACGATAAACCAAGTCACCTTTGCATTAATAAAGAAATTTGCCATTTTCCTAATAAAGGGATTTTTGACATTTGAACCACTAACATTAAAGTTCGAAAAAAAGACTGAAATAACAGTTTTCTTTAAAATTTTATTGGGTAACTTAAACAATTAATAATCCGTGTTTCTACCGCGAACACTAACAACACAAGAACATCGGTTTGGCATACTCAAAATGAGTTCATCCAAATCACGCTGTGGAATGGCCGCCCATGTTCGTTGCAACAACAAAAAAAGGTCTTCTTGCGACTGGATACCCTCCATATTCGGCAGAGCTCTTCTCTGTAGCATATCCCATGCATGCTCAATCGGGTTCAAGTCTGGCGACTGAGCAGGCCAGGGCAGGACATTGATGTTAGCTGCGGCGAGAGTCTGTCTTACAACTCTTGCGGTGTGCGGTCGTGCATTATCATGCATTAACTGAAATAAGGGACCGATTTGCACTTGTAGAGGAACGATGACGTCTGATACAATCGTCTCAGCATAAATTTGAGCGTTGAGGTTGCCTCTGATCCAAATCAACTCAGTTCTTCCGCCGATCCAAATACCCGCCCATACCATGATGGTTCCACCACTATAAGGATGGACTTCCTGGCAGGATTTTAATCGCTGTTGGCGTCCAGGGGTTCTCCAGTGTCGTATACGTCTTGTATCCGGTCTCATACCAAAACGAGACTCATCAGAAAAGCACACGAAACGCCATTGTTCTTCTGCCCAATTTCTGTGTTCAAGAGCCCATTGATATCGAATCCTACGATTGTGCATTGCTATAGGTGGTACCCGTAGCGGTCTTCGGGAATGAAGGTTCACTTCATGCAAGCGGTTTCTGACTGTTTGGTCGCTAATTAAGTTCCCTGAAGAGTGATGAAGCCGCACGGCTAACATCATGGCGGTTATTGTTGGAGCTCTTCGAGTTAAGATTTGAATGTATCGGTCTTGTCTCCGTGTGGTGCAGCGATACCGTCCTCCATGGCGCTCAGCCACGGTACCAGTGCTTCGGTAACGTGTCCAAAGTCGACTGATAACACTCTGACTTGTATTCAGAGCTAAAGCCACAGTACGTTGCCGGGAACCAGCTTCTATCATTCCCACGGCTCTGAGCATTTCTTCCCTGCTTAAATGACGTCGCCGCTCCATAATAACGTTGGTTTTAATCAGTAGTAGGGAAACAGTAGCACTAATAATGTCTTCAATGCGTTGTATGTTTTTATAGGGAAAATATTGACAGCTGATTTTCATCTTTTACTCGAATTTGATTCACAGTTCCTGATTCAAATTATGAAATGCACCAAAAAGGATCCATATAAATTTATAAAATCATAAATTTATTACAAAGCCACATCTCAATCTCAAGAAATCCGCATAAAAATGCTTGATCCCTAGACACTTTTGATGTGTGTATTTGACTTTAGTATTCATGTATCAGATGGAAGCTAAAGACGTTCTAAATTCTAAGTATTTACAACCGAATCTAGTATCTAGCCCTAAGTTGTGACCTCCATTTGAACGGGTAAACCAAATGACCCGTGGCAGACACTCCCTGTTATCTCTAGACCTATTATCGTTATTACTGGATAAATGTCTACGTAAACTCGTTCTGAAGATACTGTTTGGATGCTATATCGTTTATTATTTAACTTGATTATTACATAAATATCTATAAAAATTTAATATCGCGCTTATATTGTATTAATATATTAATTTAATGGCTGTATACTATAAGCTTCTAAGCACTTACTTTACAATGTAGCGATGATAATTAGACATTTGTGGTCACACCGATAAACCAATGACAATTTGCCATGAGCCGTTAACTGTAAACGTATTTAGCACGAGCTATTTGTAGCTGGTGTATCTCGGCAAATTAGTGCAAATACCGCATAAGCTGTCAGCAGTAATCGCGGTAGTGATGCGAATGGCTGGGAGTAGAGCGTTTACGCTGTCTCCTGTCGATCACGGCGAGTGTACCGACGGCCGCACTCCGCGCCGCGCCTCTCATCACCATTCTAACCGATAATCTCGCCTACTTTACCCCATCTACCTCGTCACTCAACATTCTAACGTACAATTACCAATCTATAACCACGTTTAACTGTACGCGATACGCGACTCACGTCCGCGAAATTATTTCTCACAAACAAAGGATATCGATTTATTCGACTCGAGATTTCTAGTGTAGATTTTTAAAGCTCGACATTGTCTATCAATGTTACGGACATCTATTACCGATAACAATGCAATTGTTGGGAACCCCGTGACGGAGTAATTCGTCGTTTCCCTTGCTGGACGCGACGATTAGCCCCTCTATTTAGTTGTCTATCCGTTTGGCTGGAGCTGGCAGCTGACGCCGGACGCATCCAACAGACGGACACCGTTACAACATTGACTTAGAAAAACGTTTGGTCTGGACACCCGTCCGACCGCGTTGTTCTGCCCAGAATAGGTGACTGGACCTGACAGCCCGATCGCAATAAACCAAACGTTTCGACATGACCTTTAACAAACCAATTTTCTAAGCCAGCTTCAATTATTGGTACTCTCTCTGAAGCCAGTATTTTAATAAGGCAACAATCTATGTATAGTGTAGTAAAGTACATCAGTACAATGTTATTTTCTTGGTAAATATAATTTGTTCCCTTTGGCACAATTCAGATCGCGATCTTTTGCGGGGCACGACGGGGCATAGGGCTCTCACATGAGCCCCAGACATCTATCGACCTTAATCACTGATAAATAATCTGCCGCCACAGGAACAATACCGCCCAACTCTCGACAAATGAGCGCAATTAATGCCAATAATTCAGGACGATCGATTGCCTACAGGTATTTTAAAATATATGGTTGCAAATGTTAAAAGACATATGTGAGTGCGTGCTTCTATCACTCCTATCAGTAAGTTTACACTAGTAACTATAGAAAATATGCAAGTTTTATACGAGTAGTTACTTCGACGTATTTTGGTACAACAAGTTAAACTTTACCAATAAGAAAAAATATAGTGTAGATACGTGTAAGTCAATAAGCTTACACAAAATTGTACTGAAAAAAATCATTGTATTAAGCTTACACGTATCTATACTAAAAATATAACACCCGAATATTATCATTATCTTTGATACACTGCGGTATTTCGCAGAAGAATTCTAACACGTAGTAAAACAAAGTAGTACTTGATGTCACAAACTAGTTAAATAAATAATCATTTTGTAAAAGATAAAAAATACTAACATGTTTTAGTAATATTCGTTTATTAGCAGTTTCATTAGTGTCGGTAATAGTTTTGAGAGACAAAAACATATTTCTGTAATACGGTATTAAAAATGTTAATGATCCATGTCTTTCACTTAACAAAGGCTTTTAAATACTTGTCTGACTGAACATTAAATATAACACCTTTCTTCGAACTAGTGTTTTCCTTGAAAACTAATCAACGCCAGCCATTACGAGATCAGTCAGTCTTTACGGACGTCAATATATCTCGGACGTACCTCGGGCGAAGATATCTCCTCTTCGGGAAATTAAGCTGGACAACTCCACAATAGTCCATAATTGTGAAATGTGTTGTGATTTAGAAAGGATTTGCAATTTTTGTGTGGCGGCGAACAATGCCGAGGTATAATGAAAGGAGTCAATCAGTCGCTGTCTGCGGACTCCGGCCGCACTAATTTATGCATCGGCCTCGCGCACCGGTACTGCCACGTCTTATGATCTCACTGCTCTAAATATGTTCTGCACAAAGGGAAACCAACACAAGTACCCCATTAACTTACCATCATAACATGTAATTTTATGGATAATTCAATACCTTTGGGAATTACTTACGTGTGTAAAATATATTACTTAAATTAAAATATATTATCATTAATATAAGTTTTACATAAAACATCAGTATGTATAAAAATGTTCTTTAATAGTTTATAAGTAAATCAGTTATTATTTTATTTTATTTCATGGAAGTTATTAATTAGTCATGGATCCACATTTAGCAGATGTTTTAAAGTGGTGTGAAAAACTAGATAATTAAATGCCTACATATAATAATATACGGGTACTTAAAACGGAATCATGACACATGATCTAAACAATTGTATCATTCCGCAAGGAAGAGGCGCGCTCATTATCCTAGGATCTTATGAATTTATAGCGAATAACGTATTATTTACTAGCATTATACGCACAATTTGCGAAGCTGTCGCAAGGGCCAGCTATAATTTTCCGTTGGCAGCAGATCCATCAATACATGCCCGAGGCTTCGGCCGCTTTCAATTTGTAGGCCGGTACATCGTCGGCAATTACGGCCGGACGGAAGGCCGATCATCGACGATATATACGCGCTTAATAATGCCTAATGACACCTAATAAAGACAGAAAATAAAAGTGTGACGATTATTTATTAGACCTCTTTTTATTAATAGTAACGGTTTAAGTGTACGAGATATCCATCATAATGTTTTGTAAAATAACTTAAACAGTCATTTATCTTTTTTGCGGTAAGCTGATATTTAGTGGTTATTTAATTATAGTGTAGTGTAGATATTATTCAGACAGTGTCGCTTCATCATGATCGCCTTAAACTTTCCTTGCAATAGGAAAGTTTAAACTCACCCTTATTCCATTTTTTGAACAATTAATTTAAATATTTACTCATATTTACATCCTATGTCTACGCATACGCCCTCTAGGCTGTGTGTCAGTCACTTCACGTAAAATTCTGAATTATGCTTGCTTAGTTTTGCCATATCTGGTAAAGCTAATAACTATATAGGGCTAAAGTTCTCAAAAAGCTGTGGATTTTATTGAATATGTACTTTATTATTATATGTACGTTATCTCATTATGTAGAATATATACTAGCAGCTTTTGAATTCCATATTAATGTCATTATATTCATAATTTTCCTAATACTCAATCAAAGCCACGCATGAACTTATTATGTATCTTTTCAAATATATCTGTAGTTTATAATACACTAGCGGCGCCCCGCGGATTAACCCGCGTAGTTCCCGTAGAAATATGGTAATAGAATTATGCTAAAAACCTTCCCACTGAATCACTCTATCTATTAAAACAAACAGCATCAAAATCCGTTGCGTAGTTTTAAAGATCTAAGCATACATAGGGACAGAGAAAGCGACTTTGTTTTATACTTTGTAGTGATAAAATGAAATAAAACAAGGATAAGTTTGTATTTCTTTATTAACACTTAGGGATCAACCCTGATATGTGTTCCTACTGTTGAACGGTGCTCATATTAACACATACAATACACAATTTTATTATAACACAAAGAAATCAGAATCATTTGAAGGTTTTTATTTCCATACATATACATACAATGCTGTACTTTTAAGAAAACAACACATATTTAAACAGACAAAAATCATCAATGTATTTAAATTTTATTGTATTTCTATATACCTATACAATGCGTGCTTCATTGCTACATATCTTCTACGAAACAGTTTAAACAAAATAAGTAGAAACTTTTGTTCTCAAGGGGAAGCCTTGAACTTCAAATAACTTATTTTTTGCAACAGATTAAAAATAAGTAAAAACCTGTTTTAGTACATTGAAAAGTCTAAAATTCAGGTCTTAATAGCTTTAAAACATTTCAAAATATAACATCAACGAGTTAATAACTATGAATACAGTTCGCACAAGTTTAAAATCGTAATAATTTTCATTTTTTCAATCGTAACATTTTCATATTATTCACTGCGTACATATTACATATTATTCATTTTTACCAGATATATTACAGCGACATTACTTGTACAATCGGACCCTATAATAAGATAAGCTATAATTTGGGACGCTCCCCCAAATCGAATGTAATAATGGTGATCATGATACGGATATAATTTTGTTACAATACATTTATAATCGTACTGATTCATTCAATACAGTCATTTGTACTTTCACATCACTTTCCAATGTTTTAATCTTAAGATATTCAATGAGCTGATTGATAACATAATTTATTTAGGATTTGTTTAAAGTAATACATATACTTAATGATAATTTTGCAATTTTTTTTGTACAGATTTTTTTATAGGCAAACTTATGTATTTTTGTTGGTGGTGTATAAAATGTGCATAATATTATATAGAAATTATATGATACAGATTTTATAAAGAGATATTAATACAGATGATACGTAGGTAGAAGCACGCATATAGTATGTATATTTAATAATTGATTATTTGTTACATACGAGTAATAATATTATTTCTTCTTTTTCTTTAGGCCAGTGGTACATAAGTAAACTTTAGCTTCTATGTAGTCAGGTTTATTAAAATAAAATAAGTAATATACTATGAAAACATGAGCAACCGTTTTCTACCAATATTTTAATTATAATACTACAATTATAAACATCTAAGTGACCCAATATTTACAGTGTTTACCCTAAAATAATTTAGTCAATCTATACATACATACATACATTTTTAACTTACATAGACTACAATATATAGTTATTAAATATACACTCAGATAAATAACTAACGTTAGATAGTTTTTACAAAATATAGGATGTTCGAATCTCGTAGGAAACGTAATTTAAAGTTTAAAATTAAAAATTAGATCTTAAGAGATAGTTCAGGTAATAAAATAATCAAAATTCGGAAAATACTTACAACAAAGTGTGTTTAGTTTTGAACAATTAGTCATTATGAAAATAGATATTAACAGTTAATTATACTCGTATTCAAACTACATTAGAGATACAGTTTTCTTTGAGAAAAAGACAAGTAAAAGATTCAAATGTTTTATAACAGAAATTAAATTAACTTCAATCTGGGATTGAAAGAACTCGAATTCATATTTTTTGTATAAGACAACTTTTGTGCGATCAATGCTTACTTGGAATGTTTTATCACATAAAATAATCATGCATTTTAACAGTTTAATCCAAATTGGTTTTAAATTCTTTGGTTTTTAAATTTTTTTACAGAAAATAGAATAATTAATACAAAGACAATTTTAAAAACTAACATTATTAAAACGTTTATGTATATTGATAAAGGTAACTATTTATATTAATTTCTTACAATACATGAAATAGTTTTCGGGTAGGAACCATGAAATTACAACTATTGACATCCCTTAAATCTAGTTACATACAATTTTTCTACAATCGAAACTAATTTAAATTTTACTCAGAGCAATCAATCATAATGTCTCTTTATACTTCATATTCATATTCATACATTTGTCACAGCACTAAGTTCATGGAATGTCTGATTCAGAGAGGATGTCGCGGTGAGGGCGCGTGGTCCGAGCGCACGGAGCCGGAGGGGTGCGAGGGCGGGGGGTAGGGGCAGTAGCGGACCGGCGCGTGCGGCTTCTGGAGCCACAAGTCGGGTGGCAGTGACAGCGGCTGCGGCCACGCCGACGGCCACGCTCGGCCGCCCAGAGCCAACAGCTGCAGTGCCGGCGGAGTCCGCGCCCACGCAGCTCGCTTCTCAGCTTCGTCATCACCAGCACCGTTCCCGGCGTACAACCGCAGCGGGGACCGCAGTAACTGCTGCTCCATCAGCATTAGCTCCATCGGATCTCTGTCGAGTAATACGGTACAACGTTAATAACAATGATGCGTCAGTCCTGGGTTCAAATCCCAGGTAAGGTAAACAAATTAAGTATTGTTTATTAATACGCGTTGATGTCTTTTGTATATTAATGTTAATAGACAAGTTGTAGTCATTTTCTAAGTTACAACATCGCGTGTCTAAGTATAACCGTTCGTCAGAAAAGATTTACTGACTGCGAACTTCCACAGGACAACACAGAAAGTACGTGTTCAATTCTGTGAATGTACTGTGTCAAGTATTTGTATGTTCGTTAGTTTTCACCGGTCCGTGCTCTATAAAACCGTTCGAAGAATTCAACTTCTGACTTTCGTTTGAAAATATAATTCACATACAAATACTTTTATTGCTCAACATTATTATATTATAAAATTCTACACCTCTAAAAGTACAATAAATACACAGCAGTTAAAATCAGCTGCATGCAACACGAACCAAAAATAAAATGTAATAATAACGCTAAACAAAGCCGTATCACAAGTAATAAAATCCAAAATACAATTAGAACTTTCTCTGTAAAACGTATGAAAGAGAGAAAGGTCAATCAGCGAGTATGAGAGCGTATCGGCGTCGATTGTTTCGGCGAAGTAAGTTTACGAGTGTTCCCGCAGTTAACGAGGCGCGCTGGTCCCAGTTTACGCGCCGTGCCCTTTATCGGTTCCAGGAGGCTGTCTCGACTCTCGACCGCCGCACAGCACGCTTCCCGCTAACTAGCTATTTTCGCCTCTCTACGAAACTATCCGCCACTTACGGCCGTGCAATAATGCATCTTTCACGCCTGCTCGATATTATTTCGCACTACACTGTTTATGTTCATATTGTAATGAAATAGATTACAATCGTGATATACGATTTCGGTTACACTATTAAATTAAATAGGCATTATTATTAAGTGTAGCTCGTAATTAAAGTTAGTGAAATTAAATTGTACCTATACTCTGTTCATTTGGCCGTGAGACAAAATGTAAACAAAGAAATACTGGTTGTCAAACTTTTAGCTCATTTAGGCGAAAAATATATAGTTTTTTTAGAGTTATAAATATGAAAGTAAAATAAGACTAAGTAGGCATCTTTGATAAGTCGTCTATTAATTTAGTTTAGTGTAAAAATCAATAAAAAGGTAATAAACAGGATGAGTTGAGTACAAGTAAAAACAATTCATGTTAGCACCTGAATTGTTTTACTACAAAATAAATAAACAACTATTTATTGGTGATCCTCAGAAGAAGAGCTCCAACATGGATTTTCCTTTTTTTCTTTTAGAAATCGGTAAACGGAGGCTCGTGAAGTCGTTATATACAATAGAATTTTTGTAGGGATACGAATCTTTGGCCAAGTCTCTTCTACATATTTAAATAAGTATATTAATAACACCTTGGTGTATGTTTGGATCTTCGGCGAAGTAAAAGTGCAAGCGCTGTTTGAACCAGGTTCACTTATTTTCATCAAAATCAACGTTCAGATAACAGAAATTTAACGATAACTGAATATAAAACATAATACAATAATTACTTTAAACAAAGAATTATCAAAAATTTACAATATACTTTACTATATAATCGGGAAGAAAACACTCACGTCAACAAGTTGATCAAGAGTAAAAATGACGGGTACAATCCGGCTAAATACGAAAACTATTAATTTTACTTTCATTACTTAAAATGACTGTTCACCTTCATTTAGTAGTATTAAAATGTATCCATAGTTTGAGATTCACAGCATTTTTAGGTTTTAGTAATGTCAATTATCATCGTCATTACTATTACTACCTTAGATGATGAATTGGTTTCGCTGTGTTTGGTAGGTATCGCCGACGTAGTCAAATGCGGCAACAAATACTACACGTACATACCCGGCGTATCCAAGCCAGTCACACTGCAAGCTGTCTGTGAGGCGTATGTTCCTAATGTTTTATTAAATTTTGAACATAATACGTAGTAAAATGTCAGTTTGCGTGGTGAAACTGTGTAAAATAATTCAAGAAACAAATTTCGTGTAATCATCAAAAACAGTATACAACAAAGTAGCTTTCTATGTCCCTATGTCCTGATGTCCCTATGTATGCTTAGATCTTTATAACTACGCAACGGATTTTGATGCGGTTTATTTTAATAGATAGAGTGATTCAGTGGGAAGGTCTTTAGCATATTTTATCCCCATATTCTTACGGGAACGAGAACTACGCGGGTGAAACCGTAGGGCACCTCTAGTCTATATATATAAAAATGAAACCCGTTTGCCGTTATCACGTCATAACTTGCGAACGGCTAGACCGATTTGGCTTTTTCTTTTGTAGTTTTCTAAGACTCTGTAGAATGTTCTTCCGCAAAAAATTAAGAAAATATCTCAGTTAGATTATAAAAAAATACATTTAATTTTGCATATTTTAAAAAACGCGCGTAACGTATGTCAATCATTTGATTCGGGCTGTTGTATATGCTTCGACAAAAAATCTCCGAGACGCATTATCGGTATTTCATTAAATTTCCAGGTATTTTATGGCCAAAGTGTCTTATTCCCTACCAATTGCTCAAAGGTAGTGATTTCGAGTTTCCAATATTTCTACGCTGTTGCAAGCGCCATGATCACGGATGAACTGAACTGTTCATCCGTGATCATAATAGTTACTCGCTGGCAGTGTGAACATGCGAGTAACTATTAATAATATATGTATCTCATCAGGTATCGCGGTATCCAACCAATCTTTCATCTATGGTTACTAAATAGTACTTATAAAACAAAGTCGCTGTCGCTGTCTGTCCGTCCCTATGTATGCTTAAATCTTTAAAACTACGCAACGAATTTTGTAGCGGTTTTTTTAATAGAGTGATACCAGAGGAAAGTTTATATGTATAATACATGCATGATATTGTAGAGAAACACCGATAAATCTAGGAGTTTCTAATGTGATGTCGTAAAAAACACATTTTTTGCGCTTACATTGCAAAAGTATTTAATCTAAAAGACATTTGCCTTTTACATGATTTGATTTCAATAAGTATCTTAGAAGATATCTTAGTTTTAAAATAACATTACAGCAAAATTATGATCAAGGCCACAGATTACTAAATAGTTACTACGACAAGGCGACCCGGCTAGTGCACGGCGGCACAGAATAACAATTTTTTCACCTTCTACATAAATGAAGTCGCGTGTTAAAATAATTATTACACGCGAACGAAGTTGAGGGCTAATGCTAGTATGTTATATATTCTATATTTCAAAGATTAATTAAATATCATGTAGTCAGTAGGGAGTACTCTATGTATTATTGATAAAACATGACATACAAAATAACCTTTTTCATGGTTTGTTTACATTTTGTCTCACCGCCAAATGAATGAATTATACATTACTTTGATTTGCGGACAATAAAAGTCAGATGAATGTTGTGGTGTGAATACAAGACGCGTGTTTGGGATACAAAGTATGTGTTGGAGAGTGGTAAGCGGGCGTGACGAGTGGTGTGTGAGGTGAGGCTGGCAATTGGCGTGACATCACGAGATGCCGTGTCGAATGTAATCTATCACCGGCTCGGGGCGCCGCCGCCGCTCTGCCTCTCCGAGAATTAAAACAGGTAGTGCCCACACACGCTAACATAAAACAACTTTTTATAAAAATCACACCATTTTAGACACAAACCTATAATAATCGACGCTATTACTACCAACATTGATACCACACGTTATTGAACTTTTTATAGAATAAAAAAAACTTTACAAAAACAGACAATCTGTATTCGGGATGAGATCAAAACTTATTACTTGTAATTAATTATGTTAGTCGTGACTTAACGGTGTACTTTGATTTCAATATCAATTATGAATATTAATAAGTTGTCTCACGAGCAATAAAAACATAAACACGTTTCTAGAGAACATGCTTAGCTTTCCGCTAAGAGATGGTTTTACAAAAAATCACCCTCAAGACGAGAACAGTTATAACAGGACATATAAATAAAAAATGTTGTTATGATATATTCAAAGACATATCAAACAAAGTAACTAAATAGTTATAATAACTCATTTCCATATACACGAGAGTGAACTACCGCCTTTTAATCAAAATATAAGTATTCGCATTGTATTTAACGTGTGAAAGTTAATTCGAGCTGTTATGTCGTTTCGGGTGCTGTTGGGGCGTTAATGGCGTATTTATTATAATCTCGGTATCAGAAGTAATAGCCAACACTTTCCGACAGCAAATTACAGGGCGGCAACTCTCAGAGGCCGCCGATAGGTACGCGCCACGCTCGCCGTCGCCCTTATCGATATCTCACTGCGGCTTTCTTATCGATATTTGCCAGGGAATGCATAATGTAACTATCTATCTGATAAATTTTGAAATATTATTTCCTTTCTTAACCATATTAAATACGCGTATTTCAGTCGGAAATGTAAGAATGTTATCTTGTAAAATATTAACATGTATTGTTTATAACGAGGGCATATCAAAATGTACATTTAATATTAAATGTTACAGTTGTGAATGTACGTGTATCACGGTGTTGTCGTGAGCTATTTCTAGCTCGTAAGTGAATCGCATGCAATTAACTAAGAGGTGCGTCCGAGCATAAATATAACTCGCCGGCTAAATATCGGCTCTGATTGAGCGAGGGGCGTATCTTATTAATTAATGGATGAAAAGCCGCCTCGACCACCACGCCAAATAACTTCGGCCGCCCGATTCTCACACAATGGCAATTCATCATACTTATTGTCTGACGATTTCGGACGTCAGCGGAGGAAGTCATTAAGGCTGAGCGCTGTTAGGCGGTTATTTTAGGCATTAATATTCGTTTATTACGGTGTGAATACCTAATCTAAAGTTCATAGATATCTACACGGTAATCGCGGAATGCACTCGAGTGTACTTAAGTTTTTTGAGCAACAATCGTCAATCTTACATTACGTTTATGACAGGCAGTAAAAAGCTGTTCACATTAAGATTTTATCAATGTGTTCATAAGTATGTAGAATAATTCGTGAAACAATATGTTCTACAGTAATACTTCTATAGTTACAATACAATGTAACAAACGCTGTTGAAATTAGTAGGTGAAGAAAATTACACTTAATATATATTATCTTTTGAAGTATAATGTTAATAGGTTAGATCAAGAATCAATCAAGAAAAACTTTACAAACAAAACAATTCTTATTTATAATTAACGAAACTAAAGTACGTGTTATTTATATTCATGGTCAAGTCTTTTATGTAATTTAAGATTAATCTGGAAGCTGTAAATAATGAATACATTAGTACATCCTGAGCGGTCAAACGGTAGCAGTTGAGGAGTATCGAGATGCGCAGTAATTGCATCGATAACATCTCGAATTAGCCGTCAATCACTAGCGGTGAACTATCATCGCGCCGCGCCGCCGATACTCTATCAATTAATCCGAATTGCTACCAACTACTGACGCGCATTCGATTATTAATAGCTTCAGTAATACTGTCGATCATTCCCTCTACTCAGAAGTAATGCATTACACAAGTAATGATTAAGACATAATTGTTACTCGGCTGTATTATTTGAACTTCTGCAACTATGTGTGTGGGTGTAATCGAATTGAATAAAGTTGATTGTTCAATGAGAAGTCGCAACATTTGTAATCAAAAGAAAATTTAAGTGCGTTCATATACTTAGGTACCTGTAATTTAGTAAAAGACACCTTGTTTTATATCTACTTACGTATACTTATTGCTTTCTGATCCGATCTTATTAAGCAAAATGAAATGCAAAAAATAAGGTTACAGTACATCCCACGATAAGTATCGGCATTCTACTCGATATCTCATATAAATTCGTATCGATAATTGTTTATGCATAGTGAATTCAGCAGGTCGGTAATATGCGTGAACACCTGAGAGTGTTCGTATTTGAGATGAACCGGTTCGCGTGTGCATCACACCGATGCAGCGATGGATGGCGAGATAATAGAAATACGCTTTAATTTGTCGTTTAGGGCATAATGAGAGGCTGCCCTGTGATTACGGGCGCGCCGCCGCCGCCGCCGGCCGCCGCCGCCCGTTGACGTGCCATGTTTCCACGTTCCACAACGCCCCGCACCAACCACGCATCCTCGACGTGTTAACACGATATTAGATGAATTTTACTCGTATTATTTTAAATTATGGTTCATTACCTAATGTGCGCACAAAGGACCCAAATTAGAGAGGCCTAATTACGGAAAACTGCTCACTTACGAGTGAGAAAAAATATATTTTTGCCTTTGTTAATGTGTTAAAGAAAATTATTAAAAAAGTAGCCCGCCGGCGTTAAAAATGACTGCTGAACAAAACTAGACTCCTGTATGTATGTAGAGTAAGCGGAGACATTACTTTGACCATTACTTATTTATTACATATATTTACAAAGGTCCAGTACCGTCAAGACTAATTAAATATAATATTTAATATATTTTGAAACCAAAGGTAGTGGTGTGTGTGTCATGGGAACGCCCGCCGCCGCAGCCTCAAGGCAAATTCTCGCCTCGCAACCCATCACAGCACCTTACACTTAATGAGAGGAAAACACAGTTTTACCCAACATAATGCCTTATAGTTTACATTCGAAAAACGGTTTCATAATAATATGCATTTCATAAAATATGTTGTTATATTTATAAAATAACTCGCATTGTTTAATTTATTGAACCGCGATGACTGTACCTGTTAAATAAACTTACTTATTAGTTTCTTTAAAATGTAAAATATTTTATTGGCAAAATCTTTGCTGTACTGTTTTATTAAGCTAGCGAATGGGACCTAAGATCAGAAACTATTATCTGATTTAAATAAAAATACTTTTTATAGAAAAACCTATTTTTTAAAGAACATATTTGGTTAAAAGCCTTAGTAAGTACGTTCTTTAAATACTTAGCGCATTTATATTGCCTCTACTTAACGCCACTTCCACACTGATACATCGCAATTACTCATTATACTTGATAACCTTTCGATTTCTAAGAGGCACCACATAAAACTTAGTGATCTCATATCCTTAGTTATAGCCTAATCTAATTCATTAAACGAACTTGAACTTTACCACAAAGGTATTAATTTAATAAATATAGTGTTATTTTATTACGAATACAAACTAACATTGTTTAAACTAACTAATTTGTTTTTATTATTGTCAATTAACATGGTAATTATCATAAAATCCTTTAAGCAATGTCAAAATCAAATACTTTGTATATTCAATTGAATATACAAAGTAATTGATTCTATGACATCAGTTGGTTTTAACACTAATATAAATTGTGAACAAATGGCGAGTAAAAATAATAGTCGGTTGGACATTTATGATTTAAGTTGTTGGTACACTGAGAGCTAGAATAATTGACTGATGACGAATTCTTGTTTGCGGATAAGAAACAATTGGATAACTATAACTAAGTACATATGTAAAACGAAAAGATGATCAGATGATTACTTAGTAGTTAAAGTTTAAAGCTTCTAAAAAACAAAATGTTTAATAAAATTAGAATCCTAAACTGCAATAAAGTTCACCAAAATGATTATTATTTCCGTTCGATCATTCGATTACTCAGATACCGCGGATAACAACAGGGCTCCGTCAAATCTCATATTTTGATCAGCATTTTAGCGAATATCGACTACAATCTGCGAGGAGGTGTATTTTTTATCATCATTCGTGTTGAGCCGCTCTTCGCAAATTGCAGGGCAGTGAAGCTAATGCCTTTCAACTGTTGCTAATAACCTGTCAATTAATCAAAATCGCCTTGAGCGCCGCTACACACCGATTTGGACCACTTTACCGAACATAAACCAAAATATCTGACGCGGGTCTTCGCTTTGATACGGTTTTGGTTTAAAATGTAATGTTACTTTTAAAGTTTTTCGTGTAGTGTTTGTGCGATGATTGTTATTGTAGAAGAAATTGGTTTGTACAGTTAATTTCTTACTATAATTTTTTGTATAAGTATAAAGTATTTTTGTTTTAGTTTCGGTGACAAGTTTCTATTTATAAAAATAATATTACGATTGAAATGAAAAGCTCTGTTTCATAACTACACATACAATGATTGAACAAGAAAGTTTACTTACTACTACTCTAAGTATTTTTTAGAAAATACAAACCCCTTAACCATGACTTAACTTAGCAAACAACGAATAAATAGAAAATATAGGTATATAATTTACGTACCTATCAAAATCCGTCAACCTTGAAGAATCTCTGAACCCTTTAGCGAAAGGATTTGAATCAATCTTGAGCTTCGTTATAAGCTGGTTCTGATACGCTGTGACTGCTGTGAACACCGTCTCGGGGAAGACGAAGGTTCTGTGTTGTTCCCGGGAGAGGTCGGTGATGAGACCGCCGCCTTCTCGAACCTTCACCAGGTGGATCCGGGGCTGGTACCGGTGCATCGAGTTCAGCACGATCTGGGGAGAGAATTTGTTGTAAATTAATAGTGTAACTGGCAAAAAAATATGGTTGTATTATCTATTAATCATTAAGTAAATGTTATCGATAAGAATAAATGTGTAACTGTAACTCTAGGTTATTCTTTTTTTTATTCTGCATAAAAACAAGGTTCGTTTGAAAGAACATTTTTGAAAATCCACGAAGTATTTGCACCCATATGAAGCCGGAGCGGACCGCTAATTTAATACATAACACTTAATATACATAAAATTATACATTTCTAAGTGGTTCTTTGGTTCAAGAAAACATATTAAATTTCGTTAAATTATGCAAAATAACTTATTCATATTATAAGAGACAGATGTTTGAAACGATGCCCACTCATGCACGAATATGTAAATTACACAGTTTTAGAACAGAACGCGTAGAAAATTAGCTAATGGTGCCGAATTATCAGGCTCATTTCACTTAAGACATGTTTAATTTTGTGCTAAATCATGCTAAATAAAATTGTTAGACAGATTGATTAATATTGCAACCAATCAAACGATTTTACTTAATCCGTTAAAACTACATTAACGCGTAAATCATTCACAAAATGAATAATTAATTCAATTTGACAGCAGATAACTAAACACGTAAATTAAAACGTCGTAAAAAGACGAAACATTTTGTAAAATTAATAAAATTGGAAATTTTTGAAATTCCACCATGTTGTGGGTATTTAATTAACTAATTACCATATGTAAGTCCTATCTGGAACTATAATAATAAAGTAGGAGTGATGTTGGTAATTTCTCGTAGGTGAACATTGTAAGGTAACCATAATTAATTGGAGGACAGAATGTCGGGATAGCGGGCGGCGCGGCGGGCGGGCGATGTGACGAACCGATAAGCCGCCGCGCCGGCGAAATGTTCCCAACTTTACGACCCTGATGAGATAATTAAACTCTGTAAATTAATTAATATGACCGGCTAGTTATTTTTATTACAGAATCGTGTTAATTGTGAACGCAAAAGCACCGACATCTGACGCAGACTATCGACAATCTCGCCCGGCAGCGGCAGCTTTATTTTTATTCTGTTAACGCATCAGCGCGTACACTTCACAGCACGTTAAACTTTACTGACTCATTAATGAAAATTGACTATTGTTATGAATAATTTAGGTGCTTCTAATAAACCAGAATTTCTTTAAAGTCGCTATAAATACCTAAACTTTAGATCATTTTATTAGTTCACCGCGAAGTGATGACTGCTAATTTACATACTTAATTACTGTTAATTTTTGTTTAAACCTTTTTTCTTAACAAATATAAATTAGTGAAATAATTATTTTATTTAAATGTTACTTAGAAGATAATCCAATGATTATACATAGTAACTTTATTTTAATTATGTATTCATAAAAACTAATAAAATAAATTTATTAACTTTTGTTTTATTTAATTAAATGAATCTGAATTTTGTTTTACCTTCTTTCATCATATGGCATCAAATAAACATTAGTGGATGATCGTAGGCGTGGTTATTGTCATTACTTTGGTTCTAATTTCGGCACCTGCCTTAAAAAACTACCGCCCATATCACGAACGCACTCGGGAACGTTTCGGGGTCTCCTTTAATCAATACAGACACCATTTAAATGGCGATTATTTAAAAAGAAAATAAATAGACGATTCACCATTTGGCCAAAATCCAATGCAGAGTAGGTCAATTAATTTATGATATCATGTTGTTATAACTTTGTTTTATTAATAACTATAAGCTACTCAGAAGTTTCAGAACTTTTTTTAGATATGATTCTATAATGTAGAGTAGTTAGAGTAGGAAATTTAAATTATATTAGCAAAATAGAATCTTAATCAAAGTCTGATGTATCTATAAAACATAATATAAAACACATTTTCCAAAATGAACAACAGCCTGAACATTTATTGACTCTTACTTAAATGCATTTATTACAATATTCCGCCATAATCGTATGCTTATATTTTCATACCCACATTTAGCCTCAATAGGAACTGATAGAATAGCGATACTTAAATATTACATTGTAAGAGACTACTTCGACACAAACAGAAGTAGCTATTCTACATTCTAAGGAGAATCATATTAAGGTACGTTCTCTATTATCATCTATAAAAGCTAACACGAGTTGCCGATACAAGAGCATTACAATTATAACGGAGTGGCTTGTATCACGTAGCTCGTAGGCGACGACATCGCTCTGAAGGGATCTGGCGCAACCCACCCGGTTTGTGGTCTG
Organism: Timandra comae; assembly: GCA_958496195.1. Classification (NCBI taxonomy): domain Eukaryota; kingdom Metazoa; phylum Arthropoda; class Insecta; order Lepidoptera; family Geometridae; genus Timandra; species Timandra comae. Next base: position 4,435,843 of record OY292355.1, on the reverse strand, counting down.
CCAAGCGATATTAATCTTTATTATCTGCGTCGTAAGATAACATGTGGCTTGAGTGTAGGGGGGGCAGATAGGTGTAATTGCGGTGGGGGCGTTGGGAGGGTCCTGGGAGGAGCGGAACATGGCTGACAGTGGGGGCCAGATGGCAGCGACCAGCCGACCGGCGCGCATGTTTACTGCTCCCTGCTCAACGGACCAACGCTAAATATTTAAATTGAAGTTTATTATTGTGCACCGATATTGTTTGCTCTTCGTTATTTTCTAACTAGAGAATACTCTCTTTTCTCAGGTTACGTGATTTTAAAGAGCATTGTAAATTGTACTGAGAATAAAATTTAGAAGAAATGTAAAATATTTTTGGGAAAACACTGATATTTCTAAAGACTTACATATTTTATAAAAAAAAATAAGAATATCAATCCAATGTAATCGAATTAAAAAATATATATATATAGAACCATTTTAGTTGTATTTTTATATTTTCCCATTTTCCGGAAGTCGTTCCGGATTTCTTTTACATTTAAAAAGATTTTCTTCATTGAAATAAAACACTTAAACGGATTTTTGTCGTGGTTGTATTTTGTTTTACATTTTCTGACGTTTCGGATTCTTTACAGAACCCGAGATCATAGAATCAATTCAAATTCAATTGGTCCTCCTGACATTTCCAAGTTACTCATGCCATTTAATTTATTTTTAAGTTTTAATATTGAATCTGAGAGGCATTTTGTAATTAGGTAACATACTTTTTTAATTACCTTCTCTTAAAAAATATCTGCAAAGAACTTGAAATAATTTCAATTCTGCTAAACACCCCAAATTAAATTAGGAACAAACTATATCCAAAACACTGGCAGGATACACATAGATATCGATTAGGGATGGGATATGTAATGTCAATCAGGTCGAACGGGTTGTCGATAAGCGTTGCGTCGATATTTCGATTAGCGTGCGAGTTGTCGGATTACGTTCGGATTTTCGCCTCGACACCGTCGCGCCGACAAATTGGCCCATTTGTACCTTTGCGAGCGGTTTTACCGTACGTACAATATATCAAAATGTGCTTAATAATAAATATTTTGTTATATTTTTTGTATAAGAGAATATTTTTTGCTAAAAACTTTATATGATTTTTGTCGTCAGACAGATCGTAATATTCATCGACATTTCCTTCTTATCTTATATTTAACTAGAATTGGCTTTTTAAATCAATATATTTTACAGAACTTTGATATTTTAAGTATTCTCAAATTTTTTTTAGACACCTCGTGCCTTTATGGGGTAAATATTATAATGAATGAACAGAGTAACATTACTTATTAATAAAATGGTTTGACTAATTTTGTTATTGGCTGCGTTAGTAATTATCAGAAAAAATGATCCATTTGAAAATTTTTGAAAATTCATGGAAAACAACAGTGTGTAGGCGAGAATATAGCCAAATGTCAGCTATAGTATATGCCTAACAGAAATTAGCGCTCATAACTTCAAATCATAGAATATTTTTTTAATAATATGAAATATGGCGCAATTCCTAACCAAACAGCCGCTAGTCGTTTAGCTCATCTTTAAACATAAACTAATTAAATTTGAGTTACCTACTTGTAATAAATTTAACTATCAATATTTATTAGCAATTTGATATAAAATATAAACAATCGCCACGTGTTGGCTCAATATGAGATGTCAACAGATTGTATCAAACTTTGCGTGGGTGAGCCTGTATAATCGTGCACACAAAGCTTTTAATTTTCAGCATTATTCACAAGTAATAAAAATACTATTTGATTCTAAATGAAGCCGTAAAAATGTTATGACCATGAGTAATAAATAACAGTTTTAGAATTATAGGTAACGTTTTTTTGTTTTAAACTGCAAATCAGGTTAAATTGTTAATGTGAATTGCTACTTTTTACATTCAGTAGATACATACGTACTTATTGTTAGATGTTATATAATTATATGTAAATTATTATTTTAAAGACAATAGATATTGAAATCTGAACTGATTTTATGTAAGTATAACACGTCACCATCAAGTTCCAGACTAAGCAAAGCTTTGATACCACAGAAATATTTTTTTGTATCTTTTTATTCGATACAAAATTTATACGAGTGTTTAGGTTCGTAATAACAATTTTGTATGCGAAAGTTGATAAGTGTCATCAGAGGTCGAATTTTTTTGAAATTGATGAAAAATTATGGAACAAAATACCTGCTTTATAATATTCGCATCAATAATCTTTCGTGTTATGAATAAATTCTTTTATCGTACCAATAAAAGCAACAAAATGCAATTTGTTGACCGCCAACAGATATTTGAAAGAAAAAACCTCAACACATTTTTATGAATGTAACGACCGAAGAGTAACAGGTCAACCTTTTTAATCATAAAATTGATTCGATGATTCAAATCATCGTTTAATTTATTAAATATAAACAAGGCTTTTACAAATATAATCCTCATATGGAACAATAAAATCATAAACCAAATACAAAAATATATTCAAAAACATAGCAGCGAACGATAAAGATATTTATTTTAAAAATCAAATCATTATTATCAGAAACACTTATCTTTAAATTTTATACGATAATCAATTTCATGTTTATAGACCGAAGCGCCTCGGTTCTCGCGTTCACAAATTCATATGAAACATTAAAATAACTCAGAGATACGTAAACGTTCATCATAACATCGGTGGCGATAAAATATCTCCAAATAAAATACTCGATCGTAAAGAGGCTGACATCGGGAGTCGAATGGATAAATGTTAAATCGTCATTTAACTAGAGGCACACGTCACCCGGGGAGTCACGATAAACGTCACCTTGGAATGGAAAAAAGTATAAAAAGGAAACGAGAAACTACCTCCGATTGAAATGAGGTGAGACGATGGAAAGAAAAACAAACAAGAGTACAAATTGAAGTGAGAAATGTTATGTCGTACGGCGCGCCCCCCGCGAGGCGGCCGCGGTCGCGCGCCCTCGCAGCCTCTCGTTACCATTGCAGTAATTTGATTAATACGACAACTCGCCGAGTCCTATCACTGGCATCGCATCGACCGCGACGCGACGCATCATCAACATAACTTTACTAAATGAGATCGACTCGTAACGGTGGCGTCCACTGTCGAGATATATTTGCATACAATGACACAAACGCAGTCCCGAGTTGACAGCATTCCGATATAAAATACATAGATATATCAGCATTTACAGGTAATGGGACAAACGATTATATTTTATAAGTTGAAGTTGATTTTATTTCAATAATATTTCGAAACTTTTTATTAAGTTTAAGGTATGTTTTTTGTATGGATGATTCGATTTTTGGTACAATTATGGAAATCATTTTAATTTTTCCATTTACTAAAGGTACGACACCAACGAGAATATTCAAATTAAAATGACTATTGAATATTATAAGAGGAGAAAAATACATTATTAATTGAAACATTAGAACATCACATATTTTGTACATATTATAAAACTACAGATTGAATAAACATTGCTTATACAATATGTATAAATTCAGTCAAGAACAAAAAATGAAACTTTCTTGATTAACCAATTTAATGAAACAACTTTCAAGTGTCAATTAAACTTGAAGGCCATATTACTATAAAATTTCACTAAAAAAATATCGGATTTCTAATTAAATTATGTTCATAGTCAGGAGCCTACCAGACGTCAACGAATTCGATGTTACAACGGCATGACATCGACACCACTCATAAAAATTATATCAGATTTGTATAGAGATAGGAACCTCGTATGACACGTACGTAATGATTGATATCTCCTGATAGAATTGTCAAACATAATATCCTAATTTATGTCACATCGGTGGACGTTAATTATTTATGTTTTTATGGAAAGGTATTTTTATTGTCACTGCAATTAAGTACACGTAAGTATTCTAATTACTTATATTTATTTTGAGAACAATATTTCTTCGTTATTTGCATAATGATCTCTTAAGAAAACCATCTCGTTAGTGCTTAAGTTATAAATATAAACTAATTATTATGACCACAAAAACTGTACAAATAAAATATTATCCAACAAACGGATATCGCAGTGAATCCACTTAATATCACTTAAATTATATAAATTTGTGAAAAGGTTTATTGTATTTATTACCATTTTGTGTTTAATTTATTGGTTATAATTTTAAGGATTAGCACCTACACACATATTTTAAATTCTCACTTGAGTATTAGAATATGTTGAATATAATATTGACGTTGGATGGTGAGTTGAAGGAAGAGTGTGTGTGTTTGTATCGGAGCGGGTTCGGCGTGGACAATAATTACCGGTGTAAGGGACACCGAGGAACGCGCGCGCCACACAGCGGGGCACCACCGACGCGACCTATAACTTATTAATTTATATTACGCTTAACCCATACTCACTGCTCTACTCACCTGTCTAGCTTGTTTGTTTTATAATCACCTTATTTCAAAATACGTTAACGATGTGAAAATATCATCAATAATTAAAAAAGCAAATGGTTATACAGAATTGATGTTTGTCGTTGTTCATTAAGAAGATTTCGGGGAGCCGACGGCGTGGTGAGTGTTTTATTAAATTTTATTGGCTTTTATATTTTAACGTCGGGCTCGGACGCCGTAATAAATTAAATGGGGATTATTAATGTTAATATTTCGCGGATATGTTCGTCGTTCCTAGCCGGCAATATGCGAGCGATCGGAAAGTACTGTGACAACCTCGATAATGGTTTCAGCTTTTTGGTTAACGAGCGGCGATCATAAACTAATCATCCAGCTCGAAATGTGAAATATCGCGGGTGTCGGCGTCCGCGACGTGTGCCTCGATGTTCGTATAATCACCTCGTTTTGTGAGAAAAAGCGGATCGTAAACAAGATGAACGTCCCGTGAACATGTCGTAAGTGCTTTATAATTGTTCACTGTACTCGACTCGGACATTGCATAAAATAAATACCATACTGCTTCTAACGACATAATTCGCAGTGTAATAAATGGAATAAATGATAGTGATTACCGGGAGCCAGGCGTGTGTGGGCCCGAGGCTAACTGCCGACACCCGTTACAAACTAAATATTAGAATACGTTATCGCCAAGATTGTTTGGAAATAAATACACGATAATAATCTAACAAGTCTCATATATCTATACAACTTTACAGCAAACAAGAAACGTAATCTGTATTTATGAATTTCCACAACAAAAACAATAAGTCGTAATATTTTAATAAATATTTAATATATTCATTGTTTAAGTAAACTCTCAAATCGTTATTCATTAATCATCACAAATGTTCGTGGTGTTTCCTCAAAAGGTTTGCCAGCGAGTGTTCCAACATTTACATATTTTCATAATTACGCACTTTTCTAGCACAACTTTGAATTTAATAACAAGGTATGAACTCATGAATATAATAAATTATACTTAGCAGCCCACGGTTAGTGTTGTTGACTTTGAAACCAACATTACAACGATAACGGGCGATTATTAAAAATAATGTTTTAGAACATTTAATTGTGACCTACGAAGTGTTAAAATCTTAGTAAAACAATTGAATTATATTTTTGCAAAGATCTTTGAGTTGATAACTTTGTGTAGAAACATCAATTGTGAAGGCGAGAAATAAGTAGGTTTTAATACACTAATCTTTTTTATCTTAATTGAATAATGTATTGTACAAGCTCTAGTAACAAACGGAACGAGTAACATGAGGAGCAAAGAAGGTATTTTTTATTCAAATTGCTTTTTGATACTACAATATTTGCGACGATCCGATCGTGCATCACATTACAACATTGAATATGTTATTAGTTAAAATGCATAGAAAAAACAATAAAAAATATAATTGTTTGCATTACCACGACATTCCAAAGAGTTTCCATTACTATAACGATTTAAATTCAAATAGCAAGTAAAGGAGCCAGTTGATGATTAATTCATCGGTTTCATGGAGTTTTTGTAATACAATTAGGCGCGAGCCGCGAGCAGTAGGCGACACGCGCTGCCTCGCGTGGCGAATACACTTCATAAGTATTACCGAGTGACCTACTGAGTTCCGTTTTCGATAATTTATTGTTAATTAGTACCTTTAACTCGTATCAAATTAATTCAGACCTGAGAAAATTCATCAAAATTGTTACTTTGTTCATTCTTAGTTTCTCCATGACCGTGATAACCATCATGCGTCAGTATTTGGAGTACAAAAGCCAATTAGGTGAGTTTTTGGTTAATACAGAAACCATCCATCACCGCGGGCCCCGCCCTACTCCGTTCCATTCCGTTACCCTTCTACAAATTTTGTCTAAAGGCTACTCCGTATTATAGCCGTATACATTAACAATCCGTATACATATTACCCTACAACTCACTGCAGAAATGAATTTCACAAAGCATAATCAAAATTCTCTTCAAAACTGATATATTCTAACGCTACTATAGTCCACGCTCAATAAATAACAGACCATTTTAGTGAGAACTGTGTTGCGTTGTGTGTCTATGGGTGCTATGTAGAGTGATGGAGTCCTGGCTAGTTTGGGCGGCGTGTTGTGACATTTGAGCACCTGCAACGGGGAGGCAGTAGCCACACTGCCGGCTGACGTTACACGACATGTGCTACTAATTTGTTGCCAGCGAACTCATTACATTCTCACCAACAACGCTCCAAGTGTCGCCGACACCAGCAATTTTATCCATAATTCTATAAATTGCCACACGCATAAGGAAGTGTGATTATACACACACGTGACACCAACTTACACCGAAGGACGTGTCACTTTGAGCGAAATGTGAGTAATTGAGACACATTATCATGTTTTTTAAACTCTTAGCCATTTTTCTTTTACTTTTACTGTGTATCCTTCAAGTGAATCCATTAAGAGGGTCCAGATATATAATTAAATATTGAAGTATAATTTATAAAGTTGGATTTGCAGTGGAACACGCACTTGTTCTACCATTACCGTGCTGTGCTGACCATTACAGGCTTTCTAGAGCAGAACCGAGTTGACCGACCGTATACGATAAAATATTACTCATAGTTTCTAAAGTGCGTGATTAGAACAACTATTGACGATTTCTTATCACCAGACGGAAATATATTGCGTGAACTCGCTTCCCATAACCAGTCAGTACACAAATGATTTACTGCCAACTATAGCTTTTTGTAAAGAATCAGCAATTAATCAATCATTATATACTATAATTCAGTCTTGTGGTTTCACAAATCATTCATTGTGTAGCAAAAAATAGATGCTTGTTGAAGTGATTAATTTCGCTAGTTCTTGTCATGAGATACTACATCTTTGTACGCACAAAGAAAGAAAAACGTGTAATGCAGCGTGTAAATGTTTGGGTAAAACGAGTTTATTTTGGTAACAAGATCATCTCGAACTCCTTTTATGCTTATTGTAGATGATGTACTGACCTGTCCATTTTTATCCATTTCGTTGTTGGTGAGTTTGACCTTCTCGAAGGAGACGACCTGCTTGCGCAGCTGGTCGCCGGTGAAGGGCGAGTCGGGGTGGGGGTAGAGGCGCGCGGGCGCGGGCGGGTCCGCCTTGCCGGCGACCAGCCACGAGGAGCGGTGGTACGCGTAGCGGTACCGCTTGCCGTCCACCGGGACCACGTCCAGCAGCACGGCGTAGCGCGCCTCCGCGCGGCACCCCCCAAACGACACGCGCACCGTCGGAAACATGCGCCTGCCACACAACAAGATTCCACTTGGTATTACCGATATACATTAAAAACATTCAGTATTACTACAAACATTATAATTAATATAGTAAACCGAAATTGTAACTCCAAAACAACCGAGTAATAAAACGTTTGTACAACATACAAACTGTAGAGGTGTTCGAACGGACCTCACTGCGCTAATGACCTCATAAGAACCGACCGAAACTAAATTAGACATTACGAATACAAAAAGCTTATAATCCCCGAAAGTGTTTTACGAGACCAAACACATGCTCGCAATAAAAAAAGATGATTAATGCATCTTAACAAAAAACTGCCAGAGATCCGGCCACGCACGGTGACTTGTATAATTACAGGGTGAAACGCGAACTAGGAAATCAAACAAATATGATGTATTCGGTTTTAATGCACCCCTAAATGGACTGAAGCGCTTCCTGCTCGCCAGTGCCGATAACATCTCACTGTCGTATAAGTGTTTACTGCATAGTTTTAACTGCTTATTAAATTCATATTTTGTCTAAGTACCTACTACTTACAAGAAAACACTCTTCGAACATAAAATTCAATTTTCCATTTCCAATAGAAGATAAGTAGCTAAATATTTGTATAAGAAGATTTAGGAACTTGATTTAAATTAACACATTTATTGAAAGTAAAATTAAGAAATTGATTTAAAGTGCTATATTTATAACGCTACATTTCATCTAATAATAACAAATTGGGAAAAATCTATAAGAATATTAAGTAGGTAGCTGAACTTGGAGGACTATAAAGCACGAAGTATCGAGGCGTTCTGTCGAGAGTTAAGTACTGGCCATAAATAAATCGTATTAAGGTGCGTTTTGAATGGTTCTGTATCGGTTGTGCGGGATCTCTCGTCGCGTTCGACAATAAGTCGCTGTCACCTGCGTTTATGAGAATGTCGTTAGGGCGAGAGTCGCGCGATGTCTCAGTGCTCGGTGCGCGCCACCCAGCGCGTCGCGTAATGAGCTACATCCATCATGGATAACAATCGATCGTGATCACGAATTACGTCATTTGTTCGTCACTTTACGTTAATTGAAATATGCGTCAAATGGCTCAGCGATTGCAACAGGCTAATCGTCGCTAAAATCTCAATAACTACGATGACCTTACCTTAAACGGCGCGGTGCGTACCGGGCCCAATCCATTTAAATAGCAAATTTTGCAAGTAATAAAGTTGGTAGAGTCGTGGGCCGGCGGCGGTCGTGCGGTCGGTCGCATTTACATAATTCATTAATAAACGTCATCCCGCGATACCCTCGGATAAGCTTAACAAATACTGACTGGTATCAACGTATCTTAATGACAACCCCTTGAACTTTCATAACAATAATTGCCGGTAATATTTTATTTCATTGTTTACGAGGAAATAGGTGTTTCGATACCAATTCTGAATACAATTACTATTTTAATTCTAGCAATTATATTTAAAATTGAAAAATTGTATATTTGCTGTATACGAATATTATTTCAAGTTAATTTTTTATTTTCGTCGGTGACAATAGTATGTTCGTGATGTCTCTTTTACTGTTCCGCGTTCGTGACAATAAATTCTGTTATTTTTTTGTTTACTGTCTCCTTTTATACATATAATTGTGGTAAGAAACCGCATTCAAAGGCGTATTCATGAAAAGGGACCCAATTTGAGTCGTACCTACCAATTACGTCCCACCGCATCCGTCGTGAGGTGCGAAATTCGTTCCCTTTCAAGACTTTCCTATCATTACATTCAATAATTCCAATACAAATAAAAAACATGTGCGGCAACACGACATGGACCTTGTTTCTACACGATAAACATGTACAAGGACTTAAATAAATTAGTATTTATGATTAATAAGCTATTTATTGCTTTTGACCTTTTGTTTAATTGCTTTGAAATACAAGGGCTCGTCATAATTGAACCGAATCGATCAGTTTTAGTTGTAAACTTATGTTTAACAAGTTCGTTATTTTATATAGTTACATTTACAATTTAATGTCTATAGGTTATTTCATCACTTTTGAAATAAATTTTAAATCAGTACTTAAATAAATATTTAATTAGTTGCAGTTACATTATCCTTGTTTTCATTGAATTTTTAAAATAAGAAGTCATGTTATAAGCATTCGAAAAATACGTGACACAAAAACTTATATTGAAACCCCATGCTGTGAAAATACCCGCGTAAGAACATATTATATAACAGAATAATATATTAAAATAATGCATAAACAACTTTAATGTCAAAATACCCAAAGTTTAATTTAAAACTTCATATATTTTAGTACGTTAAAAAACATGATAAACGCAATAAAGTAAGCGATATTTATATAAATTATGCAAGTTTATATTCTATTTTTGTGTCGATATAACTAGTAATTTGAGATTTGCCGTTTCCACACCGCTCATTTATGAATGTTACATTCAATTGGTCGCACGATCAATTGTGAACGGAACAACTGTCTAATAGATAGGTATCTCACAAACAGTATTTGTTAAAGGTTTAGCATTGAAATGCACATAAATATTTTACGGTCTTTTAACAGTTACTAAGTATTAGTTGCAGTGCTGTGCGTTCGATACGTTTATGTATATGAATAGATAAATAGCTGGTTTTAATAAATGTCGTCTAGTTGTAACGGAGACAATGTCATGTTACAGGTTAAATAGTCATAGAAAATATGCGGTTTTAACATTATGATAAAATCATAAATGTTTTGAAGGTTAACACAGTATCCAAGGTGTATTTGTATGTAATATAAATAGATTTTTTATTCAAATTATCTTGAGAAAGGTCTGTTAACTTGTAAATTACAATTCCATAATAGGTTATTTTAACTACAACATAACTGTATAAGCTAATACAAACAAGGTGTTAATTAACATTGAACCCTTTTATGTAGTGGACTCTGCAAATAGGGAATTGTCCCAGTGTCGTGTCACGTGCGAAGTGTCAGTTGGCTGTCATTCACGCGTCTCGTTATTTCGCCACGCGGCACAACTCCGCCGCTAATCTCGCCATTCAAAACAAAATATCCAGTCACTTGGAGTTTCATTTGTGTGAAAATTGCGAGATAAAAAGCAATAAAATATTAAACCTCCAACAGGTTAGACAGTACTATAAAAACTCGTAAAGCATCGCCACCGAAGAAACAGGAGGCGAGGCCACGCGAACTGTCATCTGTCAGACCGCCATTTTAATTCTTCTGTAAATTATACAAATTGACATATGACATGTTTTGTCGTCTCTCGGGTAATCGAGCGAAATGGAACTCACATTTTATTACTTTTGTTAAGTTGAGGGACGTCAGTCACTAAGTTACGGAGAGTATTATCGAATTTATATTTAATGAAGGAACCTTTTCTTTGATGATTTTTAAAAAGGTAAACGACATTTAATGACGGATCATATCCAATAAACAAACCTCATATTGTTATTTATCACAACAATTTGTTAAATCAAGAAATCTCTTCATCAAACGTACCTGCTTTCAATTTTACGATGAAAATTATACATGAAAAATAATGGAGACATAAATATTGTGAAAAGTGACGTTTTGTTAACGAGTACAAGGCAATGTGTGTAAAGTAGCCGCGCCGCGGGGTGCCGCGCTACAGGGAAACGATTTGCTAATTAAAAATTCTTCTTTGTTTTTGCGTTCAGATTGTAGGTATGCGAGTAATGTTTTATTGTATAACACACGATAATTTATAAAAAGCAACAGAACATTAAGCCGAAGCGTGAAATTCCTAAACCGGAACTGTAAATCAGTTCACGCTGAGTTTTTTTTGTTCACACTTGTGATTAGCAATAGTTGAGTTGTTGTGGTAAATAAGTGGGTGTTAAATTGTAAATAATAATTCCGATGCTTACTATGTAATGTAATGTTGCTAGATTCTTTATTGTAGGAAATGGAATAGTATGTCTTAGCAGACGAAACCTAATAAAATCAAAATTAATTTAATATTTAAATTATTTTGATTTAATTAGGTTTCGATAATGGTTTTAAACCCTTAAATCTAGAAACATATACTTACCTAAGTGCGACCGTGTAACACACTACTAACTTTGTGATATTACACAATTTAATAAAAATGAAATAATAACAAAATTCTAATTAAGGGAAAAGTCCCAGTTATCGTCAGGTTTTGCACTTGGCCAACTTTGCAGCTATACCACATTGTAGTATATTAAGTTACAACGATCAAATTTTGGGACAAGATAACTGATTTATCACTTTTATCGGTAAATATATTTTTAACACTGATTAAAAAGAATTAAGTATAGATATTTTAGAAATTATCTAAAATCACCCATTTGTACCAGTATCCGTCAGATTTGTCCTAGCTATCGTCAAAATGTCCTAGAGCTCGTCAATTTTCGGTGCTAATTTGAACTCTATACCAATGGATTTAAAGTAGTCATTTTCAATCATATTTCTTGTGATGCAGTAACTCAACAAAGGTAATGCCTGTTGAATGAAAATTAAAATTCAAAACTGCAAACAAATTTCTACTGCTTTTGTTAAAACTATATTTTGGTACATAACATTACATACGGAGCCAAAACTGGACACTCACAGTAAGGTAAGTTCTCCAATTTAAAGTCGCCCAGCAAGCTATGGAGAGAGCTATGCTTGGAGTTTATCTGAAAGATCGTATTCGGAATGAAGTAATCCGACAGATAAACAAAGTTACCGACATAGCTCCAAGAATTAGCTCGCTGAAGTGGCAGTGGGCTAGCCACATCTGCAGAAGAACCGAAAACCGTTGGGGTAAACGAGTTCTTGAGTGGAGATCGCGTTTAGGCAAGCGTTGTGTAGGGTAGGACGTCCGAGGTCCATCAGCGAGGTGGGGTGATGTCATTCGCAAAGTTGCTGGCAGCGAATGGATGACATTAGCTGAGCTCAATGGTCACGCCTGGGCTAACCTATGTTCAGCAGTGGACGAGAGCAGGTTGATGATGACATAAAATTGTCACACACCTACCTATCTTTATTTATTTTAAAAATCTGTGTTATGTAAGAATTATATACATTTCGTAGAACATTCAACACCATATAGTCGTTTTTTGCCCTTTCATCTCAAATATTATTACTCGTAGATCCTAGAGAAAGAGTAAGTCTCTGAAATACCTACAATGTCTTCAAAGTGTTTGCAGACGGGTTAGCTGACGATTCTGAAGAAACTATGAGAAAAGACAACGATCACCAATCCTCAAAGGTACGGAATTACGAAAGTAAGGTCTACTGATACAGTCAGTAAGGTCAGTTATGTCTGTAAGACTTACGAGTAATATACTTGATATGAAAGGCTGGTAATACACAGTAAGGCTGGTCCACCAACTTAAAGTCGCTCAGAGAGCTATGGAGAGGGCTATGCTCGGAGTTTCTCTGAAAGATCGCATTCGCAATGAAGTGATCAGACAGAGAACTGAAGTCACCGACATAGCTCAAAGAATTAGCTCTCTGAAGTGGCAGTGGGCTAGCCACATCTGTAGGACAACCGATGGCCGTTGGAACAACGAGTTCTCGAGTAGAGACCGCGGCTCGGCAAACGTCGTAGTAGGACGTCCTGTGGCTAGGTGGAGCGATGATCTGCGCAGGGTAGTCGGGAGAGAGTGGATAAGACGTGGCGGCACAATGGCGTGAATTGGGAGAGGTATATGTCCAGCAGTGGACTAATACAGGCTGTTGATGATGATGATGATATTTGAGATGAAAGGGCCAAAAACGACCTTACGACTTTACTGGTTCTACGTGTTTGACTTATACACAGATTTTTTAATAACAAAATGTGAAATTGAATGTGAGTACCTACCAAAATTATATTCTTTACAAAAGCAGTTGAGATATCCTGCACCTGCAGTTTTTCTTTCTCCTTTAGTTTTTCTGTCAGAATATTTATTTTCATTTATCAGGCATAGCCAACTTTGTTGAGTTACTGCATCACAAGAAATATGATTGAAAATTACTACTTTAAATCTATTGTCATAGAGTTCAAATTAGCACCGAAAATTGACGAGCTCTAGGACACTTTGACGATGACTAGGACAAATCTGACGGATACTGGTACATTTGGGTGTTAGAAAGTACCAATAGCTGACACACTCGAAATAAAATATAAATATGAATAAATAGCACAATTCAATGGATAATATCGAAAGATAATTAATTTTACTTTTATAAAAAAATAATCACACATACAAAGGCCCACCCAATCTTGCACAATGTAACATCGAACGTAGTGAGCTAGACTACAGATTCAATGGCTAAATCTCACAAAATTCACGAAATCTCGAATTTTCAATTTCCATCGCTCATTTCTCCAAAACAATTGCAGTTTTTAACACATACTGCTATTGTAATGATAGCAAAGATTACCATAAAGATGCTGTAATTCAAATTTTATATGAATATATTGTTAGAATTAAAATATGAATATTTTTCTATAATTTGACGAGTACTGGGACACTGTCGACATTACGTGCCTTTCCCTTATGTAATATAACATGGCGCTTAATTAAGCCGTTGTTTTATTATAGGGCACCCAAGCCGTGTGCCAAGTGCCAATAAACTAATTAATATCAGCAGGCAATTATCTGACACTTAACATTAACGAGGTGCCCTTTACAGATTGTATCAATGGAATCTGAAGTACAAGGCTGGTTTACGACACATCCGCCGGAACCACCGACTCGCCATAAACTTTAACTGCACTCAATTGGTGATATGCAACATTCGCCCTCGTAAATAACAGTAGTCATGTTCGAAATTCAAAATTGGGGCTCTACAAGAAATTATTAAAACATTCAATGACCCTCTACAATTTTATAGCTCCATAAAAAGTTGAAATAGACGTAGTAAATTTTGACATCTAGCGCGATTATGATGCATAGGTTAAACATATTCATAAAGTTATTTTATTTAAATGTTGAACTTTATTTTTAAATTTATATGAGATTTTTCGTAACTATATTTATTTAAGCTATTATGTTATCAACATCTACGCTTAATTTATAGAGAAATATTTGTTATGAATATTCTACTCTACTTCACATACTTATGTAAGTTCGTGTCGCCGTAGTGTCTGCCGAAATACCGTTCAAAAATTTCTTATTTTTTATGGAAGACAAAACAATATTTAAATTTAATATTCGAGCTAGCAGTGTTTCTTAATTTGACAACAAAATAATCATATCTTTGCGGATAACTGTATGACAAATTACGTTTGCAAAATGGTTTTAAAAGGGAAAACAGTTACTAGAACTACGCTACTCTATACCATATACGTGATAGGTTGTTTCCATTCCTCGCTTACCTACAATATACATATATAATTAACCGTACGTGACTCAAGGTAACTAATCATACATAGAAATGCAAAAGAAATCAACATGGCTCTACATGATGATGTTTTAGTCATAAAAGTTATAGATGTTTCAATAATACACATTATCCATAATATTTTTTTATAAAACAACTTATTATTTATTCAATATTATGTTTTATTTTGTAACCGTTTTCTAGATTAAACCCGTTCATAACGCAAAACTTGTATTGACACGCATTGTCGAACATTTTGTTTTTAAATATCGTTTCATACTTATGACGTTCTATATATTACTACGTTTTATATATTCACGAGTTTCTTGCCGATTCTTGTCGGCTGATGTAATTTCCGAATCGGTGGTAGAATCAATTTTGACGTTCATAAGTGCCTCATTGAGGCCATAAGGTCAAAAATCATTTATTCAGATAACTAAATAAATATTTTTGACTTTGACTTTGACTAATACTGGCCAAACATCTATAGAGTACTTACAGTTTTCCAGAACTTATAAACATCTGTTTGTTAGATCTCAGTCTAGGACAAAGACTCTCTGTAAATTCTTAAAGTACAGATGTGGTCTTCATCACAGAGATATTCTAAAAGACAGTGATGGGTTAGGTTACTTTATCTCTTTTAATCCTTGCTTTATGTATCTAGCTTCTTCTTCTATAATATAAAACTCTTCCGTTACTGAGTGATGTACTGACTGACAGACAACGCACAGTCGAAACTACTGATCGTAGAGAGCTGAAATTTGGCACGTGTGTTTGTTGGGGGGAGTAGGCTACCACTTAGAGAGGATTTTTGGAAATTCCCTCCTTAGGGTGAGAAAGTGGGGGGGGGGGGTAAAACCGCGGTGCGCTGCTAGTTTAGTTGAATATTAAGACTATAAGAACTGCACAACATTGTTAGTTTAAAACTTTTTAATTAATATTTATTTGAAAAATACAACAAAACTGTACTAATGACCTATTTATGATGCGTTATACTTATTCAAAAGTTTCCTTCGGTAATTATCCCTTGTTCATTATAATCGCTGAGAGGGTCTCGGGAGCATCAACTCTCGAGATTACTTGCCATAATTAACTGTTTTACACGCTCCTAATGGCTTCATTTCGCTAATGACCGCCTCAACTCGTCCTTTTGCTATCTCTTATTTACTGTAATATTGTAAGTTAATATTCCTATCTCGTAATATTGCACCGAAAATGTTATTAGAGAGATTTGGTTTGATATTAAAGTGTGTTTGAATTGAGAACATTATTTAAAAAGTTATGTACACAGCTTTTAAAAGTCCAGCTTAAATAAAAAGTAAAAATTGTACCGATAGTGAAGTATATTTGTTACTCTTTCACGCAAAAACTAAAGAAAATAGGAGTAATTTTGATATACTCGTAGATATTCTTTATAACCAGAAGAAGTGTCAAAACTATGTAGTTTTATCACGAAATTTCCTCGACATTGAAAAAAACAAAAATCGTTGATAGTTACTAAAATGTCAATAAAAGTACGTACGTAGATAGTAATAATTAGCCATATTGCATTAGCTGTTAAGATTATATCAATTAAGACAAAATACGACATCAAAGCATACATTATATCTTAAGTCATGATATCTATATTAACCAAACTTATATACTTACTTATTCCTGTTTTGCTTCAACTAAGTACTTAGATTTTTAACAGAGTTATAAAAATTCCATAAAAACTACTTCTTTGCATATAACTATTCAAATTTAAACTAATAATCTGTTTGGTTAAACCGTAAACCATTATGGTGTAATGTGTTCGATTTCATTTGGACAATAATTTTCGTTTTACAAAAGTCCGGAATAACTTTACGATGTTTTCATTCGCTTGAAAGACTTTACTGCCCGCAGTTACAATAATTACGACATAGAATGCATGTTGCATCGTATTTTATGAATTAAGCATAAGAATTAATTAATTTAACATTATTATAACTGTTCATTTTAATGTCACTAACATTTTTATTGCTTGAAACTTTAGTTTAACTAGTAAATGTTTAACAGGGATATAATATGTAATACATTGAATGTTTGTCAAGAAATTGACTCAATAAGTACTTATTAATTTTAGATCTGTTATAATGACGACTACTTAGTATCAAAATCCATTTATCGAATATAAATCTTTATGATATTAAAAACAAATTCAGTTTGTTTTCACCGTTTCAAACTCAAGAAAGTTCGATATTTTTTACAAAACTTGATACAGATGTTCCTTAGAACCAGAATTAGCACATAATACTTTTTGTCTCTTAATTTCCACAGGATCCTTGGTAAAAATGCGAGGCACAGTTAGAAATATTGATACAAGTTAACATATGATAATAAAAATTAATGAAGCGTATCACAGGTGCTTCATAAGTATCTTTACATTTCGAATTATGTTAAGCAACCAGCCAGTGCCATAGATCAATCTTATACTCGTATTCGAACTTCGAATACAAGATTCCATTTTGGAAGCCGCGTGACCTGCCTGTAAATATGTCAATAGATTAATATGTTTTAGTTTAGTTATTAATTATATAGACATCTTTATGCTCATAACTCTTAGACACGGATTAAAAAATATTTAAATATTGTTATCTTAGATGACGTTTATTCTATTTAATATTCTATTGAAATCACATTCTAAACTTAGTTGAACTTTATGCTGGTTGTACACGTTTAATATTTTGTAAAAATCAATATCAGTAGTATTTATTAGCTTGTGCCATGGCTGTAATTCACAAACCTCTCTCCAATGATATTAGTACTTATAGTGAATATGAAAGAGCATTACTACCACGCTTGAATAACACGTGTCGTTATAGAATATCAATTGTAAATGATATCAAAAACATATCCTGGCAATATTTGTAAAACACATTACTTCGATATAAAGCATGCGGTATGGACAGCATAACGAGATGTATAATTTTTAAAATGATGTTCTTTATCGTTATGTGAACATTACGACCTTTTTCCGCCAATTATAATGTGTAAAACCTGTATTTTGTAAAGCAATGTAACCAGGTTCCCGTGTGCTCGACTTAAGATTGATATCACTACTTAACTCGAGTCAGCTGCTGATGTAATTAACAATTCAACTTGCGACTCATATGAAATATTTATCATGCAGTTACGAGTCCATCTCGACGACTTGCTTACTTCTGATAATTGAAAATAGTGAAAAATTGCGACCACATACAGCGCGATTTAATGTCACTGCCTCGGGGGAGACCAACTCTAACTATGTTTACTTTAGATCGTTTTAACGTATGCAACGTGTTTATAAGTTCAACGTAACGAGTTATAAACGAATGTCTTTAAAATAACATTAATTGTACACATACTATGTTTGCTGTATTCCAGCCCAGTGACTATTATTTGTTTGCACTTCATTAAACTTTGTAAGGCTACAAGTTGTTATTGCAAGTATTTTTTGTTCTATCTAATGAACATAAAGTATAGTTGATTTGAGGTACTGTCAAAGGCTATTTGTTACAAGTTGATTGTTAGGAGGTAAGTTCGAAGTCATGACACCGTATAGATGACATGAAGAGGGCACGGTCGTTAGTGGAGGCACACCATTACCGATGATGAATGACCGGCCGCGGCGCCGAGTCGCTACGATACACAACAAATTTAATTTAAACCATTAATGCTATTAATACGACTTTCAAAATGTGGAATACTAACATATACTTGTATGTTAGGTCATTGCTTAAACTTATTAATATTATACCTATATTTGTAAAACATTTTAATTACAACAAGCAACAAAGTTTTTAATTATCCCGTACAGCTTTCATCGTTATAACATTAATTTCAGTAATAACGGAATACCTATACAATGTTTCGATAATTCTTTGAGCAAATTAACGTGGCTCCAACGTACGCTCATAAAATTTATAACGTAATTCGGTTTTAATGAGCACAAATAACATTTGCAGGTCGCTCGCGAAGAGATGTAAACTGCTTTAATTGGTGTTTTAGCGATCAGGCACTCCCCGCTACTGGTCTAATCAACACCTCGGGCCCAAATTGGAACATAAACGGGAAACTTTCCACAAGAACACAGATTTCGTTTTGAAGTTCTTCGTAGTAAAAATTTTGCAGCTTGCACCAAAATATGTTTGAGAATATAGGATGGCAGACAGGTAAATTGTGGTAGGTGTACGTATGACAGGGTGGGTGGCGCGCGGGTGGTAAATGCAGTCGGTCGGGGCGCTAACGTGCGCGGGGCGGGCGCGGGGCGCGGTGGGCGGCAGCGCCTGCTGGGGAGCAGACGTCGTCGAGGAGCATCGGAGGCTGCGATCGATGAAGCGCGGACACGCCTCGCGCACCACACCGCAACCCGTAACCTACGCTCATTGTTGATTCACCCGCGTCCCGTACTCTCTCATCCACTGTACTCCAAACCAGTTGAGCCACAAGCCTCGTGCGACCTTAACCTCTTCCACACCGAAACTAATCGAAGCCCGATTCACTTTGGTTGTAACTATGATAGCCGTCAAGAATTTCCCAAATGCGATGAGCGTGTTAAACCACTGTATTGTGAAGAGCTGTCACTGCGAGGTCGGTCCCTTTACCCACAGCACTTGCTTGTCGATTTTATCTCGCCTGAGGACTAGGAAGCCAGTCGCTTACAAGGCATAGGCGGTTAAAATAAAATAATTTAATCTGACATCGATAGATCGACGATATCTTAATAATCCCCTTCACTAATAGGTTAAACTTTACGATTGTTTATTTAACTTGATAAAGTTGTCATTTTACTTTATCTTTATGGTATTATAATTTCAAATATGATAATATTATATAAAAAAGCAAATTTTTGTATGCTTCATCCATCATTGTCTTCTTAAACAATACAAAAACATATTTAATTGAAACTAAACTTGATAGAAACTGTTATCGATACTCCTTAACCAATTCGAATCATATCAAACACTGAGGTAATAAATACTGGATTTACTTTACACATATTTTATCCGAGATCCCAAAAAGGCAAACTAAACAAACTTATCTCATCTTCACATCTGAAATCTTGTCAAAACGGTTAGCTAAGCGCGGGATCAGGCGACGAGTACAAAACGGGTGACGGGCTTGTGCCGCCACGGGCGAAATGATTTTCCCTTATTGGAATACTCTATGTTGTACGAAATAAAGGCTAAATTCGTTTAAACAAGGCAAACTCAGATTATAGTGTTATTACCGAACGGTTTAAATTCCAAATGATTTCAGAGGACACTGATCTGTCACCGATAAAACTCTCTAGCTCCGTTTGGTGACAAGTTACTCGCGCACTTGTAATCCGACAGATTAAAAACATCACAGTCAATTGTTTTATAAGTTGAAATGTTTTAATTTTATAACGATTACGTTTATGTTTATAAATGGTTATCTAACTTCAGTAGCCAGTGTATTTTTTTGTGTCAAGACTTATTTTGTAACTTTCTGAGCGTTTCTAAACGGTTTAATTTTTTCAAGAGATTTTTTTTGCAAACTTTTGGACCACCAAAATACACAAAAAAGTAAAAAAAACTCGTTTTATGATATTAGGAAGATAAGTCTAAGAATTATCGACTGTGTAAATATATACAGTTATGTTATTAAGGGTTAAAAATGGGGAACTGTTCCCCATCTGTGTTAGAATGTTTCCCTTTTAGATCCACTGGAGAGTCGACGCCACAGGCCTCTGTCCGACCCAAACCTCAAGTTTATTTACAAGCCGCGCGGCGCGTGTCTATCTAAACATTATGCATACCTTGTACTTGTAGCCATAAAGGACACCGCCCGATTTTCTCACAAATTAACATCAGTCACGCGACATTGAGCAATAAAAACTTATCAAACATCTTATTAAAGTTAATTAGGCGTAAAATAATGATTACATTACTATTGATTACCGATGAATACTATATTTAGAAAAAACAGTGCTTGAAATACAGTCATCATTATTACAAAACAATAAACAAACAACGTAAATATTTTCCATGAAATCTTTTGACAAACCTATCTAATGGCATCTACTAATCGCTACAAATAAAATTGTTGACGGATATGTTCGACTAGGTAGCTATTAGTACGTGACTTTATCTATAAGCTCATAAGTGGTATTACAAATGTTTGTGGCGGTTATTAGGCTACTAAACGGCGTGATTAGTGATCAGATAGTGTCAGGAAGTTCTAAGTCGTGTAGTTTGATGAGACAGGCACCTGTAACGTGAGGTTTGGACGAATTGGTCCGAATGTTAATGAACGCGGCTGCGGGTGAAACTCCCCGCGTAACCCGACGCGTGCACCTGTCCTTATATGAAATTATTTTTATTAACAAACCTCACCAAAGATTATGAATATTTCGACGTGCTATCGGATTCAACATCGGCCTGCATATAATATTACCGTACGCCGCGAAGACTGAGCTATGATGATTCATAAAACTCTACGAGCATTCCACTGGTACGGGTGGCAGGCACAGTGAAAGACAGTAAATATGTAAATCTTTAAGTATTATTTAAGTTTACGTTTTGTATATTTTATAGTACTCGTAATACCTTAGCTCGTACACTTCCTTTAGAAAATTATTGAAATTATTGATGGACTTTTTCCGGTGTGAGAACTTGAATACTTATAAATGCTTATAGCGTAATCATTTTCGGATTTTACCTTGGAATGGGAGGTTATTCAGCATGCTTTGACCTTTAATTTGACAAAGTAGTAAGGTAAGGACTTGAGTAAACCATTGACAATAGCTAGTCTATGGAGTAAACACAAAAATGTTACGTTCGAAATTCAAACGGAATTTGAATTCTAAATGTGGTGGTATTACCTACATAGTGGTACGTGAGTATGCGCGTGGAGGCTGTAGGTGGGTGATCAATCATGGCGGCGCCCCATGACGAATGCCAACCAAACACCATTGTGACGGCGCCCGGTCGCGCCACCCACCCACCGACCTGCTCGCGAATCAACCGCGGATCCGGTCACATTGGAATACTAACCACTAATTTGGTTCTGTATGTATATGAATTACGTTTTGTTATCTAATTGGTATGTGTTTACTTAATTATGGTAGGTTTTATTTGATCAAATACTCACTAATATCACGCTTTTTTTGAAATGTAGAGTATCATTTGTCTACTATATGCTTGATTGATACACTCTAGTGTAATAAGTACAACGATTTCACCAAAACTTTCAATACAAAAAGTATACTTTACGTAAAATCTAAAAATTCAATCTAAGTACATTTTGCTTTTCGTTGGATATGTGGGTAAAGTCATGGTCAAAAGTAAGCCCATTTTCTGTAAAGAATATTGTACTCATACAATAAACAAAACCTTAAAACAAAGAACAAACATCTCAACAATAACCTTGACAAATATTTTGTTTAAAACAAACCTTTTGTGTGCACTTTGTTGGCACGAGCGTATCGAACGGAACCCTAAACAAAACAATCGGTCTAACTCCATTGTCAATACTTATTGACACGTTATTCAACCTGCACAATGGTGTGTGGAGTAATTAATGGTTTGTACCTCAAACCGAGATCTCTTTCCTAGAACACCTCCTGTAGTGACACGCTGAAAAGCAAATATGTCTCCGTAATTTATTAGGTGTTCACCACACACGATGATTTTTTGTCTATTTTGCTTGGTTTTGCATGCTTTAATTTTGTTTCATATGCTTATTTTATATGCACTTATGTGAATGTTTAAGAGGCCCTATCTTGCCGTTACTTTTTAACTAGAGAAGTAGTCTCCATAATACAATGTATAAATATCCATAATACAAATATTTGACACAATTTAAAGAGTGGTTTAAAGAGGTCAAAAATTATTACTAATTAGATCTGAAACTGCATGACAATTAAATCGGTTCCACGTCTTCTAGGGTATATTTTGTGTGGATATTGTGAAGGCATGCAAATCGAATAGTATTGAATTGGTCATAGTTCACCTCGGGGAACGAACGCGTGTGCAATTAATTGGCTTATCGTGACTTTATTGATTCCGTAAGGCGATCGGTTTTAATTAACGCCATCGCTCATTTACCGCTTATTGGCCATTCGCGTACCTACAACACACCGCAATCGTAGATCCTTCTAATTAATTTTCTTGGGATTCGTAATAAGAAATTTCAAACCTATTTTTTGTTTTATGACTGTATATCGTTGGAGTTTTGCTGATTATGTACACTTAGTTATAATAATATGTGCAACATGTAAAGACGGAAATATTTTGAACTGCTCAAGTTAGTACATCGTAATCAGTAAGGACAAACTTGTCGTTTGTAAACTCGTATTGGTGAACAAGTTGAATGCAGTACACTGTATCAAGCTCCGTCTATATCGTTGTGTGTATAATTTTGTATCGTAAAAAGGGCAACAAATATAAAAGTTGGTCGTCGAGCATATGTCGCGGCCCGAGGAGTGTGCTATTACAGTTAATTGACAGTCCGCACACGAGTTGTGTTTACTGCGGTATTTGTCACTTCCCCTCTATTCCACTAATGATATATTTTCTATACCCGCAGGAGATGTATATACGGACAAATACTTATTATATTACCACCACGCATGACTAACCACCATAAAATTAAAACAAACAATAAAAAACTTTGCAATTATAAAACAAATTGCCGAGTTGTTTTACGGAAACAGTTTCTATAATTCGACAGATAAGCTGATCTAAACGACATGACGCTAAACAAAGTTATCAATAATCATGATATCGTTAATCGCCCGGGGCGGTTGTCGGGTCGCGGTACTACAAGCTCATAATAAAGATATAATAATATCGCCGTTGGCGTGTTCTCCCGAGGGTGACGAATCGCTCGTCCGATTAACTCTTAAACGACAAATAGAGGAGCTCCCTTCCCGCAAGCCCTCCGGCGGCAGCGCGCGGCGGCGTACGGCGGGGGGTGGACTAAGCCACGACTTCCGCTAATTATTCGGGGGAGCGGCTCCGCAAACATCGCCATCCCACTCCCTCCCTACGAGCCGATGCACATCTCCGCAAAAACTCTGAAAACCAAAATTTTCCCTTCTCCCGACGGGCGGCCATATTTCTTCCCGCTCGCTCCCATTAAACACGCCGTAAACGCTTTCCTTTTTTCACGCCCTCACTCTAATAGAAAGGCAAATTACGAGCTTACGGGCGCGGACGGGTGGCGATGTACGAAACCACCGCGGCGTGCCGTTCGTGCATCCCGCTTTCACCCGCAACCCGACGTGTTTCCGCACCGCTCGGAAAACAGGGGAAAACGTGAACTCTCACATCATAACATGTTTATACCTACTCCGTACTACAACAATGTACGCCTCTATATATATTTATAGGTACTCTACTTCGCGTATTAGCCATAAAACCAAAATTTTCTAATATTATACTGTGTCACGAAAACTTTACGGTACGGTTGTTTCGTTTAGTTTAATCCTCACTGTGTGACTGTATTTTGAATATTCTTATCTTTACCGTTATGTGAAACCGGTTCTGAATAAAATATGGCAAAATACTGAACCTGTCAATCCTACGTCACATCAAATATTCACTCAACGCGGATGGGGAATTGTTACTCACTTCTTTGGAAATATCTATACGTACAAAATGTTTTTCCATTGAATATTAGAGTAAAAATTGTGTGACATGTTAATTCTGGAGTAACGACAGCGGTTATAAATTTTCCCCACGTATTGTCATTCCCCGAGTGAGTTGTAATATGGCAACATTGTTGACGAGCTACTTGCGTGACGTCACAATACTCCATGATTTCTTTGACAAATGACGTAGGAACGAATTGAATGTTTTATCGTATCGTAACACAAATTGAACATTCAATTTTTGAACGGCATTATAAGAAGACAGATACATGTAAATATCTCAAAAAATTACCAAACCAAATGGAAACGAGCCTACATCAATAGTCAATACCAATTATTCAACTAATTCAATATAATTTAAGTTATACTTATAACACAGATCCTAACGTAACCTATGTACTCGTAGTTACGTTTACAATCACCTCTAACATTGTGTAAAAGTCTGGTCACCATACCCGAGGCAAACAATGTTGCCAACAAAAAACAAGTTTCCCATGATTTGGTAATGATCACGTGCGGATTGTAGGCTTGTTCCAACGAATGCCAGTCATTTTCGAGTTATCGACTTAACGCGACGCGGAAATGGAAAATAATAACTTCATAGCTACCCGACACAAACTACCTACATGTATAATTGAGACGCATTAGTCGCCTTTACCTGAAGAATGGATCATTACATTTTGTTACTACTTGCTATGTTATGAACTAGTTTGAACCCTTATCTACAACTTTGTGGTTTTGTACCTACTTCTATACTAGCTACGACTACAGTATGACAAAATATCTTGTTAATTAATTTTTTGTCAATCACCATACAACTGACTGAACGGTGGTGTCATTACATCTGTTTATCGTAAGAAACAAGAATGAAATTCCAAACAACCTTTACTTCCGTGTCTCGTGTAGCAGTTTACAAAGTTTCTCGTCACAAAAAATGCCTAACTCGCCCACCCAGAATCGAAATAAATATAATTTATTCTTGCCAAGGGGTAGCTGTGAAAATTTAACGCTCTACTTGAAAAAAGTGACACCACATGACGACGATACTATGCCGTCGTCTTTCTCTATTTGGCTCCAAACGACAGAGACACAAACTATTTTTTGTAGTTGAACGTAATCAGTCTAAAGCAGAGTTATTAAAAAAAGTCACGGTACAAATGTTATTTTGGTATAATTTACTGTGTGATTTCCCGTTTGTCATAGATCATAAGCAAACGGTAAGAGTTTAATCATAAACTATTCTCCCAATCTTACTATTGTAATGCCTAATGTTGTAAGAATTGTGACACTAGTCGTATTATGCTTTTCAAAGGTGAACCTCAAATAGACAGATATTGATGTGACATAGTTCAGAATTGTGTGATCCGTGTAGTATAACGAGGTACAGTGTACCGATATGGAGGTAAGTGCGGCGGGGTGGCGAGTGAAGTAGCGGTAACGAGCGGGTCGGGGGTCGCGACTCGCACAATGGCTCGTTTGGAGTCACAATGCCGCCCCCTCGGCCCACTTCATTACGCGAGTATTGTAGCGCCCGTCGCGCGTGCACCGCTCGCTCCGAGACCTGTGACTCTGTTGACCCACCGAGGACGTCGCCACCGCCTCTCCCGGTGGCCCAAAGCTCACCACACATCGCCTCTTTGTCTTAAGTGCAAACATCCGGAACCGACTTAATTGAACCACATTGAAATCAACACAACTGCCATTCAAAATTTCGTTATATATTATATTGTTGGTGTAAACGTTAAGCAAGATTATGATATCACGAAATGTCTTGACATTCGTATAATCATTAATCATTACGTAAAAGCCCTCAGTGTATGATGTATGTCAATAAAGCAAATTAAACTAATCAATTACAATGATCTTTAAGATAGTAACATTAAATCATTATCCATTTAAACGTCGAATAAGGCTAATAATAGAGGAGATAATATCTCATTGAGTGGGCAGTGTGAGTAGATGGCAAAGCGCGCAATCACAATGGGCGTAGGAGTAAAACCAACACGGGAAACCGCGGGTTGCGCCCGCGCACTCTGCACAATACCACCAGTACAATGGAGGGTTAATTGTGCGTCGACAGCCCGCTCGCATTGTTACTAACACTAAGAACAAAATATCGATGTAATTTACATTACACCTCATTCAATATTTAATATCCACGCAATCAAAACCGAATTCCAGACACATGTATTTAAGTATATTTCTTTTTAATAATCGACGCGTTAAATTAAGTCCAAAAGTGGGATCTATATCGAGTTTGAAACTCACATGTAAGCTCCTTGAATGCACCGTCAACGAACCGTGAGATGAATGATGATTACTCTCTATGAGATTCCCGAAATTGCCTGATGTCCATGATTACGTAATCAATCTCCGTCGAGATCGCCGTCAGCCTTTCATCGAGCGGCGTGGGCGCATAACTCCTCTGTATTCAATGCCTTTTTACACCTTTTTTGTAATTATTTAACGTTGCTTATTATGTTTTAGGCGTTAATGGCTGTTAAATAACCACCCTCTTGATGATGTTTCGCCTTCGGTTAAATTCATTCTCAGAGATATGGCTTGATCTTTGTGTTCAAATTGGCTTTTAAATTGAGTGCCTTTTAATGTTGCAGACCATATCTTTACAATACGTGTACTTGTCAGACGGAATACTTGATATGACAGTGCATTCGCGAGGTCTGTAGCTTTGCACATGAACGGTAGCGGGTTCATAGCGCTGTGGGTGACGCGCAGGCGCGGCTGCGATCGCGGCCGACATGCGTGGGCGATACATTGTGTGCACATCTCATTTTCACTCATTCAACGCACAATAACCAGTAGCTAATATTATGAACATTAATCATTTTATATTGCTTTCAATTTAATTCTTTGATTTATTTGTAGCTTTGAATACAAGAAATGTGTTGATTTACGGTGGTCTTATAATTGCCAAAAGTAAAATATACATATACATTTTAATTTCAAATTATAAGAGTGAATAATTAAATTTATTTTTATTTTAATTAAGT
The DNA here is from genome assembly GCA_958496195.1 of Timandra comae. Lineage (NCBI taxonomy): Eukaryota > Metazoa > Arthropoda > Insecta > Lepidoptera > Geometridae > Timandra > Timandra comae. Next base: position 4,408,174 of record OY292355.1, on the reverse strand, counting down.
AACAACTAACATCCTTTTGTTCGCTAATTATAAATGCTTTAATTATTTTGTATGATGGGCATAATTGCATTTTATTACAGTCCGTCAGCGGCGCAGCTTGATCAAATTATCAGTCAATCGCACTCGGCCGGTGCTCATGCGCACCTCACGGGCACGAAATGCAATCAACACATCACTACCAATTAAGCAATCATTAAACGAATACACTTGTAAACAGAAATTCTTCAAATTTGCAATAAAATTACAAAAAATATATCATGTTTATGAAGCATGTTAAAATTAAAACGCAAACTTTAATTGAGCAATTAGGATTTTCCTAAATTATATGGTAAGCGTGTTTAAATGTAATCTTTAACTCGGCGTTAGTCGACAGTGGAATTATATTTTGTGAAAATGACGTAAACGAAATCCATGAAATATAAAAATCCCACCAAAAACATTCTGTAAAAAACTAGCCAAGTCTCGATGGAGCTGCTTGTTTATCTCTAAAAAGTAATGAAATCTAGACAAAGTCGTGCCAAGTGTAAGGTTCCTTACTGCGATTTCTTTATTATTATAGTTAATGTTGTGTGTCTTGGCCGTTGAAGGATACACTGTACACAAGTACACAACTGTACACAAGGGTACAAAACTAGGTGCTCCATGACACTATTGCACCAATCTGTCGCCAGAACCGATACCCATTGACGATAGAAAATTGCCACTTGAAAAACGTTGATTCAATATCCAGTCAATTGTAGGCTTGATAAAGCTGCGTATTTTAATAATGTTACAACATTACGTGTAAACAAAATTGACTTGTACCCACTACTAACGTTTTAAACAATGATCAACGGCCAAGTCACACAACATTAACTATAATAATAAAGAAATCGCAGTAAGGAACCTTACACTTGGCACGACTTTGTCTAGATTTCATTACTTTTTAGAGATAAACAAGCAGCTCCATCGAGACTTGGCTAGTTTTTTACAGAATGTTTTTGGTGGGATTTCATTTATTTTTGTTGAAACGTGTTTATATTGTTTTTTTTTTAGATTTTCTTATTTGACACATTTTTTTCTTTTTAGGAGTAGTATTTTATTACTAAGCGCCCCGCAATTTCACCCGCGTAGTTCCCGTTCACGTTTCCGTGGGATTTTCGGGATAAAAAGTATCCTATGTGCTTCTCCTGATTCTAAGCTACCTCCCCACTAATTTTCAGCCAAATCAATTCAGCCGTTCTTGAGCTATAAATTCCCGTTCCCAATCCCGTGGGAATTTCGGGATTAAAAGTATTCTATGTTCTTCTCAAGGTTTAAAGCTACCTCCCCACCAATTTTCAGCCAAATCAGTTGAGCCGTTCTTGAGTTATAAATTCCCGTTCCCAATCCCGTGGGAATTTCGAGATTAAAGGTATCCTACGTCCTTTTCCTGGTTTTAAGCTACCACCACACCAATTTTCAGCCAAATCAGTTGAGCCGTTCTTGAGTTATAAATTCCCGTTCCAAATCCCGTGGGAATTTCGGGATTAAAGGTATCCTACGTCCTTTTCCTGGTTCTAAACTACCACACCACCAATTTTCAGCCAAATCAATTCAGCCGTTTTTAATTTTTAATTCCCGTTCCCAATCCCGTGGGAATTTCGGGATTAAAGTTATTCTTTGTCCTTTTCCTGGTTCTAAGCTACCTCCCCACCAATTTCCAGCCAAATCAGTTCAGCCGTTCTTGAGTTACAGTTCCCGTTCCTGTATAATTCCCGTTCCCGTTCGATTATCCTAGTTTTTATAGTTTTCCCTTTATGTGGCCATTAAACCCTAACTCTGTACCAAATTTCAGCTCTCTAGGTTTATGGGAAGTACTAGTTCTATTTTGATGATCATGAGTGAGTGAGTGAGTGAGTGAGTGAGTGTCTAAAATACGAAACTTTGCATTCGCTTAACTTCGGATCTAAATGACCTACAGACTTGAAATTTTATTTTAAGTATGTGATTGTACACCTTACTGGATGACGAAAATTTCAGTGCTCTGGGTTTATCCAAAGGTTCTCAAATAGGGGCCTGAAAATGCGGCGAAAGGGTTCCTGTAAAGGATGGTACGGCAGTGTTTGCTTCGCGCTCGACTTGGCGGGGGGCACTGCCGTGCCCCCAGATAAAGACATATTGAGTTTTAGGAGCAGGACTGATTTCTATTGTATTTAGATTTAGGGATTGCATGACATCCGACTAAGAATGTGCTATTTTAAGTTTACGTTACTAAAATCAATTGTATAAAATTTTTCGCCAAACGTACCTATAGTAAAATTGTTTCCATAATCACATGCACGGCCATATCAGAGGACGTGTCAAGTTGAAAGGTGCATTAGTGCGAATAACACGTAGCCACGAAAATTTCAATTAAGTTTAATGCACATGTCGGTACTCGGTACTCCGCCCTCCCTTGTACTCGATTTATTAAAACCGATTACGGAGCTAAGCCGTTGTTCGCCTGACTTGGCACTTGTTTTATCGCTGCCGGTGCAATTCCGAAATTATGATGAAGATACTACATAAACCCCTCATTGACCCCAGTAATTGCAACATGAAACGATTCCGACAGAAAGTATGATAGAATATTTATTGATAAACAATTGAGACCAGTTACATTAGAATTCGTTGGATCATAAATTAATTAAAGAAAAAACTATATTTATTAACGCATCCACATTAGAATGATACTAGAAAGAATTATTTTTTATTTAAGACATCTGTTCACAGTCGTTCTGATGAAAAAGGCTGCTATAACCACTCATAATGAACAGTAATCATTGCCTACAATAACTGTCAAAACGGCACTAAATATTGTTTGTTAAATGCCGTAAGTTTTGTACTTTTTATAACGGTGTACACCTTTGGGGCGAAGTCTGCGGACAAAGGAGCGAAGGAGCTGATCGAAGGGCCAGGTGTAAAGGTTAACACGCGCTTAATAGTATTGGTTAAGCTTGTAAGTGTATTTAAATATTCAAACATTTTTATTGATCAGGAGAAATTACACTCAAGTGTTTAATAGTCCGTGTAGTTCATTATAAAATTCTAGAAAATGACAAGTTTTACTATGTCTTGTAGTAACAACTAAACTACTATTCAAGTTTATAGCGTGCTAAAATTAAAACAAGTTACTAAAGTACATGAAAATGACACCATTTTTAATTAGATATTATTTATCTACTCGTAATGATATCGTGAAAATAAAGCAAATTATATCTATAGGCAGATTCAGGGAAAACAAGAAAATAATAAAATGAAATTATTAATAATATCTTAAAACAAGAACTACATAAAACTATCTATCTTTGTAATAGCCGTAACAATGAACAGTTAACCGGTACTTACGATTGTAAAGTAATCATTATCAATACCTGTTAATTAAGTGATCGCTATTCCACGTCCGTCTGATAATTGCTCAGATATTAAAAACCGATAAAACGCAACAAACATCGCTCAAATTGAGGATGTTCATAATTTAGATTCGTAGAACTAAGTTACTCAGTCAAGTACTCGCACACTTTGTAGTCCAAGTTACAACAATGTAAACAAAAACAATAATATCCTATTAAATCAGTGATGTGAAAAAACTTAGTATTTCATTGTGTTATAGTCGATAAAACATTGACACTTAATTTGAAATTCCGGTTACGTTTAGCGCAAACATTGTAATTTTTGCATAGAATATTCGTAAGTCACTTTATGTCGACCACAACCGAAATTCGAAATGACGATGTTAACTTAAAAACGGTCACTCATAAAAAGGCAAAATTATGACTTTACACACAAATATTTTGGACGAAGTCATTGTCAAAAGGGTCCAATATGCATAAATCGTGGTCCGGTTAGGTCCTCTAACAAAGTTCACTCGGCAGTAAAGTGGCCGACTGTAAATCAAAACGACGAATCGAAAAATAAAAATAAATTGAGACAGGCCGACATTTCTCGTGAGCCACGCACCTCTAGTGACGTTCTTATGTCGATTGAAACTCACTGATACGATATGAAAAAATTAATATGACAATTAGAGTATTTATTGAATTGAATGTGTGTCCGAAATATCGTATATGAACTACTTATACTTTCATAAAATAAATTAGGGTAGGATGTCTGTAGGTGATAGTCCTATTAGTATGGCGTTATTTGCCATTGAAGAATGACAGACTGATTAATTTATGATAGAATTTCCTTGATTATTTTGCAATATGCAAATATAACTATAATATTACAATAAATGACGTCACCAAACAAAGTTCAATCAGAATAAAAATATCGTAAAATCAATGACTAAGATAAAAATGTTATTATTTAAATTAATAGACAATACATTGTAAAGCAATTTAAAAACATGCTCCCGCACCCTCCCTTTGTAAATTTGTCCTCAATATCCCATTTTGATTGGACGGGTTGATTTATCTCTTGTTTAGCCACAAATATAGACTGTCCAACATGTTTTGATACTTAATACTTTAAATTACTTAAATAATATAGTGCTGGCTTGATAATAAGTTATTTTAATTCTTTTTAAGCATCATAGAAATATTTAATCTTCAATAAATTTACTTTTAAATCTTTATTACTCTCCTTTCCAAAAGTATATATTTTGATATTATTTTCAACTGAATCGTACATAACTCAAAATTTAGTACAATCTTTAATAGGTCATTATTTTGGTATTGTCTATAATGTTATCAACAAGTATCAAAGCACGTTAGCCACCGTATACGAGCCACCCATCGGGGCTAACAATTGGAATCTTTCCCTCGAGATTGAAATGCTCTCCGGACGTATACTGACTACAGTGATTTAGCCTAACTACACTTGTTGCAGTACAAGGGATACACCCCTATAGATAACACGATATTGACTCTCAAATTACGTATTTGACGGCCGAGTGTAGTTTGTAGCAACCCTTCTTGGTTTGCCGAAGGTAACGGGTTCGATTACCACTTGAGACAAACATTTGTACATGTATTTTATTCGTTTATTTTATGTGTTTTATTCGTTGTCTGATATAGGTACTTATTTAGTTTGCGACTATACGGCAATGTGTTATGTGTCAAGATAATCTATTTATTATTAAATCGCAATCATAATCTACATTTTACAAACTGTAATGTCACATCTCAATGGCCATCTTTAAAACCTGCTCGGCAATGAAACATTTTATCGCGACCTATTAAAACTCCGCTTCGCAGGTAATAAATAAAACAATTATTGAATAAAAATACGATCATAAACAATGCTAGTTATTATCAGTAATAAATAGTTGTATTGTGAAGTAAATAATTATAATATTTATAGAGAATAAGTTATAAGAATTTATAAAGTGTTGTCAACGGCCTACGGTCAAAATGTTTGTTTTATTTTCAATACAAGTAGTACTTGGAATAATAAATAATACTGACCTATCAACATAGAAAAAAGAACTTGAAAAATATTCGTACGCTTTTGAAAATATAGAAATATTTTTACGGGTAGAACGTGGAACAACCGAGTGCGTATTGTTTAGGGTGTATCTCCAGAGATTTGTCGTACATCGATTGCGAGCGCGCGCCGCCGTGTACCACTCGTAGGGTCGCCCCATACAATGCCAATTTTCCGGTCACCGCCACCGACTACGCAATTATTTAGATAAACCTCTCGGCGTGACTATAAAAACATCTTCCCCTCCCCCCACACAGTTGTTTGTTGTCTTTGGGGCTTTCTGAATTTATTGCTCGACATTACGCGGACGGTTACGAAAAAAATGTACTTTTAATTTATCTCGTTAAAGGGTTGAAGGACGGGCGGGTTTGCGAAGTAATTATTCCGAAATTGGCCACTTTAGCTGATGAATCCATTTCGCGTACCCCTCGCTGGGGGTCGGTCGAGGAGTGAATTAATTTATTCTTGACTCTGATCTCAACGAAGTGAAAGATTGCATTAGCTTTGTTGATGGGAAAAGCAATTAATTAAAGAGTTGTAGTACGTCTTCTTGAGAGACAAAATGAAATTAATGTAGCGCGCGTTGATGTCTTTTACACAATATTATATAAATATTAATAATAAATCTATCATAATATCATCACTAGTTAATACTGATCATAAAGTAAGTATAAATAATTACCTTCCAGTCTTGGTGATGATCATCTCAGTGCCGAGATCGTGGAACTTGTCCCATAACTCTTTGGTCTCCAGCTGGCAGTCCACTGTCAGCAGTTCCTCGCAGTTACAAGATGTCGCTGGCGGTAGCGGCCGCGCTGGTGACGGTGTGTCACGTTCTCCTAGGTCTGTGTGATATTCACATATTAATTCCTTTGGCAATTTTATATAAAAAGGTAGACATGCAAAGTCACTCCCTCAGTGATGATATAAGTACCTACAGTGATAAAGAATAGCCCTTAAGACCAAAAAAAAAAACAATATGTGTAGCTCGACCGAGGATTCGAACCTACTTTAAGCTAATAACTGGCTAATATGGCAAAACATAAATTATCTAAACTTAAAAAGTCCGCGCTTTTTAATTTTGCGCATGATATAATATTTTAAGTTATGCGATGAGCTAACATGGTCAATAATAAAATCTACGTATAAATTAACCATAAAAACTATTAATTTAAACTTAATCATATATTTATATGCAATATGTATATTAATATTGAGTAAAATGTTCATTATCTGATAACGCATCTATGCAAATAATAATATTGTTTTCTGAAGGTCTAGACTACTTTTTAACCTGATTTTCCCACGCGATAAAAGAGCAAATAAAATCATATTTATCTTCAGAAATATTATTATTGAAATTCAATCAACTTAGGTAGTGAATCCAGTAAAAGAAAGTGTCTCAACTGTGGAATACTAACACAAAGGATTCAGTAAGGCGTTGGTTTTCATACATATTGCATTTATAAATAAAATAAGCAGTAGACTTTCGAGTATCCATAAAATAAAAATAAAGTATCATGAATGAAAAGTGACATAATTACTTGAATAATCATCATACAATTTTATATATGGGTCATCTTCCACACGAACATTTTATAGATTTCCTTAGAAAGAACAGAATAACGATATAATAATAAATCCTAATCCTAAGTAGTCCTAACTAATCCTAACTATCCTAATCCTAACTAATCCTAATCCTAACTAATATTATAAATGCGAAAGTAACTCTGTCTGTCTGTCTGTCTGTTACGTTTTCACGGTAAACTACTGAACCGATTGACTTGAAATTTGCTACAGGGGAAGCATATGGTCCGGGAAAGGACATAGCCTATGTTTTATCCCGAAATTCCCACAGGATCGGGAACTACGCGGGTGAAACCGTGAAGCACAGCTAGTCCCTAATAAAAATGAGTCATTTCTATCAATTATCTTGTCCATAACATACACGCATTGAACAACAAACAAATATACTCATACAGTTGGTGAGAATCGCATTGTGTCTATGAGAAACACTGATTGTAAAATTAATGGCACACAATCATTACTTCAATTCTTTTTATGTTTAATTATTAGTTGCTGACTTGTCTGGCTAAACATGACTGGTTAGACAATTGTATTCTGTTTAATACTAACTGCATTTTGTGGATTCATTTGTATTTATTAGATACTGTGTCTTTGGGAGACGATTAGTGCAATAGAAAAAATAAAAATAGGTTGTCATATTTCGACCAGTTATGGACTCATTATAATTAATTTTGATTTATTCATAATTTCGGGTATAAAATGACTTTTCATAATAATCAAAGTGGTTTTAAGTTACACTACTCGTACCAAGTTATCAATTCTGTATGATACAGTAACAAACTCAAACTCACAAACACTTTCATACCAATAATATTAGTAGAATTTATTCAGATTTTATTGCAATAGATATTCCGATGTTGGTAGCAAAATATTTAAAGATATTGACTTAATTAATGCCGATTATTCTAAACAGTAACCAAATCGTAGACCACCCGTTGTTAGAGACAAAAAAACATTTTAATGAACAAAAAACTAATCCAATAATATATTTATATCATAGACAAATCAGTTATTTTTATCCTATCCTAATTTTACTTTTTGGATTAATGATAGAAGATAAACTTTACTCGTATCGAAACAAAAAATAAATACCTAAAAACAAAAGATAGGTACCTAATATTTAAATATTATGTTGTTCTCACGGAAAGAAGACAAGGTATTAAGTTATAACATTTAATATATAGAAACTAGATATTAACCACTTTTTTACGGCTGACGGTTTAGTTGAATACTCTAATCTTGGGACCTATCTTCTTCTTTTCCGAACCTTTATCCCATGTCTATTTGGAGTCGGTTTTCAGTTTAACCAGATTTGGCGGAATGTCAGTATTTTACGTGAAGCGACTGCCATCAGACCTTCACAACCCAGAGGGCTATACGGCATTTTTTGGTTAAACCAAAAAAAAACTCGTGACCTACTATAGGGTAGTCTATGAAGTGCATTCAATTCACACAGTTCCTATTAATACTATACTAAGTATAGTAAATATACTAATAGGAACGGAGCAGCAGTAAATAAAGCAGACGGACCCACAAGACACAGATAAACTGGCAAAAGGACAGACGAATCAGAAATTTCCTCTGTATTTCAATCACTTATTTTATTTATTTAATTCAATTATTTTTTTATTTCAATTACTTTTATTTTCTCTGTAAGTTCATAAAGTAATTATTTAACAAAACGGGATGTTAGTACGTACTTATTTAAGTCGAAATCCTCGACTAGTTTCAGCCACGTCCTAACATCCCGTTTTGTTAAATAATTATATATGATGACGTACGTTTCGTTTAATAATAAAAGTTCATAAAGTGCCATAAATAAGTGTTTCAATAATACATGTTTATATTTGGGTATCACATTAATAACTATCTGAAAGGTATTTCAAAATATCAAGCAAACATTTCGGTTTCACATAATATAGATGGTTGACATTGAATACAAACAAAAGAATTATAGACTCAACATGAAAGTAATTATTCTAGTACTTATTTATTCAGATGGAGCCATAATTCATTTCATTAAACGTGAATGTGTTAATACAATCAATGCGAGTATATATGAATTGATTTAATATGTTTATTTAAAACCAGTTCAAATAAGTAATGAAATAATTCTAACTAGTTACTCCCCGCTGGTTTCCTCCGCATAATTCGTAAAAATGTTGAATAAAAATTATTATATAATCAAGTCTTCTGATCTGATATTCATACAAAATTATCGATCCGTTATTCTATTTTATTTTGTGAACAAAGAAATATCAAACTTTTACATAATATATTAATTACAAGCTGTGCCCCGCGGTTTTACCCGCGTGGAACCTTATTCCGTGGGAATTTTGGGATAAAAAGTATCCTAGGTATGAGGAACACCAAATTTCATAAAAATCCATTAAGTAGTTTTTGCGTGAAAGGGGAACAAACATCCATACATCTAAACATCCACACTCACAAACATTCGGCTTTATAATATTAGCACATAGGATGTGATTTAATTGTATGTTTGCAAAATTATTATGTATATTTTTAACATTTTAACGGAAACCTAGTTAATTAATTTGTAAAATCGCTATTTTATTAATTATTGTTGACAAGAAACGGTTTTTATAATAATTTCATATTCATATTTTGCATATTAATGATAATGTTGCGAAGTTAGAGATTTATTAATTCAATTTTAGGAATAATAGCCTAACCGGGTGTGTTAGTTAATTCTATTTCGTGGGAATTTCGAAATGTATTGAACGTTCTAATATTATTAACTTTTGATATTTTTGAAAACCAATCTGTAGTTTTAACCAACTATTTTACTCCTGAAGTATAATTATTAAAATATGGTTATATCCATATAATATGTTATATTATGTAATCAACATGACCACATATTATTTAGTTTTATTACTTGTATCATTTTTGTGTAAGTGAATAAATAAACCAACAATTAGTTTGATCATTGCCCTCATTTAGGTCATCCAGAGTGCACGTCTAGATACACTTTTAGGTTTCATAAACATAACATAACATAATCATTCACTACATCATCTCATTATAGTAACTGACCCCTAACTAAGCTCGAAGCTTGTATCTAGGGTATCAGAAACTACGCGCACACTCATTCACACACACATCCAGACCGAGACAAACATTTGTGGTTTACACAAATATTGACCCGTGCGGGGAATCGAACACGCAACCTTACGGATGGCAGTCCGGTATGGTGACCACTCTGCCATCGAGGTCGTCATTCATTTAAGTTATAAATTTATATCACCAATATACACCATACTAACCAGAAGAAGGCGCGGGCGACGGAGCCGCGGTATCCGAAGCATCTCGTTCCCCGTCCGAGCACTGTTCCACATCCACCTCGACGTCCTCATCAGGGACTGGGGAGCGGCAGCTGGAGCCGGGTGAGCTGAGTGACGCCGGAGACGACTGGCGGGATACTGAGCCTGGGGAAGAATAATTGTTAAATGGATTACATAGAGACATAGGGAGAGGTGGTTAGTTAACCAAGCTGCATATCGAAGCAGCCATAGTAAGCCGCGAACACACCGCGACGCACGCTACGCCCACGGTCCACGGCCACGCAGCTCAGCTACGTTGAGCTATAGCCAAGTCAGCCACAAATGTATCAATAACGTCATTTTCATACGTAGCGTGTGCGCGTACTTCGGTGACACGAGAATCTCTCTGGTCTGTGGTAGCAGCAAATATTTCCAGGCAACAAATGTGGCGAGAAACAAATATTGCCCCCATAATGCACACCGAAGACATAACATGTATTTGCTTCTCGACAAATGTTGGGAAAAATTGTTGCTTTTACACATTTGCTGTCTGAAAACATTTGTTGCTTCGGTGTGGTTTAGTTGATTGGATAGAGATGTATACAGGTGTTATGGGTTACGGGAAACAAAACAAAACATTTTTACATATACTTAAAGATAAAGTGAAATTTTCTTTGACTTGGCTAACTGATTTTGTAGAGACATAAAAATTTGCTAAAGGGGTTATTATTTTAAAAGGAGCTTTATGTGAATTCGATGTTAAACAATGCGATATTCATTGGTTACTTGTAGATAGACTTGTTTCTGATCCAAGCCAACATTCATGTTTGCATTTAGACAGCCATGTTGCTCTGTTTTGTTGTATGAGGAAACGCTTATTTATCGAAACTTAATATATCATATAAGTATATTAGATCTTTCATATTTTGTTTGGGTAAATCTACATCTACACTAATATTATAAAGAGGAAAGATTTGTATTTTTGTATGTTACGAATAAACTCAAAAAGTACTGGACCGATTTTAAAAATTATTTTTTTATTAGAAAGCTACATTATCACTGAGTAACATAGGCTATATTTTATCCCCGTATTCCCACCGGAACGGGAACTACGCGGGTGAAACCGCGAGACGCCGCTAGTACTTAATACAAGCAGTTTTTATTTCATATGTTGTACTATTAATATAAAAGTATTTGCCACAGCTTTGTCTGGTAAAAATAAACATAATTGTATTATAGGCAAAGATATCCGATTACATACGCTAAATTAATACTACAGCTGGTCAAAGAACCTTCTTTTTATTGCTTTAAAAAGAAAATCTGTTGAATGTTGCTATTTTTAGCGTTGAGTTTTAATATTATGTTTCATTTCATAGTTTTACTATAAGTATCTCTATTTTAAAATAACTAGAAACTGGAAACTAAAGCTTATGTGTGACACTATGTATTTTAATTAAATTTCTCTTATGGCGAATAAGTATTGATGATGACAACGAAAACTATCTAGATATGTAGTTTAAAGCAGAGCTTTACACAAAGCTTTTGTAGTTTATTTATTTATTTATTTTAAAACAGGCACACCAACAGAAAGTACATAAAACATTCTTAAAAATATAGTGTCTATATGTAACAAAATTCAGATGTACAGACCAATTACAGGTGTACACAGCGTTCACAAGTTAAATTAAAATATTGTACTAATTGGGTTTCTCATTTAATTTTCAAGATTTTTATACAACTAAATTTGTGACTGAAATGTTAGATAAGTATGGAGATATCTAACATGTTTGGGAGATATACCTAAAGGAAATATTGTAAGCAAGATACACAATTAAATTATTGTTAAAAAGGAAGTGTTGATAGGTTTTCTTATAACATTTTTTGTCAACAACAGCACTGTGTTATTCTCCCAAAAACTCGATAATAGTCCATCTATAGTTATTTCTTTTTTGTGTGTAAAAAAAATACGGAATTAAACATTGGAAACTAGCTGTTTACTGTGGTTTCACTCACATAGTGAGCAAGTGAGACCACAATAAACAGCTATAGTTTCCAATAAAACAATATTTTGGCCAGTGATCCGGTTGTGTCTCTACCTGTGAGTCAAGGGATTAACATCAGTAGAGTTATAAAAGTTTGTGTAAAATATTATTTGTTTGTTGTAAGTTGCGTGTCCTGAGTCCAGTCGAGTGTCGAATGTGTTTGGTTCCACACAATTAATCTGAAATAACGAACTGACCCGTAACCCGACGCCTGCGCATGACTCGACCACACCAATTAGCATTAAACCCTTCCATTCGGTGCATGGTCTGGTCGCAGAGAGAACACAAGTTTGTGCTCGGTTTTGGATATTTTTGTAAGGCAGTGTATTTATAAGGCATAACTTTATTTGTGTAGCCAGATAATAATGTTATGTTAAAACTATAGTCCAAAAGGAATGTATGAAGTACAGTTGTTTTATTGTACGAGCTAATGTTAGGAACAGCTTGGTTAAAATTTAAAAATTCTATCACGGTTGCAGTATTTTGATAGCCTTTTTACAAGCTTTTATTTAGTTTCAACTGTCCCGTTGTCTGTAATAAAATCTTGCAAGCCATTTTTCGACCACTTCTAGTTATCCGATTGAGAAAAAAAGTTGTTTTTAAAAAGGATTTTTTTTATTTAAATTTTGTCCTAGACAGTCGTTACGGCTAATTAGAACTACTAAAACGCCTGTTATTATAATGTAATTTAAGTACGTAAATATTTTTTTTTCTTTTAAAACCAAATTTAAGTGAACCCATATTCAAGTCTGAGTATAGAGACCGCTACCGACGGTTAAAAAACAATATAAAGAAAAGACCTTCTTTAAACTATGTCATTCTTAATGTTAGTATAATATTTTAGCCTAATTAAAGCCCAATATAATTATTGACCTTAGTACTGTAATTAATATCGCCTAAACAAAATTTAAAATTAAAGAAAACACGAGCCGCCGGCTACCGAACTCTACCTAGTAATTATTGAAAGTTGGAGGACAAATGGGTTGAAATAATAAGCTGTTATAGGGTTAAATTTCATGTTAGAACTCTAACTTGTTTTAAATGAAGAGTAAAATAATAAATTTATTCAAATTAATTTACTCAGTCCACCATACATCTACCGTTTTATTATAAAAGTATTTTCGGTTAAACGCACCTATTTAATCCACTATCATACATTTAGGCCTAAATTTCATTACAATTACTTATCTGCTAATAAGCTAATTATTCGAATCGTATATCTACTCAGTAGGTACAAACAATTTAAACTAAATTGATAAGTAGTACATTAATATACTTGTAAGAATGTAGAGTTTTAAAAATAAGCACTAGAAAAATCTTATTAGGCCAGTTCAATAATGTTGATAAGTGTTTTAATAAGTAATTCAAATATCTAACTCGTATTAATTTCAAATAAGTAGAAATTATATATGTAATTATATTCGATAACTTTATTTATGATCACTTGAACAACAAAAATCATCCACACATAATTTTAGTAACATTCTACAAACATAAATATTGAGGAGGTCGGGGAAAAGCGTGTAGTACGCTTTTCCTGTTTTATTGGCACAAATATGAATATGATTATTGCGTACCGACCAAAAATTTTTATATCTTTACACTATGAAATAATTGATTAAATATTTACCAGTAAGCGGCGGCGACCTGGCGACGGGGCTGCGTGGTTCCACCGCGCTCCTCGCCATGATGGCCGCGATGGAGAAGTCCGTCGCCCTCGTCTTCCCCTCTTCGGCCACCATCCTCTCAGCTCCGGCCCTCCAGCACTCCGCGTTTTCCACATCCATCAAACACCTTTCAGAACCCTAGTCCTACACACCTTAGATCACCCATCGCACCGGTATCGTCCGTAACATTATCCGCGTTTATTCATAATTTTTCACTAAATTAATGGTTGTTATTGAACATGAGATTGATCACTATTGGTGGTATCGCACAGTGTGATGATTATTGATAAGGCGCGTGCGGCGTGCGGTGTGCGGGTGTGTGTGCCGGTAGAGCGGCGCGAGGTCTGAGCGCGGACTGAGCGCGCGGGAGCGGCGCGCGCGCGGGGCGGGGCGCGCAGGCGGGGCCGCTCCCTGCCGCACTCGCGCGTGCAACCACTCGCCGCTCTCCCCGCTGTCACCGACTTACCTCCATCTCCCCACTCCTCCTCCACAACGCTTTTCAATAACAATAAAATTACTGATAATATTAATTTTCCTTTCAGTCGGTCGTAGATAAACGATATTTAAAATATTTTACTGAAAGGTCGACGGGTCGTAATGTTATGAGCTTTTTTGTTACTTTAATTTTTTAATTGTGATTGTTTCAATAAATCATCTTTTGATAAGTTAATGTTGCATTTGATTGATTTACAGTCCTATAGGTTTAGGTATAATAAAAATAATAGTGACATAAATTCGATAATTATTTTTTATCAGTTTAATTTACACCTGAACTCTACTTAGTTAGAAATTCCAAAATAGAGATATTGCTTAGTTAAATTAATACTGTGTGCTGTGCTTTTTACATGTTCATGGAAATATCTTGGTATTCTAATGCTACCCAGTTTTTATATATCAGATTTGTGGTTGTTAAATATATTTATTTAAAATAGGTAAGTAGGTAGGTAAATTTATACATTTACTTCGGTAACATTTAATAAAATCAACCATTTTAAAAAATACAAATAATACTAACCACCTAAGAGAAGATTTTACTCTACATTCCTACTATCAAAAGAAAAATCCTTTTACGCCAAAACAATACTTATATTTTAATGGCAGTTTATTATTCTTAATGAAAACAAACCTTTCCACTGTTAGCAACATATCACACGTAACAAATATCGTATCAACGTCGCCTACTCTACCTAAGCACAGAACAACGGCCTCAATAATTCAGTTCGCTTTAAGCTGAATTAGAGAACGCGAAACGGCTGTTCACTCATGTCGTGAGTATTCATGTAATAGTTATAAACCGTGAATTATAGCCCTTCTCGACGCGAGGCCGTATTACACGAACGCCTCACTTTCTACAGCCCCATCTCACATACATAAGTCACTCCATACGAAGTATGAGGGAACAAAACATCCATAAGACTCACCCAAACTGTATAAACGTAAATGACACACCGAAAATTCACGAACGAACGCATTATTCGTGAAAATATGAAAAATATTGCGCACTTAAAATGCTATAACTCTTTTGGTGAAGTATTAAGAGGCATTATGAACCACTCGGATGTTTTTCAATTTGGTGAAATGGCGTTTGAGATGTCTACTCAAGTACTCAGTACTCTGAGGGGTAATAGAAATCTACCAGTGTTATGTGAGTAAGTACTTATCTAACTATTGCCTTCCTAATGTTTTGTGCTTTTTAACCGACTTAAAAAATGTGAAGGTTCTCAATTCGTGGGAATATTTTTTATTACCAATTTCTTGAGAATAAATGTTAACTGATATAATTCTGGTACAAAAGACAAATTTTAACATGAAGAAAGACTATAACTTCAAGTTTGTTCCTACGGCGCAATGTTCATATTCAAGATACTTTAAAAACCCACTAATCTTATAACATAACATAACATAATCATTCACTACATCATCTCACTATAGTAACTGACCCCTAACTAAGCTCGAAGCTTGTATCTAGGGTATCAGAAACTACGCACACACTCAAACAAACATTGATGAAAAGTCAAAACAGATCGTGAGTTTTGTTCAATATCACAACAACATCAACACAATATGAACCCAATAAATAGAGAACATGTAAGAATGGAGTAAACCGCTCTCAGTATTGTGTGGATATTGATTTATTTTCTACTCGCAAAGGAACTTCTCTCGGCGCCCGTTTTTTCATAACATTTAAACGCAAACCGTCAATGAGCCTTTGAAATGCCAACCAAATATTTGTTCGGAACGGAACACACGCACGGAGGCCACACAGGAAGTCACATTAGCGATGGCCATATTGTACAACATTAGAAAGTGGCAGAAAAGTTATTAGTTTTTGCTTTAAAAACATTAAACGCAATCAGTTATGTGTCGGTGGCACACGAGCCGTGAAATTAAGTGTTTAAGTGAGAATGTTCGACTGAAAATCAATTTAATGCAGAGTTGATGAAAACATATGCGTTTGTTAAGTGTACCTATGTGAGTTTAAAAGCGATAGACCAAGGAAAATGTAATTTTCGCTCAGTGATGTAACTTAAATAGATAAAACGTGCGATGTTTACGTAACAAAATTTACAATGAATTAAAAACCTCATAAGACTTACAAAGTTTTTATCTCTATCTCGTTTTTATATTTTCATCCAAATAATGTCACAACTCTCGAAACATTACATACATACTTACGTAGATACTTGCTTACACATATGCTGTAATATTTCAATACATCAACCCCACATACCTAACCAACAAAAATATCACTGTTCATAAACGACAAAACTGAAGTCATAAAATGTCATAAAAAATATTGCATACATCGGAAGGTTTGAATATTTAAATAAAGAATAAGTGAACATAAAGGCTGCGTAGCGTTGTGAGGTGAGGAGCAACAAATCGCGCGCATTATAAATGACAAATGTAAGCTGCGCGCGCGCGGTGTCGGGTTGCGCCCACCCGCGCGCCGGATTAGTTTCACCTTACTTTCCGCTGTTCCGTCTGTTAGTCTACTGCGCCCTTACTTACCCCGCACAGAAATAGCACGCCCTATGCCCCTACTCGATATCAATACTTGCATAGTGTAGTTGGTTCTTTAGTTTTTCATTTTTAAATATGACTTCTTCTAATCTGATTTTCAATTAACGAATTACAATCTACTTATATGTAGATACTTCTGATATTTTCAAGGGAAATAGTTGGTTTTTGTAACTTTCTTGTAGAGGGTAAATGATCGCTGAAAACTGCGGTGCACAGCTAGTTTTTCAGACCCAATGATCAACTAATATGTTTTCGTTTACTTATTTGTTTCACAATTTTTTCTTAACAATAAGTTTTAAATTCGATTTTTTCTAAAATTATAATATACCTGCAAATAACAATTTTAGATATTTCGAGTTACACAATCTCTTTCAACGAGCAAGTACTTGCACCGTTCGAACGCTTAATGTCGATAAGACGCCCATCTCTGCCCTCGCTGTTAAACCTTTTCAATATCCACACTCGAGTGTATTTAAGCTTTTATCGAGGTTGGGCCATAAATCGGTACGCAGACGCACGTAATCCCGGCCCCCGGCCCCCGCCACCAGCTATAAACAGAAGTCAACGTGTTACACTTATAAATCGTGTTCTTAACTATTGTATCTTACGCCACAATAATGAAGTTAGCTCGTTCTGGAAGAATTACGGGCACCACGTGGGTGGGCGACGCGGCCGGACTAAAATCCTCACAGATTATTGCATATGAATGCATTTAACTGATTTTTTGTGTGAACTGTGGTAGTCGGGCGTCGACAACCGTTCGCGGCCAACGGGAACCTCTGAAAAAACAAACGCGAAATGGAAAGGTCGTGGAGACGAGGTGTCATGTTGCTAAGCCCAAAAAATCAATGACAAATTATCTTTTTCTTAAGATTTTGCCCCATATTTTTGTTTATATAAATTAGGGATTCAAAATTGTCTGACCTACATACAATGGATTAATTGAAAGTTATTGGTTCATACTTTCATATTAAACTTAGAGGGCTTAATAAAATATTTCAAAAAAATATTAATATAAATATTATTATTTATTTTATTTTTCTCAAAATTAAAACATTTAGGTAACTTTTAACTAAGTTTTAATCAAAAAACGTATTTAGTAAATATAACATGCTAAGAATTATCCGGTGTTATTGAATTCAAAGCTAAACCTCCTGTGAAAAGGCGTGCGTAATCGTCACTATAAACAAACATCCTCGCTCAACACTAAAACTGATATATTTCACCAAACTTTTATATCCGTTCGCTCCAACTTAAAATATATCTGGGGGCACGGCAGTGCCCCCCGCCAAGTCGAGCGCGAAGCACACACTGCCGTACCATCCTTTACAGGAACCCTTTCGCCGCATTTTCAGGCCCCTATTTGAGAACCTTTGGATAAGCCCAGAACGCTGAAATTTTCGTCATCCAGTAAGCTATACAATCACATACTTAAAATAAAATTTCAAGTCTGTAGGTCATTTAGTTCCGAAGTTAAGCGAAAGCAAAGTTTCGTATTTTAGACAGACACTCACTCACTCACTCACTCACTCACTCACTCACTCATGATCATCAAAATAGAACTAGTACTTCCCATAAACCTAGAGAGCTGAAATTTGGTACAGAGTTAGGGTTCAATGGCCACATAAAGGGAAAACTATAAAAACTAGGATAATCGAACGGGAACGGGAATTATACGGGATCGGGAACGGGAATTGTAACTCAATAACGGCTGAACTGATTTGGTTGAAAATTGGTGGAGAGGTAACTTAGAATCAGGAGAAAGACATGGAATACTTTTAATCCCGAAATTCCCACGGGATTGGGAACGGGAATTTATAACTCAAGAACGGCTGGATTGATTTGGCTGAAAATTGGTGGGAAGGTAGCTTAAAACCAGGAGAATGACATAGAATACTTTTAATTCCGAAATTCCCACGGGATTGGGAACGGGAATTTATAACTCAAGAACGGCTGGATTGATTTGGCTGAAAATTGGTGGAAAGGTAGTTTAAAACCAGAAGAATGACATAGGATACTTTTAATCCCGAAATTCCCACGGGATTGGGAACGGGATTTTATAATTCAAGAACGGCTGAATTGATTTGGCTGAAAATTTGTGGGAAGGTAGCTTAAAACCAGGAGAATGACATAGGATACTTTTAATCCCGAAATTCTCACGGGATTGGAAACGGGATTTTATAACTCAAGAACGGCTGAATTGATTTGGCTGAAAATTTGTGGGGAGGTAGCTTAAAACCAGGAAAAGGACTTAGGATACTTTTGATCTCGAAATTCCCACGGGAATGGGAACGGGAATTTATAACTCAAGAACGGCGAAATTGATTTGGCTAAAAATTGGTGGGGAGGTAGCTTAGAACCAGGAGAACATAGAATACTTTTAATCCCGAAATTCCCACGGAACTCTAGAATGGCTGAAACGATTTGGCTGACAATTTGTGGGGAGGTAGCTTAAAACCAGGAGACGCACATAGGATACCTTTTAACCCGAAATCCCCACGGAAACGCGAACGGGAACTACGCGTGTGAAACCGCAGGTCGCTTAATAATAAAATACTACTCCTATAGAAAAAAATGTGTCAAATCAGAAAATCTAATAAAATAAATCAATATAAACACGTTTCAACAAAAAGAAATGAAATCCCATCAAAAACATTCTGTAAAAAACTAGCCAAGTCTCGATGGAGCTGCTTGTTTATCTCTAAAAAGTAATGAAATCTAGACAAAGTCGTGCCAAGTGTAAGGTTCTTTACTGCGATTTCTTTATTATTATAGTTAATGTTGTGTGACTTGGCCGTTGAACATTCTTTATAACGTTAGTGGGTACTAGTCAATTTTGATTACATATTGTTATATCTGTTGTAATTACTTATGTCTGTGTAAGCGAGATAATAGCCCATACTGGGTAATGGGCCGCTAGTGTCTCATTTTAGGCAGGTGTTGATTGTGCAACACTTGCATTCAGCATTGAATCAACGTTTTCCAAGTGGCAATTTTCCATAGTCAATAGTGTCATGGTGTCATGGAGCACCTGGTTTTGCACCCTTGTGTACCCTTCAACGGCCAAGTCACACAACATTAACTATAATAATAAAGAAATCGCAGTAAAGAACCTTACACTTGGCACGACTTTGTCTAGATTTCATTACTTTTTAGAGATAAACAAGCAGCTCCATCGAGACTTGGCTAGTTTTTTACAGAATGTTTTTGATGGGATTACTTTTTCTTTAGCACCTTTTGTATCTTTTAGAGCGTTGTCCCAGCTTTTATGGGTGCAGACGGTTCGTAAATCATTGTAGAAGTGGCGTACACTCGTAAACAATTCGTTCCCCGTGGGGAGGCTAGCTTTAGTCCAAACGTGGGCCTTACAGTACAAGCAAACTTACGAGTAAGTATCAACCACCATTATCGAGAGCTAACGCAGCGTACGCAATATGATAGAGATTTCACTTAATTATTGAAATTAAGTGAAAACTTTGTTTTATTTTAATGATTTATATCAAAATATGAATGAAACACATTAAATACAGGTAAGTGTTTTCATTTGTGACACTTATTTATTTAACCTTTTTCAGGATAAACATTAATTTAATATCTACAGAACAGTTACACAAGACAAAATATTTTATTAATTTCTTAATCTTAACGACAGCAATCATAAAAACTGTGTCTGGTTACATAAAGTTATTTAAATTCATTAAATTAAATATATAACTGACACTAAATACGTGTACAAAGAGAGAGCACCACCAACAACATTAAGCAATAAAAATCTTAATTTTATTTCAACAAAGAAAACAATTTTCACGTCGGTTCTGAATGTGGACATTACATTACCGATAACCGTTAATCCGACGCGTCTCCGCCGGAGCTGTAAATTAAACTTTATATCATTTTTAATGACCACTTCGAATGGTGTTTTGATTGCGGTCGGCTGGAGGCGTCGACAACTCGACACGTTGATAACGCGACAACGCGACATACAAAAACGCACATTTTATAGCCAAAAAACCATCACACTCCACCGTGGGCTCCAGCGCACCATCGTCGACAGCGTGCAGCGCTACAACCACCACTCCGGTCTCACACACCACACGCTTTATGTGAATTCCTAAACGGCAACACACTTCAATTTTATGAGGCTTTATAAGGCTCAACTTGACGTTATGGGACATCGTTAATAATTTTTAACTATCTTTCTAATAGTTCTCGGGCTCTAAATCTTACTTTTATAACTTCTTATGCCCTGAACTTTCCATAACATTAAAATAAAAAAAAACCTATATTTAATTTTTGAAACTGTTGACTGTGATAATTATTGTTAAATTGAAGTTTTTGTTTAAGTTTTGTGTGCATATTATCTGTATAATTTTATCGCTCATTTGTGTTTAAACAGCTAAATAAACCGTGAAACGAGGCCACAAAACGCGTAAAGACCATCGAATGTTAACAAAAAGAGAGCCATTAATCTCTCATTGTGTGAGGATAGGGAAACGTCCCGTTTTGTTTGCGGACTCGTCCCGATTTACTGACATCACTCGTTTACAGTTCTCCATTGTCCTTAAACCGACTGGGTGTGATCCGTCACAATGAATTTTACAAATGGGGCGAAAATAACTGTCTATACGTCATAACTATTTAAACAAATCGTTAAATAAATTCTAACCGGTGATGCAGGCTGGTTATTAGAAACCGTTCATTCAACAAGGATGTATGCATGTTGTATGATTGTATGTGCGTCTCAAACTGGTTACCTATTATTAGTTCCATAATGTTAAACTAGGGACATAAAACCGACTAATAGAAATACACACAATACATATAACCTATTAAGGTGTCTGTGTAATTATTAGTATTTCAAAAAATCTTTGGCATAAACTTTAAAGACAAATATATGTAGGAATACAATAACTCACACAAATTCCTAAAAATCTCTCATGAGACCGATCGCTCATCGGTTAACCTTAAAGAAAATTATAATAATTAAACGTCCTGACGGGGATCTGTTTGTCCCAGCATGTCCCACAAGTGTGGAATACTCCCCAGAGCCCGGCCCGCTTCTCATACTCTCCGATTGACAGCAAGTGACGTGTGACGTCTATTGTCACTGTGACATGTTGACATTGTCAAACTTGACTCCTGTCCGGAATCCGCATGTAAATCGTAAATACGGAAACATTATACGAAAACCGTCAAACGAATAAGTACAATGTAACGACAAATTAAATAATAGAATAATAAACTGATTTTTTGTATAGCTGTCGGTAGGTACAGCTGCCGTTTTGTTTGTTGAAGCGGAAGGTATTCTTTGATGATGGTTGGACTTCAACGCATGGACGAAAACTTGGTTGACAAAAACTGTACTAGGGGACTTGGGTCCAGTTTAGAATTCAAGTCTTTTATCTTTGTTCTAGGTTTAGGGCTAAGTCTCAACTCTATACTTTCAGAGTTAGTCAGTTTTAACTTTTATTAAAGTTGTCACACTATTAGCTTTCCAAAGAACTAAATGATGTACTGTATGTAAGTAAGTATTTACATCATCTTCCAAAATGCTTCAATCAAGAAATGACAAAAAATGTCGTCGTGATTCGAGAAAACAACATTACTTTTGTAGTGCTACAGATACTACCAACTAAATTTTGATTCAATTAAAAGTAACATTTATATGTTACCGATTTTTGAACGGACATTGGAAATAATTATTTTGATACCCTATAGAATGTAAGATAATATATTCGTGTATCCATAATCAGAAACGGAAAGTATACCCAAAGATAAACAAGGTAATAAAATAAAATCACATATAAAAAACACAGATTCGATAGTAGGTAAGTAATTGTTGAAATATTTTATATCTATTAACCACCAAAGGTATGAAGGTATTAATTAAGTCGCATAAATTATAAATACTAATTAATTTAAACGAAAATTTAAAAACACATAACAGTCCAAAGGAAAGTTACAACGTCTATAAAAGCAACACATTCTCAATTACAAATTAACATTGAAGGAAACATAATATTGTAGTAAAAACATTAAAATAGCGTTGGTATGAAAGTGTGCGAGTGAGGAGTGGAACCCTGCTGTTCCCCTGCCAGCTCCCCTGGCTCCCCGGGGGCTGTCTCCCCTCCCCTGCACCCTGTCACAGAGGACTCCAACAGAGCCTTTCTGTCCACCACAAACAAAGTGACAATTTAACTATTTTTCCCTAATGTTGTTTAAGGAACATTCAAAAACTAAACAATTCATTTTTTATGATCTTGTGTGCCCAAAAAGAATACGCCTCAGAATTCTTTAGAGCCGTCTCATTTCCGGACACAAACGGTTTTAAATATTTAACGAAATGATGACATATCGCACTCGTCACCTTAATCTGAAGAATTAGGATCAGTGATCATGGTCTGGATAGTACCGCGCTGTGCGCAATGCATGATAAAATATATATATAGTTTTGGATGTTTTGCTAATTTAATTCTTTATAAATGTTAAGAGCACCAAAACGTATTCGGCAAGCACATTTTGCTAATTCCTCCTCATTCTACTAATACTATCAGTGAGAGACAGGCCTTTCCACTGCCAAAAATACTACTTCTTCTTTTAATGTATTAGAAAATGCAGTGTATAATATTACTGATGACTTTAACTAGAACAGTTTCATTTTTAATTAAACCTGGATTAGAAGTATCAAGTGCACCGCCTTTGGAACATTCCTGTAATCCGTTTGAAATCACACAATTATTGCACGTCACTCGTTGGGGGACTATCCACGCCCCTCGTATTAGCTTCACTGACTTTATCTGTTTGGATGTGCTCCCCTCGTCTTTGTCCGCCACTAATCCGGCAGGGAAGTGGCTAAATATCTTGTGCAAATAAACATTTGGCTTGTTCTATTGTCAGGGGATGAGAGCGTAGCTGTAGCAAATCGGATTATGCGGCGTAAGGTAGTGATATCATAGCCAGTAATTAGATGTTGTAAAAGAACAATTTATCGAGCGTTACGATACTGAACCATTTGATAGCCATCTCTTTTGGAAACGGCCTTTTAATTTTGTTTTTTGTTCTGTAACACTGTTATTGAGTTATTTTTATAAGCTTATTATCTCCGTATCTTGTTACACTATTACTTACTGAATTATCCATTCTATTTATCCTGACTAGGATTACAATATATAATGTGTGTAATATGTAGTCAAAACGCTTGATTTGGGACTAAGTTTACCCCTATACCCTTTTAAAAATTCCTGAAATTAAAGTGAAGTTGTGCGCTCCACCTTTACAGTATCAAGTTAAATGTGATTAGTAGTTTCTAAAATTACCGCATTCAACCAAGCATAGCTACTGTATCTTTATAACATTATTGGTAAGTACTTAACATTATAAGTGAAAGCGGAAGATACTCGTACAATGCACAACTAAAAACAAACAATCTAATAGAGTTTAACGCTCGAATTAGTCTAACAATAGTTGAGCATTATCATCGTGAGCCGGGAAGCCCGACGTCCATAGACAGGTCTCCGCCCAGAGAGCGTCGCAAGCTTTACAATAACCTTATGTAAATGTTAACTGTGAACGTATCTACAGACAATTTAACATCTCGCTTCGTTACTTCGCCCAAATATAAGATTAGTTTATAAATTCCCAATTTGTAAATTCCGATAAAAGAAACTTAATTTGAGCGGCTCGTATTCCAATAACGCATAGAATTTGCATATTATCATGTAAGAGACAAGTTCGGAGTAGACGTCGAGGACAATGACGATGCACATAGCGAGGAAGGCCGGGCGAGCGCATATTCATGAGGTGCGACGGCTGTGCGCCATCCCCCGGCCCCGGCTGGCTCCCCACCGCATTTGAATAAATACAATTAACTTGTTTGTTTTACTCGCCCTGTTACGCCCGGCGCGACCCGGCCTTCCGGCCGTGAGACACATTCCTTCTTACAAAACAAGCTCGCTTTACACGACCGTTCAATAATTTCAATAAAACATCGTTCCACATCAAACCATCTCAACGATGGCGAGCGGTTGTGAAATTGAAAACTATTTTGCGGAGAGAATATTCAAATTGCGGCTAATGGTGATATTCGGCAGCGGGGGCTCAAAGGAGAGCGCCGGCCTCGGTGCGCCGCACTGTTATTATCTCAACACCATCGCTCTCTCACCTCACCCATTCCTTTTTTACCAGACGCCTCCGTCTTGTTCCTTCGTTCGCAGCCCGAGAGGGACCTCCACTCGTTTATACTAAACTCGTCTCAGGGGCGTTCCGCCGACGATTTATCATTTAACGTTGCCTACAGACATTATTTGAAACGCATTAAAATCGCGGTTGTGGAAAATTTGTCGGCATCGAAATTAGTACTCCTCTCAGAGTGCATAATTTATCGCTTAAGCCACATCCGGCGGTAAAGTTGCTATATTTCTAATTAGACATTCATTAACATTGATGATCCCTCTCATAATAGCTATTTATTTAGTAGAAATGGAAAAGACACTAAATTACAGACATTATTGAAATAAAATGTTATTTATTTTGTTTATGAATTTATTTTCCTTTTCGTTTTTGCAAGAGTTTTTAAGACATATTCTTGTGGGAGTAATTCTTGTAGTATTTATGTTCTTACGTAGATTATCAATCTCGATCAACATTTCTATCCGACACAACACAAATTACAACGGCTAATGAGAGTAAATTGACTGAAATGAAGCGGACATTTTTAATGGTAGCAGCACCGAGCACACGTCTGTGCGGAGCTGGGCTGAGGAAGCTGTCACGCGCGGCGCGAACATGTGATGAATATGTATCGGCAGGCCGCAGCGGCGCCTTGTAATTTGAGACTCGCCGGTAATTATTTACGTGAGAATGGTCCAGCGGTACCCCGACCCCCGGCCCGCGGCCCGGAACGAATCGTTGATTGCACGTGAGTTGATGCCGCCCGCCAGATTGCACCTCACGCTTCGGTGCTTGTTTCACAGAGCTCACAGACGCGGACGCCTCGACTTGCCCATGCTCCATACTACTTTATAGAGAATATTGATTCCACGTAAGAGAGCTGTATGTAGAGATAATAAGTGACACATCGAAAGTAAGAAGTAAAGCTAGATCTAATCTCTACATGAGATTGAAACCCCAAAAGAACTTGTAAAACAAACGAGAATTCCTATTGTTTTGTCTATTAAATAAATTGCATTTCTTGTACTATTGTGTCGAAACTTAATATTTCATAGTTGGTATGAAGAGAAAAATCATCTTTAATTAACAAAGTAATCAGAAAGATAACGACATCAAGTGGAGCGTGCGAATCAAACTGGGCTCTAAGAAAGGATCGGTTTTATTTTTATTTGAGTGTTGGTGCTGGAGTGATGACGGTTGTTTTGACTTGGACTGACACTTGCGTGTTTGGGCCACTACTTTACCTCAGTACCTTCATAACCAACGAACCGCGAATTATTTGCAATCCCGATTGATGGCTTCCAGTCTTACGTTTATGATATATTTTTTATACTTATCTGCTTTTTTATTTGCAAAGAGAGATCCCTCGATTTTCATCTCATCCTTAAGTTCTAAACAGATAAGACATTGATCGCAATTGTAGTTGGAATGTGTATATATATTAAATAGCATACCATAAGCACGCCATCAACAAACTATTTAAATTCAATAATGAAGTAGACCACTCGGGGTCGTGTATGTTTGTTTAAACAACAAAATGTTAAATTGGCTGGTTTGTTTAAGTGGGTAGGTCGCAGTGTGTCCGTTGGGCGCCCCGCCGCGCCGAGCCCCCTAAACACACACAGACCGCGGGGCGCCGCGTCCCGCCCGGCCCTGCTCCTTCGCTGACACCGTCTTTCCCTCTCAAACTTTATTCCAGCTTTCCATCTCTTATTTTTTACTACATCTTTTTTCGATCGAACACGAACAACAACAATAAAACGGGGTTCTGATGATACTAATCCTTCATCTTCATTGTATTTTGGCAGTTTCTTAGAATAATATATGTTGTTATGTTGCGACTTGATGTTCGAACGTCACATTATAAATGACGCCGTTTAAAATATTTTAATACCGTGTATATCAGAGCGATATTAATTTAGTACGGTCGAGTTGAGCGGTCGCCGGTCGCGCTGCCTCGCTCGGAATGTTAAATGACGGATTACTGTACCACCGGCGATCGAGAGATAACACTTGAAATCTTGTGGATTCTACAAATGGCCTATGCTTTAAATTCTTAAACATTTATTAATGTAAGCAAGCAATTTATTGTTGGTCTACATTTAAACTACTATACTTACTACAAATAAAAAAAATACTTTTTTCTAAATCTCCTTTCTCTTTACCTTTAGCAAATAATGTCAGGAGAATTCAGGAGATTGTAAGTTAACATAACATAATCATTCACTACAACATCTCTCTCATTATAGTAACTGACCCCTAACTAAGCTGGAAGCTAGGGTATCAGAAACTACGCACACACTCATTCACACACACAGTTCAATTCCTAATTTCAAAAATTTAGTACGTTTTGATGCACAAATATTTAACTCGTACTTGTTTTGTGTATGAAATCTCCTTGCAGTTTATAATCAATGTCTACAGTTACGTACTACGTTGTTAGGTAGAGTTTGTCTAGCAACAGTTCCTATGGTAATGTTTGTAAACAATTTACATGAAACATTTTACTGACAGTTTATCAACTTGTTTCACTGCGTAATTTGTATAAATATTGAATCATGGTTAAGATAACAGTAGAAATGGTTCGTAAAAAGGCCGAGCACCACGATCGGTTGCTCGCACCTCTCGAAGAAATTGCATTACACCAGGAAAACATCGAGAAGATTGAATATTTACAAGATTGGTGTCCGAAACTAAAAATTCTCCTGATGCAGAGCAATCTTATAGCAAAAATAGAAAACCTGAACAAACTGAAGCATCTTGTGTATCTAAATTTGGCTTTGAACAACATTGAAATCATTGAAAACTTGGAACGATGTGAGTCTTTACAAAAATTAGATCTTACTCTTAATTTTATTGGAGAAATTGTTAGCGTGGAGAGTCTAGTGGATAATTACAACTTAGAGAACCTATATCTTACGGGTAATCCATGCACAGACTATGACAACTACAGGGACTTCGTGATTGGGACTCTTCCACAACTAACAACTTTAGATGGTGTTGATATTGAAAGATCTGACCGCATCAAAGCTCTGCAGAATCTAAGAATTATTCGCTCAGACATATTGTTCGAGCAGGAGAACTATAGACATCAAAGAAGAAAGCAAAAAACGAGATTAGAAAGGGATATTAATGACAAATGGGAGAACGAGTATAAAGATATGGATCCAGACGAGAGGAACAAAAAGTTTTGGGCTGAAAAGTGTGAACACGCGCCCGAAGTACGTCATGAAATAGAAAAAATGAGACAGCTGAAATTAAAAAGCTATGAAACTCCGGAAAAGAAAGAGGAAAAACGTCAATATAAATATTTCGCTCCCGACGGGAGACCTTTTAATATTAATCAAGCTAAAATAGACTTTCTGTTCAGCGAACACGATCCTAGTTGCTATGTTCTCGATCTAGCTGTTTACAAACACATGGATACGAATTTGATCGATGTGGACGTACAACCGAATTATGTTCGAGTACTCATCAAAGGGAAAATATTTCAACTTCATTTACCGCAAGAAGTGGACATATCAAAGTCTACCGCTCACCGTTCACAAATCACCGGACGACTACTGGTCACGATGCCGAAGGCTAACTACGTCATACAGAAACCGGTAGAACCAAAAATAGAAAACAAGAAGGCAGCTCAATTATACTCCGAGCATAAAGTGGAGGATTGTTGTTACGTAGACCAGTCTAAGAGAGAATTCCTAGAGATCGGTCCCTCGGATCACGCTTTGGATTTCACTAAAATGACTAAAGCTAATTCCGTGCCTGAGTATATCGACCCGAGGCTTAAGTTGGGGGAGAAAGAGCCGTCGCCTGGGTTTGTTGATAATCCGGAAGTACCCGATCTAATCTGAATTCAACGGAAACGAAGGTTGTATTCAAGTAAACAAAAGGTATCTGATATTCCATATTTATTAATACGCTTATTTAATTTATACTAAAGTACTTTAACGCGAATATTATTTGCATTAAACAATTATACAAGCTTCACATTTAATATTTAAATACTTAATTATAAACTAGGTTGATACATATCTTACAAATAATTGCACTTATTGGCAACCTGACTAGGTACTATATTAATAATACTTAATATGGTACGTGTTACATGACATTATATTGATTCGAAAACATGGGACATATTTCTTTTTAATTTCCCTACATAAGTAGTTCCAATAGCCTCACTTGAAGAGTTCTGGGATTGAGAATGAATTATCGCGCACCTTTTAGGAATATATGTATGTAAAATAAATAAAGAGGATTATTAGAATAGTTCACATTTACAGCTAAGTGAAGGATTTGTAAATGGATAGTTTAAATTTGTCGGCTTTCAATAATTTCTGGTGGCGACCAGCCATTAGAATCTGGCTCTGGTGGTGCGACCATGATTGATAGGAAACCGTCAACATCTCGCATTTCTTTTGAGGAGAATTTAGCTGATATCTGGTGGCGACCAGCCCATGGAGGGGTCAATTTGAACTCTGCTTTCGCCATCGCTCCAGGGGCAACATTCTGTAAAAAATATAAATTATTTGATAAATATTTGCCTATTTACTGTATTTGAAGAACTTAGCTGAAAATCTTTATCCACCTACGGACAGACAGCTCCCTCTAGCGGGAAAACTATGAAGTACCAATAAAAATGTTCTCAAGTTAGATTGAGTCACAGCGGCACTACTTGCAAACTTATTACAACTTAGTTTTACATCTTGAGCATAGATGGCGCTACTAACTAACAACTATACTTCATAATGTTGGCTCTACTATTGACTCAACTTTGCATTTTTGCCTTTATTAATAATATCACAGTAATTTAAATTGTTCTTATTTTCAGACTGTTAATGGTTTACCTTTTTCTTTGCTTATGATATTTTACAGTTATGAAACATTAATGTAGGTAAAGTCAAAGTATTTTGAAAGATTTACTAATGTAGAGTCGTATCATAAAAGCCACTCACCTCCTTCAATTCAATTTTAAGCTGTTTATCTAATCCCGGTCCTTGAATGTAGAACTTTCCACTCCTCAACGGAATAGGCAGAGGGTTTTCTACCTGTACCGTGACATTGAACTCTTGTCTTGACTTCGGTTTTCCGTCTATACTTATCTTGATGTCAGGGTTACGCACTCTGAAGTCATCTTGAGCGAAATAGTCGAAATTTCTTTCTACTATGGTAGCTAAGCAGACGATGTTGAATGATGCCTAAAATGATAAATGAATTAGGTATAAGCCTTTTGTTGATTTACTGCTCTTCATAACTAATCAATCACTATCATATTCTTGTAGATACTGGCTTGTAGGTGTATTACTTGTATCGGGCATCAGAAACTACGCGCAAATACACATCTAGACCTACATTAACAATTGTGAATCACACAGATATTACTCTAAACCTCACACGGGAATCGAACTCGCAACCTTCTGTTTGACACCCAGGCATAGCAACTATTGTTCCATTTGGGTCTCACTTTCAGAGAACACATTAGGGAACATACCTACGCGTAGCATGCAATGCACTATTATTCCTAGTTCGATGTTTATTTTGTATGTTTCTATGTCAAATATTATAGAAGTTTTTAAAAGTACTCTACCTGATCAATAAGCTTCTTGTAATAATCATCAAACGTCACCAGCATGTTGACTACTTCCTTGCTCTCTGGTGCTAGACTTATGTCAAACTCTGATCGTTTGACACCGTCTCCTGTCACTCCTGTATACGTCACGGTATCAACACGCAGTACTCCCTTAACTTTGTGAGGAGTCACTGATGAACGGTTCTTCATGTGTAATATCTGTAAAATAATAATAAATAATAAAATCTTTTGAAATTAGTTAAATAATATCACTGACGGATAGATTAAGCAATAAAAGCCGTTGGTCTCCACTGTCATACTAAATTATTGACAGTCATGGCGGGTAGGTAGAGTCTCTGACTGGTTGCAGTCGCTCCATGTGAAACACTAATATTCTTCCAAATCTATTAGATTTGTCTAATTGAGGTCGGTCTTTAACCATGGGATTAGATATGGGATAAAGAATCAGAAGAAGAGTATATCCTAAAAATAGTACTTACAACTGAAAAGTCTTGTCCTATCTTGATATTATCCTTTAGCTCGAATTCAAACAGAACATCATTGAATGCATCGTTAAGGTAATATCTTGCGAAGATACTTTGAGACTTCCTTAGGGCTTTCTCCATAGTCTCCCTTTCCTTCCATGTCCGCTCTGGATATTTGTAGGTGTTTGTGATATCCTGCAATACATATTCAGACAATTACCCCTACTGTATTAATAATGCTTTTATAGGTGAAAGATTACGGCACTATTTGTCCTACAGTGTTAACAAGATCGAGCACCGCTCTTGAAAAGATTTCATTTCCATATATTTATTTTTACTTGTGGTTCTTATATTAACTTACCTCTCTTTCCATCTTTCCAATAGCTTTAGTAGAAATATTCTGACCAATGGACGTCGTATCCCGAGCTAAGAGTTTCAGTGGCTGGATTTCTCCGAAGTACTTCCACATTACCTAAGAACAATCATCAATCGAAATTTTAATATATTCTATTCATAATTTAATATCAGTAATTAATTATTAGTATGTAAGGAATATCCATACCTTATCGGCATTAACTTGTGCAAACACATAAGTAGCATCATAAGGTCTCTGCAAATCACCATCTCGAACTGCTCTTAGCGAAGCTGGACCACATCGGTACATATCCTCTGAGGTTTCCTGAGGAGTGGCGTCAATGGCTTGCCAACCGCCATATTCAGTGCCTAGGTCAGGTCTTTCCATCCATACCTGGAATTGAATAATATGTATTTTATTTGAAAAAGAATCGAAGATAGATCCTGTTGCTATATTTCCGATTGTAAAAGACCACGAAAGTAGTGCCACAGAACTACTCAACATGGTTCCTCGTGAGGAACCATGTTGAGTCAAATTAATTTAAAAAATAGCTTACTTCATTCCAAACATGATAATTCCAAACTGAATCTCTTGTGAACTCTTCAAGTGTGTTACCATCTTCGTCTTTAATGATGTCAATAGTAAGACTTCCTTGGCTGTCGTGTGCTGCGTCATAGCCTGTTACTGGTCTGCAAGGGATACCCAGTGCTCGGCAAACTGAAATAATAGAGTATAATTTAGTTAAGTACCTATATATTATGGTAAACGCTGATTTAGAAACAAAACTAAACTTACTTGTGGTCATAACTCCTGCATAGACCCAGCACTGTGCGTATTTCACGGGCTTCTTTTTCTCGTAATACTTTTGAAGTATTGATAGAGAGCCCACCCATTTTAGCGGATGTGTGCCACCGTCGTAATCGCTCAGCTCACTGCCCCAGTTACCGAACAACACTCCGTTGTCATCCTGAACATTCACTGCAGCTGAAAGTGCTCGAGATGTTCGAATTGGGTCACCCCGGGCCTTTCCTTTGACCTAAATATTACAGAACAAATTTGTTAAATATTTTTATCGAATGTCCAGGGATCGGGGAAGTTTGTTAAGTGATTTTCTTGATTTTTTATCAATATTTAAACAATCATTTTTAGAAACAAGTCTAGTCTTTCAATTTTGGTAGTCCGTCATAATTCATTTAGAATGACGTCACAGCCTACATTTATCATTCAAACCTAACAAGACAAGACACTATTTAAGAAAAAATATTGGTTGCAAAAACAGTTGCATGAATTTAACCATACAAACAAACATTGCGAGTTGATTAACAGATTGTAATTAATATCGATACTTACTTTTCCAATTTCTCTGACTAGATAAATGGCGCAATCCAAAATGTCCTTCTCGTACTGGGCATAATTCCATGGAGTAGGTTTGATTCTATTGTACACTCCTCTAAACATAAGCCCTCCATCCTCTTGAACATATTCTTCACGATGACTGTGACCTAATATAATTCCATAATTTTACACTTGTATCTTACAAAATTTCTTAATTTACTGCCCGATTATTATTAACTAGTAGCTCCCCGCGGTTTCACCCGCGTAGTTCCCGTTCCCGTGGGATTACGGGGATAAAATATAGCGTATGTCACGCACTGATAAATTAGCTTTCCATTAGTGAAAGAATTTTTGAAATCGGTCCAGTAGTTTCGGAGCCTATTCATTACAAACAAACAAACAAACAAATCTTTCCTCTTTATAATATTAGTATAGATGAGGATTTTACCTGGCATGTAAACACTGTCATTTAAACACCAAGGATTGAAAAGAATGTAAATCGGTTGTGGGTGTGTGTAGCTTAGCGATTGTCCTCCCACAAGCCTCGTGTCTACGTCAATTTTCCATGCGGCAACTACGCAGTCAGCCGCTGCAGTCACCGCCACCATGAGATGAGAATCCATCTGGCCTTCGTAAACTGCATTCCATGCCCCCACAGTCTCGGTTCCCTTTTCAAGCAACGGCACTGCCGCTGATGAGTCATCAGACGGCCCACGCTTCTCCACATCTGCAAATAATTCATTCAATTATGCATTTGATACACAAGGTGAACTCAAAATAAACGTATCGACGTTTGAGGATGTGTTGTATGTATGTTTGGCCTTCGTACCTGAGACATAGAAAATGAAGGAAATAGCGTCTCGGTTGATATCGTATGGTCTGTTTAGAAGCAGGTCTAATTTGAAAGACTGTCCTCGTCTGACAACTAGACACCTGCCCACATCTCTAGTCATGAGATTGAATTTGTGCGTGTGATGGTTTTCTCCATTTGTTTCAATGCAGAAATCGATGCCTTGCACTGAGAGGACACCTTGTTTTGTTCCGTCGACGACATCTGAAATAAGAGAAATTGTATTACTAAAAGCTTTTAAACTATTTATATGGTATTATGCCTAAAACGAAATTTAAAATCGACGTAATATTTAATGGACATTTGTTCGTCATCGACAAAAATTTTCACGCAAGAATGATTGGCGGGAAGCCAACTTGTAAATCAAGGCATCTGACGATAACCTTTACCACTTATTAAAACAAGTTTGGTTTGCAAATGCAGATGGAAAAACAAACAGACATCATGAGACGTAAATAATTCATAGAAAATAATATTTTTTCCAATCATTTGTTATTTCATATAGAGACAATATAAATTTAATTTCAAATATTGCGCGTTAATATTGTCTATCGCCTAAAACTTGATTTGAATACAAATAAATTAAGTTAAAGTGATATTCTTAAAAGTATATTTTTTTAAATCAACTCAACTTTGAATGGGAGTGGAAAGTTGCTGTTTTTTGGTTTGGAAAAATAAAATAGTTTGGGCCCTTTGATTCGATATAGAAAGTAGAAGAAGGGCCGTTTTTCCGTATAAGTTTTTTTATATAAATTTAAAAAGTCTTAAATATTATAATTAAAACTTGCCTGGCTGAAAAGGTACAATAATATATTTGCGTCTCCTCCCAAAATAATATCTCCAAAGGTTTTTAAAGTAATCCATGATTGAACGATACCACTAAAACATTACGTTCAATAATGTAACACATACGCAAATACCTATTTTGGTATTTCGTTCATAACTCGCTAATTGTTCGAATCAACAACGTCTGATTCCGCGTGGTTATAGTCAAAGACTGAGAGATCAGCGTGGGTACTATGAAGTATACTCCTATATGTTCTATGATGATGTCACGGAGTCAATAAGACGTGAAAATCTACGTCCAGTTTACTGAGAAACATAATTCACATATCGTGAAGGATACGTAAATATTACTCATTGAGTGACAAAATGTGACCGAAAATCTGATGTCACTTGAAAATTCCATGGTTTATGTGTAACTAGTTTTGATGCAGTTTATGTAATCATTAGTTATGCTTCGCGGTTTGACTTTATATCCAATTTTACTATATATAAACCTTCCCCTTAAATAACTACTATCTATGGACATAAATGCGATAGACAAACTCCGGGAAGCAACTTTGTTTTTCACTATAGATTATTGGCACAAATCGAGTCGGCCACTTTATTTTCCGACCTCAATAAATGTTATAGCAATTGTCATTCCACAGTAATAAGTATGTTACACAGATCATATCATACTAGTAAATAAGTAGTTACTACATAAGTATTATGTATTATAAATAGAATATCTAAGTAATAATTTCTCATAAATATTTATTATCATTTATTGTCATTTTGTGCTAAAAAGCAAGTGCTAGAAATGGAGAGTGATGTCATTCAATAAAATATGTTTAGTATCTATTATTATAAATTCTCGGTTGTTATTCTGACAACTTGATTATCAAACAGAGTGTTAATTAAGTGTCGTATAAAATTGGTCAACAGCCATTTATGAGTGAATGTCCCGGCCCCTAAATTTGCGTGGCAACTATGAAATCGGTACTAAAAAATATAGTTATAATGTTTAAAACTTTTTTTTTGGTTAGATGAAATAGTCACCTATGTGAGGCACTAAATATTTCATTACTGGGATTAATAGGTACTCCAGAAAAAAATGTTAAA
Source organism: Timandra comae (assembly GCA_958496195.1). Lineage (NCBI taxonomy): Eukaryota > Metazoa > Arthropoda > Insecta > Lepidoptera > Geometridae > Timandra > Timandra comae. The sequence goes on along the minus strand of OY292355.1, from coordinate 4,372,490 downwards.
CCTCGAAATCTTTCATCGCCGTGTCTGTCCACAACTCACCTTGATGTGTATTATACCTTCTTGATGAAAACCTATTGGTTGAATACATTGAAACTTAGTTTTATATGATACTTGGATAGTTAAGGTATTGTTACGGAATACACTTAATCAAATATTTAAACAATACAACGAATGGTTACTAGAAAAACATTTGTCCCAGAACTTCCTTTCATCGCCATGTCAAAAACATTTTTAAACATATTGTTTCACCTAAAGACTTGCGTCTCCTTCTCTGTGTGCTAAACGTTGCCCAATAGTACCGCCTCAGTGCTCGACGTGGAAGGACGTGTCTACGTGCCTACGTTTTCAAGCTATAAATGTAAGTGTATCCCATTTTTGTTACTGGACAGTTTTTCTTTCATCGCCGTGTATAGGTATAACTTCTATTTGAACAAGTTTATACTCTTGATTGAGCATTCGATAGAATGCCCATACTCTTCTGTTTATTTGTGAATTGTTTAGTTCTTAAAAAACCTAATAGATTTTATGTAATTTTAAATTTTCGACTCGTTTCTCATCGCCATGCTTTCATTTCCGTGGTTTCCATAGCAAATATTTGCTATGGCAATGAAAAAAAAGACACGGCAATGAAAAAAACTTCATTGCCGTGTCTTTTAAAACAAATTACTTTCATCGCCGTGGCCAGGTCTTTCATTTCCGTGACTTATATTTTCATCGCCATGGTATGATTAGGCAAGGAAAACACCAGGACTCACAGCCGTATAGCAATATCGAGAATACCTGAGATCTAATTAGTCTCATTTTTGTTACGTTTGGAGATGGTTTGGACATTCCAGATTATCAACATTTTGCTTATTGCTTGCCCATCTCCACACAAATTCGAATCTCTTACTCGCAGCCTCTCTGATTACTGATCGTTCAGCCTAGGTATACAAACTTGCTCATGAATTCCAGGTCTGACAATTCTCCTGTGCGTGTGATCTGTTCAGCTCGGTCAGTGACCATAACCTTTGTCTTCGACTTGTTGACCTAAAGTCCTACTGTCTCGGTTTTGCGTTCTAGTCTGCTGAACATTTCAGCAAGTTCGTGCTCAGAGGATGTGGCCAAAGTAGTGTCATCTGCATATCGAAGGTTGCTGATCTTGTTCCTGCCAACAGTAATGACTCCCTCCTTTTAAGGCTCTCCTACTTATATAGTTTCTATAGTTATCATGGTTATTAGCACTCAAATTATTATGATTATACAGCGTTGAAATATTTCGAGTTTCCGATATTTCAACGCTGTTGCAAGCGCCATGATCACGGATGAACTCTCCTACTTATATTTCGTACTAGCAGCGCCCCGCGGTTTCACCCGCGTGGTTCCCGTTCCCGTGGGAATACGGGGATAAAATATAGCCTATGTTATTCAGGGTGAATGTAGCTTTCTAATGGTGAAAGAATTATTGAAATCGGTTCAGTAGTTTCGGAGCCTATTCGTTACATACAAACAAACAAACAAACAAATCTTTCCTCTTTATAATATTAGTATAGATATCCTATAATATTCGCCATAGATGTTAAATAGAAAAAGGAACTCTTTTTCAGCCTGCTCATCCGGGATGATATGCAACATAATCTTACTGGCTTGGGATATAAGTGCCACAGTCCGGTAGGGTGCACATTTTTTTTTACCCAGACTAGGCTAGCACTTGACTGTAACTCACCTGATGGAAAGCGATGGTACAGCCTAAGATGGAACGTGATCACCTAGAAGGTACCTATTGACTCGCGACTTAAAAAGACCCAGATTGTATGTTTAATTTGTATGTTGTGTGCAGGGAGTTCCAACACTCTCGCTATTCGCACTATAAAGGTGGACGCGAAACGCTTCGTGCGAGCTTATGGAACATCTACCATGTATGGGTGACGTTTATCGGTTTCCCTGCCCATTCGGTGGCAGAACGGAGATGGGGGAATTAAGCGGTGTAGTTCCGATGCGCACTCTCCAAAATGTATCCGATAAAAAACCCATAGGCTAGCAACTTTTTGCCGGTGCTCAAAACTCTGGAGTCTCTTGGTATGCTTCTCTAGGGACTCCAACCCCTCAAGTTGATATTTAGCTGATCCATCCTAAGGGTGCGAACAGTACTCCATGCACGACCGAACTTGTGCTTAATAGAGTTGGAGCAGCTATTCTGGCGTGAAGTACCGTCGCACCCTTGAGAGGACGCCTAGCTTTTTTGCAGCCAGTTGAGCCTTTGACTCAATGTATGAACCAAAATTGAGGGTTGAGGTCAGCGTTATTCCAAGAAGGTCAGGGTGGTCCACTATAGGTAAGGATACACTCCGGAAAATAGGAGCCAGTTCAAAAAGCGTCTTCCTTGCGGAGAAAAGACCCGCCTGGGTCTTCAAGGCATTGAACTTGATCAGATTGGCATCGCTCCAATCGGAGACTGCCCAAAGGGAAAAGTTCGTGTGATGGACCATAGCCTCTCTTAAATACTGTGTCTCGGCCGCACTAGCACGCGGGATGGATATGTAATCCTCTACAACTGTGCAATCATTTGCATACTCATAGGTTCTGGGCTTTGGCAGATCATTGATATGCAACAGGAAAAGTGTTGCAATGAGTACTAACCCTTGGGGAACACCGGTATTAATCGCCATTTGATCGGACGAGCATCCATCAAGAACGACCCGTATCGATCGATCCCGCAAGAAGTCCGATATCCACCCACACAAACTAACAGGCAGACCGTATGATGAAAGCATGCTTATAAGGCACGTAATTTTGTGGACCCCTTCTTGAGCAGGGGGATCAAAAGCGATTCTTTCCAATCTTTAGGCCATATATCATAGGGGTTTTATGTTAATCTTATAAAGAAATTCGATCAATTATTATCATTCGATGTGGCGTAGATAACCCGTCTGGGGGAGTATGCCTGTCCTTCTCGGAGACAGGCGTGTATATATTGTATGTTAGGATAATATAATACTCATGTCAGTATATAAAAAAAAATGTTTTATGTATGGATTTTCATTTCCGTGGTGATTCTTTCATTACCGTGGGACAGTTCTTTCATTGCCGTGGACGCTTGTTTCATTGCCGTGCACGCATGTTTCATCGCCGTGGCATGAAATTTTTAAACTTGTGTTATTCGTTAGTTTTTTAATTAATCAGCTTGATAATAAGCAAGAATACATACATTATCAAGAAGTATAATAAACGCTAATTATTTTTGAAAAAAACTTAAAAACAAAAAAATCCACGGAAATGAAGATTTTTGGGCACTTGTTGAAATTCACTCTTATTATAAAAGGTCAATTGATGGTAGGATCACGACTGTTCTATATAATACATACTAGCGTCCCGCCCTGGTTTCGAACGTGTACAATTTCACCGTGGACTTTCATAAATTTTCACAGCACAGTTTGGAGTAATTACGAGCAGTGCCTATTGATAAAATGTAACTTTATATCAAAGCTTTAACATAGTAATATCGCCTCTTATCGCTAAACTAAACAGTGTTCAAAATTATGGGCTAATATTCGAACTTGGTATCCATTAATAGGCTTTAATAGTTCTATTTTTATTGATCAACATATTCGGTATTAATTAATAATAGTGGGCTCTATACCATCTCCTGATTTACTTTACCTTGAAACAAAATAAAAACTAATAGTTATTCCTACACACTCCACAAACGGCAAAGCGTAGGTTTTTACTAATGCGAACATAATCCCATGTTAAGTATGTATGTGCATAATTGGCTGTATTGTAGGTTTATCAAATATAGATTTATCTTTTATATACGGCTAGCATAAAAAGTAGAAAATTAGAGACGACATGTGCACTAATATGTATGTGAAAAAGCCTTTCACTTTCTTCGCGGGAGGTGAAGTAATGTGTAATAGAAAAAAATACCAAAATAAACTATAACAACATGTTTTTAAAAGTAAAAGTAACTCAATGGCTTTTTAATGCCATAGGCCAACGAGTTAATTTTACTTTAAATAGACCTGCTAGTCCTGAGGTACGATTGGTTCGATTTCTGGACTGAGCAAGTTCGCTATAAGTATTCCAATCGTGGCTCAGGTTTAATCATAGAAATCAGAATACTTATTCTATGATGGGATTCATATTACGAATAGCACCACACGTTAAACAAGCATGATAGTTATGTATCCCTCCTGACAGTATTCAATATTGATGAATAAAAAATTAAACGAAAGGAAATTATCAATCTAACCAAGACATTTTTAGTTCACTCAAACACAAAATTACAATTAGTTTAAAAAATAAAATTTTATGTTTAGTTTCATTGTGTCTTATATTTATTAGTTCATCTCAGAAGACTGACATTCTCGACAGATGTCGGTAGTAAATTTTATTTTAGCTTTGAAAGCATAAAACTATAGTTTACTCACAGAATAAATAATCGTTAGTACTATTTGGTTTAACTGTATAGGATTAGAGCGCCCCGCGTTTTTACCCGCGTAGTTCCCGTTCCCGTGGGAATACGGGGATAAAATATAGCCTATGTCACACACTGATGAATTAGCTTTCCATTAGTGAAAGAATTTTTGAAATCGCTGCAGTAGTTTCGGTGCCTATTTGTTACAAACAAACAAATCTTCTATTTAATAGATGTTATTTCTCGTATTCTAAGACAATGTTTTCTTTCACAAAGTCACGTCCCGTTTACCAAACAATGCCTTTTTCAGTTTATCTTATGGAGACAATATTTAACGAGATATTTTACTTTGTTATATGTGACGGGATGTGATTATGTAACTGTTTGCTGCGCCATAGAAGTCTTAATTTTATAAATATTGGAAACTCCACGCCAAGACAAACATGCGCAAAAAAATTGCCTTGAGTGGAAATCGAACGCACATCAATTGTTATAATGATGACCTAGACGGAAAACTTACAGACAGGTCTTATTACCAGGTACTTAGGACACTTTTTCCTCAATCTTTCAAAGAGTGTATTTCTTTAATATGTAACATACTCGTACCTACGCTTTTGGTGTCTTTTTTAAAGAAATAATTAAGAGCGTATAATACTAATGCTAGCAGGCAACACCTTATGCGATGTGTTTAGACGTCACTGGGGCCTTGGTATAGGCTATATTTTATCCCGGTATGCCCACGGGAAAGAGAACTACACGAGTGAAACAACGCGGCGCTGCTAGTTGAGAATAAAACAACAACAAACGTAATAAAGTCAGTCTCAAAAACACTAAAGTATTAACGTTAAAATGAAATCGTTAAACCAAATCGGACAGTTAACATTAATTAAGTTTCAATGAAACATGATTCATTACATCGTTAACACATCGCTGTTCCATTCAACACTGCCATAATGACTGATGGATTCTAGAGCTTTTTGTTAGCTTCATTCGTAGTATTTGTGGCAAGACCTGCGCAAGTTCACCTTGACTTGACGTAATAAGACGAATTCACTTGACCATGTACAACAAAACGATATTTTTTACTACAGATAAAAAGGTATTTGCGTTCCAAAAAAGTGCTTGTTTACAAAAGCTTACATACTTAGAACTACTGCCTACATGTTATTTTTTAAACTATTCTCCCAGCAAGTCCCACTGCTGGGCAAAGATCTCTCACCAAATATTTTCTAGTACATTATTTTATTTATTTATTCAAAAAATACATGTTTACAAAGATATACATAAAGGTGCGAAAATAAACTCAAATGAATTTTACCGCGCACCAGTGAGTTGTCAAATGTTACACAATACTTATGTTACAGAGTTTACAATAACGTTTGTACATAGTATACATCAGCCTGTAAGATCATACTGTAAGGAAACGTTTCTCTAGTTGGTATCAATGAGAGAGAGAGAGAAAGAGAGTAGGAATGCTTAAAATAATAGTTATTTATGGTACAAGCGAGGTAAGTTGGTGATTACTTCCGAGGCGCTATTGAGGCCCGAGCCGTCAGGCGAGGGTCTGAAGATAGCCGAGGATAGTAATCATCAATACTCGCGTGTACCATACAACGTTTTTCAACACATTTGCGAAGAAATTATCATTTTTCGCTAATAAATAAACAGTTTTTCTTTTCGCGCGCATCCAACACAACAATGGTGATCGCCAAAGACTAAAAGAATATACTTATTAAAAAAAAATCGAATGAATGGAATCGACCATAGACCTACCAAAAGTAAGGCAACATAGTTGAAGTTTGTTTTTAAAATGTATGGACACCATTTTTTTGGTGTCGAAACTTTTTTAAAAACAAAGCAATTTAAAAAAACAATCTATAACTCTCTAGTGAATAAAACGTGTCATTATTCAACTGTTTTTGCACAAATAAGAGCCCCTTTATGAGCAAGTGAGTTGAAAAATATGTTTTATAAACTTTCCAGCTCCTTTGTCTTCTTTACCAAATCAGCTAATGTTAAAATCCAGATCCAGGCACCCAAAATGTTTTCAGTGTTTATAGAATCTGAACGTGCTTATGACGCTAAATAATGCGTTTAATAATAATCGCGGTGTATTTACGTCTTTTAAACACTAGTTACCAGGCATTTGGTTTCGAGGAAATATTCACAACGGTAGTAATATACATAAGTACTTATGGGTAAGGAATATTATGGAATTTACAAAATGTATTTTCAATTTATTATTATTTCAGGAATTTGTCATCGTCATCTTCCTGTCCTTATCCCGCTATGTGGATCGAATAAATTGTTTGGAAAAACTATTAATTGGCATTCAAAAATAATTACAATAGTGATTAAAGGTACAATAGTGAACAATGTGAACACTTTCTAAACTAATAAATAACAAAAACAATGCATACTAAAACATTAAATTAATTGTAAGTATATTATTATGACAAAGAGTAAGTACTTACTGAATGATATTATATTTTTATACTTACTTAAAAGTATCTATATATATATCAGTATGGGTTGCTCATTATTATGTAATCTAGCTACACTAAGGGTGCCTGTGTTTTGGAGTGGGTTTATATCAATAGTGCAATGTGGATATATGTAGAACTCACGAACTCTCGATCACCAGGCCAACATACCCATCATGGCAATTGCCGATTTAAATCTATTTAACACTACTAGACTAGGTTTCAAGGTACCATATACAAATTATATACAAAATTGTTATGGGTGCCAGCCATGCCTAAATAATAGGTTGACATTTACCTGTAACCTAATCATTATTCAACATTCCTTCATAATAAATAGGAAGTCAATTATCACAGTAATTGAAACAACAATCATAAATGTATCATTGTTTACAATGTCTCATAATTAGCGGTAATTTAATTAAACCTTTTAGAACAAAACATTTAGTAAAAAATAGTTTATTCATTACATTAGTCGTAGAATCACTTTTTTAATGAACGTTGAAACTCTTGTGTTAGTGCTAAATATTTCTTACAGACTGAGGTAATGCAATATTTATATGGCATGGATGTCGTAGTCATTTCTAAGAATTGAACACTTCATGATATGACTAAATGTTTCATGAAACGGTTGTATTTTCTTATTAGAGACTACTTTAACGAGTTATTGTCGATGACATGTTATATCATACTAATATTATCAACTAGCCGCGCCCCGCGGTTTCGCTCGCGTAGTTCCCGTTCCAGTAGGAATTACGGGATAAAAGGTATCCTATGTGTTATTCTGATGTACTTATAAGCTAAAATATTGTAAAGTTTCATTTATGCGTGAAAGAGGAACAAACATCCACACATCCACGCTCACAAACATTCGGCTTTTAATATTAGTAGCATACCAAAAGCATTTTCGTAATTCTTTTACATTAGTACCGAACGCTGAATTGGTAAAATTTTGATTCAATCAACTATGGATGTATAACAGGTCAGAAGGTTTAAATATTTTTAAAATAGGTTCACTAAAGTTTAATACTTTATAGACAGAAGTTACACATTGATTATGTCTTAGAAAACACAGCTCCGTAATTAGTTGTGTTTATACAGCTGATTGTAAAACTCGTTATAAAACTATTACAGTTGGAAACCTACCTATAGATATACAAAATATAAATAGTAGTATGTTATTAAGTTTATAAGGTATGCTAACTGCGAACTAGTCGGTGAACAGTAGCGGTACAGAAGGCCCCTTGAGACTTACCAGTTAAGTATAAAGTGCTAAATATAATACAAACTCTACATTTTGAAATATTAAGACGTATTCACGTTAACATTGAACGTTTGAGAACACAGCTGGTGTTAACCACTCCTCCTATATTTATAAACCACTTGGAAACGGAGACGATAAATAAAATGAGACATTTATTTGATCTATACTTTTCTTTGTTGATTTGCGCAACCGGTTTGTGTGACCTAGCTTTACCTTAAGTACCGTTTACATGATACTAGTTTTGCCACGCGGTTTCACTTGCATAATTCCTATTTATATTCTGGTAAAATAATCTGGTTAAGGAATATCAGTAAGCCCTTTCTGTACTTTTGATTTCCATAATGATCAGTAAGTAGAGCTGTTACGACGAGAAAGAGTAATAAATTTATTTTCTCATAAATAAGTAAGTACCCAATATTAATTATAATAGTATGTAGTTCGGAAATTTGCAAAAAATATTTATGCACATTGCATAAATCATAAACCTAATAGGTGAACTATATAATAGGTACATAAATCTAGTCTCTATGTAAAAAAAAATTTGAAATCATAATGTAAACATTATAAAACGCTTAACTCTGGCGTCTCTTATTCTCCTTGCTTATGATAAGATGATATCATCTACAAAATTGATTACCTATATTATTGTAAATTATTACGTGTTAGTAAATATTTGAACTTTGACCTACCGTTAGAGTCCAATTGAGGAGGTCTTGGCAATTCCTTGAGATCGTAGGAGTCAGATCTTCCTCCGAAGCAAATGCATCGACTAGTTGCACAGCAATGAGACAATTTACTTTTAACAGTACCCATTATTTCAAATATCTTAAAACACTTATAAAATTAAAAATTTCTAAAAAATATTTTTATCACTCAAACTAAGATTAGATCATTGCCTTAAATTGTCTATAAGAATCATAAATATGTAAACAAGTATTGAACAGTTAATAAAATAAAATTGTTTTTTATAACTGCGCGTGCGCCGCTAGCCGCGTATAAAGTGGTTATGCGCGGGACCGCATCTTGTATACCTTGATGATGGTACAGACGTGACCTCTTATCAGCTGGCTCACACACTGGATCATCCCGAACCATGCCAGTTTTAGGTACAGTCGTGATTCATTTCATACCACTCATAGTACTGTTCGAATCCTTTGACGTAAGTATGTAAGTAGTTTACGTACTTTGATGAATGGTATGTATACGTACATACTTCTACACTAGTCTACGCTAATATTATAAAGAGGAAAGATTTGTATTTTTGTATGTAACGAATAAACTCAAAAGTACTGGACCGATTTGAATAATTCTTTTTTCATTAGTAAGTTACATTCACCCTGAGTAACATAGGCTATATATGAACCGTCCGCTAACCGTTGAATAAGAAACATCTGTTTAAATTGCTCCGCATAATAATTAAAGTTTTTAGTGCTAAAAGTGTAATTTAAGTGTTAAAATTTATGTGAAAAGGTGAAGAAAGTAAATATTATTTCAATAGTGTATTTTTAATATCAAACAAAAACATATATTTCTCATAATAACTAAAACAAAACAACAAGTGCATTAAAATCTGCCCGAGTTCGATTCAAAAATTTGCCTCCGGCTTGAACGCGTAAGTGTATACTAAATCACGATCACTTACGACCTTTTTCGCGTCGATACGCACTGCAGCCGTTTGGGACCTTTACTACTGTAAAAACGGTCATCATTCGTTTGGGGGCATTTATTACCGTACGTCAATCAATAATACACAATATTAAGGTATAAGTTGGTGGCCGACCGCAGACCACACGAAGCCGACCACACGAAGCCGGCTAATGTCATTATGACACTTCGTAGCTTCACGTAGCTGAGGTCTTGATTTCGAACCCGACTGCAGGCGACAACTGCACATGGCAACAGATGATGACATCCAGTTCGTTCGTTCCGAGTCTTAGAGTAGAAAGCCAAACGGAGACAATAAGAGAACAAATTTGATAATAGAAAAGTCTGTCAATTTCTGCGTGGAGAGTGCGGTAACGCACACACAGACAATTTCACACCAATGCAACTGGGGGTGACGTAGCTACGAACGTACACGACCAAAATTATCAAACACTAGTTGCAATTTACGCACACTTGTACATTCTCACACAGGGCCGTACCTATACGTGCAAGAGATGACGTCAATTTAAAGTAAGCGACACTAGTGCTTGATACTAACGATAAATTTGCTGTCAATGATTTTTGACTATTAAGTAAAAAAGCTATATATTCGTATACCTATTATGAAAAAGCGGACTGACTTAGATTCCGAACAGAACATTTTTTTTTTGTTTTTGTAAGTTAGTGCATTATTTAACAATATTACATAATACTTACAAGTGATAAGTGGTATTATCCTTTTGTATACTTGATGATTCTGATCGCTTTTTATACATAAAAATACACAGCAATTTGGCATTTTTGTTGGGTATCATTCGACGCGCACTGTCATTTGCTGAATGACGCGGAACATGCGCGGAACGCGAGGCGATTAGTTTTTATAAAACCATAAGCCCATGGGCATTCTGCATTCTTAAACCTTTGACAGAGGGGAAGGCCTCCCAGTTTTCGCTCCGTTTGGCTTTCTACTCTAAGTTATGGGTGCTTCGTGTAATAAGATGTCTGACGTTGAGTGAGCGATGAACTATCGGCTAGTTTCTCGCCCAAGAAAAAGACAGTGAACATACATTCCGTGTAAACAAAAGAGATGCACATATTATGTAATTACAAGATGAAATCCCGGCTTCGCTCGGGTGAAATTTGACTCGTAAATCATATAATACACATCTATCTAGGTGAAAAATGTATGTAGATATTTCTGAAATCATCGATTCTCAAGGAATATTATAGGTATAATAAGCAAGGCATAGATAGCATAGCGTTCGTTGTGTTTAATATATAAGTATAGTAAATAAAAACTGCAAAAGATTTTCACACAAATATTTTTAATTTTAAATCAACTAACACAAATAATTTATTAACAAACTTTCTGTAAACCTATTTGTTTTAAGCACACAGTCTTCCAAACCACGCGCACATATAATAATATGAGTAACATGTCCCTGTACTTCGTTCGTAGGTACTTGAAGTAACCGATACGGTGGGCTCCATCTCCACAACACGTAGAGTGACCTCTGTTACTGTAGAAGGGGCGGTACCACGTCGGTTACGGGACGGATTCGGTCGAAGTTTCCTCTCTACCAGGGTGAAGCCATCCACGTCGACTTTCTCTGCTGCACTTACTGCTACTTGCTGTTTCTTAGGTGCAGCTACGCTCTTAACCTGGATAGTACGCACCAGATGAGGCTTGTTGGTTGCTTGGTTTGCGGAGCGGCTGGCGGGATACCTGCGCGTAACTCTTCTGCTAAGGGGCACGTGTAGCAGAAGAGGGCGCAGTTGGCACGGGGGTCGGTGTATCTGTTCGTTTCGTACTCGCCTTTGTTAATAGTAGTGATTATTCAGCCGAACATTGAGGCAGTTGTTGCGACACGACGTCTTGTGTGTTGGTACAAACGCAACGCAACGGTACAAAATCAACAATTGCTACTTTTCTACGTATCCGTGTTTTTACTATTTAAAATTATACGAAAATAAAAAAATAAATATAACGTCGAGCGAATAAAATAGTCAGACATGACATGAGTCTGTCAGACAACTGAGACAACGTTCGATCAAAATTCAATTCAAAAAAGGTTTCGTTTACGGATAAAATGTTCTTGAAAATGAAAATATCGAGTAATTAGTGTACTGTTTCTTCAATTAACAATTATTCTATTCAATTTAATTTATCCATAATTAATTTTAATTTAATCTTTCGTTAACATGGAATGTACATTAGTAGGATATTATTGGGCATTCTACCCCACCTGCCGTTCCTACGTCTCACTCCGTTCGCCTTCGTCACTTTCGGTGTGGTAAAATGCCCAATAATATCGTATGGAGTAGGAGCCGTTCAATATTTCCGTTTTAAAACTTGATTTACTTACTTGTTGTACTCCGCTCGCCTTCTTCTTATAATATAAAACAACACATCACACAACACATATAACTTATCGCACATATTTCTTCTACTAATGGAACTATACGAGCATAATAAACTAAAATTCAGGACAGATTGTCTCATGTCTCTTCACAGAGCAAGAAATAGCATGCACCTACAGACACATGCACATTCTATTTCTATGACGCCAGATTGCGCACCAAGGACATCCAAATTTTAATGTAATTAACTCATACAGTCGACACTAGCTTACATGTTAACAAATAAGGGTGCTTGCTGCTTGAACCGCTAACCTAAAATTCAGGACAGATTGTCTCATGTCTCTTCACAGAGCAAGAAATAGCATGCACCTACAGACACATGCACATTCTATTTCTATGACGCCAGATTGCGCACCAAGGACATCTGAACTTTAGGATACCGTAAACATTAAACTAACATTTGGGACAGATTGTCTCATGTCTCTTCACAGAGCAAGAAATAGGTACACCCAAAGGCACACACACATTCTCTTTCTATGGTCCCAGATTGGACACCAATGACATCCAAATATTAATTTAATTAATTCATTCAACTAACACTACCTTAGACGTGAACAAACAACTACCTACTGGTTGCTCTGCTGTTACTTACTTGTTGCGTTGTTTTATTAAGATACTTTCACACTCATACAATCGCCTTCGAAACGGTTCGTGCGCCGCCACCATCCCGTGCTCGCACGTGGCGCAGTATTTTATTTTATTAATCTTAGGTAAACTTACGGCTAGATTCATGTATATAAAAATGAAAAAGCGGTTACAAACAGAAATTTACTAGTTTCCACAAATAAAAACACATGTTTTGTTATCTAGCTACAACACATAAATTTAATTAAAAACATATCATTTAAGTTTCGCTTGAGTTTAGTCAAAGAAGTATCAAACACATCTATATCAATAGATTTAACTACTTGCTCTAAATAAATATGATAAGAAAATTAAATAAGATATCAATATGTATAGTGTAAATGAATCTTTAGAGTCTCAAAGACTGCAAAATTGCATTATAGGTAAATTTGCGATATCCGAACTTTATTATACGACCACCTGTATGTATGAGATTTCGTTTTATTAAGATGCTTTCACACTTATACAATCTTAGGTAAACTTACGGCTAGATTCATGGAAGTATATAAAAATGAAAAAGCGGTTACAAACAGAAATTAACTAGTTTCCACAAATAAATATTAAATTATGAACAGTTGCAAATATGTTTCCCGTAGACAGTACTTACATATAAAAACACATGTTTTGTTATCTAGCTATAACACATAAATTTAATTAAAAACATATCATTTAAGATTCGCTTGAGTTTAGTCAAAGAAGTATTAAACACATCTATATCAATAGATTTGACTACTTGCTCTAAATAAATATGATAAGAAAATTGAATAAAATATCAATATGTATAGTGTAAATGATTCTTTAGAGTCTCAAAGACTGCAAAATTGCATTATAGGTAAATTTGCGATATCCGAACTTTATTATACGACCACCTGTATGTATGAGTTATTTCCATGTATTCAAGAATTACTCAGCATGTAAGATGATAATTGTGCATGTTACAGTCTCTGATTAAATTTGTTTTTTAGGGGAGTTCCTAATCAATGCAATTAATTTAAATAGAAGATGTTCCTAAACCAGTTTTGATAACTTTGCTTATTATTTTATACTTAATGTTTCATAATAAATTGTTAGTTCTATCAATCTAGGAATTACTTGAAAGATGAATCATAATAACAGTACCTACTAAGCCTTTAGATGAAATGATTATGAAAGTTCGTTTAAGTCGTTAAGTAGATGATATCGGAACTGGAATCAGAATCGGATGCTGAAGAAGAGAATGTGTGACAAAGTAGGATTAAATTAATGAAATAAAATAATACCTACATTGCTAATCAGTCTTTTTAATTTCAAATACAAACAATAGAACGCCAACCGAGGCGTTATAAAATCAATCATTATTTTAATAAAATAATTATGTATTGTAATTGTAATTGCAATCTGTCAAATTTCTGCAAAAGATTTTCAACTTTACCACAAAGCTGGAAGGTTCACGTTCGATTGTCAAATTTGAGAGATTCCCTATGCGACAAGTATAAACAGGTTTATACGTGTTGATCGGAGGTTCAAATCAATCATAAATTCCGACTAATGACAAGTTTTACTGCAACATATGAACTAACTTTTTGACGCGAGTTCGTTTCATGGATTAGTCTGCACAAAAAATGTTTCCACGATTTTTTCTTTCAGTTCGTTTTTATTTGCATCTATGAAAAAATGTTTTTTTAATTCTTTATTTCACATGTGTGATGTCAGGTAAAGTTTTACATCAAGGTTTATTAAACAAACATACTTACTTTATTACAATTTTATAATGTAATCAAGAGTGTCATGTAGGTATCGTCTTCATCTTTGTCTTGTGTGTGAATTCAATCACTACGATTTAATTGAACGTAAGTAACATAAATTAGCCATACAACTGTAAGACCATACAATTAAGGTTTAATTTTCTTTTGGAATAAATATTGCTGAAATGGTATTTTTTATGAATAAAACCAATCAATTTTGATCACAATATAACATTCGCTCCAGTATCTTCCAGTGTTATACACCAGTTACTTCCGCAACCTCCAACTTATAAAATGTAAGTAAGTACTATTAAATTTATTGAATTTGCATTTAATCGCTACCCAGCTACGGACCTGGTTTTTGCCTGCCGGCTGGTGTATCGGTAGTATATCGCTACTCAGCTACGGACCTGGTTTCTGCCTGCCGGCTGGTGTATCGGTAGTATATCGCTACTCAGCTACGGACCTGGTTTCTGCCTGCCGGCTGGTGTATCGGTAGTATATCGCTACTCAGCTACGGACCTGGTTTCTGCCTGCCGGCTGGTGTATCGGTAGTCTTAATTAAGACATAGTTATTAGTTCCAAAGTTAATCATTATGTGTTCCATTGCAGGTCTGACTCCGATGTATATCAGTCCCGACCGACAGCTGTAGCCGAGGTGCAGCCTAAAAAGAAGGTGTCGAAGCGCAAAGCATCCGCGACAAGGTCATCGGAATCTAAATCAAGGTAATTTTGTATTACTGCTTGTACCTATAGGTCCTTGGTGTGTATGTTATGTCAATTAAAATGATATACACAGTTAAACGTTGGTTAGTAGATTTAAAACTGTAACGCAGAGAGCGTTGAAATCAATTTCCATTAAATATTATTTGTTATTATATAACATAACATCATGCTTTCTATCTTCGTAGGGTTTGACAGAGAAGTACTTATATAATACACCCTCAATTCGTTAATTAAAAACTAATGTTATGTAATGTGTTGTGTAAATGATTATAAAGAATATGTTAAATTGTTTACAGTAAAAGACACACTACGGGCTCGGACCTCTTTGGTTTCGAGGAAATAAATAAATTATCATCACCGACCTCAACCGACTTCGGTTCGAGCCTGACGAGCCGTGTTGCCAACGGCAAAGTGCGGCGAACGGCGGACATCCAAGGGGACTTTTATGTGGAGGTAAGGGTGTATAATAAGGCTGAGGTTGTCTCCACCCCTAAAGAGCATCGGTGGAAGAAAGCCTCGGTCGCTCTTAAGGTCCAGCTGGACCGAGACACGCCGCAGTGGGACGGGCTTCAAGTGTTCATGAGACGGACACATGAGATGTTCAATGATTCGGAGCCCGTCTTCTATAGCGATAACACATTTTAACTAAATATTTAAGTTGATAGAATAGGCACCAGGTACCTTGTTATTGTATTTTGCGACCGTACATTATAATTGCAATAATAATAAATTATATTGCAACATCTAATAGTAAGTTTAAAACTAATTTAATTTAAAATGCCTTTCTGTACTGTTTGTAACACATCTGTTGAGCGCAGTCACTGGACAGGTCACCTACGTAGTAATAATCATAAAAACAAAACTATTTCGCATTTTTGCGAAGGTGTTGAAATAATACATTCTGCATTTCGTAATCGTATAGCTTCTTATAGAGTTATCGATCCGTCTGAGAATTGTTCTCTAGAAACATTTCTTAATAATAATTGGGACAAAATTAAAACTTTAATTGACATATCTCTTAAAGAACATGCTTGCCTAAAAGTTAATTTCGAATATTTTGCTTTGTTTTTAATGTTTAAAAATGATTCTCAGGATATGAAATCATTTGCCACAAAAAACGTTACTCTGCATCAGAATTATGAATTTGATTCATTAATGTCTCAGATAAAAAATACTTTAACAAAAAAGATAGAAGAATTTCAGGACCGAGACAGTGGATGGACGTTCTTGAGTAGTTCTCATTTGGAAGTCAATATTAACAAATATCAACCGTTGCGCGGTTCAGGCTTTATCGAATTACCTCCTGCAATAAAATCGAAAAAAGCATGTGTTAATATCCGCAATAATGACGAGTATTGTTTTTTATGGTCTGTTGTTGCTGCTTTATATCCAGCTAAGATTCATCCTGAAAGGGTATCTTCTTACCCTGATTTTCGTAACGTTTTAAAGGTAAAGGACATGTCATTTCCAGTGAATTTCTCAGATATTGCGCGGTTCGAAGTGAATAACCCTGAAATTTGCATTTACATTTATGGTTTAAAAAATAATACTGTCATAGGACCGCTTTACAAACCAAAAGCCTTAAACGGAAAGGTGATTCATTTACTTTATTTAGAAAGAGATGATTTATCACATTACTGTCTCATTAAAGACTTGCCGCGACTTGTTAAAAATCAAATAACAAAACACCACAGTAAACTGTACTTTTGTGACGCTTGTTTAATGTTTTTTAATTCATGCGATGACCTTAGTTCACATAGTTGTGGAGGTGTCGCCACTGAACTACCTCCAAGGGGTTCTTTCATTCAGTTTAAAAATTATAATAGAAAGCAAATTGTACCATTTGTTGTATACGCCGATTTTGAAACAATGCTAGAACGCTATGAATCTTGTGACCCTGACCCCACTAAGGCGAGTACTGTAACGCGACAGCGACATGTGCCTGTAGCTTACGCTTATCATATCACATGTACGCTAGACGATACCCACAATCGTTACGTTTCTTATCGCGGTGCGGATTGTGTGTCAAATTTTGTGAAGTCTATCTATAAAGATGCACAAAAAATTTACGATATTTTAAAAAATAATGTTCCTATGATTTACTCAAATGATAATGCTCGTGACTTTGAAAACGCGATGACATGTCATATTTGTTAACACTTCTTGTTGGGTGATAGGGTTCGCGATCATTGTCACTTGACTGGTAAATATCGTGGTGCAGCCCATAGTTACTGTAACATACAATACAAACTGCCAACATTTTTGCCAGTATTTTTTCATAATTTATCCGGATACGATTGCCACCTTTTCATAAAAGAATTAGGTGAAGCTCCTGGATCTATTAAAGTGATACCGAAAACAAAAGAAAACTATATTTCATTCACTAAGTTTATTCCCATTTCTACCGGGGAAAGCATCCAGGTTAGGTTTGTAGATTCTTTCAAGTTTTTAGGAACTAGCTTAGAAAAGTTAGTTAGTACAATACAAAAACAAGACTTTAAACATTTAAAATTTTATTTTCCCAATAAAAAACAATTAAACTTACTCACCCGTAAAGGAGTGTATCCATATGACTATATGTCTCAATGGGAACGTTATGAGGATACGTGTTTACCCTCTAAAAAACATTTTTTTAACTCTTTAACCAATGAAGCAATTACCGATGAAGACTATGAACACGCTCAGTCTGTTTGGTCAGTATTTAATATTCAAAACATGGGTATGTACACAGATTTATATCTTAAAACAGATGTTCTTTTGTTAACAGATGTATTTGAAAATTTTCGAAAAACTTGTAAACTACATTACAAGCTCGATCCCGCGTTTTATCTTACAGCACCAAGTCTATCTTTTGATGCAATGCTTTTACAAACAGGGGTTCAATTAGAATTGATTAGTGATGTTGAAATTTTTAGAATGATACAAAAAGGTATTCGGGGAGGTGTTTGTATGTGTTCCAAAAGACATGCCAAAGCCAATAATAAATATTTAGATACATACGATCCAAACCGTCCAGATTCATTTATCATTTACTTAGATTGTAATAATTTATACGGTTATAGCATGTGTCAATCCCTACCCTATTCTGGTTTTAGATTTATGAATAGACAAGAAATTGATTTTTTACAATTGAACTTAGCAGGCATCAGTGATACTGCGGAAAACGGTTACATTCTTGAAGTTGATTTAATATATCCGGAGAATTTGCACATGGAACACAATGACTTTCCTTTTTGTCCAGAAAAATGTTTACCACCTGGTGGTAAGAATAAAAAGCTAATACCTAATTTGTACGATAAATATCACTATGTTATTCATTACATACATTTAAAAAAGTGTTTACACCACGGTTTAATATTGAGAAGGGTCCATCGCGCTATTACATTTAAGCAAAGTTGTTTTTTAAAACAATATATTGATATTAACACCCAGTTACGTCAAAAAGCAGAGTCTATGTTTGAACAAGACTTTTTCAAATTATTGAACAATAGTATTTTTGGAAAAACCCTGGAAAATAATGAACATCGAATAGACGTTAAGTTAGTAAACAAGTGGTGTGACTCGAACAATAAAACAAAAAAGACTGCTTGTGCTGAAAAATTGATAGCCAGCCCATATTTTCATAGCGCCTCTGTATTTTCTGATGATCTAGTAGCAATTCAAATGAAACCTTCGCGCGTACTTCTTAATAAACCAATATACATAGGGTTTACTGTATTAGAATTATCTAAGAGTCACATGTATGATTTTCATTATTCCATCATAAAACCTTTTTATGGTAACCGGATTGAATTGTGTTATACTGACACAGATAGCCTAGTATATGATGTACAGACTAATGACGTTTATAGAGATTTCAAGCTCCATTTTCTAAAATATTTCGATACCAGCAATTATGACTGTAACAACGACTTTAACTTACCAATTATGAATAAAAAGGTTCCAGGACTGTTTAAGGATGAAATGGGTGGCAACATTATCAAAGAATTCGTGGGACTGCGCTCAAAGCTTTATTGTATTAAAACTTTAAATAAAACAATTAAAAAGGCAAAAGGTACAAAAAAATGTATTACCAAAAATTTAAATATGTTAGATTATAAAAATGTTTTATACAATTGCAATGTTATTCACAAAAAAAATGTATTGTTTAGGTCAATAAAACATGAAATATTCACTCAGGACGTAAATAAAATAGCACTTTCAAGCAATGATGATAAACGATTGCTATCGTTTGATAAAGTTTGTACTTTAGCCTGGGGTAACGCAACTATATTTATGTAATGCATTACCACGATTTAAACGTAATTACAGTAGTTACATTTTTAACATGTATTTTATTTTAAAAACCTTACTATTATGAATATGTAGTTTGTTACTCTTTTAATAATGTGAAATGTACTTATTGTCTAGTAATGTGACATGTTGACAGCACTGTTGACGTAGTGGTTAAGCAGTCAATCGATTGCTGCGCTGCGTGTCATGATTCGATTCCCGTATGGAACGAATAGTTGTATGTTTTGAAGTTTCTTTTGAACCTAACTTTATTATGTAAACAATTCTACAATGTGTATTCTTGGTGTCCTTGTACTATTTAGAGCAGAGGTGTAACTATACGACCTCTGATATAGTTAGCTTTTAAGTGTACTTTGTACCTACTATAAATATATACTTAAATAAATAATATTTTATGTTCATAAATCTGTTTCATTTCCGTTCTTGATGACAAAACGCATTGCGCTGACTGGTTTGTGTAAATTAACACCGATCAGGTGCTCCCAAGTGACGTACTGTGCCGTGCGCACATAAGAATCAAGTTCAAACTTGTTATAAAAACGTGCGCAATGCTTTCTGGAGTACTGTTACATTACGTAAACATAATAATATTAGTCCTCCGTCTCATTTCGCTGATATTGACCGTACTGGTTGGACTTCTCAGTTTCTCATCATTGAATCGAAAACAGTAAGTAGTTTATTTTAAATCATTTTATATTATACTTAGGTTGATATTAATTCCCATTACTTATATTAACTGTTATTTTGTTTGTTTCAGATCATTAAAAATGTGTGATTCCCCTGACCTTATCTTTTCGCAATACGGGCAAGGTTTCCCGACTCCAAGTTTGAGCTGGCATGTACCCGAGCAACGACAATTATCTGAACAACAAAGACTATCCAATAAGAAACCAAGATCGAAAAGGGATTGTCAAAAGCGGAAGCTGCCTCTTTGCCAGTCATACGTTATAAATAATGAGAAGAGAAAAGGTCTGCGACTGATCCAAATACAAGTTTTGGACATAAGTGAGCAACAAGAATCTACAACTGCAAGTGATAATGAAGACTCGGTAGTTATGAGTGCGCAATACATAGTGAGTGAACCTGTGGACTATGTTATGGAAGAGACACTAGCATTAATAAATAAAATTTCCAAAAAACTTTGTGGGGACAATTGTTATTAGTAAGTAATGTAGTTTGAACTTTGTTTATATAATATAAAATTAATAATGTATTTTTTAAATGTGATTAATGATGAATGTACTGATTATAAATATTAAATAAAAATAAGTTTTGCTTTGTAAGTTAAGATGGTAAAATAAATAGAATATTAGCTCTAGTTAAATTGTAAATAAATATATGAAGTAATAAATGCTATATATGAAGTAATAAATGCTATATCATCTTTGACCGCTCGGTGAATAGTAAACATGTCCACGTTAAATACTCCGTCAAAATATCATTAATTATTCGTCAAAATTTAACAGTTTCAAGTAAAAGTTATATTATTCTGATTGCCTATTGACTAGATGTGTGTATAAGTGAAGATATCAACAGTTAAACAACAAGAAATTAAATATTTTACATCAATAAAATCCAGTGTAATATAACGTGGCGAACTGCACTGAAGCTAGATACAAGTGAGTGCACGCAACTTTCACGGTTAAGTGCAGCGCTTTCGGGTCAAATCTGCGTGACAACTGGTTTGACGCCATAGTGAGCAATCTTGTTCAAAGAGTAAGAAAGTAGAAGCGACCGTTTCGTTACCTATAAAATATTGCCTCAGTGAGGAATATTTATTTAAAAAAAAAAAAAATAATGAAGTGTGACGGTTGTTTAGTTAATCTGGCTGGTATTGAGGAACGTTATAAATGTAGTCATCTACGTTGTAAAAAAACATATTGCAAACTATGCTCTAACTTGACTACTGGGACAGCGGATTTAAAATCATGGATGTGTCCTGCTTGCCGCACCGCTGAAAGAAAGTCAGGGGATAATAGCTTGACGCCGGTTCGCGCAGGCCACTTGTCAGAGAACGTTACTGTGAGGAAGAACGCGTCGTCTAAACCGTCAACTCCGATCGCAGTGTCAGAGGTCAGTGAACTCACATCAGAAATTAGAATTCTGACTCAAGAAATTTCGTCACTTAAAGAGCGTTTAGAGACAGCCACCCTGTCTTTAAATAAATGTCACGAGCGCCTAGATGAACTGGGAGAAATCGCGGCGATAGCAGACGTCAGACTCAAAAAGCTGGAAGAGAGTGAAAAGGAGGTTCTGTCTCTTAAAAATGCTGTCAGTCTACTCCAACTCGAACTCAAGACACAAGCAAATAATCACGTCCGTAATGAAGTGGAAATCGTGGGCATCCCAGAAAACAACAATGAAAATTTAATCCATGTCGTTCTAATCACGGCAAAGAAGATCGGCATTGAAGTCAAGGAAGAAGACATCGATTGGGCGTCTCGTGCAGGTCCAAAACAAATCAAAAGACCAGATACTATGTCTAGCCTTCCCCGGCCGGTTGTTTTTCGGCTTGTCCGGCGGGCTAAGCGTGATTCTTTCATTAGAGCTGCCAAAACAAGACGGAACCTAGTCAGCTCTGATTTAGAGATACCAGGACCCGCACAAAGAGTTTATATAAATGAACGACTTACAAAAGAAACTCGTATGCTTTTTCGAGAGACTAGAAATAGAGCTAAACTCAAGGGCTTCTCGCACTGCTGGTGTAGTCAGGGCAGTATTTACGTGCGACAGCAAGAAGGAAGACCAGCTCAGGCAATCAGATCGCAAGAAGACCTGGATAGGTTATTTCCCAGTAATTGTGATTCCTCCCCAAACGCATAAATCTCATGTAATGTATCTATATGTACTTATATTCTATATTATATATCCTAAATTACTATTATTATACTTTATAACTAAATATGTATATATAATATGTATTTCAAATATGTATTTCCAAGTAATACGAAAGCTAGTCTCAAAGTTGAATTCTACTTATCCTTTCAAAAATCAAATTCTTATTAATCCTTACGATCACAGTCACCGCAGCTCCTCATGGCATCTGGTAAGTCCTCTACGATTACAAATTTCTACAAATATTTTAATTACTTATTATTGATACCAATTTGGAAAATTTAGATGAAATTAATATTAAATGCCATGAAGTTTGCGACATTGAAGATTGCATTTCTATTATTCATAATAAATATGGTTTTCAATTACTAAGCCTTAATATCAGAAGTATCTCTAAAAATTTTGATAATCTTGTTGTTGCAATAAAACGTAGTAAAATTTCTTTTGATGCAATTATACTAACAGAATGTCGCATTAATGATTTATCAACCATCCCACTACTTCCTGGTTACAATATGTTTAAGACCAAGAAAACTATCAATCAAAACAGTGGAGTGGTGGTATATCTCAAAGACAATTGGAACGCATCTGTAACTGAACCCAATTTTAGAGAAGCCGACTGCCTAATCGTTGATATTCCAAATATAATAACCATTTTTGCAATATACCGGTCACCCTCGTTTCGTAACACTGATTCTTTTTTAGTTGATTTGGAATGTTACTTTGAAATTTATAAAAACAAACACAATGTTGTAGTAGCTGGTGACATTAACATCAATATTCTCCCCAACAATACACAAGGTTTCAGCAATGAATATCTCTGCCTCAACGCAGAATACGGCTTTCTTCCGGCAATCTCTATACCGACAAGAAATGAAGTATGTTTGGATCATATTTTTATTAAAACCAATAAACCCGCGGTAGGCGTTGTATGCAAAACGGATATCACAGACCATTATCTGACGCTTGCAGCATTGTCAACTAAGCGAATGCGTAACACTGTGAACCGAGAGATTGTAAAAAGGGACTATGCTTCCATCAAAAGTGATCTTGCTAAAATTAATTGGTCTGATATCTTGAACAATATAAATGACGTTAACGAAGCTGTAAGCATTTTTGTAAGTAAAGTATCCGAAATTGTAAATAAATACTCCACTACAATAAAAATTAGCCGTTCCAAGTTTAATCTCAAGCCATGGATAACACCAGGGCTTATCAGATGTATGCGGCATCGAGATCGACTTCATAAAAAAGCCAAAGCAAACCCTGACAATGACATTATTCAACAGACTTACAAGAGATATCGCAATTTCTGCAACAAAACCCTGCACAATATTAAAACCGAGTATGAAAGCCAAAAACTACTTGAAAATCGAGAAAATCCCAAAGAACTTTGGAAAGCTATTAAAACAATATGCAATATTACTCAAAAAAATAATAAGGCCTATGATTTGCTAAACATTTCTCATACTGCTAACCATAAAAATTCATTAAACGAGTGCAATAAACACTTTGCTACTGTTGGTCAAAGGCTATCAGACAGAATTCTGCATGATTTGAATAAAACTGAAACTGACTTAGCTTCACAAATTAAAATTGAGCACCATAATTATTCTTTTTCAATAGAACCAACTGACCCTTTGGAAATTAAAATGCTAATTTCACAACTCCAGGACAATAAAGCTCCAGGTATAGACAGATTCAACAACAAACTAATAAAAGAGATTACCGATTACATCATACAACCTTTGACAATAATATATAACCTCAGCTTCAGCTGTGGAGTTTTCCCTGAAGCCTGGAAAACTGCTTGTGTTATTCCTATATTTAAAAGTGGGAACAAAAGTTCACCCGACAACTACCGGCCGATCTCACTGCTTTGTATATTCTCAAAATTACTAGAGAAACTTATGAATAAAAGACTGTCCAAATTCCTTGAGTTACACAAAATTTTATCGCCCCGACAGTTCGGTTTCCGCCACGGCAAATCAACCAATGATGCCACATCTCTTCTAACGCGTAAGATTGCTTGCAGTCTAGATAGGAAGCTGTGTTGCATTGGAGTGTTTCTAGACTTAGCTAAGGCCTTTGACACGGTCTCCGTACCTGTGCTCTTAAACAAACTGGAACGTCTAGGAATAAGAGGACTAGCATACTCCTGGTTTAAAAGTTATCTCAGTAGTCGAAAGCAGTGTGTAATGATTGGTGATGAAGTTAGTGATGTTTACTCAGTCGGTTTTGGAGTTCCTCAGGGAAGCATTTTGGGTCCAACCCTATTTCTGCTGTACCTGAACGACATTCACTATCTTGAGTTAGCTAATGCAGAACTGTTTTGTTACGCAGATGATACTGCAGTCTTGTTCGAAGGTTCTACTTGGAATAGCGTATTTGAGACAGCTGAATTGGGCATGACTCAAATCTCCAAATGGCTATGTTCCAATCTGCTTACTCTTAATGCTGAAAAGACAAAGTTCCTCTGCTTCCACAAAACAAAGTCTTCTGCACCCCAGTCACACACAAACTCGATAGCAATACATTTATGCGAGCAAAGTAACAATAGCGTTAATTCTAATGGCTGTGCATGCCATAGGATCTCAAAAACGACGTCAATAAAATACCTTGGTGTGCACCTGGATCAAAATATGACCTTTAAAACTCATATCTCTGCCCTTTCAAACAGAGTTCGCTCAATTATTAATATAATGAGGCAACTTAGGAGCTCGGCCCCCGTAGAAATACTAAGATCAGTTTATTTTGCTTTATGCCAATCGCTCTTAACATACTGTATCGACTGCTGGGGCAGTGCACCAAAATCAACAATGATAGAACTTGAAAGAGCCCAACGTTCAGTGCTCAAAGTGATGCTGAAAAAACCTTTTAGATATTCAACAGATAAACTTTTTGGAGAAAGTAAAGTACTCAACGTAAGGCAACTTTTCATATTAAAATCTATTCTTACCATGCACAAAAATACTAGGTCGGGGCAGCAAACTAAAACCACAAGAAAGCGCACCTACTTAATTAAACTGCCTGAAGTAAAGACAGCTTTTGCAAGGAGATTTAGTCCATTCGTTGAAACTCGCTTGTATAATATTGTTGCTAAGAGATGCCCTATCAAAGAACGTAGCCTACACGAAGTTAAAAAAGTAGTTCATAATTGGTTAGCTTCATTGAGTTATAACGAAACTGAATCAATATTACAGTTCATTACATAAAGATTTTAAAATGACAAGCTTTCATTAAGTGTTCTATTGTGTTTTAAATAAGTATACAATATAATTATTTATACGTATTATATATATAAATAAATAAGTATATTAAATTGTATATTAAATATTTATATATTAATTGATTGTAGTATATATTAATTATAATTAAATTTATTAAGATAAGTATATAATTTAAATATTAGTGATTAAGAAGATTTTGCATGTGATAAATTCTTTGAACCAAACTTGTTGATTTTATTATAGTAGACAAAATTGTAAAACTCTTTGATTTTAGGTAACAGATTAATTGTATTTTTGATTAAACACATATTTAATCTACCTACATAAAATTTAATTTAATTGATGTATGTAATAACTTTGTTTAACCGAGCATATCTTAAATTGTTAATCGTATATCGGTACCTCACGATACAGACGTGAGTCTAGTGTGAGGACCACAAGAAATCGTATTCTGATGTGTTGTTCAGTTAATAAATATTTTTTCATTTTCATTTTCATTTCATATTTTAATGTAATTTTGTGTTTTATTTTAAATTAATAAATTTCAAATTAGCTGTAAAATAAGACTAGATTTGCAGGTTTGTTATTATTTACAGTATTCATGTACGTTAATTATTGTATGTTAACTTCAAATTAATCATAGGTACAGCTAATTTAAAATTTATAATTAAATTAATTGGATCAAATAAAAAACCATAAATAGTTACTTAGATATTTTTATTAAATATAACTTAACAACAACAAAATAATTTGAATACAGACATATTATTATCAAAATACCATTTTTTAATACACACAGCATTATTAAGTGCACAATTCAATTTATGATTCACACAATTAAATTCAGTTTTATTTTTACAATATTTAGTTTTTAAGACTGAAAAATTAGGACATCCCTTCTCACCTATATCAATTACTTGACAGTTCGCACATAAGTCTTTAATCCACTTTATCTTTTCCAAACCCTTGGTAATAATTTTTTTATTTTCTAAATATGGCACTATTGCACGTTTAAACTCCTTGTAGTCTATGTAGCCCTCACTCCAGTAAATTCCCCTATTTTTTTCCAACCATCTCACTTGCTTTTTTTCTTCTTGTGTTAGGTAATGGAACGAATATGGTGGTTTAACCAGGAACGTTTGTGCATGCTCCTGACTTACGATAGCCACTTCTTTCACAATAAAATTATTTATAGAATCTTTAAATCCTTGGATTTCTACGATGATGGTATCCGGATTCATGATAGCTTCTTCACGATGCTGCTTAATGGTTTGTATTCTATTACACAATCGTTGAGAATCAGACAGTAGGCTGAAGTTTGATCTGGTATTTCCGAATTACTCTCTATTTCAACTCTCACATCCACAACTGGACCTGTCTTTAAGTTATCCGCTTGTCTAGAGCAATCAATAACAAACAGCGGTGCTAAGTCTCTAAACTGTTTCTCGCTTAATATGGGCTCTGGACGACGTCCGTAATATGACTGTTGAAATCTGGTGTACTGCTCGTATAATAAAGCAATTCTGTTGTCAGCAAAATTTACATTTAGGTTTTCATACGGGAAATACGTAGAATTGAGATACACTCTTACGTCACGAACATGACAGTGATCGAATTGAGACATGTCTGAACTTGCATTGTTCTTTCTATTTGTTTGTAACCCAAGTATGATGTATCTTGGTTTTTCTATTTGAGATGAAGTTTTGATAGACCAGGTATGTTTTGTAGTTTTAGGTAAAGCTGGATATTCGTACAGGTCCCAATTCCTGTATATCATTTGAAGTGGTCGATCTTTTTCTAATAGTTTTAACAATCCAATTTTTTCTTTATCTGATACTTTAACATGCGGTACGCGCCATATAATTTTGTTAATCTGAACATCATCCACCGTTTCACCAGTGCTCAGTTTTACAGCGTTCACATTGGTGTTACTTCGTAACAATATCAGTTCATGTCTACAGTTTATCACGACTTTTTTAAAATCTTCAGCAAATCCGAGAATATGACATAGTGGTATAGAAGCTGAAAATCTTCCTCCATTGATATTTTTTATACCATCAATATTCCATCCCCAAGCATTAGATATTTTTGATTCACTTTCATTCATTGATATTAGTGATTTCATTGTAGTAGTTACACCTGCATTTTTTATTTTATCAATCTCCACTCCATTAAGCTCATATCTAATATCTTGGAATAAGTACATTAGCGCATTGTTCGTAAAATTAACACTAGTAGCTTTTTCTTTCGTGTCTTTTTTACTAACGATAACAGTTCCTTCCAAATATAGCGTGCTAGCTGATGGTAGTACGTACAAGTCTTGTTGGTTGATAGGTATGCGGATTTCATCGTTCCTGTTGAAACTTGTTACGTAGGGCTTGTAGGAATGAAATTCGATTCCTTCTATAGTGTTATCGTAAGTTGGAGCGGATAAAACGTCTAAGATATTCATTTTATCAATCCGATCGCTCTAAGGAACGCTTTATTGTCTTCAGTTAATTTATTTTTTTTCTTAGAGCGTGGTCTTATTTGACAGGTGGTCCGAGTAGAACTGATATTCTTAATTTGTTGAGACACATTTTTATTGTAGTCAATCATGTTTTTCTTCTAAGATGTAAATATAGCTGCACTTCTTCACCGCGTAGATTGATTAATCGATTGTTTTTATCTAATAGCCTGATATGTATACAGCTTATGTTGTTTTGATTAATTGGAAAGTATATTGAGTTCTTCGGGATTTCTATGATCCTGTATCCAGGTGGTACATTGAGTGCAAATTCGTGAATAATGTGACTTGGTTCACCGTTTATATATGATCCGCTTACAATATCACATTCAATCCTGACTACGGTCGTAGGTAAAATGTTGACTGG
Organism: Timandra comae; assembly: GCA_958496195.1. Classification (NCBI taxonomy): domain Eukaryota; kingdom Metazoa; phylum Arthropoda; class Insecta; order Lepidoptera; family Geometridae; genus Timandra; species Timandra comae. The sequence goes on along the minus strand of OY292355.1, from coordinate 4,343,977 downwards.
AGACTGTGACAGATGCCATTTATTTGCTTTCAAGACCTGCTTATTAAACCCTAACAGTGCTCTGAAAGAGTTTTCTTTCTCAAAATTAACGTCTTTTGAACAGTATATACTAGCTTTTAAAGTATTATTATTACACTGTAGTTTAATTGATGCATCTTTTATTTCAGATTTTAAATACTCACTTATATCCTGCAATTCATAAGTACCTTCCGGTATTTCAATAACATCGTTGGAGCCATAATAGAACTTGTTATTACCTTTGTCAATGTTTGGAATAGAGTTATATGTTGAAAAATGCAATAAAGCACACTCATACTCTCCATTTAATTGCAACGTATTAGGATAGTACGTAGATAAAGTTGATGAGTTCCCAGTTATCGACAAAGTGAGGGACATCTTGCAAATGATAGAAATAAAATAAAAGTGTATATTTTATATAGTTTTATTCCAAAATGTCCACAAATATTTTAAACATAAATGACCACAATTTACTGTGTTGAAATTTTGATATCTAGTATAGTTATAAAAAACTTTACAGTTCTTAAAATATTGCAACAGTTCCAATGGAGGTTTTAAATTTCCATAGCTATCAAAATATTCACAATAGTCATATATTTTAACATAGGCTACCCAATGCGTTCCTTCGTTCTTAGAATCATCTAAGTTAACAATAGCACATTCAATCTGTTTCGGCTTCCTAGGTAATCGATCCTTCATGTAGACCCCACGAAAATGAGGTATATTTCTTGAATATTTTAAGATGTCTACATTAGTTAGAGGGCGGCTGGGTAGCATATTTTTCAGTTTTTTGGAGATGTTACAAACAATCCTTTACCATTTTTATACGGTTTAATGTATAAACCCTTGCCCAATACTAAAGCTTCCATAGCTTTATTGTGTCGTTCTGTTTCTTGCAAATTTCGATTGCCTGCTTTGTAATCATTAACGGTTTTCGCAATGCCAGCTGCACCACCAGCTAGAGCTCCTAAAGCTGATAAACCAGCGAAAATTGGGATTAAAGGAAGAACTCCTCCAGTCTTTGGTACGGGTATTACTCGTGGTACCCGAATTCGATGATGGATGTTTGGCAATAACTTTTTTGCAACTAAGTAAGCTGCTTTTATTAAAGACTTATTATCTTTGTGTCTGAGTTTCTTAACTTTTGATTTTATTTTTGAAACTAAGCTTTTAAATGTTTTGACGCCGGATCCTGACTTAAGTTTAGCTTTCATGACTTTGCTCACTAGCCATGAGCTTAGTTTTTCACCTTTCCCTGCATCTTTTGATTTAAGTCTTTGTTTGGCCATGTTAAGTAGTTGTAAATCAGCTTTGTGACGATTTGATAAATCTGTGTAGTTTGCGTACGCAATGTCGTGTTGCATACAAGCTTCGTCTAGCTTATTTACACCTCGATCGCCTCGCGCTAACCGTTCGTGAAGTTTGGTTCCTGGTCCGCAATAATTGTATCCAGGCAAATGAACTTCAAATGGTAGATTATTAATAATGTTATTAACTAGTCCTCCACCTTGCATTACTTAAAGTATAATGAAAGAATTTAAAAAAATAATGATTATATAATATCTTAACACATAATTGCCGCTTTGTCAATCCAACTGTTTTCTGCACTACTTAAACCTAACCATTTGACAAATAATTTATTTCCTTTCTTTTTCAACACTTTTTCTATCAAATAAACGTCAGGATAGTTAGACTTTTGAAGTTCTTGCTCATAAAAAGCTCCTAATATGTTCTGCTTTCGTTGATCTTCTATGTAGTATGTCACTGGTAAGGTTTTATTAATCTTTTTTACATTAAATAACTCAGTCGACCAATTAGGAGTGTAACCTTTCTCAAAATTATGTTTGTATTTACTTATACGAACACAATCACCAACTTTGAATTTAGGCTTCCACTGAAATAAATCATGTTTCTTTATTTTTTTTATATTTTCTTTTATTACTGTTTCATTCGATTTATTCACATCAATCGGTTTAAATTTGGTAGTGCGATGTTTACTGTTGTTATAACTCTTCATTATATCATCCAATGGTAGACCTAACCACTTATAGTTTCCACTGAGACTAAAATATTTATATAATTTATTTTTTACAGTTCTAATCAATCTCTCTACAATAGATGCTTTTTTAGTAGAGAACGATGAGTAATGATTAATGTTGTGCTTCTTCATTAGGGATTGAAAAGTGTTATTATAAAATTCTGTCCCCATATCAGTTTGTAAGTTAACAGGATTAGTACGGCTGCTAAGCAGTATATGTTGAAATGCACGAGCAACATCAATTTTATTTTTTGATTTTAATGGTTCAGCCCAGGCATATTTTGAAAAGCAGTCAATCACCGCTAAAATATAGTTATAACCCTTGTTGTACTTTCTCAGGTTTTGCATATCCATTAAATCTGCTTGCCATAAGTCGTGGATTCCTTTTAAAATAACATGACGTCGAAGGAAATTTTTACGAGCTGCTTTGTGTATTTCATTTACGATTTGCTGTTTTGCCATTACGGAGATGTTGTTTTTTGAAGTAACTTATCGACATCTGCTTTGGTATAAAACTTATCTTGCAAATGAGTTAAAACTTCAGGTACCTTTACATTTAAAGTTGATTGAACAGTAGTTCGAGCATCTGTTATGATTCGAGAACGCAATGATCCAATGAGTTTATTTAGTTCTTTTATCGTATTAGCATTCAAATGATCTACATAGTCCTTGTTCACAGCATCATCGGCTTCTATAGGAGTTCTAATTCCTCTCAATCTCAACGTTTTTAAGTCAAAATCGCCATTTTCTGATTTAATTAATGCATTTTCATTAAAATCAAACAGGTCTGATAATCGCATTCTTTTATGAACATAATGACCGAATTTATCTATATTCATATTGAAGGTGTACTGTATTGAAAGTCTGATGATAAAATGAAACCTTTAAATTTTAATTTTATTTATTTATAATTTTACTTTCACGCAATTCTTCAATAATAGATATAATTTCACTGTCCAATCCTGTGTTACCAGCATCTCTAGACGCAATTAATAATTTCAATCTTTCAACCAATTCATTAGGATCATCCCAGTACACAAAATCTACATCTTCTTTCCACTCTTTTCTTAACGGTAGACCCCTTCCCTGAACTGCATTCTTCAGTTTAAAAAGAGGCTTAATAACTTGCAAATATTTTTGTCCTTTGTTACTTTTTATTGGCTTATTTGAATCGTAGTCTCGACGATGTGCATTTGTATCAAGTAGCATAGACTTATAATGTTTCATATCGCTTTCTGTAACCAAGCTTATGTCTACGACTTTCTTAAGCAGCAATTGTTTCAAACCAGGGGTACTTCGGTATTTACTTCCAGCCACGGTAATGTATTGATCGTTGATCGATATACTAGCGGAACCTAACATCAGTTTCCCACGTTCTGCTCAAAACCCGAATGGAATGTCTACTAACGCTTCTGAAGATACTGACCAGGATGATGTATCACAACCTTGTTTGCTGTCAACTATTGATTGAAAAGAGTCACTGCTGATATCGGATTCATCTTCATCGCTATTATTATTACAACTACCAGTTTTTTCTTCTTGTGAAGTTTCGTCCACAAACGGAACCTCAACAAAATCTTCACTAGCACGCAGGGGTGAAGATTGCTTCCTAGTGTTAGCAATTAGGTTGAGAGGTTCAGTTACAGGCTTGAAAACAGATTCCAGTGCTTGTTTGTTGTCAATCTCAGCATCTTTCATTTTTCGTACTTTTTTCTTTACAGCTTCTGCCGCCTCAACAATTTGTCTTTTCAATGATTTTTCCATATTGATAAATAGATCGTAATCGGTTTAGTGTCGTAAGAAGAATAATAATGTCTCGCATGCAATGGTCTTATATATGTACACGTCTTAGTCAAATACTACAAACGTATCAAATTTACTTCTATAACATCCTTTGTTTTTGGAACAATCTTTATTAATTACAACATAGTTGAAAGGTACACTCCATATTTTTGAACACATTTCACGAAATTCAGACCATGTCATATCAGTATTGACGTGTTCTTCATAAACATGTCTCATATTTCTTTCATCTTGTTTAAAAAGTATGATTAGATTCGCGTTGTCTCTTACTAACTGCTTAGGAATTTTACTATAAGTCTGATTTAAATAAAAACAATCAATGAACTTGTGTCTTCCCATTGCAAAATAATCACGCATGCTACTTTGATTTTCACAAGCAACATCATCAAATACAATCACAGAATTCGGTTTTGCGTCCTGAACACTCAGTACTTGCTCATTTTCATGATATTTCTGAAATGACATGCCTGGTACTCGATGCAAAACTTTTTCTAAAAAGACGTACTTGGGTTGTTGCAAGGTTTTTGAATAAACATAAACATTTTGAAATATTAAACCATTCTGGTGAATAAGAAGACCAATCAATAAATTGGTTTTTCCGCAATTTGACGGTCCACATATAATGCATCGTACCGAATTAGGTAATAATTTTCCATGACGAAAACCAGTCTCCTGAGACTGAACACAGAGTTTGTTTACATGTAACGATTGTGGTTGTTTTACAAATTTCATGGCGACTGTGCATGTGTATGTTTAATAATGAGGTAATTTATCAATTACATCAGCATTTATAAAGTGAAGCATATCGTCAGCATGAGCCGCAGTTATTGTTGTTATTGTAATAAAAAAGTAAGTAAATCAATAAAACGGAAATGTTGAACGGCTCCTACTCCATACGATATTATTGGGCATTTTACCACACCGAAAGTGACGAAGGCGAACGGAGTGAGACGTAGGAACGGCAGGTGGGGTAGAATGCCCAATAATATCCTACTTACATTCACTGTGCTTTTCTTGGGCGAGAAACTCGCCGATAGTGCATCGCTCACTGTGGGACCGCTGATTTAATCTATGGTCGGATATATATATCTATGGCCAGCTTCACTACTGATCCGCGGTCGGGCGACACTCCCATCTGCTGCTCGGCGACGCGAAGCTAGCTTCATGAAGCCCACTTCGAATGTTATTTCATAGAGATTCATACAAACCAGTAGTGGCGCGGCTTCGTGTGGTCGGCTTCGTGTGGTCTGCGGTCGGCCACCAATTTATACCTTTATTTTAACAAGATGAAGTGTGGAGGTTGTCTGAAGGTTGTCAAAGACGCGAACGCAATCAAATGTTCGTATGGTCCGTGCAGTAAACATTTTTGCTCCTTGTGTATAAACACAGCAGCGTTGACTTCGGAAAAGAAGAAATTGTGGAAATGTCCCGATTGCTGTGCCTTAATTAAGAAAGGCGGTGACAACACGCTTACCCCAGTGCGCCCCGATCCCGATACGTTTAACGTAACTATGCGGAAAAAGACGGAAGTTTCACCAGAACACAACGATTCCGTGATGAGGGCAGAACTGGCGGCGGAAATACGTCAACTTACTAAAGAGATTGGCTCACTGAGGATGCAGCTTGATGGGGTGACCGAATCCATGACTCACTGTCACAACCGATTAGACGAGATTGTGGTATCATTAAAAGCATCAGATTCACGGATCAAAGCCCTAGAAAAGCGTGACAAAGAGGTAGTAGACCTTAAGCTGACCGTAGCACGCCTGGAAGGAGAAGTTAACGCACAAGCGCAGTATAACCTTAAGAACGAAATTGAGATAGTGGGCATTCCTGAAAACCAAAATGAAAGCTTGGGTCATATTGTCCAATTAACTGCCCAAAAAGTCGGCGTTGAATTAACAGACCTTGACATCGATTGGATTGCTCGTGTAGGCCCACGTCGTCAAGTGACCACTACTGTATCTGATGATGGAGGCAAAATGCCACGTTCAGTGGTAGTCCGCCTACTCCGCCGCTCTAAACGTGACGAACTTGTCAAAGCATCAAAGGTTCGCCGCAACCTTAACAGTGCTGATCTAGGAACTCCAGGAGCGCCACGAAAAATTTTTATAAATGAGAGACTTACGAAAGAGAACAGGCTCTTGTTTCGAGATGCAAGACTTCGAGCCAAGCAAGCAGGATTTGCCTTTTGCTGGTGTCATCAGGCAGCCATATACGTCAGGCAGCGAGAAGGTAAATCAGCAATTCCAATACGATCTCAAAGCGACCTCGACCGTATTTTTCCTCACGCTGAGACGTCTTTTGTACCGGAATAAGCTCCCACTACAGAATTATCATTTCTTTTTTGTTTTTCAATATTTTTACTTGTTCTTATTCTCAAAGTCTAGCAGAGCATTTAATTGCAATGTCACTAATTTGATTATAACTTATGTACTCTTACTTTGTTTTGTTCTTATTATGATTAATGTTTGTCAATCTCTCATATTTATGTTTAATTTGTATCCACTTCTTGATATTTGGAAAGTTGGTTTTGTTTATACTATAACTATAGCGTTGGTAATGCTTAACACATATAAAATTAGTAGGTCACTGAGATTATTTTCGCCTTGGCTTGTTAACGACTATTTTCTGACTAACTCTGTACACCTAAATCATGCTAAACCCCCGTATTCAATCTTGAACACGCGCAATACTGGTTATCACAACTATGCTTGGTACTTGTTCTTGGGTAAATACCGATACAATGCTTGATATAGATGAGTTAGGGGAGGATCTTGACCGGTTACAAATTGAGTGCAAAACAATGACTGAGCTTGAAAAATGTAAACGAGTATTCACACACAAACAAAATTTCAAATTGCTTACCTTTAACATAAGGAGTATTCAACGTAATTTCGAAACCTTCCGTATCGCATTAGCTAGATTGGACATACCATTTGATGTTATAGTTTTGACAGAATGTTGGCTTACCGAATTCACTATCGTTCCCCAATTAGTTGGATATCACTATTTTCGAACAAACAAATGGAACAATCAGAATGGTGGCGTAGTAATATACTTAAAAGACTGCTGGAGTGCCACAGTTTCAGAACCAGACATACAGGAAGCTAATTGTTTGTACCTTAAAATCCCAAAACATATAAACTTACTTGCAATCTATAGATCACCTTCTAATAGAGATGTCGATCCTTTCTTGACGTCATTAGATACTTTTCTTTCTAGCATAGATGGCCAGCCACTTATAGTAACTGGAGATATTAACATAAACATACTTGACACATCTTTTACTCCACAGTCGTCCTTAGAATACGCTTGTTTTATGGCAGAAAACGGATTATATCCTGCTATAAACGAACCTACAAGAGGTAATGCATGTCTTGATCACATCTATCTAAACACTCGATACCCTTCTACACTCGGTGTGGTTTGTAAAACAGATATAACCGATCACGACATGGTCATGGTTGGCATATCCTTACACAAAAGCAGCCCAGCGCGACCCCCGAGACTTAAATTTAAAAGAGATGTCGACAGTATCCGAAAAGACTTAAAGGCCCTAGACTGGTCTTCCCTCTACAATTGTAATGACGTCAATGAAGCTGTTGGCATATTTAGTACTTTATTAAATGAAGTTCTTGATAAACACTCGCGTATTATAAAAATATCTAGGACTAAATATAACCTAAAACCGTGGATTACTCCTGGTTTAATGCGATGTATGCGCCATCGTGACAAGCTACACTTGGAGGTAAGAAATAATCCAAATAATGATAACCTCGCCATCACATACACAAGGTACAGAAATTTTTTCATAGAACTCATGAGAAAACTTAGATTAGAATTTGAAAGTCAAGAACTTCTAGAAAATAAAAACAATCCCAAGAAACTTTGGAAGAGTATTAAAAATATTTGTAACCTGAGTCCTTCAACAAAGACTGAAACTAATGAATTATTAAACTCAGAAGGAAGCAACAACAGGAATCAATCACTGAATGAATATAACGCCTATTTTTCTACTATTGGACAGACACTTGCCTCTGAAATACTTTCAAAAGCCAATACAACTCAAGACACACTGGCAAGATCTGTGAGGTCTAGTAAACATTCCCCTGTTGATACATTTTTTATGGAACCTACAAACTACATCGAAGTAAGGTCGGTTGTTCAGAATTTAGCCATTGACAAGGCCCCTGGCGTAGATAATCTGAGCAACTCATTACTAAAGAATATAATAAATGAAATCGCTTCTCCACTGTCGCATTTGTTTAATCTTAGTTTATCAACTGGTTCTTTTCCCGACGACTGGAAGCTATCCGTCATATGTCCAATACACAAAGGCGGCTCTAAAGAAACCATTGAAAACTACAGGCCAATCTCTCTTTTGTGTGCCTTTTCTAAGATACTGGAAAAGCTCGTGAACAAAAGACTAACAACGTTTATCGAAACTCGTAAATTAATTTCTCCCCAACAATTCGGTTTTCGAAAAGGCAAGTCAACCGAAGACGCCGTCTCCTTGCTTACGTCAATAGTCTCCTCACACTTGGATAATAAGCAGTGTAGCCTCGGAGTATTCCTTGACCTGGCAAAAGCTTTTGACACTGTCTCTTCTCCCATATTATTAAAAAAACTGGAAAACTTGGGTATTAGAGGACTGGCCCTTGACTGGTTCTCTAGCTATTTGCGTGAGAGAAGACAGTGTGTTAGGTTTGGAGAATTCCAGAGTGACACGCAGGTCGTGTCATTTGGGGTGCCACAGGGGAGTATTCTCGGTCCTACACTGTTTATTATATACATTAATGACATTCACGAGCTACATTTACAAAATGCGGACTTATTATGTTATGCTGACGACACTGCAATTATTTTTAATGGTCCAAACTGGATAGAAACACATAAAACTGCAGAGTCAGGTATGTCAAGGATACATCAATGGCTCCAATCTAATCTTCTTACGCTAAACACAAAAAAGACCATGTACTCGTGCTTCCACAAAACTGCAACCACTGCTCCTCCTCCATCACTCCCAAGAATAAAAGTCCACTGTTGTGGAAATGGTAACACGGATTGTGATTGCGATCAACTGATCAGATCAAACTGCATTAAATATCTTGGAGTGATGGTTGATGAAAACCTGTCGTTCAAAAAACATATTGAAATTTTATCTGGGCGTGTGCGCAAAATCATAAACGTTATGAAGCAACTTCGTGATGTAGCTACAAGAGATACTCTTAAAACCGTATATCACGCATTGTGTCGGTCTCTTCTCATGTACTGTGTCTCCTGTTGGGGATCTGCCGGTAAAACTTACCTACTACAAGCAGAGAGGGCTCAACGCGCTGTCCTTAAAGTGATGCTCAAAAAGCCGCGCAGGTTCTCAACGCGGGATCTTTACAGAGAAGCTGGTACTCTAACGGTTCGACAGCTTTTTGTGTTGAAAATATTTGATCAAACGTTCAAGGAAATAGCCCACTCTGATGAATATAAGAAAGCATTGGATCGTCGAGTACTCAGACTACCTGTACCATCTACATCCACTAGTTTTGCTCAACGGTTTGGGAAATATATAAAGACACGTATATTTAATTTTGTAGCCAGGAACTGTGACATTAAAAACAAGTCTCATTCCGGAGTAAAATCTACTGTCAGAAAATGGTTGTCATCTTTATCATACTCAGAGACCGAGAATATTCTTACGTGTAATTTTTAGTTATTTTTTATTTTTTGATATTTTAACACTTTTTACGCTTTCGTTGAATTTTTATTTTTATTTTAGTTTTAAACATGTGATCTCTTAGTTATAAAATACTTATTTTAACGGTTAGAACTTATAAACATTGTTAACCGTAAAAATATCTCCGCGATACAGGCCTAGCCTAGTGCGGAGATAGTCAGATATAACCTTGTTAAAATGTGTACTGTATTGATACAAACTTGTACCACTCTTAAATATACTATTATTTGTCATTTATTGTGTTAATGCAGGAAATAAATACATTTTAATTTTTTTTTTTAAATTTTAATATTTTATCCCCGTATTCCCACTGGAACGGGAACCACGCGGGTGAATCCGCGAGACGCCGCTAGTAATTAAATAAAATTATTATTCAAAATAAGCCTGTTTGTACATTAATCAAATTAATTATAATTATTTTCCCGTTATATTTTGTTAAAATAAGCCTAATCATGTATTGGTTTTGGTTGTTTACGAAATTTATTATTTATCTACCTAAAACAGGTTTCCTACTAACGTGTTTATTGGAATAGATAAATGCATTTAGTATCTACCTGTACGTACAATACAACCTCAAACACGTGTTTAGAAGAATATAGTTTGATAACAACATTTATATGACTACTCTCAGAGATACTTATCTAAGTATGAGGTATTTATAATAGTTTATTATTTAATTTGAAAATTCTTGTGTAATTAAGTATTAAAATAATATCCAATGTATACTTCGATAAGCTACGTTTGTTTAAAAATGTTCATACAGGTTATTATACCCCCTGGTATAGGAATATAGGAAAGCTTTTATTCCGAAATTCTTACGAATCAGAGGAGCGGAAATATCGCGGGGCATAGTACATATACGAAGCAGTCCTGGATTAACCCTTAATCAAATTAAGCAATTGCCTAGGGCTCCACGTCTGGGGGGGCAGAAAACACCAGAACACAAAGATATGGGGGCCCCAAGGCCGTAGCTATGCTTGAATTGACAAATGCCCTACCTTGTTGAACATAGCTGACCTTTTTTTTCTTTCGTCGTCAAATTCCACTCTAGCTACAGCCTCTGCCTCTTCAGGGGGCACGAAGGTTTGGATTGCTTAGGGCATCATGAAGTCTTAATCCGTCACTGATACGAAGATGTTTTAGTTATTTATTAGTATGTTATAAAATATGTATCGTAAATACACAGATTTGATACTACGATGTTGTACAAATTTTGATTTGCGAAAACGTAGATGTAACATGTTTATATTTTACTCTAAGTTTCCTTGTGTCGTCACAAAATCAAACAACACCCAGCCAATGTCGCGATCGCGAGTACACACGATTATGTTAATTTACTACATGTGACATCATCGGCCGTAGTTTCGGAACGCGGATAATTTCTCAAGTTTATACAAATTTTACCTTAAAAGTAAAGTAACAGAGTTGTTTTTTAAATGACACTATTTAATACTTATCGAAGGTCCTGCACTCATAGGGATTACCTTGAATGAAACCGCATTCTTTCCAATATTGATGAATGAATACACTGATTTCTGAAGAAAATGTCCGATGAATAGGGTCAATTAGAAATTCTGCATAAAAGACTCATCGTTTACTTATCATGGTTACATACAATGACCTAATTTTGGCTGGACAAAGTATTTAATGTGTTGTTTACTGTGGTTAGTGACTTAACAGCTTTTAATCCTAATGTAGGTAAAATTATTCATTGTAAAGTCACGCTCATAACAAAAAAATATCAGAACAATCTAGTGACACATCGTTATTATAAATAGCAGCGCCCCGCGGTTTCACCCGCGTAGTTCCCGTTCCCGTGTGAATACAGGGATAAAAACCTATGTCACGCACTGATAAATTAGTTTCCATGAGTGAAAGAATTTTTGAAATCGGTTCAGTAGATCCCGAGATTACCCCTTACAATTTAACAAACACACAAACTTTATAAGTAGCGGCACGAAACTCTAGCGCTGACCGTTATTGCGCAGAAGTCAAAAATAAGGTATCACAGGGGGGCTAGAGGGACAAGGGGAGTGTGTGCGTAGCGTCGGTTGGCTAGTCTGCCGTACACCGTCCCCCGCCACGATAGCACACTTCGCGGACATCTGAATGAACAGTCGCGTTCTAAAGTATATTATTATAAGCCGTACATGGATAGTTTTTTTTAAGTTTAAGTTTGTTTGATATTTTTGGTTTTTTATTAGTGTTTTTTTAGTAGATGGTCAATACTATACAACTTAATATTAAAGTTTAAGTTAACTTTAATATTAAGTAGGTAATTATTAATGTTAGCGCGCGCAACAGTACCTAATATCATCCACATTTCGTGCATGATAGACATACTACTTACTTAAATAAAATATGTTGTTAAAAATATTTGTTTAAGTAGTTATAGTAATTGTAATTGAGTTATACGTAATTGTATTTTGTTCGCTACTGTACACATGCGCAGCTATCCCCTCTACGTTTCGCTCAGCGCTAAACTTACGTGCCGCTACCTATACTTCTCTATAATATTAGTATAGATTATGAATTATATTGCACTAATAAGCCGGTTTGTATTAATTTTCTTGTAGACTTTCCAAAATTTTCTTTAACACAAACAGACCTTGATCTAACAGTACAATACAATCACAACACAATAATAATAATTAATATCAGCTCAGGACAACGCCTGTCAGGTCAGTTATAAATATTAAAGTATGCATTTGTAAGTTTGTTATTCAATCACGTACAAACAGTTGAACGTTTTCGAATATGGTAGGTAGAGATTTTGTACTAGATAGATTTAATTAAATCAATAGATGTTTTCCTTAATAAAAAGTATGTGTAAAACATCTCGAAGTATATTTGTAATGTAATCTTTGTATTCGTTTAGTAATCTTTTTAAAATCCACTTTATAATTTTGCAAGTTTACACAGATTTGTAAACGATTGTTGACTTCTATTAATAAATCATTTGGTGTTTTATTGTAAACATTCCTGCATGTTTCCAGTAATCATAATAGAAACTCAGGAACCATTAGTGCTAAATTCGATCAGTGTTAGCCACAGTTATTTTTATTGGAAAACTGTATGTGTACTACAGTCTCAACTGCGACTACCTATCCACTGTGAATTGTAAAAAAATACCTAACTAATTATTGTGAGAGAAAATTAATATTTTTTTTTTATGATTCTGAGTTCCAATCAAACAGTTTTTGTGTATTTTTAAATAATTCCTATATAATGTTTAATATTCATAGAATATTTTATTTACTTTGCATATGTGTTGTAGGTACTTGCATTTTTGTATTAACAATATGTACATTATATCTGTGAAGTGTGGATGAGTAACGTAAAATAATGATGCAATGTCTGGATCGGTGGGTACTGTCGGTACTATCCCTAAAGTTCACTGATCTATGACTCGTAACATGAATGTTATTCCCTTATTTCAATGCCTAATCGAAGTATTCTTATGTAAAGAACCCAAGGTTTACCCTTGGGTTCTTTATTAGTTCACTAAATAATTTAAATAAAACAAATACATGCAGTGAATGCATTTTATTTTTGAGATCCCAAAAACACACAAACACGGTGCAAATACATTTTATATATTGTTACATACCATTATATTCGTCATATATAAGTGTGCTAAACATTATTATTTTTATAAATACTTAAAATACAAATAAACAGACAATAGCGATTATATAATATAAATATTCCTTACAATATAAATGCACTTACAAATATCCCTCTTTTCACAACACACAATGGCACTGAAGCATCGGATTTTCTTATAACATTAAGATATAATTAAGCTAGATAATATACGTAATATCACACGGTGAGACAAGTGGACATCATGAAATAACATTTTTTTGGTTTTTTATTATAAATTGTGCTGGTGATTAAAAACTATAAAATAAACAAGTTCCATAGGCGAGCCAAGTCTTCGTAATAATAAAAACACGTCTAAATAAGCTAAAATGTTAATGCATCATCTCTAGTCACAGAGCTTGATCACGATTTAAGAGGAAGTTTTCACAACGACGACCTCCTCTTCTTGAACGTAAACGTGTTGATCAGGCGAGACATAAGAGACGAAAGAGCGGTCCATCTGGACGGCTGGCGGGGAGGGCGGGCCCGGCGAGGTGCGCGGCGAGGGCGCTCGGGGCCCGGGGGCTAGCTAGCCGCGCACATTCACCGTAGTGCACCCGTAGATCTCGTCCAACTGGCGGGACGAGAACGTCACCACAATGCGGCGCTCGCCGTGACGACGAGCCACGAACTTGTCCTGGTAGTTCACGAACTCACCCGGTTTCACATCACGGAAGCGAATCTGCATAAGAGAAAAGGGACGTTATCACCAATGTCCTTAAGGATCAAACCAAAAGTATGATAGCTACTGTACCTGTCTTGGCCTCTGAAGTCCAGGTCCTTCAAAAGTGAAGTAGCAGTCAGTCAGGTGTACGTTCAACGGGTTCTGGAAGCTGAACGTAACTGGGCATTCCTGGCCTATGCAAGGCTGGTTGCGTACCTGTACAAAAGTAATATTATGATATTAATTTTGTTACATTAGGTTAAACCTTATGTTCGTAGGCATAAAAACTAATACTACATACCTGGACTTGCATACGTGGCTTATGCAGAGGGAAATCGTCCTCATCAGACCAAGCCTGGCGTGTCTGTTTGACGTAGGCCATGGCATGAACCTTAATCATGGAGTGGTCTACTAGTTTGTCCATGTATTCTTGGGGAGTGACGTGCAGTTTGAGAACTTCACGCTGGCCAGCGCGCACGATGAACTCGCCCTGAGCTCTTCGCAGACGGGAGGCTATGGCGCCAGTGTAGTAGCATGACGAAGCAGTCAACACACACCAAATCGTGCGGTCTTCGTGCGACTTGTTCTGTTTAAAATACAATCAATTTTAGCAATGAGTAGAACGTTCGATATTGTATAGCATTACAATGGCATTTAGTATTATGTAGTACCTGAATGTTCATGGTACAATCGAAAGGCTGTCCGTAAGGAACAATATCAATGTCCATGAGATCAAAGTAGACATCCTCGTAGTTGCGGTCAGGATATTCGTAGTATTGCTGCAGGCGTTGGTAGCCGCGGCAAGAAGCAATGACAGCAAGACGCTCAGGAGACGAACTGTCCACAGTCTTGTACTCGTGAGTGATCTCCAGCATGTCACTTTCACCTTCGTCGTCATCACGGCCGGGGTTCTTGGTAAGGATTTTGCGGCCCACCCTAAAAGTTTATAATTATTTAGTTTTCGATTTTGACCAAAGTACTAAAGAGTAAACCATGTGAATAACTGGATACTAACTGGTATTGATTAGAAGCCATACGAATAAAGCCCCATTCGGAGTTCTCTTCCTCTTGGAAGTGACAAAGTTCAGCGTTAAGCTGGCAGTACATGAATGGTGTGTCATATTGGAACCCAACTTCACCGCGACGCACTGCCTCAACACTGGCTGGACCGCAATGGTAAACGGCTTCGGCTTCCTCCTGAGGTGTGGAGTCAATAATCTGCCATCCACTGTATCCTGAAGTAATGAATTAAATATGAGCACGTATTCTATCTAGATTATAAAAATTAGTATAAACAAACAACTGTTTAAAAACCTTGCGGCAAATCAGGTCTTTGCATCCAGACGTCGTTCCATACGTGGAAGTTCCAGCAGGAGTCATAGCAATCTTCATCAGGGCCGTTAGGTACTTCGTTGCCATCGCGGTCGAAGTATTTGTCGACAGTAAAGGTCCTGTTTGTGTCATGGGCCGATACGTAGTTGGTAACCGATCGGCAAGGAATACCTAGAAACGAGATTATGTTGATAATCAAAAGACTTAAGGCATTGCTAATTTCATTAACATAAATTAAAATAATGGAATGTTGTACTAACCAAGAGCCCTGCAAATTGTGACAACCAATCCGGAGAACACCCAGCATTGACCGTATTCTACAGGTCGGCCACCTTCAGTAAGGTAGCGCTCCATAATGGCTACAGAACCGGTCCAAGCGTGAGGTGCAACGCCATCTTTGTATTCTCCGTCGTATCGGCCAACCATAAGACCATCGTCGTCGTGGTTTGCATTAATCTGATGATAAATATTGTTTTTTAAATAAATCCATCAATTAAACTCAATTTATAAAAAAAATATTGAATGAAAGTTAAGATTCTAGTTTTAAACTCACCATTGCAGAAATAGCTCTGCAAACACGTATCGGGTTACCACGCTCAGCATGTTCAAGACCACTGCGTTCCATAAGGTACATGCAAGCTGGCAAAACAACGTCGTCAAATTGTCCATAAATCCATTTACGGCCTTTGGGCTGTCGCCAAGTACCGCACCAGATCTTGCCCTGGTCGTTAAGAACGTACTCCTTCCTGTACTGTTCGTTGTCCATGTAAACGGGGTCCTCACGACACCAGGGGTTGAACAGCATGTAAATATCCTCATCGCATTTATAGTCGTGACGGTTGTCACGTTGACCAAACCTGTTGGTTTGAATCCAGCAGTTCCACACACCAACTGGAGCAGTGGCCGGCACGTGAACTTGGAATGTAATAGTGTTGCCATCTTGACGTTGGATACTAATATCCCATCGATCCATATCATGAGCAATGGAGGCAAGGTTTTGCATAGAGCCATGACGGGATCCATGACGAGAGCCGTAGCTGCGACCAAAAGTAGAATGCTGAGTATTTGCTCCATAGCGATCCATCATAGGCCTGTCCATTGGCCCGTGTGGGCTCAAAGGGCTATGTTGTAGTGGCAGAGGCTCATTGCTGAACGAACTACGACGCACACCGTATGTAGTTGTTTCCCTCATACCACTCATTGGTCCCATAGATCCCATTGTACCCATAGGTCCCATAGTGCCCATGGTTCCCATTGTTCCCATGGAGCCCATAGTTCCCATTGTACCCATTGAACCCATGGTGCCCATGCCAGTTCCGGTACAAGTATCTTGCATACGTGACATTCCCATGCCCATTCCCATACCCATTCCCATTCCCATCATGTCCCGTGAATGTTGGAAAACTCCTTGCTGGTTGCTCCAGTTGACAGGCAATACAACGCGAGTTCCCTTCGTAACGCTTGGTTTCGGACCTGCATAAATAAAAACGATCATTTATAAAATATACATAATATTTTTTTATACTTAAATATTTTGATAATATTATTACTTACCAAAACAGAATACCACGCGAATCATATCTTGCTGTTTGTCGTAAGTTCGGTCGAAACGAACAGCGAAGAAGAAGTTTTGACCTCTTCTCAGAACAGGGTTGGGAAGGATGTTGTCGTTGACGAGATCATATTGCTCGGTGTGGTGATCTTTGGAGTTGTCGCGAGGGTAAAACTCGGTCAGCTCTACCTTCAGTGGCTGCTGAGAGTAGTAGCTTTGCGGAATCATTTCAAGAGTATCTTGACGACGGCGACGTTCATTCTGATCGGCCATCTTGCAGATCATGTTGTGGGTGAATTGGTTGTTCGGGCTGTTGCGCATCGAATGCTTCATGCGGTGAAGAGCTCCGGTGCTGTGAGAGCGTCCTGGGCGGTGCTGTGCGGTGGGCCCAGCACGCTGCATCGGCCAACGGCGCGACTGGCCCGGACGCTGACAGAAGCTGGAGATGTTGTAGTACGCTGACAATCCGGGAACGTAGTTGGAAGGCATCCCTCCGATTGTCATTTGCTGGTCCCTCATGCAGCTCAGGGTGCTCATCCCAGATGTTAGTCCAGTAATGCCACCCAAGCCCATTCCAGTCATGCTTGAAGTCATGCTGGAGGACATCCTGTCCATACTAGATCTTCGAACCATGGACATCTTGGAGTGAGTAGGTAAACAAGATTATGAAATATCAGAGTCCTATTCGAGGACTGCACTGTGCTCCGGGAATAAACCAGAGCGAATGGTGCCTTCCGTTGCTCTCCTAGCCCTTTTTATACTAAAACTGTTAGGATGGGATCATTCACCGATTCCGTATCATGTTACTTCAACAGGCGCCGGATTGTACTGTCTCCAACATTACTATTATGTGTGGTCACCAGCCCGTTGTAAAACCAGACTGTTCTACATTAAAACATTGAACTAGCTACCAAGTTACAATACAAAGACCTCAAACAATAAAAAGTTAATTAAAACATAGTTTTAACTTAAGCCAACCAAAATAATGTTGAGTTATTCAACTTATGAAGTACTAGCGGTGCCCCGCGGTTTCACCCGCGTAGTTCCCGTTGCCGTAGGAATATGGGGATAAAATAATTGCTAAAAACCTTCCCACTGAATCACTGTATCTATTTAAACAAACCGCATCAAAATCTGTTGCGTAGTTTTAAAGATCTAAGCATACATTTAGGGACAGAGAAAGCGACTTTGTTTAATACTATGTAGTGAAGAAAGAAGCTTCATTGTATTCCATAAATATCTTTTGAATGATATTATTACCATATAAGACATCGTACGCCAAATAGCTTAAATAAAACGTTTTACAAAGTTACAATACACAAGCTTAGCCGCACCACTACTGGGCCATGATTTTCCTGTGAGATTTATTTATTAAGTATTAGCCTGAGAAATAAATTGATGAGTACCTTGTATGTCAAATATATTGAATGCTCATTGATTCTGGAAAGACCTAACTACTTAGTTCATAACCCAACATTATTTATTCAAAAGATTCACACGTAATTTACTCATCTCCGCGTGTCCCTATAAAACAAACCCTGATATACCAATCAAGTCAGTATTTAATTTGTTCAAGGATTCACACTTATCGTATCAATGCTAGGCTTGCATATTATTCATTATAATATAGCAAAGGTCAATATATTAACGGCTATGGTATTACTCTATAAAGGATACAACGAATTTTTACATTTACCTCGCACGGGAATTGAACCCGTTGCTCCAGCATGATTAGGCAAGATAATAAGATAGATTAATTAAACCGATATTTTAAGTTTTACCGCATTTCAAATTAATTATTATATGACATACTTATACAAAAGAAATATATAGAGTTGAAATAAAATATTACAACAGTGTAGTCCTTTAAAAAGGCATTCTCTTTCCATTGTTTTAATACAAAATGTAACGGATACCTCACAGGAGGTTCTTGTACTCTATCTCATTGTTCTAATTTCGTTACACAACTTGTTTCTCTATCAAAAGGGACATAGTAACCATATTACCATAACCACAATACATTTAAAACTGAATAAGTAACTACATTTTAAATGTAAATAGTTTTTTTGAATGAGCTTTGAAATGAGCTACATAATAAGTATAAAGATACTACTCCCGGGATTTCGTTCGCGTGGAATAAAGGTTAATTTTTCCGATATTTCGATTCCGATTTTCTGATTTTCCGATGTTGTAACATTTTTTACAAATTTCCCATATTCCGATTTTCCGACTCCGATTTTCCGATTCCGTACAAATTATTTTCACCACGGATCATAAAAAAAACTCAATGGTTGAAATGAAACAACTGTCTTTTTTTAAGATTTGAATAATAACTTTTTAATATTTTGTTTTCTTCACAACAGTAACACTCAATTTATTTTAGTACTAGCAATACCTCCTTTTTGTGTTGCTTAGCAACCCCCTAAACTGTTGATCAATAACTTAACGTCAAATTACACAGCCACATGGTGCCGAGTTCCGGAGAAATTCAGTGAAATATATTAAATTCCTTTGTGAATTTGCAATTTACGTAGTATTTCTTTAGGGTTTCATAACTATTTAACTCTTTAATATGGGTTTATACAGACTTTTCAGTTACAATGTTGAAATACAGTACAAAAGTTGTTTGTTATCAAAAGCTATGTTATTTACCATGCTGACTACTTTTCTTACTGTTATTTTACCTTTTGTAGTTGCATATCGAAGTCGGGGTAAGTGTTTTAAAGTGATCCTTCTAATTATACGAATAGTCTAAGTAAGCATACCTAATTACAAAAAAGTTCAATGTCTCGTCTCGTAAGTATCTCCATAGAGATAGCTTTTGGGATTTGAGCGATGTGTGTTGATATTGGTTGAATATTTAGTACTTACTTACCTCTTATTTATATACTTCCTTATTCATATCTGTATTTATACGTTTGTTCCTTCACTTCCTTCCCAAATTACAGGATTCTGGTTAAAATCGTACAGTTTCTATGAACAGCCAAAAGTGCATTTCACCTATGAGTATTTGCTTCTGGTTGAAACCGAAGATCCAAGTCAACCAATAGTTTGTGGCGAAGGAGCTATCTTGGATGAAGAGACTATCAGTGAAGAGGAAAATTGTGCTGAAGTACAAGTACGTAGAAAATGAATTATTGTACCCAATTGACTGATACCTACGAAGTATTGTGTCACAAATAATTTTATAAGTACTTTTTTGAAATGATCACCGATCCGCATGCAAACGTGGTAATTTCACCTTATTCTCGTCATTGTAATAATAGGCATCAGTGAGCGAGTCACTTTTGCCCTACAGTGAATTCTTAAAGGGTAATAAAGGCTATAATACTTTTATATCACTTTTAATAAATATGAGGTAGTTACATACACACCTAAATGGTTTTTAATATACCTAAGTACCTACCTAGGTACTTACAAAGTGATTAGCTTGATTACCTTACCTATAAACTTATCATACCTTTCTACCAGAGAAAGTATTCCCAGTTTTACTTTTAAGCCTGTTTCCATAGTTCAGGTTATAAAAACCTTTCGATCACTTAACATGAAGTCCACAGAAGATTTATGGGGTATGTCAGTTAAGTTACTGAATTCTGTTATTGAGACCATAGCTCCTCACCTCACAGCGTTATTGAACCTGTGTCTAGATCATAGTATTTTCCCTGATGTGATGAAGCAGAGTCGAATTACTCCTATTTTTAAGTCAGGTTGTAAGGAGGATCCCAATAATTATAGGCCGGTTTCTGTTCTTCCTGCTCTTAGCAAGATTTTCGAAAAGATCATACTAGACCAGTTACTTTCTCACTTTAGTGACCACAATATACTACATAAAAATCAGTTTGGTTTTACGAAGGGCAAGTCGACTACGGACGCTGGGACTAAACTTTTGACTCACATCTTTGACGCATGGGAAGATTCACATGATGCTCTAGGTGTATTTTGCGACCTTTCGAAAGCTTTCGACTGCGTTGATCACTCGACGCTGCTTTCTAAACTTGACTGTTATGGTATTCGGGGTCCTGCTCTAGGTCTTGTCAAATCGTATCTAGGAGGTCGGCAACAGAAGGTTAAGATCAACGATGTTTTATCAAAGGGATCATTGCTAGAAATGGGCGTGCCGCAGGGCTCAATTTTAGGTCCATTCCTGTTCTTGTCGTATATTAACGACCTCCCTTATATGATGGATGACCTATGTAATATGGTTTTATTCGCAGATGATACTTCTTTGTTATTTAAAGTGAATAGGAAGGATAAGGATTTGGTAGAAGTAAATAGGTGTTTGGCTCTAGTTTCGGACTGGTTTTCTGCCAATAATTTGCTCCTCAATGCGTCTAAAACTAAGTGTATTAAATTTTCGCTACCCAATGTCCGAGCCATTGAATCCAATGTTTTTTTGGAAGGAACGAAACTTAAAATAGAAAGTAGTACCAAGTTTCTAGGAATAGTGTTAGATTCTAAGTTACAATGGGGATCCCACATTGACGGACTTTCAGGGAGGCTGAGTTCTGCTGCGTATGCTGTTCGTAAAATTAGGGAACTAACAGATGTAGGAACGGCAAGAATTGTTTATTTTGCTTACTTTCACAGTATTTTGTCTTATGGCATTTTACTATGGGGGTGTGCCGCGGATTTAGATTCAGTATTTATATTACAAAAACGAGCAATTCGGGCTATTTATAATTTGGGGTCGCAAGAGTCATTAAGGGAACGTTTTAAAACATTTCAGATTCTTACTGTTCCTTCTTTGTACATTTTTGAAAATATATTGTATGCCCGGAAACATCGTATTAATTTTAAAGTTAATGGCGATTTTCATAATTTTAATACTAGGAATAGGCATAAAATCGCCATCTCAGGATGTAGGTTAGCTAGGACTAAAAAGTCCTTCATCTATAGATGTATTCAATTTTATAATAAAAACCCCCTGGAAGTGACTGGGCTCACTGATGGAAGGTTCCGATCACACGTTAAAAACATTCTTATAAGCAAAGCATACTATAAGGTTACTGACTACATTAATGACCGGGAGGTTTGGCATTAAATTTCTGCACACGCAACCTCAGTATGCTATTTTTAGTTTTTGACCTATATCATTATTTTACTTCTATATTTATAGTTTTTTTTTTTATATACCTTTTGACATGTTTTTTATTGTTGACATTAGTTATAAGTGACATTTGTATTTAATTTTATTTAAAAAAAAATACCAGCCCGAGTTTCTTGCCGATTCTTCTCGGCTGATGTAATTCCGAATCGGTGGTAGAATCAATTCTGACGTTCATAAGTGCCTCATTGAGGTCTTAACTGAATAAAGAATTTTTGACTTTGACTTTTGACTTTGACCACTATTTTAGAGTTAAATGATCGTCAAAGTAAAATTTATACTTACATTGTATTTATAAATTTTCAGATTCAAGAGTACGATAACAATAATGACGGAAAAAATGATGTGTTAGATTTTCGGTTTCGGATCATTGTGCCGACAGATCACACGATCACTTCAATATTATTGTTCCTAGCACTGGATTATCAATTGAAGGTACAATTTTAACATATCTATACTTACTTTAAAAAATAAATACTACATAAGAAGGTACTCCTATTATTCTGTAACTTCTATTTCCTTAACGCCTTACGTTTTTGTCATAGCTAATTGCGTGTACGCAACTTATTATTCTATGTTGTTTAAATCACTATCTGTGAAACATTGAAAAATCTGACTGAATCCAGTAAACCTATTACTTATACTTACATTACTATTCCTACATTCAAAGATCCGGATACACTTACTTACGCTTCTAAAATGTTTCAGACAGTTTGCCCAATGCACACGCAATCATTAGCAGTTATAGACAAGGAATTCGCCATACCTCCATCAGGATACTCATACTTTGGTGATCTCAAATTCCATCAAACGAGCCACTTACCGTGCGTGTGGAATGTTCTCGACGACAGATATAATTCATCATTATTGAATTCACCAATTGATGATAAAGTGAACGTCGTAGACTATTTACTTTCTCGATATTTTCAAAGGAGTGGTAAGTTGGTCACAATAGCATTATTTAGGGAATATCTGTCGCTAATTTCGTTTTAATCTGTCCAGTAGTTTTTGTCATGTACTCCCCAATTTTTATAATTGCAATGTTGCAAAAAGTGCAAAATTATAACTGCAATACACGCAATTTTTTATAAGTAACTGTGATCCTATTGCCGGTAACATTTCTTAAACGTATCTACATAAATAAGCAAATAATAAGTATAAAACAAAAAATAAATTATTCTAGAAACTGATATGATGTATTTTTTTTCAGTCACAACCCGTACAGAAAAGAGGTTTTCCAGAAATCAAAACGGGCATACAGGAGTAATGGATATAAAAATAAATCTTCAAATACCGGAATCCAAAATATATTACACTCCCAGCATCATGCAGGAGTTCAAATGGGCGTGGCCTCAATATCTTTCTTTACTCATAGTTTTCTATTGGATATTCGAAAAAATTAAACGATTTGTTTTCAATAAACGATTACTTATGGCCTGGGAGATTGTGCCTTGGAAAAAATAATTTGTAATGAAACCAAACTTAGTTTAAGTAGTATGATAAGTATGCTTTATGTAGTTCATTCGTTCTAGTTAGCTGTCATAACTATAGTCTTACGAATGTGCCCATATAAAGTTTTTAAGTTCAATATCTTCCTGTATAGTTAATGAATAACCAATGTATCATTCTTAAATTTTATTGCCTTGAGCAGAATCTTAATTCAAGGTCTTTAAAAATATACTAGACATGGCCGGACCATGTCATGTCAGGCAACAATGAATGAATGTTTGATTCATAATAAATAATATAACAATGAAATATTTTTTATTTCTCAACAATTTCATAATAACTTCTACTTATCTAGTGTTATAATTACAATTATTCTTCAGTTTCATTACTGTGTAAGTGACAGAGTAGGTAATTGACTTCCAATGGTTGATGTTGAGTCTAGTTCCGCTCTATTGTCTTCAATTATGAATGTCTTCCCGCTGTAGTCATCAAGTTGGACTAATAAGTATCTGCATAAGTAGTTACCATATTCATTCTGGAATAAAAAATATAGGGATAAAATGATACAATAGAGACTATACAATAGAGGCTATACAAAAACGTAGAAAAATGTATCTGAGTATAGTAGATCCCACCAAAAACATTCTGTAAAAAACTAGCCAAGTCTCGATGGAGCTGCTTGTTTATCTCTAAAAAGTAATGAAATCTAGACAGACTCGTGCCAAGTCTAAGGTTCCTTACTGCGATTTCTTTATTATTATAGTTAATGTTGTGTGACTTGGCCGTTGAACATTGTTTAAAACGTTAGTAGTGGGTACACGTCAATTTTGTTTACACGTAATGTATAACATTATTAAAATACGCATCTTTATCAAGCCTACAATTGACTGGATATTGAATCAACATTTTCAAGTGGCAATTTTCTATCGTCAATGGGTAGGTTCTGGATTTTTTAAGATTGGTGCAATAGCGTCATGGAGCACCTAGTTTTGTACCCTTGTGTACATACATGTTTACCCTTCAACGGCCAAGTCACAAAACATTAACTATAATAATAAAGAAATCGCAGTAAGGAACCTTAGACTTGGCACGAGTCTGTCTAGATTTCATTACTTTTTAGAGATAAACAAGCAGCTCCATCGAGACTTGGCTAGTTTTTTACAGAATGTTTTTGGTGGGATTTCATTTCTTTTTGTTAAAACTTGTTTATATTGATTTATTTTATTAGATTTTCTTATTTGACACATTTTTTTCTTTTTAGGAGTATATTATTAAGCGCCACGCGGTTTCACCCGCGTAGTTCCCGTTCGCGTTTCCGTGGGAATTTCGGGATAAAAAGTATCTATAGATAAATAGTTTTAAGCTACCTCCCCACAAATGGCCAGCCAAATCAGTTCAGCTGTTCTAGAATTATAATTCCCGTTCCCATTCCCGTGGGAATTTCGGGATTAAAAGTATTCTATGTGCTTCTCCTGGTTCTAAACTACCTCCCCACCAATTTTCAGCCAAATCAATTCAGCCGTTTCTGAGTTATAAATTCCCGTTCCCAATCCCGTGGGAATTTCGAGATTAAAGGTATTCTATGTTCTTGTCCTGGTTCTTAGCTACCTCCCCACCAATTTTCAGCCAAATCAGTTCAACCGTTCTTGAGTAAAAAAAACCCGTTCCCATTCCCGTGGGATTTTCGGGATTAAAGTATTTTATGTTCTTGTCCTGGTTCTAAGCTACCTCCCCACCAATTTTCAGCCAAATCAATTCAGCCGTTCTTGATTTTTAAATTCCAGTTCCCAATCCCGTGGGAATTTCGGGATTAAAGGTATCCTATGTCCTTTTCCTGGTTCTAAGCTACCTCCTCACCAATTTTCAGCCAAATCAGTTCAGCCGTTCTTGAGTTACAATTCCCGTTCCCGTTCCCGTATAATTCCCGTTCCCGTTCGATTATCCTAGTTTTTATAGTTTTCCCTTTATGTGGCCATTAAACCCTAACTCTGTACCAAATTTCAGCTCTCTAGGTTTATGGGAAGTACTAGTTCTATTTTGATGATCATGAGTGAGTGAGTGAGTGAGTGAGTGAGTGTCTGTCATAAATACGAAACTTTGCTTTCGCTTAACTTCGGAACTAAATGACTTACAGACTTGAAATTTTATTTTAAGTATGTGATTGTATAGCTTACTGGATGACGAAAATTTCAGCGTTCTGGGCTTATCCAGAGGTTGTCAAATAGGGGCCTGAAAATGCGGCGAAAAGGTTCCTGTAGAGGATGGTACGGCAGTGTTTGCTTCGCGCTCGACTTGGCGGGGGGCACTGCCATGCCCCCAGATATAAATATATCTAAAAAATCCATATGGACAAGTTCTAAGAATACTGTAAAAACTAAGGCTGTAAAGTAATAAGTAATTTTATCCCCATATTCCTACGGGAACGGGAACTACGCGGGTAAAACCGCGGGGCGCCACTAGTAATTTTATAAGAATAAAAACTAAAGATTCATTATTGATTAGTAGTGTTTATTAAGTTAAACTTATTAATGCTAGTTAAAATTTTTTTTCTTAAACCTATTTTTACCTGTTTCATGTCTACTTCAACGACTCCCTTGTTTCTGATTCCCTTGATATAAAACTTCATCCTCATGTGTTGGACACCATCTTTTATGTAAATAGCATGGCTGACATGAGTCCGCCTTCTCCTTGTGGTCTCCTCGCCATAACCTTTGATCGGAGAACCTAAAGCATCTTGTATTCTGGGATCCTGAAATAGTTATTAATATCTATTTATTTTTTTTACTATGGCTGTATTGTAAGTGAACAGTGTCTTGTGATTAGACCTCTCGTATTTGGGACTTTTTGCAAATGCTGTAATATTTTGCCCTCTTTACTATGTCGTCCAAAAAATGTTGTACCAATAGAAGACATGATAATTCATTTTAGATAAAAATCTACAATATTTTTTGTGATCAAAATGTCTCTTTATTTATGGTTATAATGGGAGTTGAATAGGTTATATGACTTGGGAAAGTTTATATCATAAAATAACTATAACATGAAAAATATGTGTATGTATAAAACCAAAACATTGTATGTTTTCACAGAATGAATGGAACTTTTGCACCCAGATATGACTAAGATAACAAACACAAACATTATCAATTCCAAAAGAGGACAGGTACAAGGTCAATTGACTGATTTTATAAATAACTAGCAACTATGTATGTACTTACATTTTTGCACTTTTCCAAAGCGTCTGAGTAAATACTATTTGGACTGTTACTTGAAAATAGTTCTCTAAAGACGTAGTAGAAAATAACGCCGGTAACTCCGACCCCGGCTAGTATTACGCCGGTATATGACACAGTTTTAGTAGTTTCTTTGATTTTCTCGCCCAAAGGACGCACATCGGTGGAAACATCAGCCCTTTCTTGGCTTCTAGCTATACCGCTTTCCTTTTGAGACGAATATGATCGAGGAAAACTAAATATAGAAGTCTGTATAACAGTCGAACGAACTACTCCAACAGTTCGTAGAACTGGGGCAATTTTTGATACTATAGTCATGTTTGTTAAGTTATCTTCTCATAAAATCAATTTTATAACAATTTATTAAGTTTTACGCACCACAACTACAGCGATAATGAAATTAAAACTAAAAATAAAGTGTCCAACAAGGATAGAACATAAAATTATCTATTATTTTATAGATAGGTACCAATTCGTATCGGATTTCGTTAATATCGAAACGTACTATTCAAAAATTCTTATTTTATAGCTATTTTTTACCTTACAAAAATCGAAAGAACGAAATTAAAAATTGAAAAACAGCTGGCTGTTGCTCTTCAGCCATTCTTTAGCACTTTAGCTTCAGCCTTCACAGCAGCATTCAGTTCAGTTCATTTGTCATTGTCAAGTCAGCAATCAGTCAATGTCTATTTTCTAAAAAGACTGTCACTCTAAAAAAAAACATTTAATAAATAATCCAAACAATAAAATATTAGATCACTGTTTTTATAGATAAAAACCTAATAATACAAAATATCTATTATTATATAGGAAATAATATTGAAATATGTAATATTGGATGTTTCATTATTATCTAATAAAATATAATGTCACTGTCAGAGTCAGATTGACAGATAACTTGCAGCTGACTGAATGACAGCAAAAGTAAAGATTTTTGTTTGCAGTGCAGTAAATTAATTCAAAGGAGTTTTAACTTCGGGCTATTGAGTCCTGCGAAATTATTAAATATTTGTGCTGGTGTGATGTGTAACAATAAATATTTTACTACAAATGTGAATCGGTTGTATACCTGAGAATAAATCCAACACATAGACATATTCATTTTTATTAAATTTTACCAAACATATTGAAGATATGGATTGGATAATTTCGGACGAGTTAGGTCTCACCGTGGGACATCTGGTGGGTTGGGGAGCAGCTGGAGCGATGATTATAGGAGGAGTGGCCCCATATATACCACAGTATCGACAAATAAAAAGGACTCAAGATGCCGAAGGATTTTCTCTTTACGTGTGTCTCGCACTTTTGATAGCCAACACCTTGAGGATATTGTTCTGGTTAGTAACAAAAGGCAATTTAAAATATACTTAGTGTTTTAAATTAAACTCTTATTGTAAATATTCCAGGTTTGGAAAACGTTATGAGCTTCCATTATTAATCCAGAGCATAGTTATGAATATTACAATGTTTGTGATGATCCACCTCTGTGTTACTGTTCGAAAAAAGAGCCAAATAATTAGAGCCAGGGATCGAATATTCACAGGTTGGTATACTAATGCTCCACAAGAATTATTATGGCTTATCTGGTACCTAGAAACAAAATATCTTTAGGTATACTCAATTAATATAAAATAAAAACTATGTGCATTTTAATATTTCTAAGTTACTTACTAATTATTTTTCCAAACATACTTAATTAATGACTAATATATACAACACTATGCTGTCTATTTACTTCTGTTTTAGTTACCTATTTAATCATTATGCATATTGAATGTAATAATATTTTTGTATGACATTGTTAATACATATCTGTTTAATGATAATTTCATGCATCTTATTATTTTACTACCTATCTTATTTGTTTACTTTATT
Source organism: Timandra comae (assembly GCA_958496195.1). Lineage (NCBI taxonomy): Eukaryota > Metazoa > Arthropoda > Insecta > Lepidoptera > Geometridae > Timandra > Timandra comae. Next base: position 4,315,530 of record OY292355.1, on the reverse strand, counting down.
TCTAATACAGTGCAGAATCATACTACTGCATCATTCTATTAATTTTATTATTTTATCATTTATGTATTTATTTGAGTTATTTTTAATTTTATTATTTTATTTTCTATTTGGTGGTTGGTGTGATTGATGGTGAAATTAGGTGCAATATTCATGTTATATATACTGTGTTGTTGTGTGAACGGCTCAGCTCAGCCAGATGAGACTGCGCATTGGCTGGACCAACATAGCGGCATTACCGGCAGGGAGAAACCCCATCGCTTCTATGGTGAGTGTTGCTAATAAATACAGCTGTACTGTACTGTGAATGCAAACCATTATCTCATTACAATTTTTGTTTCAGTTATGGATGAATACATCATGCTTTTTCACTTTTTGTTTGCAAGTTGGGAAGTTAATGCATAATTTATGTAATTTAAACATTGTTTGTTATGGTATCGCTTTGTTTTGTGGTTGCATATATTATATGTATTATTTTCATGTTATTTTGTATAGATTTTACTATGTGTTTGTTAAGTTTTATATATGTACTAATAAGGTTCATTGCTCTCATTATTAAATAAAGACTTTTAATCATTATCTTGCTTTGAATGAAGTGTGTTTAGGTCAAAATGTCAATGGTTTTATCTATTGATGTCATAAGTTGTCCGCATGGCTACTTACAACAAAATAATAGCATTTACCTTAATCTGGGACACTCACCCGCATTTATAAATATTTACGTATTTTGATGACAATTAAGAAACCGGAAAAAAAACAGACCTTTATAAATATTTTTCTTTTCAATTTTGTTTTTGTATTTTGCCTGTTTTTCTTAATTTGTTTATTGCCTCTATTGTGATTTAAAATAGTAGTACTCATAGATATTAGTAGATATGAAGTAGTATAGTACCTCTATAATTAAAAAAAACATGCAATAAGTATGCATTTAAAAAAACCCTGTTTCAACTGATTAAAAAATTATAATCTGGAAGTTCAATGACGAGTGAACACACGATAACAGACCATTTTCAACTACGAGACCCGAACATCTAACACGCGTGCCGACCGATAATATTTATTACATTAGAAGTTTAAATTCTCTGATAAATCATTAATTTATCTTTGACGTATTCATATATGTACGTACTACCGTATGTTTTATTACGAGACTTGCATGTAATGAAGAGTAGCATGGTCATGCTACGTTTTGTTTAAGAGCCGTGATCTACCGCGCGACAACTCAAATTTCACTCACACAGACGCGCACGCGTGTCCGCATGCACACTGTCTATGTGGTGACGGCGCGCTCGCTCTGAATACTCCGGCCGAACGGTTTTGATCCATTGGAAATTATAAATTGTGTTAAAGTTATTGACAAAAGTATAAATACGAGTATATTTTTTTTTACGATTCGTAGAAGGTAGTATATGATTAGATATAATTTACGTAATACCTTTCGATTCGATATTCCATTATTCACAACAAGGAATAATGAATAAAACAAATACTTAGTTTTTTGTTTTTAAAATAAGACATGATTTTTTTTTGGTAAGTAACGAAACTTTTTAAAAACAAAGCAACATACGAGTAAAAAAAAATCTATAACTTACTTGTGAATAATATATTTTTTGCCATAATGGGGTATTGATTTTTCATATACTAATTGCAGTTTTAGTTTTTATTAAAATCGCTAGCAATTTTCGATATTCCTTTCCTTATAGTTTTGAATATCGTCATCCACGCCTACTTGAAAAATGCCTCGTCTGTATATGTACAACATATATTATCGGGACAACCTTTTAGCGCTAAAAGCAGGACTTTCTAAATTATTTCGTTTCCTTTTTTGTTAAAAAAAACCGACTTCAAAAACTAAAAAGTATAAAATAACAAATATGTATTGTAATACCTCTTATGCGATGTAGCACATAAATAAAATAAAAATGCGACCAATCCAAGCGGGCAAACGTTCGTTAACGGTCATCTCGAATTATAATTTTGTAGTTTATTTTTCTAATAGTTTTATTTCTTTGAGGCTTGGCACCGACTTCACACTTATCAATAGGTAACATACACACAAAAGTATAAATTAGCATCGCATAAAAGGTGTATTAAATTAAATATTTGTTATTTTATACTTTTCAGCTTTTAAAGTCTTTTTTTTTATTACTTTTGAGTGTCACAACCTATCTGGTTGTAAAGGTCTCATCGATACAAATTAATCAAGCCCAAACACGAGGTAACTGCTGTTAGTCGTTGAAGAGTTCCCTCGACTATCTTCCAGGTCCATCATCAGATCGACTCCAAACCTTCATTTAATTATAATGCTTTAAGATAATTAACGAAAAACTTAACAAATGCACTAATCACCCTACGATTTTCTAAAGTTCCTCTCAATTTCTCTAGAATGCCATCATTAGATCCTGGTTTCCTTGACATGGGACCAAACGGCAAGTCCATTCTTTTGAATAAAAAAAGAATTTTAGTAATCGGTACAGAATTGTCGGAGATATCGTTGAACATATTCATAAAAAAAAACATACCGGCCGAATTGAGAACCTCCTCCTTTTTGGAAGTCGGTTTAAAATAATGTTGTTTTATTGCTCATTATTTCTAAAACATTATTTGTTATCATAAATGTTAATATTTTTTTTTTAATAAATAATTCAAATTATAAAACAAAAATTATTATCGAGTATCAAAACATGTTGATGAGTTATCGCATAAAATTCGTACGCGCCGCAAAGGTCAAACGCTCGGTAGGAGCGATACGTCCTCTCTCTAAAAAGCCTCGCGGCAGACTGATTTGAATTGTTTCGTGCGTCCGATTTTATAGTAGTTTTATGATGATTTTAAAATATTTGTAGAAAAAAAGACAATTTGTTTTAGAGATTTTTTTTTAGTATAATTGTTGTAGAAAATATTCTTTTATTATTTGAGGTAATTTTAATAACGTTTTGAGCATCATTTATCAACGTAAATTACGATTTTCTTGAGTGTGATTTTTACAAATTCTAACTTTATATTTTTTTCGATTTCAATAATAATTATAATAACAATTAAATTTTCCTATGACTATTTCCTTAATAAGGATCTGGACTTTAAGTTTGTTTAATTTTTAGTGCTAAATTGGTCGAATTACTAGAATCCGAAGGCATGGAAGTTAATGCTAAAAGTGAAATTCAGAAAACATATGTTCAGTTTTCTTGATATATTTTTTAAGTTTTCTGTATAATATTGTTTTTCTCTGAGTATTTTTTAGATGACAATATTTCCTTTAATTATTACCTAAAAGCATGTTTATAAAATACGCTTTTCATATAATATGACTAGATCAAAAAGTACAAAAACCGTCAATTATCGAGTTTCGGGTCTTAATCAAGGAATTTTACGTTTCGTTAAATTACATACCTATATAGAATTTAAGAACGTAGGTAATCAATTATCTATTTATACGGGAAGGTGTGACTAACTGCGATCGCTTTCGATCACATTTTAGGAAATGAAAACGATTTTTAAATGTCTCCGTATGTCGGATTTTATGAAATAAATATACTTCTAGTTTTTCAAAACACAGGATTTATTTGCATATAAAATAATTTATAATTTACTTACCTATTTTATAATCGACCGTGTCCTTTCGATCAAGTTACACTGACCTTAATCACGAGAAAACTAACACGAATTAATACATTTACAGCCTTACCAATAAAAAATACCCACTGTGTATATTCTTGATATAACGAATTATTAATATGCTTCACACTCGTTATATCAAGAATATACACAGTGGGTATTTTAGTATTTTTTATTAGTAAGGCTGTAAATGTACTAATTTGTTCCTAATAGTACAGAGGGATAATCCCTTTGATAAGAACAGATTTTAGTTGTAAAGATTAATTTATGCTTACCATTTCCTTTTCTATGTAACTCTAGATTACTACACGTAATCTCGATAGACTTACATTAGCATTTTTTAAACATTCATAAAGGATTATCTAAGTAGATAAAAATAATAAAATTATCAGGTAACAGTAACATGCACTAAGTATTAGTATGAGTCACATCAAGTACTTAAAGATTTGCCTCTATTTACAGACTTCTTCACAATATGAAGTGAACTGACTATACATAGTCTTAAGTACCTAAGTACTTAAAATGATATAAACATAAGTTACTTGTATTGGCGTAGTAGTACTAAATGTATTATTATAAAAGTTTTTATTCCCCCTGAAGTCCCTGAACATAATTAAAATGCACCCTAGTTAATTTTTTTACGGAACTTGCCAGCTGAATGGTACTTTGCCATTTAAACTACACAAAATCGTAAGGACGTTATTCACTGCTACGATAAACTTAACCAAATTGTAGGTATTTATTGTCTATTTCAGATATGGAAAGGAAATACTTCTGGGCGTGGACCGACTTCCAAAGCTACGTGGACTGTATGCTCGTGTTCTCGGTGCTCGGCTCGGCGATCACCTACTTGTTGATCGAGTTCTCGCCGTTCGTCGAGCTCATTGGCTTCCTCGCGGTCTTCACCGAGGCCATGCTCGGCGCGCCGCAAATTTTTAAGAATCTACAAAACAAAAGTACTGAGGGGATGAGGTAAATTAACATTGCTGTAAACTTATGTTTGGTCTTTCAAATGTATCATGTAAACAAAACTATAATATTTCCTTCCAGTGTGAGTATGGTGATAATGTGGACGTTCGGTGATGTATTCAAGACTGCATATTTCGTTATTAGAGAAGCTCCCACACAGTTCTGGGTGTGCGGCGGCCTCCAAGTCAGCCTCGACGTCGTTATCTTGTTCCAGGTACGTTATTTAATCTAAAATTATACAAATTAAATGAAGGTGTTCATGTATCTAGTAACCATGATGTTCGTAAAGATGTCCTAATATCGATGCAGGTGTGGTTATATCGTCACAACACAGCGGCGGCCCGTAGAACCCGGCGTGGTGACTAGCAGAGGACGAATCCGGGCATATAGCATTCAGCCCGCGCCCCCAGCGCCCCCCACGCCCGCGGCGGCCAACGGGAGTGTGTGCCTCAGTGCGGCGGACGCGCGGCGCGCGAGTGCTGGCGCGAGTGTCAGTGCGAGTGCTGGCACGAGTACCGGTGCGAGTGCTGGCGCGAGTGGCGCTGCGAGTGCTGGCGCGGGTGTGAGTGCGGGCTGTGCGCGTGCGCCGAGTGCGCCGGCGTCGCTGGAGTGCGCGTCGCTGTGTGCGGCGAGTGCGCTGCCGATGCCGCTGCCGCTGGTGCCCAGTGGCCGCAGTACGCCCACCACTGGGCCTTCCTCGTGTCCTGTGCGCTTCGTTCGGTGCGACTCTTTCACTTTCCCTACGTTTTATGACGAAGTACTCTTGTAGACGGCGCTGTGTTTGTGTTGGGAGGCGCGCTCCACGTGTGCGCGCGGGTGATCGTGTCGTGTTGCAGGTCGAACGCGTTGTTGTAGAGTGTACGAGCCTCCTACGGGACGACCACAATATTTATTATTAACATATTTATAATCGATTAAAATTCCGTAAATATTTACGGTGCTATGCGTTGGTGCCTAGAATCCGATGAGGTGCGGCTGGAGAGGACGTTTTAAGATTTATGACAAGTTTAAGGCTAATATGGAATTGTTGAATGATTTATAGAGGTTTAGGTAGTGACAGAATGCAAAATTTGTTTAGACAATTTTGACTAGTCGTTATTATAGGTAGAAGTTTGTTGTTTATCAGTAATGTACTGTAGATTGTATTAGGTGATATGAAAGTAAGCTTGCCGGTATGGCGTCGGACTTTTTTGTAGGCCGAAGAAAGAGGCAATGTTAGAACGAGTAGAATAAACATTAGAATAGGCTGGGTAAACTGTAAACACGTGATTTGTCTAATCTTATATTTACCCGACTGATATAAAGTTGCACGCGATTCCTCTAATTACACATAGATTTAGGTAAACAACATTATTAAGTACTTTGTATTTATTAATTATTATTATCGTTGTAATAAACGGTATAAGTATACTACTTCCCTTTATTCCTATACTTTGTATGTTCATAAATGTGTCGATTATAAAGTTTAAGTCATCTTGTAATGAAGTACAATATTATAATAGTCATTTTTTGTAAAAGTTCTGATGCAAACCAAGCTTAAAGGCAACCATTGTTACCTAAGTATCATGTGATTAGTTGATATTTTAGTTTAATTAGTTGTAAATACTACAAAATGTTAGTGTTATGTTAATGAAGAAGCAGATAACAATAAGAAATTATTTGCATTCCATTATAAGTTTTAATGTATTTATTTTAGAGCCAATTATGTTATGAGCTATTTGTGACAACAATGAAATCTTATGTGATGATCAATCATTTATAAAATTCAAACACATCACATACAATTAAAATACAAGAAAAAATACAAAACTACATGTTAGATACCGTGCATCATCTAAATAATGCTTTTTGGACAAATGTTTGGACAAGTGTTAATTGCAATCGAATAGTAGTTTAGTAGTAATATACAGACGGAATGATCTCATAAAAGCATGAGCTGACAATCTCTATAAAAGCTTTTAATTCCGTCTACGATTGTTTCCTATACATTTCTATCAACTTGTTTCATAAATATGGCGACACTATCATGACGTCAGTCTGTATATCTTCAATGAATCACAATATGTACTTCCTTAAATCAGGATCTAATGTAAGTAATGATGTTTTACTTTGATCTAAATCAATGCAATATTTAAATTAAAATGTTTTCACTTGCGATAAAAAAGTGAATGAAAATGTATAGAAATCCATAGCATTGTTGGTCATTGTCGTCTCTCTGTCGCTGATGTTTGTTCTCACAGAACACGGGACTGTCGGCGCCATCTTGCGACTAAACTATAACGAACGTCTTCAGGTACTATCTGCTAATCATCGATTTATAAGCTTTCATAGATATCTTTATGTAGATTTCGCTTTTATTTACTTATTAACGAACCCTGTCTACCTGTGCATCCCAACTGAAATTTGATAAATATTTTTGCAGTTATAATCTGCATTTCTTTGGGAATATTTTAGAATTTTATAAAAATTTCAAGTGTACCAAAATATTTATTAATTTATCAAACAAAATAGGTTTTGCGTACTTACCCTAAACAGCGTCTCATTCCTCCTAAGGTGAAGGCCACCGTACTTGGGTGGCTGAAACTCTGTACATACCTACGCATAATTCGTATAAAATGTTTAAAATGTAATATAATTTTTAATGAAAATATAAACGTTTTATATACTTACTTTAACAAAAGAACGTCATAACAAATAGTTTGCTAATGAATCGATATACTGGAATGTTCAAAAGTGACCGCACTCGATCGCCTTGATTACGATCTCGTAAGATAAAGGTGAATTACGATGACGTAACTAATGTAACCTATTTATTACTAATACGTAATCTTTTGTATATCTGCTTAGTTTATCTTATTTATTATATACCTCAATGTACAAATTTATTTTTAGTATAATATATTTACTTAACGTCCTGAATTGCGGACAATTTTTAAATAATACTTAAAAATGTCTCCATGAACTGACAAAGTTTCGACTGTCTGAATATAAATGACTTAATTTTGTGACATTATTGCCAGTTAATAGGCAATTTATAACTGAATTTTTATCTAACTCCCTCTTCCTATAAGAGCAAAGAATTTTGTACCTTAATTTTTGGGAAAAAAAGTTTATTGTTGACAGTATTCAATATCATATCAAATTAAGGAACCTACTTTAGTACCTACTTTAAATTTAATTCGTTTTGATGTATATTTAAGTACATACTCCAAACAGAGCGAAGGTGGAACGGGAGCTAGGCGGAGCTAAACTTCGCCTATCGCCCGCTTCAGGCTTGGCTTGGATTTCTTTCACATCGCATATGTGTGGTCTAGAGAGACTATTTCAGAGTGTCCACAACAGGGAACAGAGGCTAAGACGGATATTTTGTATGCAGATACAAAATATCCATCTTCACCAACGTTCTCTCGTCAGTAAGCACTCCAAAAGATATTAAGGATTGGTTTTATGTCAATTCTCATCGATCCAATTGTGTCAAAAACAACAAAAAAACTGTCATACCTATTTATAATATTAGTAAGTACATAGATTGATTTATAAACGTATATTAGGATTGATATACCTATAATATCACGCTTTAAAGTTTTTATTAATAAAACTTAATGTAACATTATAAGTAGATATTGTAATGTTGTACTGTAAATAATATTTAGCCCACACTAAGCTAAGTCAGCTTCCGTATTAATAATGAATTATATTATGTGTTAATTTTATATACTTACATTATACATATTCAGCCTTACTAATAAAAAATACCCACTGTGTATATTCTTGATATAACGAGTGTGAAGCATATTAATAATTCGTTATATCAAGAATATACACAGTGGGTATTTTTTATTGGTAAGGCTGTTTACATTATACATAATTGTATATTTATTATAATTATTTTGGTCTTCCTTAGATATTTGATTTTTATTTTAATGTATTTTCTAGACGGAACGTCAGTTTTGGCTAATATTGGCGTCTATTCTTAGACGCTACAGACTGCTAGGTTTTTTTTTGTGTACCTATATTATATTTTCTTCCATAAGTTAGAATAGGAAAATATGATACTTACGTTCAGCGTCAGTTAAAAGGTAATACCCAAAAGAGGGAGGTACCTGTTATCTGACGCTGAGACTACAAAATGTAGACTGTGACTAACAGAATAGACACCAATATTTCTAAATTCTATTACATATCACGTGCAACATCACTGCATTTTCCGCTGTCAATCTGCTAGCTGGCACTGCGGACTGCGGGTGACGTTCCGTCTCCTAAAATTGTTCTCAATACTACATTATATCGTACAAGTACAACACGAAATCGAGAGACATTTTACAAATGTGATAACATATCATGCAATACGATAAATTAGTTTATTTTAATACGTTGCATATAGTCAATTAATTGTATAGATACTTATATAAAAATGTAATGTAAATCCTTTATTCGTTGTGACATGTATAAGTTATGTTGTGATTTTGTGCGTTGACGATTTCTTGAAACGAAATAAAGCTATATTATTTGTTAAAATGTGGTTTTTATTTTGTGGTACCTGCAGTAAAGACGTTTTATACGAAGTTTTTATACTACACCTAAAATCAATCACACCTAAATCATTAATTACAAGTATTTTAATAGGTAGGTTACACTGTATAACACATAATAACAATTAAATATTGACGGCCCGATTCACAAACTCCTAAAATCAGAACTGACAGGTATTACGTAGGTGGACATGAAGGACGATAGGCAGAGTGTATTTATAGTTTTTCAAGCACATGTTCATTTAAAAGGAAAATAGTTTCTTGTGTAAGTATATAAATTTAACTCTAATACTGTAGGTAATATTCGTAAATGAGATTGTGATAATAAGTCTTCCACGATTTATTAAGCATTAACCCTTAGTTGGCCACATGTCATTACTTCGCAGAATTTGTTGCTTATTAACAACACTCCGATGACATGATATACAGGGTGTGACAATATTTGATATGTCAACTGGTTCGAATCCTGGCCTGGTACCTATTGATTTTCAAAAATCCAATGATACAGTTTTAGTTTTCATCAAAATCGGCATCGAGACTCCTTTCAGCATTTTTCGATATTACTTTCGGATATTGTCTACCACGCGACACGCCCACTTGGAAAATTCACCCTGTATAGCACGAATTTATATTTCAGTCTGCTCGTGATTTTTTCGATTTAATCGTTTATGATTTTTTTTAACTTTGCAAGCGAGTTTGTGACGTAAGTGAGAACAATAGTAGTTATGTTTGATCATGGATGACCCTTTCAATAACAAATATTTAGGAAGTCTGAAATACTTAGTAAAATTACGCTAACACCGATAATAACACAAGCATCCTCGCAAAAATTCACGCCCATATTGTTAAGTACTCGAAAGTATTGGAATGTACCAAAATGTTTCTGTTTACGAAACTTTACCCTTTCACGAATAGAGAGAATAATTGAGCCCTATAAAACCACTTTTAAAAAATCAAGATATGCTTTTAAATGCATATCAGCGTACTCATTAAGTGCCTACTTATTTAACCTACACCTATAAAAACACGAAACTTTCGCATTAAATTAATGCTACATCCTTAATCCAACTTAAAAGAAAAAGTTAAACAAACAAAATTATTATTTATTCATAAATCAAATATCATTGGAGCATAATGTCAAAGTTGTTGAACGAGAGATCCTCTCAAACCGTCTGATTGTACTCTTGACATGGAAAAGCTCAGTAATCATCATTACGGATCGCAAACTGGAGCATTGCAATGGAGTTTGAACCTTATATAGTTGGGTGTAGGGTGGTAGGTAAAGTTTGGAGTTGGATCGATGTTGTGAGGTTGGGGCGCCCTCTAGCGGGGGGTTGTGGGAGCGAGCCGGCGGCGGCAGTGGTCGGGCCTCGCGGCAGCCGGTCGGGCGTGTCTGCGGCACCTCACAGCCTCCAGCTTCCACAGATCCAGGGTCGAGGACAGCGAGGTGAGCCTACACACGCAATCGTTACATAAATATATACACACTGCGCTTCTTCATCTCATGTCTAGTGCACTTTTTTGTTGATTGTCTAATTTTTTTTAAAATTTGAAACTGTTTGGAATCTTTTTGTTTTTTTATTTTGTAAGAACTTGTAGCGTTGATGGGTGTAGGCGTATGAATAATACAGAAAACTAAATATTGATTTCTAAATTATTTTAACTGTAATCTTTATATTAATAAAAAAGTTTATTAGATTTTATATTATATTTAAGCATGGTAAGTACCACTTCAAGGCTAGGATAGGACACAGCGCAGTTTCAAAATTGTAATACTTGTCACACACCCTCGCAACATTTTATCATAGGTACGTACTTATTGGTTTTTAAACCATTGATTGTAAATATAAAAATACTTGCATATTTTACTAATTTAGTTAAATTAATTTCAAATTCGGTGTTATCATAAGTTTCCCGAAACTTGGGGTAGCAGGTAATACAAATCTATGAACCTAATTAAGTTTACCCGCTCACCCACCTTGCGTAAAGTTATTTCTTCTAGATAATTAGGTATACGAACTTTATTATCAAATACCTCTTCAAATTACTTTAACATTAAAATTTTATTAGCATTCCCTTTTAGCATAACAGTAAAATACCTCTGTCTGCGTATCTACGCTTATAGAATTTAATAATTCTTAAGGAGGTAGGTACTTAAAATTTAAATAGAATTTTAAGTTCTTTACATTGTATCGAGTAATATTTGCTTGGAATTTTATAATTAGTAGGAACCACGGCACTCTAGACATGATATTAAAGTGCCCTTATCTCATGGCTTATCGAACTACAGCCGCCCGGGCCGGGCGCAGATGGTTATTCGTACTTACTTACTTCCAACACGAGATATTCACGCCTTTTGTTTATACATAAGTATACCTAGGTACATATTTAAGTACTGTAGACAAATATTCATCGAACCTTACGGATCGCAGTCCGACATGGTGACCACTCTGAACAATTAATATAAATAATATCATATTTTAACGGAATGTTATATGAGTAGAGAAATATTTGTTTTTGTTAACACTGACTGGATGCCTGACATATTTATATCGATTATCTCATCGATTAAATTTCTTATCAACTAACAAGATCATGATAAGTACTTAACTACTATATCAATTTATTTCTACGAAGCGATCGCAATGCTGCACTGGCTGGTGCGTAACTTAGCAGAATGTAGTCTGTTACCTCCAGATAAGGCCATTATGGAGTACAAGAGTTTCAACTTCACTCTCTGATAATTTGTTAATTCCCATGCTGCTGATACCGAAAATATATTGTTTTTAACTCTCGACTCTGAAGGATAGAGAAACTCATGCAAAGTGAGGGTTAGAACTCGGAACAAAACCGAAGGTCTAACCTTCGGTTTTGTTCCGAGTATAACGTAGATTCTATACTCGTATATATCTGTATGTTTACTCGTTCGTAATTTTAACTGAGTTTTAATTTATCACAGATGTTAGATTCAAATTATCATTTCTATGTCTATATTCAGATAAGTACTTTTAGATATAAGGCTAATATCACGGAGCTAATATAGATACCAATAATACCAATACTATGTAATTACTACGAATAACGTCTCTACACATAAAATATATAGGTACTTACTCAATTATATTCTTTGGTAGATATAAAGGTAATTAACATAATAACAACTTATATTAATAGATATTAATACCTACAAACATCTGAGCACATGTTTATAGTTTGTTATTGTTTCTCACATGATCTTTGTCCCTTGTGATAAAATAATTATAATCTCGCAAGTACTATCATTCAACTTATAACCGAGTGGTAGGCACATGAATGATTGATTTGGTTTGCCGTAACGAGTGTAGCTAAAGTCTATTTCGGCCTATTTCACCATCTTCATGTAAAGTTACTCACCAAGTACAGTTAGTTGTGTTTCTTTCTTACTTTATATGAGGTGACAAAGACAAAACTTAAGTAGTTACTCGGAATTTTACTTGAAGATCGTGAAATAGGCCCTTAGTATTCGTAATAGGCTTAGATAACACATAACAAAGTATATGCCTAATTTAATAGGATAACACATAACAAATCTTTATATGTAGTAAACTCATCCGTCCGTCCGTATTTTTCTTCCGGTTCCATCCGAGCTGAACAATGCCCAAACTCCATTTGAAACTAAAACACCTTCCGTTCATCATCTTTGATTTTAATAATAAAATTGACTTTGATTGTCAGTGACTGTTGAAGAATTTTGGAACATACAATCATAAGTATTAAGAACACTATTTTCGTTGTATTTTAACCAAATATTCACACAAGAGGTAGAGTCTCCTTGATTATTTATAAAAGAGTTTCTGTAATTTGTAGGTGTTGCAGTGCTTCCAAAGATTACTTTTTATTTTGTTATAGAAAATCCCTTCTTCCTCTACTAGCTACCTATTACTGGTTAAAATTAAAACAGAAGTAACGATTACGTATCCGACTTACACAATCCTTTAAGTATGATTTTCTTTCTTTTACACACCATAGTAAGTAGGTACGTCCAAGAATTTGTTTTTCTCATTTGAAAATCTATCATTAGGTACTACGAGTACTAAGAAAATTAACAAAGAAAATTGTGAACAGATTCGACATTTAATAAATAACGGGCTCATGTTCTTATGTACTGTTCCTAATAAGTTGTGACAAAAGCGTTGAACTGAAAATAAACTCATCGAAGATTATTTGTACAAGAAAATTTATTTTCCTGCGTGGGATGTTAGGGAGAGAGAATAACAAGGATGGTTATACATAGACTTATGTATTTATATGTCTCGTATTTATTACCAAGGGTATAATGTTACTTAGACGATATTATTATTTTTATTTGAAGGGCTACTTAGTTATACGTTTGTACTTATCAACTAAGTTTCTTATTACATACGTGGTTAGTTTTTGCGGTTAGAACTTGACTTCATAACATAAGTACTTCAGTGTAAAATAACTCTATTTGCCTTATTTTTACACAACTCACCGACTAGATGTATTATAATGGAAGTTTGCAAAAGGATAGACAGAATAAGTAGTTAGTAGAAGTTATCCCAAGGTAGGACATACAAATATCGGTATTCGTTCAATAAAACCTAACTGCAAGACAAAGAACGAAATCTATTTAAAACAGAAGTTTCCCAGACTTCGTCATATGAGTCTACAACACTTCATATAAGTATTCACGACACTTTTTACTTTGAAACTCATTCACGTTTCCGAGTTGCAGAGTGTTAAGTTTCATTTCACCGTTAAAGGAAACTAAAAGAATGCAGTTTCTCTCCATTACTTAGATACTTACAAGTTTATTAAGATTTAAAAATAAGATAGTCGTCTCGTCTAGTCTAGTTATGTCTAGCTCAGTCATCAATGTTTTGCAAGTTATTCGAAGTACCACCCATACATAATGTATTAAAGTGTTTAACATAGTCTGAGTGTGTGTATGAATGAATCCGAAAATAATGTGCGCAGTTTCTGAAACTTTTGTGTATCTTTAGTATCAGACACTTTAATACCTTTATGTAAGTAATTAAGTTAGGGGACAATTGATATAATGATAGAGTGATTGATTATGTTATGTTTAAACACGATGAAAATACAGTAACTACAAGTTGTTTCAATAAATACATAGGTACCTACTTATTTATTTGAGTAAACACAATGAATAATAATTTAACGTGAAAGCTGACAAAACAATCATAACAGATTTGTTATGACAGACTCTAACGCGCTTTTATAAAAATAAATGCTCACTTAATAAGTAAATATAAAATTATTTTGTGATAAAGCCTTTGTAGTTAAAGTAGACAATGAATCTGTGATTAATAAAAGACGTCAGCACTTTGATCGAGTAATTAATAACACTTATTGCGATTCGTTCACATAAACATAATAACTTGTTTGCCTTTCTGAAGGTGATTAACTTTTCATTCAGAAACTATTTAGATACAAGTTGCTTTAGTGATTCTTAAAAAAAAAGTAAATCCTGTATGTAGTAAGATCCTGTTGCAGGGCAATGGCCTTTCTTTTAATGATGATAGTACTTACAATGAAAAAGAAAAAGGCGTAAGTTATCGTCATGCTAACTCGATACGTGTTTGTGATCTGGAACCAGAGCCATGTTTGGAAAACTAAATAAGTAAGTTCTTGCGTCACTCAAGCCCGGAATCAAATTTAGAACAACAAATGACATCAATACTACCATCCTATATAGACCACTGCCCGAGATGTTAAAAAATGTAAGATAAAGCATGAAATAAATGTTTGTTAAATGTTTAGTTATTCGATAGGTATGTGACTATTGTTGTGGAATACTTAAAGAATTCTTAAGTAGTCATATTAAAACATTGTTAACCTTAAAAAAATCTTCGTTGTTGATATTAATGGATGTTTGTTGAAAAAACTTCTCTTTTTAAAACATGTCATCTTCCGGTGGTAATAGTATTGTATTGTTACAGCTTATGCAATAATTTCATTGATCATCAGTTATACGGCTATCGTTTATCTATCAGCTGACTCAATTACCTAGATCTTAACTGTAAATTATGAATGAAAAGATAAAAAAAAACTAAATAAGTCTATGCAATTACAAATGTTTGTATGTGGTCCTATTTCTACAATTAGACATCGCTAATTTGGGTTTTTTGTGTGGTAAAACCACAAATTACATTTTATATATTATCTAGATTTTTATTTATCTGTAAAATACTCAGATACAGAGGTACAGAAAGTATTTTTGCGTCATTTCAAATAGGTTTAATGCCTGCCTACATATTGATCACATTCAATGATGGTTAAAAATGTCATGAACCCGGCTGACGATCAGACTCAGGGTTGAATTGGAAGCAGTAATATGCGTCATTCATTGTGACATTACCAGCTACAATACCTAATAAATAAACGGCATGAGCAGTAACATTAACACTCGAGGGAAATTCTGCAAATACCAACCGATGCACAACACATTTTGAATTCATGTGAGTCACATGTTTCATTCAATAAAAAATATACTTACGTTAAATGTTTATAAGTAGTTTATTGACATTACTCCGTTGATAATAACGAGGATATCATAAGTTCTTTGTGATAGAGTCTGGTTTATAAACATATAGTAATTTCTAGTATTCCTACGGAGAGTCGAGAACAATATGACAATTAATGAAAGCTCTGGAAGTGCAAATTCATAGAAACTGTAATTGTGTTTTTTTTAGATGATGATTGTATAGAGTGTAATAGTAGGTAGGTAAAAGGTAGGTAAGCACTTTCAGTTGTTATTTTTTGGTAAATTGTAAGTACCTATCATTGCAAAATGTTTATCTTGGAAAACTATCCTTAAAAAGTTTAAAATTGTATCAGTCGGTCTGCTATAACTTGCACTTATCTGTAGGAAGTATCAACTTTAACGAGCTTTGTCCACAATCTACAGTAGGTATAAAACTACCTAAATGCACAGGCAGTCAACATTAAAAATAATCTTTATTTACTGTCGAATAAAATATGGCTGTTATTATGTTATTCACCATACATCATTATAACAAGACATTAAGTCGCTACACTATACAATTTAATTTGGTCGTCAAAAGCCCTGATTTCACACGCCATTTGATATCCTAACGAGCAGTAATGGAGCGTGTTGGTCTCATAATTAAGCTTAATAATATTTATTTACTTGAACATAACTTGATACACGAGCGTCTCGTTTCATCTATATTTTGTTTATTTATGTAGACAAGGCAGAAACAAGGTCGTTTAAGGTCAGATAAAACGAAAGCTCGGATGTTCAAGTACGTTTTCGCATGAAGAAAGAAAATATCTAAATTCCTGTGAGCTGTGTAATCTGCGCATCGTCGGTCTGACGTCATTGCGAGGGAGGCAGGGGCCGCCCCCATTCCTCCTTGTCCCCGTCCCCTATGGTCACACTAAAGCTCCTGCGTTATCGGCGAACATTCTCCTCTAATTAATTCTGGGCAAATTGCAGCGTCCATTCATAAAGTTTAATTGCTCAATAAGAAACTTGTAGGTACAAAAGCTAGAACTTTTCCATGCGTATTTAGCTAGATAAAAATTCCATCGAACACTTTATCTGTCTATTCTCTTTAAGATTTTGATATCTTTTAAGAATAAACGACAGACCAAAAGACTTTTTATTAATGGCTTTCCAAGCAAAATTATAATATTGCAAATAATGAAATATTATAAGTACTAAGAAGCAATAAAATATCTTACAAAAACACCTACGTATTTACCAATGTTATATTATTCATAGCCAGATAGGTAGATAAATAAAATATTTTATGTATTGTCGAAGCCTCCGGTCCCGTGCGCCGGGCTTTAACAAGTTTCGTACGGTAACAGTATAATAAAACGATCATACCAATAGGTAATATCAGCATTTCGAATAGGCCTCCTAAATAGGCAATAAAATTTTCTTTGAAGGCTACCTACCTATACATTCGCATAATAGCATTTCATCGGGGAACATAATTTAATAAAATGATACGATAAATATGTTTTTATGAAAAACTATTAAAATCCTTTTACTTGAGTTAACTTTTTATTATACACTGAATCCATTCAAATAAGTACCTATAGATTTTCCATCTGCAGGTAGTTATGTATTACATGAATGAAACGAAGGAGCCTTCATGAAATGAGTGAGCAATCTATTTTTATATTAAGCATAATATTAACAATGTAACAGGCTAATATCAGCCCATTTTAATATGTACTATAGGTAAGGTACACTTACATAATAAAAAAAAACGAATAAAAGTAATGAAGCTTTCTTGGAGTCAAATCAACTGTTTTCTAGTTGCCTTTTTCTACACACACATCGTGCAAATAAAATGTTCTACTGAACTAATTTAGAAGAAATTAGGCTCGCTCATAGAAAGCACACTTTTTATCCCATAATTACCCCTCCTGGGGTAATCACTACATAGTATAAAACAAGGTCGCTTTCTCTGTTCCTATGTCCCTATGTACGCTTAGATCTTTAAAACTACGTTGGTTTTAATAGATAGAGTGATTCAGTGGAAAGGTTTTTAGCATAGTTTTATCCCCATATTCCTACGGGAACGGGAACTACGCGGGTGAAACCGCGGGGCGCCGCTAGTTACGGTATAAAACATGGCTAAGCCACACGTTACTAAATCGTTCAAAAATCTTTTGCTTAGGGTAAAACTACCTGTTAGCCGGCCACTACCCGTTATCGGCCACCTGGCACTTTTTGTTAAATAATTAAAAATATATTAATCTTATCTTTTCTAACTTAGTGTCTTTCGATTCCTGCAAACTTCACTTATTTATTAGCTAACGGCATATTCCTGAAAGTGGAAAATTGAGCCTACAGTCGCAATTTAAAATTTTGAGGTGAGGAGTTGCGTAAAATTTAGCAAAAAACATAGCAAGTAGATTTATTTTCAAAGCTAAGTTTAAATGTGTTACTATAGTTCAATTGCTGAAAATTTTGGGCTGTGTGTTTATAAAATGTTTAAACATATTCAATGCCGGACTGCCATCCGTAAGGTTGCGGGTTCGATTCCCGTGCGGGGTGAATATTTGTGTGAACCACAAATGTTTGTCTCGGTCTGGGTGTGTGTGTGAATGAGTGTGTGCGTAGTTTCTGATACCCTAGATACAAGCTCCAAGCTTAGTTAGGGGTCAGTTACTATAATGAGATGATGTAGTGAATGCTTATGTTATGTTATGTTAATTACTAAAACTCATCAAGGTTTCATCAATTTTGAGATTTTTGGAGGCCGGCACACAGGTCGACGAATTTCTCCAAAAACCCCTTATCGGCCGGGAGGTCGCAAACCAGTTTTATTTACGATATTTTTCTTTGATTTTATTGAAGAAACCATAGGTTTACTGAAGTAGGTCTATTTACATGTATGAACTACTATATTTTTGTGGTCTTACAACTAGATTCCGGCCGCCAAAATACTTTGTATTTACAAAGTTATGACCTTCAGAAATACTAAATTTATGACGGCCGGGTAAAGGGTATAGCTATACCTGTTATCGACCTATGAACATTATGGCTAAAATATAACATTTTTATCAGCCATACGAGTTGGTAACTAACCAGTAATTAGCTTTTATTAAGGTTATGCTATACTGCGCGTAGAGTCGACTGGACGGCCCGGGTTCCCGGGGCTCCGGACCGTCCCATTGTCCCTAGCATTTCAGGCATAGTTCGGTGTGCCCGTTAATGTTGGGGATCAGGAGGGGGCTAGGAGATGCGGGAAGAGCAATCGACCCAATTCTCTCAAGCCCTGGTACAAAAGGTTCCCATGCTTTCACCTTTTGTACCAGGGCTTGAGAGAATTGGGACGCTCGCTGTCGGTACCGGTTTGGGGGACGTCCTTGTTTCCGAGGATGTTCTTTTCAGGAGGGGGGCGCCGCTTTTAGAGGGCGCCCGGCATTGGGGTGTCGTGGTAGAAATCCCGCGGGATCCTACGACACCCTCTAATGTGTAGCGCAGTCGGAAGTCGCTGGGGTTTTAGTGATATGCCTCGCCCTTCTGGCTGGGTGAGTCCCACATAGCCACCGGAATCTCCCCTTGGATTCCCGGTATAATATATTTGATTTTTTATATTTCACAAAACGTTTATTAAAATATAATAGCAACCAAAATCCTTTTTGTATGGTTTGTACTTAGCGCATCAATCATTTTATTTTCATTCGACTATCAACCTTATGTCTCTACTATAAGAGTCATTTTCCTATAGTGAATGTAGGCGGCCGATAACCGGTACATTGCTGGTCGATAGCTGGTCTTAGGGGCCGATAACCGGTGTTTTCGGTCATTTCAGGATTAATATTTATTTGTAAATTATGTATTAAAGATACGTATATATGCTTTAGGTTTTCTGAAACTAGAATATTGTAGCATTACATAATGATTTGTTTGAAAGTTTTTGGTTTATCCAATTACACACATCAAAAGTGTCTAGGGATCAAGCATTTTTATGCGGATTTCTTGAGATTGAGATGTGGCTTTGTAATAAATTTATGATTTTATAAATTTATATGGATCCTTTTTGGTGCATTTCATAATTTGAATCAGGAACTGTGAATCAAATTCGAGTAAAAGATGAAAATCAGCTGTCAATATTTTCCCTATAAAAACATACAACGCATTGAAGACATTATTAGTGCTACTGTTTCCCTACTACTGATTAAAACCAACGTTATTATGGAGCGGCGACGTCATTTAAGCAGGGAAGAAATGCTCAGAGCCGTGGGAATGATAGAAGCTGGTTCCCGGCAACGTACTGTGGCTTTAGCTCTGAATACAAGTCAGAGTGTTATCAGTCGACTTTGGACACGTTACCGAAGCACTGGTACCGTGGCTGAGCGCCATGGAGGACGGTATCGCTGCACCACACGGAGACAAGACCGATACATTCAAATCTTAACTCGAAGAGCTCCAACAATAACCGCCATGATGTTAGCCGTGCGGCTTCATCACTCTTCAGGGAACTTAATTAGCGACCAAACAGTCAGAAACCGCTTGCATGAAGTGAACCTTCATTCCCGAAGACCGCTACGGGTACCACCTATAGCAATGCACAATCGTAGGATTCGATATCAATGGGCTCTTGAACACAGAAATTGGGCAGAAGAACAATGGCGTTTCGTGTGCTTTTCTGATGAGTCTCGTTTTGGTATGAGACCGGATACAAGACGTATACGACACTGGAGAACCCCTGGACGCCAACAGCGATTAAAATCCTGCCAGGAAGTCCAATCCTTATAGTGGTGGAACCATCATGGTATGGGCGGGTATTTGGATTGGCGGAAGAACTGAGTTGATTTGGATCAGAGGCAACCTCAACGCTCAAATTTATGCTGAGACGATTGTATCAGACGTCATCGTTCCTCTACAAGTGCAAATCGGTCCCTTATTTCAGTTAATGCATGATAATGCACGACCGCACACCGCAAGAGTTGTAAGACAGACTCTCGCCGCAGCTAACATCAATGTCCTGCCCTGGCCTGCTCAGTCGCCAGACTTGAACCCGATTGAGCATGCATGGGATATGCTACAGAGAAGAGCTCTGCCGAATATGGAGGGTATCCAGTCGCAAGAAGACCTTTTTTTGTTGTTGCAACGAACATGGGCGGCCATTCCACAGCGTGATTTGGATGAACTCATTTTGAGTATGCCAAACCGATGTTCTTGTGTTGTTAGTGTTCGCGGTAGAAACACGGATTATTAATTGTTTAAGTTACCCAATAAAATTTTAAAGAAAACTGTTATTTCAGTCTTTTTTTCGAACTTTAATGTTAGTGGTTCAAATGTCAAAAATCCCTTTATTAGGAAAATGGCAAATTTCTTTATTAATGCAAAGGTGACTTGGTTTATCGTTACTGTGACAAACGAAAACACTTTATTTGATGAATCCTTAAAGAAAATTTTAATTAATATCAATCAGGAGAAAAGTTATTGCAAAAATATATGTTGATCCCTAGACACTTTTGATGTGTGTAGTATAAAGATCAACGCTGAAGTTGAAAAGTCGCTTAAGGGGCCGATAACCGGTAGTTTTACCCTATTTCAGATTAGTTTAAAATAATTATGCGTAGTGATTTTGGCATTTGTACAGTTAATTTAATACCTATAACAATTCCATTGTTTCATGACAATCATTTAACATTGCACCGGGTGAGATTAATGCCTTTGTAAATAAATGTGAAAGTTTGAGAGGATGAATGGATGCTTGTTATTCTTTATAGTATAACTTTTGATTTATTATACACTAGCTTCTTCTTTTCCGAACCTTTATCCCATGTCTATTTGGGGTCGGTTTTCAGTTTTAACCAGATTTGGCGGAATGTCAGTATTTTACGTAAAGCGACTGCCATCAGACCTTCACAACCCAGAAGGCTATACGACATTCTTGGTTAAACTGAATGTTAGACTTTTGAGGGCTCTAACTACCCGTAACGACTGTCGATGATGTTAGTACGACAACCGGGACCGACGGATTTACGTGCCCTCCGAAGCACGGAAACGCTCATGAAATTAAAAGTCATTTTTAGTAATCACCCATCACAGTCATGACGGTGCCAGACGTTGCTTAACCGCACGGATCACAAGTTATCCGCGGGTAGCACTGGGCCATGAGCGCGTTAGCTGTGCCCCACGGTTTTAGCCGCGTGGAACCTTTTCCCGTGGGAATTTTGGGATAAAAAGTATCCTATGTGTTATTCCTAGGTATGAGGAACATCTGTACCAAATTTCATTAAAATCCATTCAGTAGTTTTTGCGTGAACAAACATCCGCACATCTAAACATCCACACTCACAAACATTGGGCTTTATTGTATTAGTAGGATTCTTTAGACACTTAAGCTACAACCTGGGATGTAAGAAGCACAGCCTGGAAAATTGCGCGTGGAAACTAAAAAATATTTACGCAATTTATTGTCCATGAAGTGAAATTCGATGATTTTATAGTAATCTTTTAGTTAAGTACATACTTATACAAACATTATCAAATAGGTACACCTACACTCCTATTATGTCATAAGTACCTAAATAACTTAAAACTTTATACAAAGACGCTTTATCTAAGAAAAATGAAATTAGATTTGTGTTTCATTTGACGTTTTTCCTTTGAAATAGAAAACAACGTTAGCTACTAAACATCATCGTCATAAGAAAAAGTTGTTTCTTATATAAACGGTTACCTATCCTATACGAGTATATATGCAATGTAGTAGCTAGAACCAAACTTAATATAAGATATACCTACGTACAGATAAAAGTAGGTACTTACTTATATTGTAAGAAAAAAACACAATGTTGACTAACTAGCTAACTACCCTACATAACTGGTAAAATATTTATACAAAAGAAAATAGTTTGATTGCCTTATCATAATATAATAGATATGTAATCAATAAGGTACCCAATATTGATAATTTGCTGGATATTATTTTCTATGGTTTACGTGAATACCTCTTAATGAAATAATACCACTAATTTAGTTAAGATCTTATTAGAGCCGTCTAAATTCTAACCAAAAAAAATATGTCGCGTACAAAGGACACAAATGGCGGAAAACCTCCGCCCACGAGTGTACATTATCTCAATACATACATTTTCATAGACTTTTCTATTTTTAGAAAAACTGGTAAGGTAACGCACAAGTATATTATTTAGTTAGTAAGTTTTCCTTTTGCAATTTACGTCTTTTTACGACTCTACCAAATTAAAATAAAGTTTTTTTTAAATAAAAATCTCTTTGAAACAAACGCTTATTATAATAATATTTAAAGGTCTTTTGAATAAATAAACTCACAAAAGTACAAAGGACTGCTAGTAAGGGTCGCACACTTGAGAAAGCACCTAATCAAACGTTTTTATGAAGATTTATTTGTAAAGGGTGCATTATCATTACCGTTTATGTTAGAAAGAGGGTGGAAATGTATTTGTAGCTTTATTTGTTTATTTAACAAGGTTTGTCTTATACCTTCTTTTTTATTTAAAGACCATTAACGTTCTTTAAAATTGGTTAATTTTGTCCATTTTCTTATTCCGTTTAATTTTTCAATGATAAAAAACAGTAAATAAGTACTAACAGCCTTACCAATAAAAAATACCCACTATGTATATTCTTGATATAACGAGTGTGAAGCATATTAATGATTCGTTATATCAAGAATATACACAGTGGGTATTTTTTATTGGTAAGGCTGTTAGTAGGTATGTAATTGGTTATGTATGCGAAATGTCTCCACATTTCAGCCAGAGGGCAATTCGAAATATAATATTAACAATATTATTGGACGAATTGCTAATACTCGTATTAACTTTGCAGACCGAGAGCCCACAGCTTTGTTTTGTATATTATTGTAGACGATTATTATTTTATTACATAGGTTCATTTTTATAATTACGATTATACACTCTACCTAAGTACTTAAGTATAGAGATTTAAATAATTGAGAAAAGAACCCCAAATGTCTCGTCGGAAGGCTAACCATGTCTCAGCTCCAGTAATATTTTGAAAAATAGACAGCACAGAAATCTTGAAAAGCATATCACGTATAATCAAATAAGTAGAGCTCAATCCCTAAGAGCAATCACTATTTTCCAATCTAGATAATAATATTACTGTGTTGTTTCAGACTGCAACGCATCAATTAGTCCGTATATCGATCCAGACATCCGAACTATAAAGTCAAGGCAATCAACAGGATCAACGTATTTCCCTCAACCGCTAGAGGATCTCGTGGAGTTCGTTCACACGAGGCGCGCACCGTGTACCGAGCGGCCGTGTGCGGGTGGCATGCGCCGACGCACTGTGCCTCTATTGCATCCGCAGTACTACGCGCCCGCCGCCGTCCAAGTGCGATAACCGACCTCCTCGGGTTTGCCAAGTTTCGATTTCAACGGCTCTCACTCTGTAGTCGCACGTGCGGTGCACCGGTCGCCTCGCATCACCGGCCCTCGCCGTGCGAGACACCTCGAGTGATGCAACCTCTTTAACGACACACACAACTATCAAAGCAGTGAAGTGACATTCGATATTTAAAAAAATCTTTGGCATTTGCTGACATGCCGTGCGGACGTGCATCAGACGAGCAAATGTAAATAAACAAATAATTTTAAAAATATAAGTGCTGCTGTATTTCTAATAAAAACATAAAGTGAAAATGACGTCGAGATCTCGAGAAAAGGTGGCTGCTGCGTTCAGGAAATTGTTCCGGTCCCCAGAGAAAATAGACAACGAGGGCGCCGCCGGCCCCAGCGGCTCCCCGGCGCGGAGGGGGCTCCTCAGGCGACACAGGTACTTG
This sequence comes from Timandra comae, assembly GCA_958496195.1. Classification (NCBI taxonomy): domain Eukaryota; kingdom Metazoa; phylum Arthropoda; class Insecta; order Lepidoptera; family Geometridae; genus Timandra; species Timandra comae. The sequence goes on along the minus strand of OY292355.1, from coordinate 4,291,097 downwards.
TGCACTCTCATATTACACTCATACTTCTATTGAAATGAACACTTTGAACTGAATCGTTTCTGAAACAACAATAGCAGTGATTCTCGTCGTTCGCAATCCATTGTCAACATCCCATAGTGTTTGATAACACAAAGTGACGTTTAGTCATCAGTCACGTAATCATAGTATGCTTCTAGATCTGGTTATACAGAAAGAAGAATCCATTTTATTCGAAAATGTTCTTTATATTTACTGTTTATGTGCATCGCACTGATTAGATCACTGGGGCATAATAATAATACTTAAACTAATGGATATCCGTTTATTAACCTAATTAAACTAACTTTTATCATTAAAAAGAGCCAGTGAAAGTAATTTCCGAGCTGTTTCAACGAGAAAGTATTTATTAAAACATCACACTTAAGTTAAAAGCATTTGCAAATAAAAGATGATGCTCCAAGTACCAGTTGAAAAGATTTCAACAAGTTACATTATTAATTTTTAAACAACTGTTCTCAGTTATGTAGCAGTTATAACAAACACGAGTTCGCGAACATTAAACATGCCAATTGATTTTTTTTTAATTTCATTCACGGCACACTCGATTATGCAACTATTACTTGCAACACATAACACTTTATGATGGTAATTTAATCGATTTTTATTGGTTAACGATAAAACTCTATATTAACAGTAAGATATATTAGCTATAGGAAACTGTATATGCTAGCTACATATATAGTAGCAGTATTATTAATATTATTCGCAAAAGAAAACCAAAAAACTTTACGTTACTCATACACGTTAAAACTATTGGACCGATTTAGGTTTTAGGTAGAGATGTTCCATATGTATAGGAATAGCCACATAAGATAACATCGAAATCCAATAGGGAATAGGGATTGGGATATATACCGGTTAAATCGCAAACCGCTGCCAATGCACTTACTTTATCAGCTAAATTGACCTAAATACGTTTAATAAAAAGGCAGAGATAAGATTGAATGGTTATGTCTACACTGTTAACTAGTACGTAATAGATAGTGCTTTTGAAGCTTTAATTGGTCATAGCATAGCATAGCAGATACCTACCTACAATAGGTACTAATAAATAAATATAATTGACTCTACGTAAGACATTATAATTAGATATTAAGATCAAGGTGTCTTGATCTATGCCCACTATAGGCTTGCTAAATTCAAAAGTTAAAACTAACCTGCTCAATGCCACATACAGTTGGCAAGCTGCACAAATTCGATAAATATTTGAAAGTTAATCAGAATATAGATCTGTACGTGATTAAACTTATAAGTAGTGTTTAGTATTTTATGATCCGTGGCAACGAGAAACTATGTAACGCTAATAAAACTCTGTAATTTTAAGGCAAGCAAATATTTCAAACAAACAAATCAGTCATCTGTCTAACAGACCTAAAAATTAAAATCTTATTCTATTCAAAATCAAGAAGTAGCGCAGTAGAGTAGGTACAGCTAAGAACATCTCCGTAAACATACAACATGCAGCTGCGAATCTCATTGTTTGGTTCTGTCTATAAATAAATTAAGTACATGTCTACCTACTTACTTACCGCTTCAAAGTCGACATCTTAATGTACGGTACGGTACAGACTTGTTAATAATCTGCACTTCAAGGAAACGCGAAACTTTATATGCGTCATTACTCGCATCCAGGTATTGAACAAAGACATTGTTTACATTGTAGTGATGGTACACTTGTAGTGCTGTATCGTGTGGCACATTGTTAACGAGTTTGTTACGATAGCCTCACCCCACGCCCACGTATCACTGTTATCTGACAATGCGGAACACAACACAACAATAGCTCGCTTTGTAATACGTAGATACATAAATAACTTACTCGTACACCAAACACCGACCGAAACAGCTAAACAAACAGTCACTACACGTGACGTAACGTTTGATACGCACGCGGATTTTGGGCGGAAAACAATAATGATCATTTTTAACACCAAATTAAAACTGTTGCTATGAAATTATCTCTTTTGTCTAGCAAATCTAGTTCTCTTGACATTTCACTGTATTTTTAAAATGAGGCAAACGAATATTGCATTACAAGAATTTGTTGTAAACCTATGTATCTAAGTATATACTTAGATACTACTTGCAGTAGGTGGTTCTAAAATATGTCATAATATGATAAATAATTTGGCATTTAATAGTTCCACAATCTCTAGCGGAATTTACATTTCAAAAGTTGTAAACATAAAGTAAACCAAATCAAAAACGTGGTCTAGGCACTAAGTACTTACTTACCTCGTAATTATTTAACTAATAAATATCATAGTCGATTAATTTTAATAGCAAAAACATACAATTTACTAAACATACTATTAGTTAACGATGCTGTTTTATCTAATTGCTACTTAACAATAATAAAATGAAAGCATAAACAGAACATTAACAAGCTATTAACAGTATCTACTCATGAGATAGAGTATTGACCTAGACAAGGCACCGAGAAAATTATATCTACCTAACACTCATAAAATGACAGTCTTTTAATGAAACTATGGTATTCATGAGTAATAACTTGGCAAATAAACTGAATATTAATTGAATGTTAATCAACAAAGAGCTTAGCATTAAAATTTGACGGTTCAACCAAACATTCACTTTAAAAAAACGTGTAGCAATGATAGTGATTTATGTCTATCATTCAATGAAACAAACATCCAGAGCCCCAATAAAAAGTTTGATCCGGTTGATCCGGGACTTCAATTGATTCGTTTCCATACGGGTATCATTAATGTGACAATTCTTGTTAAACCAACTTCAGTCAAATTGTTAACGGTTTTATTTATTTTCTAAATAGGTAATTGCAATCCTGAAATAGACAAAGGATAAACAAAGGATTTTTCCTTTGTATAAAACATACGTGGAAGTAAATAAACAAAAAATACCTCATACAAAATAATTATGAAACTCCTCCTATTTTTTTATTAGGATAATAGAAGTAAGTACCAATTTTTCATAATAAATAAGTTTACTGCTAACTAATAAGTTGTAATTTTGGCAGTTAAAGTCCGATAGAAAATCTGTATCTTATAGCCAAGTTCAGAACAAACTGTTAGCCGTTGTTCTTAGAAGATGAGGTTTAATTTAATTTACAACCTTAACCTCCTTTATTGAGATTGAATACACATTAGCTACGTTAACACCTTCAGTATAAATATAATAAACCTCGAAGATTTATCAGACCGAAATAAACGATCGTGAACGCTAAGTCGCTAAGATTATTATAATTTTACACTCGGTTCCTATATTTAGCATCAGTAATTATGCAATTTACTTAACGAGTTATGGAAGATAAATATTGAGTTAATATTTAACTACACACATCACTAACTTTAACTAAGTAGGTGAATGTTAAAATGAATCCAAGGCAAAACTAAACTATGCTATTAGTAACACGTAAGTACTTAGATATGAATTTGGATTAGATACGAGTATGGTACTTAACGAGAATAATAACATTAAAACCTCATTAGTGATTTAGTTAAGTAGATATAGATACTAAAATAATCAATTAACTGATAAGTTTGGTAGCCAATTATAAGTAGTTTGTTAATTTGTTATACTCGACTAACCAGCACTAGGCCTCTGGTTGACTCGGGTCTGATCGCCCAATTCAAGGTAGACTTTAGCCCTGTAAGGGCGCGATAAACGGTGGAGGATGATGATAGTACCCGATTGGTTTAGTACCAATCATTACCTAACAAAAAGTTGGGGTTCAGTTTATTGTTCATGAATTTGTTTATTTTAATTTATAAGTTCCTACATAAGTACTTATTCCTAACACATAAAGACTACCCAGTACCCACATCAAGAAACTATGAATGAATTTAAAAATAATAAATCTTTCACTTGGAGCTCTTGATAAAACACTAACAAAAAATATCGGAACACACAAAGGGCCCAGTTTGGAGTGGTCTATTTGCCCACTTAGCACTTACCATTTATATCACGCTGAAGCAAAAAAACATATTATTGTTGAATTAAGTACAAAGTTCTTACAACTATTTCACCCAGAAAACGTAAAAAACACATTTTAATAATAGTTTAGTTACTAAATATGCAATAGCATAAGAACAGTTGGATAACGCTTATATACAAACAAATTTAAAACATATTCACAAGTATCCAGACAGATCTCATTTTGTGTCCAACACTTACTATAAAAGATCTAACGTAATAATGCTATATGAAGAGAGATAGTACAAGATGTTTCTAGAGGACAAAATACTAAGCACGTCTGTACCTAAGGTCACGTTCGTCCCTTATTATTCCTATATATTCCTCGGGGAGCTGTATTGCGTCCAAGTGTTTACGCAACAATGTCTTGTCTCCTTTTTTCAATTCTAATAGCGTTTGTCTAACTTCGTATTAGTTTATTGTGTGTTTATATTATGTTTTTATTTACGCAAATCTGTCCAAATTCGTAATCGTTTATTCAGATATTGGTCTCAAAATTCAAGATGCTTTTATGAAAATTATAAACTTAAAAATATTTAACTAATCAATATAGGAAATGAAATGATAAAATAATATACTTAATTATAATTTTAATAAAAATAGATTAAGCTTCCCAGTCGATAAAGCTCCAATCAATTGATAAAGCTACCTGATCAGTCATGTTGTGACTTTCTAATTTTATGCTCTGTTATTGACGATTCTGCTGAATTCGCTCTCTTATGCGTAACTGTTGATGATTTACGAATTTATTGATGAATCATTTAACCTTTATAGGTGTTACTTTATAGACTATTTACATTACCCCCTGAAGATTAAGTATAAACAGCATTAATGTAAGCAATAAAACCCGCCTCAAGTAATAGGTAAAATATGTGCATACATATATCACAGTAAGGCAAGCTGTTTATCGCATAAGTTGTTTATGTAATCTTCGTCAAAGAATATGTATTTTGTATTGCCTTATGTATAAATCTCCAGGAAGTCATTGACCGACCCTCCGCGTAGCTATATGTACATCTGCTCACGGCCATAACACAAATGATTCGTTATTACATATTTTGGATCTTCTCCAAATATTTCTTAGGTGTTGAAAGAACAATCACTATGTACATTTTTTATTTAATCACCTTCAATTTTGCGTATTCAAACACCTCAAACATAGATCAATTTACTATAGTCAACAGTTTAGTTTTTGTTTGTCTTGTCATATCGTCATTGCAGTTTGGAAATTGAAGTAAAATTGATACAATAATTCATAGGATATAGAAATGCCTAAAAATCATAGACGTATTATGGTTATTATTTTATATCAATGCTATGGATACTTATTTAATTTATTATCATTATAATGGTCCAATAATAAACTACAATAGTAATAGTAGAACTGTAACTTAAGTTACCTTTAATGAGCTCGGTTGTTAACTCAAATTAGGTGGTAGTGGAGCTTGTTATACGAGTAACTTATTACCAAAAAGGTGTGAATTAGTATCTTCTGTTCAGGCAAACCATTAAAATATTTACTTACTTATCTTTGATTGCTCAATATCTAATCAATATATGTAGGTAAGTACGCATCTAGAATCTTTTTTTGTCACAACAGAAACTTAAAAGGTATATTTTGACAGAAAGAATTTATCAAGTTTTAATTCTTAGGACTTATTTCACGATCTTCAAGTAGAGTTCCTAGTAGGTACTCACAAGATTTGTCTTTGTCACTAGACATAAAGTAAGAAAGAGTCAATGCTCACTTTACTTGGTGAGTAAATTTACTTGAAGATCGTGTAAGGCCTTTACTTACTAAGCTTCTAAGCTGCGTTATTGAAGAATACCCAAGCTTTTAAATAACAATGTACCCAACTATAAACTAAATATCAACTTATTGATACAATATATTAATATAAGTACTTACCTAAGTAAGTACTTATTAAATACAGTACCTAACTATTTTTAAACAAGCTATGTTTTAAATATTTTGTATCGCACATGGTGACGGTGAACAATACAGTAATTTAAAAACACGACAAATTTGTTTTTATTAATTGTATCTTTACTTGTCAACCGTGAGAATAATTGTGAGCAGCATTCCGTACGCGAACGTATGAATTCAATTCAATATGATATGATGACTGCTCTGCTCACATACGTATCCGTCTACACTTCATACATACATAATTAACATGCTCAATGAGAAAACAACATTCATCGCACTTTAAATAGGAATACGCTAGAATAAGAAAACCATTTATCGAAGTCCATTTATGTACCTGTTTATTTATATGATGATGTACCTACTTCGGTAGAATGCAAGTTGTTTGCTGCGAGTGATGTTTCTTTGTTTTTATCAAGTTAACAGAATACTAAGTAGCACGTCAACAGATATTATGTAGAACAAACGTTTTTATTTTTGATTCGGGTCTGGCTTACTAAACATAAACTAGGTTGACAGACAGACAGTTTGATTGTTTATACGAAACGGGCATTAAAAAGAACCACAGGTACAAAAAAGAATGTAAATTTTAAATGGAATATGCCTTTATTGTTTCACATCTTAAAATAGATTGATAGGTTAAAGAAAAACGAGAAATAGGGCAATCAACAAGTCCCAAAGTATAGTTATAATACGGACACACAAAATGCTAGAATATTCTTGAATAAAGAAAACTTAGGTAAGTATGTTAAGAATTTGAAGCAGTTGTTCAATTGAATTGTAATGTTAAATGTTTAAATTGATAGATATTTAGACAGATGATAAAAGATTTTTGCGATCGACATTATCAAATATTTCCTAAACTAATATTAAAATGGCATTAATCATCGCTATAAATAATTTGCTTAATAACAAACCTTGTCATGTATCATTTTGTCAATATGTTTTTAGTTCATAACGAGACTTACTGGTGATGACTAAAATAAAGTTATTCATCACCAGAAAGGCATTTCAATTTGACTCACTAGAATTTGCTTAGAATGAACATACCTAAGTACATAGAATAAACATAAGTTATATTTATTAATCAATTTAGATAAGTTCTTGTTCTATTCTACTTAACTAGTAACCGTCTTAATCAATCACTATCATCTTATTGATGCGGGTGGGATACTTAATATCAACAAGCAAAATATCAACAGTTAAAATGTCAACACCGTTTAATCAACAGTTCATTTATTCAAAAATCTTCAATATCAATGGTGTAAAACATACACGGTTCAAAATGTCAACAGTATACATTGTCAAAGAATCACATAATCAATGACTTAAAACATAAACGGTTCATTCGTCTGCCTCCAACAACGTCTTACTACTCGGTACTTTAAAATAATGCTCGTATAACATTTGAGACTCCATTCGAACTTATTATTTAATATCCTTTCCAAATATATTCAATGTTTATGACCTAAACCCAGATTCTTATGAATAATTATTAATATCAATGGATTAAAATTATCCTATTAAATACGTTTTTTCTTCAACGAATTATCTTATCAATAAATTAAGAAAAGCCCATTTGGAAATCACAAATGAACCGTTTATGTTTTAAGTCATTGATTATGTGATTCTTTGACAATGTATACTGTTGACATTTTGAACCGTTTATGTTTTACACCATTGATATTGAAGATTTTTGAATAATTGAACTGTTGATTAAACGGTGTTGACATTTTAACTGTTGATATTTTGCTTGTTGATATTAAGTATCCCACCCTATTGATGCTGACCCCTATCTAGGTTTATAACCTGTATGTAGGACATCAATACGTACAATCTCATTCATAGATACAATTGCTACAAAATATATTTACTTACTATAATATTAAAAAGATGAAGAGATTGTCTGTTTGGTTGAACACGCTAATCTCAGAAACTTCTAGTACGAATTACAAAAAATATTTTAGTGTTTGATAGCCCCATTTATCGACGATCTGCGTTGTTTTACCGAATACAAACGGTTCTAACGGACATGCAGCTACTAAGAATACATTCACTTGATTTGTTTTAATTCAGGAATTTAAGGGACAATAAGGGTTTCCATATTGCTTCATTCAGTTTCTCTGCGTTGTCATTGGTTAAATTGGATATGAAATATTAAAATAGTATTTTCCTTAACTTCAGGGACGGAGTAAGTCCTGCCGAAGCAGCAGCAAGTTTGCCAGCTAGTCCTGCATCCTCGACGCTTGTCAAAAAGAAAGCCGCCGGCGCTAATGAAGTGCGCGAACGTGCTGCGGCCGTGCGCACGCGCAGGCTCATGAAAGAATTGAAAGAAATTCAACGGTTGCAAAACAGTCGACCTGATCCTGTTTTCACGGTAAGAACAACTTTTGTTAAAGTTTTTTTTTTATAAGTAAGTAGTTAAAACTGGGCTGGGGAGGTCTTAGGCATCCACACTGGCTAAAAGACCTAATTGCCCCAATTTAGGGCCTGCTCTCGAGCATCTACATGAGGACATAAAAAATAAGTAAGTACTTATAGTAACAATAAACAAATAAGAGGTGGAGTACATAAAAATATGTCTTAATTTGTAAACAGTTTACAATAGCTTGTCCACTTAGCCCATACTTTTAATGTATGAAGGTATTTAGAATTATCTGACATGACATGTCATGTAAGTATTACATAAGAAAAACATGTCACTTACATAAATAATACGCAATAACTTCCGTCGTAATAGATACAATAAAAGTTATAGGTATCAGACCTTATTACCTGCTTACATTAATTGCCTACAATAACGTCTAGTACATAAAGATAACTATTATTAAAGGTAAACAGATTATTAGTCATGTTAAGACCCTAAACTCGATAATTGACGGTTTTTGTACTTTTTGATCTAGTCATATTATATGAAAAGCGTATTTTATAAACATGCTTTTAGGTAATAATTAAAGGAAATATTGTCATCTAAAAAATACTCAGAGAAAAACAATATTATACAGAAAACTTAAAAAATATATCAAGAAAACTGAACATATGTTTTCTGAATTTCACTTTTAGCATTAACTTCCATGCCTTCGGATTCTAGTAATTCGACCAATTTAGCACTAAAAATTAAACAAACTTAAAGTCCAGATCCTTATTAAGGAAATACTCATAGGAAAATTTAATTGTTATTATAATTATTATTGAAATCGAAAAAAATATAAAGTTAGAATTTGTAAAAATCACACTCAAGAAAATCGTAATTTACGTTGATAAATGATGCTCAAAACTTTATTAAAATTACCTCAAATAATAAAAGAATATTTTCTACAACAATTATACTAAAAAAAAATCTCTAAAACAAATTGCCTTTTTTTCTACAAATATTTTAAAATCATCATAAAACTACTATAAAATCGGACGCACGAAACAATTCAAATCAGTCTGCCGCGAGGCTTTTTAGAGAGAGGACGTATCGCTCCTACCGAGCGTTTGACCTTTGCGGCGCGTACGAATTTTATACGATAACTCATCAACTGTATATGATATGTTTTGATACTCGATAATAATTTTTGTTTTATAATTTGAATTATTTATTTAAAAAAAAATATTAACATTTATGATAACAAATAATGTTTTAGAATGCAGGCATTTACCCACATTAGTAATGTAGGCATTTACCCACATTACTAATGTAGGCATTTACCCACATTAGTAATGTAGGCATTTACCCACATTAGTAATGTAGGCATTTACCCACATTAGTAATGTAGGCATTTACCCACATTAGTAATGTAGGCATTTACCCACATTAGTAATATAGGCATTTACCCACATTAGTAATGTAGGCATTTACCCACATTACTAATGTAGGCATTTACCCACATTACTAATGTAGGCATTTACCCACATTACTAATGTAGGCATTTACCCACATTACTAATGTAGGCATTTACCCACATTACTAATGTAGGCATTTACCCACATTACTAATGTAGGCATTTACCCACATTACTAATGTAGGCATTTACCCACATTACTAATGTAGGCATTTACCCACATTACTAATGTAGGCATTTACCCACATTACTAATGTAGGCATTTACCCACATTACTAATGTAGGCATTTATTTGTTTTATTCATTATTCCTTGTTGTGAATAATGGAATATCGAATCGAAAGTTATTACGTAAATTATATCTAATCATATACTACGAATCGTAAAAAAAATATACTCGTATTTTTACTTTTGTCAATAACTTTTACACAATTTATAATTTCCAATGGATCAAAACCATTCGGCCGGAGTATTCAGAGCGAGCGCGCCGTCACTACATAGACAGTGTGCATGCGGACACGCGTGCGCGTCTGTGTGAGTGAAAATTTGAGTTGTCGCGCGCCAGATCAACCCTCTTAAGGTATTACTCTTAAATCTTAAATTAATGTGGGTGGGTATGATTATTCGATACCAGCTCAACTCGTTTTGATGGTTAAGCAATTTTAAAATAGAAAAGGTAAAGTCAAGTCAAGGAACGGTTAATTTTAAATTTTAGTAGTATTTAAAGATACATTTTTAACCCCCGACACAAAAATAGGGGTGTTATAAGCGTGTCTGTGTATCTGTCTGTCTGTGGCATCATAGCTCCCGAACGGATGAACCGGTTTTAATTTAGTTTTTTAGCTCATTTTCTTTAGAGAGTTCTAGGAAAAATGACAATATAATGTAGATAAGGGACGTCCTCCTCTCCTCTCTTATAATTTTCAAAAAGTATGATGATTAGATACTGTCATAGACTAAAGTACACATACTTAAGTACTTATAAAGTATACTTATTTTAGTTACAAAAAATCCCTGTTTCAGGTGGAATTAGTGAACGACAACTTGTACGAATGGCACGTGAGGCTTCACCAGATCGACCCAGAGAGCGACCTCGCAGCCGACCTCCGAGAACTCCACATTCCACACATACTACTGCACCTCATATTCCCGGAGAACTTCCCCTTCGCGCCCCCCTTCATGAGGGTTATTGAACCCAGGATAGAGAAGGGATTCGTTATGGAGGGTGAGTTACACATAATATATCTATTATTAGGAAGAGTCGGCACTAAAAATGATTCGAATGAAGTGCCTACCACATTCGATATAATGTGAATAATAAAGTTATGTTATATAAGAATGTATCTGAAAATTGTTAAAAATAAATGCTTCATATTTTTTCCATAGCGTGCTAAGGTGACCTATAGACCTATAGTTCTATAGCCTATACTTAACTTTTGTTGTTATGTTTTATATCACATCTACGTCATTGTCAACGTTGTTCTAATTATTGAATGTTAGATGACTTGGCTCGTTGTAACAATACATATAAGCATTTAACAGAACAGTATAGGTACTTAATTAATAAGTACTAATTCAACCATAAAATTCTTATTTATCATAAAAATGTCTTACAATCACTTAGATACTACTTATAGCATCTTTCGGTTTGGGCCCCAAAGTAGCACTTATTAATGTCAAAGAGCTAACAATAGTAAGAAATAAGTACCTACAGTGCGAATTTGCCTTCTATGCGTCAACACAATATTGTGATTCTGCCATGTTATGTACCTAAGTATAACCGATTGTTACGTATTACCACAGGTGGAGCGATATGTATGGAGTTGCTGACTCCTCGCGGCTGGGCGTCCGCGTACACAGTGGAGGCTGTCCTGATGCAGTTCGCAGCGTCAGTGGTGAAGGGCCAGGGGCGAGTGGCGCGCGCGCCGCCGCGACCCTCGTGCGAGTTCTCGCGGCGTCGCGCTGAAGAAGCCTTCAGGTCGGTCGTCAAGACACACGACAAATACGGCTGGGTCACACCCGCGCTATCCGACGGTTGAAACGCACAAGGTAACTATTTTCCTTTCCAATATCTTAAATCTAAACATAGGGAACGGCAGTGTAACAACGCCCGTAGGTGACCCGGGGCAATTTCACCAGAACGGGGGTCTATCCATATCGTAAAGAGAGTCGGAGGGAGATCGAGAGTTTGTAACAATGTTTTGTTAGACCGGCTAAGAGCCCATTTTGCTAGTATATAGTTACGTGGTATTGAAAGATGGTTCTTATTATGCCCGATAGTCCTACGTGCAAGCGGAGCTGCGAGCATAGCACATATATTTTTAATCAGGGAGGAATACTTATTAATCTTAATTGCTCAAATGATTAAGACCTTGATTGACTAACATTGAAGCAGAATGTAGGTAAAGTTCATAAGTAATTTCTTCCGTATAGTTGGAAACACGCAAAACTTGTTTGATAGACGTTATTATTAAAGTATTTTATACATAGAAGTTTCATGTCGAGTGATGCGCAGTAACCTACTACCGTATTGCTAGTTGATTGACATTGACCTAAAACTGAATGCAATAAGTGGTTCATAGTCAGTACAGTACGTTACCTCGACATTTCATAACTGTATCAATTATCAATTTATTCCATCAACGACTGAGGGGTTCCTTACTACCTACGTCTTTGGATGATTGTCGTTTTATATAAGTACCTACATTCAGAACTACACATGTACTCGTATATAAAAAGACTACTAGTTCTATAGAAACTATGATCCTAATGTTTCTATTTGTTCACAGATAGTGAAGATCAGCCGAAAAGAAAGCAGTATGGATCTCTTTAGTTAATCTCCGAGAATAATTTTACTTGATTAGTAATAGTGCAAATTTTGATAATGCTCTGCTCTGTGTTAGTTGATAACCATCACTTAGATAAGGACAGTAAAGTCCAATAATGGAAATGCAAGATATCATATTGTGTGGATGAGTGGTGACGACGCAACGTCATCCAAATATCTGTGTAAGAGTATACCTAACACGTAGTGTACTAGATATTAATTCTCATCTCGCCATACTACAGAATCTATTCAATTTAAATTAACATTTTTTCTAATTGTTGTTTATCGGTGTATAAATGAATATGGTAGGTAAATAAATAAATTGTATTGGATTATTGGTGTACCTATGTCTATTTACATGTAAAACATGTCGGATAATTATATATTCTATTCATAGCCGCAAACGTTCCTTGTGGTTGCGTAAATGATACCGTATTTGAACATTGATTACGTGCCTACCTAAGCCCCTCAATGCAACTAGACTCGATCTAGACTATTATGTAAAACAAACGATACAGCAAAATTGTTTTGAGAATAATTTAAAGGACAGACGACGTTATGTACAATACACGTGCCAAACTTATGCTCATTGACATAAAGCTCAATTTTCCTCGGTTTGTAACGAAATTCCCAGATTAAATCGCATTGAATATAAGAGGAAATGTTTCCGTCCCAATGTCATTTAAAATATTTTTTGATATTAATTATGGACACATTTTAAAATAAAAAAAAAACAGTGGTATCTTATTTTAAAATTCCACCAAACATTCTACTATTATAAACTACCTTATCATGTTTAATGCATTCTATGTGTACCTATGTATGTGATAAGTAACATTTTATGGTGTAATTTTCTAATAATACTATGTATAATACATGCTGAGATTTGCATGCTTTTATGTATGTAATTGTAGTAATTTCAGTCAAATTATTACTACAATTAAAATTGTTTGAGTAGTCAAATGCTCAACCTAGTAGTAGATAGAATAATATTTGTGAATTGTGAAATAAAAGGCTTGTGGTAATTATAAATTTTACAGTATGAATAAGAGAAAGTAATTAGCAAATTGATGTTGTTTTGTGATCAACCAAAGATGTTTTATTTTTATGTAAATCCTTTCGATGCAGATTGATTAGGTATGTGTAATGGTATGGTATATATGTACAACATTATAAATGTAATAAATTACCTGCTCAAACTTCATTGTTTTATTTACAACCAATTATAAATAGAGAATGATGGCGCAGACTGCGCAGATACAGAAACCATCCCTTTTATACCATACATAGTAAAAATAAATTTACAGGAATATAATACGAGTATACTCCTATGGCCAAGTGCCTAACGGTAACTGGGATTCCATTTCCCCCATTTGTGGTATATCATTTCGACTCGAATTCTTAGAGAGAGCAAATTTACAAGTTTGATTGCATGTGGCTGAATTAAAAATGTATGGCGCAGTTACCGAGGGCTGCGAAAGACGCTCACGGCCGAAGATTCTCAAAAACCCAATAAAAAACGATACTATTGTCGAAGGACATTCAGCGATGCACGGTATTGTACCCTTATGTAAAATATTTACAAATAGCAAGATCAGCTTTCAAGGGACATGAAGATGAGGTCACAGGGGACGAGAAACTTACAAATGCTAGTAAAAAAATAATGAAGTTAACCCATGTGATGGTGTTGATGATTTATATCATTTGTACCTATATGGAATTGTATGAATGTGGAATTTCACAAACATGGAAATTGTACCAATGTCTCTGAAGGCCTTTATTTGGCAGATAAGTATCATAAGAAGGATAGCCTGATCCTGAAATACAACCTGTATTTTAGGATGATCAGGAAAACTGCCAAGCACAGTTATACATATGATTAAAAACTACAAATCAAACACCATACATACATTATATCACTTTATACAAGTAATGAAAAATAAAATTAAGCATTATAAATAAGAGAATTATCACAAGCCAGATCACTCGCCGCCTCTTAGAGCTAACACCAGATGCAGCACGGACCCGCCCTGCACCTTGTAGTCCTGGGCTGTTTTCTCGTCATTCCTGAAATATTCACAAAATAAATAAAATTAAATAAATATCAACATATTGACTTAAAAATAACATAATCATTCACTCCATCATCTCATTATGGTAACTAGCCCCTTAAGTACAAAACATCACAGATGTTTTCTTTACTTGGTAGGAATATGGGGATAAAATTATGCTAAAAACCTTTCCACTGAATCACTCTATCTATTAAAACAAACCGCATCAAAATCCATTGGGTAGTTTTAAAGATCTAAGCATACATAGGGACAGAGAAAGCAACTTTATTTTATTCTATGTTGTGATTTATTGAATTACTCCGAGTATTCCGAGACAAACATTAAATCTAGAAAGTCATTCTTAAAAATTACTACAACATTTACACAGAATGATGCTTGTTGTTGTTATGATAAACCATCAACATGTTTTACTTATTTAGTTGTTACAATTAACATTGTATGAAATATCCAAATAGAAAGTCCAAGTTATCATACAAGTTAGTCAGAAATTGTAAATCAATATCTAAATTTTTATTTCTTCAAATGAAAAACATACCAATATACCTTCTAAATTTACTTAATTATAAGAACAATCATCTTGACATGGCAGATGTATGCAAAAGCTGCTAAACTGTTGCTGCTTTTTCAATTTGATTTTATTTTAGCCAGTAAACTCTCAAGTTATATTTGTTGATCTAAAGCCAACAATTGAACAATAAACTTAGCATCCCACAGAAGAGAACTACGTTATTTATTTTATGAAGTAGAGAAGCAATAAGTCGGTTGTGTTTAAGAAAACAATACGAGCCATAAAAGGAACTACTAATTATTCTACTTACATCTGTTTTCCCGAAAATATAAGCCGCTGTTGTTGGGGAGGAATACCTTCTTTTTCTTCAACTCTTTCCTTAATTCTCTCAACTTTATCCGTAGGTTCTATGTCTATTTCGATTTCTTTGCCTGTAAGCGTCTTCCAAACAAAAATAGGTTATTTTTACCAGTCAAACCTACCAAATCCACTTGTAAATTTGAGGAATTATGTTCTTACCTTGACTTTGATAAGCATTTTGAAGTATTATTTTAATTTGAACAAATCCTACTAATATTACTAATCACTGATGCCGCACTTTTTGCATTACAATTAAAAATTATCCTCGAACGAATTCAATCAACTCGAGTTCAATGAAATCATTGAATGAAATTCAACGAATGAATGACGTCAATGAAAGTGACAGTAAAGATACATGACACACATATAAACAGACTGCCATCAGAATTCCAAGGTGTTTTATAAGACAGAACTCACAAAGTTTTCAGAAGGCATAATTTTACCGCGATTGACAGTTGATTTGACATTTCTGGTTTGTTTTGATTTTGGATTTGTCATTTTTGTTATGACTGACTGACCTGTCCATGCATCGCTCGCAAAATAAAAATTGTGAAATAATATAATTAATGTATTAACGTTACTATCAGCAAGTATATAATAACTACGATTGTTTGTATATAATATGGCTAAAATAGATATAGTTTTTGATACAGTGGAAAAACTTATACATAAAGGTAAAAATGTTGAATTTATTTGCAAAAGTTTTTAACTTTTAACTTAGAGTTATTTACTTTTCCTATTTATCATTATATTTTTTTACTATTTCAGAAGGTCAATCCGAATTTGTGTCAGCTTTGATTTTAGATTTAATGAATAATGAAGACAATAATATCAATGAAAATGAATGCAAAACTTACCAGGCAATTTATAAGTTTATCAATAAAATAATAAGTATAATTGACGAACTATCGTCGGAAATGATAAATGACGAAACAATACTAATAAGTGTTAAAAATCAGAAGCAATTACGAACATGTTTTCAACTTGTCTCATCTATTGGTATCTCTTCATGTTTAATACCAGGCTTGGGAATATCTCTTTCTAAACGATGTTCAACGCACACAATAATTTCCCAACTAAAATTTAAAGACGACGAAAAGTATGAAATGTTGGTAGAATGTACAAACTTTTTCACAAGATGTTACAAAGTACCTGTGTTACGAAATATAATTAACACATTACATTTATCTGACTATTTAGCGGCATTAATACAATTGGCATTTGCTCCTCTAAAGAAACCGGGGACTTCTAACAACTTTATTATGACACAAAAGAAGTATGACCAACTTAGTAAGGAAAGAGCGAAGTTTGTTACTATTTATGAGAATCTCGTTGAAAATAGTTTCCAACCAACATTAATGAAGGAACTTCTTGTTCTTCAAAGTGTTACAAATCCTTCTCCACCAGTGTTTGTAAAAAGAATCATTGCTAAGGAAATGAGTAGAAGACTCATAGCTCCTGGAGGCTTACTGAGCCTTATCCGATGTTTCATTGAAAGTTACAGCATTGATACTGGTTTTGATTGGAGGAAAATTGATATGATCTCCAGAATAATATCAATTAAGCATGGAGATACGAATATTGATGAATATCTTATCAATATATGTGAACAAATATCTAAAATACTAGTTTTAGATAATACACATTATATTACTACAGCTGTAGCTTGTGTGTTGTACTTGAATGAAAAGTATCCGGATTCGGAACCTGTTAAAAAAGTTGTAGAAGATATATTTAAAGGTTTCGACAATGAAGTTTTAATATCACAGTGTAGTTCACCGGGAACTGTGATATTATCTCCAAAAGAAGTTGAACACAAAGTTAATATACTACATGCCTCTGTTTGTATGACTAAAATTGAATACCCTGTTACTCTTATAGCACCAAATCTTACAGTACTATTTCAGATTGGAACTAAATGTACTAAAAACGAAGATTTGAAAACTAAACTTAAAGATATTTTAGTAAAATCTCTAGAAAAAATGGATAAACATGAATTGAGTAATATTATGAAAAAGTTTTTATTTAATATCTCAAATCCTTCCTTAGGCATTGTAATAGAGGAATATGAAGCTGGAGTTTGTATAAAATGTGGACAAACAAGAGAAGATGGCGGGAAAAGCGATGAATTAATGTACTTCATTAGTTTATTCAATGTATCTACTGATAACAACTTTGTGAGAAACATTTTTGAAGCATCAATAGACTTTCTAATAAAACTAGATGCAGAAAGAAAAAAGAGAAATAAAGGTTTATTAGATTTAGAAGAGAATGTTGAAATAATAAATCCTATAGATGCAAATTACGCAAATACATTACAACTTCTTTCTGAAATATCAACTTCGCCTAAAATTACTGCTGCTACTAAAAATGACCCTTCCATGGTACTTAAGTTCATAGAACATTTTATATCAAAGGAAAATCATGAAGATAACATTGAATGTACTAGTATAGCATTAGTCTTATTAAACATAGTTTTAGCGGATTCAAATAATGTCAAAGAAATAGAAAAGAAAATAATTCCACTAATACCAGTATTAAAAGATTTAGCTAAAGATGAAAAGAGTTTGAATTACATTCTTTGTAAAGAAGCATTGTCATTGATATCTTGTGAAGCTAAGAATAAAACAGAGAGTTTATGCGAGAAAGCTATATCGGATATGTTTGATAATTTGTTGCCAGTCAGAGCTCATGGAATTATAGAGCTAACGAAATTGATTGATAAGAAGGATCCAGAAGCAATTTCTAAGAAACATTATATATTTTGTCTGTTTCAGGTAATATATTTTTAGTTTGGCATGCTTGGTTATATGTCTATTCCTCTCTCACTGTATTTTTAATATGTTCAGTGAGAGAGACAACCCATCCCACCATCTCTCTCTTCCTTGCTGCTCTACTGCTCTTGAAGCCAAGTTGAGTACTTATACTTTTTTTTTCAGGAACAACTCAAAGATCCAGACTCCTACATTTATCTGTCAGCTATAAACGGTCTAGCCTCTCTCTGTTCTCATTGCACTGACGATGTTCTACTCGTATTGTGCAAAGAGTTCCTACAAGTCTCTACAGACAGAAGTAATGAAACACAAGAAGATCAAAACAAAATGGCTGAATTGAGAATGAAGATCGGCGACGTTATTGTTAAAGTTACTAAGAAGTTAGGTAAGAAAGGTTTTTCTGGCGTTGTCTTCTGTATAATTTTCATATAGGTTCCTTAATTCTTTACAGGGAATATATGTATAGTTTCGCCATGTCTTAGTCTGCCCGTCCGCCCATTTTCGGTTTAGCAAACATCCCACTAAGGCAGGGTATCCTTTTTATTTTTTCCCATAATGCAGGGTATCATTGGATAAGTCTTTTACTATACTATAGTCAGTTTGGAAAATACTAAAATACCTATTAAACAGCTAAGCTTTGTTAAATCTAGTGTTCGCCCCATCCACCTTAAAGTTAAGCTTTATTTCTGTGCTGCTAAATTGTGCCTTCATTATTATTTATGCAGGTGAAATGGCAGTAGTGTACAAGTCTATACTGCTGAACACGATGCTGTGTGGATGTCGCGATGAGGACCCGCTCATCAGGACCTCCGCGCTCTCCAACCTGGCTGAGATCGCTCTCGTGTTACATTACAAAGTCGGCACTATTATTTATGAGGTAACTAATGTTTATTTTAGATTTTTGTGTTATAAATATGTAATGATAGTAATTAGTTAGGTGTTTAGAGATGGAAGGGGAAATACGTTAATTACTAGCAGCTCCCCGCTGTTTTACCCAGGTAGAAACTTATCCCTTGGGAAATTTGGGATATTTAATCCCAAATTAGCCTTACCGACCGAGGCTCTCAAGCTTTCGTTTATCTCGGTACACAATTTCATTTAAATCGGTTAGCAGTTTTGGGGCGAAAACACAACAAACAGACAGTTACTTTCACATTATGAAATTTTCTATGAAATGTTCTTGTTTCAGATTCTTCTATGCATATGGAGTACAATAGAAACAGACAAAGCGATTGAATGTCGTCGGGCGGCAGTCATGGTTATAGCCAGTCTTCTGAAGGGCCTAGGAAAGGAAACATTAGTACAACTTAAAGAGAACTTACTACCATTATACAGGACATTGAAAAAACTATACAGCGATAATGATGAAGATCCAATACTAAGACTCCACGCGCAAATAGCTTTGGAAGAACTAAATGATATCGTAAAACAATTCTTATTCCCAGAATTGACAATGGAAAAACAAATATTTGTATTAGATCAACCCAATAATGTTTTCAAATAAAAAACAATTGTGAAATTTTCTTTTTTAATTACACTCTGATATCCTAAATTAAAGTACAGGTTTTCACACGTTTTAATAATAATTACTTATGTAGCTCACATGTATCTTGATGTGTTGAAGTTTATCTTATATTTATAGGTAAGTAGGCAAATTATTTCTTTAAAGTCACATAATTTGTTAGTCTATAAGGTATTTATAGTTATTTGTAATCATATTTTATATGTGAGCGTGGTTTGAGAGGCCTTACCTTATCGTAACACAGTTTTTAACTAGCACGGGAGGTAAGGCCTCAATAATTACGTAAAAAAATATAATTTATTGTAACAAAATTGAATCGAAATTGAGTTGAAATTGGAATATTAACCATCACACTTCAAGGATTTGGAAAGCTTAATTTACCTATATGGTTACAACACACACAAAAAGCAACTCTCTTTTGCACAGAACATCTTGCTCGCGGATGCTTATCGCGCCCGCACCGTGCGGCGCCTACTTTTTACTTGATGAAAGTATTGCTAATATGCCCAAATGTAGTCTAAAAATGAGTACATTTATGGCAACCATAACTTACTTACTACTTTCTTCAATATGTAGTTTCTTTCAACAAAGTACTTAAAATATCTGAAATATAATATTGATAAAATCCTTATTCCTATTCAAGTACACCTAATGTTATAATATCACAATTAGTCTCTTATAATAGTTGAAACACACACAAATATTTAAGCTTCAGACGTGTTGTCTCCTTCATTTGGCTTCTTGACAATACCATCGTCTTTTTCCGACAAAGTTATAGAATAAACTGAGCTTTGGTCAGAGAATCTGTCCCTGTTACGTCTGCTGAAGAAACCGCTTCGATTCATGGTCGATATGGAAGCTATAGATATGTTATCTCTCTGCTCTTGTGGGACCACTTTCCATATCAGTAACGCTATGCCACCAAAAGCTGCGACCACTAGGAACATCACTAATGTTACTTCGCCGAATACACCTGTAATAACAAAGGTCATTAATAAAAACTAAAAAAAAATAACTTATAATACTACTATTACTGAGTACATACTTTGCTGGGTCTCCTCCTGCCTTGCTTCAAGTCTCGCGGGTTGAAGTTCATTGTAGTCCATATCCTGATCGTCGTAAGGCTCAACAGATCCCGCTTGAGGTTTCGTTCGGAGCAAAACATCGCCTGGGTGAGCCTTGGGCAGGTTAATACCAGCGCGTACAGTCAAAGTCTCAGGCTTATAAGTGCAAAGTACTAGAAATCTGAAAAATATGGGCACTAATTAGTTATTAACACTAAGCAAGTATGATAACTAAATACCTATTCACTAAATATTCTCTCACCGACGGGTGCTGTGCGTCAATATTGGCAGATTCTCCTGAACAATGACGTAGGTCGCAACAGTAGTATCGTTCACATCAGAGCCGCATTCGTCGTGATGTATTCGCAAGATGTATGCATCTTGTGCACTGTTCGGATTTCCTTGAATGGAACAACGTTCGGGACCACCGTCTGCAGCCTCAACTGCGATCCTCCCGCCGAAGAACGGGCCAGTGGACACTTCCACTTCACTCGCATGAGGCAGACATTGCGTAGCGCGAGCAGAAACTGTAAGTACATAACATTGTTTACATTAAAACCGGAAACCACTATCAGCAATGACCATCATATTGTAATAACTATTGTTATATAATTTACTTACATCCCTTTGTGGGCACTATGACTATTTTGGAGCCAATTGAGTTGGGGTCCGCGAGGTCACGAGCGTCGCGCCTCACTGGCCGCACTTCGAACGAGTACGTGGTGGCCATGCGGAGACCGGTGATGCGAGTGCTGTATGTTCGCCCACGACGGGTGCTGGGAACTTGAGTCGTAGTCGACATTTCGTTTGTAACTGGCTTCATCGTAGAATCCTCTTCCAAATTATCGATCACCTAGAAACCCGTTATCGTACTAGGAAGTCTTACTTCGAAATAACTGATTATCTTAAACATTTCCTTAGTAAAGTGAACAGAAACTAGCGGTGCTCCATTAACACTTAAATACAGTAATGACTGGGGGGCATGTTCCTTGTCACAGTCACGCTGCAGTCGCGCTCCGTGCGCAAACCCTAGCGCCCATTATCTCCCGTTTGAGAGTAAGCCAAAGGCAACACGTTGCCTACCCAACTAATTAATTATAGAGATAAACTCTTCACATAAATCTTACGTTAGTAAATTTTATTTATGTTTCGTAATTTTTGACATGTCATGAATTAGTAAGTATAGGTACTGGGTAGGCATACAGTATACTCTTATTGGCTTAATTGAAAGGTGCAATAATTTAACACGATAAAAATGATAAAACTTTCAAATTTATTTTTACTTGTGCATTTACTAAGCTCATTAAGGATATGGCAGGATATGAAACTTGATGTTAAAAATATTTAAAGAACGTGTGAATTTTTCTGTTAGTACAAACGGACAATAAGATTCTACATAGTTATATCTAGAGTTGTCCCCTGATGCCACAAACCTTGAATCTTACCTTAGTCCTGCACCTGTATTGTCCCCACGCTTGCAGTTCACAGTAATGTACTTGAAATGCCAACACTTTGGGGTGTTCTTCGTCATTCTCTTGGCCGTATTCCCATCGGAGTTGCACATCTCGAAAATCTGGTTCTCCAATTAAATGCAGCACTTCTGTAAATAATAGATATGTATTATTTACTTAATTAAGTACTTAGGTAGGTTACTTATATAAAATAAGGTCCCCCCCTCGCCCCAAATAAAAAGACGACCACGTTATTTTATGCTTATACGCTGACGACGAATGTAATATCGTACCTAATACCAATATATTATTTTAAACTGTGTCCTCGGTTTTACCCGCGTAAATCGTGTGAAGTTTGGGATGAAAAGTCCAAAGGTGTAATTAATAGCAGTTTCAGTATGAACGTGCAACCGGTATAACAAACATGATAGTGATGGACTTTAAGTAGATGATAATTTAATTAAACGGTCTGTTAAATTACTTTCCAAACCACATAACCATTGTCTAGTTAAAACAAATAGCTCGAATTGAATTTATTATCCCATAATTGATACTGAGGGATGCACGGTCGGATGCGCTTGCACCGATGCAATGATCCGAGCGTACTAATAACCCATTGACTTGCTCACTGAGCCGTTCTCTCGTAATAATCGCTATCTTGATATACAATTCCATCAAACTGTTACGAATTTACTGTTCCACGACTTGAAAATATCAATTCAATACGTTAACAACGAATAGTACCGATAAGTACCTTTCTTTGTCTTGGAAGTAGGTACTTCTTATATTATTCGTAGGTACTACTTATTTAAAAAAATCTTTTCTAACGTTCATCATCATCAGCTCATTACATTGTCCCCACCGAGGGGCACGAGCCTACCCTGAATTAGGGTGATTAGGCCTTAGTCAACCACGCTGGCCAAGTGCGGGTTGGTCAACTTCACACATAACCTTAGAATTTCTTCCCAGGAATGTGTAGGTTTCCTCACGATGTATTCCTTCACCGTAACAGTTTGATTCTAACGTTTGTTCTATACAAATGATCTGAACCAATAATAACAATACGATGCGTACAAATGATTAGGTTTCATTACATAATATACATATTTGTTTTTCTGCTATTTTGAGCACAGACGATCAAATTTTAGATCTAGGCCAGATATCTGGACAATCTTTCTACATAGTTGTTGGATCGATTCAATCCCGAAATGTTTTGTCTTAATCTTAATGCACGTTCTATTACAGCATGGTCACAGCCACAGTGGTGGTCAAAATATGAGTTTTGTGTAATTGGTGTCTATGTTAAACTTATGAAAAAGTTAATGGAATTGTGACACGGTATATCGTAAGTACAAACTTAAGACTCCAGTGTTTGTTTAAGTTACATATAAAACAACTGAAGCTAGACTTGAGGTTACCGAGAACACTTCAGTAATGAGAATTTTATCTATGTAGAACAATAAAGTGGTCCACAAGAAAATTAAACAACATTTTATCTAGAAAGTAACTAGCGAACTAACGCCTAATCATATTATTAAACGTTCCTACAAACCTGTTACTAATTCAATTACAAATATTAATAATATCTACTAGTTAGGTACTACATTATTTATTTTCTAATTTTGGAAAGGATTTCCTTTCTCTACTTTATTATTCAGATAGTACGAACGTACTTTAATGCCTCCGCGGGCGGTAAGTAAACATACATTCGTTTAACGTTTACTGTATTGAGAAACTAATTAAATTAATTGTAACTGTATTTTAACTTCTTGTAACCGAAATTGGTTGAATTATTTGATAATTTTATCTGTTACATCTTTAGGTACTATCGTAATTAGGTATTTATCTATTTATTAATTAGTAAACAAATACACGCTCAATCTGCTTTATAACTAAAAAACAAACCCAAATATTAAATAAGGGATAACAGGTTGCTTATCTCCGTTATACTCTCGCTAGGGATGAGAAATGTTAACGTCAGTTTGGAGCAGGGCTTTTCATAAATCATGAAAAAAAATCTAAGGTTCGGACGAACAAGACTACATGACACACCCTCTATATCATCTTCATCAACATTGATTCGTACAAATAGTTATCTAGGACGTACTTATTACTGATCTTCGCACAACTACATGGAATCTGAATGCTCTACCTCCTAAGTACGGCTGAGGCGCCATTGTCCAAAAGCAGGCATAAACAATGTGCTTACTAATTAAAAGGAACTTACTCAGTACTTTTTATTTAACAATATCATAGTTTATAATGTTAAACAGGTAAGTAGATCACAATCACACTATGGCCGTTGTACTAAACCAAAATAATGACAATGCATTTTATAAGGTTTTCTCAAAACTAGAAAGTTATTTTTGTTCAAACTGCCGATCCAATTTAAAACGCATTGTTTTGTTAGTATTGTCGTGCTCACTATCGAATTTTAATAAATAAAAATACTTATAATGTTTTGGATTATTCATCAGGCGTAAAGTTACGTTTGCATACGCGTAAATCATATGCATAGCCATATAACTTAATGGAACTCTGAAACTCTGTCACATCTGCCCCCACAACCACATCCTCTTGTATTGTCCGTTACAAAAATATTCCATACCTTATTAAATTCAAAATTATTAAATGAACAAGACTTAACAAGACTTTATAGAACATAGTAATCTAAGAATTAAAAAATTTCATATGAACTTTTCGAATCAAACTTTATAGATAACATTGCATTTCTAGTAAATATGTCGCTCGTACATTGCTAACACAAGAAATGTTACTGTCATACCTACACATAATTACAAACTATAAGTTGATATAGTTTAATCGCAATCAAAATAATAATTTGTATAGGTATATATATAAATATATGATAGCGCACAAAATACGAGCCATTGATCTTTACAGATTGATGTTTACCTAGTTGTTTTCGATCACAGTTTGCTTTCCTATTTTACATCCTTGGCGGTTAGTAGTTACAATTATTGGCAATTTCGAACGAGAAGACGTAGCAATTATTTTAGCATAATGACTCACTATCACTTTCTTTGCTTGTGGGCCAAGAGTACATGAGTGGGTAGATTATGACTTGTAGAGCTAATAAAATGTACCGATGTCTCGGATGAGGAGTTAGTGTTTTGCCGATTGGCCCGTTGGCCCAGTTATGAGCCGCAAACCAGAAATTGGTAAGGCCTCCAAGTGGAATTGCACTCATATCATATTAGCATTTTTACCGTCCGACAGTTAGGTACCTACGTATAATAATATCTGCTTTTTGAATACGGATGCGGCCTTGTGTTGAGTGATAACGGAAGTGTAGACCGTGGTTTACCGATATTTTTATTTACCAAAGTTTAATTGTATATACTTACTTAATTTGTTACTGTTTAACATCCCAAAGTACCAACTTAACATTTTTTTTATAAATAAGTTCATATTTTTTCACTTTCACTAAGTAGAGTCTCAGTAATTGGTACTTATATGTACTTACCTATTTACGTATTGCTTACTATGCAACAACTTTTCAAATATTTAAGCTAGACAAATCAGTTTAAATAAAACAACAGTTACGCGTACCTATAGTCAGAATATCTAAATCAAAATATCATCCGACGATATTCAATGAGCCATATCGATCAAAACCAATCAAATTTCAACCATTTGAATTAGTTTTACACACGTTACATTCTATTGTACTCATAAATATGTAAATCTAAACGTGTAGCCGTTGTCTATCAACCATTTTTGTTTTATTTTTAAACTACACCACCAGTTTAAGTTTCTAAAGGTATTATTTTCACCGCAATTTCGTAAAGAAAAAGTGTTCGATAATGCGATAAATTGAACACGACCGCACCATAGCAACATTAATATTATAAAAAATACTCGTAAACGGTTACCGTACTTTAAAGTCCTGTATATTTTTATGGGAAATGTTGTATAGAAAATTATGTAAGTAGTTAGGTACATGTGGAACATCATTCTTAAACTACTTATACTTACTAATAAAAAAACCTAAAAGGTTTTTCCTTGTCCGGACTAGTCCTTGTATAATTTGAATATGAAATGTTGTATAGAAAATCATGTAAGTACGAGTAAGTACATGATTATTATTCATCGACTCTTTATTTTTTTCTAAAAGGTTACCGTACCGTCCTTGTATAATTTGAATGTGAAATGTATAGAAAATGACGTAGATCATTACTCGGGGTACCATGCGTGCCATGCATGTCTGATGGGTATACTATCGAAATGTATTATGTGGAGGCGCAGGCATGACCTGGCGACTGGACCGTGACGGCTTCTGCGACCATTCCACATCACAATGTGATGGGTATATCTATCTAGTATTTGTTATGTCTACTTGTTTCTGTAATATTGCTAATATTTTGTGATACAAAGTATGGAAATTAATGTTGGTAATATGGCAACAGACAAATCAAATATCTATTTAGGTAGATACTCAATATTTATTTAATTCATTGTAGAGCTAATAGGTACTAACAATTATAAAGATATCTATATACACCTTCCTAAGTATTTGTAGAGATTCATAATAATATCTATTCCGTGGTTACAATGCTTGGGAAATGGGAATTAACATCTTCATTCATTTGTTTGTTGATATATTTTGGCAAATAACTGCACCGTCGCAATCTAGGTTTGTTGACAAATTCCGTGTTAAATTGACCCGGTGAACTTAAACAAAACAATTTTTTACCGTATTTTTTAACCCAAAAACAATAGATTTCAATTAAAATGTTGAGCAGTACATTTTAATGCATCATAAACATTCCGTTGCCGGTGTTATTGTGGACGGCGAGTGGCGCGAAACGGGCGGCAGCACTGAACAATGAGAGTTTCACGCGTTCTGCTCTTCCTGGCGCGTTTTATGGGGCCATCTGATTTCATGGTGTCATCGGCAATACCTACTTACTGACAACAGACCATACATTTATCTGACATACTATCAGTAAGTGTTAACCTACCATACTACGAGTAGTCGCGACAATATGTAATACAAACAGTATAAGTACATATAATATGAGAGTTGTTCTTGAGAACTTCCAAGGACAATACCTCATTGATGCGACTATAAAGATATTGTTCTAATTACAGTTAAAGAACTGAACCTTAATTTATATTATTAGGATAAGGTCGATTGTGATTTTACTAAAATGTAGAGTTGGAATGTGATTTCGAAATTCCAAGTGGAGATATCTCCAAAACACTATTTGTTTAGAGGGATTCGCTTCAATGCAATCACGTCTGTAACTAAAGGTTCTATTGTTTTATTTGTAAAACTATTTGAAACCAAAAAGAAAGTTGTAGCCCTTCCTTTAGGCATGCATTAAAACGTTGTACCATTGTTCTTTTCAATGGAACTTAAACATCGACTCGGAGTAACTAATAAATGCAATACCTTAGTACATAAAACCTTAATAGAATGGGGAAAGTAGTAACTAAATTCTGTTTAAAATGGTTCTAAGAAAAACGTTGATGAATTGATAAAGTAAAAAGAATCCGGTCAAAAGTTCCATACATTTTCCATTATTTGGCGTGCGTGTATAATCGGTTTTTACAGAATTCAATTAATGGTGACCCAGTGGCGCGTGTACAGAAAGAACAAAACCATTTGGAACAGTACGGCCGTACGGCTGCCATTGCTAACTAGACTCACTTTGTCACAATAGTGTTTAGCCGAAACAAATGGGGACACGCGAAACGAAGGCACACACTTGTACAGATTAGTTTTGGGTGCAAATTACCTAACTGTAACTCCTTTATTTGAATCTAGCTGTTTTATAATAAATATGCTAAATAGTCGTTTTAGGCATCCTACTTTACATGACAAGACAATCCGTATTTGATAATATATTGTAATAACTATGAATGCATGTTGTATTTTATTAAAGTTATAATAACCTGAAACGAATAGTATACTACTGTAATTTAAAACACCATTATAAAGTTATCGCTGCGTACACGCATCGAAACGCGTTGATGTCTTTTACTAGGCCCGTTGTTTCTCAGAACTCAAGTTGCATCTACTTGCTTATAATATTAATTAAATGAAGACTTATATGTGATTTTCTACCACAAAATGACTTTTATTATTTGACAGATGGTAGGTAAACTAGTTAAAGTTAATAAATTTTGGTTAAATGACATTTAAGTTAGCCTTTTAGATTTTAATGTACAAACCTACTTTAGTCCATATTAGGTAGTTAAGTGGGCCAATTAGCATATACATTACGGTCTAAATAAGAACACCTACTTATCAAGTACCTAAGTATATAAAATAATAGTAGGTTGACAATTATTCAAAAATTCGTCTATCAAAGTTGAAAATTTTTAAGTTGGTTATTTATTTGTAAGTCAAAGTTTATTAGCCAGATAAAAATAACGTTACAGTCAATAATAAAATATTACAGTAAAATCTTAATATAACATTAATAACAGTTTCATTACAAATTACAATGTTACAACTAGAATCAGTAATCATAGTCAAGCACCTGCCTTTACGTTCATTTTGTACAAATACATTTTCACGTTATCGGAGGCGCCACTATGTAATTACAATTACTATCGTAACGGCCTTTTCAGCGCTCAGTAAATAGTGTCTAGGTAACTTCTATTAGCTTTAACCATTGGGTGTGTTCACGCCGACCAAAGCTATCAAAGTCTTCCAATTCTAAGTTAGATGGTCCAACTTTCTGACGCCATTCTACTTTTTGTTCTATCAATTATGACAGATAAACAATAGAAATATAACATGTCAGAAAACGTAAAACAAATATAAAAACGACAAAAATCCGGTTAAGTAGTTTATTTCAATGTGTAATGTTCGTGTAAATCAAAGAAATCAATAGATATATGACAGTTTAAGTTAGGCAGAGTGTCCAGGCTAACTCAGATAGTTAGACCATCTAACTTAGACTGGCAAACTGCCATCTCCGTGAACAGACCCTATGTCTCTATGAGGTAACCTCTATTGGTTGTTTATAACCATTTTATAACTAAGTACGAAACAGTTACCGTTCCTATGAACTTTTATGGGCAGTTTCTGAAGACTAAGAATTTAATGAGTCGAAGAGGCTCCCCGTGGTCTCGGTTAGCCGCAACTAGCTCTACTTCATCACTTCATTTCAATAACGTGTCGCTGTGAAACTAACACCTACATTACACACAACACAAATGACAAAATGCAAAACTAGGTAAGTGTGGAGTGGACACGTAAAGTCAGGGTTCTGTAGTAACAAATTCTTCAGCAACAAGTCTATGTATGTATTTTACTTTTTCCAAAGATTTTATATTTTGGTGAGATTTTAGTAGGTTTACACATTTATAAATTGAATGTTAACAATGCTAACTTAGCCGTTACTTAAACTTAGTTTTATTTTAAAATTCATTTAGTAAGTATACCTGTACCATTGTGATTTCTTTCCCAGACATTTTAAGCCAATAATTTAGGGGGCGCTCTACTTTAACAAAAAAGGAATATTGAATGTCAGACAAGTAAGTGGGATGTTGGCATATCCATAAACATAATGATAATGAGTCATAACGTGTGTATACCGTTATAGTTTTCTAAAATGACTCATAAAAATATAATAAAATATCCTTAATTATTTCGACCCGCATCCTTAGTTAGAGAGTTCTCTATCGAAATAAGGAGTGAAGTAGCGTCGTGGCCCACATCGCCACTACATGCTATATGACACCCGCTGGATTTATACCAGAGGCATCCGCGTACAACGGTCCTTACTATAAATAGTGGTTAAGATTCGCACGAACTTACTACATAGAGTAGCCACTATCGGTTAGACAGATCGTGAATCTATGGCCGCGACCCGCGCCTTACAAGGAGTTTTCGAATACCATTCGACTTTACCTTCCTACTTATAAAGAAAGACATAAAATATTCGCAATTCCAGTTATATGTCGACAAATCAAATGCAAGTAGTTCACGAGCAACCTTTCAAAAGTTTCTTTTATTGGTTTTATAATTGAATAATTAGCTACTAACCGTGATAATATAAAACTTGCCTACATACATTCACACCTGTTATTAACCTACTGTATTTGTAACCTATGCTATTGTTGATCAATTAATATGATCATTATAAGTTATGAATCACTTATTTGTACGGCATATAGGTTATAAGTTAAGTTAAGAAGACTTGATTTGGTTGAGAATTTGCATATTTTATGTCTAGACACCTAATAAAAATATATTCATATCGCGCTTAAATTATTATAATAGATCGATAATATTATTTTATGAGGTTAATTTTATGAGAAATTGGACGGGTGTCCAACCAAAGTCAGTAGGTTTAATACTATTAATTATGATAATGAACATGCCTATAGGGTCTATCGACGGCCCGCGGCTTCACCTGCGTTAAATTTCTGCTTTGGCTTGTGATAGTACATAGCATTTATAGCATAACCATACTCGATAAATAAGATATCCAGCACTCAAAGTTGTTTACCTTACTTTAATTTTTAAAAAAGTAGTTCCTGAGATTAGCGCGTTCAATAAGTACATAACAAACGTATGTATAACAACCGAACTCTACTCACCCCTAGTAAGAAAAAGCTAAACCAGTTTGAAACATAAATAAAATAAAACTTTATCGGAACATTATCAGATAATTAAAATATTGTCGTTGATTATAATTTTACTATTAATCATTCATATAAATAATCGATGGTCAACATCGATAAAAAGATGAATATTTTAATTATCTTCTAATTAACATGACGGGGTCTAGTCAAACGCGTTCAGTGAAAGTCACACATGACCTGTTTTAACGTCAAAAAACAAGTGAGTTTCGCGCGACATTTCACTCGTTAGCTGATGGTGATGTATTAGTCTTTTGGCTTTTTTAATGGGTGAGTTATTAGAGTGGTTTGAGGCGTGTAGATGGTGTAGACAGGCGACCCGCGTGCGCCGGGCTGTCGGGCTGTCAGGCACACTCGCGCTACCGTTACCGCATGCTAATGCCGACCGCGAAATGTTCCACTGATGCAATGTCATGCACATTATGGAACTTGAGGTTCACAGAAATGTATCTATATTTTTTTTTAAATAAGTCTACCGATGGTGCATCCGTTTTTGGTTAAAGACCAGTTATAAAGAAGTTTACTTTTTATTTAAAAACTCTAAGAAAAGAGTTTCTGACAATTTAAATTCAAATGTAGCTGTACTTATAGAAAAGTTAATCATTGAAATGTAGCCTGTCAGGTTTTAATTTTAAATCGTTTTACATTTTGACAAGACAAGTGAAACTACAAACTACTATTCTACGAGTATAAAGATGTAAAGCGAAGACAAATGTGTTTGTAACGATGTTGCAAATATAATATCGTTTTTGCTGTAGTTAGTAGTGGACACGGGCAATCTATCACCGCGCAAGTGAACATTACTCTAGCGCAGGCCGCAGCCGTGAGCCTAGATTACCTACCGTGAACTTATAGTTCCTGAAGGCCTAGGGCAAATTACGTACCTAGAACGACTACTCCGCGATACTGACACACTTACTGTCAATTGTTTCAACATGAAAATATTCAGAACAGGTACCAGTACCAACACACTTCTATCCCAAACGGTACCTGAGTAAAAGAAGTGAATTCGTTACGAGTATTTAGATGTTGACTGTTGTTTACGACCTAAATGCAAACAAAACTACGGCATGATTCGGTAACAATGAAACGAATAAATCTGTTTAATGTAAATAGTGATTACTATGGCTCACAGCGGGATGCAGTCGGTACCATAGATTTGTGATAGTACCGATTGTTCCGTTGTGCAGTTAATTTGTGCACGGTATCAACGAGATGACGAGATAATCTGTGCAGATGGGCCCGCCGCTTGTTCCCGAGAGTATGATCTGTGACACAGATAACATTTAGATCAACGTTTCCTGTCACCACTGAATATATCACGGGTTGCACTCACAACTAGTATCTAAGCATAACAAGTACGTATACTTGTTATGCTAGGAATTTATACAAGTACAGCCTCCCGCGAGATTGAATACTAAATAAGTTTTAGTGGGCACTGTGAGTATTATTAAGTTAGTATAATGACTTTGTAATTAACAGTGTTTAATTAACGCTTTACTGATGAAACAGTAATGCAATGTCCATATTTACCTTGTAGGTACTTATTTACTTAAATTATGTTATTTTATTAGTATTTGCCCGTAGGTTCCCTTGAGCCTTGAATGTTTAAGAAATCTATTAATTTTACTCCGTTATATTTAGTAATCTTAATTAAAAAATATTTGTGATTAAAATCAAATTTTCCCTCATTATAATTGTGTTTCATCTAAACAACAGCTTTAATTATATGAGCATGTCATGTGGCACCCCAACCGATCATAAAGTGCAATTACATACTTCGGGAGTCACGTAATCTCCTAGACTTACAGGTTATGGTTCCGTTTCGTACTCGTCGCTTCTATGTGGGAAAAGTGTGAAACACCCATGGATAATTTGCGGTGAGCAAGTATTGTGTCTGCACTGGACTGGATGATGCATATAATAATAATAACAGTATTGGAATTTTAATGGGTTTATTCTTCATAACAATATAATAAACCATCATTGTTACAATGTTTCAATATAAGACCTAGTAGACTAAGATCTAAGTATTTGTATAGAAGCACTCATCATAACTTAGTGCTTACGGCGCATAGCTTTGGATCTGTTTGATTATGACACGCCTACGCAAAATCATAACAGTGATGGTGACTGTTACCAAAAAGCTCGGTATCGACTTTCGGCGGGCACGGTAAGCCGTAGATGAGCACCTATTTATTATTATCATATCGTTCAGTCGTTACGAGTATCTTATGACCTCATATGAAGCCTTTTGGTTTAACTAATCTATCGCAACACGCATAAAGGATCCAACTGGATATATCTATAAATTTCGCTAACTAATAGTTAACCGTTACGATTTTCACTAACTATAGTTAGCGAAAACTGCCCGATTACAAAGTTTCTGTGAAATAGGCAATTTTTTCTCAATATACATACTTAGACCTGTCCACTTTGGGTCTTTGTTCGTGCTTCGACGCGGTTGTGATTGAACACACTTATGAATAGTTAGTGCCTAACAAAACACGGCCTTTAGTTATTTGATTATTTAATCATTGTAACACATACACCGTTACAATTAATGAGATTGGCACATTATGTAAACGGACACTGCGTTTATTGCAACTTAAATCAACACTTGCTAATTACGAATTACAAATAACACGAAGCTTTGATTAACGTACTTTAGTAACAGGAATAATAAAATTTTCATTCCTTTTTTAATTATTACTTGTACGAAATGTCAAGGTCTTACTTAGTAATTTTATTTTTAAAAATAAACTGTTTGACTTACTTGGATTTGCATGGATGGAATTTGTATTTATAAAATCGTATCTCTTTCTTGGTGTAGTCATTAAATACCTAAGCTTACTAAAGGAGGAAACAGACTTATTTAAATAAAATCCATAAATCAGCCATTAATTATTAATAAATAATCTAAGTAAATAAAATATGTAAAAACCTTAAATAAAATAAGAAAATGGTAAACAAACCTTCGTTTATCGCTCTTTCTATTTGTGAAAACCGTATCAAAATTCGTTGCGTGACTAAGAAAGCGAACAAACAGACTAAGGACAACCACTTTATTTTATACGTAAGTTTACATAAAGTTTATAATATAAAGTGTACTTATAAAATATAATAAATAAAAACAACTTATATACTTAAGTACTTAAATTATTATCGAGAACCATAATAACACTGAAAATACATAAATAAATGACATCTACAATATGATTAACATTACCTATACATAGATCAGATCAAAGCCAGTTTATTGAAGAAAACCGCGAGATACAATAAAGAATATGAATAAGAATCTCAAATAAAATATAATATATTCTATCTATATTCATCATTTGGTATGGCATTAATCCTGCGTGGATCAGATTAATCTACTTTTATTAATTATCATTTTTGTCATCCGCATTAACAAAACAAGTAACCGGTAGGAATCCCCAATTAATCTACGAGATCGAGACATAATATTTTTATAGTATAAATAAATAAAATAAATTTAATAACATAAAGATAATGTTCAAGTGACTTACCTTCATTCGTAACAATTTCCTCGATCGGTGTAACGGACGCAATTCGGAAAATAATCCCAATTACGAACAGATTGACTCGAAAAACCATTTTCATTACGAAACTAGATCACATTTACTTTTAATTTATTTGGCAAAAAAAACATTTAAAAATACGGAAATTTATTTTTGTTTTATTTATTTTTTTATTATATTTTAAATTTACGTAAATATTGTTATCGTAGCGTGTAGTGGCGCTTGGAGAGCGACGCGTGCGCAACGCGCTGTGTTACAGATCTAAACTAACCGAACCGTACAACGAAGGCTGTACCGGCTTGTCATTTTAAAAACTCTATTTAATATTTTAACAAAGGAATATAGTTTTTGGTATCATAAATTATGCTCTGATATTTTTATTTTATATTATTCCTCTTTCAAACCCTTGTTTGTCATTTGTCCTTTTTGTTTGTGTCTGAATTGGGGTCAGTATTTTTGTTATGAACTATAAAAATAACCATTATAATTACCGTTGCAATGTATGTAAAGAATACAATACTTTTATATCACATTTTAAATACCGAGGAATAAAAAAAGTAAGTACTTACCTACTTAAGTAAAAAGCTAAAAACCTACCTAAGTATAGCTTACTTGTATCTAGGGTATCACAATAACCACCCCTCTATTACGAACCTAATGTAATTATTATGGAAATACATGTGTTTATTCAAACATTATGATAGAGTCTCTCGTTACAAGAAATTTGAGCGTAATTACATTGCCAATACCAAATAGCCCCCACCCCCAGGCTCATATCTATTTACAAACAAGCCGGGATATCGACGCAAATTTATGTACGCATGCGTTCTGCACCCTACCAGTAGTTTTCCTCCCAACCCAAAGACACTTTGCTTGCCCCTCTGTTCGGCGACTGTTCCGTGTTACCTATTTAAAATGTGAATAATTTCAACAAAATAAATCAATTGTGCTGAAATTTGTGTGAAATGGGAAACCAATTCAAAAACGTGGCGGTCATCGCTTGCCTGAAGACTTTTTTGTTTGTTTTAAACATCTTATTTTGGGTATGTTTGTCAGTATTTTGTTTGTACACGTAGACTCGTAGAGCTTTTTTAATGGACGCTCTACAGATGTTAGGAAAAGTTAGAAAGAAAATGCAGTTTTCGATGAGTATAGAAAGAATAACAGATACAAAACTGTTATTTAAAAAACTAATTGTTTTTATCAACATTTATTAATAAGAACATTTTATTACATCATTAAAGGTAGATAAATGCCGCGTGTACAAAAAAAACATAATTCTACTAAATTTTAGTACTTACTTGATTAAGAAAATGTACCTTCTGAAATAGATAGTTAGAACTTAAAAGCTTGTACAATTAGTAAGAATTTACAGCAAAACACCAAACATGACCTGAATTTTCAACCTGAGTTTTGAAATACATATTTATAAGTATTTTAAAAATAAATAAATAGGGTAGAGTAAATGCTTTAGTATCTAGTCATTATTTAACATAATAACTTTAGATAACGCCATTGCAAAAAGGGGTGTTATAAGTTTGACCGCTAATGTGTGTCTTACCAGTACCATAGCTTAACCGGATGAACCGATTTATTAGACGCGGTTTTTTATTTCAAAGCAGATTTTCTAGCGATGATTGTTAGAAGAGTTTTATCGAAATTTGTTTAGACGTTTCAAGCTCTACTTTACTTCTGGAATATTTTATTTAAATTACTCTTTTTACTTTTTATTTGCACAGACCTGGGAAGAAATTCTAAGGTTGTGTGTGAAGTCGACCAACCCGCAATTGGCCAGCGTGGTTGACTAAGGCCTAATCACCCTAATTCAGGGTAGGCTCGTGCCCCTCGGTGGGGACATTATATGAGCTGATGATGATGATGACTTTTTATTTGCTTACTGTGTTTTCTATTGTGTGTGATATCTTTAAAATATTGTTAGAATAATTTATCTATTATTCCCTACAGTTAACCGGCTTACTGCTGTTGATAGTAGGACTATGGGCTGAGTTCGACCTGTACAAGTATCTGGAACTTTCGACGGAGTTCTCGGGAACAGCCCCGATCGTGATCATCGGGATCGCAGGACTCATCATACTGATCAGCTCCGTCGCGTTCTCATGCATCATCAAGGGGCAGCCTATGCTACTTTTTATCGTAAGTAGATATTTTTGCTCTAATCATTTGATGCCTGTGCTAGGAGGCTCTACTACTCCGTACAATACAGGTATAAGTGCAGACGACAGAACTATCTCTCTCTCTCTCTCTGTCTCTCTCTTGAAGTCCTAAGCTGACTCCCTGATCTGTGAGTATCTATACTAATATTATAAAGAGGAAAGATTTGTTTGTTTGTTTGTTTGTAATGAATAGGCTCCGAAACTACTGGACCGATTTCAAAAATTCTTTCACTAATGGAAAGCTAATTTATCAGTGCGTGACATAGGCTATATTTTATCCCCGTAATCCCACGGGAACGGGAACTTCGCGAAACGCGGGCGAAACCGCGGGGAGCTACTAGTAAGTAATACGTAGGTAGGTAGGTATCATAAGGCGATTAACAAAACGATTCTGAGTATTATCTAGTATTTAGTTAATGCTTCTAATTACTTAAATATGTATCTTACACTTACCTACTACCTACCTAGTTTAATCACTCATCGTGTTATCTACTTAAGATTTACGATAGAGTATTAGGTATTGTTTTATTAGATTTATTTCCTAATACTGTCTTATATTGTTAAAAAGTTTAATTCGATTTATATTGAAAGTTTTTCATTCAAAGTTCTAATTTAATATTACATTACCTACATTAATTTTAATCATTTTTTTCAGTATGGAGGATTTCTAGCCTGTATCTTTATGATGGAGGTAGGAGTAGGTGCGTCCGTGGCCTGCTACCGGGACACCTTCTCCAAGGGACTCTACGACGGACTCAGCCAAACTCTCGCCAACTATTCACCAGAGAAAGCTAACTTCAACTTTGCACAATCTACTGTAAGAATACATCGATATACTTAACATAAGTTATTTCATTTAGAATTACACTTAATACATGTAATTAGTCTTGCTTTTCTATTATACCTAGGGATATGTGCCACTTAAAGGTATTTACCTTGTAGATATTTTATTCTATTGACCAGAGGAAAGAATGTAGACCCAAGTAAGTATTTATTATTATGAATGTGTATATTTAGGCTTCATGGTTAAATAAGTCTTTTATTTAAGGATATTATGGATAATATTGGATAAATTAATAGGCTATTTTATGTAAATAGGTACCTAATTATATGGCAAGAAGGTATGCTAGTCTGTAATCTAGTAAGTACTTATTGTAAGAACCTGGGCTGGTACTTGCCCTGTGGGTATTTAAATAAATATGTGCATTTTAACGTGTTCTGTAAGTACATTAAAATTAGTTTTAAATACATATTATGGATTATTATAATCTTCTTTATACATAAGTACTTATACAAATCAATTGTACTTATTGAAAATAGCTTGACCGATTTTTAATGTTTTGTTCGTTCTAAAACAGGGTAAGTTTAAAACCTAAATTAAACAGTAACTACGCTAGTAAAACTACGGGGCTCAACTTGAAGTAAGCTAGCAAGTAGGTACATACGATAAATATTCTGATGGTAGTATTTAGTCGTCGAGTTCTGAGAACAAACCATTGCAAATTTGTTCCCTGTTGACATTGTCTGTTTTTACGCAGAGATGACCTTACTGAACACGAATTTGACCCCAACTAGCTGTACCTGACTGCACATAAAAATATATTCTAAGTACTTTGTTTCACTCAATGCATTTTGTTTATTGTACTTTTTATGAACTCAAAAGCAAACATGTATTGACTTAATTAGACCTTTACTTACTTATATAAACACTTAAAATTCGAAATCTGCGAAAATATTTAAAAGTAACGGACACGAAGTTTAAAAACAAAGAACATAAGGCAGTACCTACCTATACAAGCTAGCGTTAGGGACCTTGCTTTACTCTATCAAATCTCGTTAAATAAAGTAGGTATCCTAAGAAGGTGTTATAAAAATTTAGACGAAACTTTATCTAAGTCTATCTCTGCTCTGATCGAGTTAAGTATAAATTGTGTACTAAACCCGGCTTTGTATCACATTAATTGTACCTAGGTATAAAGATGAGTTAATGCGTTTACAGTTGGAATGTTGCGGCGTATCAAACTACACGGACTGGGTGCGACTCTCGCCGCAGCGCGTGATCCCGATATCTTGCTGCATCGACCCCAACAACTGCGTGACGGCCAATTACAGCGGCGTCTACCAACGAGTGAGATCTTAATTACTCTCCACCACTTAATTTGCCAACATTCGACCGAAACCGTGTCCAATCTCGTTATTAAATTCTGTACGAATTGTCTGCATGATACGAATCTGCCCGATTTACTTAGTTTTTTTTATTGGTTGACCGAATTTACAGTTTACAAAACTGTGCCTGAACATGTCAAAAAACTTGCTCTGCTCTGTTATTATTAAGATTTTCTCTAAAAATGAAAATTCATCCAAACAGGGATGGAGACAAAAGTTTCGGTTTCGTCAATTTTCCATGATATTGTCATCGTCTGGGTTTACCGGTTTACCTACTTACAAAAAATATTTTCATTTCAAACTTAACAAAATAGATTTTAAGTAATGATTTAAGAAAATTTCAAGTTCAATTATTGTAGAAAGTACTGTTTTCAGGGCTGCTACGACGTGATCACCGAGTACATTGATAGCAACATGAACGTGATACTTGGAATCGCTTTGGGCACTGCTATGTTGCCGATGGTGGGCAGCATTCTGTCGTGCTTACTCGCGAAACACTTGAAGAAATCTAAATACGACGCTATCAATTGATGCCAAAGGATTCGAGCCCAACGTTTATATTCTATGATTCACGTTTACTGCGGGCAAGGATGACGTGTGCTGGAACCCTTACCAGTGTAAACGTCCCTGGCGCCCTCGACTTTCAACCAACTAACGACCTACATTTTCTGTACAAGGCCTAAGACGAAATAACAACTCAATTTTAATCTCAATTCCGTAATCTGTGACTGATATTTGAGTAGAAAGTTATATCAATTTTATTACAATTGAAATATATTAGAAGAAATCTATGTACTTATTATAGTTATTGTATGTAAAACATTTTTAAATACTCTTTGAAATTATTGATGTTAGTGTTATCTTTTAAATATTATTAAACTTGAAGCATTATTTGTGGGTTTTATTGTAAAATAACTAATCTAAGACCCAGGAGTACATGAAAAATAGGACTAATCACTAATGATGCTCCAAATCTACGCCATGTTTCAAAATGGCCAGAAATACTAATCACTAGCTACCTAGACTACCCAGGACTATTTTATTGAAACACTCTACTTGAAAAACTTAATTTTATTTTTCATAACTTGAAACTATAACTAAAACAATTGTTTCCTTAACATTACATAAACAGTCTTGTCTCTAGTCACTATCGGAGCTATTATTTTTCTCTTCCTTTGCCTCAGCGGGTGCCTCTTGCTTGTAATGTCTGTACTCCGGTTTGAGCTCCCACATATTCTTATGTGGGTTTTTGAGGTTGTAATTACAAACCTCTTTTAATATCTCCTTGAGATATACTATAGGTTGTCTTGTTATCTGTAATTTTAGTATTAGAAATGAGGGTAGTTGTTTCATAGACTAGCATGTTCAAACAAACTTTTGTCTTTTTTGTAATTTTAAGTAATTTTAATTTTATGATGATTAGAAGCAA
Source organism: Timandra comae (assembly GCA_958496195.1). Taxonomy (NCBI): domain Eukaryota; kingdom Metazoa; phylum Arthropoda; class Insecta; order Lepidoptera; family Geometridae; genus Timandra; species Timandra comae. Next base: position 4,250,834 of record OY292355.1, on the reverse strand, counting down.
ATTTTAAAGTGATATTGATACTAACCATTTGTAAATCCTTAATGTTATAATACTGATGTTTCTCGAAAGCAGCAAACAACATGTTGAGTACTGCTTCCTTGTCGTCACGCGCCTTCTTGCCTTCAGCCTTTTTCCTCTCTTGATATTCAATCTGTAAAATGATTACAATATGTAATGTGTTTTAAAAAGACTTTGATGTTATGTAAAGGACATTATTGTTAATAACACAGGGACAAAGAGTCAAGGTTTTAATCAAGATTACAGAACTGTCTAACTAACAAATTAAAAAATTAAATCATGTAATTTTATAAAATCAGTACATACATATTATTTGGATTAATATGGATCTTTATCAAACAAAAGAAATCTATGTTCAAAGAGATTGAAATTTAAGTTCGTCATAGAATTATCTAGTTGTATCTTCCTAATAGTAGATCCACATGAAATATTAAACTTACATTGTACTTGTGATCCGAAACTGGTTTGAAGTTTTGAACTATTCTGTCGAGTTGTTGCACTTGTCGTTGAGGCATAGAAGCCTTTCTAATAGATTCAGATTTGAGCTTATAGTATGTATTGTCAGCATACGGTCTACATTCCAACTTCTGTACTATTCTACCCTCCATGTACAGCTTCTCAGATTCTGGTATCAAGGAATTACTTGAGCCTGAAATTGAATTTAGAACTTTGTTAACTATTTGCAAACATATCTAAAGTTTATATAATTATAGATTTATATGACTCACCAACAGCATGTGAAAATACTCCTAAAGATTGCCTTGTTACGTTAGACACGTCAAGCCTGTGTTCCTTAGGTATACTCTGTTCACCTGGCTCATTGAGGCATAATACTGCCTCTGAAAGGGACAGTTGCACCTGCGCTTTTTGTCCTGGTACACGTGTAATTCTCAACTTTCCAACTTCAATATCTCCCGATGCTTTCTCCCATTTGTTTGCTATGTATTTTGGTACTTTCACAAGCCATACTCCTCTACCAGTATTTGATAAGTCCAATTCACGGTCAATGTGAGTAGTCATTATAAAGTTTATAGAAATCTCAAATTAGGAGACTATAAATATTTAGTAAATAAAAATATTTTTAAACCTACAATGATAGCTTAAGAATGATAGCAATGTCGTCGATTAAGTCACGTCACGTCACAATTGTTACTATAGTTAAATACAAATAATTGTTGATGTAGGATATGTTATGTTATCAAGATTATTATTGTTTTTTAATGCGTTGCAAAATACAATTCTTGCAAATTAAGTTTAAATCGAAGCCAACCAAGCACGAAAAATGTCCATCCAAGAAACCATCAACAAATAACATCCTAACCTCAATATATTGACATTTAACATCTAATTGACATTGACATTTGACATATCAAACGAGCTATGGGTAATCAAGCTCATCGTAGAATCCACGAGCGAGGAATATATATTTTTTGACAAATGACATTAAATAAATTGACAGCATATCTGACTGACTGACAGGAGGACACACTGGCTGGACGACAGAACGGACGGACGAACAGCGAAATGCGAATCAGCGAATCGACTCGACAGTCTTGGATGGAGTTAATCAATTTATTTGGAATCGTAAAAAATCAAGATAAATATTCATTCTCCACTTTATAAATGAAATGTAAAGTTTTTAGTTGATTTATCATAAATTGAGAATAGTAATGTAGAATCATGTTTGGGTACAGTAAAGAAGCAGTTCGAGTGAAAGTCAAGGTTTGCATTGTGTTTAGTGTTCATGTAGTTTTACTATTCAGCAATATAATACAATAATGTCAATACATAACGTTTATATCATTCGACTCTTCATGTTTACTATGTGTATACGCATATGGAGGAATGCTGGAGCAGGACAATTCAGGCTGTGAACCTTATATTCCGATATTTTTTCAGAAATGTGAAGGAAAACTTCAGCCTGAATTAAGAAAGTTCTCAGTAGACCCACAGATCACATCCCTGGAGGTGTTGCAGAGTATCCTGATCAAGGCATTTGATATAAAGTCTGATTTTACATTATTCTATCGAACAGTGGATGATTATGGACAGGAGATATATCTTCCTTTACTCTCTGACTGGGACTTGGATGCTGCTTTTCTCAAGTAAGACAAACTAGTATTATACACGTGTAGTGTTTCCTTTTTTTAAGACAGTTAAAAAATACAAATCCTGTAGGGTGACCTATTGTAAGACCTGTTTACACTATTCTTATTGTATGGCTATGGTATGCAATAAATAATTGAAATCTACCAACATAATTATTGAATGAATATTATAGGCATGAATCTGAACAATAACTTAAGTATTTCAGTATAATACCAGCCAATCTATACTCCTATTGAAAAGGTAATACTTCTATTTCATTGAATATTTCTAGGGCTCATAATATAGCTCTGACACAAAAACTAGAGCCATGTGTGCAACTGAAAGTGGATATGAAACCGTTTGCGGAGGCTTCCGAGGATTGGGAGCCTCCAAATGTGACTCCTACAACACCAACAATGAATCAGAACTACAAGGAACAACCAATAGTGGCACCGGCCCCTCATCAGACAGAGAAACAGGAAACGCAGACTGGTATACAAGGATTGATTATGAATCAGGTTAGCAGCTCAGAATTTAATCCTTATCATCAACACTTTTAAATTGTGTAATAAATTTTTCAAATTCTGGCAAAACTATTGGATTTTTTTAATCTAATTATGTAGTCTTAGATATTATCAAAATTAGCCACAATATTCCTCTCGGCATTTTTTCACTTTTATTTATAGTTATAGTTTATTTATTTGTAGGTGGAAAAAACATTCAACATAGTATCAAGAGCATTAAATCTGTATGAAGACCCGAACACTGCGCCGCGACCACCATTGAGTGACAATGAGTTCAGAGCGTTCTTGGACGCTGTGGGACAAATCAACAACACCACCAAACTGAGGGAGGTCATTTACTGTGGAGGAATTGACCCTAGTTTGAGGTGAATATAGTGCAGTATATGTATATAGAGTAATAATAAGTTAAAGACTAAATAGCTTTTAAAGATCAATCTTATTTTTGATTATATATTGAGCAAGTCAAAATATTTGTAGATTAAAATTCACTATTTACTTGTCTGCTTCACTTATATGTCATAAAATAACTATTTTTGTTTTCCAGAAAAGTAGTATGGAAGCATATTTTGAATGTATACCCTGATGGCATGACCGGCAAGGAAAGAATGGACTACATCAAGAAGAAAGCAAATGAGTATTACGCATTGAGAACCAGATGGAAGGACTGCATACAGAGAGGAATGGTAACTATATTATTTACTATGTTATATGAGGTTAACCTCCACACTCTATCTTGACAGACAAAAAACAGATGAGTGAAAGATATACTTATCATTCACTCATCTATCTTGGGTCCAAGACATTGGATCTCCAGGCTAAAAAGAGTTATTATTGCAAAAAATTTAAGTATGTTTGTATTTTACAGGTAAACCCTGACTTGGCGTACGTAACAGGCATGGTCCGCAAAGACGTATTGAGAACTGATAGACATCATAACTTCTATGCAGGCAGTGACGACAACCAGAACATTGCTTCCCTATTCAATATTTTGACTACGTAAGTTATTTGTATAATATATTATAGGTAAATACATACTAGTTATTAGTATCAGAATTTATATTTCTGGGTATTTCTCTTCAGGTATGCTCTGAATCACCCCACTGTAAGCTACTGCCAAGGAATGTCAGACCTTGCTTCACCTCTATTAGTCACCATGGGTGACGAAGCGCACGCCTACATCTGCCTTTGTGCACTCATGACTCGACTTTACCCCAATTTTTTACTCGACGGAGAAGCTATGACACTCAAATTCTCACACCTCTCGGAATCTTTGCAAGTTTACGACCCAGACTTTTATAATTACTTAAAATCACAACAGGCGGACGATCTCTTATTCTGCTATAGGTGGTTACTCCTCGAAATGAAGAGAGAATTTGCTTTCGATGATGCACTCCGAATGTTAGAGGTTCTGTGGGCATCTTTGCCGCAAAAGACTCCTAATGTTGAACTTTTACTTGTAGAAAAAGAATTTGATGCGAATATTGAAATAGATGAAGATCCGCCCCCTTTGAGTCCGCTCATTAAAGCCCCAAGAGAAAACGCGTACACCAAAGTATGCGCTATTCGAAGACAAAGCTCCAGCTTCAGTTTGGCCAATGTGAAAGCTCCCAAAATCGGCACCTGCAAACAAATGAACCACAGTCTCGATGAGAATGTAACTCGCAGTACTGTCTCCGGATCATCCCTTAAACATTCCAAAGAATTTCAAAGCTTAGATGATGCAGCTTTACAATTAAAACAGTTAAAGTTAGACAAACATGATAATGATAAAAGTATTATATCGAGTAGAGATAACAAACATGGGAATAGAAGAAGTATGAAAAGTGTTCCTGAACATGCCAGAACTTCGGACCCCCAAGAGTCGCTGGGCACGTCTGGGTGGTCGAGCACCGGCAACTTGACCAATGGCACGTCACATCCAAATCATGTCAAAGAAACTCCGATAGGAAATCAAGTTCGAATATTGAGAGATAAAATTTCCGTACTCAACAACAAATTCAGTTCGTTAGACAAACTCGACGATCAGTTAAACACGGACGCAAATGGCAAACCAAAAGTCAAAATGATAAAAAATTTGAACGAATTCTTCAATTTCGCTGCCGGTAGTAAAATCGGTACAGTAGCATCTCATCCGAAAATTCAACGAGCTAACTCAGCTGCAGAATCTATGTCGCACAGAGATTGCCCTAAAATTACGTTGACGAAAACGCCTTTGGAAGAAGGAAAACCACATTACCCGAGGGATGAAAAACTGACAAGTAGACTGAGTAAATCCATTTATTCAGAAACTAATGATGGCAGCAGTCCTGACGATTCACAGGAGTACTATCCTATGACGACGTCTATGACGAGAGAACTGAGACTTGAACTGGAGCATTTAGATCGTCAAGTGTTCGGGCCGTCGTTCGTGAACAGGTGCAGCATGATTTGTGACTCGCCCTCGGACTCGACTAGCACAGACGAGAAACAAACCAACGAGTGTACCGACATCAAACAGGATTGTAACATTGACACTTTAGAGGCAAGAACTGAAACTGTAGAGTTACTAGAAAATATAAAAAGGTCGCCTCTTCTCGACACCGTTAAGTCTAATGCTAGAAGTGCTGAAGACATATATTTGTGGGATAACCCTTTACACAGAAATACACCAACTACAAGAACTACTGCCAGCTGCCCACAGACTCCAGATGAACAGGCCGATTTAGACTTCGATGGAGACACAGGTGAAATATTCGAAGAACATTCTGGGAAAAAATCTGTTACTCCCATAAGGTTACTTAGAAAAAATCAGTCATTAGAACCACAAACTTCAAACAGAGATACCAAAGAGCATAGTGTTAACTCCAGTGAATCGGATGAGTCAGATAAGGACCCTTCAGGCACTCTGACCATGGACGGTACAAAAAACAACAACATGGCAGACATAACGAACACCTCCAGGTCGCAGAAATTCTTCTCCAGCATGTCTCAAGAATTAGAAAACGCGAAAAAGAACTGTGAATCTCTGCTTAACGCAAAACAGCCTAATCTGCACAGTGTTGCATCTACGATAAATAGTTTCCAGAAAAAGTATGAAGTTCTAAAGGCTCCTGTGCCTAAGAATGTGACAGTGTCATCTGGGAGCGGCGACACGTCGAGCAAGTGCAGTATCAGCAGCCTGCCGCCGCCGACCGTGTTCGGCGGAGGGAATCCTTTCCTGATGTTCCTCTGTCTGACCGTGTTGTTACAACACCGCGACTATATTATGAGAAATCGAATGGACTACAATGAGTTGGCGATGCATTTCGACAAGATGGTTCGTAAACATAACGTGAACAGGGTTTTGAATCAAGCTCGGCAAATGTATGCTATATACTTGAAACAACAAGCGCATAAGACTGGCGACGTAACTACATGAACAATACAAGATTTAGTGAAGATCTCATTGATTTATATAATTATTATTGCTCATAGTTAGTTTATGTAATAGTTTTAATATTAAGTGCGTATACTTATAATACAATACGAACGCAATAGTCACATAAATATGTTTATGTAAGAAAAGCATTTATTGGGAAAATTTAATCGGCGATGTAATCGCATTTCCAATTCGTTTTATTGCAGAGCCTATTAGCTGCTAGTTTTTCTATTGAATAATTATTTTAAATTTCATTATTAATCTTACACCTTCTGTCAGACTGGAATTACTGCTTGAACTAACTTGGAGTAGCTGAATATATTTAAATAACTTATTAATCAAGATATCTATGTTTGTCAAGATAATAGATACTAGATTTCATCGTTAATCAGACTCCAATTAATGTTAAATTGTTCTCTATGATATTAAAACAGTTGTATTGTATATAATTTTAGTTAAGGTTATGTTACTTTATTGTATTGTATTAGCAAGTCGTAATTGCTTCACGTTTATGATAACAGTACGATTCCAAAGAGAGCTTTTAGTTTTGTAAACTTATTGTGATATTTTTATCTTAGAATGTATTTTTATATTATTTTCATTTCGATTATTTTTGTGCACAACTGAAGTATTATCTAATATTAATCATACATAACATGCGTACTTAATGTTCATATAATACCTACAATAAATAAAATTTATTTCTAGATAATATCTGATACTATAATCTAGTCCCTGTGTGTTTAATTATTTCTATCATTCAACAAAAATGTTTCCATGAATTTTAGACCTAACCTAAATGTGATCTTTGAGGAGTTTGTAGAACGTAATAAGTTGAGTTCCAAAACCTTTTGGCATGTTTCGTAATACTGTCAATTATAAACCCCCTCCTACAAGCTAAAATATGTATAACCACACTGCCTTGTCCTTTGTTTAGTATGTATTTTATTTTAAATATTTAGCACCTAACTTTAGACGAACATAAAACCCAATCAACATACCTACTAATATAATAGCACACTAGCACCTATTGAATCATTGAATATGTATTTTGAGAAAAGTATGATCACAATAATGAATGGCTGTATTTTTATAGCTCCATGATTTTGTTTCATTAATAAATATATTTATCGGAATACTATTGCAGTTTATCTTCCTCATAAGTGTAATGAACAAATATCTAGTGCTTTAATTAACCTGTCACCGAAATCGTAAGATCAGTCACAGAAGTCGTAGCATCAGTCACTGGAGTCGTAGTGTCAGTCACTGAAGTCATTGTCATTCTGTACCTATGCGACTTCCTTCAGTGACTGATACTGAAGTCGCATAAGCTACAGAATTTGTAGGATTTACTGGATATACACCGAAATGGCAACGAAGCGAAGCGCCTTTTCAGTGTCATACGATTTATAATACTTACAACGCGGATTCCTGCGGCGCCGCCGCGCGCGGTTGTTAAAGTATGGTTAATATTCGTATACACTGAAAATGCGCTTCGCTTCGTTGCCTATTCGAGGTGTGTATTGAGCCTAACTGCTATGAATTACAAATTCCGGACTGCACTAGTGCACTTATTTCTAGGGTACCATTGAGCGTAATGTAGATAACGGGAGAATAAAACAACTTTATAATAAGAACTTGTCAATTTACTATCTCCAAATGCTTATAACAACTTAAACCTACACATATCACATGAAAGACTATTTGGAGTCAAATCACTTCTAATACAATAACACAATATAATAACACTCGAATTTTATGCTTCCACTGAGATTTTACGTGATTCCCGGGACGAGGCGAAGTACGCAACTAGAATAAATATTTTATAAAGCTAATTCGAAAAGCTATATTTGAATTACTTCCTCTTGTTACCGCCGCCTCCCGCAACGATCATAGCAATGCGCATAAAGATGTTAAGGATGTCTAAATATACTGATACTGCCCTGTAAATTGAAAAACACAACATTAGAATAGGAAATATGAAAAAAATGTATTCTCACATGTATAAGCAATATGAAAATCTCACACACTTGGAACACAAAGTTGAATAATAATAAGAAACTTACGAATTAATGGGGTCGTAAGGCTGGAATCCATAAGATGGGTGCAATTCAGCGCGCTTGATTATAGCTTGTGTATCATATAGTAGAAAGCCGCTGAACACGATCAAACCTCCATACAAACTCAGGGAATATAGACCTGTGAACAATGTGTTATAAATAAGAATTTTATAGTCAGAAATCCTTAAAAACCAATCTTGCCATCATCAATAATAAAATACAAATATTATTTTAGAAAGTCATTGTTTGTAGAGCAACAATGTTACTTTTCTGATAACTTATAATTATATTATAAAACATATTTTGCAATTTTAGTGCATAACCTAAGTCAATTTATAAAAGAATAACAAAATTATTTACCTGCGCCAAGAGCAGAGGTAGGCGGGAGGAACATGCCAGCGAGAGACGCGGCGAACACAGCTCCCAAGCCCATCGCTAGCGGCGCGCGCATGTTTAGGAATTCACCCGACGGAGCGCAGATTGCGATCGTGCTCAGCCCTCCCACCACACCCGCGGTGTACCTATAAGAAAGAAAATAAATTTAAAATTATTGTATTATGGTTTTTTATACTGACTTGACATTTTTCAAGTATCAAAATACTGTTCCATTTCTTAGATACTGAGAATTACATTGAACATAAAAGTCTACATAAATAGGAGTTTACGACTCACCATGCAGCCCTAACCAACACAGGTCCTCCAAGGAAGCACATTGGTGCAATCACAGCACCCATGATGCCAGTGTGTACCATCCAAGCCAGTTGCTTGGCACCAAAACCTGGTGTGTAGTCCATACCTCGCACTACCATGCCGGAGCCAATCATTAGGCCCATTGTGAGGAGGATTGACTGAAATAATAATAATTTTATTGGTAACTAGATTTCATACTCTGTCATTTTAATAAATTATTTTTATTTTTTTAACTAAACTAAACCCATTAGGATTATAAATAAAATTAGGTATTTGCTATTTGTTAGTCAGGATATCATAAGAGAATAACTCAATAAATTGTCGGTTTCATTGTAATGACAAGGTTTCAATCATGACAAATTTTTGGAAAATCCAAGCTAGCTTATGTAGGGTGACTTGTTGATATTTGCTGTTAATAAATTACACTAATTTTACAAGGCAATTACATAATAGACAATTCATTATTCCCTTGTTTCATACAATGAGTACATGGGACAAACAGTACCATTGTTGGACCTCATTTATTAACTCGGGGGATTACTAATACTACAGAATATATAAAATAGATTCAACTCTACCCAAAAATATCTATAATCATATAAATTTTACATAACATTGTATTCCAAACTCACCATCCATCCGTTTCTCGCAACCAGGTTAAGCAGGGCTGGTGTTCTGAACACTGTGATAGCACTACCGGCCGTAATTGCCAGAGATCCAGCAATGTAGGCATATGTAGTCCTGATACGGTCCTTCACATACTGAGGCCAAAGGCTACAAACAAAATTAAAATTATAATATCTGCCTGTAAGGTCAGATTGCAAGGCATAAACCTCTTACTTATTGATGATTAAACTACATATAGGTAATTTCAAAACATTGCAGCACTAAATTATAATCAATGTTGTCATTGTTTACAGTAACAATCAATCTTTTAAGATAGTGTCAAACATGTCAACATATAAAATAAACTAATTGGATACTTACTGGGCCTCCTGGAGAGTTCCAGGCTTTACACCAGATCCATAATAACATAGAGCAACCAAACCAACAGCTGATGCGCCTGCTATTGCACCTTTACCCAAGCTGAAAGCTAAATTATAGAAAATGGTTAGAAAATGATTTTAAAATTAAATTTATTTACGGTATGAGATTATGGCAAATGATCTTACCATTGGGCCCAGCAGGGGCCATAAGCCTTTCCCATAACGTCGGTTGTGTCCTGGTAGCTACTCTGGAACGAGTTTCTCGGGCATAGTTTCGGATAACATAATTTCTCGGCACAAATCTCTGAGGCACCGGAGTTTTCAAACTTTGAATTGTGCCAAACGCAGAACGCGCAACGCACATTCGGGATAGCATGATGATCTATGAAAACAACAACAAGTTTTTATTTTTAATCGATTTCATAACATTTTTCAAATTTTTCATCACAATTTAATACTTACGGTATATAATGTCACAGCTGCCTCTTAACTCGGAAATTATAGACCGGCCTTGTTAATACTTATTTCAGCACAAGAATTCACAATAAAATGTCGAAAAAAATATTTTGTAGGTTTGCACGGTATTGCGTTTTTTTTTCGGTACCTTCTGGAAATTGAGTTGAGTTTAGAGGTGTGTCGATCACGATTGATCGAATCAAAGTGATCGAGTCGCGTTCCAAAGACGAGTGACCCGATCGTCAATTTTCAAAACATTCGATCACTCACTCGCGACGCGACCCGTGGCTCGTAGACCGTTCCCGACCCTCGCCTCGCTCACTCGTACTATGACTATGAACTAACGAAATGTAACACACACTCGTGCTTGCCATGGTACTATACGAACTTCATCACGCACACACACACAGCGCCGGGCGACAACTATGTTTGTCTCTTTCGATCGCATGCTGACGTCGATAGCTCGCTCTCGCTTTCACGGATCGAGTCCGCTCGCTACACCTGTAGAAACCTGTTTGATTGGATCGATCGAATGATTGATTGATTATAATTTAGTTACGTTCTGACCTACGACCCGTGACCCGCGTATGTGACCTGTCTAGGTAATAACTTAGTTTTCGGTTTGTTTTTGAATAATAACTAGATACCTAATAATTAATAACATTATATAAAGGATTTACCAAATAACCTACCAAAAGTGACTCGGGTAACTGAACCAGAAACACGATCCGCGATAGAAGTATCGATGTGATCGAAACGATCGAATCATTTTAACTCGATCACTTCGCCAATGGGTCGCGATTGACCCGGGTTACAAAATATGATTGATCGACACACCTCTAGTTGAGTTGAATGGAAATGTCATGTCAACTCAAAGCTCAAAACATGAATTCATTCGTTCAATTTCAGTTCGTTCGTTCCTTGTCAGTTGTCAACTTCGACATTTTAAGCTGGCCATACACGCAATGTGGATGTTAAAACTAACAGCAGGTTTGGTTGGCTTTGTACAGTTCAATGAACCGTATGTTATTATTGTAGTACAATAATTGTACGTAGTTTTATTTTACGAGAACTAAGTAAGTATATTATTGGAGTGCCGTTATGTAAAAAAACCGTAAGACCCTAGAATCCAAAGGCCAGTCAATGAATCTTAAAAATTTTCTAATGCGTTTTATAGTAGTAGTACCTATAAAAGTGTGCGCAATTTTTCGAACGATTTAAAAATGCAGCTATTTTATTCGACCAATACCTATGTATTGTCAGGAAAATTTCTTGTGTTTAGTCTAACTTAGGGAATAGGGAATAGTGGAAGTTTCATCAAAATCGGTTAAGCAGTTCTTGACCTAGACTTAATTATGAAACGCTCACTAAGCAAATGAGTAGTTCGCGTAAAAGTAAAAATTACAGTCATTTCCAATCACCCATTTTTATTCATCCGTAATACACAATATTATCCCTACTAAACAAATTTTAATATAATGTATATAAATAACAAAAATTATTACAAATTGGCTTTTCTCTTAGCAAAAACATGACCCTTTTGTATTAAATCCTCTATGTTTTCATTGCTATATCCTAATTCTTTTAATATTTCAATAGTATGCTGACCGTGTTTTGCTACAGGCTTACGACCGACAGATTCGCCTGGAGTACGAGATAAGCTGGGAGCCGCTTCTGGTAATATTAAGTTTTCTGAATCTCTGTAGTAAGCATTTCCTTCAGAATAGTATTTATTGTTATCCACAGTATCCAAATCTAGAACAGGCGTAACACAAGCATCTGTCTTGTCAAATATTTCACACCACTCAGCCTGAGTCTTACTTAGGAATATTTCTTGAAACTTTCGTCGACATTTATCCACATCTTCTACTTGACTGTACTCATCTTCTGGTAACTCAAGTGCTTTTATAAAGTTTAAATAGAACTGAGGCTCCAATGCTCCGACCGCCATGAATTTGCCGTCCTTAGTTTTATAGGTACCATAGAACGGGACTCCACCATCTAGCATATTGTTTCCAGGTTCTGCATACCATATTGGTAATTTTCTTGACTTGAATAACCACGTAGAAATATACGCAATACCTTGAGTCATGCTACAATCAACAACTTGTCCCTTACCCGATTTCGATCTTTCAAATAAAGCCATTAATATTCCAAAGGTACACATCACACTTCCTCCAGCAAAGTCAGCTAAAATATTTATAGGAGGTGAAGGAGGTTCATTGTTTTTACTAAGCAGTGAAAGTACTCCTGACATAGCAACATAATTGATATCATGGCCCGCCTTCGATTTATAGAACCCATCCTGTCCATACCCCGTAAGTCGTGCGTATATTAATTTGGAATTTTCTTTTAACATTATATCAGGGCCTAGTCCTAAGTTTTCCATGACACCAGGACGAAAGGTATCTAAAAATATATCTGCTGAGGAACATAGGTTTTTTAATATGTTAACCCCTTCTTCAGTCTTTAAGTTTAGCGACATCATCCTTTTGCCATTAGACATCACATTGAATGGTGATGGCTCAATCTGAAATAAAAAAAAAATGTAGGGCAGTGTCTAAAATTGTTTAGAAACGAAAAAATAAAGTTAAGTGTAGGTACACATTTGACTTTGACTTTCGTAAGGAAAAACTTATCTTAATGTTATCTTAATTATTAAATTATTTATCGTCTATTTAAATTTTATGAATTATTATAAGTCAAATTCCCACGTATAATATTTGCGAGGAGTGCGCCAAAGTTCACCTAAAATTTCAACTCCGATAATTGGAAATCCGAAAATTTTCTTCCTAACATTTTTTATCCTAACAATCGCAACTCCTAAAATCTTTGTCACTAATCTTTTAATTCCGAAACATTTGTTTTCCTATATTTTCTCAACATAACCATCGTTCATACTATTATTCAAAGTCATATCTTTTTTGTTTAGATTTATTTTTATTTATTATAATCAATATTATATACATAAATTTTTCGTAACTTTGTTTTTACATAACATGTAGGTATAACATATAACGCACGAGCCGAGCGAGCAAAACCCGAGTCCTGCTCCAATCATTCAGTCAAGTTCCAGTAACGAATCGGTCCTATTCCTAATTATTGGTTTAGGTTATGTTAGAACTGTGACCCCAACGCACGAGCCGAGCGAGCGTAGCGAGCGTGCCGCGGCAGCGGCCGGCGAAGTGCCAGAACCGAATTGGTCCTTTAGTTATGGTTATGGTAAACTCCCAGGCCATAAGCATAACCGTAAACGAGTCGTATAATAATCATTAAAACTATAAATATCATCTTCTACCCGTATATATTTTTTATTACACTTGGTAAATGTTTCTTTCTGAGCATGAGTGAAAATATTATGGTAAGTATGTTTAGGGATAAACGCGTTATGATAAAAAACAGTAGGAGTTTAAATATATTTACATTAATGATGTTAGTAATTAAAATTTTCAGACACATCAGTGTTATGAGCATCGTCGGTAGTACTACAAATAGTATGAATTAAAACTTTAGGATGAAAAATTTTAGGAAGAATGATCATTCGGACTACAAATAGTTAGGAAAAACATTTTCGGGTAAAGAACTTTAGGTGAGCCAATATGGACCCATTTGCGAGTTTCATAAAAGACGTACTTATTATTAACAAAAAAAAAACTTTAATTACGAAACGAATTCGTTCTCACTTGTCGTATGCCATTATGTAGATAATGTTACTCACTTTACTTATAACTGTAACAGATGCTCCAAAATCAGCCAACATAGTACCGCATAAGGGTCCTGGAGCTAACCCCAAAGTTTCAATAACTTTTAAGCCTTTGAGTGCCATTTTCAATCTGAATGCAAAAATTTCATGTCATTATTTTTTTATTTAATCACACTATACTTAAGTTAAGTACATAATTAGCTTAATAGCGAAATAATAGATGAGGCGTCGCGGTCAGCTTGACGCTCGGGAGGTCGTGAGTTCGAGCACTATTAAAGTGAACTAAAAAGACACAAGCATTCACACAAGCAAGGGTTGGGTTAACGAGAAGATATCTGACAATGTGCAATATACATTACTGAACAGCTTTGTTATACTTAAATACATTACTAATGAAACTGTAGTTATCATAATATCCAATAAATCGCTCTAAGTACATATAATTATATTAGTACACAAATAGACATCTCCGTGCACACAAATGTTTTTCTTAAGCGAGAATCGAACCCGTAACCTTCGACATAGCAGGCAGGGCCATAATCATAATCAACTACATCACTCGGTCATAAGTTTACTTATAAGTAAGTACTTATCAAGTTTACTTTACATAATTACTTCAATATTTATTAGTTTAACTTATTCACCTACCTTTATGAAAAGTTAGTATTTTCACTTTTTCATTACAATATTATCATATTATACTTTTAACATTTATCACGGGTCAAAGTTTTCTTTATTTACTAATCGGATTAAAGTACAGTACATTGCTACATTGTACTTATCACTATAAACTCACTCATCATTGAGTGAGTGAATGAGACGAACTACTTTATAAATTGACGTAAGTTAATGGCTCACCACATGATGGGCCATAATATTGTTTATTGGAGACTTTTGCACTGCAAATGCGCAGGTGTCGGATAGGTTATAGCAGCAAGGCAGCTTATATTGGTGGAATGATGAACCATGCTGCATGGTTCACCATTTCACCAATATTATCAACAAAAACTTTTCTATTCTGTGACACTATTTAAAATGTTATGTTTGACATTGACAAAAGGGTCTATTATGACGTGACATTTGATAACAGTGTCACCGTCACCGGCACTCGGCTCGGCAGGTGCACTACCACGTGCGAATTTATAAATATTTGAAATAGTACAAATTAAATAAATCATATGCTGTAAAATTAGATAGTTTCATATTTATTGTCCTAAGTTTTTCTATACCTGTGTTTAGTCTATTTGTAATACAAGATGAAGAAAGTCAAGAAACCGCTGCCTCCAAAGGAAAATTCCAATAATTCTGGTTAGTTAAATTATATCCTGCAAATTATAATAAGTACTTAAGTAAAATGAAAAAGAACACCGTAATTATTCCATGAAAACACTTTACAGATTCGGAGGAAGATTTAGATCCAGAGAAACATAAACAATCGCTTGAAAAACTTAAAAAAATTGATCCTGACTTCTATAATTTTCTTGAAGAGAATGATGAGAATTTGTTAAATTTCGATACTGGGTCTGAGGATGACGACGCCAGTGATAAAGAAGATGATCAAGTTCATAAGCCGGGACCATTGCAAGCAGACAGTGATGAGAGTGATTTTGAGGTTATATTTTAAGCTATTATGTCTTATTTTAAACTGATGTTACTTGTGTTTAATGACATAATCATAATCACTATTTTGTGTCTAACATTTCCGTATATACTTACAAGTGTTAAACTCTGTCTTGAAGAGTAGAAGTCAGTTTTCTCCTTTTCAATTTAGTATAGTCAATATTATTTTTAGGATGAAGATGCGAAACCAATCAAAGGCAAAGTTACTCTCAAGATGGTCGCCAATTGGCAAGCTGAACTGCAGAGTGAAGGAAAGGTGAAACTTTCTACAATAACTACTGTTATAAAGGTTTTCAATGCTGCTATGTTACGTGTCACCAGTGAGGATGGAACCTCTGAGGGAGAATTCAAGGTGGAAGGTATGGAAATGTATTTTTAATATTATTAGACACCTAAATTATTTTCACTACACCAAGCAGGTTATTTCCTTGTGTAAAGTGCAAGGGTATTTTGCTACTGCTGAAATGTTATGTATTTGTTTAGTCTTATTTCCACATCTAGACCTATTCTATCATTTATGATTTAAGGTTAGATATACTAAATTGCTTTTATCTTGTTCCAGGATCTTCAGTTTTCAATGCTGTTATTCAAATGTGTGTACTGTACCTACCAAGTGCTATCAAAAAGTACTTAGGAATGGAACAATCTGGGAAAGATCCCCAGAAGTGTAAGCATTTTGTCAAAATCAAGGGACCTCTTGTAGCTTATCTGAGCGATTTGTTGAAGCTGCTAAGTGGTGTTTCTTCAGAAAACATTTTGACTGTATTACTGAAACATTTACATCAAATGTCCAACTATGTGGCCTGTTTTACGAGAATAGCGAAGCAATCACTCAAGAAACTGATTACACTGTGGAGTACCGGAGAAGAGACAGTGAGGGTACTAGCATTCCTGTGTATACTACGAATAACCAGAAACCAACAACCTGCCTTACTAGACCTTGTACTAAAAGCAATGTACCTAACATATGTTAAAAACTGCAAGTTTGTCAGTCCTTCCACATGGCCCGGTATTAACTTCATGAGGAGATCCCTTGTTGAAATGTTTGCTCTGGATTTGAATGTGTCATACCAGCATGTGTTCCTGTACATAAGACAGTTGGCCATACATTTGAGGAATGCTATAGTTTTGAACAAAATTGAGAACAGACAAGCCGTTTATAATTGGCAGTTTGTGAACTCTTTACATTTGTGGGCTGATCTGTTGTCGGCGACTTCAAATAAGGCTCAATTGCAGCCCCTGATCTATCCTTTAGTGATGGTGATTACTAACACTATAAAGCTGGTACCCACTCACCAATACTATCCACTGAGGTTCCACTGTGTTGAGATATTGATCAGTTTGTCTCGAGACTCCAACACTTTCATTCCTATTCTGCCTTTCCTTGTTGAGGTAATTGTTTTTTATAATACTTTATGATATACTATCTTTCCTGAATGCCTTCTTACTGTTGAACCCTTGTTCGTTTACTTATAATTTACTGTCATCCATCTGTGTAAATAACTTGAGTATATTTTAAGTAAATTCACAATATATTTGCAGGTGCTAACAACATATGATTTCAATAAGAAACACAAGAAAGTATCAATGAAACCTGTCGATTTCAATTGTATTTTGAGACTGGCCAAGTCACAACTTCAAGAGAATGGTTTCAAGGATTCTGTCATAGAGAAGTTGTATGGACTGTTACTTGAATACACAGCGAGTATATCACACATGCTCGCGTTCCCTGATGTCACACTGTTGGCTGTTATACAGGTTAGTCAAAATAAGTAAAAAAGTAATTTGTTAGCTGTACTATGTAGTACATTTGTATATGCTATTTGCTTTAGAAATGGATGGGTTTTTTTTACATTACATTGTCCTATGTTACTTTTAGTAATCCATAGTAAGTAGTAGTATTTTAAATAGTTATTGTTGATTTTCTTGTTGTAGATAAAACAATTTTTGAAGACTTGCAACATTGCAAATTATACAAAAAAGATGCGTCAACTCCTTGAAAAGATTGACGAAAATTCCAAATTCATAGAAAAGGAACGAAACAAAGTAACATTTAGTTTGAACGACGACAAAATGATTAGGGCGTGGGAAACAAATATCAAAAGTAAAGGAACGCCGTTGCTAAGTTTCTTCGAAAACTGGAATAAGTTGAATAAGATACAAAAACGCAAGAAGATTACCAAGAATGATGAGCTCGCTACAGAATTACCGATGATTAAGAGAGCCAAGATCTCAGAGGAGAATCCACAGAAAAGGAAACCTGAAAGTAAAGGTCCTCTGGTGTTGTTCCCATCTGATGACGAAGACGAAACAGATCATTTTAAAAATGAAGAAGAGGAAGCTCCTCAGCCGAAAATAAAGAAAGTCAAAAAGAAAGAATTAAAAAAGAAAAAGGTTCCCAAAAAGAATATAGAAGTAGATGACTCTAATATTGTTGATAAGGATGATATTGTTCAAGATTTTAGTGTAAGTGATTGGTAGATAATAAATGACAAATATTATAATGAGAGTTATTTATTAGTAAACACGAATTAAATATAATTTCCTAGGCTACTGCTTTATCTGCGCGTAATTTCTAAAGGTGCTCAAGCCCAAGGACGTTTAAGCCAGTAATGACAGTTAGCATTCTCTGCCGTCTGCCGCGTCCAACGTATTACGATCTACTTCGTGGGTTCTTTAGTGGAATATAAATGTATGATTACTTACATCATAGGTAAAGCAGTAGCATAAGAACAAAGTAATATAAATAATGCTATCATAAAATAATAATACAATATAATAAAAGATATAAATTTACAAAATTCCTTGAATGAAAAATGTCCAAGCCACTTTCGGGTGGCTGGGATCATAGTTCTCAATAGTGAGGCAACCAGTTGGTAGTTCCGACCATCCTCTCACCGGTGGCTCATTGAGGTAAACCGGTATTCTCAAGTCCTGCGTAATTAGAAATATTAGTTAGAAAATAGCAAACACTTTTTGACTAGACTAGAAGGTAGAAGCATAAACGCACTTCAGCGTGTGAATACAGATTAGTAATAAGTTGACTAGCCCTTAGTTGTAGATATTACGTTGATCAACCCCTTCGCCCTCCTCTCGTCCCCTTCAATCCGAGGCTACAAAGTGGCAGACTAACCAAATATACATATCTACC
This sequence comes from Timandra comae, assembly GCA_958496195.1. Lineage (NCBI taxonomy): Eukaryota > Metazoa > Arthropoda > Insecta > Lepidoptera > Geometridae > Timandra > Timandra comae. The sequence goes on along the minus strand of OY292355.1, from coordinate 4,232,141 downwards.
TTTTTCCCTTTAACAGATTCGTATAACGTTTTGACATAGAATTCGTCTGAATCCACATATATTTTGAATGTCCTTGTATCTTCGAATACATTTTTAAATTTAATGCTGGTAGATCCTCCTACTTTGATTGTAAAAGGTCCTTGGGGTTTTGGTTCGATACCTGTGCCCTTTATTTTGTAGCTGAAATAAGTTTAATAATGTGGAATAGACGAGCCAAAAATATCATTATACGTAGTACGTACGAATCAATAATACTTACACAAACTCCCCAGCGACTGGCGAGTCGAACGATACCATGCAATGCTGCTTTCCGAGATCAATCGGTTCAAACCACACTAAGAACTTGCCTTTCTCTAAAGGTTCAAGAGTGTAAGAAAGTTCAGCTTGTATACATAGATGTGAGACCTGTACAATTGATAAAATTACTTAACATGTATTTATGGATATTCTAGGAAATATCGGAATAAACATGACCAAATCATGCTTCTAGGTTGTTGTTATTCTTACCATTGTTTTAAATTCCGCTTTAACGTCAGTTTTATTATGGACTCTCAGTCTCAACGGCACACAGGTCCCCAGCGGTGTCTCCACTTCCATATCCTTCTCCTTAGCTGGCAGGCACGTCATCATTATCTTGTAAATGTAAGTACCAGCGACATAGTTATACACTGATAAGTAATCTGTTGACTCCCCCACCACCAGGGGCGCATACGTCATCGTTATGGTCTCCTGTGATATTAAAAATAGAATTCAACCAAGATATAAATTTCTTCTAAAATATTGCATTTCTAAGAATATTATCGGCCATTTCTCATGTTTAAAAACAAAACAATGTTGGTTGGTTCATTATCTCCAAACAGAGACCGTTTATATTGTAATTGATTCATTAATGGCTTTGGGTCTTCTGTCCTTGCTTCGATATTTATGGTTCAACTTGTAAGACTTTTAAGGGCTCTTAAGTAACTAACTGCCCGCACAAAAGTCCAAACCTACCTCTGAATTTCGTCCAATGATAATGCTTTCCGGCGTAGTCAACTGTTCGCATTTTATGTAATATTCTGCTCTTGAAGCCAATGGATTTTTGATGGTGAGTTGCTTTTGTTGCACCTCTCGTGCTCTCGACACGAACTTAATCTTGTCCACGATCTCACTGGGAGTTACAGTTATGCTCAAAGAGTAAAACTGATACTCGCGAGTTTCTTCATTAATGAACAATACCTGTAACACAAGTTTACAATTTATTCATTTTTAAAGTTGAGGATAGTTTGGTTAGGTGTTCAAATTGACTACAAATCAGATGAAGACTTTAGTGCAGCCTATACACGTTGGCCGAGCTGAGGCCAAGGCGAGCGAAAGCAAATTGATACAAGGCAAGTGGTACTGCCTATACACGAGCCGAGTTATGGCAAGACAACGCAAATGGCATGGCAAGTCCATACGTTGGTATTGGCGTTCACTCGGCCAACGTGTATTGGCTGCATAAGAAAAAAATCTTATCTTACTTTGATGAGCATTTCACACTCTTCGTAGCAGACAAACGACCACCGGCACGTCGCCGCCGCCTCACCCCAAACTTTCACATGTTCCGGGTGTTTGATCTCGTAATATCCATCGAATTTATCCGGAACCGACTTTACTACTTCTGTTGCCACTGAATATGATTCAGGTCGCTGTAACGCAGACAACAAATGAAAATAATGTCTTTCATTAATATTATTTAAAGAATATACTAGAGATATAAATATATTTTGCGTACTTCTGTTATATTATAAACCAATAATTCTTGAGTGTGACAATCTTTAGCAGGTACATGTATTACTATTTCTCCATTAGCATTCGGGTGACCCGCTGAACCGATCAAAGTGACAAATAATGCGCTTTCTCCAAGGGGCGAGTACAATACTTGAGCCTTTAAAAATAGATAATAGTGTATCGTAATAAAGTCATTCTTGTAGTAATAATTCAAGCAAAAGAAAATGTGTTGAAATTGTCAATTAGCATGTTTGTATTGAGTACTTACAGAGTACGTTACTTATTTTAAACTATCGAAAATATATACATCAGTAGGTAAACATTGTTAATACATACCTCATGTCTGCCAATACGCTTCGGTCTAAAATTGATGGGTATGTCGAAAACAGAATTAGGTTCGACAGTGAACTCCCGCAACGTGTCAAATGTCCCTCCGGAAACCTCCGACAATACTAACCACATATCATCCGATCTACAAATTAAAATACCACTAAAGTTATGTAAATGTAATATTAATAAAAGATTCAACCTATGCATCTTATTGCATACTGCGCCCCTGTGCGTGAATTAAAAATATTATAGAAGCGAATGTCAGCCAAAAAATCTCCGGTAGCCTTCCTTTCAAAAATCGTTTCAATTTATTCAGATTAATACATACCAACAATGTAAAATAGTATATGCAACGTGTCCCGAAATTTCCCTATCAAAGCCGGTCAGGTCAGAATTATCCTGAATCCAGGGTTTTTAGCCTGGATTCAGGATAATTCTGACCTGCGAGTTAATAAACTAGTTCTATGAAAAGGGTTGTAGGTTGGGTTTATAGGTTTTAAGCATAATACGCTATAACTAATGACAGACCTTCCGTACGTAAAAAACTTACGGATTGGTGACCACAACGTAATCCGTTATCACCTCCCGGACAGGGCACTCCATGTACATGGTCTTATTCTGGATTGTACCTCCGTCTATGCACGTCGCGTACATAGCTAACTCTAGAGGCGTGTAGTTATCAATATTGCAGCTTGCCTGTTCAGTAAATAGTTTTGTTATAAATTTCAACACCATTATCAGCCTACCTCAGGCCACTGCCCCTCAGCCAAATCTTTAGCTCTTCTTTTTTACCGCCCACGACTTTGTGAATGTTGTCAATTTATATTTTTCTTAAGATTTGTATCTATTGATTTAAACATAACAGAATAATGTTAATACTTACCCAAACTTTAATAAATGGATTGTGATTATTTGGTCTAAACGTTATGGTGAATGTAACATTAGTACGAGCAGGAATGCTTCCATGTTGTGGTGATATTGTAAACTCGTCAGATATTAATGGTTGCCACCAAAATCTATAACACAAAAAGAAACAGGCGAATCATTAACACCCTTTAAATATCTTAAGTACTTATGACAAATATACGGGCAGTTTACAAGTATTTACCTCGTGCCAAAATCTCCCTTGTTCAATAACATGACCTTTAATATTTTACATCCCTTTTTGCGTACTCTCCCAAATTGTAAAGAGTTTTGACTAAGCGTCAAATTCATTCCCGTCGCACTTCCACTTAGTTTGACAAGAGGTCTCTCACAATTTAGCACCTTCATATTCAACTAAAATTAAACACTCATTTAACATTTCACCGACTTGTACTGTACCATAAATATATAATATGCAAACAAAAAGTACCTACTACAATAAGACAGATTGTAATAAAATAATATATGTCGTGACCATATCGTAAATTTGCTTACTTCATGAAATTGTCGATAATTTCATGAAGTGGTCGCATTTCATGAAATGTCTCACTGTATATGTAGATACCGTCATTTCGGCAAACGCGTAGACGCTGGGTATAATATATTCAACAATAAATATTGATGTACCTGTATGTTAAGGTCACTAATCAAGCCAACAGGCTTAAATAATATCTTCAAAGGAACTTTTCTATGCGGTAATATGTGGCACTTATTCGGAATTACTTTCATGGAACTTAGTGCATTCTTAATGTCCATCTGAATTTGCTCCCGAACTTTATTATCTTTATATTGTTTTAACATTTGACCTCTAAATGAAATATAAAATAATAAATACTTAAACAATCATGTTATGTTTCCTGACGAGCTTTAAGTACCTACGTATGCAGCTGTAGACTCGGAATAGATGATGTCACTTTGTCGTCTACAATATTTGTCACGGTGCCAAAAGACAAGGCGAACAATTAAATTTGATAAAGTTTAGTTTGATTGAACTTCTCAAGAAGTAAAATTATATAACTGTAACTGCATTTCCCACAAACCTTGAAGGTCCTGCGTCTGCCTGCGCCTGGAGTTTCACGTCACTAGGACTAAGACACACACTGGTTGCTTCCGAATTAGTCGTATCTTCGATTATAGGATACATGTCTTTAAATATAAAAATGGCATCAATGGCCACTTTGCTATGATTCATTACCTCTATCGTCCGCACAATCTTTTCCCCAACTTTAACCGGACCCAAACAGAAACTCTTTTGACATCCCTCATACAGATCAAATAGTAATGGAATGCCTAAAATAAATATTGTACTTAGTAAGTATATTATATTATTGAGGTAAGTATTTATTGTTTTGAGATAACAAACATCTATTAATCCAAAGCTAGACAACATTACAAACCTTCCCCTCTAATGGTTATGATTTCTTCACATAAACTGTTGACCCAAAATTGTAATTTAAATTCATATTCGCGAATTTGTTTCGGTTTGAAGAAAATGCATATCTTGTGGCGAGTTTGGGGTAATATATTTGATACCTCTTGAAAATCGACAAAAAGTTCAGGAACATCGTCAAAGTTCAAGTCAAGGCTAAAATTAATTACTTAGTTAATATACAAAATTAAATACCTACATAACCTAATGTTTTGATACAAACGGATAAAAAATAATAAGGTACGTACATTATGGGCTTTTTATCCTCATTAAAAATGGCTAGATGCTTCCTGTACGTCATATCAGGTGCATTTATGAAGCACTTGCCGAAATCGTAGTGAGTGCACGAAAAATGATATTCAGGCTTATCTATAGCTGCATGTAAAAGTATACTATATTCTGGTCCATCAGATATCTTTAAGAAAAACAACGTTAGTAAATATAAATTAACATTTTACCAAGTTGAGTTATAAAGTTGGATAGTTTGTGTTACTTACGTATAATGTTACCGGGAAGGATTTCACAGGTACTTGTCTAAGCGTAAAGTGAAGTACGCATTGAGTCTCGTTACCTGGAGCAACGTGACCGTTTTTAGGATCAACGTATACTTGCAAATACTTTTTCACTTCACTACTAGTATAATTCCAATCGTAGAAAAACGTTGCGGAACCATCATTCTTTATCGTGAACGGTATCACTCTTTCATAAGTAGAAGCTGTCTTAAATAAACATTAACTTCGTTTAAATCAGCTGCAGTCTAATACTGTACGATCTCAAAATTAACAAACTATGTAAATACCTGTTCCAGATGAATATTCGTTACAGCATCACTATTTAATATATGCTCGTTGCCAATTATATAATATGTCACAGTAGGTTTTATTAAATAGCTGAGAGCATTGACGCAAAGAGTCAAATACTTTGTTATAAAAGTAACGCTACAGAATATCTTGAATGAAAGGGGTCCATCTTCAATGGGTGTGTAAATAATTCTAAACGTGAAAAATATACTTGGTTAGATTTTTGTTGACGTAATGTATATTTCTAAAGTCATAGAAGTAGGTAAGTCAAGGAAATCAGCGGTGATTTTCGATTGCGCATTCGGTCTATTGGAGTATAGAAATTCCATCACCCCAGACAGAGACTTAAAAAAATTACCTACAAATAGACCACCGACTTTCCTATACATAAGTAATTCATTATTATTATAACAACAGACTAAAGTTATGAACTACATACTTGATCGCCGTTTCAGAGCGAGGTCTCAGAACGCCACTTTCTGGTTCGACTATCACTGGAGTTTTTCCAGATTCATTGCATAAGGAGTTTCCTTTAAACTCAAAGTTAAGACTTTCAGACTCAGTGTTCTTCAACATAACAACGTTGGTTGTGGTGAAACTCACAAGCGAGTTTCTTATTACTAGAATAGTCGGGTCAAACACGACTTCAGGCTCTCTCACCAACCCGACCACTAGCATATTCATAACAATACTATGTCGACTAATCAAAAACCTCCATTGGGATTCATATACCTGGAAATATTCGGATTATCAAGTGTAATAAAGAAAGTGTGCCTGTAAGATAAGAGCAAGCATGAAGGCAAATACCACAAATATGTTTGTAAATATAGCAAACATGCGTCGCTTGACGCAGGTAGACAGGAATCCGATATCTTCGGCTCGGCTGGTATGCCAGTATACAGCCGCGGGGCAATAAATGTTCTATAATATTATATGTAGGTACGAAAAATAAACTCACTCCTGGAGTAGTCGGTGCAAATGTGAAGGTGACATCGGTGGATGTTCCTCCTTCCACATAACCTTTAAGTTTGTTGCAATGTACTGGTATGAGATCAGGTTTGTCCGACATTACCATTTCGAATACAAATTCGTAGCCTTCTTCCGTAGGATTTATAACATTGAATGTTCTGTGACATAAAAAAGTAGATGCATATAAATATTCGACAGAAGCAGAGTACCTATGTGTATAAAACATTAAATTAAAAATTTAAAATACCCCCAACACAATTACTTTCAAACCCCCATAACTTTTAAACGGGTCAACCGATTTTCATCAAACAACGTCTAAGAACAGTCGCACGGAAGTCCCCTTTAATAAAAAAAATCTAAATTGAAATCGGTTCATCCGTTCGGGAGCTATGATGCCACAGACAGACAGATGCACACACACACACAGACACGTCAAACTTATAACACCTCTCTTTTTGCATCGGGGGTTAATAAATACACGAACATTGAATGTTCTGTGGTAGAAAAAAGTAGATGCACATAAATATTCGACAGAAGCAAAGTACCTATGTGTATAAATACACGTTTTCCTAGATTGCATTTCCACTACGATGGAGCTGAGTTTCGTGGATTGACGAATCCTGTTGCCCGAAATCTCAGATTAACTTCAATAGAAGTAGTGTAAGCGGAGCAAACTGATGGAACTTAAGCATACCGAGCGGAATCGATTTATTAACCAAGCTAAAATAATTTTAGCAGGGGAAAGCGAAATAGTGCGAGGCGCTTCTACACTTTGCCCCCCTGGACGATTCAGGAAGCACAGAAGAAACGCATCCTTTCGGTTTTAAATTACATATAGTCGAAAATATTCATACTTCTTAAAACAACCCCATCCCAAAACATTGAATTCCAACACTGTCATGTGTTTGGGTAACGTAACTCCCGCTTTTCGTCTACCAGATGTCAAATAATCACTCTCTTCAATATCCAAATGGACATAAGGGATTAATGACTTCGCAAGTATTTTACAAGACACGTTCACGTCGTATGGATCTAGGTTATCTGTAATGTTAGAATATATCGTCATTAGCAATAGCGGTATAAATGTAGAAATTTTTAAAATAATTCATGAAACAAGTCACCACTTCTTAGATTTTTCATCGTTAATTTAAACATCCTTATCATTAGAGTGGTCAGTGTAACGTTATCAGAACATTCAAAGAAATAAATTAAAATAAGTTGCTGTAAGTACTTAAGTAAGTATACAATTCTTATTCAGACTTACCTATGAGGCTTTTCAACTTGACATTATAGTCAAAAGCTTCGAGAGGAGAAAACGTAACAGTGAACGATTTACTCTCGTTAGGTTTGAGACAATCTTTGTCAGGTTGTATTTTAAATGGCATATTTACTTCAAACCACGTGTCGACACTTTCTCTTCCAGTACTACCACTGAATAGCGTGACTTTGCTCAAATCTAAACAAAAAATAAATATTTACTTTAGTATCTTATTTAGAAAACGCGCTAATGTCAAAGATTATAAGAAGATATATAGAAGATAAGTAGTTCGAATCGAAAAAATCATTTTAGTGTTGGATAACCCCTATTTATAAAGGAAGGAATTATAACATCATGCTACCAAGCGGAGCAGCATGAACGCAAGTGAAACCGCGGAGTTTATTGCAATACTTAAATATAATTAAAGCGAACTATACAAAATAATTGTTAACCATTTTTTATTTCATTCGGTGGCAGGTTTGCGTTGGCTCCGTTCAAACTGTCATTTAAACTGCCACGTCTCGCCTGGTCTTCTGATAACTATAATTTCAGAAAGAACATTATATTATTTTCCACCGATTTGACTGAATAATAATAAATTTCGGTACATCTACGGGAAGTTTGCACCCGTATGTGTAGGGTTGTAAATAATTATACATACGTAAAAGAAACTGGCAAAGAAAATATACTTAAATAAAGTCAAGGAAATAAATTAGTAATAGGGCTTACATATTTATCTATCCTAGCTGGAAACACATCATCACTGACAAATTCCCAAGTTATTTTGAATGGTACGGATCCAATATTTTGTACATTAAAATTGAAGTTTCTTGTCTGTAAAAAGAAAAATAAGTATATAAACATTATATCTATGCTTCTAAATAAAATCAGCAACTAAATTCGAACAACACATTCAAATAATGATTCCTTTTGTGACTAGGTACCAAAATTACATTATTTATCACAATTTCAATAAAGATATATCTAGTCAAGATGTAAGTTTAAGTATACCTGGTAAATATAAGTGTCTTCAAATGACATCTCCTCTTTCAATGTGCACCTGTATTTAGTGTATTGAGTGGTAGCCGAGTACAAGATAACAATAGTGATTGTGCCCAGACTCTCACTGGCTGAAATATTTTGTTCGTCGACTATTACTTCACATCTTTCATTGTAGTCCCTATAATGGTAAAAATTTAGCATTACTTATATCTGAGTTAGCAGCAAAACTCATATCCGACTCAAAACCAATATTCATTTAACTCGATTAATATTATAAATGTGAAAACTCATACGATTGCGAGGTAACATCTTAACGGATCTAGATTAAATCACTTAATCTAAAAAGCAGGCAAAATATAGGCATTAGGCACGTCTAATAATATAAATCAATAAGTACGTACTTATGGTGTTCAAACAAAGTGACCACTTGTCTATTATCCCAAGTAGCGCCTTTTATATCCATCGTTATGCAATCATCACTGATAGCCGTCAAATTGCAAGTCAACATTTCCTACAATAAATACAATACAAAACTTGGATTAAATCATCTTATATGTAGTTATTTTTTCCTTCCGTTTTTTTGTCTATTGCTTTACGCTGCTGGCTTCTATTTCTATCATTCTTCGGTGAGAAGCAGGCAATTATCTTGTGGGATCTTACAAGTCCTTTTACTTACCTTACTAATTGACACAGGTTGCCCTGCGAAAAACATTATTTCCAAATCCTTCTCTTCTCCGGGTGATATGTAGCCAGTGGACGGTTTTATCAAAACATTTTCCACGTCGTCCCATACGAATTTGTATACTTTTTCAGAATTATTTACCATTATAACAGATCTCTTTTGGATGGTGCATATTTCGCAACCACCTGCAATTAACAATAATATCATCTGGGGGCACGGCAGTGACCCCCGCCAAGTCGAGCGCGAAGCAAACACTGCCGTACCATCCTTTACAGGAACCCTTTCGCCGCATTTTCAGGCCCCTATTTGACAACCTCTGGATAAGCCCAGAACGCTGAAATTTTCGTCATCCAGTAAGCTATACAATCACATACTTAAAATAAAATTTCAAGTCTGTAGGACATTTAGTTCCGAAGTTAAGCGAATGCAAAGTTTCGTATTTATGACAGACACTCACTCACTCACTCACTCACTCACTCACTCACTCATGATCATCAAAATAGAACTAGTACTTCCCATAAACCTAGAGAGCTGAAATTTGGTACAGAGTTAGGGTTTAATGGCCACATAAAGGGAAAACTATAAAAACTAGGATAATCGAACGGGAACGGGAATTATAAGGGAACGGGAACGGGAATTGTAACTCAAGAACGGCTGAACTGATTTGGCTGAAAATTGGTGGTGAGGTAGCTTAGAACCAGGAAACGGACATAGGATACCTTTAATCCCGAAATTCCCACGGGATTGGGAACGGGAATTTAAAAATCAAGAACGGCTAAATTGATTTGGCTGAAAATTGGTGGGGAGGTAGCTTAAAACCAGGAGAAGAATATAGAATACTTTTGATCCCGAAATTCCCACGGGAATGGGAACGGGAATTTATAACTCAAGAATGGCTGAAATGATTTGGCTGAAAATTGGTGGGGAGGTAGCTTAGAATTAGGAGAAGAATATAGAATACTTTTGATCCCGAAATTCCTACGGGAATGGGAACGGGAATTTATAACTCAAGAATGGCTGAAATGATTTGGCTGAAAATTGGTGGGGAGGTAGCTTAAAACCAGGAGAAGAACATAGAATACTTTTGATCCCGAAATTCCCACGGGAATGGGAACGGGAATTTATAACTCAAGAATGGCTGAATTGATTTGGCTGAAAATTGGTGGGGAGGTAGCTTAAAACCAGGAGAAGAACATAGAATACTTTTAATGCCGAAATTCCCACGGGATTGGGAACGGGAATTTATAACTCAAGAACGGCTGAATTGATTTGGCTGAAAATCGGTGGGGAGGTAGCTTAGAACCAGGAAAAGCATATAGGATACTTTTTATCCCGAAATTCCCACAGAAACGCGAACGGGAACTACGCGGGTGAAACCGCGGGGCGCTTAATAATAAAATACTACTCCTAAAAAGAAAAAAATGTGTCAAATAAGAAAATCTAATAAAATAAATCAATATAAACACGTTTCAACAAAAATAAATGAAATCCCACCAAAAACATTCTGTAAAAAACTAGCCAAGTCTCGATGGAGCTGCTTGTTTATCACTAAAAAGTAATGAAATCTAGACAAACTCGTACCAAGTCTAAGGTTCCTTACTGCGATTTCTTTCTTATTATAGTTAATGTTGTGTGACTTGGCCGTTGAACATTGTTTATAACGTTAGTAGTGGGTACAAGTCAATTTTGTTTACACGTAATGTTACAACATTATTAAAATACGCAGCTTTATCGAGCCTACAATTGACTGGATATTGAATCAACGTTTTTCAAGTGGCAATTTTCTATCGTCAATGGGTAGCGGTTCTGGCGACAGATTGGTGCAATAGTGTCATGGAGCACCTAGTTTTGTACTCTTGAGTACATGTGTACCCTTCAACGGCCAAGTCACACAACATTAACTATAATAAGAAAGAAATCGCGGTAAGGAATCTTAGACTTGGTACGAGTTTGTCTAGATTTCATTACTTTTTAGTGATAAACAAGCAGCTCCATCGAGACTTGGCTAGTTTTTTACAGAATGTTTTTGGTGGGATATCATTTACGTATCACATACAATTTTACCCCATACGAAAGAACTGAAAAATCCGTAAAGTTGCTACTGCATTTGGTTCAAGGTTAGGAAATACCGCAGTTTATATTTTTCTTAACATTTAGAATTACCAAACATTGAAGTTAACTTACCAAAATTTAAAATATATTTGAGTAAAGAAGGTTCCCTTGAATATGTGTCACTGTGTTTCATTGATGAAATAGAGATCTTCTTGCTTTTCTTGGATCCGTTTTTATTGCCTCTATCGACTGGTGCACTGCGGCTTTTCTGTTTGCTGTCTAATGTTGATGCGGTCGATGAAGTTCTGACAGAAAAAAAATGTTTTTGATAAATAAAGTAAAAGCAAAATTTTACACTTATTCGAATTTTAACTACGTTTAAAAGTTCAGTTATACGCCAAATCTTTGAGTCGCTACTGCCCCAGTGCCTTAAGACAAAGGTCTTCAACCATTGCCGCCAGACCTAAAGAAGGTGGCGGGGAGCGGCTGGATGCGTATAATTAAGGACCGTTGTGATGGCGCGGCATAGGGAAGGCAGTCCAGCAGTGGATGAATACGGGCTGATGATTATGAAACAGATTGTAACAATTTACCCTTCAGTTGAAGTTTTGTATGCGTCCAAATCAATATCCATTGAAATCATTTCAAGTCCAATTATTACGACGTCTTCCATAAACGCTTCCGCTTCACACAATATCTGTAATTAAATATTTGCAAAAATATTTTAAAGATGTTTATAAACGTGTATACTCCAGATCCAGTGGTGGTCTTAGTTCCAAATTGCCAATAGTTATTTAATTTATAATAAAATTTACATTAAAATACTCATATGGGTTCTCAACAATTGTTATTTTCACATCACAACTAATTTTTCCTCTCATAATAGGGTTGTAGCTAACAATAATAGTCGCTATTTGGTCTGGCTTTATTATAATTTTCATTAATTTGTTCTCACGATCTGCAACATAAAACTATTTGTTAGTGAAAATTCTAATACGATTACCTACTATACGATTTTATAAATAAATGTGTGCTTTTTACGTATTTTTTCCTGAAAGAGTATTTAGGGGACATCGAATATTTACCTTTATGTCCAGTCATTACCATCTTTTCACAAGTCTCATCAGCATTTAACCAAAACACCGGTCTTTGTTCATTTGTTGTTTGAAACACTTCTAGTAAAACAATGCTTTTCACAGAACTGATATTTTTCAGACGAATCTGTTTAGTAGTTATAGATCCCAGACAAGTGACAGGGAAATCGAGCAAAGCGATCTTATGTTGTCGTAGAGCTGGCGAAATTAACCGCACTCTGGGTATAACACCTTCCCCAATTAAACAAATCTTGAATGATTGTTCTTGATTATCAAGAAGTTTAAGTTTGATTTCCAAAACGGCCCTGTAGTCCTGTAAATTATAACCAAAATAAGCTATGCGACTATGTTTCTAATGTAAAATTACATACTTTTTTAGAAGTACCTACTACTCCGATTGGAAAAATATTTTTGCATTATTATAAAGCTTGTTATTAAGAAAAGCTGTCTGAGAAAGGCAGCTAACTATCAATGCTATGTTTGTATAAAGTAATAAAAGAAATAATATACCAGTAACGCTTTAGGAGAAAAAATTATGCCCAAATTTTTGTGGAGTAACGGTTCTATGTGCGTATCATATTTATCTAAAGAGAAAATATCTGGTCCCGAATTAGATTGATAAAGCAGATTCATGGTTAGAACACACGCGACTAAACCGTTATTATACAAGTCTATGGATCCCGTGTAACTTGTATTCACATTCACGGAGAAGAAATGGAGGGTTACTGAATTCTCAACAAAGACACAGTGTGGCGAACTCTGAAAAACAAAAGTACTTATTTTTATAGAAAGATACAACAAAAAGTTCTTCACGTTTGAATTTCACAAGCTCACCTCATGTATTTTATATTCGGCTAAATTTTTTACAATGAGATGTTCTCTGAACGTTGTTTCAACGTTCCAAAAGTCTAATACAGGCATAGCGCCAGTTCCGACCAACCTGAGAGGCACTCCTTGGGCCTCTGCAGGGCAAGTATCGCTTATAACAAAGTTGATTGTTTCTTCGAACTTTCTAGCCGCTGTCGCTAGAAACTGAATCTGAATCGTACGACTAGTACCCGGCGCTAGAAGATTATCTTCATTCAAAATTATGAAGTTCCCACATTTAAGCGGAGGATTTCGGTATCTGCATATAAAATGGGATTCATAAATATAATCAGTAGAATGAATAACATTGTTTAAAAAAGTAATACTCTAAATTCTGATACCCTACATTCCAGGTTTCAGAATCAAGACAAACATATGAGAAACAAAACCAAGAGAAACATTTGTGGATAGCACATTAACTAATATTTATCCAACACAGGTTCGAACCCACATCCTTCTCGTTTAGTAGAACGACTACTGCCGGACGGAGTACTTACTTAATTTCTTTCCCTTTTACAGGTGCAGGTGGTGCATCTGGGTCTATTCGATATTGTTCGGGGACCACAATATCATACGTGACCGGACACTTGCTCGTGTTGTTCAAAATCACTTCTCTCATTACTCCACTACCCACGGCGATTATGTGGAAGTTCAATTCTCCCAACGGGAATAACGTGAAACTGAAACACGTAAGTACATGCAGAATTTATAATTATAACGGCAAAATGCATAGGTTTATAGGAAAATTAATGTTGTACATTGGGGGCGTGAGTGAAATAGATATAATTACCAAAAACTCAATCGAAATGACATGCTTATAAAGTTGGACTAAAATATAATATAACTTAGTTCTTACGTGTTATAAAAAGAGGCAATAGTAACGCAAACGGGAAACTTTGCCACGACCACTTGCTCCTTACTGCCATCGAGTAAGGAGCAAATATACGCCGGCACGTTCACTAAGTTCATTGACGTCGTCGGCGTACAATCAAATTCTATGCATACAAGTTTCTGGATAGGAGGAATTACCCCACACTCGGGATTCGCTTCAAATGATTTCAGAAGTGATGGCTCAGGAAAATTCTTTACTTTTTTTAACCTTCATGAAAAAAGATATTTTATTAGACAATTAAATAATCTCAATAGTTATAGCAAATGGTAATTCTCATTTAAAAGCACTATTTACTTGTAAAATATGTTATATTTTCCTCTATTCAGTAAATACATTTCTCTTACAACGATAGAATTTACTTTAACGTTGCCATAATTCAAGAAACTTTCAGCTGGATTTTCATATGCACAGTCTACCATAACGTCGTAACATTCAGCTGATAGCAGTAGAGTATCTATTATCATCGGCTCTCCGCGACCCAGTTCATCATATATCTGAAAAATTTACTTAAATGCTAATCGATCCAATGCTTTGACTCTTAATCTAAACGTAGTCGACTTTTTACTTTCATAAAAAAATGTCATAGATGATTGAATAGAATGAAGTCTTCTATTGTTAACACTTACATCAATCGTAAGTGGTAATCGCGCTATAACACCGACCCTGCAAGCGATATAAGTCACTGGAACCACTTGATTGTCATGTCTTGGTACAATGCCAGAAGTTTTAGCGATTATGAAATCTTCTACAAAGTCTTGTGTGTTACGAATCTTCCACATTACAGGTAGAATTGAATCATTTTTGACAATAAATCTGTCGTCTTCCCGTCGATAAAGTAATAGTTTACCATATTCTAAAAGTATAAATGTTTACCATTAGCATTACTCAACTATTAGCTGCGCTCTTCGGTTTCCGTTAATACGTATAATGAATAGAACTATTTCCAGAAAATTACTCGCTTAGTTCTTAATTAATTCTGTTTGGATTATTTTTGCTTTTGTGGGCCATATGAAACCACAACTTACCAATGGTTTTAGTAATAGGCAGTATCTCAACAATAGGCACCACCCCACTGCAACCTATTGTGACAGTTACTATTTCTGGATTGTCTTTGACACAAAACAGAAGGACTACTCTATGAACACCCACTTCCACAGGCGCTGCTGATATAGTTAGCTTCCCTTTGCTTCCTGGCTGAAATTTTTAGATTAAAATTATATTTCCTTCAAAAATAAAACCTAGAACATTAACGCAAAATAATTTTAATTAAAATACATTCTTACACTTAATTGTAGAAATGTTTTATCTATTTGAAACACAGTTGTGTCTTCTAGAAATTCAATGACAACATCGGCAGTGATTAGTGAAGAATTTTTTAAATCCATTGTGTATTCCTCCTCGTAGATCCTATAAAAACCACTCAATAAGTTTTCTTCGAAATCAAACTGTATGTGCCTGTGTATTAGGTGCATATTTAAGCATACCTCTGATAACCAACAAATATAGGTCCAAACTCAAATATCTTCTGATCATCCAAATACGTCACTTTGTATACGTTGTCTTCGTTCGTTCTTCGGACGAAATTATCAAACATCTTCTTTGGTCTACTGTCCAATCTGCAAATGTTACCTTCATAACTAGATACTTATATTAAAGCCTAAACGCCTCTCACGTAGCATGACTATAATACATTTCTATTTGTTATTTAGTAAACTATATAGAATATAAACATAATATGTAGGTGTCGTTACCTAGGTAAATCGCAAATTCCGCTCACATTTATATCAACCCTCGAGTCGGGCCAGCCCGATACTTCCACGAATCTTTTCACGCTGAAGTTCCCTTCTAATTGTGGATTGAATGAATATTTACACCTTACTAAATCACCAGGTTCAAGTATTAAGCGCTGCTCGGTAGCTTTAATAAAAAAATAGGTGATAAAACACATTTTTTTAAACAATAATACTCAATATGATTTTACGGCCTACAAAATTCATACTACGTAACTACGTAGGAGATATTTTCTTGCTACGAGAAAAAATCCGTATCTACAACTGCTACGATATCAATGGCTACGTTACGATTTTGATTAAAATTATAATGTGTAAGACCCGTATTTTACTATAAACGATTTTTGCATACGTATCTAGTAACGTAATAATAACTTCGTAAGTAACCGAAGCTTACATGTTAATTACTTACATTCCATTGATTTAAGTTGATGTAGTGGCAGGGGATAGAAATTCTCATCTTCACTTTCTTCAATAACTTTTTCCAACGAAGTAGATGGAATTCCAGTCGTTGAAGTTTGAGATGAAGTTACCTATTGATACCAACAAATGTACCTTGATTTTATTACAGAAACGCGGGTCTATACCGCTGCACATTATATTTTGTATTTATTTACCTTTTTGCCACAAACGCAGTGCCACTTCGACAGAATATTAAAGACATTGTCTTGAGTAGAGTCATCCAATAAATTAATATCCGTTAGTTGGTTACATTCACATTTTTTTATCTGAAATAATTGGAAAAGTAGTTGTTAATTATTCAAATAAAACTACTATTTTGTTATCGATAGAGTAACTTTTTGCGTACTTACTAAGTACGTATATCATACATTCATAATAGTTACTGTAACCGGTCATAGAAAACAGTAAGTATAATAATTATTTTATATTTACCGGCGCCTCATCCAAATATCTCCACTTTAGCGGCTCCTCGTGGTGGATACTCGGAAATACTTTTGGCAGTAACACTGTAAACTGTTTCGTGACCACCGGGCTCTTTAGGATGTCGTACTCTTCTTCCACCTTCAGAGCCTCTTTAACTAATTGTGAATCCATAAACATTTCAATGAGAGCATCTTTGTAGTGTAAACAAGGACACAGGATTAAAGTAAAAGGGAATCCTCTCTCTGATAGGCTGACATCCGAAACCTACAACATTTTTATTATAATTTATTTTCATACGCCCTACAACATTTTTATGAGTATTTATTTTCATGCGCGACGGGATTATGTTTAAATAACATCGCATTTTTTCAGATAACAAATATATCGTATACACCTAACCGTAATTAGTATTGACATAATTTAATCCAAAAAGTTGAAGCCGTTTCCGATTTCCACCAAACAAGTGCATTAACTAAGTATATTTAAAAAATATTCGAAGAATCAAAGAAAGAAAATCTGCTTTTGTGGCAAATCTACGTAAGTAGTTACAGCGATGTATTTACTTGTAATTGTATGTCAGACTTCTTTTTAGCTTTCTTCTGTGCTGCACCCAGCAACTGACCATTAAATCCGACTAAAGGAAATCCTATATCGGCTTCTTCAATGATCCAATTATTTGCTATATTCACAAGACTTTCGTATGTGTTTTTATTATATTCATTGTACTTAGTACACATTGCTACAAATTCATTGGTAGGTTTTCCTAAAAATAGACACAGAAATATTAAAACCGAAAATCGAAATATAAAAGAAACCTAATTTATCACTTAGTAATAATTTATAGTCAGCTTATAAATATAATGCATGTATAATGCTTATGCTCATTTTTGCTTATACTTCGATGTGGTTTGGACACATCTACTTTAAAAAAGCACTTTTTCTGTACAGACGCCTACCTTTTACATCTTCTTTTTTAGTAATCTTTTTTTTAGATTCAGATGCATCAACCGCGAGCAAAGATTTGCTATGATCTGAAATCAAGACAATACTCATTATAATATTAATTTTCACGTAGAAGTAAGCTTCAAAACTTAAATACCTTTTGCGTAAGTTCTGTCTTTTTTGAAAGCTTCGCTATCAAATCTGGAAAATAAAGATTAAATAATACTCCTTGTTTAACATAAAGTGAATGTTTTTTTATATTAATATATCAACTATTTCACTAACCCGTATTTCTCACAATACTTTTGTCTGCGCACTTCTAAGCCATGTGTGATGTATATAGCCTTTAACTCTGGTGCAGCATTTTCATATTCTTCCTCATCCATTTCTTCGAACATTTGAATGATATTTTCAATCTCTTCTTCGTCATAAATCTTAGTTACATTTCTGTGAATTAAATCATTAACTAAGTTACTACTATCGCGTCATATCAATATTGCACTAACAAACAAAACACTTTACTCATCAGCTTGATCATTTTCTTTCTGTGCTTCTTCAAAAGATTGTGCCCATTTAATAAAATCCGAATGACAAAGAACCAAGTGAATATTCCATATTGTAGGTTTGCATTTAAGAACGGTCGTGAGCACCAGAGGCGGTGATTTTAAGACTATACTCGTCAGACAATCAATCACAAAACCGTAATTAAATCTAGGACTTTTGAAGAAATCTGTTAGGAGTTCTTGAACTAAGTCCTGTTAATAAAGACAATCCAAGTTAAAACAGTGAAATAATTAAGGCAACTCTAATGATAATATAATACATAATTAATAAAATACCATTTGAAACATGGTTGTCGAGCCCATAGCTGCTAGAGCCGTATGTGAAGAGAGTGATGTATTTGATGTCTTTTTCTTCTTTTTATCACTTGTTTTTGAGCGAGGTGTTGCTATATTTCTATTGACACCCAAATATTCAATTTTTTTCAATAATATTGAAAATTCGTCTTCGGTATCATTAAAAGCAGTGTCTGGAAATCATAACGTTGATAATAGTACCTAAACATACTTTTGTTTTTATATTATATAGTTTTTAAAAATTACATAATGATTTTGAAATCATTATGTAATTTTCAACATTTGAATGTTGTTCTACCTTCATCCTCCTCGTCACTATCATCTGCGTCTAATCTCATATTTCTTTTAGCCAATTCGTAACTTTCATGGATAGCGTCTACAAGAACCACTTTTGCTGGAGTTTCACTGGTGCAAAGGGCTTCCACAATACAAAGATCTACGTTAAGCGTGGGTATATTTAATTGTTTTCCAACTGAATAAGCCATTTCTTGACTTTGAATTTCTGGAAATTAACAAGAATATTATATAGGCACCTGACCATTCTCCTACACATAGATTCCAATATAAAAATGAATCGAAATGAAAATCTACACTCACCCTCACACGGTGATCCATGAAAAACAATGATTATACCCTTTGCGTGTTTATCAACGTCAGTATTTGTTGAAATATGATCAAACACATGTAAACTCTCTTTTAAGGGATCTACTTGAGAATCTTTCATCAGTTTAATTTCGTCTAGAAATTAAATATTACAGTAAGAAAAAACGAGTGTGCAAATACATTTGCATTTCATTGCAACAACGTACATACCAGCAATTATTTCGGCTTCATTTCTAATTTTTCTTGGCGCTAAATCTTTACCGCTAGAGGGGGCTGGTTTCGCGCCTTTGGGACTCTTTTGGGGAGGTTTTCTGTAAGTTTGAAATGTCTACTTACTGGATTACGTCTGGAGTATAGGAAGTATTAGTATTACATATTGCATTATAAGGGTGTCTTACTTCATAGCGCCCGCTCTAGCACTTAACGTTTTCATTGCTGCTGCCTCGTCTTCCATGGCTCTAAGAATGACAGTAATGAAAATTTACTAAAGAAGAGAAGTTGAACTGCTCATAATATTACAATTTTAGTAACAAATATAACCTCGATGTTTTATGGCAATTATTATTTAAGTTCGTTCAGATAAAGCAGCCACAGCCCAATAGCAAATATCGAGAGGTCGTAAGTTCAATTATTGCACTTTTGACGTGAACCCACTCCAGACACAACACTTAGATCAGTTGCAATATAACATGACATGTGCATAAGATAACTTTACCTAAGAGACTTACTTTCGAACTCTTTCTGTGAATTTTCTATAAAAATTAATAACTTCTAGAGGTAAATCGTTTCCTGGAGTTATTGCTGGCACAAGCATTTCCTCAGGTTTATTATAATACTTGTATAACAATTGGAAGATTTCATCTTCTTCTTTCCATTTCCTGAATAATAATATTATAACAAAATTCATATCAATCTTTTTTGAGTTCCACATCTTTGAGAACGCTTTACTACAAAAACATCACTAAACTTCCCTGATGTTTTAATATTTTATGTCTTTTGTGTTCTACGACTTAGAAAACGCTTTACTGCCTAAACAATCTGATAAAATCTTTAATCAACTTACATATCACTATGTGCAATAATCAGTTCAATTGGAAACGGACATGGATTTGTCAAACCAAAGTATATTTCCGTCGTGTCAGCCCATGGGAGAGTGGGCGGGAAACTGACATTAGGTCCAATAACATGAACGTGGGGTATGATACCCTGACCTATTATAGGGATAGTCATCTTCGTGGGATTCATATGGAATCTGAATATTAGCATTCCTTCGTACGTCATCTGTTAGACAATAAATGTTTGTGGTTGACTTCAAAAAATATATATTCCAAATTATTATAATTAACAAGAAACGGGGCACATTTATGTGTGTACTCAATTAAAACATACCTCCATAGTTGGTTTAAATGCTACACTTAACCATCCACCCTCTCCCGGTTCGTACTTCCCAGAATTCTCCAAAATCATCATAGGATTTGGCCCTGGAGCTTTCAATCTCAAAGTAACAAACCATATACAAGTAGGCTTGCCTCTGCAATTAACATGAATTCATGCATTAATGAATTTACTTTCATTATATTTATCAATGAATTGATTTTTAAATTTTTTTATGACTTACACATTCTTCAAAGGTACCGAACATATTACTTTGTTTCCACATCTAACCGATCCGAAGTTGATTTCCGCAACATTAGATGTTAGATAAGGAACAGCACATAATGCCTTGATTTGTATCGGCATCGTCACCCCATAAGGAACCTATTCAACATTGAAAAAAAATCAATTTGCTTATTTTTTCAAACTACGGTTACGCCATTTCATAAGGTCTTTGCGTACTTTTAAACATTTAAGGAATTCTTTTAGTCGAGGTCCCTTATTATTTATTAAAATAGAAATAAAAAACGTACATACCTCTAAATTAAAACAAGTTTTAACATCTTGCTCTATCTCAGTGAAACTTTCTGAAGTTGGCGCAAATACAACTTCTAATTTTCCAGTTTCGCCTGGATTTAATTTTCCACATAGTTTTAAATTCAGCCATGTTGGAATTTGAGTGCCTTTAGCAAAATGTAGTTTCGTTGCTATTGGACCGTAGTTTATAATATCCACCGTGCATTGAACCTGTATCATTGTGGGATTTAAATATTACAAAAATGCAAACTCAAACAACTGTAAGTACGTGGAATCACTCACCGTGCTACCTGTGATAACAACTCCGTAGTTAATAACATACGGTGTGGTTGAAAAGCCTGGAATAGGGCCCATTTTCGAAGAGGTAGTGTAAGCTGTTATAATTTCTGGTTTAAGTTTTATATGACTGATAACTAGCATTCTTTCAATCGATAACTCGATATCCATTACGCTTGGAAAATCGTCCTGTCAATTAATAAAACTGTTAGAATTAACACATACAAAGAACTGCAATAGGTACGAATAGGTATACAAATAAAACAATTTAATTACCCACGCAGAACAGATGTGCCACCCGTTTTGTAAATCTGGATCCTCCGTACATTTATCCGTCAACGGAGAAATTAAGGGCCCGGAATTTGCTTTTTGAAAAATCTCACCGATAGCTAACATATATTCTGTTGTTAATAAAGGGATAGCTTCATAACCCAACTGTTCAGGCAACTGTAGTAAAAAATATATGTATTGTACGAGTACATTCATACTTATATTAAAAAACAACAAATACAATTATTGAAAAAAATTACTGTAAACAATACATACATTGGCGATTTCTGGTCTAGGTAACGAGAAGTATACTTGAGGAATAACTCCCCATCCAAATACTTCGATTGGTATGTGAGGTAAATGTCCTATTTCTAATAAAAATACTCTTCTAAAAAAGCCTACTACTCCAGGACGCATAACTATTTTCAATTCAGCTTCCTCTTCAGGTTCCAAAACTTTTTCAGGTGGAAGTAAATCGAGTATAGTTCCTTCCAGTTCATTTTCAAACTTGGGCTCATCTAAATAAGTTTTATACTCGAAAGGTAACTGGGCAATGTTCGATATGTATATGCTCTCAGTAGCACCTTCATGAAATGATCGCAATTTATAATTCAATTTGTGTGTGTTTATTTTGTATATCAAATCAGAACTTTGTCCGGTGACGATTATAGATTCTGGCGGCCCCCCCAATACCTCACATTCGAGAATAGCCTTAACGTTTATATTTGATTTCGGTCTGAATATTACTTGTACATACTGAATTTCATTTGGTTTCAAAAGGCCCCTATGTGGAGCTAGTTGCATCACATCATTTATATTTATGTTCAAAACCTTTTGACATGCACAAAATTTACGCATCCAGTCAAATTCTGTTTCATACTCTGTGTCCAACATCGGAGCAATTTTCTTTATTATTCTTGGTTTCATATAATTAAAGTATGCTACGGGGTCATCAGGTACAAAGTTTTCATCAATGCTATCATCTTGGAAAAAACTAGACAATTGATTGTTTACGACTGGAACATCATCGTATTGATCTAAAAAATTTTGTATTGGTGACAAGTTATTTTCAACAAGGAACTCAGAATCTGCAACAATTTGTATAAAATAGTAACGCACCATTCCTGAAATCATTTTAGTTAGTAAGCAGCGGTGGATTTACACTAGGGGCAGTCGGGGCAAGTGCCCAGGGCGGCAAATGTTTTAGGGCGGAAAAATTTTGAAAGTGAAAAGTAAAATACTAGTAATAGGGCGGACTTTTTTCTGGTGCCCAGGAGCGGCATTGAGTTTAAATCCGGCCCTGAGTAACAGCTTAATTTCTTTTCTTCTTTTAATATTTTAAAACTATATTTACTATTTTTGAAGTAAGTAGTATCCAACCAAATATTGATACGCGCTTCCAGACCGAGGCAATCATTACCGAAACGTAGTGTTCGTTCACTTTCACGAGTATTCGTTTTACAACACGTATGACTGGTTCATTCGCTTAAAATGTTGGTAACTTAATGAATGTGAATATTAGATTAACTTTTTGTAATAGATTACCGTGCGGATCAGAATCTTCTATTGTAGATGGTTCACAAATAACATGGCTCATTTCCAAACTTGGAAGAGTAGGCTGTAAAAAAAAAATGTGGTATCACTTTTATAAACAAACTAAGACCGCGCGTATCCCAACTCTTTAAAGGTAAGCCCCTACAAAGAAGAATGGATGAATTGACCCCGCGGACCAGAAATAGGTAACCTAACCTACCTTTGCCTAGGGTCACTTATACAAAAATCCTTTAAAAACACTAGGTATTAAAAAGGAAAATGAAAATGTGCATGAAAAAAATCATTATGGATCTGCTCCTTTACTACTAAAGAATAAATTCTTTTAAAAATAATAAATATATCATACCACTGTTACGTTAGTTATTATACATTTCTTCCATTGAAATCTGTAGCACACAAGTAATGGAGTTATATTTTGTATTTTTATTGTTTTGCTTTCTATGCATCCGTTTAAAACACATTGGAAGTCTAAGCGAGGTGTCAGAACAAGCAAATTAGGAAAATTTATGGTTCCTATTAACTTAATTGCATCCTGAAAATAAGATGTTTAGTTTATTATATTTTACTTTAGGACATATATGAGCTGATGATGATTTTAATTGTGTAACGTTTTGTAACGTGATTTTTTTTACCTTATTTTTATGCCCTTTAAACTTAATTCTCATCAAGTCACAATATACTCTAGATTTTAAAGATAAATGTTTCGTAGTATCCAATAATATTTGTAATTTCATAACATCTTGATCTTCAAGACGTTCCTCGATAGCATGAGTGAAATTAAATGCCATTTTTATCTTCTGAATGTCTTGGAAAAAATGAAGGTGTCCCTTTCGTAATGGCTCGACAGGACTCAACGTCAAATAATCAATAAACGTTTTAGATTGCTGTATTCCTACTTCATTGATTATATTTGAAATATTCAAATCGCATTCATTGTAGCATATGCAACAACACATATTCTCATCTTCTGGTAATATTTTGTATGTACTTTGCTTTTGAATTATAGCAAACGGTGGTTTCACACTCAAATCTATGTCCAGAGGTAACTTAGATATATTTTTTATTGTTATTATATCTGGAAAAGTAAGGAATACAGAAGTGCTATCTAAATTTAAATGCAGCGTTAATATTGTGCAACCAATTCAATGAACCTGTAAGTTTGTAGAATTCGCTGTACGGCCCGTAGTCGTACTGTAGGTCAATCACTGATGACGACAGCTCTATTTTGGGATCGACGAACTCCGCAACAATCGGGCATTCCAATAGCAATTCCTTCTTGTTTATACCCTCAACACTTCCCACTAAATACCAAACTTCTTTAACAGTTGTCACTTTGTAAGAAATCCCAGTTATTGTCAGTTCAATTTTTTCTCCAGCTGCTATTTTAAACGTTTTTGGATCCAAATTGTAAAATCCCCTTTAAATTTAAAATAGAAGTTTTTATGAAACTTTAGGTCTGTATATTAAAATTATTTCGGTCTATATACTTGTTAACGATCATAAATCATAAACTTTATTTGCATTACTAAGTGTATATACATAAAGTTGTTAACATAATATACAGGCACTTAAAACTTAGTAGCCTTTGTCCGATACTCACGCAGATACTGGTTTAGTTTTCGGCGCTTTGTAATGTTCACTCCATTCCAAGGAGTGTAGTCTGGTTCCGCAATTTTCCATGATCACTTTGCGATCTAAAGGAAATTTCGTAAAATTTCGACCGAGGAAAATTCTATCACGCAACTCTCCAACTAAAATACTCGTTCCAACTCCCGTTGCAGATAGAGGTACCAACTAAAGAGATTGTAATTAATATACAAATATTATATATATGAATGTTATATACTTATCTTTATTTGTTATTTATTTATTCAATAGTATGTATACAAGTGTTTGTACAACCATCTTACTCACTATGTCCTTTACTTTTTCCAATTGTATTACAGCTTTATTGGTATAAGTGTCAGCATCGATTAGATACAAAGTTACGTACAAATCAGTCTCCGATTCAGGTTCTATATATCCTTCCGTTGGTTGAATGTTCCATCGACCGTCCCTATTCAACTGAAATATCATCAAATACATTAGGAACTTATCAATTTTGGCATAAATATAGGTACACTATTAAAACACTTACCAGAAAAGCTCTAAAGTTAACCACAACTGGGGAATCGTTGCATAGAGTTAATATTTTCTGAGATTTCGCTAATAGTTTCACTTGACCCCAATGCAGCGCCATCGGAGTACACGTTACTATTGGCCGGACACCGCAACCAGTAATATGGCAAATATCTATTGGTTTAGACAATCCAAACATATTCATTCTGTTGAAAATATTAATGATAGATTGATATTGAGACACTTTTTTTACGTTGAGTAGGTACATAGATTCTACCCTCACATATGAGTAACTATCCTGACAATTCAATAAAATCGCAAATATTATAAATAAAGCACAAATGACTCAAAATGGAGAGGTGTAGTTGCGGTTTTAGTAGAAGACAAAGTTATGTATCTACAACACGAAGTTGTATTTGAATGAAACTTCTACGAAGAAATAAATTATGTCTCACCGAACAACAAACTCTTGAACGCCAAGACAACCCGTTTTTATCGTCACAGGTAGTTGGACAACGCTATTTGGTTTTATTAATCCTTCTTTCAATTTAACATCAACTTCAAATGACGTTACTTCCTTTAATAAAAAGGCATTTATTAAAACAATCTTTTCATCTGCTTTATAGATTTCTTTCATAGATAAAATGCAATTAAGTACCTCAGGTTGATCTAAAGTAAAATATCCCCAAAATTCATTAGAAGTAATGTGTATCTCTTTCACATACGGAAAGTCAATAAAACATGCTCTCAGTTTGATATCTGCAGCGGGAGTGATTTGAGGGACCATAGCATTGTACATAACAGGCAGAATGATCGGTGGACTATCTGATTTCTCAAGTTCCAATTCAAGAGATGTTTGATTAGCTCTTATTAAATTTGCTGTTAGGGTGACCTGAAACCATTGAATCGCAGACAAGGCAATAAGGAATAAGTTAAAAAAGGGGTTAATACAATAAAGTCCCACGTATTCTGAATAGTTAAAAATAAAGGTTCTTCTTAACATGGTGATAGAAAAAACAAATAATTATACTTTACAAGAAATCCACTTATTTCTTTACTAATTCATTACCGTCCTTAATTATAGAAAAACTTTAAATATATTACCTTCAAAGTTATTCTAGATTCTGGTCCAATATCAAGTTTAGAAGGTTGAATATCAAATTCTCTGGGCCATGGAGGGATTTTTGGTTTTGGCCTACCAGCGACACCGTAGTCGGTCAGCCTAATACTACTTATCTCTGGACCATCCGATGATATCTTTATAGACGCACAAACATCTACTATTGACTCATTGATCACTTCTAATTCGTGTGTCTCAGGAACACCTAGAGAATCATCAAAAGAGTATTGAGTATAGTGAATCAATTCAATATAAAGCAGTTTAAAAACAATCTCACCTAAGCTGACCTTGCCAAAATCCAAACAAGGAATACTAAACATTAACGAAGGGTATATTACTTCGCCCCTGTAACGTGAAATATTGTGTGACATACCCAAAGTAACAACATAAACGACGCAAAGATAATACACACATAATGTTTTTCTTTCATATAAATGTAGACATATTCTTAACTTACTTCAAATACAATTTTAAGACTACGCTAGTGTCACGTATTACAAAATTAATTTCTTCAAAATACGGTCCTTGATTAGAGTTGCAAAATGTTACAATGAATGCTTCCTTTTCCCCTGGACGCAAACAATGCATCTCTGGAGAGCAACTTATGTGGCTGCCAAAAAGTGTTGGTACTTCTTTGTATAAAATGACGCCATTGATATGACCTAAAAATAATGATTACGAACAAAAGCATGCCAAATGGCTAACGCATTAGAAATGTGACAATTATAATTAGATTCTTACGATCGCGTACCTTTGTTAATGGCTACAATTTCATAATTATATGTTTTGCCTATGTAAACACAGTCCATGTCGAGAGTTTCCAGGTTGAGTTGTATTAATGGAGGTAATGAGGTGCCAACTAACTGCAGTGGAATGCGTTTGCTAACGCCATCAATGTCCAAGAACGCTATCGTACTGAATTCTCCGATTTCTTTTGGCGCAAATGTTATTGTGAATTCTGACGCTTTATTAGGCCATAGTTTTCCAGTCTAAAATGTTTTTGCAGTGAAATTTTTAATTTTAGAACGATAAATGTACCTTTATAAAAATAAAAATTACAACTTACAATCGGTGTTATTGAGAAATGTGTGTTTTGAAATTGCAATGATTCATCCGCTACGAGAGATTGTATCTCATCGAAAAAAATTCGAGTATAAACTCTTTCATGTTCGTCGCTGCTGACTACATCGTACTGAACCAATTTCATATTTTTTGCTGCCTCATTTTGTTTCAATTTGTAATATATAGAGGCTAGTTTAACCTTTTCTTCAAAATCTGTTAACGTACAATTTTCGCATTTGTAAAGTTCTAATGAGGTTTCAATTTATGAAACAATTTTGTGGTTCACCAAAAAATACATAAGATAAATATTACCGTAATATACAGTTTCATTCTTCATACACATATACGTGAGCACATGGTCTGATTTGTTTATTATTTTAAAAGACAGCTGACGAACCATCGTGTTAAAGGTGTCCAAAAATCTGACGACAGGTTTTTCTAGTTCCACACTTGCAGTATGTGTTTTACCAGTCGCTCGTATAATGAAAGTTTCGCCTGTTGAACAAGGAATTTTAATCATCTTTTATTATATTAGCATAATATCACACATACATTTCTACTGACCCCCAAAATAGGTACAGAGTAGGACCTGTGTCTTGCTAGGGCATCAGAAACTAAACTATACACCACAGTCAGACTAATAAAAGCATTGCTTTTAAACGTTTCTTTAAATGTTTTAAAATAATTAGGTATAATGTTTACCAGTTTCACATACTGCATACAGTAATCCGCAACATTCTCCTAAAGTCATCGTCTTGAATCCAACTCTTAAGTCGACTTTTTCTTTTGGATTCAAATAAGCTGATTTGGGATGTACCGAAAATGGACTTAAAATAAAAAGAAGTTTAAATAAATATCGTCTTAAATTAGTATCACAATTATTAAATGTATGTTATAAGATTTCTATTTACCATCTCGTACATAAAGTAAAGCCAGCAGGAACGATTCCCACGTTGTGAATAGACAAAAAAGCATAGTTTTCAACTTTCAACGGTGTTTCGGATATTGATATTACATCCGGCAAATCAAATATTGGCCGAGGACCCATAGCTGTATTTACAGATTAGAAAATATAATTATACATTAACAATAATTCTTTAAACGTCGACCATTTTTGTACATTTCATCCCATTATAGGGACGAATAGGGTAAGGTAGGATAACCTTTCTGAAACTACTTACTTAGATTTTTTTTTCATTTAGAAAGTTCTTTCTATTTGTATGGCTACAAATACAACTTACCAATCAGAGCAAGCACGTATTGGTCAGTATCAGTATAAAAGGTCACTCTATGGGTATAATCTTCGTACTGGACTGGGGTAAAAGTTATCATAAACGTGACACTGATTCCCGGAGCAAGTCTGGACAGCAGTTGACCACCGCACGGTTTGATGGAAAAGTATGAAGACTCCTTATAAACCATGTTTAGGAAAGTTGGACCCTGTAAAAGAAATTCTATCCGTGGGAGCATTCAAAAGCCAAAACTGCGATTACTCGTTAGTACACTTACGTCGTGTAGATTAAATAACACTTTAACGTACCTTACTGATATTTTTAACCGAAAACTTAGCAGTAATTTTGTCATTAGGTTTGAAGTTTTGAAATACTATAATTTTAGGTGAAAATAAAAGCACCACATTGCTGCTTTTACTCGCATGAGGCACTTTATTGGCCACCTCAACAGAGTTCAGATTTTGTAATCTCTGCTGTGTTGTCATTTTTATCTCCCTCATATACTCTGACGGTATTATCTGAAAATAAATAAAGCTTAATAGTATGTCCTCTTTGTATTAGAATATGCAACCCTGTTAATGAAGAAGAGTTCTCTAAAACCCTATTCATAAAGCGGACGAGCCAATACTCCCAAAACCTCAGACTAATTCTGAGGTCTCGGGATTATTGGACGCTTAGCAATCTTGAAACTACAACACTAAGTCGTTAGCACAAGGAAGAGAAGGAAACTAGGACAACTACCTATTAGCAAATCTGTAGAACAGTACAAAGAAACACTTTACGTAAAATACATATTTTAGATTACTATTTGTAAAAATACTTTGAAAAGCTAGACTAAAACGTGTTAATGACTACCGGTTCTGAAGGATCCATCATCTTTTTCTTAGCAAGCAAATGGTACAACTCCGCTGTGAAGTACCCATTTTGCTTGAATTTATGTAATATCTCCATTGTATCGTAAATCGCATTAGCTAATAATATTTAGTTTTTATGGCGTTTAAAACTTCATAATTACAATTATTGAAATCATAACACGTAAACAATAAATATGTTGCTTAGTTACTACCAAAATGTAAAGATATTTTTTTAATAGGTGTCAATAGGTTCTTATACAATTAAGAGGTTTATCTAATTTTGGAATCATTTTTTAATTTTCGCGAGTATATTTTGAGTTCAACAAGAGGCGCACAGAAAGTGTGCGGAAATAGCATCGCAACGTAATTTTAGTAAAATCGGGGCAACTCGGTCGCGGACAGAAATAGAGACGGGTGCGCACGCGTCTTCCCACTGTCAATTTCGTCCGGTTTGGGAACCCGATTAGCGGCGCCGCGGGCTCCGTACACCCGGGTGACCACCTTCGGGCCCTTAGCACACAGCCACCGGCACATTCGCGAGTTCAGTGTCTCCTCTCACATTCTATTGCATAATATCACAAGTCTGCAGAAATGACGAGTGTAACATTTTCCCGGTCTGAAAGTGTGATATGTTATAGTGTGTGAATTAATTAATTTAAAAGGATTAATTAACCAGTAGGTAAGTTCTAGTTTGAATGTTTTTTTTCGCAAAATATAGGTTCATAAAATGTGAAATATTATAGGCTTCTAGAGAATAACACCTGTACAGAAATTACTTGAAATAGGCCAACCAGCACATATTTTGTTTTAGTCTAAACAATCTTTAGTAGATATAGATAGAATAGAACAGTTTCGGTATTTTGGGATATGAGTGGCGGAATATGGGTCGTCGGCGACGCGGCAACGCCCGCTCTAGCCCGGCCACAGCTGCCGCATGCATGTTAATAAATTACAATTTATTAAGATATCTACTAATGTATGTACTTATTATAGCTACTTGCCCTTTGAGACGCATTTAATTAAATTAGTAACTCACTGTAGTCATCAAGTCATCATTGTGATCTTGGTAATTTCATGGTCGATTTGAAAATAAATATGCCACATATAGAACCTACCTATTTAAAAGATACATTCTGACTTAACAAATGTATTATATAAACCAAAATGTTGCTTTTGAAGATGAGGATGATGGTCAGGCTGACTAACCGAGAACCTTATTTTGCCTAGATGTTACTTATAACATTTAATTAAAGTATGAGTAACAATGTTATCGAATACAAGAACCAAAAGGCATCTCCTTCTGATGTTATTGTTAGTACCATATGGCGATTGGCATACTAATCGTCACGCTTGTCCAATGCTTGTTGTTCATCTCAAACTAGAGCAATGTTCGGCAAATAGTAACTACTAAACATACATACCAGGCATTAAAACCGGCGCTGGCTTTTAAGTGCACGTGCAGTATGCTGGACCTACCATTAAACCGCAAGACGTAAAATTCTGTAAAAGCATCAAAATTAGATCGAAGACGACCCGATTGTAAACATGTTATACTACCTATGGCCACCGGGGGTCATTGGCCTATATACATCCTAAGAGATGTATTAATGACTTTCCTAATTACGCTATTTTATTAAGTACTTTAATTTCTTTCGATCGTTTCGAAGATCAACGTGTTGTGCCAACAAGCTCACAGATAGATAAAAATTTCGAAGATTGGTATACAAACAGAAGCGTTAACAACGAGTTTTATTTCGAAATCAGAGTGACGCCTTATTTAATTTATTTATATACTTACTTAGCTATGCTGAAAGGCCGAGGTCGGGATCCCCGGACTGCGACGGCTCCCTTACCAGCGCGTCCTCATACACGACCTGCAGCAGCGGCCCTCCTAATCTCTGGCTCCTCTCAGCGGACGCCACTGAACAAACCAGAGCCTGACTACGAAGTAGTCGAATTCCCTTCGGACCAATATGTTAACGCCAAGTTACAACCACCGCCGCCACCACCCCCGCGACCACCCACAGGTTAGTTATTTTTTAAAAGGAAAGCTTTGATATGCAAGTGTAGTGGAATATTTTTGATGAAGTGTACAGTGCTTATAGTGATCGAATTTATACCTATCCACTTTAATGGGTAATATGCTATGCTGAACCACAATAATAGCAAAGCAGTATGTAGTATTACGGTTAATGTGAAGCTTTATCGACATTCAAATTTTAAACTCTTGCAAGACTTGATTTTAAAGTCCAGTCACAAACACAATGACTGAAATTCAATTACTGCAATCACAGAAGACAGAAGGATACAGGTATAATGTTGTAAACAGTATTTACACAAGCAGGTCACCCGACACAAGCTGCTGCATCGTGCGGTCTTTGTGGAGGAGGCGGAGCCCGCGTGCGGTGCTCAGAATGCGGCCGACAAGCGCTCTGTGCCTCATGTGACGATATGTACCATCGACATCCCAAGAGAAGGAACCATCAACGGCAGGTAATTTACTGAAACACGTACCTATATCAAGCAAAAATATCTAAGTATATGTTATGGAACATTATACCAAATTGATCATAATATTTGCAGGCTCTAACATTAACGCAGCTTGCGGTAGATGAGCGACCTCCTTTACCACCCAAGGGTACTCCTCCAGTTCCCCCTCCTCGAAGACATAAGGTATGCTATGATAAATAACAACAAATTATGGTTCGTTTTATTTTAAAATCTTTAATTAAAATCCGTTTTTTATTCATAGATCAGTGCTAGCCCAAAGCCATCGACTCCCGACCTGCGCCGTGCAACTCTTGGTCACCCGGCAGTCACCCACGGCCATCCGGGTGTTATTAGAGCTTCACCAGTGCCGGCAAATAACCACGTCCATCACATGCAACCTAAGATGGCCACCGGCAACCACCTCGGCAGCATGCCTTATCTACCGACGACAATGCAACATCCGGCAGCGGCCCCACCTCACGCCCAGCACAATGTGAATACATTGGGACATCTCAATGCTGGATGGAACAGACCACGCGGCTCCCTACAAGGGTTTAACATGCAGCACGTTGTAAGTACCTACTTACTTACTACATTACATAAGTAGTTGGGAAACCTATAATAAATACTGTATCTGTATGTAGGTTTTTTCACAAAGGCTGTAATGTGAGTGCATAATATACTATTTCAGGTACCTGGAACGGAGTCTTGGGAGAATCCTGAGATAGTGGCCCAACGACCAATAGACAGTTGGGGTCGGCCGTTGAGACGGGGAGCCTCAGTATTGGAGTTAGGAGGTGCCGGCGCCCCGGGGGCCGGCGGCGTGGAGTGCGGCGGGTGCGCGGCGGCCGCGGCGTGGCGCTACGGCAGTTGCGCCGCACTCGACCAGTCGTGGCATCCCGCCTGGCCCACGCCATCTCCGCCAGCACCTTTTATGACATCTCCACACGCCCATCTTCATCCAGTCCAACATCCCCCGCAAACACCACAATCTTATCGTAGAGGTAAATTTTGGGGATAATCACAAGGGATGCGTTCTTGGGCAAAGGAAGTCCAAAACATGAACTATTTAATTGTATGTTTTAGCGGACGTTAGGCCATCATCTCGTGCAGTTTCCCGCAGCGGTTCCCGGGCCGTGTCGCCCGCGTTGAGCATGCGTTCCCGCGCGTCGCGGCGCACGAAGCACCGCACGCCGTCGCCGCCGGCGCTGCCGTCCAGCGACGCGGACTCGGAGAGCGAGAGTGAGAGCGAGCGCGGGGTGGCGGCGCGCTCGCCGGGCCCGGGCCCGCCGCCCGCCGCGCCCGCCGCCGCCTGGCACTGCGAGCATTGCACCTTCCTCAACGAGGCGGGCGTGCGCGTGTGCGCCGTCTGCTGCCGCACGCCCACAACGGCGCCCGCTCCCGCTAATCTATCTGCTCAGGTGCAAAATATGACGCTCGCTCCTCGCCCTTCCTCTTCGGCACGAATTGATGCTGAAGTCTCGCAAGGTAAAACATTAACTATAGATATAAAGATTTCTGTTTACTCGTTCGTCGATTTTGTTCATATTCTGATGACATTCAATAATTTCAGAAAAAAATGGTAAACTGAAAAGTGAACGCGTCTCCACTGGATGTGGACCGTCGCCTCCGAAAGAAGAAAGAATTTCCAAAGCTAAAACGCAACGCTTAGAAACTCCCAATAGAGAGCAAAATGGAACAGAACGACCACAACCATCCGGTAATCGCCACGACATGGGTGTGGGACCATCTCCCCCTCGTGAGAATTTGCCACGAGAAAAGTTTATCACTCGCGAGAGTAGGGCAGATATTCCACATCAAGAAGCTGCCCAAGAAAGTAGAGTTAAAACTCCAACTCGTCATAGTGTGTCAGTAGGACCTTCACCTCCAAGAGAAAATGCAAGTGCAAGCAAACCAAATCAAAAGTCCACTACTCCTTTATCCGGTCAAAAAAAGTCCACTGGGACTTCGCCTCCTCCCGAAGTCAAAGTCGAAAGTCCCCATTCCTCTAGATCTAGTAAAACTAGAGTATCGAACACTGGAACTTCGCCGCCGCCTCAAAGCATATCCACACAGGTAAAGTAAAATATACATATGTAAGTATAAGAGTGTTTTATTATAAATAAATATTAAGTATAGTAAATTATTCATGTTTACTCTTTCCCCTACTCGATTAGACTTATGAGGATCCAAATACCTGGGAAAGAGCTCCATCAGCGTGTCGGTCGCGCGCGCGGCGGAGGCTCCGGGAAGACGCGCGACGGGAACGGTCTCGCAGCCGGCACTCATTGTCCAGCGATACTAGAGTGAGTATTAATATAGTCCGGCATTGATTAACATGTTGAATCACATGATGGAATAGCTGAATATTCTCAGTCACTCCGTTGCCTTTCTAATGCAGTATATTTCATTCTCCTTGTCAGGAGAGTGACAGAAGCGTGCGTACGACTGGTGCATGGGAGTGGCGCGAGCGGGAGCGTGACGTCAGCCCAGCGGCGGCCCCGCGACGCCGCGCCTCGCACCTCGACCTGCGCCGGCTGCGGCGCCGCGACAGTCTCTACGGCTCCGAGGTAGGTGCCCCATAAACAATTTGACCGCGCACACGGATTCACGTTTGAAAAAGTGTTTATATTGAATAATCGTGCGCAGGCCACATCCCCCGAGCGCGAGCGGTGGGGCGGCGGCGGTCGCGCCGTGTCGATGGAGGCGCTGGCGGGCGGCGGGCGGGAGGCCGAGCGCGGGCTCGAGCTGGCGCGGCTGCTGGCCGACGCCGAGCGACTCGGATTCAACGCCGCAGAGGTCACAATTCATTTCAATTTTAACTAGGAGAAGCCGGTAAAACTGCGAGATCTCTTTTCTTAAGTCCTTACCTATTTCGAACCCAACATCGCACAGGCTAAATCAAAGGTAAAACCTACCTACTTCAATAATCATACAGATCGATATAAACATTAATTTGGAACATAAATTGAACGTTAACTGTGGGTGTTCAGGTGCAAGCGGCGCTGTCGCAGAGCCCGGGCGCGCCGCTGTCGTGGCTGAAGACGCGGTGGGCGGGGCTGACGGGCGCCGTGCGCGGCGCGGCGGCGCGCCTGGCGCAGCGCGCGCCCTCCGAGCGGGACGCGCGCGCCGCGCTGGCCCGGCACCGCGGCGCCGTGTGGCCCGCCGTCACCGACTGCGTGGACGCGCTCCGCCGGCAGGTAGCGCCCGCCCGCACCCCGCACTTCTACGTTCGTGGGAGCTTCCATCGCTGACCCTCTCTATGTTCCGCAGGAGGGCGTGGCGGTGAGCGCGGAGCGGCGCGTGCGCGGGCGCGTGTGGGGCTCGCCGGCGGGCGCGGAGGACGAGGCGGCGCCGGGCGCGCGCGGTAATGCCCGGGGCCCCGCCGCGAGGAGGTGACGCGCCCGCGCGTCCCCGTCGCCCCCGTCGCGCCCGCATAACGCTCCCGTTTCCGTTTCAGCGGACGACAGCTCGGATGAGCTGGAGGCGGGCGGGCCGTACCTCGACGAGTGGGACCCGCCGCCGGACGCGAGCGACGACGCCGACCGGTGGAGCCCGCCGCCGCCCGACCCGCCCGAGGACATCCCGCGCAAGCTGCGCTCGCTCCTCGCGCGGGCCGGAGTGGCGCACGTCGACGAGGGCCTGTTGCGGCGCCTGCTGTCGGCCGACGGCCGCCCGCACGCCGCGCGCCGCCCGTACCCGACCGCCTCGACATCCGCCGAGTTTGCTCATTTCGAAAACGATTTCATAGACGCTTACAACGCCCTGACGAGAGCGAGCCCGCTACCATCCAAAGATACAAAATACCGAGATGGAAACGTTGCGAACGGCGATACGTTACCAAACGGAGGCACGAACATTGAAAAAAACAACAAACTGCAAATTCCAACTTCAGAAGTTCTCCATTTCGCAGAAGCCAATGGAATAGATCAAAATCACAATTTTATACCGATAAATGAAAATTCTATTCCTAAAAATCCTATAATTCCAGATAACATAGAAAAGAAAAATACCAACTCTGAAAACTTTCAAACGGTATCTGTAAACAACACAACTGATTTAACTAACACAGAAAATATAGAAAAAGTTATCCAAATTGAAAATAAACCTGTAGATCCTGTTGTGCAAAAAAATAATTTAGTGTATAAATCAAATATCCCGAAAGAACAAACAGAAGAAAAACCTAATAATTTAAACGAAATCGTAGATAACACGCAAAGGTTAATTCAACAAATGAAAGATGAGATAAACTCTGATATAAATTCCTTGGACGGTAGGCAGTCGGAGACATCTCAAAGTGAACACGAGTCTAGTTCGCATGATGAACAGGAATCAAGTTACAATGAGACCGAAGGTGATTCAGATCAATCAAGTATGACATCCGACGAAAGTAGGGACTTCAGCGAAGAAGAAAGCGCACGCGTGGTTCATGGACCAAACGATGACAATTCGGCGATTATTAGTAGAACAAGTTCAGAGGAAAATGAAGAATTCGAAGAGGCGTTGGACCATATCGATGAGCAAGTAAAAAATATCGACGAGCAAGTAAAAAACATAAATATGGATATTTTAAATTCTATCGCAAAAAGCTTACAAAACGATCTCACAATTTCTTTAGAAAAAGAAATACAAGAGAGCGAAACGGAAGAAGCAGATACTAATGATAATTTATTTGTAGCTGTTAATACTTTCGAAGAAATTTACGAAGAACTTAATACTAAAAATAAACCAAATAATATTCAAGCAAAAAATAATAAAGAAAAGCCAATCCAACCAAAAATTATACTCACAAAACATTTAGTAACTGAAATGACATTCGAAAGTGTTACACCCACTAAACTTATGTTAACCAATAAGAGGGAACAAGTACTTAATGCTGAATTAGATACTATACAAATAGAAGTAAGTGAAGAAGAATCTCCAAATGAAGAAGACACATTACCAGAATTAACACAAATAGAAGAACAAGTAAATGCAGATGCTGACAATTCTGCAACTACAGATTCTGCAACCATCAATTCTGTAACCCATGGAACAGAATCGAGTAATGTTATTAATGAAAATATTGATATTGCTGTTGAAAACAATATTGCAGGTGACAAATCTAATCAGGACGCACAATCGCCTGTTTTGGAAAATAAAATTGAAATCCAAACCGAGCCTACTTTCGATACTAGATCAAATGAAATCCAAACGGAACCTACATTCGATACTAGTTCAAATGAAAACCAAATGGAGACAATTTCTGACACTAGTTTAAGTGTAATTAGTAGCAGTAATGACCTCAATAACAGAAAAGACATAAAAGATGATAACAACGTTACCAAAGTACCTGTAAACACAAAATCGAATATACCAAAACCTGTAAAAACAATCCAGAAATCGAAAGATAAATTGACCCCAAAATTATTAGTATCCAAAGTTCCTGTTCGCAAAACTTCAACAAAGCAATATCCCGCTCCGGCACCTCCGAAATCACATTTTGGCAACGTACAGAATGGACATGTCAAGCAGTTGCAAAATAAAATTTTCAATAATTCCACAAATACACCAATTGTGGAGAAACCCGCAGTTGCAAAAGATGAACCTAAACCATCTACATCTGCGGGAATCAAAAACCCGGCACCACGTCCACCAATAAATAAAGAAAATGTAAAACAAGAATCTCCGCCTAAAATGGCACCAAAGCCAAAGAAAAACTATTTCCGCGAAACTTGTCGAACTGAAGACGAATGGACCGACAGCGACTCTGACGACCAATCGCAGATTTTGAGACCGATTGAGGAAAAACCGAGTCCGACACGAGCTTCGCCACCACCGCCGATCACATTGCGCCGGGTATCAGGAAACGTAATAGATTTGGCAACTGTTCGACTTCCCGAAGGTTCCCCCGAGGTAATAATACTATTGTTTGAGTTCAACTGTTAATATTTTTAATAACGTAGAAATAAATTGTCATTTTCTTTGGTATTAGCGACAAGCGCGCATGCTGTTAGCTGAAGGAGCTACAGAGACGTGGGAACAAGCGCAGTTGGCCGTGGAGCTGATATCGCGCGGCGCGGATCCGCCCGTCGCTCTGCTCGCGGCACTCGAATGCGCAGACCTTTCGGCAGCATTAGCTTATCTACATCAAGACTGCGAACTGTGTGCTTCTCGATTCCCTGAACACGAAGTACGAAATACATTCAATATTAACATAAAATTACCTAATATTAAGTTTTTGCATGTACTATAACTTTCTTTGGTTAACAACTTTTATAGTTAACATTAAATTTGTTATGCCTGACAAGGGCTACTAAGTTTTAAGTGCCTGTATATTATGTTAACAACTTGTATATACACTTAGTAATGCAAATAAAGTTTATGATTTATAAGTAGCCACGTAGTAATATTACTAAAAACACATCTTAAACTTTTATTTGTTTATTATATCCAGATGGTGTCGATGCTTCGCTGCACTCATAGATGCTGCCGCGAATGCGCTCGTCTTTACTTCAACGTACAAATCACGGAGAGAAGCATTGCCGATTGTGTTTGTCCATTTTGTAAGATGCCCGAACTGGAAAATCTACCGGAAGATGCTTGGCTTGAATATTTTGCTCATTTAGATATACTTCTAAAAACTTTATTAGAGACTGATGTACACGAATTATTTCAAAGAAAGGTACGTACGTAAAGTATTACTTTACCTACAGTGAAAAATTCTGCATCATAATATCTAAAAAACAATAAGGATTATTTTCCGCATTTCAGCTGCGCGATCGAACGCTGGCTAGAGACCCTAACTTCAGATGGTGCATGGAGTGCTCTTCAGGATTCTTTGTTCACCCGAAACACAAAAAGATCCGTTGCCCTGAATGCCGGTCAGTGAGCTGTGCCACTTGCAGGAAACCAGTAAGACAACCTTTTTATAACGATGATGAATAATATGATAGGGAAACGTTTTTAAAAAATGTATCTAAATTTCAGTGGACTCCAAATCACGAAGGCTTAACTTGCGAGCAGTATACTGCGTGGCTGGACGATAATGATCCGGAACGATCAGTGACAGCCGTGCAGCAGCATTTACGGGAAAACGGGTTGGAGTGTCCAAGATGTCACTTTAAATATTCTTTGTCACGGTACATTTTGAAATCAATGCTAAAATCTACCTTGGACTTTTGTAACTACCACTTTTTATTCAAACCCGTTTAATAACATGTATTTCAGGGGAGGTTGTATGCATTTCACTTGTACCCAATGCAAGTATGAGTTTTGTTACGGATGTGGGAAGCCATTTATGATGGGAGCGCGATGCGGGCTCAGCGATTACTGCGCCAAACTCGGCTTACACGCACATCACCCGCGCAACTGTCTCTTCTATCTCAGAGATAAAGAACCCCACGAATTACAAACTCTCCTACAGGTGAGCATTTACCAGAATCTTGTAAATATTTTGTTAAATATTTAATACTAGCTGTGCCCCGCGGTTTCATCCGCGTGGTTCCCGTTCCCGTGGGAATACGGAGATAAAATATAGCCTATGTTATTCAGGGTGAATGTAGCTTTCTAATGGTGAAAGAATTATTGAAATCGGTTCAGTAGTTTCGGAGCCTATTCGTTACATACAAACAAACAAACAAACAAACAAATCTTTCCTCTTTATAATATTAGTATAGATAATTAACATCATATTATAATTTATACGTTTCTTTTTTCAGATGAACAACGTCGCATACGAAACCGAAGCCCCGGAAGGGAGCACGGGTCGGTGTCCGATCCAGCTGCAACGCGAAACGCCGACCGGGCTCGTGGACGCCGTGTGCGGACACGAGGTGCCGCCAAAACACGCGGGACTGTGCAAGTAAGATATTATTTTATCGTCGTTTGGTTGGTAATGGACGGGGGAGCGTGGGGGGGGGGGGGGGGAGCAGGAGGTCGGCGGGCGGCGGCCGCGGGCGTAGGGTCAGCGCGTGGTGTTGCAGGAACCACTACGTGGAGTACCTGTCGCGGGCGGTGCGCGCGCGCGCGCTGGACCCGCTGGCGGCGCTGAGCGTGGAGGACCTGGAGACGCTGGTGCGGCGCGCGGCGCTGCGCCCGCCGCCGCGGCCCTACGGCTCGCTGGAGGGCGTGTACCGGCGCGCGCTCACACAGGTGCGTTGTCGCAGGGCGCACTACGTGGAGCTGCTGGCGGCGCGCGCGCGCCCGCTGGACCCGCTGCCCATCATGGCGCTGTCGGAGCTGGTGGCGGAGCTGCGGCGCCGCGCGCTGCCGCTGCCCGAGCGCGGGCCCTGGGACTCCGACCCCGTGTACGCCGGGATGTGCGCCGAGGTACCCCGCCGCCCGCCCGCCGCGCCCCTCTCGCCTTCCGCTCGCTACGGAAACTGGCTCTCGACATACTTTACACTTGGGGAAGAATGGTCTTGGTTTTCATATTAAAATAGCTGTGCCCCGTGGTTTCACCCGCGTAGATCCCGATTCCGTGGGAATTTCGGGATAGCCTATGTCCTTTCCCGGACCATAAGCTACCCCTGTACCAAATTTCAAGTCAATCGGTTCAGTAGTTAAGCCGTGAAAAGGTAACAGACAGACTTACTTTCGCATTTATAATATTAGTTAGGAGTTAGGATTAGGATTAACCTTAACCCTGACCTCAATGACATACTTATACAAAAATGCGGGTATATGCGGGTGGGCGGAACAACGACTCAAAATCGATAGAAAACTACACCGAAACCTAATGCACATAATCAAACTTCACATTGTATGATTAAATAAATTAGTTACTAGCAAAATATGAGACCGCTGCCTCGAATTTTGCGGGCGACGGGCAGTGTTGTGGGATTTCAATTTGTGACGTGTCGACATGCAAGATTCTTAATCGCCCTTTATAGCTTTAAAAATATACCTAGTCAAAATTTTCTACAGATTCTTGTATAGTCGTAGAATTTGTCGGGACATTGTCTTTGGTAGGTACTTCATAATTTCTATAAAATTCGACTTATTTTCCTTGCCCTATTATAGTGTAAGGATTCAATTCTTCATACGACCACAATAAATCGATCGTACAAATAAATTTGAATCAAAAAAATGTTGTCGCTGTTGCTCAAACATTTCTTTTTCTTTATTTATTTCTTTAACAATAAAAACAATTATTCTTCTTGTCGAGTTAAATCGAAAATAAAGACAAATATTTGAATGTCCCAACACTACACCGCTATAGCGCCGCGCCGCTCGATTTGCCCGCTGGTTTCGAGAACGGGTCTGCGCTGCCCGCGCCGCTTCCGCTCCGTTGCCGCCCCGCTGCCCGCTTAATTCGAGGCACCGGCCTAATAGAAACTAGCGTTGACGAGAGTGTTGATTTGAGGAAACCTGCACTTACCTGCTATGAAATTCCAAAGTCGATCAACTCTCTACTTAGCCAGCATAGGCCTGATCGTCCTAAATCAGGGTAGGCTGGAGCGCTCGAGTCCCACGGTGGGCACATATTCCACATGTACCTGTTACTACTGAGGGTGACTACAGAAACGTGCAGCATTTTTTGGAAATGGCGGATATTCTCCTTGACGACATGCCGTAATTTTTAAAGTTAATAAAGTCACATTCATTTATTTATCCTCGTGTTGTTAAATTACAGATTGTTAAAGAGAAAATCCCTCTGGACTGACGTCGAAAACGAAATGAAATCGTCGCTGGGATACATCGTCAGGAAACATTATATATTGTAATAGACAACTTTTTAATTATAATAAATTTTATCATCAAATACTTAGTCAAACTTATATCTAATTAAATCCCACGCATGAAGTTATTAAATTTTCTTATTCGTGGAATATTTTAATTCTTAAACAATTATTATGTACATATTGGATAAATACTCTGAATTAGCATGAACTGTCTTCTGTGTTATCTTCTTATTTAATAAATATTTATTTAATTTTTAATGTACTTAATTAATTGAAATAACTTGTCTTTCTCGCTGAATGCCACAATTCATCAACATCAGCTCATTCTTTGCATATAACTTTAATCAGTTTGTATATCCAATGCAGAGAAGTGGTTGGTACTTTTTCATATTTTTATATACACTTTGTTTATGTTACGGTGTAGTGGTCTGAGGTATAAATGAGTGTGAATAACGCCCGATATTGAGAACTATAAAACATTTTGGTTATATCTTACAAAATTTGAAGGAGAGCAAAATACACTAAGTAAACAAACATTCCGCAAAATGGATGCACAAGTCTGCCATATTGGATCTAGAGTGACGTCACTTTATTTTTCGAGTTATTCTCAGCGAGGATCCTTTCGGTTTTTAGCATCAATTTGTCAGAGGCAAAGAAACACCATTTTCTAGTAAGACAGACCACCACCTCGTGACGTAACAATATATTATGAATTAGGACATAATAATACAGTAATCAACTAGCGACTATATCAATGTAGACTTAGAATTAAAATGTAAATAATGTATCATTAAAAATAAAGTATTATTACAACAGCTAATGTTTATTTTATTTCCAATTAACCTAATATAACCAACCATTACAGTTACAATCATTCAATCATAGTATGTACAGTACACAGTAACACAGGGTGTTCATCAGACATCGGACAGATCATAAAAAAAAATAAGTATAATTTATTGATGAAATGTTTTTGAAATTTTGGATGAAGTCATTTCATAACAATTCACTTGCGATCTTTCTAACCACAACATGTTAGTCGTCCTGCATATTTATTACACCAGTACAACACGATGAATGCATATATCTTAAAACATATGTCATCTCCTCGCGAAATTTTCGTTCATGTGCAGGCGGCCCCGCTGGACGTAGTGCCGGTTGGAGCGGATGCGCGCCTCGAGCGAGTCGGGCAGCGCGGGCGGCGCGGCGCGGGCGGCGCGCGCGCCGGGCTCGCGCTCGTCCGCGCGCTGCGCCGCCGCCGCCACGCGCCGCCCGCGCTCCTGCTCGTGCTCGCGCCCCGCCTCCGCCATCGCGGCTAGCTTGGCGGCCATCTCCTCGGATGTCAGTCTCTTCCTCTCCTTCCGCTCGCCGTCGTACCTACTCCTCGATCCCGACGGCTCTGTGGTCCTTGTGTCGGTGTGGCGCGGCGGGCCGGCGATGGTGCGCGTCTCGTCCCTTCGACTTTCTCGCCTTTTCCTCGAGCGATCGTAGTTGTCGGAGTCTCTCTCCGATTCTGAGCTTTTCGACCTTTTTCTTTTAATATCCCAATCTCGATCGGCATCCGACCTTCGTTTCCTCGAAGTGTGCGATCTATCCTCTTGGACTTCGTATTTTCGTGAATGCTTATCCGATCGGTCGCGCTCATCTTTGCTGGTTTCCGATTTCTTCTTCTGATGCCGATCTATCTTTTTGTTAGAACTCTTCCGGTCCCCCGTGTCATCGCTTTCGTCGCCCGATGAAGATGACGCCCTCTTCGACTTCTTCTTTTTCTTGGACTTTGATTTTTTGTCCTTCTTTTTCTTTTTTTTCTTTTTGGATTTATCATCAGAAGAGGAATCTGATGATGAATCGTCAGATTTCAAAAGGCTAGATAAATCTATACCTTTGTCACCTCCTAAGGCATTCAATTTTGCTGCAAGCATGCCATCCAAATCCTTTCCTGGCTTTTTTGTTTTTTTCTTTAACTTAGTTTCTTTTAGTTTCTGTAAAGATAAATTAGTAAGGTAATCATCACACAAATATACATTAAATTCAAGAACTAAATATGTATTAAAAATCTTAAGCATGTTGGAATCTATGCAAGACATACCTGTTCTTTCCTCAACAAATCAGCGATTTTCTTTCTCTGTAATGGATTATTCAGTAGTGCTGCTCTTGCTGCTCTCTCCCGTTCCTTCACCAACAGTAGTGGGTCCTCTCTCATTTTCCGGGCCAAGTCCACTTGAGTGTCATCCCCTGATGTGAGCATACTGGAGCCCACAACCCTCCTACTGACCGCAGGTATACTATTCTGTTGTGCATCTTGGTCTTCAGATTTACCTATAGATTTGCCAAGCAAATAATCCTCTTGCTGTGTTTGTTTGTCAGGTTTCTGTGGAAAAAAATTATCATACACTTAGAGAGATCAGAGAAGTAAGTAATAAAAAGTATCAATAAAACACTATTTTATAGGATAAAAAGTGTATAATTATCAATAATTGCAACACTGAAGTATGTTACTCAATCATGCAATATAATAAATATTCAATGCTGGATTGGAAATATGAGATGCAATTAGGCACAAACTAATTTCCCAAGCTTTCACTGTTTAAGGACATGACAGTAGAATTAAACAGTTTATTACCAATATAAACTGCTTATTCCAATCTGTCCAACAATTAGTTCGATCATCTAACTACTTGGACAAAAATATTCCAAATAGTCT
This sequence comes from Timandra comae, assembly GCA_958496195.1. Classification (NCBI taxonomy): domain Eukaryota; kingdom Metazoa; phylum Arthropoda; class Insecta; order Lepidoptera; family Geometridae; genus Timandra; species Timandra comae. The sequence continues at coordinate 4,187,757 of OY292355.1, read as the reverse complement.
GACAGTGAATGTTATGGTAGATTCAAGTGGGAAAAACGATCTGCCCAATATTCACGTCATGGTACTTCACATACATATAAAAACCTATAATATTATTATCAATCCTCTTTTAAGAACCACTTAAAATAAAAGATCGAAATGAAGTAATTATTTAAGATTTTTGCAATGAAAGTACCAGAGAAGCATCAAGGTGAAGGAGATATACTTAGAATTATATTATATCCTATATGAAAAATAAACATAAATATGTTTTTATTTAAAAATTAACACTAGGTTATGCTCTCCTGGTACTTCTAATAATAATTCTCCACAGAAATACCAATAACTTTATTTAATTTTGTGAATTAATTTAACTATGTTTATTTATTGAAAAGACTTCCTCTACATTACTGTTCTCCTGGTATTTTAAAATAGATGATTGTTAAATTTCTTTATACATAATTTATTTTGAACAGAGCAATTTCGTTATTTCTTTTTTATTTATCTGTACATTACTCGGACTATTTGGAATATTTTTGTCCAAGTAGTTGTATGATCGAACTACTTGTCGGACAGATTGGAATAAGCCATATAAACACAGAATACTCTCGTAGAATCAGATAAGAAGGGTACACTACAGAACACAAATAACATTAATCAAAACAATTCATTTAGCTTACATCATACATCCAATGCAAGCGACTGTCATCTTGTGGGTCACCAGATCCAAAGTTCCGTTTTGCCATTTCATTGAAATGAGTTTTATCTCGTTCAGCCTCTCGTTCATGTTGCAATTCTAATATTTTCTTTTTCTCTTCTGCCGCGGCTTGTTCTGCTTTCCAAACACGTTCCTGATTCTTCATAGTGTTTGGATGCCATGACTTTTTTGTATTCTAAATAATATAAATATGATCAGTATGTATTGTTGATAATGTTTTTTAATCTACCAGGCAGATAGGATAATATCTTAGCCATTTGAATTAAATTAATACAACAAGGCAAATCACTATATAAAATATGATACTACCAAACTACCAAAGCTAATATGTACTACTGTCATTATTTATTCTATTCTTACCAAATCTCCACCTCCCATAGTGTGATATGTTTACTAAAAGTGACGAAATAGTTTAGTAGGTATTTAATTTTATTTCGAAATTACTTTAACTTATATTAAATTGATACACTGTTTCGATGGACGAAAACAGGTCGATAGAAAATTGAAGTTGACTGAACTAAAGAAATGACTTTGATTAGTTAAGAAAATGACATTGGCAGAATTAAGGCTTATGAGCTGCCACTGTATCACAAGGAATATTTAAAATAAATGTGCAAATTTACCCACAAGTCCCACTAGGAGCGCTGACACATGCAAAAAAAAAAAAAAGAGTATTTTCGAGTGAAGTCTGTCAAGTTTCTTTCAAATAACTTATTGTGAGAAAGTTTAGAAATAAATCATCATTTAATGTTTCATCAGTTTCATGGTGTGAGAGGAATAGCATGTCTATTAATAATAAAAAGACAGTATACATCAAATATAGTCGAAAAAAGAACCCTGTGCATTTTGATTATAATATTAGGGGGGAAGTCCTGTCAGAAGTATCTGAAGTCCGTGATTTAGGTGTTATTTTGGATAGCAAATTCACGTTCACCCACCACATTGACAGCGTTGTCAAAAAGTCGCTTCGAATGCTTGGATTTATTAAAAGGAATAGTAAGGGCTTTGGTTTCCGAACTAAAATAGTCCTCTATAATTCGTTAGTACGTAGTCAGTTAGAGTTCGCTGGTGTGGTTTGGAATCCAATATACTCCATCCATTCACAAAGACTTGAGTCAGTACAAAGAGTTTTTACTCGTCATTTAGCTTACATATCCCAAGGTATCTCTCACAGATGTCCCTATAATCAACGGCTAGAGTTTTTTAAGTTAATGTCCTTAAATGACCGCAGAAAAGTCACAGATATAATTTTCCTCAAAAAATGTTTAAACGGCACATTTGCTAGTGAACAAATACTACCTCACCTAAATTTAACTGTACCTTGTAAACTACCGAGAAAGCCCATAACCCGAACATTTAATCTTCCGTTTACAAGAACCAATATTGGTCGTCAGTCGCCAATATTCCGTATCTGTTCCACTTACAACGAATTGAATGCCAAACCAACCAATATCGACATATTTTTTGACTCCCACAGCGCCTTAAGAAATAAGATTGTTAAGAGCCGTGATCTACCGCGCGACAACTCAAATTTCACTCACACAGACGCGCACGCGTGTCCGCATGCACACTGTCTATGTGGTGACGGCGCGCTCGCTCTGAATACTCCGGCCGAACGGTTTTGATCCATTGGAAATTATAAATTGTGTTAAAGTTATTGACAAAAGTATAAATACGAGTATATTTTTTTTTACGATTCGTAGAAGGTAGTATATGATTAGATATAATTTACGTAATACCTTTCGATTCGATATTCCATTATTCACAACAAGGAATAATGAATAAAACAAATACTTAGTTTTTTGTTTTTAAAATAAGACATGATTTTTTTTTGGTAAGTAACGAAACTTTTTAAAAACAAAGCAACATACGAGTAAAAAAAAATCTATAACTTACTTGTGAATAATATATTTTTTGCCATAATGGGGTATTGATTTTTCATATACTAATTGCAGTTTTAGTTTTTATTAAAATCGCTAGCAATTTTCGATATTCCTTTCCTTATAGTTTTGAATATCGTCATCCACGCCTACTTGAAAAATGCCTCGTCTGTATATGTACAACATATATTATCGGGACAACCTTTTAGCGCTAAAAGCAGGACTTTCTAAATTATTTCGTTTCCTTTTTTGTTAAAAAAAACCGACTTCAAAAACTAAAAAGTATAAAATAACAAATATGTAATGTAATACCTCTTATGCGATGTAGCACATAAATAAAATAAAAATGCGACCAATCCAAGCGGGCAAACGTTCGTTAACGGTCATCTCGAATTATAATTTTGTAGTTTATTTTTCTAATAGTTTTATTTCTTTGAGGCTTGGCACCGACTTCACACTTATCAATAGGTAACATACACACAAAAGTATAAATTAGCATCGCATAAAAGGTGTATTAAATTAAATATTTGTTATTTTATACTTTTCAGCTTTTAAAGTCTTTTTTTTTATTACTTTTGAGTGTCACAACCTATCTGGTTGTAAAGGTCTCATCGATACAAATTAATCAAGCCCAAACACGAGGTAACTGCTGTTAGTCGTTGAAGAGTTCCCTCGACTATCTTCCAGGTCCATCATCAGATCGACTCCAAACCTTCATTTAATTATAATGCTTTAAGATAATTAACGAAAAACTTAACAAATGCACTAATCACCCTACGATTTTCTAAAGTTCCTCTCAATTTCTCTAGAATGCCATCATTAGATCCTGGTTTCCTTGACATGGGACCAAACGGCAAGTCCATTCTTTTGAATAAAAAAAGAATTTTAGTAATCGGTACAGAATTGACGGAGATATCGTTGAACATATTCATAAAAAAAAACATACCGGCCGAATTGAGAACCTCCTCCTTTTTGGAAGTCGGTTTAAAATAATGTTGTTTTATTGCTCATTATTTCTAAAACATTATTTGTTATCATAAATGTTAATATTTTTTTTTAATAAATAATTCAAATTATAAAACAAAAATTATTATCGAGTATCAAAACATGTTGATGAGTTATCGCATAAAATTCGTACGCGCCGCAAAGGTCAAACGCTCGGTAGGAGCGATACGTCCTCTCTCTAAAAAGCCTCGCGGCAGACTGATTTGAATTGTTTCGTGCGTCCGATTTTATAGTAGTTTTATGATGATTTTAAAATATTTGTAGAAAAAAAGACAATTTGTTTTAGAGATTTTTTTTTAGTATAATTGTTGTAGAAAATATTCTTTTATTATTTGAGGTAATTTTAATAACGTTTTGAGCATCATTTATCAACGTAAATTACGATTTTCTTGAGTGTGATTTTTACAAATTCTAACTTTATATTTTTTTCGATTTCAATAATAATTATAATAACAATTAAATTTTCCTATGAGTATTTCCTTAATAAGGATCTGGACTTTAAGTTTGTTTAATTTTTAGTGCTAAATTGGTCGAATTACTAGAATCCGAAGGCATGGAAGTTAATGCTAAAAGTGAAATTCAGAAAACATATGTTCAGTTTTCTTGATATATTTTATAAGTTTTCTGTATAATATTGTTTTTCTCTGAGTATTTTTTAGATGACAATATTTCCTTTAATTATTACCTAAAAGCATGTTTATAAAATACGCTTTTCATATAATATGACTAGATCAAAAAGTACAAAAACCGTCAATTATCGAGTTTCGGGTCTTAAATATTTAAATATTTGAGTGCTGATTTTATGTTGTGATTTCTTGTTATTTTTTTGTTTGTATTTTTTTTATCTTCAAGTTTATTTTATATTTTAAGTACTACCTAATTCTGTTTTATTAATACTTGTTTAAATTTATTTTATCTTTTCTTATTGTTTTAAATAGTTTTAAGTAATTGCTTGCACCTACGATTATTAATTTTACTTGTGAACGCTGTGTACACCTGTAATTGGTCTGTACATCTGAATTTTGTTACATATAGACACTATATTTTTAAGAATGTTTTTGGTGTGCCTGTTTTAAAATAAATAAATAAATTAATGCTATTAGGTTCAGCGAAAATTTTAAGAAAATTAAAACGACCTGTCCTTCATAAAAAAATATGCCCAGGCTACTGCAACGCCATCTTGTGAATTTAATGGCCGTTTTAATAGTTTTTTTTTTGTTGGTGTGGCACTTAGCTATGTCTGTGTGCCAATTTCAGGTAATAAAAGGTAGGGAAATATTTTTAACGGAAAATATCGGAGAGGAAAAGGAATTTTGTAAGGTTCAGGAAAGGATATATTATATATATTATAAAAGATGTATTATATATTATTTTTAAGAAAAATAAATAAAATATATATAAATAAACATACACAAACTAAATCTTTATATCATTTTTTAACATAAATGCAGATATCAAGTTATAATATTCAATGGGATTCATTACTAAACAAGAAACACAAGTAGGAAGGGAAACATTTTGGGAAACAAGAGAACGGAGAAAGGATGAACGATCATGACGGGGACAGGAAAAGAATACGTGATCTAAAGAGCCAACATCATCTCCACATTCGCAAAGGTTACTATCCACAATATGCAACTTAGCAAGGTGAGAAGGAGTACAAACGTGACCAAGCCGCATGCGAATTATCATGCTCGTAATTAGTTTAGAGCCCTTTATTTTAAAAAACCATGGTTTGACTGGGACTGAGGGCTGAATTGAGGCATAAACCTTGCCCTTTACTTGAGAGCTCTCACTCCAAAGAAGTTCCCAGGAGTGTCGAAGATAATCTTTAGGGAGGCTGACAAGATCATGGCAGAATTTTTTATAAGGGAATGTGTCACCATTCTGCACCGCTTGTTTGGCTAGTTGATCAGCTCTTTCGTTTCCTTGGATTCCAGAGTGACTTGGAATCCAAGCAAAGTGTACCGTATAGTTACTCTGAATACATTTGTGCAACTGTTTTCTTATATCAAATACAATGGGGTAGAAGGGTTTCATTTTGAATGTAAACTTTTCAATAGTTTGTAACGCACTTCTAGAGTCACATAATATGAGGACATTTTTAAGTTTAGTAATTAAAACGTACTCTAATGCTTTGAGCAGACCAAAGCATTCACCAGTGAAAACTGATGTTTCAGGAGGAAGTTTTACCATCTGAATGACTTTATACTGAGAATGAAATATACCAACTCCCACACAACTAGACCGGGTCTTTGATGAGTCCGTAAAGATATAATGAAAGTTTATCCAATTTTCACCAACGGCAGCATTAAATTTTATGTCAGCTCCTACATCACTTTTTTCTATCCCTAAATTATAATGCACTACAGGGGAGATAAGTAGGGGTTCAAATGTTTTGCACTCAAATAAAGGAAGAGTAGCTGACCTATGTGTACTCACTGGTATAGAATTAAACTTCCTGAGACTTTTAACTAAACACGGAATATCTTTGTGTCGCCAATAGGATGAAGTTTGAATAAAATAATCAAGTTTTATTAATTTTGAATGAAGCAAATGGTTAGAAAACTGCATCGATTTAAATAAAAATCGGTCAGATAGATATTGCCTTCTCAGGTGTAATGGAGGGTCACCTACTTCCACCTGTAAGGCATTTAACGGACTTGATTTCATGGCTCCAGAAATGATTCGGAGAGCTTTCGACTGTATCCTATCTAACTTTTCAAGACCCTTTCTGTTACCATCTTCAAGGAGGAATGTTCCGTAATCAAGTATGCTTCGGATTATTGCATTATAAAACAGTTTTAAACTAAAAGGGTGTGCCCCCCACCATACTCCAGAAAGACACCGCATCGCATTCAGTTGACGTTCGCATTTTTCAACTACAAAGTCAAAATGTTGTTTGCCAGAAAGTGTTTTATCTAAAATTAATCCTAGAAATTTAACATGATTTTTCACAGGAAGGTTTATGCTATTATAAGTAACTGTTGGGGATGGAAAATTACGTTTTCTTGTAAAAACTACTACAGTGCTTTTTTCTATTGAAAGACTTAACCCATTAATTTGTAACCATTGCTGTAAAAGACTTAGGGAGGCGGTCAAAGCATCACATGCATCTGATATGTTATTGTGAGTAGCATAGATTAAAAGATCATCAGCATATTGTAAAACATCAGCAGATTTTTGTAGAGATGATTCTAGATCATAAGAATAAATATTATAAAGCAAAGGTGACAATACTGACCCCTGCGGAAGGCCTTTGAACACTGTTCTTGTTATTTTCTTATCACCGCAAAAAAGAGAAATAAATCTAACTGATAGCAGATTTATGATAAATCGTATAATCAAGGTAGGGACGTTTAAATTAATTAGTTTGCGTTTAAGGACAGATATAAGAACATTGTCATACGCACCTGTTATATCTAGAAAAGCGCCAACAACCGACTCGTTTTTTGAGAAAGCTATACGAAGGTCAGTAGTAAATACACTTAAACTGTCAGTTGTGCTTTTTCCTTTACGGAACCCGAACTGACTGCCTGCTAGTAATTGCTTGTTTTCTATATACCATTCTAAACGATTTTTAACTAGGTGTTCTGCAATTTTAGTAAGGACTGAAGATAGCGCAATAGGCCGGTATGATGATATATCATTTGAATTTTTATTTGGTTTGAGGATCGGTAAGATTTCTTGGGAACGCCAGGATTCTGGAATATTTCCAGAAACTAAAATGGAATTAATTATTTGTAGATAATATGATATTGTACTATCACTACAATGTGATAAGAATACCGATGGAATACCGTCTTCTCCTGGGGCAGAGTCTTTTAAGCATGTTAATACTCCTTTCAATTCGAGCAACGAAAAGGGAGAATTCAAAGATGAATGATTATCAATATTTAAAGGAATAGAGTTGGGGTAGATTTGATCATACTCTGGAGCTGATGCTGGAGCTAATTTGTCAAGAAAACTGTTACTAAGAGATGGAGGTAATTGTGTGAAGGAAGGAGTATCACTAAAGGCTTTTCTAAATCTCTTAATACTGCGCCAAACTTCTGACGGGCATGTGTTGGGTGATAAAGACATACAAAATGACCTCCACCCCTGAAGTTTCTTATCTCTTAGAAAAATCCGTGTATCTTTAATAATATCTCTAAGGTCGTCCAAATTTTTATCTGACATGTCCTCAGCATATTTTTTTTCAGCTTCCTTTCGCTTCCTAACTGCATCAGCACACGAAGAGTCCCACCATGGGGGCATAGGAATTTTATCGGAAGGAATCTTATTAAGAGGGAAACCTTGATCTGCTACTTCTACTAGGCACATCGCTAAAGCTTTTGAGCAATCACTTTCTCCACCCTGAGTAATTTGAGGGAGCTCAGCAACTTTAGCATCAACAAGTGTTTTAAATTTATTCCAGTCTGCGTTTTCGATTCTATACTTTAGTCTAGGAAGTCTTTTCGGTATTTTAATTGATTTTATTGAGGAAGTAATTACTAAAGGAAAGTGGTCACTTCCAAAGGTGGAAGAGTAACGGGACCAAGATAAAGATGAAGCCAATCCAGGGGAGCATATGGATAAATCCACAGCACTAGCACTTTCACCTGCATTAGTTCTACGAGTAGGTTCGCCATTATTTATAATACACAGATTATGATCGTCTATAATTTCTAATAGACGGATCCCCTCTCGTTTTGTCTCACCACTTCCCCAACACTGATGGTGACAGTTAAAATCGCCCATTACTAAAAATGGCCTACGAAGGGATGACAACATGTTGCTAAGTTCTTGTAGGGCATTGTTATTAGCAGTAGGAATGTAAGTGGAAACGTAAGTAATATTATCAACAATTATCCCAACAATATCAATATCGGAACATGAAAGGAGAGAAACACGGGAAAATGGGGTATTATTTTTAATCAATATGGCCACACCGCCATATCCGTCAGCACTCAGCTCTGTCATTGCGAATACAAACATAACCGGGAATAGCAAATAATTGATTATTTTTAATCCAAGTTTCAGATAATGCCACAATCTTTGGTTTAAATTTATTTAATAAGTAGATTAAGTCAGTTTTTTTAGGAATTACTGATCGGCAGTTCCATTGAATTATTGTGTCCATCTTTTTGGTTTTTATGTAATAATAAACTACTTATTCGCTCTACGTGGTACGGTTCAAAAGATGTATTTTTATTTAGTAACATTTTAATAAGGTTTATAATAACATCAACAACCTGCTCATTCTCGTTCTGTTTCATTTTCATTTCGGAATGTTCCTTGGATAAAGCACACCCATTTGCCAACGATGGGGGTTGAAACTCCCTAAGAAGGGCGTTATGAGCTGCTCTGTCATAACCTTGTGCTGACTTGGGAGGAGCACGGGGTTTAAGAAATACTGTCTTTTTATATGATGAAGTTGTAGGTACAGGTTGTGAGCTGAAGTATGAATTATTATTGGTGTGAGTATCATGAGATGTAACAGAAGTGAGAACATTAGCATAGGATTTTGAAATGGCTGGGTGCATTTTGCTCGCTTCCGCATATGAAACACAGGAATGAGCCATAGTGTGTTTAATGTTTTTTTGCCTCTGAAACTCAGGACAAGTCTTATCTGTAGCGTAATGAAATCCAGAACAATTAACACAAGATGCAGAATCCTCTTCCAGTAAACAAGTTTCACCTGAGTGATTTTGACCACATTTAAAACATCTCGGGACAGCCGCTCTGCATTGATTTTTGGTGTGGCCAAAACGGCAACAACGGAAACATTGTATAGTGGGATATATATAAGTTTCTACTGATAGTGCATTATAACACATATAAATTCTTTTCGGTAGAGTTTGGCCATCAAACGTTATAACTACTGTTTGGGAGGGTTTCCAGGTATAGGATCCATTTACTTGAACTTTGTAATTAAGACGTCTAACTTTCAATATTTTGCTTATGGGAGTTGATATACTTTCAGTAATTTCTTCCTCACTCCATTCAGATGGGATACCCCGGACCAAACCCATACGTGTGACATTAAAAGTGGGTAGAAATGCTTTAAATTTATTCAGAGACAATAATTCACTATTGATAAATACGTTAGCAGCCACAGGTTTTGTAAAAGCTACAACACACTTATTCCTACCAATTCTCTTGACACTGCCGGGAACAATATTCATAAATTTGTTATTTTTAAGGAAATTTCCAAACGCAATAGGGTGAAGAATGGTGCCACTGTTTTCAGTACTGGTAATACGCTGAACATGAACTATGTAAGGCCCTGTATCGGAGGCCTGGTACTCCTTCCTACCTACACTAACTGGTTGGGAAGTTTGATCTGACTATAAAGTTTGACAAACAGAAATTTCAGAGGGTTGGGAATGTGGAACTGGTGTATCATTATTTATTAAGGAGTCAGATTTAATTTTATAACGCCTTTTACGTGAGGCCCTGACTTTACCTGAGGCAGATGCATCAGTTTCCCTTCCACTTGCTGTGGCTATAGACCCATCAGTGTCCATACCACTCATGTCTAAATTAGATGTTGATATGGTAACATAATTACCTACAGGGGGACTTAAGCCAGGGCCTAAATCCCCCACATCTGCTATAGGCGGGTCGTTCATACGACCCTCAAATAGACTTCAACTATGCTACGAATATTTACAAAAACTTACCTAAAATCAGGAAAAATTTACACAAATATAATATAAGATACGCTACAAAGAAAATATATTTACATAGGAGCCTCAACTGAACCAATTATCTACTTAAAATTTAATTATGAAAAATTGCCAAGAAAAAATACACCCGGTCAAACCGAAATTTCCCGCGCTTTTCGTTTTAATAGTTATATAAGGTACAAGCATGAAGTTGTAGGTAAAACATGGAGCCCACACTTCGAATACCTACTTGAAGCATACCTATATGTATCACTATCGCGTCTCTGTGGGCAGGCTCTCTCTTTCTAACTAAGGTAACCTCTAGAAAGAGAGAGTCTGACTAAAAAGAAAGATCGGCCCACAGAGACGTAGGTATTTGACTCAAGCTGTTGTTCCAAGTTTGGGCTCCATTCTTTATTACAACTTCATAGGTACTACAAGCGAGTAAAGTTGATGAATACTTCCGAGGCGCTATTGATTATCAATAGCGCCTCGGAAGTATTCATCAAGCCGAGGATAGTAATCATCGATACACGCGTGTACCATACAACGTTTTTCAACACACTTGCGAAGAAATTCATAATAAAATAACATTTTTCGCTAAAAATAAACAGTTTTTCTATTCGCGCGCATCCAACACAACAATGGTGATCGGCCAAAGACTAAAAGAATATACATATAAAAAAAATAGAATGAATGAATCATAGAATAAGGATCACGACCAGGATTCTCTCTGGGAATGAATTAATGGAGTCGACCTTAGATAATCTATAGAGAGAATCCTGGTCGTGATCCTTATTCTATGGAGTCGACCATAGACCTACCAAAAGTAAGGCAACATCATAGAATAAGGATCACGACCAGGATTCTCTCTGGTCTCTGGGCAACATAGTTGAAGTCATAGAATAAGGATCAAAACCAGGATTCTCTCTGGTCTCTGGTTGAAGTTTGTTTATAGAATGTATGGACACCAGAGAGAATCCTGGTCGTGATCCTTATTCTATGGTATGGACACAATTTTTTTGGTATCGAAACTTTTTTAAAAACAAAGCAATTTAAAAAAACAATCTATAACTCACTAGTGAATAAAACGTGTCATTATTCAACTGTTTTTGCACAAATAAGAGCCCCTTTATGAGCAAGTGTGTTGAAAAATTATTTCATATAGTACACTCTGCCTAAACCTCAGACAGATTTATCAATCACTATGAAAAAACGAGAGATGAATATCAACCGGTGTGTCTCTTTCTTTTAGGGCGGTATACCATAATAATTAAAAATTAAATAACAAAATCGGCGTGATTCAAAGTTTATTCATAGCAACCCTTAATAGGGAGCCTGTTCGACATCTAGTCTATACTAATATTGTATTAGATGTCGCACAGGCTCCCTCCCTGTTCGACATTTACAAACAACTACTAAAATGATTTGAAAAATTCTGTCACTGCTAGATAGTTTTCTTTATGCCACGGGAATGAGAACTACCTACGCGGGAAAAACCGCGGGGCACTGCTAGTTATTAATTAAATAGACGGTAGACTGCAAAGATACTTATTCTTGTACGTTACATAATTTCAATTTCAGGTTATTGTTACATATAAGTATGTAATGTAAGTACTTACAATATACTTACCTACTTAATAAGTAAATATATAATTTATAGAATAAGACTAGGTATATACCTAGGTACTGAATTATCTCTGCACAGGGACCTAAGTACCAAATTTAATTAATATTATTATTATAGGCAGTTATCGTATTACGTCGTTGGTTATATTTATATCATAATCATTAGGTAGGTACCTAAGTAAGTTTAGATTTTCGTACATTTTCATATACTTATGTACTTATTTTGTATTGATGTATGATGTAGGTAAATTACATAAGAAGGTAAGTAAGTATACTTTTATACAACAATAATTACTGTCTGCCTCAATATTGCGATAAGCAGCGCATAGTTAGTTTTTTACTACATTAATTAGGTAAGTACTTAAATATTATATTCATACTTATAATTTTATTTTCATAACGTAGGCAGCTTTTTTCAGAGGAATTGTACAAAATTCGATAAGTATAAATAAAATAAAACTCAACAAAGCCCATATTGAAACGAGCAATGAGTGATGCGGACACAGAGGCGAGGGGAGGGGTGTGAGAGGTAGGGGGGACGGAACACAACGCGGGTCAGTTGCGGTCGCGTTGAGGAAGGTTGAATCGGGCGCACGAGCCGCGCGGCCTCACACGCCGGTTTCGAACGTTCGTCGACCGAGCGCTGCGCGTGTCGACTCCCCTCCCCTCCCCACCCAATATCGCCCCGCATTCGTCTCTCGGCTCGGCCGGCCACCCTCTTTACTTATTTCATGTTCAGTATTCTTTACATATATTTTTTACGCCTATTAATACATTTTCACCTATTTTCCTTCTATTTAATACTCTGCCCTAACTGATGCAATCATAGAAATGGTTAGCATAAAGCAAAAGTTGGTCTGTTAACTTCCCACGGATCGCGTCTTATAAAGTAAAGTTATTTTTAATAGGGTTTTTTTTGGGAATTAGCAGTATTTTTCAAATAGTAAAAAGGAAAGACAGCCTTTGTATCAAACTGTTGCATTACAACTTCTATAAAAAACGAAATACAATTGATCGAACGGGTAATCAATTGTAAAATATGTAGGTACCTACTAAGTTGGTACTTACCTACTTAGAGCTTTGACTAGAACAGGTTTTTTTATATACTTATACTTATTTACAATTTAGTCGGCCAACTGTGTCTGCGAACAACTGGTTATATCATTTATAATATTACATTGTTGCATAGGTAGGTACCTACCTACCTATGCAACAATGTAATATTACGAGGATTGATATGGCTAAAATTCTTGGCTAGCTAGAATACCTACATTGCCTACCTAATATTTAAGAAAGAAATCTGTACTCAGGGACTTACAAAAGAATAAAATATAGGTAAATGGTCCTGTAGATTGAGAAAGTTATAAAAGACTGTCGGCGAGAATGCAAAAAGATAGTAAGTAGGTACATAATACTACTTATATGTAAGTACTTACATTTTTTTATTATTTATCGGAGATCCGAACCCTATTTCTATTTTATTATAGCAGGTAAAATAAAATAAAAACAAATGCTGTCCGAATTTGTATTTTAAAATAAGTAAGAAAGTACTTACATACATAATTTATTACAAATTTATGGTCATTTCATTCAAATTAGTATTAAAATAAAAATTAAAACATTAACATTTTAGTACCTATGTAAGGCTTTACGCAAGTGTAATAAATTAGAAAATAAATTCGATGCGAATTACGCCTAACATTTACGAGGATTGTTCGCAGGTCAGGTACCCATTATTTGTTTAAAGTTCCAAAAGCGGTGCAGTAACCCCTCCGATTTAAACCATTGATATCCTTGATTTGCGCGCATTGATATCCTTTCTCCAGTAAGACCCACACCCACAATCAATTCATTTCTTAGCAACTTTTACTGTTAAGGACATAGGTAAGTACATACACAATCGATTTCTAGTTAGAAATAATGAACACTTTTTTTTTCAAAATTTCCTGGTTTGATACCAGTGGCCATAGTGTGTAATATTTTAACCTACGATCTATGAATGCAGATTTTATTTTTACTAAAATTTATGACATGGTTTCTAAAAGCAGATCTTTGTAGCTCTTATAGTTGCAGACTTCCCCCCACTGACTGTTCTATTTGGGCCACCCTGATCGGATCAGTAGTTTTTGAGATTACGGGTCGAGGCTCAATTAAAGAAACTACTACTACTAACTGTCCCATTCAGAAATTATCAAGTAAAATATTAGGTAAATATACCTACAGCATTATGTTTGTCCACATCAACCACAACCCAAGATAGTTTTATATTCCTGAACAAATTGTGAAAACACTTTTTTTACCCATACCCTATAACCGGATGGGTAACATCGTAGTTCACGCTTTTCTAGGTACTTAATTTCAGAATTATGATTTCGTTTTTTAGACACAGTTTTTTAGTTTATAATTAATATATTGTTAGATAAAATAAAATAATTCTTATAGGTACTTATAATTATTTCATAAGGAGTAGTGTGCATTGAAGGTAGGTAAATCACTACATATAAAACAAAGTCGCTTTCTCTGTCCCTATGTATGCTTAGATCTATAAAACTAAGCAACGGATTTTGATGCGGTTTGTTTTAATAGATAGAGTGATTCAGTGGAAAGATTTTAAGAATAATTTTATCCCCATATTCTTACGGGAACGGGCACTACGCGGGTGAAACCGTGGGGCGCCGCTAGTAATAAAATAAACGAATATGACTACAATGTTCGATATTCAGGTTGAACAAAGAACGACGTAGGTAGCTGCTATAGCTAGGTCGGGTTAGAACAAAATAACTTTTATTTTTTTTTCTGAGCTAATGTATGTACCTATGTACTATCTGCCAACCTATCTAACCCATACCTATCTATTTATATGATAATAATATTCTTTTTTACAATAGCATACTCGCTATGTAATGTACCTATCTCAAAGTAAATTACGTTGCCCTATACCTAGGTACCATAGATAGATAGATAGAGTACAGCTATAGGCTTACAAAGACATACAAAATACAAAAATACCGTGTTATACCCTACATAAGTAGATATAAAGTAAGTAAACAGTGCGGGAAGAGAGACGGGAAGGTGTAGACTATGCTACGCACGCGCACTGTGCCGAGAGTTCACACGCGCGCTGTGAAACCGCGGTGGGCCTCCACGTGTTTCCCGCCTCTCACTCTTTGCCCCTCACTCTACTCGTGGGTCGGACATTCCATCCAACCTTCAACGAACGCGCGCAGTCTATATTATTTTAGCGTATGGTATAATTTATACGTATTTATATTACATTTAAATTAAAAGATAATGATATTTGTACATATTCATATCTTCATTTATGAAATTAATGACTTTAAGTAGGTACATTGGCTAGGTATTAAAAATAAAAAAAAATATAAATTTATTACAAACTGGCTTAACTAACGGATACCCGGGCGTGTGCCACTAGATAACATATAAATTGAAAATGAAAAAAAATATTATAAAAACAATCATCGCAACATCGCCATTCTAAAGGAACCACATAGGGGCACATCGGTGGTATGGCAACAAAGTACTTATTACTAATTTTAATTAAAAACCTTCTCATTTACCCACCATCCAGCTATGTTACTTATTTCTTTAACACACCCTGTATAATATTGACTTTTATTCTTACCTACAGAATTGGATAAGTAAGTATGAGTGTTTCGAAGTTATTTTTTGACTTAATTGGCTTGCTTGTGCACTTAACTAAGTATGTATATGAAACTCGACAGATTTAACCAGTTTTGGGTTCATTCTCTAAGATAGCCAAAGATGGAGCGAATAGCATACTAATTTTCATTTTTAAATACATATATTTTTGCTAGATGGATAGTTTTTTATTTAATTGAACGTTTATATCTCAGGATTCAATTTATCGAGGAAGGTTAAGGTGCGTCTGGACTACGTAACTAAACATGTTATATTATATTTTTTTTTAGGTATAATTGTTTAGTGCTTGACACATTACAATTCTTTTGACAAAAATATTTAAGTAAGTATTTATAATTTTAAATAATGTTTATACACGTAATAAGTTTTCAGGTTACAGCTAATAGGTACTTTATAAAATTCTGATAACACACTAACTTGATACACACAGTAAGTAGGTATAATGCTATCCAAATTATTGTGGAGTATGCATGCATAGATAGCTTGAAGTAAGAGTGACTTATAGTAATTATGTTTTGATAGGTTTTTTATTTTTATTATAATGAATACAATTAAGTCGCTCTCGCTGTCGCGTATGACTTGTAAACGTTAACATTTCGCTCCACCCGGCTCGGTCGCCGCATTCGGTTGCCGACTGCCGGTCGAGTGAGCGTCTTGCTGATTACGAGTGAGCGCTTTGCTACAAACCTTGTGCGTAACCTACATCAACATTGACGCCATTGTACCTATATCGTTAGTAAAATCATCATTGAAGATGATAGGTAAGAAACCTTTTTATTAATTTTATCAAGGGACTAACTTGTTTATTAAAAAACATTTTCAAATTAACAATTTTTTATACATCCAAAAAAAAATGCATGAATGTGCTAGGTTCATTATACCTATACTTACCTAGATTCATTATTTTCCAACATGTCATTTTGATAACAGGTTTTAGAACATTATTTAGGTACTCGATCTTTAGAGTTTAAATTGAAACAGAGGATAAAATAGTCTATGTACATGTAGGTACATGTCACTCACCTATATATCTAGATAGGTAGGGTAGGTGTAGATACTACTCGTATACCTACCTACGTTAGTTAAAGGCGAGAAAAGTTGAATATTCATTTGTTTATCTGGTGTATTGAGTGCGTTAGTACTTGATTGCGTTTAATGGAACTATTTGGTCATAGGTAGGTACATTAATGGAAACTTGAGTTTTTATTAGTAAACAAGATCCTAAAAGTAGCTTATATACCTACCTATGTGACTTCTTCAAATATTCTATAGTATAGATGTAATATTAACGTAAATACCTATGTAGGTGTATTATTGAGTATGTATCTACCTATCTACTTCCTACAAATGCAAGATTATTTATCTAGGTACCTATCTTTCAAGTCAAACCACTCGTTTCGTTTTATTAAAACGCAATAGGTAGATCCATTTAATATAGGTACTTAATGATTTCTTGATATATACACCCTGTATAAAAAAAACATGATTAGCACCTATTAAAAATAATAATTTAAGACGCTCAGTAATAATATTATTAATACATGTTCCTTTTATATTAATAACCTACAAAATAATATAAAGTCACAGTGTCGTGAGGCAGGGCAGGGGGAGAGGAATAATATTAGCAGGCAGTCAGTACGGACGAATGCCGGGGTCGGCGGCCCAGACACGTGGAGGCCTGCACCGCGGCTTTCACGCGCCGAAACCACAGTGCAGGCCTCCACGTGCTATCAGAGGACATTCACTCGGCATAAACTCCGCTCTCCTCAACCCGCGCTTACCCTCTTGTGGCCGTATTATGTTGGTGCATCCTGATATTCCTGATCGCTGCATGCCATACGCAACAGACAGTGTACTGTGAACGGTCGTCGCGTTGTTACGTTACCCTTTATCGTTGACCAACTTAACTTTAAGTTTATTAGATACTTTGATATGGAATCTCAAGTGAGTTTATTTCCTCCCTCAGGTGAGGAGGAACGCGTACATCAGTGCGGTGAATGTGGACTGACCCTTTCCACTCGGAGTGCTCTCACGGCTCACGCACGTTCTCATCGTTCCAATGCTGATGCTCACCGATGTGATGTTTGTCACAAAACATTTGCTGTCCCAGCGAGACTGGTGCGCCACTACAGGACTCACACAGGTGAAAGACCGTTCGAATGTGAATATTGCCATAAGATGTTCAGCGTAAAAGAAAATTTACAAGTTCATCGTCGCATTCACACTAAGGAGAGACCATACAGGTGCGGAGTTTGTGATGCAGCATTTGAACATTCCGGAAAGCTTCATCGTCACGCCCGCATTCATACAGGAGAACGCCCCCACGCGTGTCCCCATTGTCATAAGACTTTTATTCAATCCGGACAATTAGTTATCCACCTCAGAACCCACACGGGTGAAAAACCATATCGCTGTCCGGCCCCAGGTTGCGGAAAGGGCTTCACATGTTCCAAACAATTAAAAGTACATTCCCGTACCCACACCGGAGAGAGACCGTATACCTGTGAAATTTGTCTCCGAGATTTTGGATACAATCATGTATTAAAACTACATCGCACTCAACATTTTGGTGAGCGTTGTTATCGCTGTACAGTTTGCGATGGCACTTTTAATACCAAAAAACAAATGGATGCTCACATTTACAAAGAACACGGAGCAGATACATCGCGAACCCCGCAACTTCCACCTGTCACCCCACTTGTAAATGGTGATATAATGTGTGACATAGTAGAAGCAGCGCTGCAACAACTACCTCCAACTCCTCCGAGCTCGCCTCCTTCACCACAGAGCCCTTCGACTGCATCAGCTTGTACTGTGCCGGTCCCTACTCCTTCGGCATTCACACCGGCGCCGAGCTTACAATATATATTCGCTCCCTCCTCTCTACCACCAAGGAAAAGAAAACTGATCCCCCAACCTGAAAATGAAATATTACCCGCGGTACGTCACACCTCAGTGATACAGTTCGCGCCAGCAGCAGTCGCTGATTCCTAATAAATGTAACCATATTATTGTGTGATTTAGATACTTATAATTTCTTTCTAAGTACCATACCGCTTAAGCAATAAAAAAATAGACTATTTGAACACGATAATATTATGAATACATAAATTTAAATTCTAAGTTTAAATAAACGTAATTAAGTAAGTATGTAACTAATAATATAGACTAAGTAAAATTATTGTTAAAAATTGCGTATTATCTTTAAGCTTAATAATAAAATTCCAAAAAGACTTATAAAAATATTTCGGTTCAATAGTATTTGTATTGTCATTTTGCTAAATTTGGTAGTTTCTTTTTCTAAGATTGTTTATATCTTAGATTAGATGATGGTAGTAATTCCTAAAGCTAATGTAGCGTGATGTGTCATGTATGTAATAAATATAACATTAAAGAACTTTTACTTAAATTTTGTTTTTTTTTTTTTATGTCAACCACTACACCTGAGAGATCCAGCGTGAGTGCAAAGCTTAGCAGTACACACATACTATTGTAAACTCAATTTAAATTCTAAAACATACAAAAACATTCTATAATGTAGTGCCCGATGGACCAAACGAAACAGGTTTGTTACGTGAATGTGACTGACTGAATCTTCTGTATCTTTATTTGTTTTAGTTTTCGGCTTAATATTATTTCTTGACATGCGTGTGGACTAGAACCACAATGAACCAGAATCTACGAACTCAGCAAACGATAATTTACGAACACGAAGTGTGCCTTCGAAAGTTAGAATATTTTCTGACGACTACGAAACTAATGATAAAACCATTTTTTATTGCTATAACTTGGCGAGACCGAACATAAGTTATAACATAAGTATATAACATAAGTTTTATAACATGATATATAAACTCATCCATAAAATACACCCTGTATATGTGAGTAGAATATGTATGTAAAGCTAGAGAGAGACATCCCCGCACACTTCGAATGGGTTGCTACATTTTGGAACTAAAAAACGTTAGCCAATCTACCAACGGTAGCGTGTCGGGAAATTCACATCAACACCTTTGTCTTGTGAACGCGATAATTGTAAAACTTTTATACATAAAGTTCTAGCTAGTTCTAGCTCTATCCTGCATAACAAAAAAACGTTTTTCAAAAAAACGTCGAATGCTAAAAACATTTTGGGAAATCTCTTATCTGTACAAAACTAGTTTATGTTTACAATTTCTTAGGTTACCGTTGGGTTTTATTTGTAGTAGAAATAAATTCGTCCAGCCAGATTATTAACTTTGGTTTTGTCGTTTCAACATTGGCTTCGCATTTGTATGCCACCCACAGACTATGTAGGGTAGAAGTATCAGGAGGACCATCTCAGTGTATTAAAAAGTGTCCATTGAAAAGGAGCAAATTAATGTGGCGCTATAATAGCAAGTTTAAGAATTTTAAGTAGAGAGCGCCACAATTTATTATAGTTCATAAGGTCGTGGCCCCATGTCTACGGGTGTGGCGCCGTCCGCCGTGCCACGGTACACCGTGCGCGGCGTCACGATCGGTGTCAACCATTATTTTTAATTTTTATCCCGATAGTCCTCTTTTGACTTGTCCCAGAGAACGGGGCGTGTTTCCAGTACTAGCGAAATCTAAGTCTGCCATTTTATGTAAATAAAAATAATACGTGCGTATTATGCAACAGCAAATCACAAACTGCGCCGCGCCGTAGCGCGGCGGACGGCGCCGCACTGTAGACATGGAGTCACGGCCTAAGAGAATATAGTAAGTAATTTTTTATCTTCACTCTGTTTGTAACTGTTAAGGTATAAGTTGGTGGCCGACTGCAGACCGCAGCAGCAGACCACACGAAGCCGCGCCACTACTGGTTTGTATGAATCTCTATGAAATAACATTCGAAGTGGGCTTCATGAAGCTAGCTTCGCGTCGCCGAGCAGCAGACGGGACAGCGTTCGGAACTTGAAGTGGACTAACTATCGTACCAGGGGCGTAAAATTATCGTACATGTCTATTATATGGCGTAAAATTATCGTACATTTTAGGATAATGTCTATTATAGATAAATAAATCATATAAATTGTAATATTGATATGCATGCAAGTATTCTATAGTTTATCTTTTTTAAACCACCGCTGTCAAATCAACAGAACACTGAAACCCAAATGTTTTACACGTGGTATACAGACCTGAACTGATTCCCTTTCCACTTTAAGTTCAATAAACGCGCCAAGCTTAAAATTCACTCAGACAAAATTTCACTGTTCCCATGCAAGTTGGGTATGAAACACGAAAAAATTTTGTATTTATAAAGAAGAAATGGATATGAATGGGTAGTGAAATAAAAAATGAAAGAGTTTCTTTTATATATCAATATACACTTATACTAACCAATAAGAAAGCGTGTACAGCAGGCGCTGGATAAAGTTACAGTATCGGCAGTGGTGAAACTTAGTAGAGCGGATCGTAAGGACCAATAGGAATAGAGAACTTGTATTTCCCGGTATTTTCCCAAGATTTTATTGGACAAAATAAAATCATGCTACTGCGATTTAGACTATCAACGCATGAGTGAAATAATATAAATTCTCAAATTTTGGATCATGATAGAAATTATCGTACAATCTGCGTACGATAATAATATGCTATCGTACATCGTACGTAGGCACAAAATTATCGTATGTGTACGATAATTATCGTACGGTTCCGAACGCTGAGACGGGAGCGTCGCCCGACCGCAGATCAGTAGTGAAGCTGGCCATAGACATGTACATCAGACCATAGATTAAATCAGCGGTCACACAGTGAGCGATGAACTATCGGCAAGTTTCTCGCCCAAGAAAAGGACAGTGAATGTACATTCCATGTAAACGAAGGATTAAATTAAAATTAATTATGGATAAATTAAATTGAATAGAATAATTGTTAATTGAAGAAACAGTAAACTAATTACTTGATATTTTCATTTTCAAGATCATTTAATCCGTAAACGAAACCTTTTTTGAATTGAATTTTGATCGAACGTTCTCTCAGTTGTCTGACAGAGTCATGTCATGTCTGACTATTTTATTCGCTCGACGTTATATTTATTTTTTTATTTTCGTACAATTTTAAATAGTACAAACACGGATACGTAGAAAAGTAGCAATTGTTGGTTTTGTACCGTTGCGTTGCGTTTGTACCAACAACACAAGAAGTCGTGTCGCAACAACTGCCTCAATGTTCGGCTGAATAATCACTACTATTAACAAAGGCGAGTGCGAAACGAACAGATACACCGACCTCCGTGCCAACTGTGCCCTCTTCTGCTACACGTGCCCCTTAGCAGAAGATCCCGCAGGTATCCCGCCGGCCGCTCCGCAAACCAACAAGCCTCATCTGGTGCGTACTATCCAGGTTAAGAGCGTAGCTGCACCTAAGAAACAGCAAGTAACAGTCAGTGCAGCGGAGAAAGTCGACGTGGATAGCTTCACCCTGGTAGAGGAAACTTCGACCGAATCCGTCCCGTAACCGACGTGGTACCGCCCCTTCTACAGTAACAGAGGTCACTCTACGTGTTGTGGAGATGGAGCCCACCGTATCGGTTACTTCAAGTGCCTACGAACGAATTACAGGGACATGTTCCTCATATTATTATATGTGCGCGTGGTTTGGAAGACTGAGTGCTTAAAACAAAGAGGTTTACAGAAAGTTAACATTAAAAAATATGCTTTATTAATAAATTATTTGTGTTAGTTGATTTAAAATTAAAAATATTTGTGTGAAAATCTTTTGCAGTTTTTATTTACTATACTTATATATTAAACACAACGAACGAAGCTATGCGAATCTATGCCTTGCTTATTACACCTATAATATTCCTTGAGAATCGACGATTTCAGAAATATCTACATACATTTTTCACCTAGATAGATGTGTATTATAAGATTTATGAGTCAAATTTCACCCGAGCGAAGCCGGGTTTTCATCAAGTAATTATATAATATGTGCATCTCTTTTGTTTACACGGAATGTATGTTCACTGTCTTTTTCTTGGGCGAGATACTCGCCGATAGTTCATCGCTCACTCAACGTCAGACATCTTGTTTCACGGAGCACTCGGAACTTAGAGTAGAAAGCCAAACGGAGCGAAAACTGGGAGGCCTTCCCCTCTGTCAAAGGTATAAGCCCATGGGCATTCTGTTTTATAAAAACTAATTTTAAACTAATTTTTATAAAAATAAAAAAAACAATTAGTCGGAAAATGTCCGATACAGAAAACGAAACTGCTCTTTTTGAGCGTCTTTTACAATACTGAGTGCACTGTTACTGAGAATAAATCAGCTAATATTTTTTTATTTTTATGATCCTTTCGAGTTGCGTCCCATATTATTGGATGGTGCGAAAGCGTCAACGTGTGGACAGATCGCGAACATTGGCGCAGATTCCTTTGATGAAACCGACACGAGCCGGCTAACTACCAACGCCCGCCCCAACGTTCCAATCCAACGGGCCAATGCCATTTTCTAGATCCACACGTTGGACGAGTAGCGTTGGGGCCAACATTGGGGCCAACGTGTGGAGCCGCCTTACCCTCTATACCACAGCCATGGACATAATTTTCAATAGAAACTTAAAGTACCTAATAAATGTTTCATTGAAATAAATGAATTAATAATTCATTGATCAATTTAATTATAGGTAGCGGCACGTAAGTTTAGCGCTGAGCGAAACGTAGAGGGGATAGCTGCGCATGTGTACAGTAGCGAACAAAATACAATAACTTATAACTCAATCACAATTACTATAACTACTTAAACAAATATTTTTAACAACATATTTTATTTAAATAAATAGTAAGTCTATCATGCACGAAATGTGGATGATATAAGGTACTGTTGCGCGCGCTAACATTAATAATTACCTACTTAATATAAAAGTTAACTTAAACTTTAATATTAAGTTGTATAGTATTGACCATCTACTAAAAATACACTAATAAAAAACCAAAAATATCAAACAAACTTGAACTTAAAAAAAACTATCCATGAACGGCAATAATAATATACTTTAGAACGCGACTGTTCATTCAGATGTCCGCGGAGTGTGCTATCGTCGCCACGATCCCCCGCCGGGGACGGAGTACGGCCGACTAGCCAACCGGCGCTACGCACACACTCCCCTCATCCCTCTAGCCCCCCTGTGATACCTTATTTTTGACTTCTGCGCAATAACGGTCAGCGCTAGAGTTTCGTGCCGCTACTTATACTGCTGCTGCAACAATAAAACCTATGAATAAAACACTGCCTTTTGACCAAAACCATGAAGGTAAAAAATGGGGCCCACACTTGGAACAACAGCTTGAGTCAAATACCTACGTCTCTGTGGGGGGTCCATATTGGCTCACCTAAAGTTTTTTACCCGAAAATGTTTTTCCTAACTATTTGTAGTCCGAATGATCATTCTTCCTAAAAATTTTCATCCTAAAGTTTTAATTCATACTATTTGTAGTGCTACCGACGATGCTCATAACACTGATGTGTCCGAAAATTTTAATTACTAACATCGTTAATGTAAACATATTTAAAGTCCTACTGTTTTTTATCATAACGCTTTTATGCCTAAACATACTTACCATAATATTTTCACTCATGCTCAGAAAGAAACATTTAACAAGTGTAATAAAAAATATATGTGGGTAGAAGATGATATTTATAGTTTTAATGATTATTATACGACTCGTTTACGGTTATGCTTATGGCCTGGGAGTTTACCATAACCATAACTAAAGGACCAATTCGGTTCTGGCACTTCGCCGGCCGCTGCCGCGGCACGCTCGCTACGCTCGCTCGGCTCGTGCGTTGGGATCACAGTTCTAACATAACCTAAACCAATAATTAGGAATAGGACCGATTCGTTACTGGAACTTGACTGAATAATTGGAGCAGGACTCTGGTTTTGCTCGCTCGGCTCGTGCGTTATATGTTATACCTACATGTTATGTAAAAACAAAGTTACGAAAAATTTATGTATATAATATTGATTATAATAAATAAAAATAAATCTAAACAAAAAAGATATGACTTTGAATAATAGTATGAACGATGGTTATGTTGAGAAAATATAGGAAAACAAATAAAAGTGTAAAAGATGTTTATTGCTACTGACTTTATGCAGTTGAATGTTTCGGAATTAAAACGTTAGTGACAAAGATTTTAGGAGTTGCGATTGTTAGGATAAAAAATGTTAGGAAGAAAATTTTCGGATTTCCAATTATCGGAGTTGAAATTTTAGGTGAACTTTGGCGCACCCCTCTGTGGGCCGATCTCTCTTTTTAGTCAGACCTTCTCTTTCTAGAGGTTACCTTAGTTAGAAAGAGAGAGCCTGCCCACAGAGACGCGATAGTGATACCCTAGATTCAAGCTCCATGCTTAGTTAGGGGTCAGTTACTATAATGAGATGAGGTAGTCAATGATTATGTTATGTTATATAGGTATGCGTCAAGTAGGTATTCGAAGTGTCGACTCCATTTTTACCTTTAACTTCATGACCAAAACCGACAGGAGAATTCTGATTGATTCATAAAAAATTGACATCGACTTTGACATTTATTTGTTTGGTGAGTGAACAAACAAACAAATGAATGAACATGATATAATAAAATGGCGGCAGATGTATGTCGCTCAACGAAGTGAATCTGTTCGATTCGATAGATTTATCAAAAAGTGAAGTGAAGTGAAGTTTATTGGAGTTTAATTTATCCCTAAATTAAGAAACCATCAATCCACCAAAATGGTAATTATTGCGATGAACTATTTTTTATTAATTCAAAGAAAGGAAAACGGATTGTATTTATGTAAACAAAACAAGACCGGTATAATTCTATCGGTACAAAAAGTATAACCCAAATTAACATTACGACGCCTTAGCGGATTCAAAGGCGTCGTGATGTTAATATGTAAATAAATTACCAAATAGCAATTTATAAAGATTCCACAAGTTATTGTTAATTCATCAGTAAATTATTAATATTTAACCAATGACATGAAACATACATTGCTATTGAAGAATTGGTGCGATGCCTTTTATACCGATAACATCAAAAGTTCCAGTGTCCAATGTTTATGAGACTGACGATGGATGACTTCACAGTTCAGTTGTTCTATAGGTTGTTTTAGTGCCGATGTAAATTAACGGCTTAGTTTCATCTGGTCACAATATCAGTGGGACACCCACCTACTCAAAGGGACACAGTTTCAAACAGGCACAATATCATATGAACACATTTGTATAGTTCAAAACAAAAATGTTTCTGATTTTTGTATGGATAGATATTTCAGAATAAAGATAGGGCTTATTCTAATCTGTCCGACAAGTAGTTTGAACTACTTGGACAAAAATGTTCCAAATAGTTAGCTCGAGATGTCGAACTGTTTGGACACACATATTTTATTCCAAGTAGTCAGACTGCTAGTGAAGTACAGTCAAATAAAAAAGAAAAAACTAAATTGCTCTGTTCAAAATAAACATTTATGTATTAAGAAATTTTACAATAATCTATTTTAAATACCAGAACAGAGATGTAGAGGAGCTATTTTCAATGAACTTAGTAAAATTTATTTACAAAATTAAACAAAGTATTTGGTCTTTCTGTGGAGAATTATTATTAGAATTACCAGGAGAGCTTAACCTTAAAGCATTTTGTCCAAAAATTGCGCGATGTATATAATTATCTTACAATGTCTTGAGCTATTTAATAAAATATTATAAGCCTTTCCCATTTTAGTGTACCGTTAAATTCATTGTCGGACTACTTGGAATTAAATATGTGTGTCCAAACAGTTGATTAGCAAATACATAATGTGGTGATCATGACTGTACTTTTGCAATTGTGTACTACTGAAAGTGTGGTCATTTGAATGTGTGTCCTATTGATATTGTGTCCAGATGAAACTAAACCAAATTAACGCCTATGCTATCTGATGATACGATAATACATGTCATAATTAAATCTAGCCTAGAAAGTACAGACAGAGTGAATTTTTCACATAGGCATTGTTATGAACCCAAACCCGAATGTACTAAATAAGGAACAAGATAATTATGTTTATGTAAGAAGAAAAACAGTATTGAAAATAATCACAATAACTATTTTGATACTAAATTTGCAATAGATATTTGGAGAATCAATACACCTTTAAACTTTATTGCCATATTTCCAGCTAGGAACTATTGAACCAGTTGTTTTATAAAAAAACTATACACTTTATAGTAACTTGACATTGTCAAGTTTAGTGTAATATATATACACTGGTCTGGAGTTACCTAGCTTCCCTTGTGTCTTACACAAAGTAACATGTTTTTTTTCTTTATTTCAGACTATCGGCAAAAATAATAAGATGCAACAGCATATAAATTACCGCGTTCGAGTAATTTTGCAAGATTCTCGAACATTTATTGGAACATTCAAGGCATTTGATAAACATATGAATCTGATATTGGGAGACTGTGAAGAATTTAGAAAAATTAAATCCAAAAACAGCAAAACCCCTGATAGAGAAGAGAAAAGAACATTAGGTTTTGTCTTACTTCGTGGAGAAAATATTGTATCTATGACAATTGAGGGTCCACCCCCACCAGAAGAAGGACTACCTCGAGTGCCATTACCCGGCGCCATCGGCGGGCCCGGAGGGGGTCGCGCCGCCGGCAGAGGAGCAGGCCCCGGCGGAGCTCCCCCGGGCTTGCAAGGACCCGCCCGGGGAGTGGGCGGACCTTCCCAACAACACATGGCTCCAGGGGCACGAGGGCAACTGTCTGCACCCCCACAAATGCGCGGTGGACCCATGATGGGAGGACCCCCACCTGGAATGATGGGAGCACCTCCTGGTATGGGTCGTGGAGGCCCTGGAGGAAGGGGAGGGCCAGGAATGCGACGTTATTAAGTCATGTATTTCTGATAATAATTAATATAGGGTTACATTACAAGTGTAAGAAAATTAAATGTGTAATTTTAAAATTACCTTCTTATTACATCTCTTTGTCCAACATATTAGTTTATTTTTTGCTCATAGTCCATTACATCCATCTCTATCCCAATAACTACAATCCAATTTTCCATGACCTAATGGCTACAAATAAGTATAATTTTATATAATATAAAATAAATGGGAAAAATATTCCTACTGACTACCTTAGGAGATAAACAATGGGATGTAAGTACGTACTTATTTAAGTCGAATCTATCGGCCAATCTTTCAGCCACGTCCGGTGGCCATCATCAGGAGGATGAGTGCGATACGCCCGCGCCGACGACGGCATCTCGCTCTGCACTGGTGGTGGGTATTAAATAAGTGTTTGCAAAAAGGCAGTTTCAGAGTTTCAATCTGTAAGATGACCTAAAATCTAAATTCAGTGAAGTTGGTGCCTGATAGAAAAACCAAGTCACCAATGAAGAGGCAAATGAAACTGGCACGTAGGTGAACGAGTAGCTTCACTGGAATAGCTGGATATTTAGCTTCACTCTCATCACTGACGTAGATTAGTCGGTAGCTCGTGGTGTGAACCGAAGTATTACGGCCTATTTCAAGATCTTCAAGTAAAGTTAGTGTTGTCTCTTTCTTACTTTATATCAAGTGACAAAGACCAAACATGTGAGTACGTACTCGGAATGTAATGTTACTTGAAGATTGTGAAATAGGCCCTAAGTGTTGTTTGCTAGTTGCTACCTAACTTTTATAAGTATTTGTTGATGTACAGATAGGAAAATAAATTGTATACTAAACAGACTGGGTAAATATGGCTTTGACTAAGTATGTATATTATTTTGAGGCTTAGCGATTGTTATATTCAAATACTTAAAATAATTCAATATAACTAGTTTCAAATAACAATAGGTCAACAAAATATTACCCAATATTTTGTTGAGCCAGGTTAGGTAGTTAAATTTTGAGATTGGCAACTCGATTATTTCGAATCGAAAAAAAAAGGGTTAATTAAGAAAATCATAGTGAGTGGCAGTGAATGTGTTAACCGATATATTACGTACGATATTGGTGAAAATCGTTAATCTGTTCCCTCATAACTTTTAAATTGCATATCATAATTTAACAATTATTAGGGTATCGTTGGAAGATTCATATTCTTAGTTATTTTTATTCAGGACTCTGATTTTCTACTCAAGTACCTACTTTAATCTTAAAAATAAAAATAAACCTTTTAAATGTTTATAATCACTTTATGTTAAAAAATAATATAAGTAAGTAATAATATAAGTTATTTTTTTTTTAAATAATAGTTAATATTTGGTTTACATAGAGATTAACTAGTTTTGTGGCCAGATATGACTCATAAGCACGATACAAATTGTTAATGACAATATCCGCACGTCGGATGACATTTCTTGCCATCAACCCCACAGCGGCACCCGGCACTCGTGTCCCCACGTCCGCCAGGACCCCATCGACGTCCTCGAGTTACCCAACAGATTTCCGTCTTACATGCGGAACATTTTATCCAGTCGCAACCCCATTTCTTCGTAATAATGGCACTACACTCGGGGCATTCTAGTGCTTCTCCACGCGATATTAAAGTCTCTAAGAAAGCTCTGGTACTATCATCAGTTTGAGAACCATCAACGTTGTTAGCAACTGATTTTTGGATGTTAGACTGATGCTGTTTGCATGTTTGGCCTTCATGAATTGCCTGTAAAACGAAATTAAACGAAGTTGAAAACAAAATTACTCAACTTAGCACAGTAATGGTACAGCTAATTGTACTTAGAATGGGTAATTATTACTTAAAATGAAATTACCTGACACGCAATACAGTTGACATGTTTGCAGACAGGACAAGGAAATTGTTTAACTCCAGGATCGCATAGAGCCCAACCTCTGCAATCTCGAGTACGGCAATGAAACGCATTTCTGGTGCCACTCTCGGCTACGGCCAGACCGCGGGCTAACCACTTTTCATAGTCATCAGGAGAAACCAGCCCGCGTATTTCCCTCTCCTGCAAAACCCCTCGACAAGCAGTGGCTGGGCATGCCACGGCTGGCTCTTCACAGTGCCGTATGGCATCAGTTAAACATTCCTTACAAAAAGAGTGAACGCATTCGCGTAGTATCACCCCGTTACCAGGTGGGCAATCCTCCATGCACACTGCACATTCAAAGGTTTCCGTATTTGAAATCAACGCCATTTGCTCTAATTTTACTAATTCGTTGTAAACGTTTCCTGTTTCTTCGTTGGGTGTAACTTTCGTTGTTTCACTTGCATCTTTTTTTGATTCTGGAATATAAGAAACATTAATAATTTTAGACAATAATCTAGAAATGTACTGAAGTACTTACTTAAATAATATGATGCATAGCATACCTAATAATTATACATACCAGTTTCGACCAGGCATAAATAAAATGGTGCACTCATATCAGGTCCAGCTAAAGTAATGAGAGGAGTGTTATCATCTGAACAGAGGTTTCTTCCTATTATCCAACGCTGCATACGGGAAGCCAGTCCCAACGATTTTTCTGTTTGTTCCCGTAACTCGCCCATTTTAGCATTACGACGAATGTGTAGCTGAACTGGACCCCGTGTAGCTTCTTTATCTTCAATCCATACTAAAATTCTGGAAATAAGATATGTGATAAGAGTAAGTACGCACTAGATGTTTACAAAATGAAGAAAAGCAATATTAATACTTACCCGACATCATTGTCGTTTTGAGTTGCAGTAGTAGACGTAGAGGCAACAGGTTGAATAACTTCTTGATTTACAGGATTGTTTTTAACAATTTTAATCTCCGATGATGTAGAAGCTTGTGGTGGTTTGATGTTCTCAGTAGTTTTCTTGACCTCCTTAGTTTTATTTTCTGTTATGACATTGTTTTTAATTTCAGTGGATTCACTTTTTGTATTGGTAGTCGTTGGTGCATTTTGGATTTCATTATTATTAACTGTAACACGAGATGTTGAAGGTTGGGATATAATCTGCGATGAGAAAGATAACACTGAACACGACAATTTCAATTGTGCTAGTTTGATAGCAGCTTCTGCTGCTGCACGTTCGTCTCCTACAGCAATAGATCGCTCAAGTTGGTTTATTAAATCTCTACGTCTTGAATGCTGATCAACTTGTTTTAAAATTGAATTGATAGGTTCACGGTTAATCAATTTTGTCCCAGTAGTAACAATAGTTTTTTCTGGAGATTTTGTTGAGGATTTTTGTTTAGTCTCATCAACTTTATCCATATGTTTATTATTATTTATCTGTATTATTTTTATATTGTTGGTAACGTTTGTCTTCGACGTTGATGGTGTAGAAATTGCTGATGTTGATGGTAGTGCTGTCTCATCTTTTTTAAGACCTTCAAGTTTAGGTACGTATATCGGGTTCAATAAGGAGGATATTTTAAGCGGCGTATTCAGTTTAGAGTTTACTTCAGAAACTTCACCAGAGACCTCTGCTTTTTCGTTTTGAATAACACTTGCATTCTTAGGCAATTCACTCTTTTTAACATGTTTTAATTTAATATTTTCGGTAGCTTTATTATCATCTAATTTAACAATATTATCCTGTGTGTGTTTTAACACCACTGGTTGAGATATAACTACATTGTTAATGGTAGCTAAATGTTTTGTGTCATCTTTGGCCAATATTTTACTAACACTAGATTCTTGAACAGTTTTATTACATGTCGGATTCTGCGAATTTGTTTTCTCAACACTTGAACTCCCAATTCGGAGCGTTGGGGCTTCGAAATTTTTTATGCGATCTTCTTTTGGTTTTATCTCATTGATTTTCATTGGCTCGGGTGTTTGCTTTTTAGGAAGACTGTTCTTGATTTCTTTCAACATTTCCTTAAGTTTCTCTTTATCTTTAATGTCTCCCTTTCCCCCAAGGTTAGATATTTTGTTTTCGCTTGTTTGAGTTCCATTATCAGATTTAGCAGAATCAATAAGAAAAGTTTTTGGTAACGGTAAACAATAAAGGCAAGTTACCACAGTCGCATTGTATTTTCTAAGACATCTAGTACAGATCCATGATTCAGTCTGTTGGTGAGAGGGTCCCGGGGACCCATCGTTGTCAACTCGATCGTTTTGATTTATTTCTTTTAATTTGTATTTCTCTATCATTTCAGCAGCCTGTTTATCTAATTCACTTATATTCGGTAATAACTTTAGAGAACTCGATTCAATAGCAGAATGTCGCTTCTTATTTTCAAATATTTGTTTAAGAAAACTTTTTTCATGACGGACTTTTGGTGATGAAGAATCTTTGGGATTTGCATCCTTCTTGCTGTATTTTTCAAATTTACCACCTAAATTAACTTCATTGTTTCGATTCAACGATTTGTCTTCAGTCCGTTCAGAATTCATTGGTAAAGAAACTTTGAGTTCACAATTAGTATCGACAGAGGGAGAAGGTTTTTGAATGGGGTCGGAGGGCGGCTGGGGAGCGGGTCGTTTCCTCGCACGACGGCGGCCGAGGGAGGACACAGCGGTGGGAGGGAGTGGAGCGCGCCGCTTGCCCGGCACATGTGTCCGCCTTACGAGGCTCTCGCTATTGGCGCGGCGGTCTCTCTCAGATCTCTCCACTTGCAACTCGTTATTCACCCGCCGCGAGTTGGGGAGGCTGAAGGCGTCGTACCCGTAGAGGCCGTATTTACGGTGTATGGTAATGTCGCGGTCGTGGTGACGCCGTAGGTTTCTGTCGCGCACTCGCTTCTTGTAGGAGTCGGTAGGCGGCGCGGGAGGAGGCAACACCAGCGGCGCGGCGCCGGCGTATGCGCCGGGCCCGAGGAACGCGAAGCTGGCGGCGGAGCGGTCGGAGCCGACGCTGGAGATGCTCTCGCGGGAGGAGTGCTCGTCGCGCCGCAGCCACGAGAACAGCGTCCACAGGCCCCCCGACAGGGGGCGTGCCCGGCCCTGCGGAGCGCCCGCCTCACCGCTCATCGGACTCTCCTGCAATTCGTCAAGTTACATCTGTATAATATTATTTTTACATACCTAACAAAGAATACTTAGGTATATGTAAATACGAAGTACAATTTTAATTTAAACGCATTAAAAATGATTCCATATTAATTAGGTACAAAGGAAATACTTAAGTATATGTTGATTGTCATTGGAATTACGTAAATAAGTATCTGTAGGCAGACGTACTTGTTTGAATTGGAGATATCTAGGTATAAGTAGGTACAAATTTATTGCAAGAGGCAAATGAGGTCACTCACTCTTTCTGTACCTATATGTATAACGATTTGGTATCCGAATACCTTAGCACTTAAATTTAAAAAATATGTAGAAGCACTTACCCTGTGGTGAGGTATGAAAGTGGATGCAATTTCCCATGTACATAAACTACTAGAACATATTTACATTTGTTATTATTAACTTCGATTAAAATAGTACTTCACTCATCCACTGCGTTGGTAACGATCACTGCAGCGTTACATTTTGTTTAGAAATTGTAATAGACAAAAAGAAGACATAATCACTATTAAGTGTCTAGTTTTTATTAAATTAGAGCAACAATGAATCTTGCGCTCCGATTGAGAGATGTGAACAAAGCGAGGTCGCGGTCGGGGAGTGCGCGCGCGCCGCCCGCCTGCTATATTTAGCGGAACTTCGCGACTTCGTTTTTGCTATTTTCATTTCATTCTTGTGTTCCCGACCCGACTATGAGTTCCTGTTTATTTTTTGGTAGATAACACTCACGCGCTCAACAAAAATACGTCATCATTCAGATGTATATAGGTACTGAAAATAAATTCTCTTATGACGCTGTGTAAGTACTACAAATACTTACTATCAGCCAACTTTACGTTTAAGAAAGTGTTATTTTAAATAGGCGTTTGGACTTAATTGTGTTTTTATCTTTTGGTCCCGTTAGTATGTCCATGGAGTACTACTAATAAACCTATTTCTCATAATGGTCATTTAGCTATACAATGTTTTTAGTCTCGCAGTTCGTAGGTGTAACGCTCGCGAAAAATCCAATAAGTACCCAATACAAAGTAAATAGTAGTTTCTCTTTTGCATTCTAGAATCTAAAGTCATCCAATATCCTTTGTCATAAATTGATCGTGTGTCCGGATGAATCTGTCTATTTATGTGGGCGAATAAAATTAAACACTAAAGCATTCTTTGCGGGTAGGAAATATAAATAAATACAGAATGGCGACGGCAATACAACAAAAATGAAATCCAGAAGTGCTAGTAGGACTTAATGTTAGGTATAATAAAATCATCTAAGTATGTACCTATGTTCATCAAATATTATTTATGGTATTTATTCATTTATTGTTATACTGCTGCCACCACCCTATAAAATCACTATTGAACGATAAAATCTACAATTATTATTTACAAATCATATTAAACAATACATTTAATTGTTTTGCGATGCATTAGTCATCTTTGCTTTGGCTGATTGCCCTTCGCTGGTGCACTGTATGACGAGGAGAGACGCGGCGACGCGGGACGTCAACTCGGCTTGGTTGAGTTCGTGCGCCCACGGCACGCGGCCCCAATGCACTAGCTATAAAATATAAACAAAACTGTTCTATATCTCGAACCACTTGACCTATAAAGGTGAAATTGGTTGGTTTATGGAGTAAACAGGGGCGAATTCAGGGGTTATGAGAATAATATTATATTTATTTTTCATTTCGTCTCTTTGTTCCAGCTAATCTCTGATAGGGCTGGCCTGATTTTAACGGGACTTTTAGTGGTTTTAGTTAATAAGGAGTAACTTAGGCTACTTTTCATTCTGAAATTCCTAAAGGATCGGGATTAATGCGGGTCAAACCGCGAGGCAAAGCTATAATAAAGTAAGTACAATACAAATAAATAAGTATGAGAGACCTTACTTGATATTCTTCCTCAAGTCGTGCCAGTAAGACTGCTTCTTTAGGTTCTAACACCCTTTCTATAGCGGCCAGCATAAGTATAGGTGATTTTAATGCCTCAAATCCAAAGCATAAGGCTGCGGATGAGAAATTTATAATCAATGAATTGATCATTAAAGAATGTTATTCAACTTCTGTTTTTTTGTATGTTCTTTCTGTACTATTTTTGTACCATCCGAGGGTCTATCTAACATAATTATTTGATTTCGTCTGATAAACCGGAAGGCGAGTAGCGTAGCTTGAAAATATTTACGTCACAAAAGCGATTACCATTTCAAGCTAAGAAATAAAGATCATTTTTTATTTCATTATCAACATACCATTGAGAGCATGGAAGTCGTAAGACAACAAGTGTCTCGCCAGCACCGCTCGTGTTTCAGTGTTGACGGGCGGAGGTTGCAAGTCCCGCGACACCTCTTGGATCACACCAAACCTCTTTTGAAACCATTCCAATATAGGATTCCATTTGGTTTCTTGTAATTTTCTTAGTTCCTCTTCTTCCTACAAAAAAAATTAAGCAATCAAATGACTGAAAAACTGTAATAGGCTATGTTTTATCCCGAAATTCCCACGGGATCGGGAACTACGCGGGTGAAACCGCGGGGCACAGCTAGTTTATAATAAGTAGGAAGGCTTTAGGCTTGTGCCCCTCGGTGAAGACATAATATGAGCTGATGATGATGAATAAGTAGGAATATTTATTTACCTCTGAGTGAAACAGGATAGTATCAGTAGGAAAACAATCTAGGAGGTAATTGGCAATGTCATGTTTAGTTAACTTTCCAGGGTTGTCGAGGGCAGTGTTGCACAATGCGGTCTGGAACAAAAAAAATATTCATCATTAAAATTAACATTCTTTTTTCTAGAAATTAATTATTTTCTAGATGAAATAAATAAATTGTCTACAGTAGTTTCATTTTAATGATTGAGTCTGCGTAATACAAAGAAATCGATAAATAATAGTAAACATAATTTGATGTAAATAATAAATTGTATTTTACACACAGGATTTCTTATGTTTTAAGAATATATTCATTCATATCTAAATAAACTAATATAATAAATAAATTAAATATTTCCTTAATGGTCAAATGGCCTTTACCTGCCTGCCAAGCCTGAGATCCCAGGATTAATTACAAGGCTCAGCAGTGCTTTGTTATTTTACAATCATACTTTCACATATAAGGTAGGTGTGGTGAACCTAATATCAGCGAGAAAGGATCTTAATGTCTGTCTGTATTCATTGTATACATACCAGGTGCATAGATGCCTGAGTAATAACTTCATTCTGAGCGTCCCACTCGGCAGCAATAGCACGAGCGAGTGGTTCACTACCAATCAACAACACTTTTCCATTGGGTGTCTTAAGTCGCCTGTGATCCAATGTAACTTCCCATTTGTTTTCATTTTGAACAATACCAGTACCCTTATAAAACCGCTTCCGAGTAGCTTAAAAACAAAATTTATAAGTTTAAAGTAATTTAATTAAGCAGGTACTTACTGTAATTAATTTCACAACTTACCATAACTTTGAAATTGTATATTTGTAGGACATTTGAAGCATTTCAAAGGTCTGATAATTTTTGTAAATGAAGATATTGAAAGCATTTTTGAAATCTAATTAACGAAAATTTATGCAGAGTAAAAAATAAATATCTAACCAATTTTATTTTTTTTATATTTTCAGTACATTTTTTTCTAACTTACGGTAATTCGAATATTCTATAAATACATTTATTTTAAATTCATGATGAATTTAAATATACTGTGAAATATAGACTAATAAAGGTACTTAGTCAATAATATATTTAATTTAAGTAAAAAATATTTTGGTTAGTTTTTTGAATTGCCTTTTGTACAATCGAATCGAGTGTTAACCATTGACATATAACATGGACATCGCATGTTTGACTATAGAAAAAATAGTTATAGAAGTATGAGGCTTATCGACGCCAAAGTTATAAAAATATAGCCGTCTCTTTTTAACGTTCATAATTTTGCGTAAGGGAAAAAGGACAACAGTATTTCTGACAGTTACTATAATAGCCATCTGTCATTCTTAGTCTCATTGAAATACCTACTCGTGGCCATATTCGCCATATTATTTTCTAGCTATAACAAAAGGATTTACAACTTACTTAGTGATGGGCAATGAAACATCGTGACCACAGACTATAAACTATCGATATTTTAAATAAAACGTTATTTAAACACTTATTCAAGTACGTTTTAATTTTGGTGTTTATTTTTATTTCATAAACTTTATTTACATTTTGTGCATATATGATCTTAAATAATAGTGAGTAAGTATATAAAGTCCAATTTTCAGATTCTCATGTAGTATACCATAAGAAACCATGGATTTGAGGTTTGCTCTTGAGAATATCTGTATTCATATTGAAATATTCGTTTAATTGAATGCCTAACGTTTGTAATTAAATAAAACCCAATTAAATGTTACATCAGTATCGATTATAGTACGAAACGTCGATAATTTCTATCGTCATTTTTATATCCCGGCAACTAGAGTATAATGAATAAAAGTTTGATATATAGGGTGGCCCAAATAAAACAGTCAGTGGGGGGAAGTATAAAACTATAAGAGATACAAAGATTTGTTCTTAGGAACCATGTCATCCATTTTAGTTAAAATGAAAATTGCATTCAAAGATTTAGAAAAATACTATAACTCACTAAAGGAATCGAACCCGGAAGTTTTGAAAAAAATATTTTTAATTATTTGTAACTAGAACGAACGGCCGTATATACAAACTATTGCATTTTGTATCTTGAAATGGTGAATTTGTGTTGAAATGGGATATTAACTGGGAAGGAACTTTAATGATGTCTTGGCGAGTTTTGTACCAAACTATTTCATTTAAAAACAATGCATTTTAATGAATTTAGATATGATGTTTCTTAGTAACATTTACTTACTGCTAAAGATGTACACAATCCATTTCTAGTTTAAAATAATGAACATTAAATTTTTAAAAATTTCCGGGTTCGATTCTCAAAGAGAGTAATAGTTTTTTTTTCTAAATCTATGAATGCACTTTTTTTTTACTAAAATCGAGGACATGGATCCTAAAAACAAATCTTTGTATATCTTATAGTTTTATACTTCCCCTTACTGAGCGTTCTATTTGGGCCACTCTGTATGTCACAATGATCAAGCTATATTTTACAAACTATCTATAATGTTCTTTTACAGTAAGACCTATTTATAAAACTTAAAATTAATCAAAGTAAGAAAACATACTTACAATCTATTATCGATGTTATTTTTCAGACATATCGATAGGGACTGCACTATTAGCCGCCATTTTTCGCTCTCAGTGAAGTATAGGTATACACGTTTTTTTCGTAGGTATGCCCCGTCCATGTTATATGTCAATGGTGTTAACAGGCGTATGACGTTTTGTCTTTTCTTTTGACATCTGACATTTATGACAATGAATGCAATGATTGTAATCTGCTCATAATCTGCTTGCTAAGCATTGACATATAAATTGCTGTATCTAAATAATTTAAGTATTTATAGAGGATTTTTACTGAAAAATTAACCATTGTGTATTTAATCAATTTTAATCGGTCGTTTGTAGACATAATGTATGTACTAAAAATATATTATAGTGTAGGATACTACTAATACCTAGGTCTATAAAAGCGTGGAGCGAGTCGGTCTCGGACTCACTCCTTGATCGGTCGTCACCGCGTGCGGACGTTAGGCTGTGTTGCTGTGTAGTCGATATCGGTACTTTTTAGTGATAGATTCACGTAGGTAAGATTGATTGTTTAATTCGGGTGAGTTCAATATTCTTTATTTGTGTATTAGTGTTGATTTCGCCTTTTACATTTTGATTGTTAGATTATTGATTTTTAAATTGTATTAGATTAAGTTTATTATTAAAGTGTTGTTTTTTTTTAATTGAATTTCTACTTCTGATCCTACATCAGAAGTGGGATTCAAACCCGCTTATTTGGCCTTGACCGTTTTGCCAATTTAGTGTTTGTAAGAGGCGAAGTTAAAACTACCCACATTTCCGCGTTATTTCTTTTAACGACATTGGGTTGTAGTTTTCGAACGTTGTAACGGATATCAGTGTACGAACAATGTCTAGCGCCCATAATTCTAAACGTAGTTCTCGGAACGGATCGCGTGGACGACATGATTCGCGTTGTAGGGACCGGTCGTGTTCGGGTGATCGTTCGGTGTCTAGGAGCCGCTCACGCACACGGGCTCGCAGGCATAGTTATTCGCGATCTCGTTCGCCGCACTGTCATGGACCATCATCGCGTAGGACTCCGTCGCCGCGTAATAGGCACAGCGGTAAAACACCACGTGGTTCGCCGACGAGACGCCTCGCCCGAGAAGGTACACTGGATACGATTTTATCGCGATTAGAGGCTATTGAAACTAATCTCGTGACCTGTCCAAGGAAGGACTCCGAAGTTTCGGCGCCAACCACCGCTCAAACTCTAGTTGAAGCGCTTCAGTCGGTTAGTCAACTACGGGTACAAAATTATTACATATCAAACTTTGATCCGTCTATTCACAACATTGAGTCATGGTGTGAGGAAGTAGATCGCGCTCGGTTGATTAACCATTGGTCAGATCAAGAGTGTCTGTCTCGTGTTGCGGGGTGCTTAAGAGGGGACGCTAAAACCTGGATGAACGAGTGGGTAACGGGTGATAGGTCTTGGTCGAACTTTAAACGCGAGTTCACACCACTGTGTCCTCATAAACTGGACTATGCGAACATTTTATTCGAAGTCATGAACACAACATCCGATAAGTACCCTACGTACGCCGAATACGCGCGACGAAGTATTTTAAGGTTACGTATAGTTAAGGGCCTCAGTGACGAGTTACTATCTCTAATAGTGATTCGGGGAATCAATGACGCGCAAGTTCGTGCCGCTGCTGCGAATGCGGCCTTAACTCCTGAAACATTAGTTTCCTTTTTATCTATCTACGTCAAACCTAGCCGGCCGGTTCAGACAGGAACGAGCATAGGGTCGACTTCAGGGACTCAATCACATAAGAAGCGCTTTGTAAAACGGCCAATACCGCATTTGCCTCGGTGCTACGTTTGTAACCATACCGGTCACAAAAGTTATGAGTGTACGAAGAACAAAACACCACCGAAAACGAATGTAGTCACTTGTACGTTTTGTAAGAAAATAGGTCACACGGAAGACGTTTGTTTTGCTAAAGAAAGATCAGCTTCACGAAACACTCGTAATGTAAACTTTTGTTCGGGATCCGACAACAGTAGAGACGTCACAACAGCAGTGATACAGGGTATACCGATTGACGTATTAATTGATAGCGGAGCACATGACGTTTCGTTAATATCTTCGGAGGTTGTCAAATATTTTTCGTGTGCAATAAAGCCCACCAGTTGCACGCTTAAAGGATTAAGTAATCAGGAAGTAGTTTCGAACTCATACGTTACGCTAACCGTCGAACTAAGCGATATCTCGTTAGAAGCAGACTTTGTTATCGTTCCCGCAGCGTGTATAAATACGCCTCTAATTATTGGCACCGACGTGTTGAATAGGGACGGTATCACGTACGTCAGAACCAGGAATGAGCAGTTTTTAACTCGCATTAATAATAAATATAGCAAAGTCTTAAATACTATTTCGGTTTCCAATATCAATACGCCCCTTCAGGGTACTGACCTCGAGCAGTTAAAGGAGGTTATTGGTGAGTTTTCTAAATTTTTCATCTCTGGAACTGCTACCTCAACAGTAACAACAGATGAGATGCATATTAATTTGACAAGTAATGTCCCAATAGCGTACCGTCCTTACAAACTCTCACACAGTGAAAAATTGAGAGTCCGCGAGATTATCAAGGATCTATTAGATAAAGACATAATCAGGGAGTCCGAATCAGAGTATTCTAGTCCGATTATTTTGGTAAAGAAAAAGGACGGATCCGACAGAATGTGCGTCGACTATCGTGCACTTAATAGAATCACCGTTAAGGACAGGTATCCTCTCCCCCTTATTGATGACCATATTGATAAGACTCGGTGATAGGACAATAACGCGCTATACATCGTTAGATATGGCTACTGGTTTTCACCAGATAAAGATTAATGACAGTTCAGTACATCGAACTGCGTTTGTTACACCAGAAGGCCATTACGAGTATCTCAAAATGCCTTATGGTTTGACCAACGCACCGATTATTTATCAAAAAATTATCAATAAGACTCTGAAAAGGCTTATAGATGCAGGAAAGGTGCTCGTCTACATTGATGATGTGCTCCTGATGAGCGCCACAGTTCGCGAAGGCATCGAACTTCTACGCGAAGTTCTCACTGTTTTAACCACAGCTGGGTTTTCTATTAACTTACGCAAATGCGCTTTCCTAACTACTGAGGTAGAATACTTAGGGCGCATTATTAGTTTAGGTCAGGTTAAGCCGAGCCCGCTGAAGGTCCAAGCGTTGGTGGCTACGCCCGCACCACGAACCGTGAAACAAGTAAGACAGTTCCTGGGTCTAGCAGGGTATTTTCGGAAATACATCAAGGGCTACGCAACAAAAACGTTCTGCATCTCACAGCTGTTGAAGAAGGGCGCAACCTTTCACTGGGGTCCCGAACAGGAGCAGGTACGTCAGGAAATTATTTTTATTTTAACTAACGAACCTGTTCTGGCAATTTTTGACCCTCAACTTCAAACAGAGGTTCATACTGACGCGAGCAGTATTGGGTACGGGGCAGTATTGCTGCAAACCCACGAACATGGAGACAAAAAGGTTGTGGCTTACTTTAGCAGGGTCACGCAGGGTGCAGAAGGTAGGTATCATTCCTACGAACTGGAGACGTTGGCCGTAGTGAAGGCACTACAGAATTTCCGACACAATCTCATTGGTATAAAGTTTAAGATCGT
Source organism: Timandra comae (assembly GCA_958496195.1). NCBI lineage: Eukaryota > Metazoa > Arthropoda > Insecta > Lepidoptera > Geometridae > Timandra > Timandra comae. Next base: position 4,146,459 of record OY292355.1, on the reverse strand, counting down.
TACAGATTGTAACGCTCTTAAATCAACCCAAGGTAAAAAGGACCTACTTCCACGGGTAGCACGGTGGTGGATCTATCTCCAAGATTTTGACTTTGAGATAGAGTACAGAAAGGGTTGTATGATGGGACACGCTGACTACCTGAGTAGAAATCCCCCTCTAGCGGTACACAATATATCTAGGCCACGTAACTGGGCACAAATAGCTCAGTCAGCCGACGAGGAAACTCAAACGCTTCTCCAACACCTCAGTGAGGGTAAGTTAGATCCTAACCGTTACATTAAACAAAATGATCTTCTGTACTATAAGTACACTCCCCAAGGCGAAGAGGCCAGACTGTTGTGTTATATCCCCAAAGGGCACCGTCTCAGTTTGTTACGAATCTTTCATGACGAACACAGTCACATAAGTTATGACAAAACTTTAGCCCTTATCTTGAAGCATTTTTGGTTCCCATGTCTTAGACGATTTGTTAAAAAGTACATAGATCATTGCCTAGTGTGTATATCAAAAAAAAGAAGAGTACCTAGGGCTCCCTGTCAGTAACCTCTTGGGAGAAACCGGACACTCCATTTTCAGTTGTACACCTAGATGCGTTAGGACCCCTCCCAGAATCAAACGGCTTTAAGTTTGTACTCTTAATTGTAGATGCATTCTCGAAATATACCTTACTTTGTCCTATTTATAAACAGGATGTAAATGAATTATTGCGAGTAGTAACGCATGCCGTATCACTTTTTGGTGTTCCAAAGTTGTTTGTGACGGACAAGGGCCGTATGTTCGAGTCCGGTAGGTTTATTGATTTTGTTAAAGAAATAGGTTCAGACATACACAGCATCACGCCCGAAATGCACCACGCGAACGGCCAGGTTGAGAGATACGCGAGGACCGTCCTCAACATGCTCCGCATCGAAGTCAACCACCGGGATGCCGCATGGTCTGAAACTCTGTGGAAGCTGCAGTTGACTCTCAATATTACGAAGCAGAAGACTACGCAGGCCTCCGCTCTCAACCTCATGATTGGAACGGACGCTACGACCCCAGTTATACGAGCTCTCGTTAGGGATGTGGCGCTGAACGAATCCAGGCCAAATCGTGAGGCTCAAATGGTGTTGGGTCGAAGTCGAGCCGCTGAGTTACTACGTAACCACCAAACACGGCAGGATGAGTATGCGAATCGCCACCGACATTCGCCACGTAAGTTTAATGTTAACGATCTTGTTTTCGTTATCAAGTTTTCACAGGCTACTGGAAAACTTGATCCTGGCATGAGAGGCCCCTACAAGGTCTTGCGAGCACTTCCCAGTGGGCGGTACGAGCTGCGCCTGCTGAGTGGGTCATATGGGAAGACCACACAGGCGGCGGCTCAGTATATGGTACCGTGGAAGGGCGAATGGTGTCCCGATACTTGCGCTGCATTTTTTGAGCGTGAGTACTGTGAGAAGACGCAACTTGATCACTATGTGAACGAGGTGTGCGTAGGCGGAACCGTCAGCTTTGCGGGTTCTGCGTCGGACAAGCTGCGGTTTGTCCGACCAGGGTTCTCATGTAGAGGACGTGCTGCGGTACGATCCTTTTTGGTAAACAGACTGCGGCCTGTTTACCCTACATGAATGATGATGTATGCGAACATGGATCCATGTGTGTGAATGTGTGCGAGTGTGTCATATATGTGATGTATGAAGTATGTATGACAAGTGAATTTTCCTCCCGAATGGTTAGGATGAAATCTTAAGCTTTCGGGAAGTAAATTAATTATTATCGTTTAGTGTCTGTGAGAGATTTATGTTGTGAGTTATGGCCTATGAAAGATTGATGTATGCAGAGATAGGCAAAACTTTGTTTTACCGTAATAACGTTCATCTTATGAAGCAGATGATGATGACGAGAACGATGTGGACACCCTTGGAACCGTGGACGGCTCCAATGAAGACGAAGCCATCGCCGGACCTTCCGGAGTGAGCGGTCCCGTCACTGGAGCTCCACTTCCAGACATGCCGGAGATCAGCGATGCAGTCGAGGGCGACGCATAAGTCAGGAGAGGCCGTGTAGGATACTACTAATACCTAGGTCTATAAAAGCGTGGAGCGAGTCGGTCTCGGACTCACTCCTTGATCGGTCGTCACCGCGTGCGGACGTTAGGCTGTGTTGCTGTGTAGTCGATATCGGTACTTTTTAGTGATAGATTCACGTAGGTAAGATTGATTGTTTAATTCGGGTGAGTTCAATATTCTTTATTTGTGTATTAGTGTTGATTTCGCCTTTTACATTTTGATTGTTAGATTATTGATTTTTAAATTGTATTAGATTAAGTTTATTATTAAAGTGTTGTTTTTTTTTAATTGAATTTCTACTTCTGATCCTACAATAGAATAAAGTTAATATTTATGAATTATTCGATATTGACCTATTGTATTCGAGTATGATATTTTCAATATCATTTGATCGTTGATTATAATAACTAGAGACTTTTAAACAAAAATAAAAAGTAAATGAAATAGGTACCTACTATGAAAACAATAATAGTTTGAAAATTTATCAAAGCAAATTATTTAACACATATTTCCATTATACTCGATTCAATTAACTTATATTTCAATCGATTGCAGGTAATCGATACTATTAGTGAATATCGATTTTGATCGAATTGAGTGAGTCATTCTGCTACACTACGTAGGACGTCACTATCATGTACTAACAAACAATTTCCAGACAAAGCTTTCACTAATCACCTTGTTTTTATTGTTGAGACTTATCCTGATTATTCATTTTTTACTTCTTGCTAATATTAAAGTGTTAAGTGTAGTGGTTACGATGTCTTATATGGATTTTGATTATTAACAGTTGCCAGTGTTTATGTAACCAGTAGGACAACAAGTGCGACGGAGTGACGCGATCAGTTTGGGCATCCAACTATTTGAGCTATAAATAATTTGCGTTTTCTTAGCAATTTGTTACACCAATTTTGTTTTCATATTTGTGATGTTCCCGCATTTTATCAGCGCGGAAGAAGAAAAGAAGTCGAATTTGATTCCGAGTGTGAACCTTCTACACTCAAAGAGGAAAGGAATATTCATACACCCCACTGCTATGTACAGAAATAGTGCACCTAACTGTATACGAATAAGTGCACCCTTTACAACAAGCAGTTTGAGTGGATAAGAGATTTGTCGTTAGACAACAAAGTGACAATGAAACTTTTGGAGAGTAGTCGCTTGGAAGCGCTGAGCCGCGCACTGTCGATCCTGAACGGAGACAGTGCCGTGCAGGGACGCGTAGAGAGCTACAGCTGCAAGATGGTAGGAAATGACAAAGCTTTCTACAAGCGGTTCACTGCCGATGGAGAGGCTCACAACCTCCAGGCTTTATCTCCACCCGAAGGTGTTACCTACAGGTGAGATGTCTCCCAACTCAGCCCAGGTTTTGTTCAATTTCGTATTACACTTTATTAATTATGTTTGTTCTCTCAGCCGTAGTTTGTCTGGTGACGAAGAAGGAGTACTGTGTGACACCATATCTAGAAAAACATTGTTTTATCTAATTGGTACATTGAATGCGGCTTTTCCTGATTACGATTTTTCAATGGCAAAGGTAATTATATCCAAAGTGGATTCTAATTGTTCCAACCAAAGAGTATTATGTGTCATTATATCATTATCTTGTAAAATCTAGTGTCTTTCAATGTTTATATGTATATTACATAGATACAAATAAACAACATGTATATTTAACTTTTATGTTTATAGAGCAGTGAGTTTAGTGCCGAGCCATCCCTTAACTGGGTACAAGGAGCAGTTGATGCAGCCCTGTCAGCAGTGGGAGGTGCTCGGTGGCGCCAACTGAGACCTGCCATGTGGGCGGCTATAGATGAACAAGTTCTTCTTCCTGAATGCCGCATTTACAGTTACAACCCAGACCTAGCCAGCGACCCTTTCGGGGAACCTGGTTGTCTCTGGACATTTAATTACTTCTTTTACAACAAAAAGTTGAAGCGCATTGTGTTCTTTACTTGCAGGGCAATGAGGTTGGTATCTAATAATTCTTTGGCTATGTATGAAATAAATACTTGTTTGAATTATATTTATGTATATTATTATGTTTTATTTACAGCCCAGTGTGTGCTGTGGATTCTGGTGTTGATTTTGCTATGGATGAAGATGAAGAGTACAACTGAGAGATGAAATATAAAGTATTTGTAAAAAAAAACTTCAACATAATATGTGTATGTATTTCACCTGACTGTGTAGTTGTGATGTAATATTGATGTTTTCTCTCGTATATCTATGTCCATTTAAAAACAACTTTGTAACTTGATTTGCATTGAGAAATTACCTACTGCCTTGTTTTTGAAAGACTTGAATTTGTATTTAATTATAAAATTTCCACACATTTTTTATTTTGGTTTCATCAAATATTTGCTTTTATTAATTTTACACAGTTGGGTATTTGAGATGATTTAAATAATATGTATTTATATTTTTAAGATTCCAAACCTTGAATCCTCTATATCTACAAACCTCATTTCCCATACACAGTATCTATTTATAAGCCAGAGATAAGAAAATTGTATTTCACCTTTATTTTTAGTACATTAAGTTTAAATTCTGTCAGTTGTTCAAGATGTATAATGGTTCGGAATCCTTATAGGACATAAGTCGTCCATCTTAGATAATATTGTTGTGGTTCTAGTGTTAACAAATAATATAAAATTAATTTTTAATCAAATTTAAAAAGCACCATTACTTGTATAAGTTTGACATTGAGCACAATATTTGTTTTAGATGCTCTATTTTGTTCATTAAGCCTAGATAATATTTACGAATTTAATGGCACATTTAAATACTAATTAACACACTTTTAATATTTTAGGATGTGATGTTCAGATCTTGTCAGGCAAACATAATATTTTAAATTATTGTTAAGGTATGTGATAGAAAGGAGATAGTTGATTGTCACAAACGGGTTGTATGGAGATTATCAAGCACTTATATTTTAATTTCGATACTCCATCACAATAACAATCCATCTAATCAATGTGTTAAGAACATTATGCGATTATTTATAGGGATATAATGTGTTCTTGAATCAAAAAATCTAAATTAAATTTATATTGTTACTAGATATTGATTAAATATTCTTCTGTATTAAGTGGTAGTCAAGTAGTTTTCTTAGTACAACAGTAAGGTTGAGGACTTTGTGTGGTAATACTATAATATCTATAGTTTATAGGTGTTGTCATTTAAATATAGCATACATTATACACATAATAAAAATATTTTTAATATTTAGGTATTCTTGTATCTCAGTTTTTATATTCAAGACAAGTTAATAATCGTCTTATTTTGTACCTGCTTATTGATGGTGCAGATATAATTTCGCGTCCAAACCTACTTAGGATTGATTCTCTCGACCAAAGTGTGTCTGGACTTATTCTTAGGTAATTATAATAACTGTTTAATTATATTAAAATAATAAATATAGTATATTCAAATACATTTATTATTATTGTTTGCATTCGACCATCTACTACCTTATATTTTATTTATCAAATAGAAAAAATATAGATAGTTATACAGGATGATTTTTTTATAAGGACATTTGATGACGCTCATAGGAGTCCTACAATAACACCACTTAAAAAAAACACCCTGTAAATTTTGTTCATGAATAGGATGGCTAAACTAAAACACGTTTCCCATTTACTATAAATGCGATTTAATCATAATATTATGTAGGTAAATAAAAGATTTCCGGGTAATGAAAGTTACAAAAAATTAACATGTATTCTTTCACAAAAAAAAAATATAATAAAAAATAAACAATCTAAATATAATTCACTATGATGATTCATAAAGATATCTTAATTTTTATCAAACTACACAACAGAAAAAATGTCGTCGAAAACGGATCACGAGACGATCATCCCTACAAGCTATATATACATCATCACTCACGTTACACTTAAACCTGAAGATCCAATTATGTACAATACGCCCCCGTCCCCCGCACGGGGAGCAGCCCTAGCCCTTCCCGTGGTCGGGCGTGGCGGGCGCGGGCGGCGGCGCGGCGCCGGCGTCGGCGTCGGCGGGCGGCGGCGCGGGCGCGGGCGTGGGCGAGGCGCGCAGCTTGGCGCGCGGCCGCCACGCGTCCAGCAGCGCCTCCACGCGGTCGTCGGACGGGCCCCAGCGCGCGAACCCCGCCGCGTTCTGCAGCCACACCACCACCGTGCCACCGCCCCACCGGAAGTACACCTCGTTCCTGTGCGCATCACACCTCATCTCTATACACTCGTATGCGAATCAACTTTTAAGACATTTAGAACATTTTAATAGGATATCATGTTAAATAAACAAAGGGGAAACATAGCACATATAAAAAGAATATATCGTAAAAAAAAAAAGTATAATTATACCTAAATAAATTCTAAACTAATTTAGATAGAATTTAGAGCAGATGTTCCTATAACTAAGAATAACACATAGCATACTTTTATCTCAAAAATCTCACCGAATTGGAATTTACGCGGGCGGAAACCGCGGGGCACAACTAGTATATATTTATTTTGTTAACAAATATTAAATTTAATAAAATTGCTGAATTCCTGAATCATCTGGTGATCTCGGTTAATATTCGCCATTGTATGTCCAAATTTGTTTAGAAATTATACCTTGTGTATTTTACTCTTACTCTACATAAACCTGATTTATCAATGGTATATATCGCATAAATTAGTCAAAAAACAAATATACTCAACTAGCAGCGCCCCGCGGTTTTACCCGCGTAGTACTCGCTCCAGTGAGAATGCGTAGCCCGTATTATCATACAATCTCAGCACAATTCACTATTGTGTGTTAAAAAATTAAGTAACAGCGCCATCTATTGGTAGGATTTGTGACTACAAAAAGTTACAATAAAACATACAATTATTTATACACAATCCCATGGGAACTTCGGGATAAAAAGTATCCTATTACTAGTTATAAGGAACATCTGTACCAAATTCAATCAAAATCGATACAGTAGTTTTTGCGTGAAAATGGAACAAACATCCAAACTCACAAACATACAAACTTTCGCATTTATAATATTAGTAGGATAGCATGTCATCATAACCTGCAGAAGTCTATAAAAAATAATATTCTTACTTGGGGACAACATGTTGAAAACCGTGTCTGTACTCATGTTCAAATGCTGGAATCACCACCTGAAAAGGAACAAACATTATGGCGTGTCTATGTATATTTAGAGACAATGTCCTGTATTATTATTACAATTTTTTCCCATAAACGCCGACAACCTTCGATATGACCAAGACAAAGTTTATTAACACCTCTTGACTTTTATGTCATATCTGCGAAAGTTAGAGCCAAAACTTGATCCAGAATGACTTACTTTGCAAAATAGGTGTTTTATAAACAGAATGTAAACTTAGTTCTCTCAATTATATGAGGTTTTATTACCTGTTTTCTCTTGAAGTGGCTTGCTTGTAACTTGTGAAGGGCGTGCGTTTGTCTGTCGGGCCACTCCGGCAGCACGACGACGAAGCTAAGCGGTTCAGCCGAGTCTTGCAGCAACCGCTCCATGTGACGTAAAGCTGCTTCTAGCAACTCTTCACAGTATGGGGGGTGAGCGACCATCGACCCCGATACCGGCCGTAACTCCAAGAACGGGCTGCCGATCCACATCATTACATAAGTTAGGTGATTTGGAAAATATAATTTGAAATTTGTAAATAAAAAAATAAATACCCTCTCGATCCGAAATAGGAATCTGTGTCAGCGAACGCAGAGCAATACTGTCTGAAATAACAGTCAAGAGGGCTGGCAAAGCATTCGAAAGTGACGCCGAAACATCGATGGAGGCATTCTAGTACGGGGACGGGAAGAGCCATTTGCGCGAGGTGCGCCTCGCTGCTGGCGCCCACCCACGCCGCGTATCGCCGCAGTAGGCACCACACCCGCGAGAGAAACTGTTCAAACTTTTTATCGTCAAAACAGCTGTATCTGTAAAGGCATTCCTGAAATAATATCAAGACGTTAAAATTATAAATGAATTTTCTACATTAATGCACAGCTGGTTTTATTTTACAAGGTGTTTTAAAGTCTTACCAGTTTTTGCAAATATGTAACGTTTAGCATTTGTGTTTCCCCGAGATATCTGATCAACGCCTGGTCACGGTCATGGAAATGTTCGACAAGAGGCGGCCGCGGCGCCGGCACCGCAAACTGTACGGGGTAGCACCATACTTTCCGGAGAGCAGCTTGTTGCAAAGGGCCTGCTAATTCCTACAATAAATAAATACATTTAAAATCTAGGCTGAAAAGCCAAGTTAGAGGATGAGACTAAATGAATAACATTTTGCTGTTCATTATTCATATATGCAAATTACAAGACCGCAAACAGCAGATGACAATGGCAAGAAGTCTAAGCTAAGGATATGAAATTACAACATAATTGGCCTGTACTTCCTTACCTGAATCCCATTTTCTTTTAACAAAACACTATGTTTTTCTCTTATTTTCCTGGCATATTCAGCAGATAAATGATATATCTTTAAACAAATTCCCTCCACAGAAGCTTTTACAGTTTCAGCCAAGTGAGGTTGGCATTGCCGCTGCAAATAAAATATAAATTAATTGTAATATAAAATATATATCGCGGGCTTCAAACCAAAGGGGCGTATACGCAAAAATCCAAAAAAATTTTTATTACGTCAATGTATTCTAATTATATCGACACATCTACTGACTTTATTTCATAATTATCGGTTAAATATTTTTTAAGATAATAAACAAAATAATATTAGACGTATGTCTCTGAGTAAAATATTTTTCCGAACCAGAAAGGCGTACTAAAGACGAATCACGAATCGTTTGTGTTTATTTTCATTTTTTCTTTTTATTATTGTTTAACTTTTATGTTGAACTTAAAAAAAAATATTTGAGAATATTATTTGTTTTATTTTCACCTTCACAAACGTGAAATTGATATACTTACGTCTGTATTGGAATAATGTTATTTTCCTATTTTTGACAAGCCAAATGGACGTATAATGAACGAAAATGGTGGTGAAATAGAGGACTTTTTTAAATAATATATGACTGTAATAAAATATTTCTCATCATTTATATAAACTTCATTTGTTTTTTTTTATTTTGCGTTACAAATAAAAAATTTGTTTTATACGTCCATTCCTTGAAAGCATTTTCTTGGAAAAAATAACAATCAGTTTATCTAATACTGTCGAACCATATAGACGTAAGCGCGATATTATGGGTAACAAATTATATTTTTCAATAAATAAGCCTTTCACATAATAAAGAACGTAAATTTATGAAACACGTAAAAAAATTCAAAAATGTAGGTACATTACAAAAAAAGTTATTAAGTTTTTTGGCTCTCCTGAAAAGTGAGGGTTTTGCTTGTACGCCCCTTTGGTTTGAAGCCCGCGATATGTATAAAAAAATCTAAAAACAATATTTCTTTTGAAATCGTAAAAATTCAAATAATTAACACAAAATTAAAAATATTAAAATTGATGTGTCTGTTCCGGCACAATTTTGAAATAGCTGTACTGATTTTTATGGGACTTTCAACGATTTTATAAATATGTATAAGGAGTAACATGGTTCATTTTACCCAATCAATTAACAGAAATATTTCTATTCCTAAACTCAAATAATAATACATATAATGTACAAAGGCTTAAGAAAGATCAGTGGAGAGGAAAAGGACTGTTGCATTTAAGTAAAAATAATATTCAAATATTTACCCTTAGGTGTGCAAGTCTGTCCTGGAAATCATCATATGTAGCACCAACAGTGCGCCGGAGCCATTGAAAAGTATCCTCTGCATTCCACTTCACTACTTTACGACTCTCTGGAGACGCGTTTCTAGACTCTATCATCTTCTTAGCAGCCTCAGCATATCTGGATAATTGTTTCCTCGCATCTCCAGTAAACTTAGGGTGAGTTAATTTGATAGGAATGTCATTCATGATCTCTTCGTACATAGAATGAGATATCTCTGGAAAACAGTGGCTAGGAAGTAGCGGGTCAGAACCACCCTGGTCATTCACTTTCCTTTCCATCAGCCATCTGTTGAAGGAATCCTTTGGCGCATCAATGCTCTCTCTGGTATGACACAATTCCTGGTAGCATTGTCTCAACTTGTTGGCTAGAGTAAATCTAAAACCTTCAATTTCAGGATGAGGATGAGGACAAATGGTTGGAGGTCTTTCATAAATAACAACATTTGTTGGAACCTCTATATCCCACGGTCCAGCTAAAACAAACTTTTTCGGTGGTGGACCATTATCTTCTGAAGGTCGTCTCTTGTTTCCTCCTGGAGTCATATTGCCAGCACCAGAGGTTCCAGAGTGACAAATACCCAGAGGGTCTGTTATAGGATCAAAATCTCGCTTCACAGCAGGTAATTCCCACATAGATTCACCAGATAATTTATTCCAAAAGTAAGGTCGATTTTCGCGCTTTGACCAATATTTGCGCCATCCTTGTTGTATAAGGTCTGGATGGAGATCTGCAGCCAGATGCTGTGCGAGAGGCGCAGGCGCTCCCGGCGTCTGGGGTGTTTCTCCACTTGAACTCGGTGAAGACTGATTTTCTGGCGAGGAATCACTGTGAGATGTTCCTGTCTCCCACGTCGAAGAACCGGCAACAACTTTTTCACGAACATCATTCATATTTGCACACTTTAAATAACTGTTCCACAATTATTTAATTCAATAAATTTAGATTAAAAATAAAGCTTGATATTAGTAAAACTTAATGTTTCCAATTGGGACAGATATATTTTTATGTAGATCAACAATAGCGCCAAGACACGGAGTTATCGTTGTAGTATTTGTTTTAAAACGATACATATTACATTAAGTTATAAAAACTTTATTTAAAAAATAAACACAAAAACAGTATTAATAACAATAAAACACGATAGCGGTAAAAGAGAAAACTAGCGAAGCGTACCCTACTCTCCAAGCACCGCCATCACAAAAACACAGATCATCACAAAATTAGAAACAAAGTGACAGACACTGACAACACCAATATTCCACAGACTGAGGATATCGTTCAGTACCTTCAGTAGGGTTACGTACGTGTCGTCCATGGAATGGATGTTTCGTGGTGCCACGGCCTTAATGTTCCATCCATCAGCCAAATGTCGTGTCACACCACAAGTTTTTGTTATTGTCATTGTCAAGCACTAAGCAGATGTCAAATGTGCGATCGATAGAAAAAATATTACGAATCACACGAATGTTGTTTGCTTTTTTTTTGGTAGTAAAATTTTTACCTAAACTCTAATTATTAATATAATAACAAATTTTGCAATCCAAATGACTGAAGCTAATCCGCTAAGAATGCAAATAGAGCTAGATACCATACCAGAAATAACAAAACATGATTATGTTACATGGAAACCTCAATTTTGTAAAATTGATGCTGAAATAACATCTTATCAGGAGTTTTTTAACAACTATATGGTGAAGAATTTACCATGTATCATAAAAAACGTATCATCATCTTGGAATTGTGCGCAGATATGGGTTAAAGATGATGGTATCAACTATGAGCATCTAATAAATACATATGGAAGTTTAGATGCCCCTGTTGCAAACTGTAGCGATATTAATTTTAATTCTCAATGCAAAAGTGAAATGAAAGTAGAACAATATATGGAATATATGCAGAAAATTCCCAGGGAGAGACTATTGTACCTGAAAGATTGGCACTTGAAAAGAACATTACCAAATGACGATTTTTATGTAGTTCCAAAGATGTTTGCATCAGACTGGCTGAATGAGTTCTCAATAGACAATGGAGAAGACGACTTTATGTTTGTTTATATTGGGCCTAGGGATTCCTGGTAATTATAATATATTCATTCATTACTGACATTACTGTTTAAATTTTGTTTAGTTTTATACATTTTTTATGTAATTTCAGGACTCCTTTGCATGCTGATGTTTATTGTTCATACAGTTGGTCAGTGAATATAACTGGTAGGAAAAAATGGATATTTTTACCACCAGGTGAAGAAGAAAAGCTTCAAGATAATCTTGGCAACTTGCCGCTGATGTTTAAACCAGAGAAATATGAAAATGTAAACTACTATGAAATGATTCAGGAAAAAGGTGATGTGTTGTTTGTACCATCAGGATGGCATCATCAGGTGGTGAACAAGTTGGATACAATATCAGTGAACCACAACTGGATCAACGGCTGCAATATACTAATGGTGTGGAATGCTCTCACAAAGTCACTCAAATTAGTGGAAAATGAAATTGAAGAATTCAAAGATACTTCTGATTACTTTACTCAATGTCAAATTGTACTCAAATCATACTTTGGAATGGATTTTGAAATGTTCTTCAAATTCATTACCTATATAGGTGACAAAAGATGCAAACAAATTTTGAAACCTGAAGAATTTCCAGCAGTTTCATTCAACACTTATTATTTTGGAAAGAATCATTTGAAGTTTGATATAATCAGTATAAAAAGAGTCATGGATTTGATATTAGAACACCCACATGTAATAGATCAGAAAATTAAAGTGAGTGATGACTTCTTTAAACTTAAACAAAATATTGTTGATCTTTTGGAAAAAGATTAAACTGATAGACTGTTACTCCAAAGTAACTTAACAAAAATCTTTAAATGCATTCAAAACACTTTCAGAAATAGAGTTGGTTTTGATTGTATGTAGCAGAACAAAATGATATTTATAGGCATCTTGAGAAACCATGGGACTTCAAGCCAAGGAGATAAATTTATCTCAATTCAACTGAATTTTGTTTTGTGTTGCTGATACAGGGATTGCAGGTACAGGGAAGGTGTAGAGTAGGAGAGAGGTACGGACCTCTAGGGAAGTAAGGTTGCAGTGACTAATTTACCAGCAGGCAAGTGATGGCAACTTTTGAGAGTACTTACATTTTTTATGTAATTTAGTAGGATGATAATGCACAAATAATTAAAATATAATTTTATTGGAAATTCCTATTCATTGATGTAGCTGGAGTTATGAATATCATTCCTAGGATGAATTCTGAATTGGTTGTTAGCAATAGCAATATTTGATGTCTATTGGTGGCAAATGTGTTAATCTGCCATTGTAAGATAAGTGTGTAACTATCTGTGTTGTCTTGTAGAATATTTACAAAACCAAAGATTACAAATAACCAAAGTTTAATAACATATTGATATTCAATGAGTAGTAATGTACTTGTCCATTTTGTATGCTAATCATATCCTGGTGTAAAATAATTACAAAACTTTTGTGAAATGGCAACATTGTCTTAGTAGGGTATAGGTAGCGGCACATAAGTTTAGCGCTGAGCGAAACGTAGAGGGGATAGCTGCGCATGTGTACAGTAGCGAACAAAATACAATTACTTATAACTCAATTACAATTACTATAACTACTTAAACAAATATTTTTAACAACATATTTTATTTAAATAAATAGTGAGACTATCATGCACGAAATGTGGATGATATTAGGTACTGTTGCGTGCGCTAACATTAATAATTACCTACTTAATATTAAAGTTAACTTAAACTTTAATATTAAGTTGTATAGTATTGACCATCTACTAAAAATACGCTAATAAAAAACCAAAAATATCAAACAAACTTAAACTTAAAAAAACTATCCATGAACGGCAATAATAATATACTTTAAAATGCGACTGTTCATTCAGATGTCCGCGGAGTGTGCTATCGTGGTGGGGGACGGAGTACGGCAGACTAGCCAACCGGCACTACGCACACACTCCCCTCGTCCCTCTTGCCCCCCTGTGATACCTTATTTTTGACTTCTGCGCAATAACGGTCAGCGCTAGAGTTTCGTGCCGCTACTTATAAGTAATGTGCCATTAATTTATTAGTCTTTCATGATTTTTCTATGAATGTATTAGTGCTATAATAAATAATATGTACTTAAGTACTTTTATTTTATACATTGGTTTTAAAAAATATGTAATTTTTTGTTTTAGCATATTTATATGAAAAGTCATATCTCTTGTGTATAAAAATACCTAAGTAAGTATATAAATAATAAAAAGAAACTAAAATTGTGTTTTATTAAGTACTCATATGTCTTTTATGAATCTCTCTAAGTTTGTAAAGTTTAGGACATAGAATAAGGATCACGACCAGGATTCTCTCTGGTCTCTGGTTTAGGATGGTCTCTGTGACAGCTGTCAGTGAAATCCCGCCTTTATTGTTCTGAATTTCATAATACTACAGTCAGTACATGATAATGTCATACTTTATGGGCATGTCGACCTGTTTAGTGATGGGCGATGTATCATCGTGACCACGGACTATAAATTATCGATATTTTAAATCAAACTCTATTTAAAAATGAAGGTGTGTTTTAATTTTATCGTATATTTTAATGTCATAAACATAATTTACATTTGAAATAAAATAATACTTACTAAATAAAATCCAATTTCTCACTTACTCATGTAATATTCCATCAGAAACTGATTCAGATATGGATTGGGTGTACCCCTCTTAGGGCCGATTTTTCCATAGCCAGATAACTTTTATTCGACGAATAAAATTGACGTTTGACAGATTTTGTATGTAATAACTGTCCAAATTTCAAAGTTATTCGTTGAATAAAGTTCTCTGGCGATAGAAAAATCGGCCCTAAGAGAATATTTGTTTTTTGTAATTAAAATATTTGTTTAATTTAGTACCTAGCGTTAAATCTCAATATAATTTAACATTATCATCTTTGATAGTTTAGAAACATCGATAATTTCTATCGGCATGGATTTAGATCTTGCCAACCCTATGAACGAAAGTTTGACATATGTCACATAGATCATCCTAGATTTTTACCCCTCATTTACACTATGCTCCTGCTACTCGCGCTGCCGGAAATATTTCCCAAAATACTTCCGCAGCAGTACGCTATCTACACTATGCTGCAATGAGCAGGGAAGTGGGCAGCGGCATAGTGTAAACAGTTACTCGTGCTGCTACTCGTCTCCACAGAACAGGAATTGTGTAAGTGGAGTTGCGCTAGCCATGAAGTTGTAGGTAAAAAATGGAGCCCAAACTTGGAACAACAGCTTGAGTCAAATACCTACGTCTCTGTGGGCCGATCTCTCTTTTTAGTCAGACTCTCTCTTTCTAGAGGTTACCTTAGTTAGAAAGAGAGAGCCTGCCCACAGAGACGCGATAGTGATACATATAGGTATGCTTCAAGGAGGTATTCGAAGTGTGGGCTCCATGTTTTACCTACAACTTCATGGCGCTAGCCCTATCGGGAGCGGAGCGGTCCGCGAAGTTTTCAACTACAAGAAACATCCCATTCTAATAGCGCGCGATTGATATATCTATTTAATATTAAATTCAGTCCTTCACACAAGAGCTACTTAATTTAAATATAAGAAATGGAAATAAACAAATGAATATATCATCAAGTTTATTTTCACCATTTTATTTTTTAATTCGGCAGCAAAAAGTTCACTCATGATTTGATCAATATATAAATATACAATAAAATTCATCTATGGATTTGATTATGTCGTTCAACGTTCATTCACTCACTCTCAATTTGTTTTCCTCTGCGATTGGATGGACGGAACGAAGTTCAGATTCAGAATTTTTATTAAATTATTTTGCTAATTGCAGATTGAACAAAGGTAAATGTTATTATAACATAAAGTTTTTAATGAAATGTATAAAACCTAAATGTCTTGATATTTACTGTAGCGTATGTATATTATTTTCAGCAAAATGTCAGTAGCGTTCGCAGCCAGAGGCAATCGGCCTCCATTAAACCCAGCGCAAATACAAAAGATGTTGGATGAAAACGCTCATTTAATACAAACCATACAAGAGTACCAGGCAAAAGGGCAGCTTATGGAATGTCACCAATATCAACAAGTATTACATCGCAATTTGGTGTACCTAGCGTCTGTTGCAGACGCCAATCAAAACATACAAGCTATTTTGCCGGTAATTATTACGTGACAGTATTTTTAAGGCTTACTGATAGCCTCATAACGATTATTGTCGACCAGTAGGTCGCCCTGCCAAAGACAAAGGGTAAACATGTTATTCGGCCCGTTATCGCGTTGTGTGTGCGTAGTTTCCGTTAAGGCCCCGAGTTGTATCCTTCTAATAATATGTTATGAGTATTAAAGTTGTTTTAATCAATATGCCATTCAAAAGATTCACTTTCAAATTATAGCAACTTATCTATGAATTTTTGTAGTTTGTCAGACTTATGTGCAGAAACGGATAAACCTGTTTAAATAACCTCTTTGCATATACTTTATGGATGAACAGTGTATTCTTTGTAAGATTTGCCCTTAGTTTTACTCTTGAAATTACTATGATATGTTTGTAATATTAGTCTCGACTCATCTTTGTAAAATTTTAAAGTATGGGTAATGTTTTTTTTACATTTAATTATTCAACAACCTCTAGTCCCATAACTTATTAAAAGTAACTTGTGTCGTCATTTAATACTGGGACAGTGCTTACTGATTAATTGATTTTAATTCTTTACAGCCACCTCATCAATTGGCTTCTGGAAATGTACCTCAGCCACCGCAAATTAACTCACCTTCAGATGGGCCAGGCCCTTCACAGCAACCATACCGTCCACCGGGTGTATCCACTACACCAACCAGGCCAACACAATCTTATGGTCAAAGACCGTATCCACAAAACCAATATCAAGGCCAATACCAAGGGGCTCCCGGCTATCCTCCGCAATCTGGCTATGGGCCTCCAGGACAAGGCTATGGCCCTTCAAACCCACCTCAACCACAAGGCTACGCTCCAAATTCAAACTATGGTCCACCCATTACAACAGCACCAAGTAATTATCCACCTTCAACTCATCCTGGTTCAGGTTACCCACCTTCTTCTGGTCAACAACCCTATGCTCCTCCTCCAGGCAGTCCTGCAGCATCAGGGTCACCATATCCAGTGCGCCCTCCTTCTCAGCCACCTTATACAGGCAATTCTGCTTATCCCCCTCCTCAATCGGGCCCTAACTATCCTAATGTTGGAGTAAGTACATATAATTCTACATCCTCACAACCACAATCGTATCAGTCACAACCATTCCCTAATACCACTCCTACATCAGCTTATAACTCCACTCCAACCTCTCAGCCAACCCGATCTCCCCAGCCCCCTCCAAGTGGATACAGTTCACAAAACCCCCCAAGTTCAGGGTATGGATCACCATCTGCACAGTCTCCAACATACAATTCAAGTTCACATGGCAACAATGCCCCACCATCGACGGTGGCGTCGGGTCAACCTGCCCCAGGTGGTCCACCAGGTCAACAGTATCCACCACAAGGGCAGCCCTCACCCTACCCTCCAGCTTCTCAACCTCCATATTCAAATCCTTCATCTCAGCCGGGAAGTCCTGCTCCTTCTGTATCAACAGCACCCCCACCTCAGTCATCATATCCACAGAACCCTCAGAACTACCCCCCAGCTGGAGGAGCATACCCTCCCCATGCATATCAACAAGGATACCCTCCGGCTCAGTATCCCCCGTCTCCGTATCCATACGCGCGCGCTCCCACTCCCGGGGCGCCTCCGCCTGGAGCTCCACAGCCTTATCCTGGATATGGATTCCAACCTCCCAGTCAACAATAGTATTAAATTAATTATTTTAATGATAATAATAATGTAACAAATTAGTTTTAGCATAGTATAAGATTATGAACTTAGAATGAATACAATTTTAGTTTATTATACATTTATTATTGTGAACAATCTCAATCAAATTTTAATGTTATCTATAAGTATTTTATAATTTTACATGTAAGTAGATAGTTTTTTTGTAATTAATTACACAGAGTAATTATTACAAGTGTAGAAATAAAATAATTTAGAATTAAGATACTTTTGACATGAAATTTTTAATAAAATTATAACAGTGCATATTAGTTATTTTTTATTTTACTATGTAATTCCAGATTCCTGGGAGGAATATCATACCAAATTTTTTTTCACCTTTTGCCCCAGACTATTTTTATGTGAACAACATTAATCCCTGCTTTAAAATATAACCTTTTCATTTTTGATCAAATATAATTTTATTATCTACTGGTTTAATATAATAGAAGAAAAATAAAACTACTCATGCTGCTACATGATAACACTTTAATCCATAATACAAATCTTCATTCACAGTCTTAGTGAACAAAATCTAACTAAACTAATATTATTACACTAAGATTCTTCATACGTAATAGATAAATCATTGAAGTCATGAATAGATTCTTCAATATATTCTAATGGCAACTCTTCGTCTTTAGGTATGTATGTCGGGAACGGAGGTGACTTAGTGTGTTTCTTTAGTGGTAATATTGTGTCGTATAAATAACATACTGCACCAGTTTCTCCGGGAATGGCAACCCCTAATGTCCAGATAACATTGTGCTTAGTGTTAATGCGAAGAATTTTAACGCCACGTAATATTCGCCACCTAAAAATTTAATATTATTTAATGAAATGAAAAAAATAGTACATTTTCACAAGTTTTCTTTCACATTTTCACTGTAAAGGCTCAAAATTACCAATAATGTGCTTCAGCACATTATTTGTTATTTTGCAAGTAATCTATTTGATCGGATTTTATTGGAATAAAACTCATATAAAAATTGTGTGGGTAATAATCTGATTTATAATTTGAATCCCTAAACTTAATTGTTACCTGTTTCCCATGTGACCTGGCATTTTAGTACCGGGCCAAACTCTGGCCTTTTCACCTCCAGCCCCAATGTTACCAGGCCTTCTGTGAGTTTTGGTGACACCGTGAGATGCAGGCATGCCTTTAAATCCCCATCTTTTCATAACTCCTTGAAATCCACGGTCAATACTAAAAAAGGAAAAAAATTGTGTACACATTAGAGCGAGAAGAATCTTTATTTCTCTTAAGATTTACAGTGATAGAGGGGAGGAGCTTTTGTTCTACTGTGAGATCTTACAAGCTTTAATTTTTAAGTAAGAAGTAGTACTACTAATAGTGACACAGTAATAATGTTAGTTCTTAGACCAAGTATTTAGTAGTTTTAATACACATAAATCTGGGGGCACGGCAGTGCCCCCCGCCAAGTCGAGCGCGAAGCAAACACTGCCGTACCATCCTTTACAGGAACCATTTCGCCGCATTTTCAGGCCCCTATTTGACAACCTCTGGATAAGCCCAGAACGCTGAAATTTTCGTCATCCAGTAAGCTATACAATCACATACTTAAAATAAAATTTCAAGTCTGTAGGTCATTTAGTTCCGAAGCAAAGTTTCGTTTTTAAGACACTCACTCACTCATGATCATCAAAATAGAACTAGTACTTCCCATAAGCCTAGAGAGCTGAAATTTGGTACAGAGATAGGGTTTAATGGCCACATAAAGGGAAAACTATAAAAACTAGGATAATCGAACGGGAACGGGAATTATACGGGAACGGGAACGGGAATTGTAACTCAAGAACGGCTGAACTGATTTGGTCGAAAATTAGTGGGGAGGTAGCTTAGAACCAGGAGAAGGGTATAGGATACTTTTAGTCCCAAAATTCCCACGGGATTGGGAACGGGAATTTATAAACCAAGAATGGCTGAATTTATTTGGCTGAAAATTGGTGGGGAGGTAGCTTAAAACCAGGGAAGGACATAAGATACTTTTAATCCCGAAATTCCCACAGGATTGGGAACGGGAATTTATAACTCAAGAAAGGCTGAATTTATTTGGCTGAAAATTGATGGGGAGGTAGCTTAGTACCAGGAAAAGCACATAAGATACTTTTTATCCCGAATTTCCCACGGGAACGGGAACTACGCGGGTGAAACCGCGGGGCGCTGCTAGTGTAATAATAAAATACTACTCCTAAAAAGAAAAAATGTGTCAAATAAAAAAATCTAATAAAATTAATCAATATAAACACGTTTCAACAAAAAGAAATGAAATCCCACCAAAAACATTCTGTAAAAAACTAGCCAAGTCTCGATGGAGCTGCTTGTTTATCTCTAAAAAGTAATGAAATCTAGACAAACTCGTGCCAAGTCTAAGGTTACTTACTGCGATTTATTTATTATTATAGTTAATGTTATGTGACTTGGCCGTTGAAGGGTACACAAGGGTACAAAACCAGGTGCTCTATGACACCATTGCACCAATCTGTCGCCAGAACCGCTACCTATTGACGATGGAAAATTGCCACTTGAAAAACGTTGATTTAATGCTGAATGGAAGTGTCGTGTTTAGTTACAACAGTTATAACATTATGTAAACAAAATTAACTAGTAAGTACCCACTAACTAACGTTATAAAGAATGTTCAACGGTCATGTCACATATCATTAACTATAATAATAAATAAATCGCAGTAAGTAACCTTAGACTTGGCACGGGTTTGTCTAGATTTCATTACTTTTTAGAGATAAACAAGCAGCTCCATCGAGACTTGGCTAGTTTTTTACAGAATGTTTTTGGTGGGATAATACAGTACAATATACTAACGTTTTAGCCCGAATATCAATGTGATCCCCTACTCTGAAGTGTGTTGCATGTAATGGAGTTCCTGAAGGTAAACTGGCTTGAGGTGAGACCATGAACCTGAACAAATGTCTTTTTGGCAACATCCCAACTCTGTTGAATAGTCCACAGTAGTCTCTGGTCACAATACTGGGATCTATTGTTTCAGCACCAACCAACATTAGTCCATACTTCAAATGACCATTATTACATTTTTCATCAGCTTTAATCATTGGCTTGCACTGTTCTGGAGGAGTATAATTTACAACATGGTTGTCTATGACCTGGAAAGAAATAAAACATTTTTTTGAATAGGTCCCTTGTTTTCATGCTTTTATTGTAGCTTTGACAACACAAATAATTTTACAGTCCAAGGTATTTTTACCTGTAGTAATGTTGTTTGAAACTTTTTGCCATCTTTCGACCATAGTGGATAGTTTCCTATTTTACGAGCTATAAGACCTACGCGGCGCACGCCTGGAGACCATCTAGTAGATATTGCATTCTGTGAAGCCAGTGGTGACTCTTGTGAATTTTGCTCATGTAATTTATCTTTCATAAACTCTTCAATGAACTGTTGATTGTCTTGTGTTACAAATTCATCAGTCACCTGAAATTTGGTGTAAAATAGATTTTTTTTGTTTTTTTTTTTTTTTTTATGTTTCTTCTGCTACTGACTACTTACCCCTGTTTCCTTTTGGACATACCAATAAGGTGGGCGATATCTGGGAGGTATGTACGTTCTAACGGGAACTGAGTCTATTCTGTAATTTTCCAATAGTTTTAAATTCTAAACACTGAATTTTATGTACAGAAGAAATATAAAATAGGTATGTAAGTAAAAACTAACCTTAATTTGTTCAGTTTAGTACATAGTACTTTAAGACTGTTGAAATTCATACTCTTGAATTTAATTTATAATATTTTTCACTGAAGTAGTGTTGAAATTCTAAGGAATATCTTAATAATAAAAATATTTGATCTTTATTTGTTTATTATGTATTTGTTAATAACAAGATTTTTAATAATTATTTAAATCAGGCAAGATCTAAACAGAATGAGTGCGTAATTAATAGGTCACACAGTTTATTGTTTAATTAAATTGATGCACATAATGTCTTATTTAGATTTTCATTTTGAATAAACATCGAATTCGAATCTTTAATAAATTCTAACCTAAAAATTCTTGCTTGCTCAAGACTCAAGTGCTGACAGTGACAGAAGTGTAGTGTAGACTCTAGACAATGGTGACACCTTTGAGGAAGGAAACATAAGTGACAGTGACATTGTTCGACAGATTTTCTAAGAGGCAAAAAAAAAATTGTCAAATGATTGATTTGATAGAAAAAAAGTTTGTTTATTTTCTTGTGGCTTGATGCCTTCAGAAGCCAAACCAAAAACACAAGAAAGAATTGAATTGAAAATTCTGTATTAGTTCTTACAACAAATTAAATGAAAATACAATGTTTTTCAATCAGTTATTAGTCCTGTTCATTTTAATTAATGTATCTCATCAAAATATAAGTGTATTCGGCCCTGGGTTGCAACCTGAACAAATTGTTATGCCGGCAAGATATTTTTTCATTAACTTTACGAATATGAATGAAATTTCGTAAGTGACACAATTACTAAGTACACTCTTACTCATAAGATCTAAAAATATATTTAATACTTACCTTTCTAGAAAAAAAGTTTTAATAAAGTTACTGCCTACCTAATCAGAGTCAGTCTGCTAGGTTCCACAGTTTACCTTCTTAATTTCTGTTTTAAATCGTATCATAAGCTTATCAGTCAAAATTATTGAGTAGACTTATGATGTGGTTCAACTTTAATGCAAATGATATAAGTTGGCCCAATTTTATGTATATTACGATAAATATTGCAATTTTCAGTTATTCACCAGATATAAACAAGCTGTTGGCAGTAGACATTACTGGTAAATCTATTAAACATGGAAAATGTCGTATTTGGTTGAACAAATTAGATAGAAAAGATGGTACTTTTATTGTGAGATACAAAGTTTATGAAACATGCTATGATTTGATAATTGATATCTATTATAAGAATAAACATATTAAAGGGTTCCCAAGGTTGTTTAAAGGTAAGGTCCAAATTAATTAAAAAATGTAAGTAATAAATACTACCAACATTAATTCTATTCATCCACAACCAATAAGAATATTCAAGATTTAATTAAGTATTATATTTTTTGATTGCAGGACCTGTATATCCTGATCAATGTGATTGTCCTGAAGAAAATTTTGATACTTGGTTAAAACAGAATGGTTGTACAGAGTCAGAAACATACCAACAAATATTAAATGACCTTAATCCTTACAACACTGTTGATATGGTACAAAGTGTGAAGGATATAGTAAAAAAATATCATAAACCTGAAAGTACAAGTTTTTGTCATTATGTAATCAAACATAATAAGATTTATAGAGACTGTTATGGTAAACATGTTGGTTTCAACATGTTCTCAGACAATATACTTTTGTTCCTATCTAGAAAAGTTGTTTTACCTGATATGGAGTTGGTTATCAACCTGGGAGACTGGCCCCTAGTGAGGATTGGTTCAGAACCTTTGCCAGTGTTCTCATGGTGTGGCAGCAATGATACAATAGATATTGTTATGCCAACTTATGATATTACAGAATCTACATTGGAAAATATGGGGAGGTTAATTTATCTTCTTATTATAGAAACGCTAATAGCCAAAACAAAAAGAATATTGCTTGTGTAGTATTAGAATTGTAGTTCACTTGCTTAAAATTCTTATTGTTGTTTCCAAGAGTGTCCCTGGATATATTATCAGTGCAAGGTAGTGTGGAACGAAATTGGTCAAAACGACAGCCGAAAGCAATATGGCGCGGGCGGGACTCTCGCGAGGAGAGACTCAAGCTAGTGGACATCGCTCGGGAATACCCAGATTTATACAATGTTTCCCTGACTAACTTCTTTTTCTTCCGTGAAAAAGAGGCACAATATGGACCAAAACAACCTCATATATCATTCTTCAAATTTTTTGACGTGAGTTGCTATATATTTTTTACAATACTATTACTTGAATTTTATTCTATATATTAACAAATATTTTTATGTTTTCAGTACAAGTATCAAATAAACATTGATGGAACTGTAGCTGCATACAGATTCCCATATTTGTTGGCTGGTGGAGGCATGATTCTCAAACAGGACTCTCCATATTATGAACACTTTTATGCTCAGACAAAACCGTGGGTTCATTATGTGCCAGTGAAACGTGATTTATCAGATTTAACTGAACGCGTGCGTTGGGCACTCGATAATGATAATAAGGCAAAAGAAATTTCAGAAAATGCAAGAGAATTCGCAAATAGAAACTTGCTACCTCAACATATTATTTGCTACCATGCTAAGTTGTTCTCTGTAAGCTTTTTATTTTAGCCTACAATATTTTATTTTTAATATAGATGGATATTAATATTGTTTTTTTTTCTAGGAATGGAGTAAGAGAATAACCAGTAATATTGTTGTGAAGGAGGGTATGACTGAAGTACCTCAGCCACAATTTGAATGTGATTGCCAGAGAAATAAAAAGAAACATGAAGAGCTGTAAATCATAGATGGTTTTAAGTGAAAGTCTATTGAGGCACCATTTTTAGAATAATTTTAAACATACAGCAATCAGTATGTGAATCTCCAAATAATAATGTAAAATTAAGTTTACTTTTAATGTTGTAATGTACATAATATATACTATTTTCTAATTCTATACTGACCTTAAATAAATAAAACAAAGCAAAACCTATATATAACATGTAGATTTTTTAAAATGTTTATTGATAAATAAATACAAGTCAGTTTTCTATTTACATAATTGTACAATTTGTAGTTTTCTTCGATTCCGTATTCTACAATTTTAATACTAATTCCAGTTCGAAACTGAAGCCTTTTGATTCAAACCAATCAGTATAATAGTCCGTGATAATAAATACAATTAATAATACGATTAATACTGTAATCTGTGCCACGCACCATTTAAATCCAATTATTGGTTTGCGAAATAAGCCTCCATAAAACTATGTGTTTCAGCCGCGATAGCGACCAATATAAATAGACATCAAATATTATATTCTAAATTCCCTCAACTTCTCAAATAGTTATCTTAATATAAGTACTAGGTAAGCGATGCACAGGGTTTGTGCCTGCCCTCACGTTACATCATTATTTACTGTTGTTTTTTATAGATGATGATATTTACTAACTCTGTCTGCGTTCCCTCTCGATAAGATGTTTACTCTCCCTTTTCGCCTCAATAACTTAACAAGGAAGTAGGCGATGCAGAGTACGTTTGTTTTATCCTTAGGTTGGTCTGCCCGTTTCGTCCCAATAAGTTAATAAGGAAGTATGCGGTGCGGAGTGCCCTTGTGATTATCCGTAGGTTTGCTCTCATTTTTGCGTGTCGATAAGTGTTGTTAGTCTATTGGTACATGGCGACGTCGGGGCTGCGGTAGAAGCACATGTAGGCGTCGGCGAGCAGGCGGCGCGCGTGCAGCGGCGGCGCGGCGCGCTCGCACTCGTCGCTCAGCCACGCGCCCAGCTCCGAGATGCGCACGATCTCCGGGATGTTGTACCCGTTACGCTCGCCTGGGGGAACCAATTATAAAGTATCAACTACCTAATCACGAGAGGTTCGCGGTTAGTTGATCGTATTTTTCATTTCTTGAACGCGAGATTTTCAAACCGAAGTGTTCGAGCACTTATATTAAAAAAACTACCTTAGCGACAACAGTGTCCCCACCCATTGCACTATTGACGTGAACCCACTCCAGACAAAAGCATACTTAGCTTAAACCGATTAACAAGACTACATGTAATGTGCAACATCATTGCTAAGCATAAGGTGGTACTTAGTGGAAACTTGGAGAATCACGGAAATTTGATTACAAATAAAAATGATCAGTATCTTTCCAAGTTCCTACTATAATTGTACTATGACTACACTAACCTTTCCGGTCAGCCATAGAGTCAAAGAAGCACCAAGGCGCGTCGATGCCGGCGCCGGCCTTCACGAAGGCGACGTAGTGGCTGGTCTCGATGCACAGCACGGCGAACAGCTCCATGTATACGCGCGGCAGCGTGCACGACTCCATCACGCTCACGTACTCCTCGCACACGTCCAGGGGCACCGCCTGGGAAAGGACATACTGACATTGAGATGATGTTTTACGACACCCCACCACTACATATTTTTGCATTATTGGAAGTTGAAATGAGGTTAATCTGTAATTTAGAAGTTATAAGTAGGTATTACACTAAGGATGGAGATAAGAAAAATAAGCATATAGGAGGGTTGTATTGCATTTAAAACCATAAAAGTTACTACACAAATGAAGACCTTCGACGTCAGTAATAATTTAACTTCTTCGGTTTAGAGTTTGAATTCGTGGTGTGTGTCGTGAGGCGCGCGCGGCGTACCTTGTGCGTGGGCCGCTTGTGGTGCACGAGGCGCAGGCAGTGCGGGCAGAAGGCGCCGGCGTCGAGGTGTCCGGCCGGCGCCGCGCACGCGCCGCACTCCCAGCGCGCCAGCCCGCCGCACACCGCGCACTGCCGCGGCACTGCAACCACACACGTCCTCAATATTTGTTTTATAATAATACTAGCAGCGCCCCGCGGTTTCACCCCCGTAGTTCCCATTTGCGTGTGAATACAGGGATAAAATATAACCTATGTCACGCACTGATAAATTAGCTTTCCACGAGTGAAAGAATTTTTGAAATCGGTTCAGTAGACCCCTTACAATTTAACAAACACACAAACTTTACTTTTTTATAATATTAGTATAGACTACATGAGACCCACGGTTTTATCCGCGGATCTTATCCCGTGGGAAATTTGGGATAAAATTAGTTTTGTACCAAACATAAATCAGTTCAGTGGTTTAGGTGTGAGTCTCTTTCTCATGAAAACCTAAAATAATTAATTAAAATCGATATCGTAGTTTATAAGGTCTAAGGAAACAAACACAAAGGAAAACAGCGATTGATTGATTCTAATTAAAAAAAAAACACTCACATCCTTCAATGAGATCGGTGACGTCCAAAAGAGGAGACGGTAGAACTTGCTGATACAACTTGTAATTTTTACCGAACCTCGGCATTTGGATGATTAACGTGGACGGGACCTGCGAATGTGCGGAATTCGTTACGACAAAACTACAACATAGTAAATACCTATAAAAGCTTTTTGAAATTTAGTTATGTACTTAGTGCAAAAACTAACCCATTTATGACAAGAACTGGACAAATACAGAACGAGACATACGTCATAGTCGTACCTTTTTGATTTAATCTAGTTCTTTGTGATAGTCTAAATTACTATCAAATCAATAATCACTTTCAACAGTCTATACTGTCGTCGCCAACCCTGTACAATAGAAAATGTACTTACTTCACTTAATTTGACTCCCGAAGTAGCGAAAGATTGCTCTAACAGTTGTTGTACCGTCGGCAGTGAGACGTGTTCATCTTTCTCGACGAACAACTGATAGCAGTACGACTCTTGTCCCGATGATAGTTTCAAGAATGGCTCCGCCCGAAGGAGCTGTGCTACTAAACCGTTGAGGAACTCTTCGGGGTCCTGAAAATTTTAATTCAGTAAGTTAGGACACGCAACTTCAAGTATAGTATAGGCACAAAGCTTGAAGACGTAACTCATTGAGTAAGCATGTTTAAGAGGAGGTTTATAAAATATTTAATGTAAGTAAGTTTTATAGATAACTATAAAACAATTAAAGGATTGAGATCGCCCTGCTAATTGTTATTCCAATTAGTATCCTACTCATAGCTATCGTAAGTAATTACGAATTAAAGATTGTTGCAATTTACAGAATCTAACTGTGGAGGTATTCAAATTATTTGATGCAAGGGTGACGTAATAGTCTTTCGATTAAACATCTCTTCTTCTTCCAAATCTTTATCCCTTGTCTAATTACCATTTACCATGCAAGTACAATCAATCTACAATTTACCTTCTCTTCGGATGTAAGCCCCGGCACGTCAGTCAATCGTTCGAGTAGCGTCCGCAGCTTCATGACGCGGTCGGCGCGCACGTACCCGTGACGCCGGAGCGGGTTCACCACCTCCTCGCGAAGCACTCGCTGTACCTCCGAGTATTGGGGAGAGTCCTACAGAACGAACATTATGATAACAGTCATTTATATGATTAAGTTCCTTCCATGAAGAAGAACTTTTTTGTTTTTCTAGATACTGAAAAAAAGATTATGTCCGGTTATTAAATTGATGACCCGTTAGGATATCACCATCATCTCATATCAACGTGAGGTGGCATACGACCTGGATTATCTACTAAACTTCACGATATTTTCTTGTTTTGTAGAGTAAATTTTTTCACTAGTCGGTAAAAAACATCGTGACTAAAAACTAATAAGTTTTCAATGTTTTCACGATTATTTTTACATTGTATTTACATGATTTTCATTGCCTAGCTAAGTAGATATTAAACGAATAAAAAATAATGAATAGGTAAATAATAATTACGTAACGTACTTCAGGTTCAGGCGGCCGATACAGTAGTGCATCGAACACGCTAGTGAAGGTGAACATTGCGAAGAGCGTAGCGTCCAAGTAGCACGAGTTGTGATGTCCCTGGATGCCGCGGTTCTTGCCCGCGAGCTCGCTGATGGAACTCACGGGGGGGACCACTCCCGGCACCACGGGGCAGTCGGGCTGCACAAGTACATTACATTTTTCGTTAACCTATATTGTCCCACTTCTGGCAAAGGCCTCTCCCAAACACCTCCAACCATCCCTATCCTTCGTTTATATAAACTAATTATTTATATAAGGAATTAAACAAATATTTTGAGGTATCTTGTGAAGTCCCCAAAAGATTAGCTTATACAGGAATCAGGTGTTACAGAATCTATTAATCAAGAGTAGACTAGATTTTAGAATCTAATACAATGTTAATAAGGTGTAATAAGCCATGGCATTTGCAAGGTATGGTATATAGGTAAGGTACGTCAACACGTGTAATATAAATAAATTGTATACTTATGTATATCTAACTCAATTGATTATAATAAGATGATCGACAGCTGTTAAGACCATTACTATGTATGTGGTTGTTTGTTTAGTTATTTTTATCATATCACATGGAATGTATCTCGTTATCAGTATAATATTTGACGTTTTCAAAAGGTTTTTAGAGTACTTAAATAACGTAATATGATAAACTGATTGTTAAGAAAAAGCAAGCAGGTACTATAAATACATTTTCATATTTGTTATATTTACAGTGTTGCACTGATTGGCGTGGCAAGATGTTAAAAATATATAATTTAATGTACTGATTTTTTAATACTACGAGTATATTCATTTCATAGTTATCTTGAGTGTTTAACAGTAGGGAACTAATTGATACTACTTATTTGAATTTCAGAATATTATTAGTTTTGGGGGTGGCTAATTGCAACATAGTGAACATCGAACGTCATGATGTGAGAAGCTTCCCTGATGACTTCTTATTCGGAGCAGCTACTGCCTCGTATCAGGTCGAGGGGGCGTGGGATGCAGATGGTACATAAAAACTACTTGCCCATGTATTACATTTAAAATTAATTGTATATCATGTTTAATGGCATTTTTATCATTACAACAGGTAAGTCACCGAACATTTGGGATCATTTGACGCACACCCAGCCATGCGTAGTAAAAGATTGTTCCAACGGCGATATCGCAGACGACTCATACAACCAGTATAAGAGAGATGTCGAAATGATGAGAGAACTGGGTCTCGAATTTTACAGATTCTCACTGTCATGGCCGCGACTTCTACCCACCAGTTTCCCGGACCAAATCAATGAAGCTGGAGTGGCATACTACAATAACTTAATAGACGAAATGCTCAAGTATAACATCCAGCCAATGATCACCTTGTACCACTGGGACTTACCGCAGAAACTACAAGAGCTGGGAGGATGGGCCAACCCTCACATTGTCGACTGGTTCGCCGACTACGCCCGGATTGCATACAAACTTTTCGGCGATCGAGTCAAACACTGGATAACTATAAACGAGCCTTACCAAGTCTGTTACCAAGGATATGGTGACGTAGCTAAAGCACCTATGTTAAACATAAAGGGGATCGGAGAGTACCTGTGCGCTAAGAATCTTCTCCTTGCTCATGCGAAAGCATATCACATCTACAACGAAGAGTTCCGACCGACACAAAATGGTATAATTTTCATTTCGTTCAGTGCGCAGTGGTACGAACCGGCCACAGAGTCGGAAAGCGACATTATTGCTGCCAGTGACTGTAACCAATTCATGGTAAGTCATATTTAATTACTTACTTATTTTTGTTCAAAAGATCGTGGCATTTTAATGTCAATATTTTTTAATTTTCAGTGGGCTCTGTATGTGCATCCGATATTCTCAGAAACAGGCGATTATCCGCCAATCGTTAAGGAACGGGTAGCAGCTAAAAGTGCCGCCCAAGGATTTCCTAGGACAAGGTTAATCGAGTTCACCTCTGAAGAAATAGAATATATTCGAGGAACTGCCGACGTGTTCGGGTTGAACCACTACACTACGCTCCTGGTGTACCGAAATGAATCCGTTAACGGGTACTACGACGCTCCTTCGTTTTACGATGACATGGGTGTTATCATGTATCAGAACAACGATTGGAAAATTGGGGAATCTGATTTCACTAAGGTACGCAGCTATTGCCTATCTATCATGTCATGTCATATATGTATATTACCTACAACGGCTAAACTATGTTACGAACAACGTTTTTTTTCTAGTCAGTACCTTGGGGATTTTACAAACTACTGACACAAATTCGGGAAGATTATAACAATCCTGTCGTTTATATAACTGAGAATGGTTTCGCTACTTATACTGGTTTGGAGGATGAAGACCGCGTGCAGAACTACAGGACTTACCTGTCGGCGATGCTCGACGCCATGGACGAGGGGTCTAATGTCAAAGCATACACCGCGTGGAGTCTCATGGATAACTTCGAATGGATGCAGGGATACATGTATGTATTTATTTTAGAGTGTACAGTCAGCGTTAGATAAAACGTACCTTTGGTATTGCCAACCTAGGGAGTAAGAAAGAACCTTTTATTCGACGCTGACTGACCGTACATACAAGTTATATTAGACAGACACGCAAATTATAATACTAATAATAAAAATTGATTGTTTGTATTTTAGAGAACGTTTTGGTCTGTATGAAGTGGACTACAACAGTCCTGAGCGCACGCGCACGCCGCGGAAGTCTGCGTTCATATACAAGGAGATCGTGCGCACACGCAAGTTGGACTTGCACTACGAACCGGATACCATCACTATGACCATCGACGAAGGACATTAAGATATTAATTAATATACCGATTCGATGATACGAAATGATGATACGTTAAACACGACTGTCTTAAATAAATAATGAAATGAATTTCCGTCTTTTATTTATCAATAGAGAACATAAAACACACAGTTGTGTGGTGTGTACCTGGTTGTCGTGCGCGGGGCGGGCGGCGGGCGGCGGCGTGTCGCGGAAGCGCGAGTCGCGGCGGCACAGCGCCAGCGGCACGAACAGCCCGCGGCCCGCGCCGCACGCGAACAGCCGCGCCCCGCCGCAAGACCCGTCGCCCAGCCCGCACACGCTCTGCTCCAGCTCCACGCCCGCCGTCGCCGTCTCTGTACACGAACACAAACGCGGAATACAAACACACACGCATCGATCTATACGCATTTCGTACAGCTAAGAAATCGATATCCAGACTGTGTCTAAAATTCTATTGAACTAATTTTTGCGACAAAGGCAAAATTATCATTACTCCCCTCCCCATTATAATGTAGTGTCGTCAATAATACAGGGTCTATATTTTTTCAAAATCAGCTTATTTTTAAAATCAAAAGACGCAGTTTATTTTTTTTATTAAAATCGGCCTTGAATCATACTCAAGATTCGCGAGTAATGACTGACAGAATTTGGTCTAGTACGCCCACAAGAAAAATTCAAGCTGTATTACCTGTATTTAACTTACCATCAATAACACCGATCCACCTAACAACTCCATAATGGTGTTGATCGACATCGGTGGCGACTTCGACTAACGATCCCACTCCTATTTCATCCTGTAACTAAATACATCAAATGTTATTTACTTATGTATAAATCAAAAAAGTTTGGAAAATCCAAAAGTGCACGACTCATAATGCTCATTTAATTATCAAATTATTGAAAAAAAATAAAAAAATACACTGAATTAATTAATCATTCGCATTCAGTGACCTACAATCGTCGATTAGAATTTAAAAAAAAAAAATATAACTCAAATAATGGATTTTTTCACAAGTTAGAGTGTTTTCAGGTTTCACAAATGACGGACAGGAAATTTTTTTGACCTATTTTGGTGTTTTTTTTCCAATTCTATTGCAGTAAATCAATTTTTTTAAAGTATGGAATTAATCTTTATTAAATTATCTCGACAATAGTATGCAAAATATCTTGATTCCGTGAACTAACAAGGCTATAATAATAAAAATAGCCGCCGAAATGAGGCGAAAAAAATTTTTCGATCGTAAAGCACTCTCTGATGCTTCGCATCATGAGTCGTGCAATATCTAATTTTTAAATACCTACCTACTTTACTGGCATAAATTTTATATTTACTTTAATATTACCTCAATTACAGTAAGTATTAAGTCTATGTAGTACTTTAATTACTATACTAGTTAGTTAGATATAATAATAAGAGCGGTATCCAACTCATGTCTACTTATTTTCTTTTGAAATATCTCAAATCAAAGTGTATATACCTGGATAGGACTTGGAGGAGACGATTTCTGTGGAGCGGCAGAGCGTGGTGACCCGAGCGCGGGCGAATCGTACAACTGTTCCGAATTTTCATTGTTTTGAACATCTACAACATAATAATATTACACTAGAACAACATTTTTGTAAACCGTCACTTTTTCCACAATAAAAATACTGCGTAATTAATGTACCCTGTGAGAAATCGTAATAACATCGCGGTATTTCGTGTATCAATACTGGATATTCGTTGTCCGACATATTCGCTGTGAACACAGCCAACATTCGACAGGCGGTCACCCACCGCGACTATTATTAGAAACTAGGAAAGTTAAAATCGGTCAAATATCTGTAGTCTCTAGTATGCTTTAGTTACGTAGTAGCATTGTTTATGAGTTAAAACAAACAATTTTTAAGTTATGTTGTGATGGTTTGAGGTAAAGTGGAAGTTGATTTAAATTACATATTAAGATGGTAAGTTTATACTTCCACAATATACATACAATATAAATGCATGCTTTAGTTATTGTTAGGTAATCATATTAATTCAACTTGGCAAGATTTTTGTTATTTTTATAGTGTAATATAAAATATGAATAAAGGTAATTAAATAATATATGTATAGGAATTCCGCAATTTACGCAACTTTATGGTCTACCTACTCTATAATTTTATTATAATGATATTTTTTAATTACCTATTTTAAACATTGTTTATTTCACTTTTTCTTATTATTTGGATTGTTTTTAAACTTAAGAAATAATACAATAATAGCATATTTTCTCATAAGCAGATGTTCAAATAAAATACTTATTCAATAGACAACTCACCAATCCACTTTAGGTCACCATATTGGTCAACAGTATTGTTGCCCATTTTTGTATTATCCTGAAAAAATATTATGATTTTAAAACTACATATTCATTTATAGGAATGAGATTTTAAGTTTAAGGCAATATCAATTATTTTATTTATTTAAAGACATCTACACACTAGGCTGCTGTGGAAGCAGATTTATTAAACAACATTTGCATATAAGAATTGAATGATCTAGTGACACAATGTTAACTTTCTCATAATAATATTATTTATAACACATACATACCTGATTAACTTTAGTTTTCCTTGAATTATTGGATGTCCCGGGAGATCCTGCAGTGGCTGAGTTTTGTGTCCCCTGTGGTGAGTCACTGCCACACACATCTTAAACAAAACAGTTGACTCATAGTATTTTATTTTTAATTTTTCAAAGGATATTTTTGTCAGTTTTCTCAGGATAAAAGTATACTTTCCTTAAATGTATTAAAAATAATATGATGATATGCTGTTACGATGTGAATGTGTAAAGACCAAACTGACTTTTGCATTTACAATATTACATACCCACTAAGATACCAGTTTCAATTTTATTTTGATCTCGCATCATTTTATTCTTTTGCTCCTGACTGTGTGAAGTACTTGAAGGTTGTTTGCTGCGCCGTTTGTCCGGCGCCAAATGTTCAATCAGATTTACAGATTTGATTCTATCATTTTGTGAGGGCCGATGCATAATTTTTGGTCGGGGTAAGGGGGCGGACCAGACTTCTGAATGCCCAGGAGGACAAGGTGCTGGCGGCCAACTCCCTCCAATCAATGTGAACAAATCAATCTGAAATTGTTACACTTATTAAGAATAGGAAAATGTAAAGAGTAATAATGAAGCAAAAATATTTGATTCCATTAAAAAAAATATAAGTATACTTAAAGAAATATGTTAGTTGCTGTTAAATATAGAATACTTATGATATAAGTTTATTAAGAGATTCATTTCATTCCCTAATCCCTTTAATTTCATAAAATCCAAGACTTTATGTTAAATATTATGATGTACATGTGTATAATATTAAGTTGCCCTTGCAAGTTTAACTTAATTATTTATATCACCTCTAACTTTGTTGCAAGACTTTTAAAATAATGTGATATCAATGATTTAAAAATGTGTTAGTTATGAACAAAAATGTGATGATTGTTTATTGGTGTTGGATAATAAATATTATACAATTTATGAGTAAGATTACAATAAAGTGCTTAATTAAAACATAAGTATAATCCAGTGCCAGTTAGTTGTTTTTAAAATGTAATATTTTGATAATGTAAACCTGATTGTCTCTATCGGGAGTTGTAACATTTTCATCTTTTTCAATATTCATTTTTATAAATTTTAAATGTTCACGGCTGTAAATTAAGTAATTTGCTTTAGTTTTTGTTGATTATCTTTTAACTTAAGGGACTTAAGTTAAAGCAATACATTAATTACTGTGATAAGCTGAATGTAGTTTGTACACACATTATATTCATTTCGATTTATTTAATACACATACTGATATTTTAAAATGGAAGATGGTCTAACTAACACGATGTATTTTTTTAAGTATTCATTTTTTTTCAATCTTTCATTGGAGACCATAAATGTTGTAAGTATTATTGTATTGTATTATGTATGAATTACACTTACCAAATTTATGCGTATTTAGATTACCAACATTACATTTTACTGGTTCTTTGTATTATGTACTCCAAGTAATATATAGATATAACGAGTTCAATGTATTCTTGCTAGAAAATAAAGAGAAAATCTGTCTTGATACAAAATTTTAAGTTTGAGCAGAGCAGTAATAAAACAAAGCAAATTGATGGTAAACCAGTTTTTTATCTGAACTTAAAATGTTGATTCTACAAATCATTAAGCTGATAATTAATAATGTACGATATATAATTAACTAAATACTATTTGAATTACCTAAAACTCAATAAATACTTGAAAGTCCACAAATAAATTAATGTTCAACAAATATTCTACAAACAGACATCAAGACATACCACTGCGAGTACTGACTGCGATGTTTACATAAATGTCAATTGTCATTGTCACTATTCAATCATGATCCAATCCATTATCCATGTCTGTCATCAACCATTTTATTTATTGTCAAAATAGTGTTGATAAATCATTCAATAAATAGAATTAGGGAGATGATTGTAACCGGGGAATCATTAATTTTATTTTATTTGTTATTATCAAATTTATAGATTATCCATCAATTTTATTGAAGTTTGTTGATTTTATCTAAAGGTATATCAAGAAACTTGCAATCAAAGTCAAATATGTCAATAATCACGTCTTGTCTGTCAAGGTGACAGACAGATCTATATATCAGCAGGTCAGCCAAGGTCGACCGATCAGCAATTTGTTGATTGACCTCAGTTTGTTTATTAAAATTAAATAAACAATTTGGTTAAAATAAAATACAGAATTAGGATGCAACTTGCCGTATATGTAGTGTGGTGTTTATAAAAACTGTTTATTGTTTTTGTGTGAGGTCAGTGCTCTGTAAGGTACATAAAACTTTGTTAATAAATTTGCATCTATTCTCGTACTAATTTATTAATATAAGGTTATTTTTATAGAAGTTCATATTTTATAAGATAAACACGTAATTACTCAAATATTTACTTACTATTCTTAATACATACAGGCATAAACAAAATACTACACGAAAGGAAATTTACCTCAATTAAAACTAATTTACAGGCGTTCCCAGACAACATGATTCGCCAAGGAAGTATAGACGATATAAATGCACAACAATTTTTAAAGTTATCAAACTATGAAGACACAGTTCGGCAGCTAGATATTTATTATGCTATTGGTAAGAAACAATTCTTAATGAGTACTATTTAATTCATACCTAAATCTTGTGCCTATTAAGTAATGTCATTTAAATGAAATAGTTTTATATTTGCTGTTGGTTTTATAAATAAGCTTAAACAAGTACAGATATAAGTGCAGGTCCAGACCTGTAGTGTGAACATAAAGGCTAACATTTACTATACGTATAAAATTAAAATGTTTAAGAGGCTTTCCCCTAGATAAGGTATCCTAGACAGATCACCCTACTTAAGAATGCTTAAGTAGGTAAGTAATTAATCAATAGACATATACAATATATGTCTATTGATCAATTAATATATTGAATCTCTTTTCCAGTGAAGAGACAGCTACTAAGATATCAGAGTCCTATAACTGGACTGTTTCCAGTCTTATCATCAGACCTACATATTGGTAGTGTCAGAGACAGTATATACTGTGCTGCAGCTGTTTGGGGACTTTATCAAGCATATAGGTAATAATTTATTTACATATCAGCTTTTCCCCTGTGCCAAAGCTGTTAGTACTGTTAAGTAGGACAAAATCACGTCTATCTAATTGTTTGTATACAAGGTTTGAAATCAGAATAAAACATATCCTATCCCACTAAGTGCTATTATATAATTCAGGTGAAAAATTTTTTCCCAATGGTCACATTTGTTTCAATTTTTATTCATTTCATTATAAACATACACAAGTAAAAACCTTTCATTGTTAATATACATAAAGCCTTATGTTTCATATAATTATTGCAGACGAATAGATGACGACAGAGGCAAATCACATGAATTAGGTCAGAGTACAGTCAAATGTATGCGCGGTATCTTAGAATGTTGGGTGAAGCAGGCGGCCCGAGTGGAAGCATTCAAGACCCGTCAAAGTGCCGCCCATGCATTACATGTGAAGTTCCACCTGACTACTGGAGAGCCGGTTCTTAGTGATGACCAGTACCATCATCTGCAGATTGATGCTGTGTCTCTGTATCTACTCTTCCTTGTACAGATGATTACTTCTGGTCTACAAATTATATACACACAGGTTTGTTTTTTGTAATTTATATACTTTCTGTTAATGTTCTTTTGCCTTTGGCTACCTTATTATGTATGTTCAAAGACTCTTCAAGTAGTAGTTTTTTAGTAGTAACTTTATATTGTTAATGACATCAATGCATACTGTTTGTTGCAAATATTTTGTATCCTGAAGTTCCCACAGAAATTGGAATAACCGACATTAAGACATGGTCAGGTTTGGATAGTGGTAAAGTCAATGAACGATCTTATTATTCTTATTTTTTAGGATGAAGTAGCATTTGTACAGAATTTAGTTTACTATGTAGAGCGTGCATACAGAACGCCGGACTATGGGATGTGGGAGAGAGGATCTAAATACAACGATGGGAAACCCGAAATACATGCGTCGTCAATCGGTAAGCGACCTTATTCAAATTACGTACGTAACTAAAATTCTAGAAAATCTTACGCTAGTCTTCAACTTTGAGCGGAAATTTCGCGAATAATTTTTCACTTGTAGTGGAAAACCGACGGTTTACACTACAAGCGAAAAATTATTCGCGAAAGTGAAACGGTTTCCACAAAAATCGGGCGGTTTTATAAGCGACTTTATTTCATTGTAGGAATGGCGAAGGCAGCTCTCGAAGCGATCAATGGATGTAATTTGTTTGGTGACAAAGGAGCCTCATGGAGCGTTGTGTATGTGGACATTGACGCACACAATCGTAATAGGAGCATATTCGAAACAATGCTTCCTCGGGAATCTAGTTCTAAGGTTGGAGTCTTGTTTTTATAAACTTTTAACGTTTAGTACACACACACTAGACATGTGAGTTTTGTGTTTTAGGCCAGACAAAGAGGCTCACAGCATATTTAAAAGTAAATAACATTAGTTTCTGACCACCTTCTGAAACAATTGCAGGGCGTGGACGCAGCCTTACTGCCGACAATATCATTTCCAGCTTTTGCGACACATGAAGAACATTTGGTCCAATTAACTAAGTCAAACATTTTACGGCGCCTTCAAGGGAAAAGTGGATTCAAGCGGTTCAGTAGAGACGGGTACAAGTGTGTTCTAGAGGACCCTAACAGGAGGTATTACAATGAAGGGGAACTCAAAGAGTTTGATGGAATTGAGTCGGAGTGGCCACTGTTCTATGTTCTGATGATCATTGATGGAGTGTTCCGAACATTGCCTGACCAGGTAGAGGAATACCAGAAGCTTCTCAAAGCGAGGATTTATATGGATGAGTATGGAGGTACGTAAAAAATATTATCATATTATTTAAAGAGATTTTGGGTCGACCGAAAATACGTAAACCGTCTGTTCGGGAAGGATGGAGATTCAGAAGTTGTTTGGCTTGGGTGAGATGTTTGCCCAGCCACTGCTAGGCAAACATCTCACCCACTAGTATGAATTAAAATTTCAACCTGTCTGTCGAGATTTTTAGGAATAAAAATTGTCTTAGAATAGTCTTTTTTATATTTAGTTTTCTAATGTTAGTTCTTTATTTTAGATCCCGTGATACCATGGTATTATTACGTGCCTCGTGAAGGTATTGAAAATGAACGCAATGAGCCCAACTCAGTGCGAAGGATACCAGCAAGTGAGTTTACAACTATTTTAGTAACTGGCTACATTAATATATCTTGCAGATTTTGTTAAAACAATAATATATAAGTAATTAAAGCAGTTTAACTGAA
Source organism: Timandra comae (assembly GCA_958496195.1). Lineage (NCBI taxonomy): Eukaryota > Metazoa > Arthropoda > Insecta > Lepidoptera > Geometridae > Timandra > Timandra comae. Next base: position 4,107,669 of record OY292355.1, on the reverse strand, counting down.
TTTATGATATTAAAAGTATAATAATTTGCTTGTATAAGTTGTTTTTTTTCTGATGAAATAATTAAACATAAAGAATTAACATTTACAGACACGCCAGCCGATCACGAAAGTAAAGGTAACGCGATGTAGAGTCTTATTGCCTTCTAAGTTCTAACTAAACCGTTTCATTGTATATAACCTTTACTTTTAACATTTCTTTCAATAATAGTTAACACAGCATTGGTTTGGTATTGAAAATAACTTCGCATACGTATTTCTCTTTGATTAACAATTTAATAGGTTTTTTCTTGCTTTTTGCGATTTCTTTTTCTAATAATAACGCCGTAAATTAATATAGTTGATTGCGCAGTAATTTTCTTTCGTGTTTTATCGATTGATTACAGAAATACGTAAATGACCGTTTTGTAATCTGACGATGGAATTTATTTAGTACTCTACTATAGTCCACAGTTCACGCAGAGAGAAAACGAGGCGTGTTCTATATGCACATAGTTACACAGAATGACTTCTCTCTGTAGAGCTTAGCTAGCTAGGGCTAGCTTTAGTTATTTGAAATGCTAATAAAACTTTTCAACTAAACGCTTACAACATTATTACAACCTACTTATAATAAGTTCTTAATTTATTTCGGTAAAGGGCAGTTACCAGTGAATAAATTTAAATATTCCAAAAAAAAACCTTTAGTGTCTTTAATTTTTATTCAAAGAAAAACTACAGTTTTCATAAATATTAATATACGTTACGTTAAAATTATTTTGGTTTTGAAAATTGATCTCTTTTAGTTAACATAACAACCAAATCTCAGCATAATGCTATAGAGTCACAGAGCGCTGGTTTAAAAACCTTTAGCTAGAGTTAATACACCAACGAAAAGCTTGCTTAACCATAATATTATTTCCTTTAAATGTCCGAAATATTTAAACTTCTTTTTTTTAACAATATAACCTTATCTCAAACTGGCCTATTTCAAATCATACCAAACTACATACGTAACTAGCGGCGCCCCGCGGTTTCACCCGCATAGTTCCCGTTCCCGTAAGAAGATGGGGATAAAATTATGCCTATCCCGTAACCTTCCCACTGAATCACTCTTTCTATTAAAACAAACCGCATCAAAATTCGTTGCGTAGTTTTATACATCTAAGCATACATAGGGACAGAGAAAGCGAGTTTGTTTTATAGTATGTAGTGATAGAAAACTCCGTAGCAATATCCGGTGTGGGTGTCCCCAGACTCGGGCGGGCTGTTCCTGTGGGCGCAGTCGCTGTTCGTGGTGGCGCAGCTGCTGACGGGCGGCTTGCTGCACGTCAACGAGCTCGACCCCATCCGCCGGTACCTGCCCTCCTACAACCGGCCCCGGCGCGCCGGACGGTACTCGGCTTTCCAGGTGACAAACATTCATAATAATAATAACATTTGGTACCGATATTGGATTGGCACTTAATATTTTACGACATTTTGTACCGATATTATGAGTAAAAGAGACCGATTAACTAAGCGAAATAATCTTCCATTAACTAATCTTTGATTTTCTTCGGAATCTTATTTTTCAATAACGCCATTTATTAGGTAACATGAAATATTTACTTTAATCAGTAAAATCTTTATTACATGCCCCGTTTGCAGGCCAAACCGGGATTTGTGAGTATATTAAACACTAATAGGAGGCATGTTTCAATGTAACTGCTTTAGTTAAAAAAGCGTTTACGCATGCCGCGACGTCCGACCAAGGTTTTTTTTTATTAGAAAACGCTTTTAGGGAATCGCTAAGCTACGTCCGAATTATGCAGATAAAACAAAAATATAAGCTCGATAATGTACTGAATGTACACATAACAATATTTATTTTTTGAAAAATAATACCCTGTTTTTGATAAACGAGGAATAACATGTTAAATCAAGTTTCCCCTCTTTCATACATGTGTAATTACGAGAATACGTAGATTAACTAAACCGTGGTTATGCCTCGTTTTAATAACGGCATTAGGTTTTGTATTAGTTTATTTAGCCGGTAGTAATCGATAACTGGTTACACACACAGGAAGGCTGGAACAAGCCTTGGTCAGAAATAAAACTTCGAAAGGACGTCGCCCAGCCTCAACTTGTGACTAATTCGTAAAATACTTCTGCCTACGCTTTAGCTCTGAGTGTGTAGTGCATTTAATTTACTACCTATAGCATTTCGATGGCGACATAGAATTATAAAACGAAAATGCGACCATATTATTATTAACAATACGTAATTTAATATTCAGGGAATAGCGACTGATTTGGTGGTACAAGTGGTGCTGATAGCGGAGTCGATGCGCCTGCAAGCCATGATGGGCACTTACGGCATTCAAACGCAGACACCACATGAAGTTGAACCGGTGCAGGTACGTTGTCATAATATTATATTAGAAATATTTGTAACGTTGAACAACATTTATGCAAGCAATATTGACCAGGCACAAGAGGCAAGAGACCTGGGGGATGTGGTTGGGTTAGTTTCTGTTACACAGATACCAATGTTAAGGTGCGTTTCCACAGACGCGGAGCTGTGTGCAATGAACGGTCCGATGCTCCACTCCGAACAGCAACGCGTTAGTGAAAACGCACACTTAAACTTACTAAAGGGTCATATAAATAATGGTTACATTATGTTCGTAGGTGTGCAGTTCTACCCAACTCGTTCACGTGTACAGAGAGTTGGGCGTTTGTCCTAAATTAAAGTTGACGGGACGCCCGATACGTCCCGTTGGTTCATTGGGAACTAGTAAAGTGAGTACAATTTTTCTTTATTATTGTTTGTTTCTTTGGATTGTAGTAATTAATTAAATTTGATTCTTAATACATTCATTGTTTTTAGATCTACAGAGTATGCGGTTTGACAGTGTTGTGTTACCCGCTTATATTTGAAGTATCGGAATTTTATTTGTACCGAGATATGGCTCTGCTGATCGATGATATCAAGACAGAATTACAGTTCGTTGGGAAGTAAGTATTCTCTGACTTGATAAACTGTTTAGTGAGGGCCCTAGGTTCTTTATCCCAGTGCCTCTGATTACATACGACTCTGAATGTTTCACTTTGTATTCTAAGATGCTATTTATAGACCGGCCACGGTAGCAAATATTCACGTACTTTCAGACAGTCTGTCACTTCCTTACCTATTTGCTATGCGTTCTGCTCTTATATAAGAGCGATAGCATAATTAGTATGTTGCTTGCGAGTTGAGTCATGGTGTGTGTTCCCAGGTACTGGCGGCTGTCGGGGCGGCCGACGTTGTGCCTGTTGGTGCGCGAGGAGCACATGCGCGACCCGCACTTCAAGCAGATGCTGGACCTGTTCGCCATGCTCAAGAAGGGCCACTGCGACGGCGTCAAGGTGCGCCTCGGCAGGTTACAGAATCTCATCTCTAGCTCGTGTATGGGTAAGGACATTTATCAAATACTAGCTGTGCCCCGCGGTTTCACTCGCGTAAAATAATTTTATGTCCTTCTCCTGGTTCTAAGCTACCTCCCCACTAATTTTCAGCCAGTCAGTTCAGCCGTTCTTGAATTATAAATAGTGTAACTAACACGATATTCTTTTATATATAAAGATTAATCACCATTTGCCTGAGTATGATTTTTAATACAGATTTTGCAGGGACAGAAAAAGAATATCAGGTTCGATCGCCATTGACTTTATACCAACTGTGGTATATCAACTATCAACCGATACTCTCTTATTCTAATCCTTTACCACAGCGCGCAACGGTCGGCAACGCGCTTGCATAAGTTCCCCCCTTCCCCCCTATATTTCATTTGACAACTATGGGGCCCTTGCCAGCCTAAAGGTTGCCAATCGCAGCTTAACCGGATTAAATTGCGCGTTGAAATAAAACTACTTAGAAGGATTTTAGTCGTAGACTTTAATTCTTGTTTTCCATCCACCTGTACCTAAAATTAACATCGACAGAGCACCTAGACTTCATGAGCCAAGGCGAGTTCCCTTCGGAGATGTTCACTCAGTTCAAGCAGCTGGAACACGAGTATATCGGGTACCAGTCGCTGACGGACGTGCCGCGCACGCTCGCCTACAACGAGGAGACAATCTCTTACGACACGTATAAACATAAGTGAGTGGACGACTTATTGGGTGTGTTTTGATAGATGAAAGCACTGAGTAATTAAATTAGATGGTCTGTCTAGCCGATGGAACTAGAATAATTAGATGACTTTCTGATCGCAGTCAGTTTCGGTCGAGACACTTTGTCTAACTTTTACTGTGATAACTTATCGTGCATGTGTCAGAATTGGCAAAACACTGAGGTAAAATGGCGACTAACTAACCCAGAAAGTCAGACCATCAAACTTAGATACTCAGCAGCTATTTTATCAACTAAACATATTTTTAATCTATATAATAATTCTCTATTTTATTATTCAGATCGACACCAGACGTCGTTTCAGCTTTACAATCAATCGACAACATCTACGCTCACTGTCAGCTATGGGGTATACTTTTGGAAAGGGAGGGACCATTGTATGAGGTTAGTTCATTGGAAGGTGTATTCGTCAAAGTTTGAAGCTTAATCCCCCTGCTGACCCTTATTAAGCTTCAAATCTTTAATATGTTTTAGAAATATCATTCTCTGGCGTTACGACAAACACCAGTATTTCATTGTAGGCCCGTTCATTCATTACGTTCTTTAACACAGCCTGTTGCAGTGACACCCGGTTGGAATAGCCCTAATTTGAACCATATTATAACGCACTACTGATATTGTCATTATACGAAGGTCGCGCCACTGATATTGGTATGTATGTAGGTGAACGGAGTGAGTGCGCTGGAGGCGCTGAAGCGGCTGTACCACAGCGCGGGCGTGCTGCGCCACTGGCGCGCCGTGCGCTACTGCTCCTCGCTGCTCAACCACACCGTCGACTCCATCAGCCCCTTCATCACCACCGTGCTCGTTAACGGGAAACAGGTACGGTTATTTTCCCGGTACCTAAGAACTTCATTTATTAATTTTACTATAGCTACTTTTTGGAAAGAAAAGAATTAAGAATGAACTGAAAGCGATGAATGAATAAAGAACTTACATTATAAAGATTAAATCCTGTGCCCTACCGTTCTCAGTGTGTCTGTACGGTTTGGGGATTGATTGTTTGTTGAAAAGAAAGTTTAAGTACTTATTGACATGTTTATTATACTCGTAATATAGAATTACGAAAGACACTAATTATTGTTTGTACTAAATAATGTTTATGTTCAATGAGTCCGCGTCCGCCGATGCTACGGTTAAATCGTGAACTAAGGATAGCAGTCCGCGAACTCGGACTTAGTGAATTATGTCTACGTAGCAATATGTACGGTTGGACCGTACAGTGTCCTTATTAGGACTTGACGGCGCACATTGCGAAATTAGTGGGCGTGTTTAAATTGAAGGTCTTTTTGTAAGATTATTTTAAGTTGATAGGGTTTTTTTACGTGGAAAGAAGACTAAAAAATAATCTGTTTCAGTTGACCGTAGGCGTGATCGGACAGAAGGAGACAGTGTTCGACAAACCGATGACGCCCGGCGAGATTCAGTCGGTGATGTACAGCACGATACAACCGTACGACGTCATCGGCGCTGTGTTGCAACAGGTATAAATGATGCTAAAATATTCAGTCACTAATATTATCAATGTTAAAAACGACAATTTGCAATGGATTTGTGGATAGATGTCTAATTTTTCATGTAATAAGTGCTGGAATGGGCGTCACAGATGCGCCTTCTTCGACGCTTGCGGCGCCCCTTTGTATCCTATGCCCTGGGTGGACACCCCGCCGCCCTCTAAAACCGGCACTGCCCAATGTACCGTGGTTGTGTACAGGAGATAGTGCTGTACTGCGGGCGGCTGATCGGCACGAACCCGGACATGTTCCGCGGCATCCTGAAGATCCGCGTGGGCTGGGTGCTGCAGGCCATGCGCACCCACCTGCGCGTGTTCCCGCCGCGCGCCGCGCCGCCCGACGTCGAGAGCCTCTCGCCCTACGAGCTGCGCACGCTGCTGCAGCGCGTGCTCACCGTCAGCGACTGGGCCGACGACGAGGGGTAACGACACACTCCCGCGTACTCATATAGTAACGTCTACATTATTGAAGGACAACTGAAGATACCCTAATACTTTTTTATTAACATCGAAATTATTCAGGTCCTCTTTATTCATTTACAATGATTCCTTCCAGGCTGACCCCTCTTCAGCGACGTCTCCTAGAAGGATGCCTCTGTCGAGTGCCGAAACATTTCTACATTCAAGTGTGGGATATACTTCTTAGGACGCCAAAAGGGATCATAGTTCAGGTCAGGAATCACTTATTTTTAAGCATCCCTTACAAGACTCTCTTAAAAACGTGCATTTATGTATGAACTTAAACTTAAATATAGGGTGTGAGTATCCCGGCTGAGCCAACGCTAGTGAAGATGTCACGATCAGAGTTGTCATTCGCGCTGGTGGTTGAATCGGCGTTAGTACGAGTGGAGGCGCCGGCGCGGCGACAACTATGCGTCGAGTTGCTATGCGTACTCGCTGCCATCCTGCGTCGCAACCCCGAACTGTATCTGCGTCAGCCACTACACCTTGACTTGTTGCTTGATGACGCGCATCTCACTTATGCCAAGGTACGTTCAATCTGTCATGGGCCTTTCTACTCACTATGGGACCTTACATCCGCTTAGAGACCTTCGACCAACTAAGGGATCTTCAATCCACTAAGTAATTTCTACCAGTCAAGGGACTTCTACCAACTTAGTGACCTTCAAACTGCCAAGGTCTTTCTACCTCTCCTCAGCGAGTGCGTTTACTAATATAATCTCGGTATACAGGACTCGGGGCAGTCGGCGGAGAGCAGCCCGCTGGACGGCGCGCCGTCGTCGGTGTCGGTGGGGTACCTGGCGCGCGCCGTCGTCAACAGCGTGCTGCAGGGCGCCGCCACCGAGCTGCTGCCCGCCACGCACCCCTCGTGTCTCGTCTCGTAGGACGTCCCAAACGAACACTATATATACAACATGTCCCGGAATGTGTATATTACTAATGTAACAACAATGTCATGTCTCAAATGAACACTAAAAAGACATAGAATGTGTCCTGCAATGTCTATATCAGGCACACTCATAGGTTGGTTGCCAGAATCATCCCGAACCTTTTAGGTTTTCGGGTTGATATAGAAATTCCGGGGCATGTCTATAAAGCCTAAATAAGTCCATATTTTTTATATAATATATTTTTCAACTATGGAGCAATTATGTTATGTAAAATCTTTTAAAAACATTATTGCTATACTATGTACTGTACTGTATTCAGATCTAAAATATACTACACTTGTGTTGTCCATGTGAATTAGAATTTCTACATTGTTCCTATTGCGATAGTAGTTTTATATATAAGGAAAATATAATTAGATAGGTAGTATTAGTGACAAAATTATACCTTTATGTTGTTGTATAGTTTACATATTTTTTCCTATTGGCAACATACTTTGTGATACTATAAATGTGCCAGATATTTATATCAATTTAGGATATAGATTTTATTGAAAATACTTATATTTGGTATAAAAGACAAAATAAGTTATAGAAAAGCAAATTTTCTATTGGTATATTATATAAATGATTTATTTGCATGAAATAAATGTGATAAGTAAATAGGTAGGTAGTACTTAAAGTAAGTATAAATAACTTTTCATTTATTGTTGAATATAATAATGTTATACAAATAAATAAAATTACATTTTAAATATTATTATTTTTTATTGAACTCCAGCAAACAAATAATTTATTGGCTGTGAATGATATGAAGTTATTTGCATTATAATTATTGTAGTTGAATCTTGAAACATTGCCAAACAATCACACACAGATTTCACTTCACTGTAATCACATCACATACAAGACTTTGTTCATACCATTTCACTCAAATCACCTACTTAAATAAATTAAAATGTCACTGCTATTGTAATTATAGTCCATTGTACACTTTATTATTTGGTTTCTGTTTTAGTATATTCCTCAAAGCTGAAACAAATAAAATTTAAATTAATTTCATATTCATAGTATGTTTAATCAGTTGCTCAGATCAATAACTATAACTACAATCTCATAAATGAAAAAATATTTGTATGCTATGAATGTTTTGTTGATTTCGAAGGGAGTCAGTGATTATGTAATAAAGTTATAAGAAGGTTGACAATGTTTGGCTAAGCTCCGAAAGATATGTACTTTGAAAACCTTTTATAAACGAGAGAATTCATGAGGATCCATGTAACAGATGCAATAGATTTCTAGATATAAGTTATTGAGGACAGAAATGGGACCTATACAAATAAAACTAAATACCAAACAAATCTACACTCACCTTCTTTCTCCTGATCGGTAAAGTCTTGTTTAGGGAAGTCTATGTCAAATGTAATGTAGAGGTTGCCGTGCAGGTTGTTGTTCTCGAAGTTGGGCATGCCCTCACCCTTCTTGCGGACGCGAGCGCCCGCCCACGTCACCTTATCGCGGGACACGGATACTTTGTGACCGTCAAGGTGTACCAGGTCCATTGTGAAGCCAGTTAGTGCATCCTGTTGGAAAGTGTTCATGTATAATTTGGATTCATGGTTTTGTGGATCGAAAAAATTTACAATAATCCAAATGTGCTTTGTTTTTAGTTTAAAATGTTTTGGTACTTAGAGAGAAAGGTATGCTAAAAATATTTGATCTTTGAGTTTCATCTTAGCTGGGTCTAGGAAAGTTTAGAATACATACATACATAGGTATTTATAGAAACATTAAATTTGTGAAACAACATAAAATTTATGATTGTTTTGCTAGGTTAGCAATTACCAAGAGAAACTTTGGTATTATTTTAGAGGTAGTTTAAAAAAATTAAAGTATCTGCCTGTAACATCCTACTGCTGAGCAAAGGCCTCAGTGATGATATTAGTAATTGATGTAATCACCATGCTTGCCTAATGCATATTGGTGATTAAAATATTATGTTTATAAATTTCTTATCAGCTAACGTAATAGAGTTGATTAAAATGTTACAGTTACTGATAAATAAAGGAGTGTGAAATAATAAAATATTTTGTAACCTGTAATGAAATTGTGACGTTGGTGTAGAGGTCATCTCCTTTGCGTGTGAAGTGGGGATGTCTCTCGGTCTTGAATACAAACACCAAGTCTCCGGGGTCGCCGTCCATATGCGGCTCACCTTCACCTCTTAACCTTGATTTGTGGCCGTCTGGAGCACCAACTTCCACCTATTGATAAGAATAATTATTGTATAGACATAATGTATGAGTGGGACAGTAATTTCAGACATGATGAAAAGAAGGATACAAATTTTAGACTTTGAATAGGCTCAAATTATGGCATACAAAAAATCAAATGTCATTTTTTTTACTACTGTAGATACTTTGTTTAAAATAATTTTCTTTTACCAACCTCTACTTCCAAAAGTCGTTCTTCATTAACTAACTTAACATTAGGACATTCATCACACACGGTTTGCTGCATCATCTGGAAGCGGCCTGGACCTAGATTTCTGGTAACCATTTCTTGTCGACAATTACATTTACGTGTACCAGCTGCTGGCTTTATAACTGGCTTGTTTCGAGTAATCTGTGGAACAAAACATAATTGTTATGACTGGCTAATAAGAATCATAAAATGTATGAAAAGTTACCAAAGAAAATTATTAAATTACAATCACTTACCTCAATGAAGTTTCCATTGTATAACTCTTCAAGTGAAACTGCAATTTCCATTACGATATCCGCCCCCCGCGGAGTTTCGTGCTGTTGTTGCTCACCCCCAAAGTGGAAGCCGAAGTCTCCGAAGAAACTCGCGAAAGGATCATTGTTGTTCATCATACCATCTTTCTTCAAACAATCTTCTCCACATCTGTCGTATAACTCACGCTTTTCTGGATCCGACAGAGCTTCGTATGCCGCCCCAAGATCTTGAAACTTTTGGGAAGCATCAGGATCATCTTGATTCTTATCAGGATGTAAAGCTTTTGCTAATTTTCTGTAAGCTTTCTTTATTTCATTTGTGTTAGCAGAACGAGAAACACCGAGTATTTGATAGAAGTCTCGACCGGCTAAAACTATAACTAGGGTTGAGATAAAATAAACTAGGCATATGTATGCCGTGTTGGTGTACATTCTGTAAATTTAAACCTAGGAACTAATTTATACTTTTCACAAGAAATAGAAATAATTGCCTAAAAATCCACACATTTATGACTACCACATCATATCGCTTTTTGACAACTATTCGTAAATCTGACAAAACTGACGTAGAAACTGCAGAAAGACAATTCGTCTGCTTCTGATTGGAGGAGAAGTTACAATTACAAAAGAGTGGAAACAAGCCGAATAAGCAAACTATATTGTTAAAATTTAGACCTTAATAACTATAATATAAAACTGATTTTTGCTAATCGTTGCTTATGTCATTATTAACCAATCAGAATTGGCCAAAACATACAATAGTATTTTCTGTGGTTTTAATGCCACAGATACTTATATTAGTCGCGGAGAAGTATACCATGAAGTATGAGCGACAATGAGCTAAAAAATCTCTGCAAAAGGCACAATACGACTGGCAATGACAGATAAACTGACTGACACTGACAGATATCACTCGCACAGCTTGCCTGCATGACACAACAAAAACTCGTCTCGTTTATCTATTCGTTCACGGTGATATTCCAGTTTATTTATTGTGAAAATTAATAATTTGATATTTCATTGCGTTTATTACATCAAATAAAAGAAAATGGCTTCTGTTCTTGTGCCCGATTTTCCTGCACAAGGTTTTTCCTTTGAAAACTGCCAGCGGTAAGCTGTGTGCTGCTGAACGGTACCGGTTTTTATACATTTATCAAATTTTCTTTAATTCCCTTCATTTTTCCTTTACAGAAATGCATTTCTCGCTCAAAAAGGTTTTCCTGCACCCAAGGCAACGAAAACTGGAACAACTATTGTAGGTATTATTTATGCCGATGGCGTTATTCTTGGCGCCGATACCCGAGCTACAGAGAACACCGTGGTATCGGATAAGAACTGCCAGAAAATTCATTATTTGGCGGGTAACATGTATTGTTGCGGTGCTGGAACTGCTGCTGACACCGAAATGACGACGCAGACAGTGTCTTCACAACTGGAGCTGCAGCGCTTACACACTGGGCGCACCGTCCCCGTCGAGACTGCTGCCACGCTCCTGAAGCGCATGTTGTTCCGCTACCAGGGACATATCGGAGCTGCCCTTGTTCTTGGTGGTGTTGACAGAACTGGACCTCATATCTATTGTATTTACCCTCATGGATCTGTTGACAAACTACCCTATGCTACAATGGGTGAGTAGGTTTTTAAATCCATTTGTAAAAAGATTACTATATTGGCTCTTTATCTACAATTATTATATTTAATCTGCAGGTTCTGGTTCTCTAGCTGCTATGGCAGTCTTTGAGGCTGGCTGGAAACCTAAAATGAGTGAGGAGGAAGGAAAGAAACTGGTGCGAGATGCGATTGCTGCTGGTATTTTCAACGATTTGGGATCTGGTTCAAATGTGGACCTTTGTGTCATTCGCAGTAGTGGCCCTGCCCAATATCTTAGAACTTATGAGGAAGCTAATGTTAAGGTAAAATAATAAATACTTTCAAAACAAACATTTATTGTATTAGGATAACATGGAACTAATAAACTGAAATTAATCTTTATTATTTCTCAGGGCAAGAAACAAGGCTCATACAGATATGCTCCTGGCACTACGGCTATACTGAAACAGCGAGTCATCCCATTGGAGGTGGAATCAGTAGCTGTACACCCAGTACAACGTGCACAGCCTATGGATGTGGAGCCAGCACACAGCAGACACTAACACACTTTGGATAATTGTCAGTGACAAAATAATAAACATTTGTATTAAAATATAATCTGTTTTATTTATATAAAATTATAAGTAAAGGACGGAATGTTTAGAAATATATTATCTTACAATATACTCATAACAACCAAATATACAGACTCATTCTGCAGTCATTCCAAAAATATAAAAATCTATCTGACTAACATTAGAAGTGACTATAAATTACACAGACCTAACAGATACAACCTCATAAAAGTCTTGGTACACATATGGAATGAGACTTATAACCTTATTTTAGTACCAAGAAATGGAAAAGGCTCCCTTTTATTTATTTACTCATTATGTGATGTAGGAATAGGTGAACAATATTAATTTATATATGAATTGTAATAGTTGTAAGATAAAGTACATATTAATGATGATACAGAGAAGAAAAAACTGATGTAAAAGATATCTAAGAGAAAAAAGTAGTAAGTGTAAGAAAATTATTATTTTTCTGTCTAAAATTAGATAGAAAATACTGTCATTCATTTCATTACTTATATCTAGATAAATAGACATTTAATATCGTGTCCAAAAATGAGAAGACCTAATCCTATAATACAAAAATAGAATATATCTTGTAATTAATTAATAAAAGTAAGTACTTATTTTTGAGTATTAAAATTCAAGAGATTCAGAGAAGATTATACACAAACCTCATAAAAATGGCATCAAAATAAATTATTCTTATAACTAATACAATGAGCATTATCCTCTTTTATGGAGTATAAAATCCCAACTATCTTTCCATCTGAGATTAACAAGATCATTTTCAGTCAAGTCAGTGTTGCCATAATTCAAAACACTGAACTTTTGGAATGTCATTACCACATACACTAACCAAATTGTAATGAATATGATATAAATATTAACAAAGGGACGAGTTCTATCCATCAGTTGAATAACATAATATAGATGATCTATGACGAAAGCCAGAAGGAGTATTTTGAAAACGTAAGCAGGAAGATAATGGTGAAGGAATAATGTTCGATCTACGAAGAAATATGGCAAATAGTGTAACCAGTATCCAAGGAATAATATCCAACCAGCGTTATAAAATCTCTGTAATGCTTCCGGCGGTAGATCTTTGCAGTTGCGTCGCTGACGTATTGCGTACACGCAGAGTAAAGCACCGTATATTACCAACGAAATAGTTCCGGCGTACCACGTCACTATGTTTCCTATTAGATGGATTTGTGCCTGAGAATGAAAGAAAAGCATCAAGTACTAAGTACCTAAATCAACGGCATCGTAAATATTTTGGTGCTCACATATGTACTTACATTTGAATTAGGTGATAACCAATACGCGATCGATCGTACAAGTAGCGGCCACTCTGAAGGATCACTAGCGAACATGTGACCGTTTGGGGAGTCCGGCGCGTGCGTAATCATTTTGTATTGGAGTTCAGCAAACTTTTCCCAGAAAGTTAACTTAGTAACAGCTGTGGGAATCATCTCAGCTGTTACAAGTTCTCGTTCGCGCTCCTTTCTGTCTTCAGCTACAATATTTAAAATTCGTACATTAATTTCCGTAATAGACGAATACTTAAATAATTCTTAAATGAATCTAAGTTTTAACGTACTCTTAGTATATCTATGTTCTTCCACATTCCATATAGTATCCTGGTGGGTGACAACCTTATCGGCTACTACTTCGTGTTGATGGAAGCCCCAGGCGGGCAGCTGGCGGCCCGAGTACCGCAGCGCCGCGCCCGAGTCCACGTGTATGAGTCGGACGAGCGACCTGATGCTGTCCCACGTCGCGTCGTCACTATCCCGGTTCACTATTTCCACACGCCACAGGTTTTGAGCCGGCATCGAGACGTTGTAATCGATGTAGCATGATACTTCCTGGAAATGAAATAATTCTGTATATTTCGTAAAACACAAAATAAAAATCTGTCTTAAGATGAGAAGTTTTTGGGCCAGTATCGTAACTACTTCAGAGGCCAAATTTATTGGATATACCCTCCTTGTATTTGATATTGTTAGGAAGTCCCAAGTACAGTCTGATTGCGAACAAGAGTCCGTCTGGTCGTGGCAAGTTGTTCGTTACCTGCGCCTGCGGCGAGACGGGCGCGGCGACGTCGTGCGAGTTGAGCGCGCGGCTGGTGATGCCGTGCAGCAGCTGCACGACGTCCCCGTGGCGCACGGCGTCGGGCGGGCGCGCGGCGGCCAGCGCGGCGCGCGCGGGCCGCTTCACGATCCACCAGTTGTTGACGTCCTTGAAGCTGTAGCACGTCACCTGCTGCTGGTGCGACGAGCCGCGCGCGTCCGCGTACCGCACCGGGTACACGTGCGCGTGCGAGTGCAGCCAGCACGTGCGCCCGTGACTGTGTCTGCAGAACCATTGATCTTATAGATTGAGATTAACGAGAAAACCTAATATGTAGTTGCGGATTAATATATAATAAATAGTTGAGCGTATTTGGATAAAAGTTGACAAATAGTTTGTTAGCTGTGTCACTATAAGATACTTTCCATAAGGGATTTACACAGGAACAGAAACTATGCGGGGCACAACTACTCTACTACCAAATAACTTAGTTACCTTAACGTAATTTGCGATCCGTGGGCGACGTGGAGCGGCTGTCCTTTCGTAATGCTGGCCAGCCCGCCCTGTAGCGACGCTTGGAAGGCGCTCGTCATCACGCTATCATGGGGTCCCGCTTTCGGTAACATCGCCAAGTGCGCATAGAACACTCCCACATACACACACATCGGTATCAGAATCAAGACTAGTAGTCTCCATAATGCAGAGAGTGTGATACGAAATCCGGAGTCTGGGCTGCCGAATCGTTTCCATATTTGACGCCCAACGAGAAATACTCCAAGGTAGTAGGAATACAATCCTGAGTATTTTACACTGAAATGATAGGAAAATAAAATCTTTCAATATTCCATTACCATGTTATCATGATTGTGGTCATACATGTGGTGGTTTTTATTTCAATTTAATGATAATGACCAAACAATTAGAAGAAAATTAAAGTAACTTTCAAGTCATATAATCATAATTTGTATCATATAAATTAATTTATTCATTAACAAATTATAATTACAACTAAATGGATACTTACGAAAAACAGCACCCAAGAGAGACTGCACCAATAACTAACCAAATTAGAGATTGAATTCCCGATTTTTGTGTACTTCTGATAGCACAGTAAATCCCACAGAGACTGAACAATATCTGTATGCTTTCCAACAACATGAACCTTGATTGAGCAAGCAAACAGTTATCTGAAAATGGTAATCAAATGTAACAACTTTTAAATATAAATATATTGGAGTAAAGTTTAGTGTCTTATGAGTTTCATAGAATAAATTAAAGTTTACAGTATAGAATGTTTTGAGGCATCCTGCAGAAAAAATTTGTCTTATTTTATTACCCTTGGATTTAATACACCTTACAGCATATTTTTGTAAACATTACTTCTCTACTTCCATAATTCAGGAATAGCTTTTGAACCATTATTATCAAAAAAGAGATTTTAATCTTGTGCAGTACTTACCAAAAAGTACTAAAAGTGCAGCTAATATTGCAGTCCACTGATAAGTACACAACTGCAACATAACCTGGTACGTCACAGATACCAGTAAACTACCAGCCACTGCCGGAATCAACCTCAGAGCCTTTACTGGAACATTATCCGTGTAAGGTGAGCCGATACGGTCGAATGTGAAATTGCCATCATACCCAGCCACATTCCCGGCTAAGTATAGCAATTGTTTACCCAGCGGAGGATGTGCATCGAAGAAGAATATCCCTTTTGTGTACAATGTTACATAGCGCCCATAATGTAGCTCGTCAAATCTAGTAGGACAAAATATTTTTTACAGTTTAATTGACTAGAAGAGCAGACAAATATTATAAAACCTTGAATTAAATTATTTAATTTTAAGTTGTGGAGCACTAATCGAAAGGGCAATTTTCGTATGTTTATGTAGTTTAAAGTTATGTAGCTATCACTGGTTCTACTTAAATAAATCAATACTTACACAATATATTTTGGCTCCTCTAGCTTGTATAATCTTGTACCTAAGGCCATAAGCATCAGACTCAAACAAACAATATCAATTTGTAAATGTAGATAAAGCCCTCGATGTTGTGGTTCTAATAAAACTTCATTTATTTCTAAGTTATCATTATTATCTTTTTTTGTTGAGGCTTGCTTTTCTTCTACAGACTGAAAAATAATAAGTGAAAGTTTCATGTTTATTTATCTATCATGAAATAGAAACTTGATTTTTATATGATATTTATTTTTTACAATTAAAAGTGTATTAATTAAGGTACTTACATTATTTTTCGAAAAATTAGATTTAGTTTTATCAACATAACTGTGTTTATGTTCAGGTTCACTGACCTCAATTTTCTTTTTATTTCCATTTTTAGAAGTCTCCATCTTCAGTTTAATTATTGTGTAACATTTCACTGTAATCACCGCAATATTCTAACACCTAAATATTGTTTCTTTCATAAATTCCGATTAAATTCTTTAATTTCATAGAAATTCATTTCAAAAATTGAAAGCTCTCCTCATTGACATATAACATGGACGGGGCATACCTACGAAAAAAACGTGTATACCTATACTTCACTGAGAGCGAAAAATGGCGGCTAATAGTGCAGTCCCTATCGATATGTCTGAAAAATAACATCGATAATAGATTGTAAGTATGTTTTCTTACTTTGATTAATTTTAAGTTTTATAAATAGGTCTTACTGTAAAAGAACATTATAGATAGTTTGTAAAATATAGCTTGATCATTGTGACATACAGAGTGGCCCAAATAGAACGCTCAGTAAGGGGAAGTATAAAACTATAAGATATACAAAGATTTGTTTTTAGGATCCATGTCCTCGATTTTAGTAAAAAAAAAGTGCATTCATAGATTTAGAAAAAAAAACTATTACTCTCTTTGAGAATCGAACCCGGAAATTTTTAAAAATTTAATGTTCATTATTTTAAACTAGAAATGGATTGTGTACATCTTTAGCAGTAAGTAAATGTTACTAAGAAACATCATATCTAAATTCATTAAAATGCATTGTTTTTAAATGAAATAGTTTGGTACAAAACTCGCCAAGACATCATTAAAGTTCCTTCCCAGTTAATATCCCATTTCAACACAAATTCACCATTTCAAGATACAAAATGCAATAGTTTGTATATACGGCCGTTCGTTCTAGTTACAAATAATTAAAAATATTTTTTTCAAAACTTCCGGGTTCGATTCCTTTAGTGAGTTATAGTATTTTTCTAAATCTTTGAATGCAATTTTCATTTTAACTAAAATGGATGACATGGTTCCTAAGAACAAATCTTTGTATCTCTTATAGTTTTATACTTCCCCCCACTGACTGTTTTATTTGGGCCACCCTATATATCAAACTTTTATTCATTATACTCTAGTTGCCGGGATATAAAAATGACGATAGAAATTATCGACGTTTCGTACTATAATCGATACTGATGTAACATTTAATTGGGTTTTATTTAATTACAAACGTTAGGCATTCAATTAAACGAATATTTCAATATGAATACAGATATTCTCAAGAGCAAACCTCAAATCCATGGTTTCTTATGGTATACTACATGAGAATCTGAAAATTGGACTTTATATACTTACTCACTATTATTTAAGATCATATATGCACAAAATGTAAATAAAGTTTATGAAATAAAAATAAACACCAAAATTAAAACGTACTTGAATAAGTGTTTAAATAACGTTTTATTTAAAATATCGATAGTTTATAGTCTGTGGTCACGATGTTTCATTGCCCATCACTAAGTAAGTTGTAAATCCTTTTGTTATAGCTAGAAAATAATATGGCGAATATGGCCACGAGTAGGTATTTCAATGAGACTAAGAATGACAGATGGCTATTATAGTAACTGTCAGAAATACTGTTGTCCTTTTTCCCTTACGCAAAATTATGAACGTTAAAAAGAGACGGCTATATTTTTATAACTTTGGCGTCGATAAGCCTCATACTTCTATAACTATTTTTTCTATAGTCAAACATGCGATGTCCATGTTATATGTCAATGGCTCTCCTTCGTTTCGTTTCGTTTCGCCTATCTGTCATTGACATTGATTTGCTGTCATCCATTCTCAACTAAACTTTGGGCCACAGAAAACAAATAAAAAGTTTGTTTAAAAAGTTAATTCAAAATTAAAATTAATCATCTGTGCTGTAATGTGATAAGGGTGTTGTTTTGCTGTTGATAAAATTATTTTTAATTTTCAGCTATAAATTGTCAATTTGTTGTTAAAATGTTTTATAAATAAACTAGTAAATAAATAATTGACGGTATGTAAGTAAGTGTTTTACTTTTGTTTGAGCCAGGTTTCAAATTATGCTACACCGGTTGAATTTAACTCACCACTATTAGAGAGTTATTGAGAGAGCCAAAAGTTTATACAATATGCTTTCGTCTAGGTAGATTAAGTATTTCTTACATTATTTTCTTTTCATTTTCCTAGGCAGCCTACAGATTTTGAGATTGGAGAGTATGAAGATAATCAAACTTCGCAAAGTGACTGCAAAACGTACTACTTTATAAGTTTTTTAATGTATTCAGCAAGCTATTTCAAAGCTCTAAAGTAAAGAAAAAATATTAATTTGAATAAATTAAAGTGTACTCTACTATGGCATCTAAATCGAAGGACGAAAGTTCGTCGGATGCTGCATTTCCATGTCCTGTTTGTAACAAAGTTTTTGATAAAAATGTGATTGAAGAACATGTAAATAAGTGCTTATTTTTAAATGAAAAATCCAATTCCAAACGTACTATATCCCAGCTGAATAGTGAATTGCCTGCTGAGAAAAAAATGAAGTTTGATAATAACTCTAAAGAAATCACCCCTGTCGCTAGAGTAAGATTTATTATCTACATTTTAATATAAAAATACATTACTATTTATAATATATTTATAAAATTTATAAAAATATATTTAACTGAAACTAGTCTGCCATATTAAAAATACATTTATTTCAGGATAACCCAGGTGAAACAAAAGCAAAGCCAGTAGCTGTATCCACACCATTAGCCGAGAGAATGAGACCACTCTCTTTGGATGAGTTTGTGGGACAAAATCAAGCATTTGGACCCAATTCAATGTTGAGATCCTTGCTGGAACAGAAGAAAGTACCTAATATGATATTGTGGGGTCCACCAGGGTGTGGAAAAGTATGATGCACAATGCACCTACCTTTAAATAATTTTTATATTTGAATCTAGACATGCAATAGCGTGTCAAGCCAAGTTCAAGAAAGAGAACTGGCGAGCCGCACCCTTTGTATAGACACTTAATGCAGTAGTCCCACCGCCGGTGAGTGAGGGATGAAATAGTTCATCACTCACTCACCTGCGGTGGGACCACTGCCTAAGAAACCCATCATGGTTTTGCACAGGTGCAATTTTCCCAAGGATTTTCCTAAATTTCCTTTTTCCAAAATCCTAGTTCTTGTTAATATTTTTATTGATGACTTGTTTAATCTCTTATTTATATTTTTTTAGACTTCAATTGCAAATGTTGTTGCAAATATTTGCAAGGAACAAAGTAATATGAGATTTGTCAAGTTGTCTGCCACAATGTCTGGGATAAATGAAGTGAAAGAAGTTGTAAAAGTAGCAAAAAATGAAGCTCAATTCAAACGGCACACTGTGCTCTTTATGGATGAGATACACAGGTTAGTTGGAACAATGTTTATTTTTCAAAATCAACTAGCTTGTTTCATGAAATCATGATGCAGGTAAATTTTTTATCAAAATGTGCCTAGTGACCCCTCACCACATCTTTATATACATTCCATACAGTTTCGGATTTGGTCTACTACACCTACTTGAAAAGTTCATCCTGTATAGCAGTAATGCAAGCATGTAGAACTTTTTGTCTCAACATTTCCTTGGGTATAAACGCATTGCACTACTAGTATGGTACTCAATAATATTGAATTAATTCCAGGTTCAATAAGCTACAACAAGATACATTTCTACCACATGTTGAAAATGGGACAATCACTCTGGTGGGTGCCACTACTGAGAACCCTTCCTTCAGCCTCAACAATGCCTTACTCAGTAGATGTAAAGTTATTGTACTAGAAAAACTTTCTGTCGATGACGTTATAGTTATACTAAAAAGGGCATTACAAAAACATAGTAAATGTGCTTTAGTTGAAAATGGTGGTGAAGACATTGCCATCTCAACATCTATGGATAATTTACCAAGGTGTGTTGCAAACAAAAAAAAGGAAATTAATTTTGAAAAAGATTATTGAATTAAATAATAAGTGAAAGATGTTATTATGATTATGGAATGTCTATGAAAATGCCCCTAGACATGGCAATATGTGTGTTATGCTGTAGATACATCATAGAAGAGGCGTCAGTGCGATGGTTGGCCGAGATATGTGATGGTGATGCGAGGGTAGCACTCGGCGCCCTCGAGTTCGCTCTCACTGCGCGTGACAAGAATACGGAACTCCATGTATCAGGGCCCGTCATACTAACATTAGAAGACATAAAAGAAGGAATTAAAGTAAGTAATATAGGTCTCTCTCTATCGTATCGAGTCTAACGACTGCAGCTCATTTAGCCATTTATAAAGAAATTCTTATAGAATTCTAGTAAAATTCTCCAGTCTATACCCATCTTACTGGTACACAATATGAATGATTCCTTTTGCGAACATAAAATATTGTGTCTTCTATTTTATTTGGTCAGAGTTCCCACATGATGTACGACCGTCGAGGCGATGAGCATTACAATACGATATCCGCTTTGCACAAGTCGATTCGAGCGAGCGACGACAACGCGGCTTTGTATTGGGTGACGCGCGCCATGCAAGGCGGAGAGGACCCTTTGTACATAGCTAGGAGACTTATACGAATTGCTTGTGAAGATGTTGGTAAGATAATATAACCTTTTTCGCTACTTACTCCATATATATCCGTATTGTAATAGTATCGTACTATACATGTAGCCACCACCCTCAAAAAATACAAAGATTTCTTATACATACTTTTAAATCCAGGATTAGGGGATCCAAATGCGATCGTAGAAGCAGTTTCATGTCTACAAGGATGCCAGCACATTGGAATGCCAGAATCCGACGTGTTATTAGCACAATGCGCTGTTCGGCTTGCGCGGGCGCCGAAGAGTCGAGAAGTATACTGTGCAATGAAGAGGTGCCAAAAATTTTTGAAGGAAGCTAAAGGACCACTTCCACCTATACCTCTACATTTACGTAATGCTCCAACGAAACTTATGAAACAAATGGGTAATTTGTTTTATGGTTAATAAACCATCTAGCAAATATGCTAGAAAATTATGCAATGAAAAGGAGGGCTAGGACAGGATATCAATCCATATAACATACTCGTAGTCCTGCTCTATTCACTACAGAGCTTTGCTACAGAGATTGAATCAATTTCCTCAGGATCAGAATATTATATTGCTATTTCTCTACATACCCTCCATCATAATTATTATTGCTTCTTTCATTGCATATCTACAGGGTGTGTCGTAAATAGTGGTCCACCGTTTAGGATTCGATAAACCAGATAATTTACTATAACAAATTCCATTTTAGAACCATTTTTAGCCGAGGGTTCCGTAAATATTAATTTTTAGTTATTTATTTACGAAATTTCTACCTCTTGTAACAAATTTGGTTGTAGTTTTATCAAAAACCATTATATTTTTATTTTGATTACTGTTAATTACTGCCGAATACAAGAGCTATCGCTTATTAACATGTTATTTAATGTAGATTTAGATCTTCTGCAAAAAAAAATGATTGTACTCTAATTTTAACGGATTTTTTTAACATATCATGCTAATTCAAAAGCGATTTATGTAAAAAAAATGTACTACACTGTCAGTGCCCATTAATTTAATAATATGCCTATTTAATACCAATTTCAAAATGGTATCATAATACCAGATCCCTATAAAAAACAGAAAGATATCGAATTTTTATTGAAGAAAGTAAGATTTTCATTAAAATTAATTTAAACATTTTGTTGCATTAATTTTACAACAAAACTGATAATATGGTAATAAAACTTTGAAATATTATTTGAGTGTGACAAAACTGGTTTTAAGAGCGCACTAACAAATAAATTCAGGTAAAAAAAGGCCCGACCCTTTTTTTACCTGTGACATGTTGTTAACAATAGATCTGTTGGAGCCACGGGTTGGAGCTCTCGCCAATCGAGAATCGCACAATACGAGTGATAAGGAAAGGACATGGTTAATGTAAGCTATTCCTTTCGCTCGTAACGTTGAAATAAATATTGAAACGATTTAGCTTAGTACGATCTCGTCACCCGTGCGTCGTATGCGTTTTGTGTGTTTACTTTCGTTGTTTTTGTATGCCTGACCCCGGACTCTGTTTAATTTGCCTAATGATTGGATTTGTTGTTTTGGTGATCTTTGGCTACGTGTAATAGTAACTTGTGGCTTGCTCAACGTTTTGGACTACCTGTACAGTGATAAAAATGTCTCGGTACACACCGCGTGAATATGCCGACATGCATTTTATTTACGGGGAATGCAGAGGTGTCGCTAGAGAAGCAGCTCGTCTTTACCGGGAGAGATATCCCAATCGAAGACATCCTGATCATCGCGTCTTTGGGAGAGTGCATAACGCGTACACCGAGGGGAGGATACCTGGCACAGGAGTAGGCGGTGCAAGTGAAGGAAGACCGCGAGCACACAACGATGAAGCGGTAATGAATTTAGTTGCTGAAGATCCTTCAACATCGGTGCGTGTCTTAAGTCGCAGAACTGGCATACCTTTTAAATCGGTACATCGCGTACTTAAAAGAAATGATATGTACCCATACCACTATCAAAGGGTACAGTCATTACTACCTAGAGATTACGCATTCAGAGTACGATTTTGTAGAGAAATATTACGCAGAATAAGAGAAGACCCGCATTTTTTTAATAAAATATTATGGAGCGACGAATCATCATGCAAAAAAGATGGATATTTAAATCTCCATAATCTGCATAGCTGGCAGCGAGAAAACCCACATCTCATAAGACAAGATAGATCACAGTATCAAGTTAAAATAAACCTTTGGACCGGAATTATTAACGGACAGATAATCGGTCCACACGAGCTGCCAGAAACTTTAAATGCAGACAGATATTTAAGTTTTTTGCGGACTGACTTGCCAATGCTTCTTCAAAACGTCGCTCCTGAAGTCCAAGAAGATATGTGGCTCCAGAACGATGGCTGTCCCGCTCACTATGCTGTTAGAGTACGAGAGCACCTACACACAGCGTATCCAAATAGGTGGATAGGACGCTTAGGTCCAATACTATGGCCACCGCGCTCGCCAGACTTAAATCCCCTGGATTTTTTTTACTGGGGTTGCCTGAAAGAACATGTGTACAAAGAAGAAATAACGTCCATTGATCACTTGAGGACTAGCATACACACAGCAGCTAGAAAAATAAACGAGAGTGGGTTTGCTCGGCGACTTAAACGGTCGTTTATTCGACGTTGCAGAGCATGCATAGCTGTAAATGGGGGACATTTCGAGCACTTGGTGTAATGTAAATGTTAAAGAATAACAATAAATGATGTATGATGATGTATGACTTGTTTTTTTTCAATGCCTTGTTGTAATTTACAAGTTAGGTCTAGATCACTTTGCAAAAATAGTAAAAAGTTGTCTTTTATAGTCGTTTTTAACTAAAATTTCATTACCTGTTTTATTGATGGGATAGTAAAACCTTTTAGAATCGGTATTAAGTAGGAATATTATTAAATAAGTAGGCACTGATAGTAAAGATTTTTTTTTTACAAAAATCGTAAGTTTTATAGCAACTAAATTTTAAAATGCATTTTAATGAAAATCTTACTTTCTTCAATTAAAATTAGATATCTTTCTGTTTTTTATAGGGATCTGGTATTATGATACCTTTTTGAAATTGGTATTAAATAGGCATATTATTAAATTAATGGGCACTGACAGTGTAGTACATTTTTTTTACATAAATCGCTTTTGAATTAGCATGATATGTTAAAAAAATACGTTAAAATTAGAGTACAATCATTTTTTTTTGCAGAAGATCTAAATCTACATTAAATAACATGTTAATAAGCGATAGCTCTTGTATTCGGCAGTAATTAACAGTAATCAAAATGAAAATATAATGGTTTTTAATAAAACTACAACCAAATTTGTTACAAGAGGTAGAAATTTCGTAAATAAATAACTAAAAATTAATATTTACGGAACCCTCGGCTAAAAATGGTTCTAAAATGGAATTTGTTATAGTAAATTATCTGGTTTATCGAATCCTAAACGGTGGACCACTATTTACGACACACCCTGTATATTCTTAGTTTTTATTATTGATAATATCAACTTGCATACTATTATTATCAAGCTTCTGTAGAAACAAAAAGATTCAAACTTTTTAATGAGACTTGGACTAGTCTCTTTAATATTCTTCTCTATGTGATTTCAGGGTATGGAAGTGGATACAATTTACTTCATAAAGATGAATCCGGATTGTCTTACATGCCTGAAGGATTGGATGTAGATTTTTTTGATACTGATGAAGATGGAAGTTAGCTCTAGTAATAATAAATGAAAAACTTGAATCTAGGGTCAATGTTTCATTTATTTGGGATAATCTCATTTTACAATTTGTAAGACATGTTAAAAATTTAATATTTACAAGACGCACACATAATTAATACAAATTTATCTAACATTGTACCTTTCGTAACATTGACGGCTTCTTTTGCCTCAATTAATGATCTTACATATACAAAAATAAAATAACATTCTTACTTTACAATAATAACTACAGCACATAGTGCAACACACGCAATTTACACTCGACGTTTCAACTAGTTCCTCCAATTATCAAAATAAAAACTAAGAACTAGAGATGGTAAGCGGCTGTGAAAATATTCAATATTGATTGAAAATACTTACTATTCAAAAGAATAGGAGCCTTGCTTGTATATACAGATTACATGTTTCACTAGCACATTTCATTTCACAAATGTCATCTTCAAATAAAATACATAATTATATTCATTTTATGGGAGAGCGGTATCTACCTCGGCTGACACTGTAAGACGCGGGAGACGACCCTCAGTTCAGTGCGTACGGGATCGATAATAGCTGCGCATCACGAGCCAGTGTCACCGATATACCAGGTGTCTACTGCCAATATCTAGCAATAAGCTCACATAAGCTAAGTTGATTCAATAAAATTTCAACATTCACACTATACTATCCCTCAATAAAATGATAACTAACATTATTGCAATTCAATACAAGAAAAATCTTATCATACTTATATCTTTTCTGTCTAATTTTCTACTTCTTAAATCTAATAATAAAACTAAGAGATAGTTAACTATTGTGTATTCTAAAAAAATAAATTAGAATCAGACTTCTAATTTGGGACCTAAACGGAAAGGGACAATTTTGGGTCCTAATTTATGTGACAAATAATAAATATCACTTTAATTTATTGCGAGTATTTCACATTCAGCATGCCACAAATATTGTGCATCTAAATTGAAATGCTCCGAATACTAAATAAAACAATACAATAGCACTTGCTAAATTAACCTTAGAAAATATATTCAGGGCCTGCCATGTCAATGGCCCAACGGAACTTGTCTCTCTGAGTTTTGTTGTATATTTTTTCAATGGGAACTCCATTCTTTTTGCACCTGTAACAAAAAATTATATAATTAAAAACTTAACTGAATAACACTAAAATTTTAAATAATTTGTAGGTAGACTAACCAAGCCACTGAGATACGTGGGTCTAGATAATTGAGCTTAGAAGTGCCAAGAGCAATAGTTTTGTTTTCATCACGGTCTGTTTCTTGCAATTCTAATTTCTTAAGTTGTTCTCGTAGTCTCTCCAAAGCCTTACTCTTCTTGTCACATGCAAGTTTTTCTTTAACAGAGCCGCGTTTAGCCGCTCTCGTCGCTTCGCGCAATTCTTCTTCTGCTTCATCAACTTGATTACGTTTTGCTTGAATTTTTTCCTTCAGGGCCTCCATTGATTTTGAATGTCCTGCAATTATAAAAAAATATAATATTAATAGAGGTTTGATTATAATAAAAAAGAGGTTCAATGTGAATTTATCATGTTTTACCTTTTGGTACAGCGCGCTGATGGTTACATAGTACGGCGACAGCACGATTAGCCCGATTGTATGCAAGTATTTTTTCGGGGACAGTGGCATCTGGATCTGTGAGTTCATCCAACTGCCTTTGTAAGGTAATAGACGCGTTGTACGTACGGAAGACTTTAGCAGTCAACCCGGGCATCAGTTCTTTCAAATGTTCATTTAAAGTCTGAGTATTGAGTCTATCAAATAGGTCATCACTGTCTTTTTTGTTTTCCATGAATAATTCGAGATTCTTAAATACCCTTTTTTCTACTGGTACTTCATTGTAGTATCTTATGGAATCCTTACCGAGGAAATCAAATACCACAACATATTCTTTGCCATCTTTTTCCTTATGTAACTCGATATGTTCCACTCTGAGTGAACAACAACCGACAGTGTCTGCTTGGTCATCATCCTTTTCATTACCAGCTCTCAAAGCTAGTCTATCTATGAAGTACAAAGCAACTGCTCGTTGTCTGACTCTCATTTCTTTAGCCTTCCAATCTGAACGATAGGTATCTCTAATCTTGTCTATACACTTGTGTAATTTTCTAGCCGTTTCATACTTCTGCCAATCTTTTTCACCTTTTAATTTAGAACTAGGATTTAACATGACATACTTAGCTTGCCCTTGAACATTTTCAGTCCATGATGCTAACCAAGTAACACTGTTATCGTGCCTGACTTCTTTCCATTTATGGCCCGGTGGTGGTTTGGGTATCTTACTATCCTTAGAACAATTGATCAAAACATCCTCGGGCATGACGCGTCTTTTCAACATTCCCATTTTAGGATGTTCACCTCGCCCTCTGAACAAGCCGGGTGGTTCAATTCTGAAGTTACCAATTTTTTCCTTATGACCATCAATTACACAAAAACCATATTCCTTTTGAATTTCATCATTCTTTGCTTTTATTGCAGCTTTTTCTTCTTTTGTACGATTCCTATTTTTCTCTGAGACACTTTGGAAGTATGAGGCCATTTCTTTAAAGTTACACTTTGAGAGATCTTTGATTATCTTCGTTTCTTCATGTGTCATAACTTTACGCCAGTCAGCAAAGAAATTAGTGTTAAATGTAGATTTAGTTGTGTAATCGTGGTCCAACATTCGAGCATAGAATCCGGCTACCTCTTCTGCATCTTGGGAGAGCCTCATCTCTTTACCATCATAGAAGAATCGAACATTAGATGGCAGCGGTTCATAAGGTGGAGCAAACACTGGTCCTTTATGTTCCAAGTATGTCCATTTTGTTCCATCATCCTTCTTTTCTTCTTCCCACCTAGTGAATGAACATAAAATTATTAAACATGTTTACATCACCATCAAATTAAACAAATACAGATAAAACTGAATAAATACCAACACACTTTAGTCTTTTATATCGTCTATGTCTTACTAGTAATAAACTGACTGAATTTCTTCTTAGAAAAACATTAAATTCACAAAATAAAGTGAAACCTTTGATGAGCATTATGATTATCTAAAAAATAACCTCAAATGTAAAGCCTGTCATGTAACACATGCAACAGCCAACGCCATCTAGTTGACTTTGATGTAAACATTGGGTAATGAGAACATGGCTAAATAAGTTTTTATGCAAAACTTTAATGCGATTAAAACGTAATTGCTTTGGAAATTGTTGTGTATGAATGTTTATTACTAGAGATATAATATACCATTTCCAAACTTCTTGATCATCTTCCTGTTTCTTTTTGCGCTTTGCTGGACTGGGACCATCCTCAGGTTCATTCTTAACTTTGCTGGGTGTTGTTTTGGTTACTTTCTTTTTCTTCGGTTTCGGCTTTTCATCTTCTTCATCTTCATAATCATCGTCATAACTTGGTTCTATAGACATTAAACACCAATTAAACATCATCAGTACAGAGCAATACTCAAATTACTTTTTATTTGTCATCTATTTTTTATTATTACCTTTCTTTACTTTCTTCTTGGGTTTTTTACGTTTTGACAAAGGAATGTCTTCTTCACTTTCACTTGCTATGCGCCGTTTACGTTCCAACTGGAAAATTAAGTCTTTGTGTAT
The DNA here is from genome assembly GCA_958496195.1 of Timandra comae. NCBI lineage: Eukaryota > Metazoa > Arthropoda > Insecta > Lepidoptera > Geometridae > Timandra > Timandra comae. Next base: position 4,079,514 of record OY292355.1, on the reverse strand, counting down.
ATCTATAAACTTACAAACAATATTTATTATGTATATTAGTATACCAATGGTGTATCCTCCTCGCTCTCCTCGTCCATTGGAAGCTCCGAGAGAGGTTCATCTTTAAACTGGGACAGTGAGTAGTCACAAGACGAAGCAGTTGTGTTGTTAGCAGCATTGTACCCGTTGTCACTGTATTCTTCCTTAATTTCATCTTTAATATAACTCTCATCTATCTGTTGAACAACAAATTAATTTATATTATGAGTCAATAAGTTGTTATGATGTTTATAACCTACATAAAATATTATTAAAAAGCAAAAGTTTGTGTTGAATTATTGAATGTTTGTTACTTTGAACTACTTTAAGTTACTGCTGAACCAATTTAACACATAAAACACTTTTTACTATACCCTAAAACTAGCATGGGAACAAGATTAAAAAGCAAAACTGTGGGGCAAAATAGTCAGTAATAAACTTATTTTTTACCTGTAGACAATCTTCTTTAGCCGAATCTTGAGAATCTGATTCAGATTTGACAATTTTCTCATGTTTCTCACTTTTTTCTTTTTTGCTACTGGAGCTGCTGCTGCTGCTATATTTTTTTTTTATATATTAGAAATATAAAAACTGCAGTTATAAACAACATACATACATAAACTGTGTAATGTATGTTGTATCCAACATACATTACACAGGCTTTCCTCTGTGTGCATTTTATTGCAGTAGGTGCTTCATTTAGTAAAGCAGATAACAGAAATGTTTTCAGATATGTATTACCTAGGGCACTGATAGTCATGAGTTTGACATTACAGAAGAATATTACATTATCTTTCAATTAACTTCCAAGTGTTCCAATATTTGATGATCCATATTAGGTTATTTGAACAATATGACCACCACAAACTATTGTAAACAAGAAAAATTTTAATAGTAGATCTATATCTCTACATAGTATAAAGTTACTTGCCATAGTCTGTCTCTATGCATGATTAGATCTTAAGTATACAACAGATTTTAATCTTCTGATGAAACTGTCAATAGATGGAACTATTTGAAGACAGCTTTGTATGTATAGGTTATACACCAATGTGGGTATAAATGGGCAGATCTAGTTTAAAAATGTATAGACTAACCTATGTTTATCCTTAGAACTGGAGTGTTTGTCGCTGCGATGTTTGTCCTTGTCACTCCGGTGCCGGTCCTTGTCCTTATCCCTGTCCTTAGACTTGTGTTCTTTATCCTTCGAAGAGCTCTTATGTTCTCTCTCTTTATCCTTGTCTTTTGACTTCCTCTCATCGCTGCTACTCTTGTGTTTCGACTTATCTTTGTCACTTCGTTCTTTTTCTCTGTGCTTGTCCTTGTCACTGCGCTCCTTGTCTTTGCTGCTACTGCTGTGCTCTTTACTTTTGTCACTTCTCTCCTTGTCTCTGCTTGAAGATTTATGTGAGCTGCTACTGCTGCTATGGCTTTTGCTGCTCGAATGTTTATCCTTTCCCTTATCTTTGTCTCTGTAAGATAGTAGATATACAAACATAGTTTATCATGACGAAGACGTGATGTAGAGCTTATTAAAATGAGAACTTTCTCGAAAACTAACCTGCTGGAGCTGCTGTGTTTGGAACTCTTGTGATCGCGGTCTTTGTCGCGATGTTTATCCTTGCTGGAGGACTTGTGACTCGATTTATGTTTGTCAGAACTGCTGTACCCATTATGAATACCGTTCACGTGTTCATTTTTATTACCGTTTACCTTACCCTGCAAACCAAATATCACATGATTTATAATTTAGTTCTTTCGTTTCTTACATCTATCAGATCAACATTGATTCGTTACTTTATTAGAATATTCTAGTTTTATGTCATTGATTTATTTTATGCCACTGACCGACGCTTCAGTCAGGTTCAGCATTGTAGTTGACGCCATATTGGGACTTAGAAAATTTTCGCTTTGTGGGAGCTATGTTCACTAGTAAATACCGATTTCCAGACTTCTTGGCGGTATAAAACTTATATCAAAATGAAGAACGCGTAAAAGTGACCCATTTTAATAACTTACTGATTCACAATCATTATCACTGGCAGGATTTTCGACACTCATTTTGTACAAATGAAATGCCCACGTACCAAGTCGACGACCGACGTATGTTCGAAATGTTCCGAATGAAAATGAAATGAGAGAGTGAGAGACTGAGCTGAGAGATTACATTTGTAAATCAATGTTGCCAATTGTTAATATTACCTCTCCCTCAAAATCATATTAAGCATTTTTTTTAAGATATTTATTTATATTGAGGGATAATTTATTTTAAATTGAATAAGAAATTTAAATACATCAAATTAATACTATTTTAGGAATATGAAGCAGAATCATTGAAAATTGTTGTACTTAGTGTATAATGGCCGCCAAAATAGAGAAGTTGATGCTTGTACTTGTCTTGTAATACATAACTATGTAGGCCTAACAACAACTCTTAGCGACCCTAGAGGTCTATAAAAATATTTTTCGCTTTCTACATTGGATTAAAAGCTACAATCAACAAGTTTGAGGTTATGTTATTATCAAATCAAACGGTTATGCATGTAAATGCTTGTTTTGAGCGGGAATAGAATTCGCATCGTTGCGCATAGCAGGCAAGACCAATATCATCTACACCACTTGATCGTCAAATATTGATTATTGTTATGTCTTTTCCATTCACGAGGCTATTAAGGAGTCCCGGTCTTTTGGAAGGCTAGTATGGGGCCAAAGCCAACACACAAAAGCCCTTTGACATATTTAACCTTGTGTAAAGAATGCACAATCCGGCGACTATCCTTGTATAACACTATAAAATGCATCCAAGGACAGTCCCCGGTTCTGCTGGGACTATTGCAAATATATGGAAAACTACGACTGGGTTATGTGAATGGTATGTTTAATGGACTGGATATTGGAGAACTATCTTTCTATATATAAATATTTATTATTATTATCAGCCTATTGTGTCCCACTGCTGGGCAAAGGCCTCGTGAAGATCGTCAAATATGTGAAGAATAAAATAATGTTTTAGAAATTGGTACATGGTTCAGTACACACGCCCCAAAAGCAAACGAAAGGAATGCTAATATTGTTTCTTTACCATCATTCTTCAAAATAATTTTACCTAATTGTGAGGTTGTTCCATAAGTTGGCAACAACATTGGAAAATTTGCTAGTGAGCGAATGAGTAGTAACTGACCGGTTCAAAATTTAAAGTACAGATTATCTAATTACAGTTCAAGACTGCTATTGCACCCGGCTTTCTTTACATTTTTTTTACGAAACTTGCTTTCCACTTTACTCATAGCATGATTATTATATTTATTAATAACCTTGGACCCGTAATATGCAAACTTAGTAGTACGATCATATTATCTATACATGCATGTCCACTGCTGAACTTTTATACTATCAACATTATTATAAAAAAATAAAACCCAATCATTTTAACTAAGCAATTTTATTGAACTTACTATTTAATTCTAAATTAATGTATAATTTAATAAACATCAAATCTTATGTCATACAAGTAAAATTAAATTTCCACTTAATTTTACTAGTTTATAGTCTTAATTTACATTTGTTATCCCAATAAACAATTTAATTTGTTCTAAAATAACAGTAATAAATATATTATTTCCTGAAATTCAGTTTAGAATATCGCAAGCCTTGGTTTATGTGATTTATAATACTTAAACATTTTCTCTACAATATGAAAATTGAGGCACTAATAGACCACAGCACACAGGTCATTTAAATTACAATTAATTTTTATTTGTTTTTTTTACTCAAATTATAAACAGTCTTTCCATTAGCATCCAATATACCTTTATGTTTCTTGAAGGCGAACACCATGTATAATGCTGAAAACAAAAGTTGAAATTATTTATTTATGTAAAGTGAAATAATCAGTTAGGTATTAAAATAATTAATAATATGTTAAATATTGAAAGATGTTACTAACTTGCTACCTCCCATTCACATAAGCTCATTGTACCAATCTGATCTTGTGTGGACTTATCTTCTTTATTGTTTAAGAATGATTCTGCATGTTCATATTCCGACTTCTCACCCATCAGCTCTTTACCCGCCTGTGGTGGATAAGTTTCAAAACATACAATTCTTTGTAATAATTGCTTATATTTATCTGAATGATCTTTAAAAAAATCAGAAAATCCTGCTTTATACACCAATTCTAGTCCAAATTCTTTGGCTAGTTTGACTAAGAGATCAAAGTTAACTAAAAACTCTGGGCAGTCTACTACACCCTCCAAGTGGAAATCATACTTTCCACCAAATAAGGGATAACCTTCTTCAGGATCAAACATCAGTTTTATGTTATAAATCCTGTTCCCAAATGAGCCATTAGGGGATTTCTTGGCCCGTGATACTATTTCATATGCATTAGGTATAGTACCAAAGAAATATCCATCAGGCTTTAAACATTCAGATATGTTAGTGAGCATTCTCTTTGCTTGAGCTAAGCTTTCAAAACTGTAATGAAAGCCAAATTGACAGCTTACAAGGTCAAAATTGATAGAGGGGTCCGAGTATTTATCTCTAAGAGGTTCTTTTGTACAGTCTACAGCAATGAACTCTGCTGTAAAGACTCGTCCACAACGCCTTCGTAAGTCTTCATATCGGTTTTGGCACTGCTGCACAGACACTTCAGCAATATCTGCAAATATAACTCGATCGACCCTAGCTTTCTGCCACTTACTCAAATCTCCACCTTTTCCACAACATATATCAAGAACTCTCATACGCCGTCCATAATCTTTGTCACGTATTTTGTCACAGTATTCTTGAATAAGTACACTTTTAACCCAGTTGTTGAAATTTCTCAAATAATAAATTGGTGAATTAAATCGTTCTTGGACCCCTTTCTCTTCCAGATGGTTGTAGTGTGCTGCTACAATACTACTATGTTCTGCATTTTCTGTAGCAACTTTTTTTATTTTAGAGCATTCTTCATCATTATCATCAGTGTAATTCAATTTCCTCTTTTTTGATGAAGATTCATCCTCCTTGTAAGTATGCTCAGGCGAAGCATTAGACATACTTTTCAGCGTAGATGAGGTTTGGAAATTTTATGTTTATTTTTTATAGGAGCACAAAGTAATGAGAAAAAATATTGATGTCAATGTGGGGCCGTAGGTGTTCGCTTTTGATGCTAAAACAATGCGTTATGTTTCGTAGTGATTGCAATTACAAAAACAAAAAAAAACTAAACTATTTAATAAAAAATGGGAATTTAAATACAAATTGAGAAATCAACCAAAATGCAGACACGTTCACAGTTTAAACTTCAAAGAAAAATTTGAGGAATTTGACAATTTCATATTGATGACATGACATGAATGAATGTTTGTGAACGAACGATTAAACGGTCCTGATTGACCACAGATCTTGAAGTTAAAGGTAAAAAAAAATAGAGTCCACACTTCGAATACCTACTTGAAGCATACCTATATGTATCACTATCGCGCTCTCTGTGGGCAGGCTCTCTCTTTCTAACTAAGGTAACCTCTAGAAGGAGAGTCTGACTAAAAAGAGAGATCAGCCCACAGAGACGTAGGTATTTGACTCAAGCTGTTACATCATTTGTTACATCATTTGATCGAGGAATACAGCTGTATGCCCATAGAATCATTAATTTCTCGAAATTAAAGTGCTACAACACTTGGTACAAACACTCCATACAGATCTGCCCATTATTGAATGTTGTAACTATTTTGTTGAGGGTGGTCTAGCAGACAATTGGTCAAGATCAAGACTGCCAGACTTGAATTACTGTATTCATCTGGTCAAAACGTACTCATAAACATAAAGGGGTTTGGGTAAAATTCGCGGCCAGCAATGAAACTTGGATATTATTAAAGAGCAGAAAAAGCGACCAAAAACTATTATGGACACATTTCTCTAAACCATATCGGAACTGAGATATTTGTATTTGAAAATTCATTAAAACCTTGAAAATGATTGTATTTTACTGCACTCTCCAAAATTAAATATTATGACGAAGACCATTGGACTGAATGCTCGATTACTCTATTGTATGGGCGCATGTAATTGGCTGAATGAGCTACACATAGACCAATTAGCCAATCACAATTCACGTGTCATAGTTCAAAAAAACAAAAAAGTAAGGCTCGGCTCACATCTGACAAAAGATGCGTCGCGTATTATCGGTTGAGTAACGCCAGAACAGACAATTATATGAGAAACATTAAACCTTTGACACTGATGCGTTAGTGCGTCATGCGTACAACGTCTGTTCATTCCGTTTCCATCAACACTTGTCGCAAAACGAAGATATACCCGATGCATCTTCTGTCAAATATTAACATCCTATTTGACCAAATAGACGCGACCGATGATACGCTCGACGTATCTTCCGTCAGATGTGAACCGACCCTAACATTTGTTTACGACAGACATTGTCTAATTGAAGTATTTGTACTCGATTTTTTATGATATTCAAATGCAAATATCTTATCTTCGATATCACTTAGGACAAAAATAATTGCACATATGTATGTGTGTATTTAACACGGCACAATATGACACCAAAATGATTAGTGGCCGCTGACGACGCCACTAGTCCATACAAAGTTACCCAAACCCCTTTTATACTTATGTTATGTACATAATTTTTTATTTAAAAAAAAAAGGTAGCACTCCGGGAGTGCCGGCAGAAGTGAAAACTTCAATATTAACGTTGTGTTTAATTATAAGTATAAAAGTACTATCATTTATGAGGTAGAATACAATGTTTATTTATTGCGCTATCGTACACAAATATGACTTCCCCTCGATCTTACTCTTTTTCGATCAGCATCACGTGACCCTGACGCGAGTTTGAAAGTTTTTACCCATACAAAAAAAGTGCTCAGCGCCGCTAAAGAAGTTTTCACTTCAAAAACATAGTAATTTTATTTGTAAAAAAATGGACAGGGACTGTCAGACCGATGGTTTATTTATCATTTCATATCCATAAAACTATAAAATATCTTTTTGTACTTGTACTCGATCCACACCCTTTTTTACGGTCGCCGCTTGGACTATAAGTATTATTACAATTAGGTAGTCAAACAAAAAGAGATGGCATTATAAACCACGAAGACTTTTCGTAAATAGTACTATTTCCTTTTTTTTCTTAGATTTACACGAACACACAATTGCAATTTAACGGATTTTTGAACTCGTAGTTTTAGTGCTTTCTATTTCTAGATTATACCTGTTTTTAATTAAATTAATGTATAAAGTCTAATTATTATGTATTTAATTAATAAAAATGATTTAACAAAATAGACCTAGTAATTTGAGTTTTATTTTAAAAACAAAGAAGCGTTCGTTTGTTTTCCAGTAGTCGATTCATGAAATCGCTAGCGCGGCGCTCGGTGCGCGCCGCCGTACTTGAGTTCCTATATCTCCGAAACCTATTTTTATCCCACTCTCAAACTTTTCCCATTCAATAATATAACATGAGGCTTCAATTTGAGATAAAAATAAAAAAAATTAAAGGGGTCGAAGTTAAGTAGAATTTGATTTAAAAAGTTTACTTCCGGTTTACTACGTGAAATAATATTTAAATTTCGAATTTGTGACAAACGTCAAAAAGCCCATTTAATTGTCTCAAAATATCTTATACTATTTTTAATTTTATCTCGTTGTTTAACAGTTGTAATAGCCTCTGAAAAATACCTTACTCGAATTTCGTCAAATGTTTAAAAGCCTATAAACTGGCAACAAAGCTTTATAAAAAAAAATAATGATGTACTTCCGTCCAGAACATTAAGATGTATAACATATCCAAATATTACTAAAATCCGAAATCTCACTCTTTTTTCGTTGTCCGCTTCACGTGGAATGCCCCTTATATTCTTATTTGCTTTGCGCGTGATATTTTTGCTTTTCACTTAATATTGTGATTGTTTTATGTTTTCATTTAGTAATTTCCTCGCTGAGGGGGGATGAAAAAAAATGTGTTGCACTCGAGTGCAAACAATTTTTAACCTTGTGCTCCTTTGAGTCCCTCGCTAACGCTCAGGGTTCTTATTTTGAATCCCTCGCTGCGCTCGTGATTCAATTTTAGAATCCTTCGCTGGCTCGGTCCTCAACTGGAGCCCCGGATAAAAAGCAACTTTGCACTCTTGTATAACAAATAACTATTATATGCTAGGATCAGAAAATAAAAGCTTATCTGGCTAGGTCCAAGTTCTTTACAAAAATATATTTCTGAGGGCTTATTTCACGACCTTCAATTCAAGTAAAGTTACTCACCAAGTAAAGTTAGTTTTGTCTTTTTCTTACTTTATATCAAGTGACAAAGACAAAACACGTGAGTAGCTACTCGGAACGTTACTTATAGATGGTGAAATAGGCCTTATGGGTACTAAAATAGCGAACCCGCATTGGCACACTATTAGGCTTTTATCATAGAATAAGGATCACGACACGAGATTCTCTCTAGCTTATGATACCAACAAGTTCGCTTATCATCATGATACAACAATTCCATAAGTTTCTGTAGTGTTCATTAGAATACTATCTAAAACGGTGCCTAGTTAGAAGTTCGGACTGCATGCTGAATCTGAGAACATCATGTTTCTCTTTAGTAGGTAAGGTAGGTACATACATTTACAACGCCCCAGGTGCGGACGATCTACTTTGTGCCAGCCGGAAACCGGAGGTCTGGCTGGGGTTCGATCATTAGGTCGAGCAATGCATGTTTACTTTTTTCAAGACGGGTGTGAAAGTGATGTGATGACACAGTGATGATGTAGGTACTCAAACCTACATCATCACTGTGTCTTCACATCACACACTAGGTAAATGTTTATATAATGCCTAATCCTTACTGTAAGTACTAAATTAATAAGTAGTATAATACGGTTTGGTCATTACCTATAAACTTTTTCTCTCATTAAATATCATTAGTGAGAGAGATACTTAGAACTTTGCCTGGCAGTGCCATCTTATACTTAGTCAAAATCGAAGAATGTTCTATATCTCTCAAGGTACCTTGAGGTTTCGGATTACTTTGACTGTAATTTAGAAATTATTTAATTTATATTTGTATTTTTAAGTACTTACTTACTTAGTAATTAGGTAACTTCCCTATAAAAATAGATAAGTACTTACTTATTACTTATCCATATTTAATTGAACCATTTAATCTCAATGTATCTACATTTTTTCAAGCAGTTGGAGTTTATAGTTTTGATATTACTTATTTAAACTTTTTTTTTTTAAATAAATCAATTTAGAAAAGTACAGTTATGTATGGTAAACTTAGTTAATAATCACTTAAATAAATTACTATAGGTATAAGGTTTTTATTTCAGGGCTACAGGGAAAATCAACGTAGGTAACAAATCCATTGCAATGCAATCAATATTTTAGTAGATATTTGTTATATTGTGTACAAATGTGGGAGAGGAAAACAATGGGCGTATAAAGTAAATAACAGATAACCATTATGTACACATGTGTATGTGTAATGCAACAATAATGACATTGTTTGTATTATTTCTTTGTAGGTACCTAATGCATGGTGCGTGAATGGTACCTGCGCGCTGCGCTACTGGTGCAGGTAGAGTGATTACTTTTATTGGAGACGGGGCAGGGCAGGGCAGGGAGCCGGAGCGCGAGTGGCGGGCGGCGCGGCGGCGCGAGCGCGTGCAGGCAGGGGCAGCGAGGAGCGAGGGCGATGCGCGGCGCGGGGGCCTGCTCGGTGCCGTTACGTGGAGCGCGCGGCCGCCGCGGTGCCACGACGCGGACGTGCTTCACTCAGTTCGTGCGCGAAAGTCGTTACCTGCGTCACTCTACACCATTTCCCCACACGCAACCACCATTACCCCCATACGATTGTGTGAAACCGACCAATTGATCGCTGGAGACGACCCATCTCGATCGTTTAACGAAACAGTGCATACAGACTTAGTGCAGTTTGCAATACAACCTTGTGAAGTTATGAGAAAGTGTATGACGTCAGAGTGACCGGCTGAAGCGATCATATGTTAAATTTGATGCGGATGCAGTGATGGAATGTGTTGTGTTGTTATGGTTATCTGAGGTGGTGCAGTGGCTGTAATTACCTGTTCGCTAATCGAGAGGCAGTTGCCGCCTCAGCGCGGTTCCTCTACGGGAACCATGCGTGGAAAAAGATGAGCCAGGATGCTGAGAGCTTGGTAATATTATTTTCATAATTGTTTTTACTTTTCATATTTGTTTTACTTCACAAAACTTTTGAGGTTCACTTAAGAAAGGAAAACTCCAACATTATTTTGGTCACGCGTACAAACTACATAAATATGAGTGGTCTGATACGAACACAACCACGCTGTTCACGATGAACAAAGAATCTATGATAAATCACAAATTTAAATGAAAAATTTCGTAGATTTGTATGTAATATTGTCTATTTATAATGATGATAGAATAGAATGTAAACGAACCAACTCGATGTAAACGCGTAGGATCAACAGCATATTGGTGACGTTCAAGGCTATTATTCAAAATAGTTGCTAGTCAATTTTGAATATCACGATTATATACATATTTTGATTTTTGTATGGCAATCCCTAAAAAATATTCAGGCCAATCGTACATATCATTACTAATTATGAATATTGCATTACGTATTCAACTATTCAATGGTGTCGTATTTTAATACTTGCTAACCTTTATCACGTAAGAACATCTATAACAATCTACTGTGTGAACACATTCATTATGGGTTTATTTCAATATACCTTCATGCATAGTTATGCAATTTTATGTATAATTCAAGTCAACTGTACTTATAACAATATCTGAAGAAATGAAAAAGAATTTGAGCCAAATTGTTGTTTGTAAAATTGTATTGAACTGTAGGTAATGGTTTTGTTAATTAAAACAAAAAATAACTACTTACCTATAGTATATCGAGCAAATCTACTCGTATATATCCAATAGGATAATCACTATATTCCACTAAAACATAAAGCATTTCTACGGTAGCATACATCTTTTCGACACAGAGATTGTAATGGTTGCAAAATGAAGTTGTAGACTTTTAATTCAGTGCAATGTCGAAACACTTCGTGAGACTTACGAGTTTTACGCAAATAACGGTCCAATTCCTAAGCTATTGTATTGTTTCATTTAAATTATATGAAAGAATGTAAGCGTCGTGAAGCTAAATGAAACACTTATAGACTACCTATTTTATAGTTTACGAGTAGAGTAGGTACATTAATGTAAACGTTTTTAGCGGTCCGCCCCGTTTTACACGGGTTCAATTTTTCGTGGAATTTTCAAAATTTACACAAACTTTTTCCTGACTGTTACTACAACGATAGAAAAAATAATTGCCAATTTATTTTTGTTTAAGTAGGTACATATTCATTGAAAATTGTGTAGAATATAATGTAATTTTCAATGAGCCTACTTAGGTAACGATTTTGTAACTATGAAATACCTAACGTGTAATTATATAACTAAGTTATACAGGTATGTTTTTGTAGTGTCGCGTGAATGGTCATGGTAAATGTAGTGCGTGTAAATGCTATTTGTACAATTTGACAGAGCAATCGTCGCATTTTTACGTAGAAAGTGAAACGGTCCGGACCTTTGGCAACCACTTTCACGGCACTTGTTGGATACAAATATTATCAACACTTTTACACGTTGCATAAAGTCTTATAATACTCGTACTACTGTCGCTTTATATATAACAAATTCATAATTCTGTTATGTAAGTAGTTGGTCTATTCTTAGTTCTAAAAATTATATTGAAAATATTTGTTCACTGCAGTGTATTTTATTTGTTGGTTTGTGGGCGAAATTATTTTTATTCTGAAATCTTCATTTATTAAGTTCACTGAACTCAAAAACATAATATGCATTTTAAATTTTCACCCAGACTTGGTTTTGAACTCAATCACCCAAACAGGGTGAACCCTATCACGGATATTGGATGATGAATCAGATCTCAGGTGAAGTAATTTGAAAATTTTATATGTATGTACTTACATTAGTGTTGTATTTTAAAACCCACAGTAAGAATATAAACCGATTACTTATGTTCGAGTTTAGTTACGTCAAAATATTAGCCCACATAACACTAAATATAAGGAAAAAACATTGAGTACAATGAAACCAAACCAAACCAAAGTAACGCAAATTATAAATTAGTCACATTTACGCTTTTACAATTACAATTAACTCTCAATACTCTTATATCACGCATTGAAATATCTACTAAAACATACTTGCAGACTTTGGAATTGCATTATTTTAAATAAATACAGCAAAAAATGTCTTTGGTAGTTGTACATATCATTTTCTAAATCCTAAAGCCTAAAGAATACCTCTAGACCTTAGCTCTAGACATATTATTATAATGAGATTCGCTTTATGGTAATGAAACTTTTCCCTTTCTTCCGAATATATCATTTTCATAATCATATTTATGTATTCGGAAAATTGAGAAAGCAACCCACAACGTCGTCAAAAATAATTATATCGTTTTGGATCCCCCAGTTCGACCATCAATTTGAGCAAATAGTTATTGTCAAAAACAAAATGATACTTTACAAAAGCTTTATACTTAAGCATTACAAGTAATGGCTTCCTATTTGGATTCTCCATTTAACTATGGTTTCACTTGTATTCACTTTCCTTGAGCGCGTTGAAGTCTTTTATAAGTATTTCGAGTCATTGGAGATAATTGAATACTTTTTGTAAGAAGTTTAAGAACTATAAGTTCTAATTTTTATGGTATGTATGGAAAAAGGATTTAAAGGTATTACCTATATGTATGAAGGTACTGATTTAATTCTGATTATAATCGCTAATGATATTAAATTGTAATACCCATTGTCCTCATAAGAGAAAACATAATATTATCTGTTAGAAGTTTCAAAGATTGTTACCTAATGAATATACTACTAGACCGATTAGGATTGGATTGTATGACTGATTACAAGAGATGTCCTATGTAGGTACATAGGACACCTTTTTTCCCTACATTTCCACGAGGTCAACAATAACAGGAATCATGCGCGTAAATCCAGGTAGTTATTTCCAATTTTACTAATAACATGATTTCATCTCCAGTTTCACATTTAAAATAATAAAAAAATAACAGGTCTTAGATATAGAACTTGTAACATCACTTACCGACTGACGGTCCAATGAAGACTTTTTAAACGGGTTTTGAGTACGACGAGTTTGGGCAAATTCCTCGAATAGTTTCAACACAAAATTTCAAAAAGTGCAACATAAATTTTATAAACAATTAAACAAGAAGTTCACTCAATGGGAGCGTTTATATAAAACTATGCACATATATCCTGTACACACATATCACTATTATAAAGTTCCTGTAATTCCTGATAAGCTGAGAAATGTAACATATGAAAAAGTTAGTTTGACATGATAAAATATATCTGATCGTATTGTAAATAGCACTGCGTAAGTGTACCAACTGGCAAAAAACCGCGTAACGAAATTAATCTTAACAAATGATAGTGTTGTGTTTATACACAAACCTTTGATTTAGATTATGATTCAGAGAGAATGTGACGTGGGGTGTGACGTCATTGTTATATCGTCGTGCGTGTCGGTAGGAAAATCCAAGATAAAACTGCGCATGCGTAGTTCCTCGTCGTTTGGTGGTGTGCCCTGCGAGCGTGAGGCGGCAGGCGGCAGGCGGCAGGCGGCAGGCGTGTGACAGCCGTGGTGCGGCGGGCTCAGTCAGACGGCGCGCGTCCAGCGCTCAGTGCACAAGGGCATTTATTTTGTCAACATTTTTTGTCAGCTCAAACAAAATTCCCGCCAGATTTTCCACCGATATCGTTTCAGAATAACGCCTAGTGACTAGTTGGACAGTGCAGTGGTGTATAATTAAGTCAGCAGTTGTAATTATGAATGAACAAAAGTGACGTTTGTGTTGTGGTTTAATTCTACCGATGTTTGAAGTGAGCTGCAATTTACATGATAACTAGGTGTATGCCAATTAGCTGTTTATCTACAGCGACGGTATGTAATAAACATTTTAAACATAAACCTGGTTACTAATGACTGCGTTTAAACCCTAATTTAACTGATCTCTAATAATGGAAAACGTCTCTAGGATATGTCTGCATTCAAATACTCTTAGAATGTTCCTCAATTAGTTCTTTATTTCACTGTTAAGTGTTGTCTTTAAATGTGAATAATGGAGTTTTTTATAGCTCAGTAATATAATATGATTGTTCAATGTACGATGATAAATATAAAAACAATAAGATTAAAATTCACGTACCTAATACCGATGCGAATATCTTACGGTTCAGCGCTTCCGAAAACAACATCTAGAATCAGATTTTGCCTCTGTAGTAAATAATTACCTAAGTATTTAAATAACTAACCATCTGCCCAACAAGTATGATTGTGAGTTTTTGTTTTGATATCTTATACGAGTATTGCGTGTATCTGTATCTGCTGTAATCTACACCTCTTATAATGAATGATTGACTGACAGACGCACAGCCTAACTAAACCATTGGAATATTTATTATTTAAACGTATAGGATTTCACTAAGAAGTGATTATGCTAAATTCGTTTCCTATGCCTACGAGGAAGTTTTAACGTGAATACTACATGAGATTTGGAATTTCCATGACAAATAGTAGAGCGAAATGCTTTCTGGGGATGGGATTTGCATATTATAGGCTCTTCAAAACCTTTGTCAATATGAAAAGGTAAATGTTATAAGAATTTATAAGTATAATACAAAGCAATGTCTACAAAGTAATGTTACAAAGCATTGGTTACCCAAAAGAAAGAAAGGACGTTTTTGAACATATGGTATGCGGGTTCAGGTAGACTTTGCACCTGACGAATTCGACTTTCGGTTACCACCTGTCACTGCGACACACCGAGGGCTAATGTTGTAACCATTCAACCATGTGTTGCAGAATAATATAAATATTTATTAGAGCCGTGTTTCCTTAATCTGGTTTCTGTGATTTTTATGATCTTAACGAACATTCTAAAACTACTTAGTTTTTCAAACTACGTAAATGCAAGTGTATATTACATCATATAAAATAATCTTGTTTCTATAAAATACCATTGAAACAAAGTTACTTTTGTAGAGCATTGTTTCGTGGGTAGTCAACCATTAATCAGTTATTCATGTAGAATTCTATGGTTGAAGTGAATCTGCTATTGGTTTGCGCGGGAGTCGGTATGACAACGAAATATTTAATGACAGAATAATGTTCTTCCGACAAAAATGATAGTAGGGTCATAATGATTATTTAACAATTTATTTATGACTAACAATAATAATTGTCATTTGAATAATAACAAACATCATAAAATTCCTTTATAAAAATGTAGATGTGTACTTATATTAAGGGTACTTCTGTATCTTTATACATCAACAATTTAACAGATGGTCCGCTGCAACTTGGTCGCTCCCTTCCTCAATTATCCAATTTCCTCTTTATGTACCCCGGCCTAGTAAACCGTTCCTACTCGTATGGTCTGCTCAAACAATCTTTTGCTGTATCTTGTTTATCCATTCTTATGCGTTTAGTGTTATTTCTTGCAACGAAGATATATATGGCAGCTATTTATAGGTATGAACATATATTAAGACAGACAATGTAAAGATAAACCTACACCGTCCCAGAAGACTGAAACATATATACTTTCCTATACGTATTATGATATCATATTTGTTACGGTTGTCCCGACCTTATCAACTAACCTAGACCTTGGTTGCGTGTATCATTAATCTTGTTGCTCTCGTAAGAGTGCGTAGGCTTGAGAAATCATAGTACAACGTATTCAATTTATCGTGGTACAAATGTTACATAGCTTATTCATCCAGGTTAAACGCAGTCATTGTAACGTTAGTCAACTTTACTTAAAAGGATTGTTTTGTACATTAGGAAGTGAAACAGTCGAGCGTCGTGTCGAACTTTGTGATAGAATGAGTGTTGAGGAGGATGGTGGTGTATCGGAGGGCGAAGGAGGTTGAAGGGCAATGTTGGTGCGGGGGTGTGCGGGGGGCGAGCTGCGGCACTCGCTGGCGGAGCGGACCAAGGCGCTGGCGGCGCGGTGCCACGCGCTCCGGTCGCCCTCGCGCCCCGACCGCAGCGCCGACCGACGTCGCCCCAGGCACCGCAAGTCTCAGACTAGGTGGTACGTCAAGGTAAGAACAGTTCTTACACATCTCACCTCGCCATTTCAGAAAACAGTTCCAACATGCTTTATGCCTTCAGGTGTTTGGATCATTTTCATTGGTAGTATGTACCAGTATCGTTGATTGTTATTCTGGTTTAAAAATAGGTTATCGGTTTCTTACGTGCATAATTTTCAAGGTCTATGGAAATATTTTTGTTTAACTGTCACGGAGTAAATGTAAAACGTTGGTATTGATTGTTTTGCAATGTTTTGTATTCGATAGAGAGAAAGACTTTGATAATTTGTTCGCTGTATTAAATCCGATTTGGAGATGAGTACCAGCTTTAATGTATTGTGATAACATTTACTATGATTCGTCTATGTTACACGAGATCAGAAACAGGATGTATGAAATGAATGTGATTGTGTATGTAGATGACAAATACTGATTGACGACAATGATGAACATCCAACTTCCTGTAGGTAAATAGGTATTAAATGAAGTGTTGGATATTGATGTATTTTGTATAAATTCATAATTATTGGAGAGTACTTTACTGTGAGTCACGGAATAGGTATCGACCGCGGTTCTATGACTATGACTTATTTTCATCAGTTACAATATGACTGTTGAGGCTAAGATTCATATGAACAGCAGTTTTATAGCAATAACAACTAGACCGAATGGTTAGCAAACTAGTGATGATAATTGACAATTTAGGAATTATTCATTCACGTTATGTTAATTCGATAAATTGTGATAAAACTGAGTGAGCGAATCGATTCCTAGTATATTTTTTTTACCTCGTAGCTATTGTTTTATCAGTCATAACAGTGATCTCTGTGTTTGAAGATATCTATGCATATTGTGTATTGATTATTGTGAAGTGTTTTGTTTTTAATAATTATTAAAAGGGTTGTTGTTGTTGTTGTTGTATAACGTCGTGCAGTATGTCAAGTTGTAAAACATTGGGTGTATTCTCGCATAGTCCTACTTCACCATCGGATTGTGTTATCGTGTGCTCGTCTGAAGGCATCGTTAGCGATGCAGGCCAAGGCTTGCGCTATGTGAGTGTCCACATTGTTGGAAACGATTTGAATGTAACCGGGTGGCGATGGATTTGGAAAATGTGGCATTACAACGGGAGTGACACTACCTCAGTTAAGGTATAGTTCATTATAAATAACTCACGTACATTAGCACCTTATAAATAAATATTTTATATCGTTAAATAAAGTAATGGACGACACTAACCACATCTTGTAACTAGATTAAGTTACAGTTCAGATACTAAACGCGTGGAAAATATGTTCTCGAATAAGAAATGCAGTTATACTCGGTATGAATTATCGTCGCCAACCAGTGTTAAATCGCTCCAGTCCGTATAGATTTCAGTAATCAATCGGTTAAGTGCATATTTGATGTTTATATACCAGTAAATCTCGTATATTTGAGCTTTTATTAGTCAATTAAAATTTCAATTTTCAGTTTTCATAGGTTCAATAACCTCGATCTAAGTTTTCAAAGTAATTGCATAACATAGCTCTACTAGTTTGGCATACCGCCAATCGTATTTAGATACGATAGAACGGGAATCCTATCCAGGAATTCAGTAATTGCTTTTGATATTGCTACCATTTTCTTTTACATTGTTATAAGTAATACAAAGCACATAAATTCCTCTATTAGAATTATCGATTTCATTCAGTAGCTCGCTACTATATATATATGCACATAATGTAGAAATGACCTCTAACTGGGTCTGTTACCTGTATCTGGGGTATCAGACAAGACGTACACAAACACTCATTCGTTCACTACTATTTTTTCGTTTGTATGTTATTTATTACGCGTTGGTTGGTTAATATTATCTGTCCATAATCTTCGTATTTCCGAGTAGTGTGTTAATGGAACAAACAAGAACATTATTTGCAGCGAGTTGGAAGGTATGTTGAGTTTATGAATCATCGTTCTCAGTGACGAATCCCACTCATTGTTTGCGATAATCCAATTGAAGTTTTGTTGTTTGAAATTGTTTATTTTAACGCGTTAACGTGAAAATTCCTGAATGTTCTTGATACTGTAACTTACATTTGAGTACGTTTTAGACACGCATATATTTAACTAAAATTAGGTAAGTACACCAAAATTAAAATGAATTGAAGGTAAAATATTACCTGTTTCAAAAGATTGTAGCGAAAGAAAAACCGGGTCTCACCTCTATTTATAGCTCAGGTTCTCTAACGAAGAGCCCCGTGTCTCCTTGACCCATTATTTTGCTCGTGAAGATCGTGCCGTTCTCTAGGACACACTTTTACGGGGTTTGAAGTAACCTATATTTGCCATAAAGAATTCTATTTGTGTTAACAAGAACAGAAGTTTATAAGATGTTTTGTTTCTTATTTTAATTTCTTATCATATCTTTATATTTTCGACAGTCCAGAGACTGTCGAATACTTTCTTGATAACCGTTTAGACGTCATTTTGCACAGCTCATCTCACACATGACCTAGACAAAATGTAAAACGTAGCAAATAACAGTAAAAAATAGCAATCATAGCTGTTTAGAAGTTCGCGTGATCATACAAACAGGCAGTCCAAGAGACAGTCGCTAGACTTCCTTTTATGTATGAAGTTGCCATGCTACTTTCTTAGTAGATTACTAGTGTGTTCTAGGTTTTCAATTAGGTCGAGTCTAACTAGAAATAAATCTCCCTAATTCGACGATCGAACTGAGTTGAACTGAACTAGTGAAAATAAATATAAGATTCAGCTGAAACTACATAATATAATACATACATCAATACTTAATTACTGTCAAAAATCTTTCTCCTGGCGAAGGCGGGTAAAAAGAAAACCAAATTAATTGTGGAGTTTAAAGGTCTTCAAGGGGTCGTTGTCTTGGCGTCTCTTCGCTCCACTGCTCTGTAGTTCATGCCTTCGTATTGATTGAGGTGCCGATGAACTTAGTCACTGTCTTACATACATTAGCGATGATGTTCCACCTTGTTAGTAACTTCTGATGAACTAGAACAGTTCTAATAACTAGTATGTGTTTTCTACAACTGGTCTATTCGTATGTAGGTTTTGAGTTTAAAGTAGGTAAGTTATCGTTTTCTATTGATATCTAACTTCTTAAATTCTTCTCTATATTACATAAGTAGAAATGATGTTATCAGTTTATATTTTCATTTAATCACGATGATACGGATCATCGTAATATTTTGCATTGCTCTAGTTTATAAATCAGGGGGTAACAAAAGCTTTGTGTCCTGTATATTCACTGTTCTATAAACGATGACATAATAAGAACTTGTGATGAAACTAGGTAAGAAGAATAGTGAAATGAGAGGTCCTTATTTGTAAAATATCTTTTATGGTAATTGTTTTGTGTATAATCAAGACTAAAGATACAAAAGCATTCCGTAGAATGGTTGAATATGTCTGGACTTTTGGCCGGTCGAAGTTTCCGGGTATCATCGCAGGCCTAGGTAGGGCAAGTCGGCGGCGAAGCGGATCCGTCACGCCACTGCAGCACAATGCCCTCGATCACCGCCGTCCTTTGCTTTCAACACGGTTTTCTAATCAACCACACTTTTCTTTGTTGACAGTCCATTGCGCAATTTCGTCCGCGGCCTTATGCAACATGTTTTGTTTTCACTCCAACATTTAAATTTATTTGTCAGGAACTGGACATGTTTAGAAAGTACCCAATCGTGTTATTTAACTGTTGCTTAATTATTTAAAGTTAATCTTTGAAATTTAATCCCAGTTGATGAATATTAAGTTAAAATATGGTAATTAAAATTCACACGTCAAATAAATCAGTAATTCTATGAAATACCTGCATTAGTTAGCTTTAATTACTACCAACTTTTAACTCTATTCTATGAAACAACATCCATTAGTTAGCTTTAATCGCTACTTCTTAAATATAAATACGACTGGTTTTTAAAAACAACGAGGTAAGTAAACATTCGTTACGTTTGCAAAACCAACATAACATGTTTACAAGACTCATGTTACATGTTATGTTATAAATTTTATCCTTTCTATTGACACGTATTACGAAAACACAAAACTTTCCAGTCAGAAATTACTTCTGTAAAGAAGTACCAAATATGGTTGGATACTACATATTGACATAGCTTTGTTAACATTTATTTATATAAATTATTTTAAACTGTTATGATGCTGTAATGAGAATCATCTCTCATCAATACAACAAACGTCAAAGTGCGTCACGGTAGTAATTAAGTAACAAGAATTCTATAGGAATTTAAATCTTACGAGACTGCGAGATAATGGAGGAAAACCTTGTTTATTTAGGTAACAAATACATGTCAGAGAAAATCCTAGGTTTTTTTGTTAGATGCCGTTTTTATGGAGGAACAAAACTTATGAACAACATCTATGGACGGATCAAGGGTATTTTAATCTATATATTTTTATTCAAACTTTTTTGTCTTACATGATTTCGTTTTTATTATAAGATTTTTTTTAAAATTTCGAACAAAGTTAATTTCTTCCAATCTACATTTATACATTTTGATGGTCAGTACTTTTTACGAGTTTTCATAAATACTTAAATATGTATTTTAAACTTGGCAACAAATACAAAATGGAATGTCGAGAAAAGCCTGCATTTTATTTGTACATATTTCGTTACATTATAATATGAACAATATGTTAATTTGCTCGTAGGCAATTATGGCCTTGGTAAATGATGACATTGGATAAATTAAAAAATATGTTTAATTGTCGATGTTACATAAAGATAGCGTTAACAACAATACATATTATAAAATAAATGTACAATTACTACAATTAACGTATAATAAACCTTTTAGATTCAGTGATTTTGTTTTGTTAAATAAAATATAGAATAAATAAGTACTTATATTAAAAACAATATAAAATAATATTTCAGTTCTTATACAATAGATAATTATACAATAGAAGCTTTTATAAAAGTACTTTACCACAAAACCCTATTTGACAAATTAAGGGGCAATTTCATATCATTCACAACAAATAAATAGTATTCACGTATTGTTTTGATAACTTATTTTTTTTCTACCTCAAACAAATCCTAAAGGACGAAATAAAACGTGATATTTCCAATAAGGATGATATTGAAACATTACCAACTATTGCTCGCAATCTTGACCATCACACGCAAACGAAACCTAACATGATATTTGTTACTTTGTTAATATTGTCATATAAATAGCCTGAATTATTTAGCGAAGTTGAAACACTCCTTTGCTCGCAATCTTGATCAACAAAAGACAAACGAAACCTTTGATATTTGTTACCTTTGTGTTTGCAAATGTATTGAAGACCCACATTTTGTATGATTCACAAATAAAGGTCCGTTGTTAACTAAGCTACCTGTTATTGACATTTGCGAGTACAACATTCAGTTGATAGGAACGGTAGCGACGCGAGTCACAACCTACAATTTTCTATATTTAGATCACGGCAGGTATTCCAGCCCTGATCAATACTGCCACCCGTTCAATGAGTACAGACTAGTGACGTATCTGCATAATAATAATACTGTTGGTAAATAGAATGTTTAATGAAACCAGTATACAAATCGATAAGTATATTAAAGTACTTTATTTTTATTCTTGGAAGTAATTATTGCTTTAATTTATCATTAGAATAAGGTAGTTTCTTTGTAAGCCTAGTCTATGATTTATTAAGTACCTCTAACATCTTATCGAAACTATTCTGATACAAATTGTATACCGCCAATATACATTATGTACTCCTGCGTCAGGGAAAGCTGCGCATTACATCAATTTTCCCACGTTGTAATCATCAACGTGGGGAAAAGTAACAGAATGTAATTACTGATTACCAATGTGAGAAATATCGTATAAATAAATCAAGGACGTTGTCTATATAACATAACATACATCTCATTATAGTAACTGACCCCTAACTAAGTTCGAAACTATAGGTAGATATTGTTACTTACTGATAACGTAGTCTTCAATTAGTGAAAGAACTTTTTAAATCTGTTCAGTAGTTTTCGAGTAAAATGTTAACAAACAATTAAATCTTTCCCTTTTATAATATTAGTTTAAATAATTTAGATAAAGTGTTAACGAGTTTCTCAAAGTGTAGCTTCTCGCTTCATATAACTTTATTATTAAATGGTTTAACGGAGCTCGGAGGCTTGTTGGTAATATTCACTTGAGTGGTTTTCGGGTAAAAGCGGACAAACATTGACACATCTACTTTTAGACGCGCGTAGGACGTAATATCAGTTCTCCAATCATGATAATGGATTTTAGAAAATATGGAACATAAAAATTGTAGGCGACGACCTAGTTGGGCGTATATTTTAATCAAAATATCAAATAAAACGTACCTGGTTGTTTATTGATACTATTAACGTCGATAGTTATTGCTTCTATAACAATATTGTTAGAAATAAAATATTATCCGGAGGTCACGAGAGTTCATCCGGCGCCGACTGGGCTGCTGGCGTCGAGTCAACTTTCCAACAGTCAGCAGTTTTTTTTTCAATTGGAATAAAAAATCAGTTTTATTTTTAAACTGAGATATTGCCCTCTGGCATTCAGAAGTTTTTAATCAATCTTAGCATAGGCTAACACTAAAAAAAAAACTATTTATTTTTTTGTATTGAATAGGCTCCGTAACTAATGGATGGATTTATGAGAAACACATTTTCCTTATAATCAGGATTAAAACAAGAAGTTTTGTCCCAAAATCCCCAAAGGATTCGGATTTACGAGCTGCGCATTTAAATTGGGTTGGGTCCAGTACTTTTCCGTTCCTTTCTCACTTTCCGTCCTTTTTACAATACATAGTTAATGAGCTTTTTAACTGTGTCAGTATTCAGTAAAGATTATGTGTATTTACATGTGATTATTGTGAACACCAAGTCGATAACAAGATTTAAAAACTAAGATCACGTTTCAATTTGTAAGCTTGTTATACTTAGTTAGTATAAGTATACGCACACTCGCACATTGCGTATGGTATTGTGTAGAGCTGCTTGCACCTGGGTGATACATACTACGTACTATGAGTGTATCTATGTACATAGTCTTTGTTGTTAACGTGCACTATCGGAGTTTTTCACGCGATCTCTCTGCAAAGAGAACAGTCGATCTGTGTTCGTCTCGCAGAATCAGCGTATTTACATTTTTATTAAACTTTTTGATTGCTGTAATTTAAACTAATGATGCAATTTATTTCAATTCCGGTAGAGAAAATAATTATCAGTTGACTTGACCATTAGATAGTTTGAAGCTCGGTGAAAGTGTACAAGTTTATTGGATACTTGTGTTACGAGTACCTTTAATACAAGTAAATAGTGCTATATCATATAGTACAGTACATTAAATAAGCTATGTTGAAAGTTAATGAGTGATTAAAATTTAAATTATGTGAAATACGTTAGAACCAAACGAGTTAAAATACAAAAAAAATTAAGGTGTTGAATATACGAGTACTGAGGTACTTAAAACTGTTTTTGGAGAGGAGTGTTGATAAATGAGTGTGTGAATCTATAAGTGATCGTAGAGCAGTGCGTAGAGCCGGATGCCGTCGCCGCCAAGTGTGTCGTTGCCCGTGGCTGGTGCGATTTCACCCGCGTCACGCACCTCCATCGCCCGCATCGCGTACTGCTGCACCTCTCGCCGATGATTGATCTAATTAAATAGTTATTAGATCTGCATGTGTAGCACCTCGGTGCAGATCACGCTAGGTGCCAGTGAAAGTGAGCATGATGCGTGAGCTCAGCTGAGCAGTGGTGACGTCGCGCGTGACGTAGCGGACATGGGCCATGTGGAAGATATGCGGCGTCAGTAAGGCCGATCCCGCGCTCTTTGCTGATAACGTTCGTGATGATTATGTAAGCGCTATACAATTAAATGATATTGCGCTGGGGGTTATGTTACACAACGCCTATCTTATCGGTGTTATGAATGTCTATTTGATCCTGTCGGCGTATTAAGCGATATAGACGCTTATTTTTGTTATGTTTACAATGCCATTGACCCAAATGATAAGACACCATTGGATAGTTCTGTTCTGTCAAGTTTATTAAGGTGTTCCCTTTCAAAAAGGAAATTGTATTGATTTTACTTGGAAAAGTAAACTATTGGCCTGTAATCTCACTGGGGCAACGGCCTCACTCTTAATACTTGGTATTAAAGCATATTATTGTAGTTGATTTAGTTGTGTTGACCTGTGTGTGGTGTGTTCCAGCAGCCGACATGGCGGTTGTGGGGCGAGGAGCGAGTGGACGGCGCCATCTACACCGTGTACCTCAAGAAAGTGCGCTATCACCGGCCCACAAGGAGCGCTTCTAGTGTGAGTATAAAACGTAGTAAACATATCAATATTTTATATTTAAACCATGATTAATTTTAAATGAAAGCTCATCCCACACAATGCGTGTAACGAACGCAAGCATGGTGTGCGTGTGTGTTTATTTATTTGACGTGTAGTCTGATTGCTTGGCAGCAGTTAGATTGCTTTGTAATCTTCAGTTAACAACATTTATTTAGTTCACCCACGAAATAACAAATATATCTTTGAACTCTGGTATTCATATGGTTGTTAATCATTTCAGGAATCCGATGATGAGATATCTCACTTGGAGTGGGAGACAGTACGCGTACGATTCGTAAAAGCGGGCACCGTCGAGCGCCTCGTGGAAGCGCTCGCCACAGACGATGGAGAGCTCGAGTCCACATACGTCAACGTGTTCCTCGCAACATACCGGTACATACTACTAGTTTACATAATCCAATAACTTCTAAAGTAACTGCTAACGTATGTACAGTCAGCGTTAGAGTAATGGTACCCCTCCCCTTGGTAATGCTCACTTTGATATGCCGAACAACGTACCGTTCTTTGACGCTGACCGTATGTGTTCATTATTAAGAAGTTAAATCTATTCTATTTCCTTAGCTTAAGAGTCAGTGGCAGTGATTACTTATGAATGTGTTTTGTTTTGCAGATCATTTGCCGAATGTAGCAAAGTGTTGGATCTCCTCCTGCGCAGGTATGAAGCCCTGGCCGCGGAGGAGGTACTCCCAACAGTTATAGATACTTCACAGCAGCACAGAAAGTAAGATTTTAATAATTTTCATCATATTTTACAATTATTTTACTCAATGACAAAACCTCATGCTGTTATTTTCATATTGCAGAACCCTAGTGGCCTGCCTGCACGTCTGGCTGGACACGTATCCCGAGGACTTCAGGCAGTCTCCACACCACCCCGCACTGCAGCAGCTACTCGCCTTCACACAGCTGTACCTGCCTGGATCCGAACTACATTCGAAGGTACACTATTGGAATGATGTCAACGATTACTTATACCATAAAATATTATTATATATCTTTATATGTTGTTATCTTAGTATTGTATTAAATTACTTGTTATATTTCTAGGTCTTACAGAAGTTAGCAGTATTCAGTGCGGAGCGCAATGGAGTGGGTGGTAATTCAGGCGGTGGGGGCGTGTGCCTGGCGGCGGGCATGCGGCTGCCGGCGCACCACACCACCACGTACCGGCTGCCGCACGTGCCCCACCGACACTTCGCCGAGCAGCTTACCAGGATGGATATGGAACTGTTCAAGAAGCTCGTGCCGCACCAGTGCCTCGGCGCCATATGGTCGCGACGAGATAAGGATCGGTCACACGACGCCGCCACCGTCCTCGCCACCGTCAACCAATTTAATGCAGTATCTTTTAGAGTAATTTCTACAGTTCTCGTAGAACCCAATCTACGCCCACTCGAACGCGCTGACATTCTAGCTTCTTGGCTCGACATAGCGCGTGAACTTCGGGTGCTCAAGAACTTTTCGTCGCTTAAAGCTATAATATCAGGGTTACAAAGTAACCCAGTGTACAGATTAAGAAAAACGTGGGCATTACTCGCGAAAGAAAAAGCCGAATTATTTGACGAATTAGCTCGAATATTTAGCGAGGACAATAATCGGTGGGCGCAAAGAGAACTTTTGATGCGCGAAGGAACTGCTAAATTTGCGGACACAGTCGGTGAAAACGACCGGCAATTACAGAAGTTACTACACGAGCGTGGATCACCTGGCGTCAGCCACGGAACGATACCCTATCTAGGAACATTCCTCACAGATCTCACCATGATAGACACTGCGATACCGGATACCGTCGCAGATGGACTTATCAATTTCGACAAGAGAAGGAAGGAGTTTGAGGTTCTCGCACAGATTAAACTATTGCAAGGAGCCGCGAACGCCTACCATCTACCCACCGACCCAATGTTCGATCGATGGTTTGATTCTGTGATAGTGCTGGATGATCGAGAAGCGTACCAACTTTCGTGCCAGATAGAACCACCGACGAATCCACCTAAAGAGAGGCGACCTAAGAAGCCTAACGATGTTAACGGCCAGGGTCACCGCAAAAATGATTCAATCGCAAGCACGAGTTCCAGCAATAGTTCACAATTTTATTGCGAGACGGATGGAGCGAATGGGGCTTGGAAGCGTGACAGTCTGGAGAGAAGAGCGTCGCCAACGCGGCTATCGCACGGCTCGTCGTCGTCGTCACTGCCGTCATTGGATGCGTCGCTGTCGAGCGCCAACAGTGGACAGAAGCCGAATGGCAAACCGGTCGGCAACAGTCCCGCTCACGTGGTACGCGGCCAGCCGGACTTCTACATCATCCGCGTGACCTACGAGAGCGACTCGGTCGAGACGGAGGGCGTGGTGCTCTACAAGTCTATAATGCTGAGCAACAACGAGCGCACGCCGCAGGTTATCCGCAACGCCATGCTCAAACTCAATCTAGACGGTGATCCTGATGGCTACACATTGGCCCAAGTTCTACCTGAAAGAGGTGCTTATTACTTTTCATTTTAATACGCGTTCTGGTTTAAATAATATTTAAAATTGAAGAATAAGACGATACTTTACATCTATTTAATATACTTTTTTGTGTTTACAGAGATGGTTCTGCCAGCGAATGCGAACGTGTACTATGCAGTCAACACTGCATACAATCTGAATTTCATTCTGCGTCCGCGGAAGTCAACTGATACTATTGTGAATGGCAAAACGAAGAAACGAACCTGACTGTGTACCTGCTAGAAGAAAAATGAACAAGATAATTAAGACGTTATCAGAATTCTTTGGATTTTTGGTTCCTTAAAACGGTCTCACGCGAATATTTCTTATTTACGTCAATACATATTAAAGTCGATAGCCTACGGCAATCGCGGCAACGCAAACCACGTTGGTCATGATTTACCATCGGTATGTATGCATGTGATAGTGTCTACTTCAATCCATACACATTCTATGTGGCTAGTGACGTCACTTATTCATAATTGCATAATGCGCCGCCGTGGGAACGCGATAATGGTTTCCAATTATTATATGTTATTATTGCATGTCTTTATCTCATACCATACCAATCAAGTGAAATCAACATGGAGTTGTTGGTGCATTTTTGGGTTGAACTTGCAATATTTGACGCGGCTGCCGCATTGTATTGTGTCTTGTTCATTTTCCTTTTCAAAGAGCTGGAAACTAGATTCTTAATATTGGTATTTCTGAAACGAAGGTATCTATCTATCTATTATAATATGATATAACTTTATAATATTTCATAGTATACTAATTTATTAAAAATGGTTGTACTTATTATTTCTGGGATTATTTTTACTGCCAAAAATGACAAAAGTTTATTAATGTTTTTCATTGTGCTCTTTCTTATCATTCCATGGTGACTATTTTGCTTTGTAAATACTTATTTTTAACGGAGTTCTAATACTATAATATTATGCCACCTTTAATTTATAATTAGTTTAACTTTTTCTTTATTTTAAACTTATCGTTTGTCACCCATTAAAATGCAAAATATAAATAGGTTTCATTAACTTTTGGGAGACAAAGTGTAGCGTAACTAATTGTGGATACCCTTTACGTGTTACTATGGTTGTTGTCTGTATATACCTAGTATGTAATGTATATGTAAATATAATGAATCTCTTATATGTTGAGACAGTTTCTGAGCCAAAGGCATATTACATCTACTAGCAAGGTGCTGTAAGTTTTGTAAAACATTTAAAAGCTTTAATGCGTTTGATAAACCGAATTTCAAGTGGATATTGTAATGTGTATTGATATGCAAACGTATTATGTATAGTCACGTTTAAGATTATTGTATACCTATACAAGTATTATGAGATTACAAATATTGTTTGTAACTCTAACAAGTCTGAACTTTAGATATTGGTTCTCAAACATATTGTTTATAAATTGCTGCATTTTTATTGTTTAACTCTCATTATGTACTAGTTTATATCTCGAATACTCAATGAGGTTTGAAGTACTGTGCCTACCTATACACACTGTGTAGTTATTTATTACATTTGAAGTATAAATTCCTTTTTGAAAGTGTAGTAAGTATATATGTACCTTATATAGATATATTGTATGTTACCTGCCCTGTGTATTAGTTGCCTAGTGTTTATGTATGTGTAAATATTGTATTTTATTTATATTGATGTAATTTTGTAGTTTTCCACCAGTGTCCGTATATTCGTGTAATAAAGGTTAACGATGTCTTTTATGTGTAGTTAGGTTTTTTATTCCAAATAAAACCCTGCGGCTAAAAAACGAATTCTCTGGAAAAATTCAAAAATAAAGTAAGTACTTACTCAAATATCGGTGCATCAAAATGCAAATCCACTCAGTAACATAAAAAAGCACATAATAAAACATACACTCTTAAATATATTCAAACGTTTAATATTAACTGGAAGATTCTATTGCAAGTAAAATAGGAAAACTAACAGACACGAAGTGAGCCTTTTCGGCAAAAATGCGAGAGAATAACTAATTGTTGTTTACATTATGTCTAAACATACGTACAACACTAGATTGTACACTAGGTTTCATCCAAATTCGTTTAGCCCTTTGAGCGTCAATGAGTTAAAAACATCCACACATATTTAAATACGAACTTTCGCCTCTTAAAACATTGGAGCGGTGCATTGAACTCCGTTGTACGCCATCTGGTGGAAAAGCGTGTTACTAACACACTGCGTAACTAATATTTTCCAATACAAAGGCGACGTAAACTTGAATGTTTTACTCCGTGTCGTATTGTTGTTTACTTAACGTTGGAATAATTGAATAGATAGCGCTACTGCAGGGTCATGTTGTGTGTAGTATAGTTTAAACTACTACATACCTCTAGATAGACATGTAGTATAAATCTGTGCTAATCATATAAAAGAGCAAGCGCTCGTTTTTTGTTACTCCGGCGCTGCTCGGAGTAACATACGCCGGGTAGCACAAGCTGAGCCTTTTGATTTTTTCAATTATTTTATTGTCCTTGTTTTATTCTTTGTTCTGATAAAAAAAAAACAATAAACGAAATAAAAAAAAAACAGTAAGCGTAATATTTTCATTTATTAAATACACAGCACTAGTTATGTAGGTATTTAAAATGAAGTTAATTCTTATTTCTCATTGCGGATGAACAATTTATTTATTTTAGTGTTGTAAAACCTATGAAAATATATGGAGAAAGGTCTAACTTATATAAAATGACACTCAGATGCGTATTATCCTTAAGGCATTTTTTTTAACCGACTTCCAAAAAAACAGGAGGAGTTTCTCTATTCGACGCGTATGTTTTTTTATTTTTTTTTTATATTTTTTTGTGTGTTTGTTACGCGATTTCTTTGTAATCATGAATGGAGCATTTTAAAATTCTTGTTTCATTAGAAAGCGGATATTCGCGAAGTGGTCCCATGTCAAGGAAATCAGGATCTGATGATGGGATCCAGGAAAAATCGAGGAAAAACCCGCAACAATGTAGGCTGGGGTGTCGATTGACATTATTAAAAGTAAAACTACCTGTGACCCGTGGTTTTGCTCGCGATATTCTTGATACCATAAGAATTTCTGGATGAAATTTTTTTGGCTGTATTCTTTCGTATTTAAATCAAATGCTGTTCACAATTCATGGGTTTTAGATATAAAAATGTCCTGTTTTTTAATTCGTTAACACAGACTGAAATAAACCCGAACCTACAACATTTTTAAAAAAAAAAAAATTATACTATTATTAGTACCTATTACACATATATCTTCAGAGCGTTTTCATAAAACTTTTCGTAAAAAAAATATTTAGATATTACAAACAAACACTGCACCAGATTATATTGTATATATTATTTTAATTAATAAATAAGTAGACAGTATAAACGTCATCCTCTATTTTCGTTTTTATTTTGACTTTGGTTAATTTTCTAAAAAGTTCTTATACTAGTAGTACCTTTGTGGTTATAAAGAAGTTTTATAATAAAATGATGGTTTAATTGGGATGATGAAGTTAAAAAGAAGTAATAAAATGCAGGGTTGTGTTAGATTATGAATCATGAGTAACATCAGCTCATGGGACAGGATTCAAGCGGTACCCGATGAGGTTGAACTACTCGACACTTATAGAGCAGCGAAAAAATCCCTGCAAGAAGCTATTGCCCTCGCAACTCTCGCGGCAATCTTGGGAAACGACCTCTCCTTGCCAAATGTAGTCTCTGCTATGGTGAGCGAGGAGAGGTCTTGGATTGAGTGCGAAGCCCTCTCCACTAATACTATCCGCAGCAGAAGGTTGGGCAGACGGAAGCGGGACTACCACTTTGTCCTGCGACCGCCATACGCCCGACCTGCGGCAGTGATCCCCGGGGGGAGATCCACTGCCGCCATATAGGCCTCGAGGTGGCGCGCGGTACTTTCGGAAGGGGGTAACTCAACATCTGTCACCTAGAGCTACATTCTAGCTCGGAGGAGAAACCCTTAACAGGGTAGAGGCGCGTCCGGGATCGTAGTAGCGTGCAGCCGCGTTTCTTCCGGTTTCGGCCATAAGCGCAGAGGTGGCACACCAAAGCCTTCATTAATATTGTAGGCGCGTCTCGTGCTATCTTATAAGAAGAAAAAACTATCCTGGGCTGGCACTGACTCCAAAAGTTACTAATTATAAATTGTAAATATGTATTAATAATATCGTTTATTTTAAATTATTTTCTTACTTTTTAGTGCTGAAGTCGGTTTTTTATTTTTTTAAATTAACCTTATTAGTAATCGTATCCTACTAATATTATAAATGCGAAAGTTTGTATGTTTGTGATTTTGGAGCTAGTTTGACGGAGCATAGGAATTAAAAATAGATTTTCATTAGTGATAGTAAAATAGGTGGTTTCGTTTCTTTTTACTACAAATTAGAATTTATGAAAAATGTCTAATTTCATTTTGATAAGTACTTATAACTTATTTTTGGAAACAACTTCGCAAAAGCACTCACAACTTTAAAAGTACTTGATATTTGTTACGTAAAAGTTTTCACTTAATAATGGTACTCCAGAAATTTATTATTGGGGTAATTTTTTTCTCATATTTTCACAATAAATTCTGTTAGTGACATTTCTGACGCTATGAGTCTCAGAACTGATACTACAAGTACAACGCTACGAGATTCGTAGCGTTAGACGTGGGACTCGTAGCACCGTTTTTGAGACTCATAGCATCAGTCCTGTACTCGAGGCATCAGTCACGAGACCCGTAGCACCAGTCACAAGATTTGTTGGGCTCGTAGCAACAGTTGCGAGACTCGAAGCTTTAGCATCAGTCAAGGGACACTTAGCTTAGTTCTGTCTCTGCTGGTACTCGGATCTGTGTGGAGGGTAAGTCTTTGAAATTTAAAATAATACTTATAAATCATAATTAGAAAGTTGACTAAAATAGACTTCAAAGAGAGAGATCCTTTTGCGTGTCTAGTTTTCTATAGTTTGTATGTTAGTTACTGGTCGGGTACATCATTGTGTGTACTTTCATGTCGTGTGGTAAGTGCAATGGCAGAGGGATGTCATTGTGTTGGGCACCTGCGTACCGCCACCGGTTGACAGCAGCTCGGCTGAAATTTTCATGGCCATGATATCGAGCGGGAAGCGGGTCGGTGTTCGCGCAGTCGCGGCGCGCCGTCCGGCCGAGCGCTCGCACGCGGCCCGCACCGCACTCGTCGCGCTGCCGGTGCCGACACCGATAACAACAGACGCGCGCCGACACCCTCCACGGACACCCACCGCGGTGCTCGCGATCGGACACGAGCATCACTCGCGCGTGCACCACTACATACAGCCGCTACCGACGCACTGGCCGCCCGCCTCCGCCAAGAGGCATGCCCCGCAGTACACCTCACTGACAGCGCCGGCAATAGACATGTGACACACACCTACACAACATGAAATAATAAGGTGAGCCTATGTTTAGATTACATATTAGTTTGAGTAGTATTTACTTAACATACTTTAATTCATGACTCTATGCGGAAACCATTAAATACGATTAACAAAATAATGTTACAGTTTATGAATATGATTTTAATTAACCCATAAAACTTAACATATATGGATGATAGCCCATGAAATTATATTAGTAAAGCAGTTTACTCAAAGGGAGCGGCCTAAGTCGTTCGTAGCGAAGCTCTACAAATGCCGCAATCTGATTATGGCACACCCACTCACCAGTGAGACATAAAATTTTTTCAAATACTTACAATATTAATATAATGTAGAACATGAACAATATATAAATAGGTACTTATGTTAAAATTAAAATTGAAAAATTAAAGATTTATTTCATTAATGGATAGCGTATTTGGCGTAGCTAATTGCTACGAAAACATCTTTTTAATGTTTGAACAAAATCCTTTAATTTTCTAACAATAATAGTATTTTAAATGTTATGATGGTACACCTTCATTATATAACTTTATGGTACCTTCACGTTAATTTGTTTCAAATGATCCCGGAAGCAGAAATGTGAACGTTATAGTCGGAATGTATTGTTATAAGGTTGCAATATCGCGGGTCGCGATACGCAGGTTTGCGTGTCGACCGGTCGTCGGGCACGCAACACAAAACAGTGCAATAATTCAGTGGGTACCTGGTGGCATTTTCCCTTCGGTCGCAACAATCAAGGTTTCGGTGGAAAACGTAAACGATTGTAGGTAATTACTATGTCGTTTCGAACCACATTCGATTCAAAAATAGAATGCAATACAACCTTTGTTGTTATTAGTGTTTGTTTTCATTAAATACTTACTTATAAGGTTGTTACTGGAAGTTACTTATTCCGATGAACGTTTACTACGCTATTTATATTACGGATAGGTATTATTAAACGGAAAATCTATAATTATCAACATGACTAACTAATATTGAATCGATATGATGTCCTTCTAATTTGCAGTTGATACGACGCACAGAAAGTCCTAGCTTTTAGACGCAATATATAATTTTCTTAAACAAAGAATTTCAAGTATTTTTATTATAACGGTAACTGTTGTTTTATGAAAAGCGTTTCAAATAAAGGAAAACTCGTAAAAACATGTTTCCTTTATTCACAAACTTTACAAAAAAATATGACGATATAATTTTACCTTTGTTGTTCTGTAAATAAATATGAGTTAAATAAAGCTTATTGTTTATCACATTTTCAATATGTAATACAAATGTTGAAGTTATGTATTGTTATGGAATAGATGTTGATCGGACATGGTGACATTTATTGATAACGATCTCTGGTTCGCCACATAATGACTACCTCCATTATAAGGGGAGATAAAGCTTTGTCACACTATTAGAGATAAAGCTTTGTCACACTATTAAGAACATAAAGTTGATAAATGATGGGAAAAGTTTTTGAGCAATATTCATATTTCCATGTACATATTCTGTTACCACTTTACTGTAATCATTTAAAAATTAACAAAAGAAAGGCTTTTGCTCTTTAGGGCAAAGGCGAGCAGAAAAAGTTGAAAAATCCTTGAATTTATATTTATAAGATTACCTACTGCTGAGACCTGTGTACTTCTCGTTTTGCCGATGATGGAAAAGTATTCTATGTCTCTCCTCAGCCGTACTACTATTTCTATACAAAAAATAACATCATCCTGTCGCTCGGTTTTGATGTGACAGAAGGACAAACATGCAAACACACTTTCATGTTTATATTGAAAAAAAAAACATAGTAATTAAAAGTAAAATCGATGTTTTTTCTAAGGCTCTACGCACTTATATATCTTATTTTGTTTTTATGCTGTTTGTGTAGATGTAGTAAAAATTTAGTGGTCGTTACTGGCAGGCTCCTTTACGACGTCTCGACTGCTCCCGTAGTAAAACAGGGACGCGTTTCCCTGGTGAGAAGGCCAAAGAGGATTTTCATGTTCATCGAGGATTTTCTATAATAAATATATATTCTTTGTACACTATAATGGATATGGTGTACCAGTATAAGATATGATACAACTCTATTCAAAGAAAAATATGCCTTTTCTTTACATCTATATTTTTAAAAAGTATCTCTGTTTTTACCACGTCTATATATTTTTAGGAAATTGAGACTATAGATGTATGCAATCTAAATTTTCTTTGTCTAATTCGTTATTTACTTATTTACATTTTCTTAGGGATTTTCATCAATTATCATGTAATCATAGAATGAAGGTTTTGTCGTAATAACCACCTAAATAGAGAGATATTAACTTTAGAATTTCTAATAATATAATGAAAATTAAATAAATTGGATGCTATATTTACATTTGAAATTATCTTTAAAACCCCGCAATAAACACAAAATTATGATGAAATTAGCAATGATGAACAACGAATATTATTCAAAATTCATCTCTCTGTGGGCGGTTGATTCAGTTTGTAAATGAATTCAGCACAAGTCCAATGGCTTTCTGAATAGAATACGAATGAAGAGGGAGTAACATGGAATGCAACTTTTAATAATTTACGAAATGCTGAATTTTGGATTAGTTATGTTTAGGTTCGGTACTCGTGCCATAAGCGCATAATCCTTGTATTTACATAAATTTACAGTTCTGCTAGGTTTATACTTTAGTTATGGGATTTTGAATGAAAACAATCATGTTTAATTTATTTACTTCCCTTAGTTGCTTCAATACATCCTTCAAATTCAGCTAAGTGGATGATCCTTGTAAACGTAATAGATTTATTGTACTTCCTGTTTATAATGTAAGCTCACTGCTAAGTGACTATACGTTTACATATCATAAGTAGTTTTGTACGAGGTTAAGCCTCTATAGACAGTGTTCAAGAGCTGACAAAGATACGTCGACACAGACAATAGCGTCACGACACATAGCGAACATTTCCAAACATAAATCATCCGATAAACTCCTCTTTCGGGCACCCTCACGCTACTAATTGATAATTTGGATGTTCAAGTGATTAATTCATTATTTATTTATTTATTTATAATTTATATATTCATTATGATTTTTTATGCAAATCACTTTGTTATTTTGTGTTAGATTTTTGTTGCTGTTATTAACAAGAAGGTATTGGTTTTTAATGAATATTAGTGAACAAAGCAAACCGTACCGGTTTCGTATTGATACAACTCTGGAACCTGATTGCAAAGCTATCTTTCGGAACCTATTGTGAATTTTAACCAAACAGTATTCCAATACTCAGATTTGTTCTTTAAAAATATTGGCAATATATCCAAGAAACTATATTTTTATCAATGGTTGATAAATTATTAAAGATTTTGTAAGTAGGTACTCAGTTGTTGATGACTGATTTCATAATCAAAGCAACGTTTTTATTTTCATTAGCCATTTGGTAATTGTTGTTTCAAAGTAATTTCATATAACTCCGAGTTGCGAACTCCTTAAATTGGCGGAGTTATTACATCAGCTGTAGACTTGCTGTTTTAATTTTATTAAGTATTTCGAATTCTTCAATTAGTTACGTCAACTCCTAAAGTTATTTTAACAGTCACAAGGCAATTCTGTTGTTATTTCCTCCTCTGATTCCATCCACCATCGTTCCAGTTTAAAAGTTTGTTTTTCATACTACTATATAAACTAAAATAGAAATGTTCGTTCGCTTGTTTATTGTCAGCTCGTAACACATTGTTATCATGACAATCTCTACACTATTACTGCGCAATAGGATATTTTTCCAATATATTTTTGTTGTTATTGTGCGTTTATGTAATCACATATCGCAAGGGTTGTAAAAGCAATTGTTTTATATTTTACCTTCAAATAATAGTGATATTAGGTTTGTATCTCAGAGCACGGAATGTCTAGTAGGGAACCCTTGATCTGAGGTAAGTCAGTATATAAGGGAAAATTTCCCTCTTTTACTTTGAAACCGATGAACAGACTAATCTAATCTTTTGTACATAAAATAGTTACAGGACTGGAGAGTGTCAATACTATTAAAAAGTCTTACATTATACTTTTATCCCAAAATATGAAGGTTTATGGTAAGGAATGCAATATCACTAAATTCGAGACATACTAAGCCGCCCTGAAATTGTATTAGGTATAAAATAAAATCCCTAATATTTATTGTACATTTATTACATAATCTGCTGAAGGAAAAAACATTGTTTGTGAAATAAGGTCGATTGTTCCATTTTCCTTAATTTTTTATGGTACCTACACTTATTTAAGCCTGTATCCTTGATAAAAATGTACCTTACATACTTTTGATCCAGCATCTCTTATATACATTTCTTTCTTGAATTGGATCTATGTTTGAATGTGTTTATACAAGACTAGCAGCGCCCCGCGGTTTTACCCACGTAGTTCCCGTTCCCGTGTGAATAAAGGGATAAAATATCCTATGTCACGCACTAATAAATTAGCTTTCCATGACTGAAAGAATTTTTGAAATTGGTTCAGTAGATCCCGAGATTACAATTTAACAAACACACACAAACTTTACTTCTTTATAATATTAGTATAGATTTTGATTTTAATATTTATCTTTACGTATATACATTACTTTCTTGGTAAACCTAGTTTTAGTAAAAACCCGAGCAAAGTTCGGTCGCCCACGTTTCTACTATTTACTTAGGTATAACAGAATTTATAATAATATTAGAAGTCGGTCCCTCTGTTTTATTTCCATTGAAAAAATACAACCTTTACAACGAAGGACAAATATAAAACTGTTGAAGCTATAAATAACTTGAACTCTGTAACAAAGGCTTCTGATCCGTTTCCAAGGCTAAGACGTTCCTTCTAGTGAAAAACGATCTTCGTTTGTAACATGAATAAGCAAGTGAAGATAAATGACGAAAACAGGATATTTATAACCTTAAGATATTTGTAAAACGATTAGTTTCAATAAATATTTTTACGTTTCAAAGCGTTACTCGACTTTCTATGTTACGGGTAATTGAAAAGTTGTGTGTAGTAAAATAGCGCTAATTGTTTTATTTCTGGTAGCGTGTACATGTGAACTGTGGTTTTGCGACGCTTCCACCGCCAGTACTTTGATGGATAAGCGGAATGTATTATTAAACTGAAATATAGCCGAAGTCACTTATTACTACTTATTAGTTTATGGTTAAGAAGTCATTGCTTTTGGTTTTGGCTGCCCAAACAAAGAAAAAAATATACAAAGACCACAAAATAATGCGTAATGAAAAGAAAAATAATCTCTTCCTCGAAACTGTTAATTAATAGAACCGTTGAAATATATTTTAGTTCGGATGGTAAAATCAATGTATATTTAGTGCATCCAACACTGGTATTCTACATAATATAGGTATGCAAATTTTCTGCGAAACTGAAAATTTGTGGAAATAAACAGACATTTTATTTTAAATGGTAATAATGAAAACGTTAACATTCAATGTTCGTTTCAATGTGATATGACGTATAAAAATATGAAATACAAGTATAATAAACACTAAGTAGAAGCCAAATTAACGATCTGTACGTAGGCGATGATATTAATACTGTGATACGTGATAGTTATATCTATGTACATTAACCACGTAATTAATGTATTATTCCATGGTGGTTCGAGGTTAGCTAGTTAGTTTAATTCAAATTATGAAGTTCAAAGTCCCGAGTTTCGTGATTTCGAAGGATTATTACCTTTGGAACTGCATGAAAAGGGTGTGGCTCTCCCGTGTTTTGTACCAACTATTGTACACGCTACCTGATCATGAACTGATTACACACATTACTACACATTTATATTTATTTAATGTAAAAATCCAGATTTTATGCGCTACAAAATAACATAGTAAGTAAAGTATCACCATGTAAAATCTTCCCGAAAGCACAGTCTTATGAAAAGGCCTCTTTTTCAGCAAAAACCTACCAAACTAATAACTTTAACCAAGTAGTAGGAATTTTGCACGATTCCATCTAAGTGCGCACTACTTACTGCGTTGCCAGATATTTCTTCGTTGTATTGTGCGAAAACATTACTGCGTTCCGGTCTGAAGGGCAATGTAGTTAGTGAACTAACTCACAGCTAAAAATATTTCGTAATAATATACCTCACCTGAAGGAAACTGTTACGTAGAGCAAGTTTTTTTTATAAAAGAAACAAGCCATACATAAGTAATACATGTGTTATTTACTAAACTTGATCTCTTTAAACAAACACACACTATAGAATTTAAACAGCCAGTAGTGGAAAACGGATACTTAATTGGTAAAAACAATTAGGACTTAATTTTCTAAAAAGGTTGCATGACGTTCTTTGGCATTCACTATGTTCACAAAGAGGTATAGTCGTCGTTAGATTAATTGAATGGGGTTTCCTTTGATAGGTTGTGAGGAGGCCGGTGAGTGCGCCAGCTCGGAATATATTCACGGATTGTTCAGCGAACCATAACATTACCTTGTGAGCCGATCATTTGTGCTCGCTCGGCTGGATTTTCTTTTCGCTAAATGTCAACTCGATTATAATATTAGCTGTTTAGTTGTAGGTATTCAATGACTATGTACTTAGTTATTAGTTATGATTTAATAAGACAAATAAATGTTCCTTTTGATGTGAAGTAAGTATACTAATAAATGTCTCGAAACAAACAACCTTATTGGCAATTGATATATCTTTCATGTAAGAACTTCTGCGTTTCCATTAATTAGGGAAGGGACAAAATACTAATAAGATCGTTCGTAAAGCAAATAAAATTACAACCCAATCAGGAAGTAAGCTGCCAGTTCCGGACTCCGGTACCAATCGTACTGGTAGTAACCTCGGTGCCCAACTTCGCCCGCGTCCCATTGACCTACATTCGCGCCCTTGAACCCCCCACTGCCGTTCCCCGCACAGTTGTTCCCGTGACGTCATAAATGCCCTCCGTGTTCCATTGTCTCTTAACAGTATTGTTTTTCTCAAAATGCCGAGCGCCGTTGTATGTCAACAAATCCAATAAATAACTAATTGCTGTCAATGAAATAACAGCGTGAGATAAACAAGAGGGAACGTATTGTTTTGGATGTTGTCTTATTTTGTTCATCAGATGGTTTATATCTGTAAACAACGTCTAATAAACTAATTTCACACTACATATACCTAATGTCTAAATTGATAACACAAGGTAGGAGGTGGTAGGAGCAAGCTTTTTGTTTGATGTTATGGACAAAATTTCATTGATCTAACGTGGGTATAGCTCGTTTTCCGGATCATTGGCTCGCCCAATGCCTCTGTGTATAACCATACGTATGTAATACATAAAATGTATACAAAGAACCTGTGTACACTGTATATACACGTTTGCTTTGTGCCTATATGTTGGTACATTGAAAGCAGTTATACCATATACATACATAACATTGGCACCTATTGCGTTTTGCGTTTACTCTGCTCATTTAGGATTAACACTATTTTTATAACGCTGACCTACTTTTATAAAACTTCATGTTAAATCTACAAACGAGTGATAAATTTAATTTCAGTGGAGCAGGTCACTAAATTAAGGCTTAACGAAATAGGTAGGTATGTAATATCTATGTGTAGGTATGTGGTATGGGCGAGCTCTTAGATAACAGAAAGCGAGCTTACTACCTGGAAAATGAACTCGGAGCGTCTCTTGAACTCGACCTAAAAAGGAATTCATTAACTTATATGACTTAAACAGTTTTATTGAAACCAAACAAATTATTTATTACTCGTCGAAGAAGTTTTATAGATTCAAAGTTGGTAGTAAATCTATCTGTATTTTTATCTGTATTCGTAACTTTCCGTAGCTAAAGAAAAACCAGGATACGAGTCAGCTAAACTTGACGTTTGGGAATTGTTAAAATAGTTCGTTTTATTGGCATTTTGCCAAAGGTTCGCCTGTCACTTCTTTGTGCAATGAGAAAAATTGTCGCGACTAAATTGAAATCTTTTCGCCAATTTCATTCAATAAGCGTCTCGGAGTTTGTAGATGCAAATGAAAAAAGTATCGTTAACTGTTGCATTGTTATTTATTTTTATCAAGGGTATTGTTGAACGAGCTTAAATGTTTTAAAAGAATAATCTTCGAGTGTGCTCAAGTTTTCACATAAAATCTTTCCATTTCTTACTTAAATACATAAAACATGTAGTTATGAAATTCAATTCAAAATCATTTATTCAGTTATGGTCAATCAAGCACTTATGAAAGTCTAAAGTGAATCTACCACGAAATGAAACGTTATTTACAAAATGCTCATTTGATGTTCTATAGATACACTATTGATAACCAATAGTAATCATTTATTTTTAGTTGACGGCACTGCAGTGGCTACGTCACAGACAAGTTTAAATTAACGTCCTTCATCAAATAGCGACGTGATCTGAGTAGCATCCGTCAACAGAACCAATATTGGTGCCAATCCAATACCTACGTACATACGTATGTACAGTCGTGTGCAATGATAAGTATACACGGGCAGATTTTCAAATAAATGTCCACACTGAAAATTTCAGAAACAAGTAGCCACTTAACAATTCATAATAATATAACCACCCGATTTTCTCACAATAATGTATACATTTTTGCCAAAAATATGGATACAGAGCGTTTTCAGATATTTGTATACACTACCACATGCAAAAATATGTATCCATTACGAATACCAGTAATATGTAAGCGATATTATTTTACAAAAATGTAACCAATACTATTTCATTATAATGTACTTATACAATGATGCCTGTGATTTTTTCTTAAATATGTATACACTTTAAAATCTGTAGCAGTTTTCACTATTTTGACAAATGGGTATTCATTTCAATATCATGTATACAATGTAATTTTCCAATTAATGTAAACATTCTTTTATTTTAAAATATTGTTATGAAGGCAGCCAGGAGGCGGTGCGGCCGCGGCGGCGAGCGGTGGGGCGTGGACTTTTTTATTATTTTATGTTTTTCCTATCTACCCTCAACTTGTTGCAGTGAAAACATCAATGCAGCATTGAATGTAGGATATAATTATCATTTGTAGTTTGTGTATTGTTGTTTTTGTAAAGCTTTTATTAACATGCTTTGTATGTAAGTGTGTATTCGGGTGGGAACTTTGAACTCAATTTTGAAGTAGATATCTTCAACTAATCAGTTAATCAAGCTGAAAAGCTTAATCAAGCTGAAATTTTGTATACATGTTTAGTTTGGATTACAATGCTCGATATAGTGTGTGACATCATTATAAATCCAATATGGCGGACCATCCAACATGGCGGAGTAGTTATTTTTGATGCACTTCTACAATATGGGCTTCTACGATCTGTAAATCAGTAGATCTGTGGATCAATCGATCAGTAGATCGATCGATCAGTGACTCAATCGATCTGTAAATCACTAGATCTGTGGATCAGGATCAATAGAAAAGTAGATCAATCGATCAGTGGATCACTGGATCAGTAGATAACTGGTTCAGCTGACCAGAAGATCAGTGGATCAGATTTTTTCTATACTTAATTTATTTTTAAGACTTCGCTGGCTAGGATTCTCTGTCTGTTCATCACGTTAAACGCATCGACTTACTCTCAACAAGTCTTTTCATTTGATACCCATATTGTAGAAGTGCATCAAAAATAACTACTTCGCCATGTGGGATGGTCCGCCATATTGGATTTATAATGACGTCACACACTATATCGAGCATTGTAATCCAAACTAAACATGTATACAAAATTTCAGCTTGATTAAGCTTTTCAGCTTGATTAACTGTTTAGTTGAAGATATCTACTTCAAAATGGAGTTCAAAGTTCCCACCCGAATACACACTTGCATACAAAGCATGTTAAATAAAAGCTTTACAAAAACAACAATACACAAACTACAAATGATAATTATATCCTACATTCAATGCTGCATTGATGTTTTCACTGCAACAAATTGAGGGTAGATAGGAAAAACATAAAATAATAAAAAAGTCCACGCCCCACCACTCGCCGCCGCGGCCGCACCGCCTCCTGGCTGCCTTCATAACAATATTTTAAAACAAAAAGAATGTTTACATTAATTGGAAAATTACATTGTATACATGATATTGAAATGAATACCCATGGATTTGTCAAAACAGTGAAAACTGCTACAGATTTTAAAGTGTATACATATTTAAGAAAAAATCACAGGCATCATTGTATACATTATAATGAAATAGTATTGGTTACATTTTTGTAAAATAATATCGCTTACATATTACTGGTATTCGTAATGGATACATATTTTTGCATGTGGTAGTGTATACAAATATCTGAAAACGCTCTGTATCCATATTTTTGGCAAAAATGTATACATTATTGTGAGAAAATCGGGTGGTTATATTATTATGAATTGCTAAGTGGCTACTTGTTTCTGAAATTTTCAGTGTGGACATTTATTTGAAAATCTGCCCGTGTATACTTATCATTGCACGTGACTGTACATACAACTCTGTAAATACCGAATGGTAGTCAAGATATATGTACATATGGTATAACGATATCTTAGACGTCTTGGCAATTGAACATTTGTATGTATATATATTTGTATTTGTATATTTATTAAGTATGGTTCCAAAAAAATATTAAGAAATCATTCAAATCAAAGAATTTGAAATGCATCATTAACATGGTCTTTTAAAATATTTGTCAGAGTTCGTAGATCGAAACAAACCCTGTGCAATCTTATCCTTTCTCAGTTAAACTTTGAGGGGCAGGTACAATATTTTTTAAACCTAAAATGATCTTTATTTCGATTTTCTTATCCGCGTAAAGTAGCGTGGATTGAACTTTGTATGATGTAATTAGAAGACATTTTCTGGGCGTTAACCCAAGTTTCAGTTCAAGCTGGAGGTCAGGTTAGTATGCAATAAACACGTCTCACGGAAAAGGTCCGCCCCACACCGGATGTTTTTGATCGTGCCACGTCGCCGACGAGGAAACATATTTCCAACAAACCGCGATTTATAGCCCCAAGATAATGTCACACAAAATTAATTGGTGGCGTAACGTTTTTAATTATTGAGCTATATAACCTTAACGAGGGTGTGGATCACAGCTCATTTGCTCTCAGGAATAGGGTGACCGAAACAGTTGTAGTGAAGTGATAATTGTAGAATATTATATCTCGCTATTCAACATTATTTTATCGTCACTTTTTTACTACCAATTATAAGACTTTTTAAGTACAACGAATGTATAGTAAAAGCTACAATAAAACTGAGGTCGTATATTTTAGAGTTGGAGACATTTCGTATTTTAGGTATGTTCGGTGCTACCTAAGTATATTTTATAACCCGTTTTATGATTCAGTATATTCTCTGTCGGTAATTCCGTAAACATTATTCGGTTGTTCAAAATGCCAACGTAAAGTTCATTATCAAAGGTATCATGAGGTTTCAGGTAATGTGATATAAAAGCCTTTACTGGTTACCCTTTCTTTTCCAAACGGTGACACGAGGTTTCGCAAACTGAGATTCACTAACTCCTAGGGTTTCGCCATTAGAATTTAAGGGGTTCGTGACAATACATTGACGTAATGGTCTATCGCTATCATTGGACAACATTAACTTTGTATGTGAAGCCCAGAGTTTGAGAAACCTTGATATAGTACAAAAATAACAGGGTGCGTTTCGACTGACA
The DNA here is from genome assembly GCA_958496195.1 of Timandra comae. Lineage (NCBI taxonomy): Eukaryota > Metazoa > Arthropoda > Insecta > Lepidoptera > Geometridae > Timandra > Timandra comae. The sequence continues at coordinate 4,035,393 of OY292355.1, read as the reverse complement.
CGGAGCCAATCATAGTGGTCGATATCTCAGAGTTTGAAATCTCTGGCACTGTGCTTGACCAATTTACGGTTCGCTTCGCTCCACTCCGTACCGCTCTGCATCAGTGGAAACGCCCTAGGTCTTGTTGTTCTTGACCAAAAAAATTGTATCAATGACGTTGTTGTTGTTTTGTTGTCAGTGCGTGAGGTGACCCCCGGCATGAGGTCGGGGGAAGCAGGCGAGGGCTCGGAGCTGGCGGAGTTCGGCGCGCGTTGGCCGCAGCCGTACGCGCACGGGTACGGGTGGACGCGGTCCGCGACGCCGCAGCACCCGCCGCCGCACCACCTCGCCAGGCACTCGCGATCACAACAGGTTCTATATACATCTTGATCTTTCTTACTTGATATATCGTATACTTAGATAATTTGCTGTATTTCCATAAGAGGACATATCCAAAGCATTTGTCCCATACCCAAATGTGGTCAGCTTTTTAGCCTTAACAGATTTGGCAGACTTTAGCTCGCAACGTATCAACATGGTCTCCGGTACCTGTTTATGAAGGTGCCAGATATAGATTGCACGCAATCCTTCGTTATCACGGCTTATAAGGTCTAAAAATGTGTGAGTTGTATATGGGCAGTGGTTGCAGGACAACCGGCACACCAGTTACGAGGCGGAGGACGCGCGGTCGCGGGCGCGCGGCGGCGTCTACTACTCGCCGCCGGGCACCTCCTACACCATCGTAGAGCGGCCGGCCTCCTCGCACGGACACCACACCTCCTACTCGCATCACTACCCCGGCAAGCTCTCCAGGGCTCCCTATCTAGGTTCTTCTAATATTGCTAATAGCGCAGGTAATATATTCTCAAGTATGAAAATGTACTTACTTAATTAAATCTTTAAAAAACAATCAATATCCATCAGTGTTTCGGTATCTATTGATCGAAGGTTAATTGCGTCAGCATTTCAATTCTTCTTCATTAACTCCAGGGCGCTGACGACCCACCCCTTATACCTATTATTTATTTAAGTATTGCGGTTTGCGGAGTTTCACATTTGAAAGCTTTTGTAAATGGCGCGTTATTAATTTTTCAGATATTATACAGATTTTTGTGAATGAAAAGCTTGACGTAGATAAATTCTCATCTTCGAAATAAATAAAATTGAATTTGCCCTTTTCTGTAGTTGATATAAAAGATTTATTTAAAAGATCATGGTTATTTACTTTTATTGAAATGATATTCAATTGACTAATTTTACCAATATATTTGTAGCGGGTGCGACAAGTTTACGTAACAGTACGAATCACTTGAGTGCGTCGAATGGTAAGAAGCGGCCGATCAGCCCGGAGCAGGTGCTGCGGTTGTTCGGGCAGGGCGGCGCGGCGGCGCTGGGCAAGGCCCTCCCGCCCTCGCACCCGCCCGCCTCGCTGCCCGCGCGCAGGCACTCTCCCGCGAGCAGCCCCAGCAGCACTACACATCATGTAAGATTATATAATCTTTTTGTATGTCATCCTCCCAATTTTCCATGACTTACCCTATAACATGTATGCCACACATCGGAAAATACTGAAAGAAATAGGACAAATAACAAAACTTTATTCGGAAAAAGCTTGATAAAAGTTCTCGAAAAATCAACGACGTTTACAGAACGACAAACGAGTACGGAGGTAATGTCTCGATAATTGCGTCAATGTATTATTATTGTAACAAAAAGTTATATAAATAATTTTATTTGATTTGGCTTGATTCGTCAAACGTTGAATTGATTCAGCAAATTCATACCGAAAAATCAATAAAAAAGACATGAAAGGATGTAACAGTTCCAAAAATAGAATACGACGAGGCAGGTACCGCGAGACGGGGGCTGTCATACGTGTAAATTATTCTGGGTGAGGTCGCACTCGCCAGTCGATACCACTACTTTATTCATGACCGTAGCGGGCAGCGTTTAGACGACGAACGTGGACATGCCTGACTCATTCCAATATAAATCATCTTTTGATTGCTAAGATTGTACGTTGTCGATGATTTATTATTCAATGCAATCATAAAATTGTGTTTGTAATACATTGGATAAATATACTTTCTTACTATATTAAAATAAACAAAACTTTATATAATAACGATAGTGTAGAAGACAGGTCCACACAACATTGGTTGTGTCACGGTGGGCCGCCGTCATCGGAGCTGTCAGTCGCACTCCGCTCACACTACAGTAACGCCGTCCTTATTTTATACAATAAATAAGTTTAAAACTCGGTATTTCCCAACAAAGTTTCAACAGAGTATTCCAATGTAAAGTGAGCGAGAATTTATTTGACCCAATTAAAATATTGTTTGATTTTTCTGTACTCCGGTAACAGAATATTTGCAAATGTTGTGTAAATTTACCGTCGTTGCGCCATGAAATATTTATACAAGAACCTACCGTATTGTGGAGTCATATCTCATCAAAAATGTTTCACCTGGTATGATTCCCACAGGAGTTGAAACGTTTGTTTGGTTAATAGATTGAACTGAAAGATATCGAGAATCACTGTGTCATTATTTTATTGAAGAGCGTTACAAAAAGAGCGTAGCGCGAAGGCTGGTCGTAATGTCCAATGATGGTTTGTTCCGTGAACTTATAATATCTACTTCAAATTGGATTCCACACAAAATAATGAGGTAGGTATTCTTTTTCTGGAATAATTTAAAATAACAATTGTTTGAGCTACGGGCTACGCCGTAGCTGTGACTACTGCGGAAGAGATACGAACTTATAAATCATTTTAATTCAAAGCATATTTTAATATAGGAGCAAATGGTTGTAAAAGCACTTTTGAAATTCTCTCTTTGTAGTACTAGCATATGTTTTGTTACATTGCATTCGATACAGCTTATTTCTCTATAAACAAACCATCTAGGGTTCTAGTAACTGAACTGAACGCCACGTATATATAAAAATAATATAATTCAAATAAAACTGAAAATAAAAAATACTCCAGTTGTATACAATATAAAAAGATAATATAAAATAAAATAATGTTAAATTGTCCGAGTAACATCACACGAGATGGTTCAAGCTGTCAGTGCAACTAGCTTTGAATGATTACTCTGAGAAACACTTGTTGAACTAAACTTGTAAATCTCCGTGCATTATGTGAGATTATGTTCAGTAAAAATTTGTATTTTTTTGAATGCGGACGAATTCACAAAGTTTTTCACAAATTATTAGTATAAATAAGTAAGGATAGACGTAGGTATCTTTCCAAAGTGCTTATAAAAATGTGAAGAATGTAACTTTTCTGGACTAATAAAGACTTGATTTAAAAAATAAATACTACTTAATACTGTTCTGAATATACCAGTTTACTTTCGTAAAACTTGCTATTTCCACATCAACGCAAGAATAATTCACAATACAAATAAAAAAAATTACGACAGAAAATAAAGTGTATACAAAGTATTATACTTAAAAAGTTGAAAGTGGCGTAGCGTGTAGGGCGGCGCGTGTCGGAGCGGGCGCGCGGCGGCAGACGGCGGGGCGGCCGATGGTACAGCATCTTTGATATGCTAAACGCTCGCCTCGAGATACATTGTTTACGGAAAAGAGGGGATAGCTTTTTATTGCTTATGAGAGCCCGACTGGAGAGCAATATCGGGAAAAACAATTCTTTACGAGCTCATTTACGCTACTAGAATTGTTTCCCCGTTTGTGCTCGGGGCAATATGCAAATATGCGCCTCGGGAATGTTGTAATGTATGTTGGGACGTGCACGCTTGCATTGCGCGCCTTATTGACAAGGAGCGAGCAGCGCACTCCATTTGTGGAACTCGTGTCTCACCAATACATACTCATACGGATGAGTATTGGTATGTCTCAGTTGGATTGTGAGGAGAATACAGAAAGTTATAAATAGTAAGGAACTGTAGAGTTAGCGTGAGACCGGAATTTATATCACGTAATAGCGTAATGGAGGCGTTGCGGCCGGTGCCCCCACCAGGGCGCGGACCTCGCAGGGCCGCCGGCTGCCTCCAATGGTCAGGGTCACAGAAACATTCTCGAACTGTTCGATACTAAATCAGTGAAAGTTTAACCATGTTTATACATTTTACTAGCAACCTAATTATTCAGTTTACGTGTAGTTACGGCGTATTCCGGCCGTTTGTTTTTGGTGATGGTGGTATTAGTGTTTATCTATGCTCAATTGCTTTAGAAAAAAGCAAGAAAAATCTGTGATTTTTACTCGTGTTCTATATTGATATTATTAGATTTTGATGAATGTGTTTTTACCAAAAAATCTTCGAATTATGTTTCATTCAATATTACTATCGGTAGGTACCATTAACAACTATTAAGGTCACACATCGGCACATAAATCAGGAATATAAATTAATTCAGTGGATAGGAGTAAAGTAAAATAATCAATATTGAAGCCGTATTTGGCTTCGCTGTGTTTGGTTACAACTTATAAGTTACTAACTAAAACTCAGTTATATTGAACTAAATTTTTTTAAGTATCTCAGAGGTCAGAAATTTTAAGCCCTTCAGAAATTTCGAGTAGGTATGTTATTGACCTGTAAGGTTGCACTCCTGGACAAATAACTCGCTCACAGATTATACCAGTACAGTGAGGAGGAATAGCCATACTACGCTTGCCCAATAAGTGTCAGTGATCTCAAACCTCACTTTGGGAACCAACAAATACTTCGCTCGACCCAGAAATTAAAACTAGGGTTTCAAGCAGGTAATAAAATGATTAATATTTCTTTGTTCCTAGGCGATATACCGCGGGGGCGAGAGGGAGCGACCGTATTCATCGGGCGGCGCGCCTCTGCCCCCCATGGAGCCCATCACGCGCACCGTCACCATGAGCAGAGACCCCAACGACTCACATGGGTTCGGGATCTGTGTCAAAGGTGGCAAGGAGGCAGGTCAGTGAAGAAAAGTTTCTTTCTAACTACCTCAACGCTTTTCTATAAGTGACTATTTATGTATTTACAATAGTTATTTTTTTATATTTAAATTCACATTTTAAGCGGAGGTATATTATTGAAATTTAGATTGATATAGGAAATCCAATCAAATTTATTACTTATCGAGTGTCAGTATTTATCAGTAAAGCTTCTTTTAATATGTTAAATTGATCAAATAGCGCCTCTAAATATTCAAATGCAAGTAGACACGAACAGAGCTCCCTTACGGCATTGTTAGCATTTTGTTGTATGTTGATATACGAGTAAGACGACAGAGCAGGCTTTTGATATCGATTATTGGCACTCGTGGACTGTACATAAATAGCGACGAGTGGGGTCAAAGCGGCCTAACCAATGACCTTAGCCTCTTTGACAAATATCTCTTTTGTAAGCATTTTTAACGTTGTAATACGTTTATTTTTAGAAGGGATGCTTTGATTTTCATTTCTAATGAAGCTGTAGGTTAGTAGTTAGAACAACCCGTGTACTTATATCTTATTCCGTTGATGTCATAACTCATCTGCTCTGTGCTTAAGTAATAATTCATGGAATCATGCTAATTTTATTCAGGTAATCAAATCCACATTTAAATTCTGTATAACGCTACAACCCTGCATCGTGTTTGTAAGCTTCACGGCGGAGTATAATAATTCACGAAATTACAGCAACGAGTTGTCCAATTACGAAACAGATTTTTAAATTGGTTTTTCCTTTTATGTGCCATTGTTTTTAAGTGAATTCCGGTGTTTTATTGTTATTTTTTTGTCGCAGGTGTGGGCGTGTATATATCTAGAGTGGAGGAAGGGTCCGTGGCGGAGCGCGCTGGCCTGCGCCCCGGGGACTCCATCCTGCAAGTGAACGGGACGCCCTTCTCGGGGATATCACACGAAGATGCATTGAAGGTAAGATTAAATGTGTTTATGAATCATTTCAATATTTTAATTAAAAGTTCGTCGTAAGCAGTATAATATAACGTGTATAATATTATGTCCATTAATTAGCTTCATAAAGTAAGTTTAGGGAAACAATGACAAAATATCCTAACCATATATTTACTCCTGATATCTCTACGGGTAAGGGAGAATTAATTTTGCTCCCAAAATTTGGCTGATATTCAAGGCAGGTGTTTATAATGAGGGCATAGCGTTGCTACGTATTTTATATATTGGTGTAAAATATCAGAGTTATGATGAAGTACCTAGACCTGTTGCCTTTGGCAGAGGACCGGACTGCCGCCAAATTACTTGGACACATCCCGCTCGCCAAACTGTCCCACGACCACATTATATAGCTGCAAAATTAAATAGCTTGTTCCACTCTCTATATGCCAAATGCTTAGAGCTCAATTGTACCTTTGCGAGTCGTTTCTTTCAATTTCATTCATTTCGAGTAGACAGCAAATAGAAACGCGAGTGTTTGTCCCTAAATATTAGCACCGTTTCGATTGAGCTCACATTTGAATAGCAAAACAATTTGCCACTCGCGTTTTATGAGATGTAAATTGAGAAGTTAATTTTATGAAAATCTTTTTTATTGAGATTCTCCGGAACAATTGGATCACTTAAGTATTTCAGTACGTTCGTACGTTCACCTACAAAACAATATAAAAAGGCAGTAGACTGGTGTAAATGTTGGGGTATCGCGTAACTTTTTATATGAGTGCTGTTAGGTTTATGTAGCACCATATTTACCTAAAGATATGTTATTTATTTGATGTCTTACTAGATATTTCTATAAACGAGCATCTGAAAAATGGCTACTTTGCTGTTTCTTTTAAATTTAAATGATAATTCTCTAAATTAAAAATATGTTCCTTATACATACCAAAAGATTGTGTATTTTAAAGAGTATTAAGTTGATTTGGAATAAAAAAATATTGACAAAACAAACCCCGACTACATTTGTAAATTGAGGGACGGTAATCGATTGTTAACTAATGACAACCATTATTCGGTATACAATTCATTCTCTAATGGAAAATCTATTTATCAATCTCAAATGTATGTTTTTGTATACTTGAATTATATTAGGGCACGTTTTTAATCAATAAAACAAATAAATTCCTTTGCAAAGCAACTTTATATAATGATTTTTCATAATAGTGTATGGATTTACATAGTTATTCTTGTACAAAAACTATATTTGTTTACTAAATTAGTTTAAGTGAAATATAATGAAGTACTGCATACAATCAGGAATAGCAAAGCATTATTTCATTCCCATGGAAAGGGCCAAAAAAGACTAGAAATTCTGGAAAGCGACTCAATATTTTGAACTCAATATGTAGGTACCCGCACAACATGACATGCGGTTAGTGCGAGCTAAAATTACATACGATGAAAAACGCGTGAAGGGTTGACAGACTAATTTCCTCAGTGATACACATTCGTATTTATTGACCTGAATATTTGACGCGGCAAGGCGTCAGCGCATGTTTGGAAATGACAACCGGACGCGTGAGGACGTTTCTATTTCCACTCGCTTGTAATCAGGATCGTATGTCGTATGTGTATCATCAATAATTCCTCTCAATACAATGTCTATTTATAACGAAATATTTGAAAACGTTATGGAATAAATGGTGGTGCACAACATATTTTTAAATACTTGCCTACAAAAATGTAGATATTGTTATAAAATGAATTTGTTTATATACTTCGACTCTTAAAACATTAATTTATTTATTATTTTGTTCTATAAATCAACTCGAAAAGAATTTACAATACACTAGAAGGTCGTTTCACTTGTTATTTCGTGACTGCCGGTGTTAAAGGCGGAGAATGTTGGACTCTACGTCCCATTATTGTTCTTTTTTATTCAAAAGCTTCATTTCTAATGCACTTTAGCCATTCCAACGAGGATTGTGTGTCAATAAATAAAACATAACAGTACAAGAGGCTATTTTCTACTTATTGCTTTTTTATTTCTTATGTTTAATACAATTGCTTATTTCACTTTTAAACCTTTCTTAGCTTTCATTATTATTATTGAAGCAAATGGATGTCTACTCATAAAGTGCTTTAGTAATCTGTTGGAAGTTTTTAAATTTAATAGTTGATTTTATAGTATTGTTATACGAGTATTAGAAGTGTGAATGTTACTACCACAGTTACTACTATCAAGGTTCGCAACTTTAAAATTGTATCGAGCTTATTCCCTATTCATTACGAACAATAAGAAAGTACGAAAGTCTATGTCAAGTTTCATTAACTTTCACTGAAACTTGGCCATGTTTGTTTTTCTTAGTCAATTATTAGTTGCCGAGAATGAAAGAACTATGGAACAACTTATCACATACAAAACATTGTTGATCTGACTTCGTTAAACGAAACTAATAAAGGATTGTTTAATATTAGTTGTAATTGGTAGAAATACTCACAGCTTTTGTAGTCTTTTCTAATAAAAGTATATTTCTTCGTGTTAACTTGGGAATATTAAATAAAGACAAGACGTTTTGGAGCTGTTCGAATATACAAACTACAGATTAATTAACTGTTTATAATATCTGTATTAATTAGCTCCATAATCGTGTTCGTAAAAATTGTGACTTACGAAACAATGTGACTGCAAAACGCTTAAAAAATAAAAGTATTAAAAGCAGTTTAGGTAAACCGCCAAACTGCTAAGTTCGAATAAATGTAACATACTTTTAAAAGAGTATTCGAACCTATTTACAAACGCCACAAATATTTTTTTGATGCTCTTATCGCACAGTTGGGACGTTATAAAGTGGCACATTGTTAGCAACTTTTGAAGCACATGTTTCTCCAATTAAAACTTTCTTGACATTTTTGAAACTTATTGAACTCAGTGTACTAGTTCCAAAAAATATACGGATATAAATGTAGACAGGCATAACTTCTTATAGAGCTCTAAAATTCGTATAGAATATAACCTTCTAGAAAAGTATGTATACGAGCGCCTGTATCCCCTAATGATTAATGCTGCGATAACTTGATGCATTTTGGAGATTTACAACCCGAAGCATATTTGTAAAGTAATAAACAGGCATTGTTTGACCCAGATATCAAACTAGAGACCTCTAATTTAGATAACAGACCGCCAAAATGAAAACAAAAAGGTTACGTAAATATTTACATGAAATCAAAGATCAAATAATATAAATATCATATATAGGTCCAAGTTGTCTGTATTGTATTGGTTCCTATCATAAATTCAGAGCTATAGGAATTCAGTATTACGTTTTTGGGTCAAATCTCACAAATGTTGACATTGACTTGCATAAATAAATTGTTTGTACGTACAGCAGAACTTGAACTGTCTCTAGAAAGTACTTTTTGAAATGGAACGTTACGTAATTTCTAAAAATAATCATGTGATATAGGTAGGTCAGGTAAACCGAAATATGTTTACAGTCACCGGCCGTATTTTTCTTTCCTCACTCAGCGATATACTCTGATTTACGACTTAGCCTCTGACATTTTACTAACAGTAACGTTGACTCTAATCCATGTGTTTTGCGCACCTACTTACTGGATGAACGTTTTGATCACATTGGTTTTACTACAAGTTTATGTCTTTGTAGTATCCATTACTCTTTCTCCTGTACCCTGTAACTTGGTTTAGATGACATTTTATAACCACAGCTCCGACGCAAAAACGGGGTTTCAAGGCAATAGTTATCGCATGTGTCCATCAGTGACATCGTGGCTATCTTACGAATAGACCAATTGGGTTTTTTGTTTGAAAGATTACACGATCGAGAGTTTTCTTAACTATGACGCCAGAAAAATCGAAGATTTCTTAATAAATATTGTTTAGGCAATGGATATCTTAGTAATTCATTTGGACATGTATCGATTTGATGTTTTAGGCATACAAACAAATGTAATAGAAGTAGCCAATGTATTGATACATTTTTGTATTATATTCCAAACTACATCCGTCTCGTATGATCAGATTGCTATAAGAGATATTTCTACGAGTATATGTATGAGGCGAGTTGCCGCCGCGCTGACTGGACCGTCGTCGGTCGTCGCCATTCTGTCCACCCGAGTCACCCCTTCTTTCATAAGATGACGAGATTTTATCACTCACACACTTATATTGCTTATAGCTGATTTCTTTTATGAACACAAAGAATTTATTGCTAATTCTCATGGCGCTGACGTCACATTATGTCGAATGTTTTTGACACCGTTATGGTTTATTAAAATTTATGTTTATGGACATTGGTTTAATATTTTAGTATTGCATTTGGAGTTTTATTAGGTACTTGTAAAGTAAGAAAATGTCAATGGAGTCGTAAATCAAGCTCTTGTACGTATTATTTAAGAAACAATACCTTTTCCCAAAGTATACCGTTTCTTAGAACGTTTGTATAAGTATAAGTAGGTACTGTAAAAACATTTTGCTACAAGCTTTTAAATATTTCCGAAAGGAGTCTTATCTATAAACTAATCTTGAACCCATACCCTAGATTTTTTCAAGTAGGAGTCGAGATATCGGTTGTTTTATTTTTGGACTTGAGGTAGCGTAATATTATTCAATTTGTTGTTTCTGTAAATAGAATAAATGGTAATAATTCATTGAGTAACGTAACAGTCCTTATTTATAATAGCTAATATAGTATTCTCCTTTACTAGTTCATTTTATATTAGGGGTTTGTATCCTAAACTAAGACGACATCAATCCGTTTGATATCCCCCGGGCAAGGAGATTGGCTCTACGAAGAATGGCCGTATACATGAAGGTAGGCTTAGTTATGTTTGTAGGAAGTCTTAAAGATATCCTTTGGGTATAAAGTTGGTATTATGGAAGAAGTTTGTGAAAACATTTTGTGAGAATGCTTCCTGTACTTTGCCTTTGTGAAGGGATGAGCGACGGACGTGATATTATTTCAGGATTAAGATACAATACAAAGCAATGCACAGTGTAATGCTTTCCAATAAATAACTGTCGTCAGAGAACTTTAACGTTGATTTGTATTGAAACCTTTGTCTTATTGTGGAATCTTTCAGTAACTTACTTTACTTTTTTTTGTCAACCCATGTCGTAGTAGTAACTCACTGCTGGGCAACGGTTTTCCTCAATCATCTCCAACTCTCCGCTGCTGCTGTCAAAGATGAAGAGATTATCACGCCTCTGTTCTCTTTGTACCTACCTATTATTTAAAGCATTAAAACCGGTAATATTGTTGTCAGATGCTGAAGTCGTGTCGTCAGCTGACGATGTCGGTGCGGACGGCGGGGGCGCTGGTGGGGCGGCCCACGTGCTCCTGGATGGACCGGTACGGCCGCCCGGCCTCACCTCCCAACGTCCGCCCTACCAGATCAGCGAGCAAAGACCGCTCTATACGAAGGGTGAGTAGTATTTCATTTTTTGGATCGAAGTTTCTTAGTATGCTATGCGGTTATTTCCGTGGCTAACCGGCTAACCGTCCGGCTAACTGCATAGCCGGACGGTTAGCAGGTAATCCTTATGGGACGACGCGGATGCCCTAGCCGCCAAAAAACTTTTGTAACTAACATCTGTAAAAAACTAGCGTGGAGTAAGATTTTTTAGTATATGCCATAGGATGGTTTTTACTAAATTAATTTGTCGATGTCAGGGCTCGATTTTAATCTTCTAATAGTCGTAGTAATAATGATTTGAAACTTTACACGTTTAAGTGAATCGGACGACAAAACTATTATTGCAATCTTGCAGTTGAGTGAGCCAAGAGTGAATTGGACAGGATCTCTTCCGTCGTTATTAGTGAACCCCTCGGATTTAAGCTTACTTAATATAATTTGACAAGTCTTGTTGAGCTTGGTATCGACGGTTTGGGGATAGGTTTTAACCGACTTCAAATGGGAAGGAGTTTCTCAATTCGACCGTATTGTAATAGTTTAAAAAAAATACATTTGGACTTATATATCGTTGTTAAAACTACGAAATGTATGTCAATAATAGTAACTTTTATAATGAGAATCAATACTAAAGTATATTGTCCGCCTCAGTTACGAAATAAATGATAAACTCGATTCAACTAAATTGAATTTGAAAATCGATAGCAGATAGCGCCAATAATATACTGCCCCGTGTTATTAATGCTATCTTCAATACAGAAAGTTTTAATTCTTAATTAACTGAGTTACCAACAATTCTTTAGTGAATTGTACTGTGAGAACTTTATTGTTTACCTTCTAAGTATTTGTAATTATAGAATACTTATATTTAAAAAAAATATTGAAATAAAATAGATAAAAAAATTCATATCATAAAATGAATAATACGTTTTTTGTCGGGCTCACTATACTCAGGACAAGATTAGTGTAAAAGAAAATTTTGGAAAACCAACATCAAAATAAAATCCTTGCGAAACCGAAGCTATCCGCTACTAATTTTATACTACTTAATATTCTTTTTGATGCTCATTAACTAAGTCGTCAATATGAGATGGGTGCATAACGACTCTAGTGGAGGCGACACAGTGGTCCGCAGGAGAGTGATGGTATGCTAATTGCAGTCCATTGGCCAGTAAACTGTGTCGTTAGCGGTTGTAATGGCGGTCCGATGTCCGCCCCCTCCCTCTGACATCACCATCCAATATTACATTTACATGAACGCCGCTTCTGTCTGACCTTATTAATTATTAGCATTGCCTTTTGGCAATTCATTACGTCTTATTTTTCCATTATTTTATAAGAAAACTCGGAAAGACTCCGGAAAATAAACTATGATATTCACGGATATTAATGATAAATAGATTTCTGTAATACATATAATATAATAACGATGTCAAATGTATCTTTATTATTTTTTCCTAAAACCGTGTCTGACCCATATAATTGTGCGACAGCTAGCAGAAAGTATTTGGAAATGACCATTTGGTATTTTTAATATGAAACTATTTTACTCTTAAATAGTTACAAGCTCATATAATACATATATTAATTCAAAATTCATCTAATATTCCTTTAAATAATAATTTCTTTTGTACAGGTGGACCTTTGTATAGAGCCTGGACAATCTCTCGGATTAATGATAAGAGGAGGCTTGGAGTACAATCTTGGGATATACATCACTGGCGTCGACAAAGACTCGGTCGCAGACAGAGCTGGGCTTATGGTGAGTCAAATAGCAATAAATAAATCAATATAGTCGCGGAAAAGAAGGTCGAATACTTCGCTATTATTTCCCTGAATAGGTTCCTACTCCTATTTACATGTGTCGCGCTCGCGTGTAAAGACGACACATTGCTAGCACACATTATACTGTATTTTATTGAATCGCATTTCCATAAAATAAACATTTTAAAGTTAAGTTGTATGAAAAAGATACCAACTTTGCTATATTTCAAGCCTGTACAACAGAACAAAAATTACATCAAGATAAAAAACTGTATTTGGCTACGAGCAAAGCTCTAATAAGAAGAGACTTTAGTAATTTTGTTCTTGTCTCATTTCGTTTAGGGCTCGTATTTTTGTTTGGTTATGACTGTGGAAACAGTGGCATATATCGCAAAAATATCTTCCATTACATTGGAGATATTCACAATGTGGGGGAATTATCGTGGTATGTGAATTGCTGAAGTTGGTAGCGGCGAAGAGACGCGCCTTGGAATTCAGGCAAACTTTGCATCGAACGGGGACTGTCTGCTGCACTAAATTGCTAGTTTGCCTTCCACTAAACTTCTGAAACCTCGCCAAAGTGACAATTTGCATACCGTTGATGCAGATTTTATTATTTCCCTCCAAATAACTTCGTATAAAGTCGAAAGCTGTTTAAGACACTTTGATTTTGTTTGAGTTTGTCTTCTCAAAGTCAATAAGTAGGGTATGTTTCTTTTATTTTTGTATTAAGCATTGAGAATACGTATATTAACACTTAATTTTAGATGAAAATGTAAGCTATGTCTTTATAACATCATAAGAGAGGCAATTAGACCAAGTTGAAACCATAAAATAGATTTATTATCTTGCGCTGGCGGTTATTCACAATTTATGGAACTACGACGAATATTAGATAGGTATATCATTTTCATAGTGACAAGAGTTCGTTGAAATGTTCAGAGTAATTTATAAGCGTTTAAGGTTGAAATCACAGACGCCCACTGCACACCATATCCTAAACTCGTAACTCTATGTAAAGTTTTCACCGAAGAACTTTAAACTAATTTGAACCGCCATTATGAATAAACTTTATCAAGTTTGTGAAGTGTTCTGTCTACTATTAGTGCCTCTATAATCAACTTTAGGTACATGCTCGAATACATTACTTCATGATAGTTTGTACAGAAGTATATTGTTTAAATATGTATTTTATTTATATGTAAAGTTGTAGAAATATTGGGATAAGAAGAATCTTTGTGCTATTACTAAGCTTTTTTCTTCTTTAAAATACATACAAACAAAAAAAATATCATTTATAACGACAATAGATTCAGTAGATTTATTAATGAGAAATAATTGTTTTATAACTGTAGCAATAAAGGAAAAATATTTTGTTCAGGTAGGGGATCAAATACTGGAAGTAAACGGGCAGTCTTTCGTAGAAGTGACACATGACGAAGCGGTGGCACAACTGAAGTACCACAAGCGAATGTCATTGTTAGTGAAGGACGTGGGCAAGGTGCCCCACGCGTGTACTGCGTACGGCGGGGACCAGCAGAGAGATGTTCAGAATGTGCCCAGGTAAGTACTTACTTATAACATAACATAACTCTCTCTATCACCTATTTATAGTAAAACTTAATCACTCTACCACCTTCTTATAGTAACTGATCCCTACACACACATTCATTCACATACCCAGACCGAGACAGAGAATTGTGGATCACATAATTAATTCACCACTCTGCTGCCATTTGGGTCGTTAACATAATGGAATACAAGCAATTCATCTTTATCTAAGTTCTCTACGTGTATCGAAGGTTTCAGTATCGCGCACATTTATTCACACAGCCAGACCGAAATAAATATCGAAACGCACCAGGGTTTGTAATAAATTATCTCAATAAAATAATAATTTGAAGCAGAATAAGCGGTTGGGGGAAGAGACGTGGTGCAGCGTCCGTTGCTGTGGAACAGAAGGCGCGCTCGCTCTTACCACAGAGTGACCTCCCGGCGCTGGCATACTATATGGAGGAGTACGCGGCCAGGAGGCTCACAGTGGATGCCTTCCTCACAGTGCTCAGGGACCTGTTGGATACACAGCAAAAGGTATTTTCAAACACTTATTATACCATTGTCTACATCTACGGTCCCACCGGGAGACGATTTGAATAGATTACCAAAACGTGAACGGATTCATAAATGACTAACCAAAAAACATTTACTTATTTCGACTCACTATTTGCGTAATTTTCTTGTTCGTATTTTAATGATAAACATTATGTAAGCCAATACAAATTGCGCAGCTCGCAATTCTTCTGAGAAATGAAGATAAATAAGATCTCGGATTACAGACAATTATTCTACTTCAAAAATATATTGTGATAGACGACGTACAGCTAAAAATGGCGTAGAGTAATCGTTCATATTTATAAATTAACTTTACTTAGTTAATACTGGTTATTAGTTATATTGGTACAAAGAAAATGTGATAAATCATAATCAATCATAGTTGTGATAAACAATCTGTATGGCAACGAACGAGGATGTTCGGAATTGATGTCTTTGGGAACTAGTTGTATTATACCTACGTATTTTCCTTGTACCCTCTTGTACCTTCCGAACACGATTAGTGAGATTGAAGGGAGTGTTTAATGAGTCGTAACAAAACCTCGAAAACCGGATTAAGTACATTTGTTCGTGCGATGTGCCTAATGTATTGGCAGAGTATTGATTGAATGGAAATAACGAAACGTTTTTTATAAACAAAACACGACTGCTAACAGAATTTGTTAATTGGTGTATGAATCCACAGTTGAATGGAAGCCAAATATAACGGGCTGAACATTCAATGCATATGAACAGACAATAGGTATGCCTACGAGAATAGTCTGTGCAATAAAAATGTCAAACGATGTGGAAACTACACTTTATATAGACTTTTTCATTTCCCATGTCTAGTTTTTTGTGAAACATTTCGAGTTATTTCCCAAATAAACTAGCGGAGTTGGGAGGATTTAAAAATCCAGTTGGCATGTGGTTATGGAAAAGTTTTGTGTAGTCAATACGTACGAGTATATCGGAAATGTGTACAAGCATAAATTCCATTTGGTGCAATAGTCGGCTTGTCGATCCGTCGGATTACGAGTCCACAGCCAGATGCCGGACGGGCAATCCAATCTCGTGCTGTACTAGGAAATATCGATCTCAATACTAGGAGGAAAACATAGAATGACCTTATAGTTTAACCTTAAAAGCTCCTGTTTTATATAAACCAATAAGAGGTTTCCCGCGCACTCGTTTATCAACTTAATTGAAAGCTTTGATGCGAAAGCCGCAAACACATTTATATTAACGGTAATCGCGTTAAATTTTATTCCATTAGTACTACATACATGTAATTTTAAAAGGGTTGGATTAAAAATGTGATGCTCAAATTAAAAGCTTTATATGCGTGTAAAAAGCGTTATATTTAGCAAGTCAATACCAGTCCTATATCGAAAGAATAGAAGTATGTATTTTTATAATAGTACTTAAGAATCCATATACGAGTATTACGTATCTCGAAATTAAATAGTGTTTCTCTTTTATTCACAGGAGGGTTCGTAAAATACGAATGTTTATTTACGGTCCATTATTTAGTCCCCAATCCATTAGTTTGTGAATGTCCTTTTGTTACAGTACACGTTACTGACGGAGATCAGAGAGTTCATGTTACCTGACGACCGGCCGCGGTTTGACGAGCTCGTGTACCGGCGGCCGGATGAACCGGTTGAACATCATCTTAAGGTAAGGACACAATACACTAATACTTACACCGAATGGAACACACTTCAGAGTGCACACTATGTATGGTTAGATTGTAAAATATACCTCATTTCGTATCAAATCAACTAAACAAACATATTTTCAAAATAACACAACCTTGTAAGCAAACTCAAATGTCCCTAAAATTAAGACGAAGGAAGTTCAGCGAAGCAGCGAGCGTAATGTCGGTTTTTAAAAACGTATTTCCACTGAGTTTATTACACTGGATTTCGTCATGTAATCTCGTAATCTGTGCCCACCTGGAGGCCTAATTAGAGCCTCGCTAAACGACACGAGTGTGAACCAACTTCATTAACTTACTTAGTTTATACAAAAGGTTACCTTCTATTAATAAACGAAACAATACAGTATTCTGTTTCAATAATACATTATATTTAGATAATCTTGAAAGCTTTCGTGGAAAGTTAATTAACTTTCGACATTGTTAACTAAATTAAACTCAGCCGAGTCATTTAGCTGCTCTGCCAGATTTCTCATAGAATAGAGTGTATTGAGTGCACGTCAATATAGTTATCACTTCTAATTAAGTTATTACAACAGGTGACGCACGAAAATAATGTAGGTAATGATGTAGAAGCGATCGTACATAATGATGTTAGTTGAGGGGAAGTGGACAGATGTAGGTGTGTAGTTGATAGTGGCGGTTTGTCCGTAGCGGGGCGGCGAGCGCCACATGCTGCCCTCCTCGACGATGCATGACCTGCACGACCCGGTAAGTGCACCTGCCATATTGTATGTACCTCTCAAGCCTGGACCTGCATGCATACTAGTGACCGCTTTCAGTGGTAGCTTCAGCTTTTAATGTTGTAACTGGGTGTTTCATTTAAAAACTACTTCTTACAAACTATAGGAATGGCTAGGTTTGAAAATGAAGAGATTTATTATCGTAAGTGAAATAAAGACTGAGATATAAAACTGGGCAAATACGAGTACTCGCTCAGCATGTGTATGTGGCATAAAGGGCAACGAGGTGAGGTTGAGGGTTATTGTTGTAGGAAGTACCGGCGGAGGCGCCCCTCGTGGCCGACCACCGCTCGCCCTCCGAGGACTCCGGCCTGGGGCTGCCACCACATGACTCTTACAGGTGACACCACCGTTACTATCATCATATTCAATTCACTTTTTAAAGCGCGATATAGATAAAATCTTACGATATCAAGATAGGGCATTTATATTCAGAATTTCCTTTCCGTAGCAAAGCGCGTGTAACGAGAGGGCGCTCTAATGAGCGAGGTGTAAATTCCTCTTTCGCCCGCGGTGCCTCTCATAAAGGTGCTTAAATGGTAAAGCACCATCAAAGTGCAAAAGCAAAGGCTGAGTCCTCGTCGAGCGTCCGCTTTCGTCCGCTCTTTTACATCTCACAGCGAAAATAACCCACAGTTTTCCACAAGCCCTTGTCTTAGCGCTCGGTGTCGCGAGTCGAACATCTCATTGGCCGGACGCCAAGTACTTACACTTTTATTCAGTATCGAAATCGATTGCTTTATAGCGGTATAAACGTTCACATTTATTGTCACCGGCGGTTTTAGTGCCGCTGTCCTGCATCCGTAAGGGTTGCTTTATATTTACTGCCAGTAAAATCGATGCGCAATCGACGTTTAACCTCTTATAAAGGCACAATTTACTTTTTATTATCAATAAAATACCTATATCATTCATGACAGATATTACAAAATATTAGGTCGTTTCACTTGGCGCATACCTACTCACCAAATTTTAATAACATGATATTTATTACTTTTCATAACACATTCGTCACGATAACCGACGCAAACGAGCATATATCTGACTTTACTTATAGAAATATAACACTTGCTGAAAAGTATTCTTAATTAGTGTGAAGGTTACGGCAATAAACACGATCGGCTGTTAAAAATCAGAGTTAAATTTTATTGACTAAACCAAAAATTTAAATACATTTCATATACTAAACACATTTAGATATAGAGCTCTAGCATTTTCTTATTAACGAAATTCGAAGTAGACTATAGCAACAAAATGCTAAGCATGGGCAGGTTTATACCATTGGTAGCATCACGAGTTTATTATAAGTATAGGGTTGTTATGAGACATTAGCGATACCTATAGTGTTCTGTTAGAGGTGTAGCGAGTGTATCGTGCATCGTGTAGGCACGTGTAGCACGTGTAGGTGATATGTCTAGCGTGTTGATAGTGACAGTGGTGTTGTGTGGGACAGGAGCGGGCGGGCGTGGCGCGCGGCCGACGCGCCGCCTGACGACGACGCCGAGCCACACCACGAGGTGATTTTGCCAGAGTTACCTTACACTTACGTCTTCTTCGACCACATACACTTCTCTTCGCCTTGTCTATAGCGGTGTTCCTGGGTGTCACTCGCAACACTCTTCACTGTATCACCTTTCTAACTAGCCTTGTAGAACCTAACTAGATACGCTCTCAAAACAACTAACTAATCTGCTCTTTGCAGCTACCGCTAGCGCTGTACAGCGCCGAGAGGGTACTGTGACGCTTTTGAACTTTATTTTATTTATTAAAGACATGCATTGTTCTTTCCAATGAGGTGCGCGAATTAACTGAGTAGTGTATATTTGAGTGGCACCTCGGCACTGTCCACTGTACGACTAACAACACATTTTCTTGCATGTACATTTACTTATGACGGCTAGCGAGTAGAATATCACACCGCTGTCTATAATGGCCGTTATTTCCTGTGAATTCTATACATAAGTATTCAAAATTGTTCATGGGTAAATCTGGCAAAATTCTTTTTATAAATTGAACGAATGAAGCGGTCTGCAAGGAAAATTGGCTGTAATTTTCATTCGATTGAGATACGAAAGCGGTAATAGCGGCCAACTATTGAATTTCTTCTATCTCTTTTAGACTAGATTTAGATAAAGTAGCGTTTCCTTTAAACATTTTTAATAATGTACTATAGACCATGCTGTTGATATGAATTATCCAGTTGGGACTTGAAATGGGAATGTTTCACTGCCCAAGCTTTTGTTTGTTTAGCTTTTAATTAACATTTCATTACATATTAATACAAAATAAACTAAAATAAACATTTGCCGTGATCAATATGTTATTTAATTACAATGCGTTTATAAATGTTGAATTTCAACCCTGCTAGTAGACGGCTCGTTGGTCTAGGGGTATGATTCTCGCTTCGGGTGCGAGAGGTCCCGGGTTCAAATCCCGGACGAGCCCAGTGAATTGTTTTTGCATACATTTAGCGATGAACTTGTATTGGTTTGGTATTACATATTTTTTAATTCGTACTAATTATAATAATTTATTATATTTAATTTAGAATTCGTGATAATTATAAAAACACTCGTAGACTAAAATAAAATAAATTATATTCAAGCTCCTGGGAGATAACAAACAAAGCGTACTAAAATAAATATATATATATAATCTAATCACATAGTAAATAATAAATAATTACTTTGTATGCAAATTGTTTTTACTTATACCCCGGTTTTACTCGTAAAAAACATTATAAAAAATTGTCGACCCCGTAGTTTCAAAAGGTAAGAGTATATTCCTTCCTTGTTGTCAAGAACCCACCCACATAATTTTATATACAGTTATTTTATTACTAATACGTATTTTTTTTTAAATATTGTCAAATCATTTTCGAACTCCTCTGCTAATCAAATAACAAGTTAATATAACTTTAAAGTTTTCTTAATAGGTGATACATTTTTGAATAAGTATTTTATAAAATAACCATTTATATTATTAAAGCGTACGTTAGTAGCCAAAAACTTAAACTTTATATTACTTTTACTTAATGATAACTTTTGTAAATTAAGTAATAGTTAGGCCCTACCGTAATACCGAAGACAGTTCTACCTCCAAAACGGTTCAACTGTAAAATTAAAAATTCAAATATTGAAGATGTTATAATACCTTGAGGGTGTCGTCCACAGAAACGACCCCTCTCAAAACTAAACGAGGACTTTACATTTTTCGGGCACCAATTTTGCAGGTTAATGAGGTTTTTAAGACGACAAATTTTTGAAGAGTTTTCCGTTACGAGGAGGTAGCCAACTGACGTCGTAAAGATAAAGCAAGCTTATTTTGGGGATTGCAGCCCTCGCCCCAATCTGTCCCTTTTATCTGCGGCTTCATTTACTTAAAATAAATTAAACAGCAATTACATTCGCCTACCTTGAAATTGTTTGTTCTTTACGTAATTTTTATTCTTTACCGTCCCTCTGTAGAGATACGCTTTAAATATATTTAAAATTTTAAGGTACGTGTAATCTAATAGATTTTATTTTATGTATTTGAGTTGCTGATAAAATCGCTTTTTGTCAGAACTTTTAATTAAAAGTTGTATTTTTTTATACTTGCCTTTAATGCATTTTTATTTTCAACAAGATTATGAACTAAAAACACTCTTTTTTATTTAACTCTTATTCTTACTTCGAATCTTTTTTAACTTTTTTCGGAATATATTATTTACCTTGTCCGTAAAAAATGCCATTCATAATCCCAGTATCCCGGGCAAGAACACCTCTCGTTAACGAGGGATGAAAGGATGCCTATGTAAATTTCTTTACGGATTAACATAACAATGTACGTATACATCTATACTTACATCGTAATGTGTCCTATGGGAAGACGCCGAGAAAGTAACAATACATACCCACAATACGAGTAAACAGGCGAGTATGGAACCATTCACCCTCCACACAACCCCCTCATTACTTAACTTCAACTTAGTAATTACCACCCCAAAAGACAAGGGTGTGTTATGATGGTCTCTTTTGACATTAGTGATATTAACACCCGAATAAAACCTTGACTTTGTGTACAAGTTATACAATGTTGAAGTATGTTACGTAAATAGCAAATGATAGACCGGTAAATAATGCACTTTCCGTTCCACATACGACTTGGGTTCAAGCCAACATTGATATTATCATTATTTAAATAAATGTGAAGAAAACATAAATATGCTAATTATTAAGTACTATAATTATAGAGGTCCATAATTTATTAATCTGACATTTTTATTTCTTATAATGATGATTACATTTAACGAATAAGGAAAGTTATTTGAAAATTGGACCCTTTTTATAGGGCGTAGTACGTGCGCGGCGTACGGATACGTATTGGAGTGTATTTCCTTGTTTTCTCGTTCGGGTGCGTCATAAAATCTCGTAATGGCATCCCAAGTATCCAAACTAGCCGCGTAGAGCGTCCCGCCCGTAGACGACGCGGGGTCTACGCGCGCTACGTAGCTACGACCGGCGACCTCCCCACCGTGTATGACACAAGTTCTCCAACGCCCGCCCTTGTCTACCACAACGTCGACCTTCACTACAAAGACTAGTATCACACAGGAATTTCACAAAATCAATTCCAACAAAACATAATTAAAATTTACCATTATTAAATGTTGGCGAGATTATTATCCGTTCTACAACAGATTGTTGGTTTTTCATTAAAGATGTTTTACCTACCGAAATGTTCGTTGATATTTAAGATAACATTTTTAGCTTTTGTATAGACTCTGTTGAAGAGAAATGATTTAAGTAAATATTATGCTTTACCGTTTTAGTTATCTTAATATAAAATATATACTAAAAATACTATTTGTAAAATGGGAATAAAAATACTTTGTTATTAACTTTTAAGCACTAACCTATATTCGATCAAATAGCGGTCAGCACATGAAAAACCATTTTCACGACTTTATTATCTTACAGAACAAAAGCTGAAAGATAGAGCTGATTTATACATTTTATAACAAGCACAAATCTTACAAACACCCTTATCTAACTTAGCATTAATATATCCGGGTGGGTATACCCCGAATACGTGTAAGCGTGTGACGTAGAACGTAGTACTAAGTAGATGTTCACGAGGTGCCTAGTTTAGTACGCGTCGCGTCGGCCACTCGGGATGACGTCGCGACGGCGGCGACGCGTCGCGTTTTGCGATTACGTACCGATGGACCTCCGGGCTATGGCCAAGGTACACAACAATTACTGTATTTGTATACGTTTCGTTTAATAAATTGATAGAAAATAGCATTTTTTTTATAATAAAAAGTTATTTTTGTGTATTTTAACATTTGTATTTTGGCTTTTGTATATACTCGTATTTGTACGTATGTATAGTATATTTCGGCTTTTGTTTTTGGGTACAGTTTAGGAATACAGTGATTGCCAATTTATTACATGTTTTTGTTTTTGTAATTATTTTGTTTTTACTAGGCTGACAACTGTTTTTATGTTGTACCTATGTTGTGTTTATTAGGGATCCATATTGTATTACTGTTTTATGTTGTATGTAAACAAGTCCCGTTAGAAAGATTTTACGTAATCTTATTTTAAACTTTGAATATAATATAAGCTCCTAGTTTTATACTCCGAGCAGGTAGTAGATGTATGCTTAGCTTACAAAACTTGTAGGCGCCTATATTGTGTAAGCCATCAATTTTAAAAGTTTCCTAGCCTTAGAAGCCTCGCCAATCAATACCTGGAGTGTGTAACTTTACCCAAACCCTGGTACAATAACAAATATATCTGGTAAATGTATTAGTACTTTGAACTATGTTCATTTGTAAGTACGTACATTATTTTAAATAATACGGTACAAAAACACGTCCAAAGTACAGTTTAAATCTAATATCTTCAAAAGAAATCTATTTCTGAAATTTGTATAAAATCAGTTTTAAATTGTCGGCATTTATATTCGTACTGTGTTCGTAACATTAAATGTGGCAAGATTTACAAAACAATAGACTGACATTAAATATTGGCGAGAAACCGGGCGAGGTGTCGAATCATTCATCTTCCATAAATTAACGAGGCCTGGAGAAGCCATGAATTTATCTTTTTGACTTTCAAATGATATCCTTCAACTTTCTCTCGAGCTGCTCCGTCATTTTATCGGACGTGACTATTGGAAGTTGTATCTACAAATTACCGTAAAATAAACTTATTTCATTTTAAGCGCCTTGTCCGTTTTACTAGCAAAACAACTACAAGTAACATTGCTAAACGCCTACACTTTATCAAATAGCAAAGCTAGTTTGCGTGTTACGCCTCCGGAAACTTCTTTTCTAGTTACTCGAGTAGTCATCTTAGTTATTCTAGACAATGCAACAGGTGTTGGTTACCTAACTAATACCTAAACTGTAATAAATTATCATATTGTCGATTGTTTTTACATGTTTATTTATAAGTACTTTGCTTATGTAACGCAGGTTAAATCTTAGGATATACTTTCTAACGCATCTGAAAAATATTTTTCCATTAGATACTTAGTCAGTTTATTGACGAAGGTTATATTAACACTATACATCAACTCGGGTGAAACCGCAGGACCCGGCTATCATAAATAAAAATATTAGCTTTCTGTCCCTTTGCCACGTAAATTAATTGACACTTTGTATTAAACCCGAGGGAGAACTTATTTTGGGACTCTTTTTAATACAATTTTAACATAGACATAGCACAGATCGTATAAAACTTGGTACGTTATGTAAGTTTAAGTTACCTATTAATTAATATACTGGCAATGTAGGATCAACAGATCAATAGATACTACTTGCACACACATACATTTCCTTAAACTAAGGTAAATAAGTACCTCATACACGCGATATTTCAGCAGGTAGATGTTTTTAACTTGATTAACCATTATAACTTATTTTTTGCCACACGTTCAAGTTTTTAATTAACCTTAATGTTCATGGTTTGCGGGACCAACATAATGTCTAGGTACTATGGTTTTAATTAGTAACCTACCTAATAATTAAAAGTATATAAGTACTTAATTAAGTATCAACACACGTTTTTTTTTCATACGTTCCAAAACAGGTGCATAAAAAATAATGCTCCGGGTTGTAATTAGTTTATTAAATGGAGTATAATTTTGTAAGTTTAAGTAGTTTATTGAACTCTCTTCGCGTTTAATGTTTTAGGTTAAACGTTGAACTCGTTCTGTTTGTACTGTACGCACCTACCTGGCTACATTAGCAATATCGTGAAAGCTGAGGCCTTATTCACACGTTTTATTCCGTTGACACAAGCTAGGTATTGATCTTACGTAGCTATCTTACAAAGCCGGAAATCTTTAGACATAGGTAAAGATTTCCGGCTTATATTTGTGCTACAATCCACCTTTTGTTTTAGGAGTTTAAAGGGATTGTTTTGTATATAAATATAATTATTAGTCAGGATTAATGTACGGACAAAGGCTATATTATAGGCATTAAATAAAAATACCATTTTACCACAAACAACAAAGAAACATTATAATTTAAAAAATATTTAATCCCAATCAATGAGGCCTGTTCAATTATTGCAATTGAAAACCCAAGGTTTGCGGTCACCGCGGGGACAACACAGTTTCGTGACCACATTATGTTGACTTCAATTTTTTATAAAAATATTTCATTAAACCGGTCATTATGAACTATAACTGAGGTTTATCCGATAGTTACCTTTTACACGCAATGCTCCTTTGGAGCTTAGCACCTGCCCGCTCAGGCTTTTAACTTAAAATGTTTTTAAATATTTTAACATGTATTTTGTGTTTTAGCGGGAAAGTGACTTAACATTATCAACCTTATTTACAACGTTGTAATATTTTGGTGTTTTAAACAACTAACGTTTTAACTTCCCTGTATTCTCTAGCGTAAATTTTAGCTATACGAACATAAAACAAACCACCATAATTCCTTTGAAAAGTATGAAATTGGCTATAATAAAATTATTGTTACCGAAAAACAGTCTTCGACTTGAATCAGATTAATTTCTCAGATATAAAAAAACGTGTGCTGTGTTTTTCGTCTTCATGACGGATAGGCACGGTCTTGGCAAATGTATCAGCTTTTCTTTCAAGATATACGTGACGTTATTACGAAGCTGTATCAAGTATAAAATAAAGCACCTCAACGGTTGTTTATAGGTTCACATAAATTAAACTACCTCTATAAGTCAGACCTCGCGATTCAGGGAAGAATAACTAATATATTTTATTGCATATTACAACTTATTCAATTTCTTTTATGATTATTAACTAAGAAGCTCAATCTTTTTACATTGTTATATCAAGGCAATAAAATATGGTTGAACACATCACACATCGCCATATAGTCCCAAATTAAGCAAAGCTCGCACTATGGATGCTAGACCACGGATAAACCTGATTACTGGTCTATATGTTTAATTAATAATGGCCAAAGAAAATATGTAGGTTACTCAATACATATAAATTCTGATACATAAACTAGGTATAGAAATGTTTAGTTCCCGTTTTAATCCCGCT
Source organism: Timandra comae (assembly GCA_958496195.1). NCBI lineage: Eukaryota > Metazoa > Arthropoda > Insecta > Lepidoptera > Geometridae > Timandra > Timandra comae. The sequence continues at coordinate 4,009,289 of OY292355.1, read as the reverse complement.
AAAGCAGGTTATATACGAAAACTGTGCCAACATTCAAAAATAGCGTGAAAAATCAATTGCGATCGGTCATCGAGACACTTGCCCATTCTTGCCCCTGCAGTCTGTCGAGTGATCTCTTCTGTTTCACATCTAATGTGTACATAATACTATAAGATATCTAAGTAAATATTGATTGTCGTAATGTGTTGGATTATGCGAACCATAGTTGTTCTGTCGTGTACTAGTATACCCGTAGAAGCTTATCAGTTTTATTGCAAAGCGTGATGCATGTCTTTGATAGTGATACTCGTATCGTTGTCTATCTTGTGTGCAATCAGAGTGTCTTGAATGTTTTATATGTTTGAATGCTATTTTTTGTTTTATAAAAAATAAAATTTTACTTACAAAAAATTTCAAATTTGCTCATAAACATGCAAATCGAGTTAACATAGTTATTTTCTGATTTGCATGTCAACACCAATTACCATAACTTACCTATAAACAAATGGTTTCGCTCGCGTTTTAAGCTGGTTTGTGTGTTGAATATGTTTTTAAATAATGATGTTTTTATGGCAGGAGTACGAAGAAGAGGGTCGGAGGTCTAGAAGACATTCGTCGCCGTGCAACTCGCGAGAGGGCAGCACCACAGCACTCCACACGCAACACTACGACGATTCCGTAAGTAGATCACATGCAGATTTCATTTAAGATAGTGAAGAATAGGCGGTTTGCAAGAGTTCTATCCTAGCGATAAGACTACTTTACTTTTACATGTATTACCAAATGTTGTGTCTGGAAGGACGGAAGGAGTCATATGCCCAGCAGTGGAACACTTAAGGCTGTTGAGAAATAATGAGCTATGGGATTTGTCGGTCTAATAATAGAGCTTCACAGTAGAATATTTCTCAAGGTTTTTTTATAAATATGCAATAAGACTTTATGACAACAACTTGACAACAACAATATACAGAAGAAATAAAAAACTATTACCTATATTCAACTGTAATAGCATTCTTTAAAACGGCTCTTACAATTTCAATCGTAAGTCTAGTAATAAGGATTTATGGGATTGAAAAATCTATCTAGTTGGATCTTTTACTTATCTCGGAAAAATGTTTTTCGCCGGCAGAACTGAGCTCTACCTAGAACTAACTACTACATTAAGGGTATTTACGTAATTAATAGACCTACCTAAGATATATCGCATACATTTAAATATTCACAATATTTTTGATAACTCATAAGTTATCTCACTCATAAGTGAGACCTGTTCTGTAGGGTTTAGTAGTCCAAGACATATGAAACTTATATACATATTATATATTCTCTGTGTGCAATTGCATTATTTATTTGGAGGATTTTCCTCCTCGTCTCTTGTCTTTGCTGATATATAGGGGTATAAATATCGTTCATAAGTTATTACATTACGGGACCAGTGAAGCGGAATGCGTATACGTCTTGTCTGTTTATACCATATCTGTTCAGCCGTCGGTGGTTTCTGACAAAACTCATTGGTAACTGAATATTTTGGCTTCTTGCCAGCCCCGCGATCGACCATACCATCCCCATTTCGTCGGACACTCTAAACGCTACATCAAAATATTAGTCAGAACTCCTAAGCCCAGTACAAATACGTAGGTTAGTCTTATTGTATTCATATTGACTCTAGTATCTAGCACAATATCTAGTGAAAGCGAACTATCTATTTTATCTCAGATCTTGCTAATTGAATTGGAAAGTGCGTTCAACACGACGATACAAAAACAAAGTGTTTGTTATATTAATTTATTTTTATAATTCGATACTCTACGCTTCTCGAGATTCTCTACAACTTATCTTAAGTTTTATCAGTCTAATATTATGTTATTTATTAAAATGGATATTTCGAGCTGCCAATAATAACATTTTTTCCCCAAATTCGTTTAACATTCTGTCGTTATTCATGAAAAAGGCACATTAACCTTTTGGGTTGTAATAAAAATGTTGTCATTAGCATTATGTTTCAATAGAATTTGCATTTTATAAATATCCTAATTTCATGTTAAAAACTATATTAACAGATTTAACTCTAAAACAACAACTACCCGGTCGATTAAAATGGCTGACGCGTGTCGAGTTACATTGAATACCACAAACCTAACACATTATTACGGACAATGCTTGTCAAATTGTTCATGATAATTACTTAATCGACCGAGTACAGGGGGAGTGTGGGTTAACCTAAATTAAACCTAATTCCGTATGGTTACGTCATAGTTTCTCTTGTAGGGACCTCCTAAGTTCCTCAGTTGCTTTAGCCAGATTTTTGGAGTCGAGGCGTCGTGGTTTCCCAGATAGATCAGTTCCGTCGTCGAGATAATCTTTAGGAGGCTCGGCTGGATACTTGCTCCCGAACTTTGGTCGCGGAATCCTTACGCGTTTGACGTCATCCAGCCAAGTCTCCATTTTTGTTTCTTTTTCGTGCACTTGACTGCAACTACAAAATCTGAAAACACAAATAAAATTAATCAGTGTAATATTACCCAAAATAGTAATTCAGTTTGGTATTTTAGACTCAAACTTGAATGCATATCCAAAAAAATCTAAAATACCATTTTACAATTTGTGGTCTGCTAACGTTTGCATGTCCTATTTCTAGTGCATTTAACCAAGGAAATATAGTAATTTTCTTTCCTGTTAAAAACATTTTGTCGGTAACCAGTTTTTAATTAAGTCGGTTAGTCTTCGTAACTTCGATAACAAAGTATTTAAATACCGGAATATACTTTAAATACGTAATTGAACTTCCCCATTGAAAACCGTTACGGACGTTTCAATGTTGAAACTAATAAGTTCTTTGAGTACTATACATATACGTACGTGTACTGTACATAGTCGATACCCTATTGCTTCACCTAGGAAACAATGGCCGTTCAACACACCTGCATCTTCACTAATAATAATCCAATTTTATCTCCGTTTGTTGGTTAAATTCAACACACGCACTGAATTAATTTGTAGTTGGGAAACGGTTGTGCAATTCAGCGATGGCCGGTCGTGTTGTAACTATTTATTTAATGTACGTACTGCTGATTGCGTCTTTGCAAATAAGTTTCGGTTCTGGCGTTTACGTGGGATACACGTTCTTAATGTCATGTGGTCAAGTGCGCAACTCCTTTGTGTGGACACTGGACACGATGACAAAGAGTACAGTTGAATATCGATAAAGAATAAATGAATACACATACATAGTATCTTCAACCAATCGTGACTACAATATAATATAGGTACCTATTAAGGAAACAATTTAATTGTGTTTAAACCCTGAGGTTATTGCGAAGTAACGGCGCTGTAAGCCATAAACGAGCTTTTAAACTGTATTTTACAGTAATGCTATAACATTAGGCCAATTGTAATTGTATGTATAAATACTCATTTTAATACCTGTCCGATGAAGAAGGATCATTAATATTAATACGAATATTAATTAATGCTATTAAGATCAATATCAATTTCTAATATCTCGCATCTTTAGAATGTAAACATAATATGGTAAATAACAATCGAATAACATTTCGGTCGCTATTTATGGATATTAATAACTGGCTGTTACTTAAATCGTTGAAGCATCTCAGAGACAAAGATATTGTAATATTTATTGCACGATTGGCTTTCACCGGCGAAAGTGTTTCTAAATGCATTGCCATTATTCTGTTTGACGCTTTCAAAACATTCAATTAACGTGATTGTTTCGCATTAATTTTATTATTTAAGATAATTACACATTGACATCACATGAAAGAATGAGTTGACTGAGGTTTGTGGGGTGTATTTGTATGTATTATTAGTGATTAGAGAACCACCAGTAACTACCACGGGTGGTAATGTCTCAATAACCACATCAAATAAATTGTAACTAAATTAGAAAATATTAATAAATTGAATTGAAATTGAATTGATTAAAGACCGGAGAGAACGTGACAGTTGTCTCCGTGTACCCTAAATCCGACACGAGGTCATTTGCGAACGACACTACAGAAACAATACTGACATTTAGTAACAATAAAATACAATTTCTATTGAGAAAACTACAATAGATGTTTCCGGGACAATCACTTGCATTTGCAGTTTGGCCTATTAATTGTATATTGTTAGAATTTTGTAATTTTATGTTGCTTCAAAGTCGATGTTGGAACATTTTGAAAGTTAGTATTAAACCTAAGTTGGACAGATGACTTGTGTTACACGTTGTGTTATGAATTATGAAGCCTTATTTAACAAATTAATGGGCTAAGTATTTGGATACATTCGTTAAGAGGTGGCTATTTGTGATATTCATCAAACAAAGTCCGTTCTTTTTATTTTACCTACTTAGAAAAAAATACGCAAACCTAACTTCATGGATAAAGTTGCAAGCCCTCGACGGGTCAGCTAGAATAATGTATATTATTCATGAACCTCTACATCTGTTGTACCTTGTTACCGCTGGCTAAGGGCTGGTTATCATGTAAGACTGTTTCGTAACAACGTCGAGATACCGTTTAACAAGTACACAGTCTAGAAAGTCAGTATTCAATAGATTGGACTAGGTTCTCCAACGGAACAACACTTGACCGGAGTATAACTACTGACTCATAACTTATGTGGGTGGTTCTTTGATGTTAGCTATAAGTGGAATGGTTTCCTACTACGACTCTGAGTCAACTGAGACCAGTTATCTATATGTAGGTTATACTTACTGACAATTACCCCACAAGTTAACAGCTCAACCGATATTTATTACGAACCATTTTAAAGTTTTTTAAATGTTATACATTACATACAATTACATTATTAAGTAGCTGTAACATTATGTATTTATGTTAGCTATTAATATAATTAAGGGTTTTGTAATATTTAAATGACTATTTATATAACAAATCTTGCGATAGTTTACAACAGTTTACATAATAAACAGAACTAATCTGATTTATTGCGAAAAAATAAAATATTTTTAGAACACTCATTTAAATAGTACCTACCTCAGCGAGCAGAATTATGTATGTAAATATGATTATTATTTGATAGCGATCGATTAAGGATGTTATATAAATACATGAAATGAATAAAAATTACATAATTAACAAGGAGAAAATGTATGAATGTTGTGTGGCTTAGTGACATCATCGAAATGCATTCACAATAATGATTCGGTTTCGCATGAGAGGAGGATAGGCTTGCCGGAAGTGGGACGTCGCGTGATCATCGCCCACACTGTACTGTCAGCACCACAACTAGATTAACACATTCACATTATCAAACCACATTCAATTATTCGAACTACACATTCAAATATTCAAACCTTATGATGCCTTTCCAAAAGCATTATATTGACCATACAATACTATCACTTGATTCTCATTCATTCTTTTTGTTTACAATTACAATGTTCTTTACTTTTGGAAAGTAATAAAAAGGTTTCATATTCGATTGTGCTAATCTACTTTTGATGCTGACTGTACAATAGTCTTGTTAACAAATACGTGTATTGAATGTACTGTATTATGTACTCGTACATAATATGAGATACAACCGCAATTAAACTATCAAATAGCGTGTTTAAACTGTGATAGACACACCCTCGCATAACGTGAATGCTTGTACTAATTACTGAAATTAATAACACAATTATCTAATCCAACACAAAGACATATTAAGCAATCAATAAAATATTCGTAAATAATTTTGATCGATTGTTGTCCCGTGCGAACATTATTGACAAATAAAGTAAAATATGTAGTTGTAGGTTAGTGAAATTATCTGAATCTGACTCATTTATATAAATTACTAGCTGTGCCCCGCGGTTTTACCCGCATAGTTCCCGATCCCGTGGGAATGTGGGGATAAAATTGAAAAATGCTAAAAACCTTTCTCTTGAATTACTCTATCTATTACTGAAAACCGCATCAAAATCCTTTGCGTAGTTTTAAAGATTTAAGCATACATAGGGACAGAGAAAGCGACTTTGTTTTATACTATTTAGTGATAACATTTAAAAAAGAAAAGATTTGTTATTTTGTTTGTTAGTTTTGATCAGTCTTTAAAACTATTTGATTATAATTGTGGAATAAAATAAAGGATAATTTTAGCACAAATTTCCACGGAATTAGGATTTACGGTTACAGACGCTACGCTACTAGTATTTACTAACTCTACTTGACCGCTTTAACATAATTAGCTGTATTTTAAAGAACATTACAACAGCTTCAAGTTACTCTAAGTAGTTGCCGTTAAAGTTTAAAAGGTCATCTTACTGACTATGAACTCATACGAGTACCATCCCAAGACTAATTCAAAGGAAGTATCGTGAAAGTAGGTCACAACTTTATATTATTTTACCCACTCGTGGACTTATTATGTCTGTTACTTTTCTTACTTAAATGTGGAAATGCTGTCACGATAACATACTCAATGTTTATATTTATTGCTCCATTAAATACATACATGTATGCATGCCTTGGCTATAGCTATAGTTCATGATATTGAGTAATAATGTTATCCTTATTTTTAATATTGATGTTGTCTGAGAGTAGATAGACTAGTGAAGGAGTGAAGGATTTTGATATAATTGCGAGTGTGAATTTATTCTTGTTTCAACTGATGCCATGAATTTCGGGATTAAAACCTATAATTTTTCTATACCCCTAATAGTTTTTCGTGATTAATCGTATTAATAGTTAAGACGTGAAAATATAAGAAACTAATTTTCGGATAAGTATATGATAGTATGTGGATTATTGTCTTGTTAAACTACACCTTTACATAACTTACAAATTAATTAATTTCCTAATAAACAAAAACAAGGAGCTTATACAAAATCAACATATTTTTTATTGCAACCAGAATGTTTACTGATTTCAATCTATAGTAAAAGCTTAAGAAAACTATCAAATTAATATTATATGACCTCGTTCACTGATTTTTATCTGTTTTATGTTACGCAAACTCTCAGTTTTTCACCAATATTATCAATGAGAGCCTGCCCTGCAGTAGCAACATACAAACCTAAAATACTCGCCTTCTTATTTCGAAAGCGACGCAGACAAAATAATGGTTAAAAGTTTATATTATTTTATGGTTTGAATTATGAATCAGTTGTGAGTAATACCTTCGAACTGGCAACGAACAGTGTAGTCGAAGATAGTATCGTCATCTACAGTACGCTACGTTCCAAATTGCTTTACTACGTGACACCATAAATAAACAACCAATTGAACTATCCTAGCTTGAACTTTCTCTTAGTGAAAACCAAAAATCATGCCAAAGTTGAATGAATCAAGAAATAATATTGAGTTTACTATTAACATTCAGGTCAATAGGATTATTATTAATACCCAGTCTTATAGAATCAGACTGCCTGGTTCCTTTCTTTATCTTTTATCCTTTGTGTACAACTTTTACTTTTACTCGTTACTATTAAGTGTCAGTAATTTGAGTTGGCTTATGAACACTTGACTGGGTTACAAACATTATTTTATTTAAAACAAATATCGGGTTTCGGTCACAATAGGTATATACCTAATAATTCAACTATTTCTAGAAAACAGTAACGTAAACACATATAACATTGAAATTTGCAAAGGTTTCCTTTTATGTCGCGTTTCCGGGGTCGCTTGGATGCACCTTCGTCCCGGATTACACAAATAAGGCAATTACACAGACTTTCGATGGAGTCCGTCACGATTCTACCACACACGTCAAAGTCTAAGATTTTACTTGCATTTAGGTAAGTGTGCTGTCTACGACTCGAGAAACATGTGTGTTCAATGTACGCACATTTTGTCGCGATTTACAACCGTTACTTGTATATTGGTGATAATAAAGAGTCGTGCCAGTTCGATGTCCCTTATACGGTAATGTGCCCGCGTCCCGGTCGCGTGGTCTAGTTTTCTTTTCTCATTACTGTCAATCAAATTGTTGTTTCATGGAAATGTCTACACACGAGTACATGTAAAAAATAAATAATGAAGTTGAGACCCTTTATTAGCTCGGTAGCTTGAGATAATACCTCGGTACTACAACTCAAGAACAATTGTTGGTAGGTTCAGATACATTACACGGAGATAAGCACGTTTCTAGATAACTGGTTTACGATAATTACAGTATTTCAAAATGTATTATACTTATGTTTCTTGAATGAATAGTCGGATAAAACTTGTTAAAGACTTAACATTTTCTAAAGACCCATAGCCCAATTCCAACGTGTTACAGCGGACTACTGAACTACTTGTAAACAACTCGCAATTAATTAAGAGGTTGCCTTTATTTTGTTTAATTAATTAATCTGAAGGAAGCCGAAAAGATAGTCCATCTATAGGGGACGGGGCCTACTGCGCGGCTCAATGTTTCCTGTAATTACCAACTTGTTTCCCGTAAACCTGCCGCACAACTTTCTACTGGAGTTTTATTTTGGTTTAAGTGTTTTATAACTTGATGAGTCACAAGTCACAACACAATTATCATTCGTGTTTATTTTGTATTTGGTTTTCGAAGTTCTGTTTTATTTTTGATTTCTTAAAAGTTTTTAAAGAAAATTAACGGAAGTCGACTTCCAGTTTATAAGCTGTATAGTTAAAACTTCGATATAACTTTTAATTCCAAAAGGCACAAGTGAACTAGTAAGGTTCGCAACGTTACTAAACGTACGTAATCAAGACCGCGTTACCGCGTTCCTGAATAAATTACGGTTTCTACTGCATTTGCATGGCGATGGCGGGTGTAACTGGGAGTGCGGGACACACCGCAAGCCCGCGAGCTCAGCGTGTTTGGGTAGCGGGACTAGACATAGACATGTCTTGCGGCTACACAGCAACCCACACACACTCCTTTAATTGTCATCTCAGCACAAACTACATACGAACCTACATCCCTAGATATCTCGTGTTGTACAACCGCCTATTTATTACCAACGTTACCAACATACGCAGGTGCTTATAGCAAGTAAACATACTTATATTTATCATGCGTGGGTTTCGAATATCTTGGTTTCTTTTACTATTTTTTTCTGATAGCAGTTCTTCATTCATCAATGCTACTAAATTTATATGTATGTGATTACTTCGCCAATTACCTACATATATAACATTTATTAGTCTGCTATGATTGTTTTGGTTGCTACGATTATATTTATTGAAATACAGATATTTTTTCAATACTATTGTATTACGGTTTTTTAATATGTTATGAAACTATAGTTTTGAGACAATCGAGTATTGAGTTGGGAATTTAAGTAATTTGAATTTGTAAATAGCTTCATAATATATGTATACCTACGATGACAATAGTTAAGACTGAAACCAATATTCTATTAATAGCACATAAACATATTTGAAAATATTCGACATGTGAAATGTGAACAATTCTTCAACAAGATATTTGTCATTCATACGAGATTCGTTCGCTTGAAGGTTGTAAAGTAATAACAGTTGTACACGTTTCTTAAATAAATGAAAAAGCTTCCTTATCTCCTGGCACGAAGCCACAGAGCGAAGTAACAATCGTGCAGCGGAAGAGATTTCCACAATAGTTCCATTTATATCTTAACTGTATTTTGAACAATAAGCCAATAAATTTGCTAAGTGTCAGTATAGAGAGAACGGTTGTTTAAAGGGCCGCCGGCCGCGCCGGGAGGCTGCACTCGAGGCTCTATAAGGAAGGTCCAGTGTAACATTAACCCTCTTGCACATGAACATATCTCTGCAACCGATATTGACGACATTACACTCATGACTGTGCGATATAACTACTTCAAGTACAGTTTACATAAAATAATTCAAGGTTTGTTTTTAAAAAGAAAGCAGTGCGTTACTGATAACTCGCAAAAATACTTATTATCTTTAGTTTAGATGAACTGTCTATAATGATTGATGTATGATAACTTTATCTTATACAGTTATAATATTTTGTCATTTGAATTGGGCAATTACTTGACACTCGAAATTGGATATAAAAATTTGTTAGAGTACGAGGGGGGGTCAAAAAGTTCGCGGAACGGAGGGGAAGGGGGGTGAAATAAAATACTGTACTATTTTTCTTTTTCAATATATTCCCCCTTAAGTCGAATACATTTTTCAGATCTCTCTATTAACTTATTAATACCGTCGAAAAAAAATGATTTGTCTTTGTCCTCAAAATAGGCCGAAATCGCCGACTTGACTTCTTCATCATCGGAAAATTTCTTCCCCCGAAGCTCTTTTTTTAATTTGGGAAATAAAAAATAATCACAGGGGGCTAAGTCTGGACTATAGGGAGGATGGTTTAACATTTCGAAGCCACAGTGATGAAGGGCAGCCATCGCAACGCGGCTCTTGTGTACCGGTGCGTTGTCATGCAAAAGCAGCACACCCTTTGTCAACTTTCCCCGCCTTTTCTCCTTGATTGCTTCTTTTAATTGTCTTAGTAGATTAGCGTAGTATTCTCCCGTTATAGAAACACCCTTATCTTTATAATCTATTAATAAAATACCCTCTGTATCCCAAAAAACAGTTGCCATGATTTTTCCAGCCGATTGTGACACCCTGTATTTCTTAGGGGGGGGCTGACCCTTTTTATGCCACTGCATAGACTCTTGCTTCGACTCAGGCTCATAATGATGAACCCAAGTTTCATCTGCAGTAACAAGTCTTGCAAAAATTCCTTCCTTGTCGGCGCTACAGAGGTCTAAAAACTCCTTTGAATACTCGACGCGCAGCTGTTTCTGTGGTGGTGTGAGCATTCTTGGCACCCATCTTGCGCTGACTTTTGACATCCCAAGATTGTCGTGTAGAATATTTAAAATGGTTGTAGGTGATACTCCAACCATTTCTGCAAGTTGTTTCTTCTTCAAACGAGTATCCTCCAGTATAAGATTCTCCACTTTTTCAACGATGTTTGAGGTGGTGGCCTCAATCGGCCGTCCTGAGCGAGGGTCGTCTTCAAGAGACTCTCTGCCTTGCTTGAAAAGGCTATTCCACTTGTACACCATGGTTTTCCCAGGGCAAGAGTCCCCGTATACTGATAACATTTCTTCCAAAATTTTCTGAGGTGGTTTTCCTTGCTTAGTGAGGAACTTTATGACGGCACGAAACTCGATTTTTTCCATGTTCAAGTTTTTCTTCCGGATTCACTTGTTTGATCGACGACAGGTCAAAGGTTATTGACACAATCAGGTTCAAACTTGGCATATATACTCACAAAGAGTTGCTCATTAGTTACTACCTGCGGCAGGTCCCCCACCCCCCGCTATCCCCTCCATTCCGCGAACTTTTTGACCCCCCCTCGTAGATTGACCGCTTTAGAGGCCGCGGTATACCGTCGAACGAACACGGTTACTCAATATCCACACCAATATCGATACAGCTGGGTGTATCAATATCGGAATCAAATGTCGTTTGTTCCGAAACAATGTACCTAATCAAATACTATGGAATGAATGAATACCAGTAGTAGAAAGCGTGTCACGAAGCTTCGTTGTACGCGATGCGGAGGAATAAAAAGTGCATAATTTAGTAAGACAATGGACGACAGATCTCGAAGGCCACCTGAATAGACGCGTCCTTGTTGCATCCAAACAAGGCACTTAACCTTTTTTTTATCGAATTCAATATTAATTCCACATCAACCTTCACATTTGAATCTTGCTTTTACTAGTTAATATTGATAATACTGATGTGGAAATAACTAACGTAACTTTATAATGTAGTACTAATTATTGCTAAAATGCCTTTAAAACATATTTAAACAAGTGTTTAGTATAAATGTCTACCAAGATACGCAATTAAAGTTACCGAAGTAGCAAAAATGAATGTGGTTGTTGACTGTTTCTATTTTTTTTGTGGCGTAAAAGAGCAACGCAAACAGAACAAATCAACTGTTTTTATTTCAAAAGTACTTTATAGTAGTATGCTAGTTACTCGTAAAAAGCTAAAAAGAGACATACCTAGTGTCTTTTCTTATTAACATGGAAAAAATAAATAAGTTACAGTAAATAGGTAACTAGAACTACATATTTACTTTTTTTTGTTTTGAATTTTCAATTAAAAGAAACGTGTTGTTTCAAATTACACACGTCAACAATAACCATAAATAAGACTAATATTTCAATTTATTTGTCCACATATAATGTACAGAGCAAGATACCAAAAGAAATTACTGGCTTTTTTGTTAAACTTCTAGTTTTAATCGTATAAGTAAGACAAGGTCCATTTTAGTATCCATGGCCCAAAAAGAACCGGCTGATGACGACAGGCTCTCACGCCGCACTGATAGATGTGGACAGAATAATTTACTTATTTACCTTACTTTTAAAGTGTTCCATAGAAAATCAAGCCTCAATTTTCTTTTAAAATACATTCGCAGTCACTTTTGGGACTATGTTTTTAAGAACACTGCTTAAAAATGAGGGAAATATTAACGTGCTAACTGAAAAAAATGATGATGTCACTATCAAAAGTAACCTTTAACGCTTATATTGTCAGAGTGCTGATACTCGTACTGTAATTGTATGCCAGAATAATGACCGAAAACAAAAGCTGACCACAAATTGTATTGTTTTGTTTACACCGCGACGAAACGAGGCTGCGATGTTTTATCACGAAAAAAACTAACTTGCAAAATTATTTATATAAACTGATCTAATTGCGGAACAAACTTACCGAAACTGTAGTCCAATTTGTTAAGTTTGTCAGAACACAACTTATCCAAGTTTGTAAACAATGAAATGGAATATTATTGTTATGAGAACGTGCACAAGCGCCCGCGCTTCTAGCGAGACTGTGGCTCGGCTCGGCTGTATCAGGCCAATCTGTCTCGGCGAGGAGTGGAGGCGGCGAGCGCTGGTCTATGTGCGAATCGAGTTCATTCGGTTCGGTACTCAATACAACTCGTTCTAGGCCTAAGGTTAAATAAGCCACAGGCAACGTTGATGGTCAATTGTTCACTCACCCACACGCTTCAATAACAATAAACATTTCCAATCCCATTCATCAAAAATTAAAATTTCGCCTCATTTTCATTACGAAAAACAATTTTTCAGAATGCTCCATACTAACATTTTTGGCACATTAACCAATAAGTTATTAATCAGTGGAAAACTGTGAAAATTAGAAACAGTTGATGATGTTTGAAGGAGTAAAACGAAAATTGATAAATATTAATCACTTACATAACTAATCCGGTACAGAAAGCAGATTAGTGAAAACACAACAATACTAATTTATTTTAAAGAATAAAAGCACGAGACATCTCTTGTGAAATTATGTAAGTTACATAACGCAATAGCGGTAAGCCCGACAATGCAAACAATTGATGAACACCAACTAATGAATAAGATATTTAAAAAGTAAACCGTTAGTTCCCATGAGTCGGACATCTGTCCAAAACTGGATATACCGGAAATCATAAGAGCCACCTGCAATTCAAGCCTGGAGATTATTACCTACCTATGTTTTTTGTGTACACTTGCCGCCAACTAAAATGTTATTATGATTTTGATTAAAACTCCATGTAGTCCGTGTAGGTGAGCTATCGTAAAATTAATAACAAACGCTGTTAATGTTTTTGTGATTAATAATTTGTATTTTTATTAATCTATATATATAAAAGAAAGTCGTGTTAGTTACGCCACTTATAACTCAAGAACGGCTGGACCGATTTGGCTGAAAATTGGTGGGGAGGTAGATAAGAACCAGGAAAAGGACATAGGATACTTTTTATCCCGAAATTCCCTCGGAAACGGGAACGGGAACTACGCGTGTGAAACCGCGGGGCACAGCTAGTATCTATTAAAAATCTAAGGAAAAAATATCGGAGGCTCCTTGTACTTTGTACACAACAAACATAAAATTGTGATAAGATTGTGAATATTTTATAAATCTAATCTGGGTTAGGTGGGTGAAGTCAGATTTAAATAGCCAAGTGTTCGCGGGTGAGAAGTAGGCAAAACGGAGTTTTTGTCTGAAAGTGAAAAGTGTTGCGTGCTTTGTTGACACTTGGCTGTCGCTCCAGTTTTGGTTTGCCCATTGTCAATTACAGTTATTACGAAAAATACTGACTCTGCACGTATACAATGCACATTTTATTGTGTAACAGTTATATTTTTCTCAACATTTTTTGAATTATTACAAGACACATTATTATGTCGCGTTCGACGGCAGTTAATAAAGAAGGCTTTGAAGGATTTGGAATACTTGGGAGATGTTTTGGGGGAAAGTTTGTCATTGGGAATTATGAAGATAATAAGTAAAGAATACGGAAATATACCTTATTTACTTACCTATAATAATTTTGAGTGGATTAATGAATATCAAGTAAACAGGAATGTTAGATGTTATCAGGACAGATATGAAAAGGCTTTTGGTTTGCTCTCATATAAACCATATCGTACCATTGATTGCGCGTATAAAGAAATAAATCATTTTAAATGAAGCACTTTAAAAATAAGCAAGCTTCTATGTAGTACTAAAATAAAAATAAGAACCATTCTGAGAATAGAAACATTAAAAATTTCTGAATGTTGTAAACAAAGTATCTTGAATCTTAACAGTGCCTACATTTTTAGAGTCCTGTGTTGTTGGACTGCTTTAATTATATTTTCCATAGAAATCCCTGCTTGGGAGACCGTTATCAAAAAAGCTTGACGTGTAAAAACTAGGGTCTAAATGTAATGTATACTAGTCACCGTAGAAGGTTTCGCTCAATATCACCGCACACTGCTTAAATCATCTGTTACAGATGTAGAGGTCACTGATGATGATACGTATGAAATAGCGGTGCCCTGCGGCTTCATTTGTTACACTTAAGTTTTATACCTTCCTCTTGTACCTATCACATTATTGATGAAGCAATATTCAAGTCACTGACTTTTTTTATGTAATAAAGGTAACAAGCCTTTTTAAGCTTTTTAAAAACATCCTTTTCTATGTATATTCAACACAAATGCCATTAATTTTCGACGACAGACCTACAATCGTGAAATTTCTAATCCTTTTACTTCCAAAACAGTATCAGTTAAGTAGCAAAGCAAACATAACTTATGGCGAGTACATAATATATTATTGCAACGTTTAATTACAGCATCGTGCATCCGATAGGTATCGTATTCGCAGACCGACAGAAAGTTAGTAATATAATCAATCGGGCTCTTTACAACGATTAGTGAAGCGTGCTCCGCTGCGGTCGGCAAAAGTGAAATTAACGTGCACTTTGATAGGTAGGTACACCACTCGACTGATTTCACCTGCAGGGCAAATACGAGTAATCCCTGCATTACTTTCACGGGTGCTAAGTAGGTAGACACTAAGACAAAAAAAATATTTACCGAAATAATTATACTTATGTCTAAGTACTTGTTACTTTCAGGTTTTTTAACTTTATTTTGTCCATGACTTGTATACTTAAATTAAGTGGTAATCAGAGTTTTTACATATTATATGGTTTTGATTTTATAAATACTCATGAAATAGCAAGTAACGGGAAACAGAATAATTACCGAAAAATTGTCTTATCTCTACGAATGACTTATTCCAAAGTTCGTACTGGCATCCAGCCAAGGTGAAGTTAAAAGTACACATTTTTAATTGTTCAACGTTCTACAGTTATTGTTACAATCATAATGTAACGGACATTGAGATTTGGTGCACAGATAAAGTATTATTATACAAGTTTCATTCTGACTGAGCATAATTCGTCAATTTTAGATGTGATAGACGGAGTTATTAAAAAACATAGGTAACTAACGGTGTTAGAATCACTTTAAACTTTACTGTTAATTACTAACATTATACAATGTGAATGGTATATGCTGATTTGAGGTGTAATAAAAAGATTATCCTATACGTATCAACTTGGCATTGATCAGGCATTTACTTGTTAAATGTCATTATCAGTTTAACATTTATTTAATAATGAAGACCTCGAATTAACTTTTTAGAACCCAAAATATATTTGTGTGATGTTTGTTCGATAAATACAATTGATGGTACCCAAAAGTGCCGTAAGCGTCACGTCCTATAAACTTCACCTTGTAATCTTGGTAACGCGCCCGCCGCGCTGCAAGTGCTGTAACGGGCCTTCTCGTTATTTGTTTGGTTGTCACGAATACAACGTTATTTTGTTGGTTATATGACATTTCCCAGGATTTTTTTCCGAAATGTTGTGATAAAACAGGTGTAAATGGGTCATTTTGTGTTCTATTGACTTGAACCCACTATTATAAAACTACCTATTCAAGTTCATTCTAGGTCAGCATATCAAAACAATCAATCAATTTTTAAAACGCATAGCAAAAATTTTATTTCGGTAAAAATTAATATGTATGTTTAACTATTTACACCTTGAGAAAGAACACACAGGTGTTCAATGAATATAAATGCAGTGTTAGTTTTATTGTCGAGATGCAATCCAGTGCAGTGAGCTGGTCCCTACCTAGTAATAGTAGTACCAGCGGTGGGCACCGAGGGTCGGGAGCGGCGCTCGTAGAACGCAATCGGACGATGTTATCTCATTATTTATAGAAGTCGCTAACAAGGTGCACCATGTCGCGCCCGCTCGAGATACACCTCGCAGATAGCCGGCCCATCTCTGCGCGAACAATATCGTTATTACGGTTAAATATTAAATGCTTTCTTTCCATAATAATACCCAACAAACGAAAGGTAAACACTGAAGAAAATTAAAATGAAATTGCGTCGCTAAAGAAAATCGAGCTGCCGGAGGAGAGAAAGCAGACAAAGAGGCCGTTCTTTTTAAAAATTATGCCGCCTGTTTTCTATGAATAAACGCTGAATTTGTAGAGAGACACCACAATTGATGGAAAGTTTACCGACGCGACGCCGAGCCAGATAATGTAAACACAATGGGACCAAATTGTAACATGACTTGAAAGTTGCTAAAAGTCGTCCCGTTTGTTTTAGATTAAACACGAATATTACATAACTGCAGAGTAGTTTTATAGTTTAAAACGTAGATAATTATGTATATTTATTTTATGTTTAACATAATGTTCGTTCTCTTTTTCATGCTGTCGTTGATACTGAATACTGGAACTAGGACCAGGTATGTAATATAATATACTTAAATTGTACATAAGTATAGTTTATCATAATTATAGTACTATTTACTTACCTATTAAATACATTATAGATTAATTATTACTATGGTTATTCATGGTTAGTATTTTTCAAATCTAAATACTTACTTTAAAGTTCTTATAATGAACAGTGTTCCTAGAACCTTTTGTAGTACCTAAGTTAGTCGATTGTTTTTGCTGCTATCTTATGTCTTTTATCTTGTTTATTATTGGCATTTTGACTGTTTACATCCATATTATATACTTACGAGGTCAATGAGAAAGTCTTTAGAAGTACTTATAGGTAATATACATGTCGGACTTGCTATGAAAGAGTTGTCCCCATAGAATATTGCTAGTTTATGCTAGATGCTTGAGTCACCGTAACATGATCACATGGCAAATACACAGTAATGGAGTGTGTCAATGTGGCAAGGCTATGGCTATGGCTATGGGTGTTGCGGCGGAGTGCCAGAGAGGGGTGGGTGGAGTGGTAGGCGAGCCGCGAGGCGACGATGACCGAGAGTGGGGAGTGAAGGATCTGGTCCTCAGTGAGTGTGATGTTTCAGTGCGGCTATCTCGAGGGGCTGCGATCATCACTCGGTGGCTGGACGCAGAAAGTTAAATCATGGTACTGGGGACGACCTCTAGTAAGTGGCCCGGTCTCTCGCCGTCGGAATGACCAGCGATCTGTCCTAGCACATTCAAACTTATTAAAATTGCACGAAAATTAATAAAAACGATTCAATTTTATTTTTATTGGAAATTCTCGCTTCAAAAACAAAACGATTGCTTGGTGTTAGACAGTTTATTTACTTACTGTATATTTTCACTTCTATTATCGTTGCACATCATTTCGGTTTTTAATTTTGATCGCCAACATTTCGTTCAACCATCTGTTTATTGGAGAGTAGAAGTGCACTTAATATCAATGATTTAATTTATCATTCCGGTTCATTAGTAGTAGCGGTATTTCGATAGTCTTGAATGGTTCCAGCTGACTACGTGCTGCATGACAAATATTAGACAAATAACTTCTCATATCACTATGGTTATTGTAGACGATCAAAAATTTTTAGAATTTTTAATATTAGGAGATTTAAAATAACAAAATCATTTTTCTAAATAAATATCTTTAAACGAGAGCATGTACTGCCATCAGCGATAAAATCATACATACATAATTTGTTTTATTAAATATTTTGTTTTCGGGCGTAATCTCATGTTATTTTGCTTCATATGCGTACTATTTGGTTTGTGAGGTATAGGTTCGGGATAAGAACTCTCCTCATGATACATGTAACACTTGTATAATAAACCCACTTCGAACCACGCCACCGAGTGATCGAACCGCATGATACCAAGCCTCCAGCACACATCTCACTTACAGCTTCTCTATACATTCGACGTATACAAATCACTATACATGTATGTAACTGAGAGGCACATGGTCGTAAATCAGCCGTTACGCTAAAGGTTCCTCGCGTGGTTGGACCGACACGCCACGAGTTACTGCCCTCTGCCACCCAGCTACACTACTCTTCAATATACTTAGCGCACTTGTACTTAGAGGCTACATTGAATTCGCTCTTAATTAGCATCGTAGATAAACAGTTCTTAGTGTGGATGTGGTATAATTAGTTATTAGGTTTAGGAGTCGATAAATTTTGTGTATTTTGTATCATTTTGTGTATATTTTTGTTGTTCGTTACCGAATGGGATGTCGTAAACAGTTTCGTGCAACCTTTTCATATTTTCAATTTTTAATAAATATCTCTTAGGAGCTTGCACACAAATTATCAAGAAGTTTTGACATGAAGGAGGAAGGCGGTGCGCTGTTGGAAGAGCGGGGCGGGATCCGCCGGCACCAGTCGATGCAGCGGCTGCAGCACGACCCGCAGATGGAGGAGGGGCGCGCGGCGCGGGTCGTCTCCGACCACCACGGGAACCTCCACATCACTGTCAAGAAGACCAAGCCCATACTCGGCATTGCCATCGAGGGTGGTGCTAACACCAAGCATCCACTGCCTAGAATTATTAATATTCATGTAAGTTTACTTATTTGTGGTAATTACTTTAAACAAAAACACCATCACATGATATGTGATAAGATAAGTAATGCTAGTAACGTTAGTAGTAAAATAATACGAGATTACTGTATTAATTCAATTTAAATTCGAATCGTCTTATATTCACCCATTATGTTGCCTAAGGAAATGTAAGAGCAAAGCGAGCCGAACTGTCTGGCGATTAGTTTAAAAAGGCGAGTTTAGCGCGCTACGATCCCCTATAAGGCCAACGTAATTGCATGGCCCTTATCGTCTTATTCCACAAAGGGGCTGAAATGATAAACTTCTGTGTATAACCATTTTATCTATTTAAGGCCAGTACAATGCTTGAAAGTAGGATTTAACATACAGATAATTTAAGAGCATTATATACGGACGAAATGAAAACCTCTGATTAATTTTCTGATATTATGAAATATAAACTTTAGAATACGGGTGTTTAAATCATGAAAATATGTTTTCATAATGAAAACGTCGTATTCCAGGAACATGGTGCAGCATACGAGGCGGGGGGTCTGGAAGTCGGTCAGTTGATCCTGGCGGTGGACGGCCACCGCGTCGAGGGCATGCAGCATCAAGATGTCGCAAGGCTCATAGCTGAATCCTTCGCACAGAGGGATAAGCCGGTACATTATTATTCATTAACTGATAAATTTGACATTTATGATTGCGTGTTACTACACGTCGCGTTATTTTACTTTCAGGAAATCGAGTTCCTAGTAGTGGAAGCCAAGAAATCAAACTTGGAGCCGAAACCGACAGCGTTGATTTTTTTAGAAGCCTAACATCTACTGTCCCTCCCCGCCAGCGACCCGCCGGCCGCGCTGGGCAGCGCGACGCTGGGGGTCGACCTCACCGCGCACACCATGGAATAGCCAACTCCAACCTGCGCTGCCACATGCTCTTCTGAATGCACTCGTCTGACACGAGGCCGCCTCCACCCCTCAGGCTCTCGGTAGCTCGATGGGCTCGGAGGCGGCCCTCGGGGCGAAGCGCGTGGCTCTATGGATAGGTACTCTGTGTTACGACCGACACGCGCACACTAACCTAACCTGACATCACAACGGACTGAAATGAGAATGTTAACGACGCAGGTAAACAAGTAGGCTATTTACAAATTTAATGGCACAAGGGAGGCGAGTTTTATAGATCTCGAATGACGATAGTGAGGATACGATGCACACTGCCCGGGATTACATTTCTAGTGACTCTAACACGTCCCACTTTTTATTACGGGATTTACCAACGGGTAGTCTGATTGAAATTTTGTAAATTGTTTTCTAGAAAAGTAGAGTTTAACAGATTTTAACAGTAGTCAGCGACTGAATTTTATAAACGATTCTCCTACTTTTACCAATTACGATAAGTTTCATCTTAATAATAAATCATGCATGAAAAAGATCACGATTTAATTAAATCTGGTAGTAAATAACAAAGATCGTATCGATTCAGCAACTAGATCTAGGATTTTAAAGGAATGACGATAACATAGATCTTACTATTTGATTGTTTTCAGTTTAAATGCTACGTTAAAGGCATCGGTGCTATGAGAGGATCATTTCGAATCGTTCGGATCATGTATCACGTAGTGTTCGTTGAGAGAGTAGTATCGATAGCGCTTGTTGGTCAGTGCCGTACATTGCATCTCATGGGAGTTCACTCGCGACGTCATCCGTGTGCCATTCGGGTATGTAGAGCTGAGAGCACCTCATCCCAGGTCGTTGTCATCGACGGTAGTTGGTTGTGACATGCACTAGAGCCTAGACACTTCATCATCGTCTCGTCTATTGTAGAGCAGAGCTTGCAGCACGCGACGCGCTCCTAAGCAACCCCTTTTCATCTTTTACTAGCATTCTATAGTTGAAATACAGCTTTATTTTGATATCGGTAGAAATCATTACAGTATTTTTATATTAATCGATTTATCATAGTACATTCATAACTTTGTTAACAGTTATTATACTTTCATCCGGAAGCTTAAAGAGTTTGCTTAGCGAGTGTAACATGTAAGGTGCGTCAGATATGCCATCCATCTGGTAGTTATGTGGTGAGTTTACGAAATAATGGCGGAGAGGGATTATTGCCCGCTCTTTTATTTATACATAAACATAGACATTAAGTGAATGTGTGCAATATAATCAAACGTTATGTTACTATTAGACGTTTAGGAACAATACATAAACGGTTTACCATTGATACTCGTATTGTAGAGCATTGCGGTGTTCGCTTTATGAAATATTTCAGTGTTATACTTAGTTATATAACAGATGTAACAATAACACTTAGTTACAATAATTTGTGATGTAATACGCTACAATAGCTACGCTGGCTACACTCCTATGTACCCGCAGCGAGTGTGGTCGCGGCTTTACATGTACTCCTCCTTTACCTTTATATAGATATATTGTTCACGACAACAACTTCATGTACTTGTATAAATTGTTACTAGTTAACATAACAACATTTATCCGTAAATGTAAATATATATTTGTATGTCATAAGCTGTAAATATCAAAGAATGTATTGTAAAAACAAAATATAATTATATTTATCGAAATTAGTGCCAAAAGCGTTTTATATTTCTCTCGATATCGTTGTATGTACATAATGAAGGAATACGCGGACCTATTGGCAGCAATAATGTGTGTTTATAGTATAATAAAGTTCCATATTAATTGTTCAAAATCAATTGCTAGTCACGGAATACGCTTTTAAATTATAGGATATAATCGTCATTCAAATGTTTATCGAATATCTATTAAATTGCAGTAAAAAATATAAATTATAATTACATTTAAACTGTTTATATATTCACTTACACAGGCGCTTATAAATTGTAAAATCATTAATGTTTTGAATACTAAGTACGAATATTTTGTCATGGTTAACATAAAAAAGAATATTTGAGTACTTAGCTTGTTAAAACATTACACATACCCTATCTAAGTTATAATATAAATAAATATAATTATGCAGAGTTGCACTGAAAATGAGATGAAGTATATATTTTGTACGAGTAATGTAGTTAATTTAAATTAATTACTTATATACTTAATTATATTTAAATGTATCCATAAGTTTGTATGATTATCTAATAATAAATGAATACCTATGTACTTTCCCTGGCGGTCGTACACTGCCTTTTATATTTGAGTCAATTCGTTTACGTATGTCAAACCAAAAGCAATTTCAAACGTAGGGAATAAGATTTTTTAATCGATTGTATGTACATTATGTTATAAAATAAAAAATGCGACGCAACTTTATAATTTTGAAACACTTTAGTTAAAGATTTGTTTACCAACAGCTTAGCAGTAGAATACTTGTATAGATCGTAACGTGAGTACTGCGAAGACACCTTACTTTACACATACTATAACACTATTACATAATATTATTATGTTGTCTTTATCTTCCTAGTTGCGAACCGTCCATTATTTTGAAGATATATTTGTTAGAACCTAATAGTTTTCTAAACAATGTTTGTCTTTTAGTTGGAAGTCCCGGGCGTCGCGCTGCCGCCCCCGCCGCCCGAGCTGTGGCTATGATATAAAAGAATACATAATAATAATTTTATTCATACAAAGTTAAAAACTGTATTGTAAATACGTATAGTGGTTGTGGCAATTAAAGTTAATTAGATTTTCGTTTACTCAGTGTATTTCTTAAGTCTATAGCAAAATAAAAAATATGAACATTGTAATCTAATAAGCGCAAAATGTTAGGCCGTCGAGGCACTGAAAATAGCTATGTTTTACTTATACATCTACAAAAAATAGGGACCTAGTTTGATTCCTTTATCTTACCAATACATTTATTATTGAACTAATAATATATTTCTATTAAAACACTCATACAATTATAAAACTTTAGTAAATTATTTACGTTGGTAAACATATCTCATAAAATATCACACAAGCTATCGCGCAGGTGTTTCGTTGAGAAGATCTATGTTGTAGTCTGTTGTTAAGTTTGTCGTTGATGACAAGAATATATTGTTATCTAGATATAAAAGACTTTTATTAACCCTCTATCATTTTTGTATATATTTCATAATCATACTTGATTGCCAGAAGGTAAGTAGGACATTTTATAGAGGTCAGTAGCATCAGGGATATCAGGGACTTTAAGTCCTGTCCTGGCATCATGCCACACTGAGAGCGAAGGCTTTGTCTCTCACTGTTCTTTTCATTCTACCACTAATGCTAAGTCCATGAACATGCAACAAGGAGATATTAGTATAGGCGAGTTCAAAGTGCCTACCTAAAATAGAGAAGCAATGTTCTTTAATGAATATCACTACATAGTATAAAACAAAGTCCCTTTCTCTGTCCTTATGTCCCTTTTGTATGCTTAGAACTTGAAAACTACGCAACGGATTTTGATGCGGTTTGTTTTAATAGATAGAGTGATTCGGTGGGAAGGTTTAATTTTATCCCTATATTCCTACGGGAACGGGAACTACGCGGGTGAAATCGCGGGCGCCGCTAGTATTCTATAAATTGGTGTAGGAATTACTTAGCTGGTTTTGTTTTTATATAAAACGTACCAAATACAAGTAGGTAAAAATTTACAGTGGGTCCCTTGAATTTAATGTAAGCATGGAGAGACAATTTGTCATTACATTATTATTTCAAATCGTGATATGAAACGTAAGAAATAGGTTAAAGGTGTTCCATTGTTTAAAAATATATTAAAACAATGCTTAATTTTTCCTACAGTTACAACAATATTTTTTCTCCGTTATCTGCCTTCAAAGATAATTCCTATAACAACAAGGTTCATGTTTAGAAAATAATACTTTTGATCCCGGAGCGTGCTTTAAACAATTTACAAATGAATAATAAACAAGTAAAGGTTATACCTACCTACTCCCAACTTTTTTCCCCGACTGACGTAGTCAGTGTGGGGATCCACAAAAAACGGAAAATGCAAAAATATTTTTTCTACTTAGTCCTTTACAGGAACTAATTTCAGGAACTACTATCCTGGAAATTCTGTCTTTATAAGATTACTAAAACTGTATATGTAATCCCACCAAAAACATTCTGTAAAAAACTAGCCAAGTCTCGATGGAGCTGCTTGTTTATCTCTAAAAAGTAATGAAATCTAGACAAACTCGTGCCAAGTCTAAGGTCCCTTACTGCGATTTCTTTATTATTATAGTTAATGTTGTGTGACTTGGCCGTTGAACATTGTTTAAAACGTTAGTAGTGGGTACAAGTCAATTTTGTTTACACGTAATGTTACAACATTATTAAAATACGCAGCTTTATCAAGCCTACAATTGACTGGATATTGAATCATCGTTTTTCAAGTGGCAATTTTCTATCGTCAATGGGTAGCGGTTCTGGCGACAGATCGGTGCAATAGTGTCATGGAGCACATAGTTTTGTACCCTTGTGTACATGTGTACCCTTCAACGGCCAAGTTACACAACATTAACTATAATAATAAAGAAATCGCAGTAAGGGACCTTAGACTTGGCACGAGTTTGTCTAGATTTCATTACTTTTTAGAGATAAACAAGCAGCTCCATCGAGACTTGGCTAGTTTTTTACAGAATGTTTTTGGTGGGATTTCATTTATTTTTGTTGAAACGTGTTTATGTTGATTTATTTTATTAGATTTTCTTATTTGACACATTTTTTTCTTTTTAGGAGTAGTATTTTATTATTAAGCACCCCGCGATTTATCGTCCCGTTCGCGTTTCCGTGAGAATTTCGGGATTAAAAGTATTCTATGTTCTTCTCCTGGTTTTAAGCTACCTCCCCACCAATTTTCAGCCAAATCAGTTCAGCCGGCCTTGTGTTATAAATTCCCATGGGAATTTCGGGATTAAAAGTATTCTATGTTCTTCTCCTGGGTTTAAGCTACCTTCCCACCAATTTTCAGCCAAATCAGTTCAGCCGTTCTTGAGTTATAAATTCCCGTTCCCAATCCCGTGGAGATTTCGGGATTAAAAGTATTCTATGTACTTTTCCTGGTTCTAAGATACCTCTCCACCAATTTTCAGCCAAATTAGTTCAGCCGTTCTTGAGTTATAAACTCCCGTTCCCAATCCCGTGGGAATTTCGGGATTAAAAGTATTCTATGTACTTTTCCTGGTTCTAAGATACCTTTCCACCAATTTTCAGCCAAATCAGTTCAGCCGTTATTGATTTTTAAATTCCCGTTCCCAATCCCGTGGGAATTTCGGGACTAAAGGTATTTTATGTCCTTTTTTTGGTTCTAAGCTACCTCCCCACCAATTTTCAGCCAAATCAGTTCAGCCGTTCTTGAGTTACAATTCCCGTTCCCGATCCCGTGGGAATTTCGGGATTAAAAGTATTCTATGTATTTTTCCTGGTTCTAAGATACCTCTCCACCAATTTTCAGCCAAATCAGTTCAGCCGTTCTTGAGTTATAAACTCCCGTTCCCAATCCCGTGGGAATTTCGGGATTAAAAGTATTCTATGTACTTTTCCTGGTTCTAAGATACCTTTCCACCAATTTTCAGCCAAATCAGTTCAGCCGTTATTGATTTTTAAATTCCCGTTCCCAATCCCGTGGGAATTTCGGGACTAAAGGTATTTTATGTCCTTTTTTTGGTTCTAAGCTACCTCCCCACCAATTTTCAGCCAAATCAGTTCAGCCGTTCTTGAGTTACAATTCCCGTTCCCGTTCCCGTATAATTCCCGTTCCCGTTCGATTATCCTAGTTTTTATAGTTTTCCCTTTATGTGGCCATTAAACCCTAACTCTGTACCAAATTTCAGCTCTCTAGGTTTATGGGAAGTACTAGTTCTATTTTGGTGATCATGAGTGAGTGAGTGAGTGAGTGAGTGAGTGAGTGAGTGAGTGTCTGTCATAAATACGAAACTTTGCTTTCGCTTAACTTCGGAACTAAATGACCTACAGACTTGAAATTTTATTTTAAGTATGTGATTGTATAGCTTACTGGATGACGAAAATTTCAGCGTTCTGGGCTTATCCAAAGGTCCTCTAATAGGGGTCTGAAAATGCGGCGAAATGGTTCCTGTAAAGGATGGTACGGCAGTGTTTGCTTCGCGCTCGACTTGGCGGGGGGCACTGCCGTGCCCCCAGATATCCATTGAATATAAATACTAAATAAATAAAAAAGTAAGTTAGCAACAGACCGATGACGTACTTTAATTATATTCTCTGCTTATAACAATGTTTTTATACTGGGTTAATGATTAAAGTTGTTTTCTGAAATGTTTCGTAGAACTGTACCAGAGAGAGAAAGATAGGCAACGTTAGATACGTGAATAAATCCACATTATGCGGCACTGATATTAATTGATAAACTGTACCTTTTAAAGTAAATCATGTCTCGTGCCTGTAAAGTCGACCATTGCTCACTTGGTCAACGTGTTTGACGAAAGCCTGATCACCCTAATCAAGGCTCAAGTCCCTCGGTGCTCGGTGGGTACATTATAAGAGTTGATGATGATGAAGACTCCTGTCGGTTTTACATGGCTTCGATTTTACCGGAAATTTAAAAAAAAAATATCTTTACCGCAAACAATGGCAAACACAACACAAAAATTACCCAATTTAATGCAGTTGTCGTTATGCGCATTAAATTTTTGATAACGTCATTACACTTTATTTATTGTCAGAAAGACGAGAAAATCGGAAAATTTCGTACATTTACTATTATCCTCTCAGTTTGATAACGTAAAGAAGAATTTATTAAACAGTTTAAAACAGAATGTTTTTATTAACTTTTGAAATAATACATTAATCAGAGAAAAACATTTAGCTTCAAAAACAGCAACAAATTGACGTAATTATAATGATAGGACAGTTTATTATAATCTATAATGTTTATTAATCGGATCAATACATTTATAATATAAATATGTGAATTGTTTATCGCTGCACTAATCATTAACATTTGTACTTACATTAAATTAATAAGGTTTACGAAAATAGATAAGATCCAGCATCAAAATTAGTAGGTCATTTATATTCTCGACCTACTCGTAGGCTCGTAGCTCAAGAGATTGGTAACGTCAAGACTTGTAAACCAATTGCAATTACTCTATTACATCTTCATATACGAGTAGTAAGTGACCCCTAAGTTTATTACTAGAGTATTAATATAGGGTATCACAGAACAGACCTCGAAAACTACGTAAGCATCCATTCATTCTCACACACAGATTGTGTTTGATTAGGTTCAGATGTATTGAGTAAATTACACAAATATGTCTCGCACGCGAATCGAACCCATAACTTTTTGTTCCTGTTTGGCAGTCCGGTATTATAGCCACTCTACCACTTGGGTCATGGAATATAATCGTGCTAGTATATAATCGTTTGACATTCTTCAAATCTTCATACCTTATACATTGTGTACCGTGAAAATGGTTCTATAGATTAATTATGAAAAGTAAGTATTCACACGGTTTCACCCACTTTTTACCGCGAATCCATTGATAATCGCGGCGGGAAGCAACTTTGTTTTATACTATGTAAAGCAAAGTGAATAAAAGGAAAAACAAACTTTAAACAACGAACAAAAATCGAGCTTTGTATGTTTATCATACTACCCTGCATTATAATGAGGAGCTATAATAAGCAACTTTACTTATAAATACCTAGATAAATATTTATCATTAGTAAATACACGATTGTTTGATTAGTAATTAAATACTTGTTGGTTTATTTATCGAGAAGCGGTTAATACCAGTATGTGATTGAAATAATGATAATGTAACCTACATTTATACCACGCCTACTAACATAAATATTATCATGAAGATAATATACACAATTGCTATTTGAGAATTAGATAGATACGTAAATCCAACACCATTTTGAATTTACAAAATAAATACAAACGTCATTGAAAGTTCGATGCATGTTTTTTGTCAATGTGATTATAGCAAAAATATCTTTACATTCAACACTGTAAATTGAAAAAGTGTTACATTAAATTTTAGCGGCGCCCCGCGGTTTCACCCGCGTAGTTCCCGTTCCCGTAGGAATATGGGGATAAAATTATGCTAAAAACCTTCCCACTGAATCACTCTATCTATTACAACCAAACCGCATCAAAATCCGTTGCGTAGTTTTAAAGATCTAAGCATACATAGGGACATAAGGACATAGAGACAGAGAAAGCGACTTTGTTTTATACTATGTAGTGATTAATTGAATTGGTCAGGAATAAAACAAGATTAGAAAGTTTCACAATTCAGTATAAGTACCAGGAAGACATTATTTGCCATCGGCTTAAATTTTATAAAGAACTGGCCAACCAGTAACGTTGCATTTTTGCCCCACAACAATCTGATGCAACTATGTTAGAGTTGCTATCATGTGTAGACGAATTTAAAAGTTTTTAAGAACTGACCAGACAGCAACTTTGCATTTTTGTCACCAAGCACAATCTGATGCAAATGTGTTCAAGTCTTCATCATACTTACACGAATTCCAAAGAAAATTGTTAAAGAACTGACCACAGCAGCAACGTTGTATTTTTGTCACCCAAGACAATCTGATGCAACTAGGTTCGTGTTAGTATCATGCGACGAGCATGAATGGTTCGGTAGCGGAAGGCCGCGGTTGCGCGTACGCAGGTAACCGCGCGCGCTGGCCCGGTGCCAACCTCACGATATCGAGTGGACACTTGCATCAGCCAACACGTGCGACGTGTAATAAAATATTCTATTTTCTAACGTATTTTGTTTACGAAAGTTATATTTACACATTGCATGCATGATTGAATGATATGAAATGAACTTATATGACTTAAGATTATCTAGGTTGGTATTGGTACGTTAGTATTTTATGATCCATGGTATTGGTTAGATTGCATACCTACGAGTATATAGTTAGGACGGGGTATTTAAGATTTATCAATATTTTTTAAACTGATTAGAGTAATTAAAAAAAACTAGAAACTTCTAGACTTTACTTTTTACATTTCACAAAGTAGCACTTTACATACACAAACATTGGGAATCCAAAAATGATCTAGCTAATGATATTACCTAAAATACATCTAGTATGGATTATATTTACTATATAACTCTATATATTAATGTTAGGAGTATAAATAAACGTAAGTACAAGTGAAAGTGTGTCTGCGTTTTTTTTTTTGAGACAAAATTTACCGATACACCTATGTAGTAGGTAATATCGACTATGACGACCGTTTTTCCATCTAAATCGTATATACATTAATAAAATCGTATTATATTACAAAATACTTTATCGAACGACATACAATGTTTTATTACATAAGCCTTGTAATACAAAGTTCAATATGTTGAACACAGTTGAGTTCCTCAAATCAGCATTTTTAGTGTGTATTTTATTTAATGTCTCGTATAGTCTACATTAGTAATACTTTTTGCGTAGTTTACTAGTATACATTGTTGACGATAAAGCAAATATTATCTAAATTGGAAGCAACCAGATATATTTAATGAAGCGGCCTTCAGTATTAATTTATATAAGTAAATCAAAATGTGCTGCCCTGGGGATGAATGTGAAAATGACAAATCAGAATAAAGCTCAATTGTCTTTTGGCGCTATTAGCAACCTTAGCCCTGTTACAAAATTAAAATATGACGTGTTTATGACGAACTTTATAGCTTAACACCTAGACACTAGAACTTAGACCACAACACACTAGCTAAACACCTCACCGGATTTGTCGTTTTGATGGGATCCCGATTGGCGATGTGATTTGGACCTTCGATCAACAGTTACCGATTGGTATATTTGGTATTGCCGATCGAAGGCCTAGCCTAGAGAGACCGCTCTACTTGCTCTACCCGTGGCCTACCTATAAGAGTATTTAATATTTCTTCCCTTTTCCGGATGCTCTCTAACAAATGTTTAAAGAGCACTTGTGCAAATTTTCGCTTATTGCCCCTTTGGGTCGTATTGTTCAACTAGTTAATCTTGGCGTTTAGTTAGATTATTGTTTATTTGTATTTACTTTACTTACCAACGATATTTATGTCAATGTTATGTCAGGGCAAGCTGGTCAGAGAGCATAATCTGATACATAATTATGGCAAATGCTGGACGTATATGGCATACGAAATGTCAAAGACATGTTTTAGCATTCTGTGTTCTTGATACACAATTAGAATACGGCATTATAAATACATCGACATATTAAGTAACTTTACTGGCCCAAGCCTCCTATTTCACCTTCTTAAGCATGAATTTTCCTTGTTATCTTGTAACAAGTAAGTAATACCAATAAGTATTTAATTCCCTTTTATTTGTGGTCGGTTAATAATAAATAAATCTAGATAAAAATGTCACACCAGTGTTCCTTTTGCCCTTGCATTAAAAAAATGCGCAAATGTAATCACAACCATCCAAACTTTATTGGTTTAAACTAGATAACTGGTTAAGTATATACAATAATGTAGGTATATAACGTTGGACATCACGCGACATTTGACCTGAGATTGGTGAAGGAAGAGTGCGTTGTCATAAGTATGCTCCAATTACATCCGGATCGGACCCGTTATAAGATATAAAGGGCACTTCAATGCAACATTATGACCAAAGGTTCATCTTATTATACTAGTTAGTATTATTGTATACAGGTGGATTCAATAACACAATTAATTATCTTAAGTTTTTTAATTCTTGGTTTATTGATTTCTTTGATAAGTTAACAAGGAAATACTTTAAACGGATTAACTATATGGTTTAATTTGTCATCGAATAATTAATTTATTCTTTGTCATTTTTACTTAACTATACGATAAAAATCATACGGCAATGTATTTCCTTCCTTTACCACGCTTTTCCTATAAATCGGAATAGGAATGTGTGATAGGAATGAAGTCGCGAGTTCTTGCGATGTTTCTACAATGCGACCTTACATTGCAGTTTTCTGTTGTGATACTAAGTATTGTTTTAATTAAGTTCGTTTTTCCACAAAATCTAATTTGACCAGATAGATAAGTTTAATTTTAAAGAAAATGTTTTATACTCAATAACTAGACATAATTAGTGTAGTATACTTACCTATTTTATTTAATCATTAAGAACTTGAGCTCTAGTTTATTATACTGCTAACAATAAAACCTGCTTGCTTTGTACATTTCGCAAAGTTCAACTTATTATCTGAGACAAAGTGACTTCAACCTCAATTTATCTTAACTTATTATTTACGTCTGTATTAGTTTCAGTGAAACTGCATTTTACTGCTCGGGAAATATATATAGTTCACAGAATTAGGAATACTCTATGGTAAGCATAGACTATGAATGGTAAGCATAGAGTATCCCTAATTCTGTGATATAGTTATAATCATCTTGCTCTAACATTTATATTCAACATGATTCATAAATGAGTATACTCGTAGTACCAATAGTACTTGTTTTACTAAATATAAGTACTTACAAGAATTTCCCTTGGAATTTTCAAAAAGCCAAGGGAGAGTTTCATCTGTCTGTGGGGAGTTCGACTAACTAATAATCCAGATGCTTATAAACAAATGGAATATAATAAACTGGCGGTCAACCACTCAACCTAATACAGAACTTAATAACAATTAGGAAAATCCATATTCATACAAACTTATTAAAAAATCACTGCATTGAAAGTAAAATGAGGAAACCTTTGTTTGTGGTAAAATGTCCAAAAAAACAACTGATTTTCTCGTGGTGTGTCACATGTACGAGACATATGTATATTTATGTACAGACGTCATAAGTTAGAACATAATACACAAAAAAATATTATTATTCAGAGACAAGTGAATATAATACGATTATCATAATAATATATTGTTTAAAATACTTGGAAATAAAATTCGTATCAACAATGCGATTAGTTCGGTTTGCTCTTTTAACTCAATAAACATTTCCATTTTACTGATAACAATGTATCTTATTTTTTAAGTTTCGTTTAAGTATTTATTGTCCAGTCACCATTGTTATTATAAAACCAAGTAAATAAACGTATTCAAACTTTTCTATGACTAAAACCTAAAAGTTTTTAGATTACAATCTAACACAGGATTCTCTTTAGTCTCCTTTATAAATTTATAGTTTAGGAACATTAAAGTCACACCTATTAGTCAATAAGGATATTGGGCAAAACGTCCCAAGTGCTGTAGCACTTCGTGTGATACATCATTCGATAGGTATCGTTAAGAAGAACAAATGACTCTACGGGAGTGAAGCCGAATTCCCCGGCAGAAAAAAGTTACAGCCATTTAAAAAAAAATATGCCTACTTTATGCAAGGAGTTCCAAGTGCTGTAGCACTTAGTGTGGTATATCATTCGATAGGTATCGTTAAGAGAAACAAATGAGTCTACGGGAGTGAAGCCGAATTCCCCGGCAGAAAAAAGTTACAGCCATTTAAAAAAAATTATATGGCTACTTTATGCAAGGAGTTCTAAGTGCTGTATCACTTAGTGTGATACATCATTCGATAGGTATCGTTAAGAAGAACAAATGACTCTACGGGAGTGAAGCCGAATTCCCCGGCAGAAAAAAGTTACAGCCATTTAAAAAAAATATGCCTACTTTATGCAAGGAGTTCCAAGTGCTGTAGCACTTAGTGTGGTATATCATTCGATAGGTATCGTTAAGAGAAACAAATGAGTCTACGGGAGTGAAGCCGAATTCCCCGGCAGAAAAAAGTTACAGCCATTTAAAAAAAATTATATGGCTACTTTATGCAAGGAGTTCTAAGTGCTGTAGCACTTAGTGTGATACATCATTCGATAGCTATCGTTAAGAGGAACAAATGACTCTACGGGAGTGACGCCGAATTCCCCGGCAGAAAAAAGTTACAGCCATTTAAAAAAATGTATATGGCTACTTTATGCAAGGAGTTCTAAGTGCTGTAGCACTTAGTGTGATACATCATTCGATAGCTATCGTTAAGAGGAACAAATGACTCTACGGGAGTGAAGCCGAATTCCCCGGCAGAAAAAAATTACAGCCATTTAAAAAAAAAATGGCTACTTTATGCAAGGAGTTCTAAGTGCTGTAGCACTTAGTGTGATACATCATTCGATAGCTATCGTTAAGAGAAACAAATGATTCTTCGGGAGTGAAGCCGAATCCCCCGGCAGAAATAAGTTACAGCCATTTAAAAAAAATCTCGGTTGTGTATATATATATATATTTTTTAAATGGCCGTAACTTTTTTCTGCCGAGGAATTCGGCTTCACTCCCGTAGAGTGATTTGTTCCTCTTAACGATACCTATCGAATGATATACCACACTAAGTGCTACAGCACTTGGAACTCCTTGCATAAAGTAGGCATTTTTTTTTTAAGTGGCTGTTACTTTTTTCTGCCGGGTAATTCGGCTTCACTCCCGAAGAATCATTTGTTCCTCTTAACGATAGCTATCGAATGATGTATCACACGAAGTGCTACAGCACTTGGGACACACTCCATACAAATCTACCCATTGTCCTTTCATTCCGTAAGTACTTAGATCAGTAAGTACTTAGATAAGTAAAACCAGTGGACACAGTATGCCTCCGCCAAGAAATCCAGTGTTGTATCTTGCTTTACTCAAAGCAAATTATGGCTTTCGACCCCGTGTCTTCGTTGTAGATAAAGCATAGGTAGGTAGGTAAGAATCAACTTTTTCCAGAATCTGCAATCAGTTGATTACGTTAGTTTAAATTACTAAGAAATTAACAACGGGAAAAAACAATTAAAATGTTATCTATGATGTAAAAGTAAACAAAAACTTTTTCGCTTGTCACTCAATTATAACTAATTTTTTTAACGCATTTATTGGGTTTTTCTTTTCGATAAACACAACTCTTGTTTTTTCCTTAAAAACAACCTTTTTATACTTAAATGTAATTTACGTAGATTACCATCTAAAAAGTATTTGCAAAATCATTTCTGAAAAATTCAAGTCTACAAGCCCACAAGGAAGCTTTACATGAAAGTGTTTAAAATCAATTCAAACTTGCTAAGTATTATTTTTAATTTTACTTCATTATTGGCAGCGTTCATTTCTTTAAACATGATAATCTCAAGAACGTCTTATCCAAT
Organism: Timandra comae; assembly: GCA_958496195.1. NCBI lineage: Eukaryota > Metazoa > Arthropoda > Insecta > Lepidoptera > Geometridae > Timandra > Timandra comae. The sequence continues at coordinate 3,975,156 of OY292355.1, read as the reverse complement.
TTCATTTATTATGCGACTATCTAACAGTAATGATTAACACAGGTAAAATAGCTAAACATAGCTTTTAATACTTTGAAAAATAAAAGTGACTTTAATATTGTTTGTTCGAGAATTACGCACGCACCTTTTTTAACTTAAGTTGTAAATAGTCTAGGCATTACAGTTTTTATTGCCAGGCAAAAACCTTTTCACAGTCACATAGATACAAATGCTTATATACTAGTTTCTTAGTCAACTATAAAAACTATAAATGGCTGTGTTCAGTCATTTGTGAATAAAGTAAGTGGGCGGTATATTGATTAACTATTTTTGGAAACTAATTTATTTTATTACAGAAAATTGCCCACCATTATCGTAAGTACTACAGATTTTACATAAAGTGAATATTGTCCTTCAAATAATAATATTAAGGTTTTGTCTAAGTACATTTCGGTACAGACAAATGAGAATGGGGTGGAAGTAGGGAATCGGGTTTCAGATTATAATCATCATCATCACCAACAGCCTGTATTAGTCCACTGCTGGACATAGGCCTCTCCCAATGGAGATTATAATACTTTACGAGAGTAAATTTCGTCTTAGGTATGTAGTTTTATTTCAATGTGTAATGTTCAGTAAAATCAACTAGTAAAATAGCCAAAAGCTCTTGAAATAAGTGAACTTTCAAAATATGTATTATACTCTCATGGAAAATCTAACAATACATACTTATCTATACCTTAAGAAATATACTTAACTATAAGTACTTCCAATAGAATGTAATAAATAACTGAGTATTGATAAAAATATGTAACTACTTATATGAAATTAAGTACTTTTCCTATGTTTATGATAACGTGAAAAAAATATTTTTGTTTGTTCCGTTTTCCTACTAACGCATGTACGTCATACTTTTCCTATATTCAATATACATTTTTTTATGCAATGGAATAAAACGCCCGAATTTAAGATAAGGGTAATAACAAATTTATTGATACTAGAACTACGTCATCCAATTGGGACCCGCCCATAATGCGTAATTCTTATCAAACTATAGAAATTACGAGCAAATTTAATGAATAATAATAATATTTATGTCATAATAATGTTAAAAACAAATACTATATTTATGTTATTGTTAATGGCTGTTTTGGACTTTTATTTGCACAAATACTTCGCAGTATTTTAAAGCTTTACGATACAACTGCTCTAAGATGTATTGATTATGCTTATAATAACTTATTGAAAATACGTCAGCAATACGTGTTTTCGATTCATTATTTCTACCTATCATAACACCAACAATATTCAAATATTTTTTAAGTAATTTCTATAACGTGTTGCATCAGACATTGCGTTAGAAAATATAAAAAATAAATATCAACAAAATAAAACGTAATTTATTTGAAATCAGCAAAATATTTTACATCAGAAATATTATTTAAAGTAGGTATCTTATTTATTTCTATTACTTAAAAATATTCATTTTTTAAGGAAAATTTAAAAAATAATTACGAGGATACTTTTAGAAACAGTAGTAAGTACATATGAAAAGATATACATATTAGACATATCGATGTAATTAAGTACCATACTTTTTCATAACTTTCCAATTGATAATAGATATTTTTTATGGTATTAATATATACCTATGTAGAATCTGTCACTTATGTATAACTTTGCAGTTAAACTTTTTATGACATAAATATTACTTTTTTTATGTAGATTTTAAGTAATCGAAACACTTTAAAAATAAGTTGGCTTTTGAATAATTAGAAATATTTTTATTACGCTTAACCAACTATTAATTATTCTGTAGCCTAACATAACACGAGCTTTCGGTGCTGACAGTACTAAATACAAATATGTGGAGATAAGCTTTCTTAAGTACTTATTTAATTGTTAAGGATACTAAAAGTAGAAACTTTTAACATAGACTTGTGTATTTTACATGTTATACACTTACAAAGATATAACTTTTGATAAGTGTACGCCGGCCCTTTGAATATAAAACATCTCTACCAACCTCATTACGAACCTTGGTAAAGAAACCCTTCTTATCATTCGTATCATAATATTATCCTAATTATAAAAGAGTGAGTAATAAATGCCACCAATAAATATATTGATAAGTTGCTGACGCGCGTTCTACTCGACTTGTTTTGGTTAAACCTCGCCCGATGTGCGCTGGTTCGTTAACCGACCGAACTATCATCTATCCAGTAAAAATACCATTTGAATCTCAAACAATTATTTTCTCAACTTTTTTGTCTTAATAAAAAATATTCACTAATAGATTTAATGTCTATACAAATTACTGGTCATAACTAACTGACAGATTCAACAGGGCAGAGCATATTGGGTATGAACTGTGAATATTAATATTTGCAAGCGGGTTCTTTTATAATGAAAAAAAAACTAATGGACCTATGAAATAGGTCTATTGAAATTAAGTTCAGACAAATGTTTCTTGTGACCAAATATATGATACTTTATATTTTAATTAGTAGCGTCCCGCGGTTTCACCCGCGTAGTTCAAGTTCCTGTGGGAATACGGGCATAAAATATGCCTATGTCACGCACTGATATATAGCTTTCCATTAGTGAAAGATTTTTTGAAAACGGTTCATTAGGTTCGAAGCCTATTCGTTACAAACAAACTAACTATCATATCTTTATTACAGTGAAACCTGGTTAAGTGAGACTCCAAGGGACCTGCAATGTCGTTGCACTTATAGAGGTATTCCACTTACCCAGTGTTTCAGATATACAGGTATAAATTAATATCTGTCTCATTTACAGAGGGTTCCATTGATAGAAGTGATATACGATAAGTGATATAGTGGGTAGGATTAGAATGAGTAAACAAACAAAACGATATTATCTCAGTTACAGAGGTTTATACGTATAAAATTCACACATACTGTCTTAGTTATAGAGGTAACTATGATGATAAATCGAAAGAATAAATCCCAGATATAGAGGTTACCTCATCCCACTAACAGAGGTAATTTAGTGCCAAAGTGTTGGGACTTTAGCATGAGTTCCAGTTATGGAGGTTTCTCACTTATCCAGGTCCCACTTAACCAAGTTTCACTGTATAATATTAGTGTAGATATAAAAGAAAAACAGGAAAAACGCAGTTAAAACTGCGATAGATAATTAGCAATTAAATAAAAGCGGCCTACGAAGCGGTAAACTAGTAAAAAATAGTTAAGATATCAAGAAACTTGTTTGATAATATTCCCAAGTGAGGTCCAGATATTTAAACTAAACTGATGTGTTAAAATTATCTTGTGATGCGGAATGCGAATATCTAATCATGTCTACGTACGTTTAACCTTATTAACATAACTGGTTTTATTATTAGTGGTATAGTAAAACATTCTAATTAATTAAGTTGAGCCACTCAGATTTTTTTTAATACTTATAAAATTTAAAGAAATATTTAGTACTTATCTGTCTATGGAATATGGATACGAATTTGAAAATTCATTCAGACCCGCTGCCACGTGGCTGTATTTTATTTATCTTTTCAGTAATAATGCGAGTACAAAGATTTTGGTCATCTAATGCTTTAATTTATCAACCTCAAGAATAATATTTACAATTATGCCTTACTTGAACTTTATTTTGTCCATTAATTGAGAGGGGACTCTCCTAACACAAGTAAATAATACTTAAAAGAAGAGTTCCCACACAACTTTGTATATTTTTATGTGTGTTTTTTACAATAAATATTTTTGATTTTTTGATTTGATTTTTTGATTAATATCCCGAAATAACATGAATAATGAATATTAATTTGTTAATTGTTTTTAAACTTAAATGCTAATTAAATCTTTTTTTCTGTCTGATCTTATTCACACAGATAAAAACACTGACCCTATGAATTGAAAACACCGTTTATTTAATAATGTAAAAGCATCGGATAGGAAAGGATTTTAGGACATTTCAAAAGTCAAATGGAGGGACACCGTTTGTTACTTACTACGACAACTTTATACTAACACTAGCGACGCCCCGCGGTTTCACCCACGTAGTTCCCGTTCCCGTGGGAATATGGGGATAAAATACTAAAAACCTTCCCACTGAATCACTCTATCTATTAAAACAAACGGCATCAAAATCCGTTGCGTAGTTTTAAAGATCTAAGCATACATGGGGACAGAGAAAGCGACTTTGTTTTATACCATGTTAGTGATTATGTTACAAAAAATAAACTATTCAAATAATGTACAATTTATAGAAGGATCTTCTTATAAAACTATTGACCAGATGGATTGTTAAATATACCAAGGAAACTCCAAAACGTTGAGGTGCAAAACTTGACAATCAGCTTTTTGTAAGTACTTAAGAGTATTTTATAAATTTTCATTTTAGTGATAAGATTAACGCACGTTGTGCAATATCAATATAAAGCTTCTTTTTATATTTATCATTAAAACTGTTTCTTTTTATTTATTTTCAATTAGGGTACAGATAAAATAAAATTAATTTTGTTATCGCTAACTTCCCAGACTGTAGGGCCCATTTTGACGCAAGTTTCAAATTTCAAAGCTAATTTATGAGGAGTAACACAGGCTTTTTATTCCGAAATTTCTACAGTAATAAAGCGGTCATATACACACAGTACGAATATGAATAAGTACATTCTTTATATTTTTATGATGACATAGTACCTACGTTATACTTATGAATGGATGTGACCTACCTAAATGAGATCAATCTCATTACCACGACATTTGATAATGACATTGACTTTTCATCGTTTATCTTCTGTTATTAAGCGCGCCCCACGGTCTCACTCGCGGTTTATTTATTCCATCGAAAATTAGATGTTAACCAAAAGAAAATGTCTACAAAGTTACTAAATAATAATATGTGGATTTAAACGAACAAACGGCTTTGTCCCAAATAGATAGGACTCTTACTTCCTACTATAAATCGAGTTTTTGTAACTTATAAAACTCTTAATGCTCCTCTCTTTACTGATTCTTCCTAAGTAATATTACATATGTAAAAGTTTGTAGGTTTGGATTTTGTTACTTTACACAGGATTTTTTTTATTTTATCACTTTGATTAATTATGAATTTACATATCATTCTCATTCAAATGCATTGGAAAAAAAATCCAATTCTTTTTAAAACTAAGGGTTTTTCCTATCATCCAATTAGTAGATAGGGAAAACCATAACCGTATCATATTTACATAGGTATACATACTTAATTCTCAGTAGCTGTAAACAAAACAATGATTGTTGAAAAAACGTAAGTACAAGATAAGACTTTTATGAGATGAGATTTAACCATAATTATGTAATTATTGAAAATAAGTAACAATTATAAAGCTAATAGAAAAACAAGGAAATATTTTTTTTTTATAGTAAATCTATTGAGGAAAAATAAAAGAAGCGTATGTTTTAATTAATGGATGTTAGAAAAGAAGGTGTGCGTAGCGGGCGCGGCGCGGGCGGCGGCGGCTGCCCAAACGCGCGAGTTCGGCACAAGCCAAGCAAGATAACAGCTACGTTACATCAGATTGCGGCGCGTGCCTAAGCCGCGCTATAAAACCGGCCGCGCGCACACTCACAACTCATTCACAAATACGAACTCGTCAATGACATACATATTTTAGTTTGTGGCAATGATCTACGTTTTCGTGAATATCCTTAAAATAGTGAAAGATAAACTGAAATACAACGAACAACTGTGGCATAGTGACAATTGGTGTGACGGTCATTCCCCAATATTCGAGCATCAGCAGAGATAACGGGTCCTTCAGATCGAGTGCAACGATTATAAGGTAAATATTATTTGTTAGTGTTACTTGTCATCATTACGTCTGTAATTAATTTGTTTATTATTAAATTACAATTATTTATTATGCCTACGAGGCTCCGATACGAGCGCCAATAAACAATATGGACCGACATTTAACTGGTACTTCTAGACTTAAATAAATTGAATATCTGCTTTATTAATGCACCTAATTGTTTTTATAATTCAATTTTTATAATATTATTATTATACAATTTTTATAATGTCGTGAACAATCTTGAACTTTCCGTTTACGTCAAAGAAAAGACTGATAAAAGTCACCTCATAGTTAATTGTAACAAGTGACTTGATAAATGATATTTACATTAAAGTTTTCGGGGGTCAACGAGTAACCGATAACACCGCAAGTTATTAAGTTTGGCGAATACAATAGCTTTGTGAGATAGTGGCAAATACTTGCGGAGTATGATATGTGCTGTCGACTCGTAAGCCGATACAAGTTACCGGTACCTGTCCGTTGCAAGTGACGGTTCACACTTCAGTGATCATGAACAGGGCTGGCATACTAGGTTACTAAATATATATAGATAGAGTATAAAAGGTATACAACCTACACAGGCGGTTCAACTTAGGTATACTAGACTCTTGATGCAATTAAATCGAATATTAAACAATCTAGAATATTAAACTTAACTTGAATAAGATTTTAATACAGCTTTTATCTTCTTTACAGAAAAAGCTACAACTGATCAATCAGTGATCTGAGGAAGCAAATAAGTGACGTTTGGAAGAAGAAAAACGTTGAAAACGAAGAGAATAATAAAGGAAGCAATGGCTAAAGTACAGAGTCCCCCTGAGATGAGCCTGTCGGCGCCTATTCCTGTGAACCAGGATAAGGGAGATATAGACTTGGTGGCGCTGACGATGGCCGCGCTGCGGTTCGTGAACCCGTGGTCGGTGGAGAGCAAGTCGAGCCAGTGGCAGCAGCGCATAGAGCCGGGCACGCCTGAAGCCAAGGACCGGTGCATCACCCTCGCGGAAGTCTCGCTGCACGACACCGTCGACGACTGCTGGGTCGTCATCTATGATCGCGTCTACGATATCACCACCTTCTTTGATGAGGTCAGTTGACACTTATGTTTATTAACGTGAATACTACACATTGAAATAAAACTACTGGAAACGGATTTAATTTTAATTTAAAGCGCGAACTTAAATAATTTAAAGTTTTATTTTAATATTTATCTTTATCTGCATTTTCTAATTTAGACCGCTCAAAGACTTAGTACAAAACTTTAATAATATACTTTCATAAATAATAACAATATAACTAACATACGTTCCTCTTTGTTACAGCACCCCGGTGGAGCAGACATAATGCTAGAATACGCCGGTCGAGACGCGAGCACTGCCTTCAGGAGCTCCGGCCACTCGCGTATGGCGAACAAAGCCTTAGAGAGGTTCCTGGTCGGCGAGCTACCCATGCAGGAACGCATGTACCGAAGGCCCGGTGGAATCCGCCTTAGTGACATTCCAGAATAAACACAGTGATAGAACATACAAAGTAAAAAATAATTAGATATTCGCCAGTAAATCTTGTATCTAACATCAGTTTGTTAACCTCGCTGTTAGTAATGTCAGGAGCGTCGATAAGACCCCTCGTTTATGTACTTAACTAGTGCCAAGTGGAATGTGCACGCCCGGTACGGCGATACATTACTACTATTAATGTTATTTATATTACTTTAAAGTTTTTAATATTAACTACTTGCATTTACATTAAGTAATTAGTTCATAGTTTTAAGTATTTATATATTTCAGTATTATATATTGTGTATTTTGTTAAACTTTTAAGACGTTAAACTGTAGTTCCTAGTCGTCTTTGAAGATGTTAATTTTAACTATTTTTATTGAATAAAACTTTTTTATGTAAAACTTATTTGATGATTTCATTTTCATGTGTCATATCTCCTAAAGTTATCTGGCGAACTTGTTAACCTTTAGTAAATTTCGTTATCATTTCAAATAACTGCACGTCATTGGTGCGTGTGTGATTATAAGGACAGTTAATTAATAAGATTGAGATTTGTTACATTTTTATTTATAAAACATATAAATTAATCAGTCGAGTCAATTAATTAAAATATCATAATTTCCGTAATTGAAATTAATAGTTTATCAAAACACAGGTCTTACAACAGTTTCAATTTCTCTATAGAAATAGTTTAGTAGATATTCAAAAGTTAGTTTTAATAGAAACTTTTGACAAGTTAGGAATAAATAAGGGTAAAACACAATTACTGAAACCCGTCTATGATATCGATTAAATGCAGTATCGCAATGACTAGATTCAGTACTTTTTCATATAAGTATTTAAGACTTGTGTTTTTACTAACTTTAAACTACACTACTAATAAACAAAAAGAACTAAATACATAATAACAAACTAACTAAACAAATAAATACATAAAAAATCTTAACTCTAAGTCGGTGGTAACAAATTATTCACAATACCTTTCGTCTTCTCAGATATTCATTGATTACATTTTGTGTTAACTGAAATAAACAGAATAACAATATTAAGATCTTTCCTAAGATGAAAGAAGTAATACAATTGTCAGGGAAAAATAACTCTTATTACGAGTGTGCAAGACATATTTTAATCAGACTACAAAAAATAAGTTTAGGATATATCCTCAAACGAATTAAATACTTAAAGGTTTAAACATTGAAATCGTCAGAATCTGTTATTTAATTAATATCGCGCGCCCTTCGTCAATGTTACATTAAAGAGAAAGAAAAAAATATAAACAAAGATTGACACACGATAACACATCATATCAATTGTAATTCAGTAGTTTTCAGTACTGCGAATCCGCATCGCAACTATTCGCAGTTTTATGTTTTGGTCCTTAATGAAACCAATATAATTTCTCGCAGTGATTTTCATTCAAAATCATTGAGCATCAAAATGACATCACCAGTCACTCTGTGGATCACTGGCTCTTTGGTAAAATAGCTTTATAATTGAAATTACAAGATAAAATTTTAGGTATGTAGGTAATCTAGAAACTTCCATGGAACCAGCAGAAACGATAAATCTGCTTATGTCCACGTACCTATTGTACATTTAGTAAGATTAGAGCCATTTTATACGGGTTATGATTTTAGTCGAATTTAGTTTGACGAATCCCTCGACTAGTTTGGGCCAGACACATAAGTATAGTAAGTAGTTTTATAATAGTAAAGTATGTATATAGTGGAATACTCACTATTTCATATAACATTTTGTTAACGATATTTAAGTACTTATTCAAACTAATTCTGCGGTGTAATTCCTCCTATAGTTGTATAACAGTAAGTAGAATACTCACAATTTCTTATAGTTGAACATGTTGTGCGTGATGTTGAAGTACCGGAGGTAGACGAGCAGCGCCAGCGTCATGAGTATGGCGGTGAGCTGCAGCGTGCGCTCGGTGGGCGCGCCGCACTTGGACACGCCCACCTCCGACACCGACACCGACACCTGGCAGTACGATACCATCAGCAGTAGCTAGCGGGGGCGGACCGCCCCGTCACCCACGTAGGGGTGACACCCGAGCTCGACTATGAGCATTATCAGTTAAAGAAGGACCAAAAATCCGCCGCTAATAAAATAACTGAGATTCCTACTTGCCTAGTAGTAGATTTTCTTAGGCGAGATTTCTACGGCACACACCGCCCCTATAATTTTTTTAGGGGTGACACCTATACAAAATCCGCCCTAGGTGCCACCCCTGCTAGCTACGCCTCTGAATATACATTACAGTACAGAGTTGTATACATAGTTTCGTGTTGGCAATGGGGTATACAGCGGGGCGCCTAGTACCTCAATAAATATACCTAAATAACTAACAGCGCGGTTTTACCAGCGTAATTCCCGCTCCCGTGAGAATGCGGTGATAAAAATATGTTAAAAACTTAAAAAAAAACGCATTAAAATCGTAGTTTCACAGATCTAAGCTTGTTTTATACTATACAATATGTTATACCTACAAAGTGTCAGTAGGTCTTGTATAATAAAGTCTATCATCAATGGAGCTTCTGATTTCATTTGACTTTTGTTTAATGTATTTGCGATCACCCCTATCAGCGGATTCGTATATTCCCACTTCTCGCGGACCGTAGTCCATTTAATTCAAACGCCTACCGGTTGTTGAAATACAGACAGTGTATTGCTAGTAAATAAAGATTTATCTGTAAAATTTAAAATTATAGTCTTACCAAATAATACTTCGGATCCAGTCTATTTCTCCAAGAAAACGAAGGCACTGTGTATTCAATGAATTCCAACTTGTGTTCGTGTGTCGGCACGAAGCTGTGTCGTACGACGCAACTGTGATGTGTATGACCTCCGAACGCCGCACGAGGAAACAAACTTTCCACCAAATACTCGGTGGACTCTTTCGATAGACAATCCCATCTCTCTTCGAATAGATTATTGCGTTCAGGTAAAGGTGCCGCGTCTGCATCTGTGCATACACTGTCGGACGCTCTGTATAATGGATAATGCTAAAAAAAAATGGGTGTATATTTTGTGGATTGGCCTAAAACTTATAGTGCAGTTTTAATTTATATCAAACAAGCGGCGCCCCGCGGTTTCACCCGCGTAGTTCCCGTTCCCGTAGGAATATGGGGATAAAATTATGCTAAAAAACCTTCCCACTGTATCACTCTATCTATTAAAACAAACGGCATCAAAATCCGTTGAGTAGTTTTAAAGATCTAAGCGATGTCCCTATGTATATAGGGACATCGGGACATGGGGACATAGGGACAGAGAAAGCGACTTTGTTTTATACTATGTAGTGATTAGTATGGAGACTTCTTTCGGTATTTTTCACTATTCATTATAGTTGGATCTACCATGCCTACTATAAAAATTGACCCTTTGTATTGTGTACCTGCATTATAATAGGTCTGCTGTAGGTATCGAGTCTAGTGTTTCCTTTACATAGGTGTGAGCCACTGGTACATTTCAGTATATCTGTAAGATTATAAATACATTTAATTTATTATTTTAATTGGTATTTTAAACGCTGGATTGGATCACTTTATTGTTTTTAATAGTTTCAACAACAGCAACATCTACAGATAGATACAAAGTAAAAATTGGTTAAACAATAAAAAAAAACAAGACGAAATCTGGATTTTCATGTAACAATTTATTCATAACAAGTTTTTTTGTACCTGATATTTTATTGATTTCCGTCACAGCACGCGAACATAGCGCGCAGCCATCTCCCTCCATCGCCATAGAGTTGACAAGGACAAAATGATTCCCTCTAATAGTGACTAGCTTCACCGGTGGTGCATCAAATGTCTTCTCAAATCGATCGGCCAAGTGAGGAGTGATTCTACAAACAACCTGACAAACTGTTTATTTATTCTGATAAATAATTTAAACTACAGATACATTAATTAATTATTAAACTTTACTTATAATTTATTCTACTTGCTTGATATATTTTTTATTGAAAAATTTGATAGAAACTAATTAACCTTTACTCATTATTTTTTCTACTTGTTTGGCTAGATTATAATTATATTCAACTACATTTTTTAAGTAAACAAAACATATTTTCTGAAGTCTATGTAAAACAAAACTAAATAATATGACCAATTAAACATTAATAAAGTAGATACAGAATTAAAGTAAATAGTGATTAATTTTTACTTATTTATTTACCTATTCATTGTTTTATCTAAGAGTCCGGCTGATCTCATTTTCCATTTCAATTTATTACTTTGAAAATAAAATTAAATAATTCACTTTATAATAGAAGTAAGAATAAATTAAAACACAAAAATAAAAAATAACTAAAATATAATATTACCTGTAATGAAATCCTATATCATGGTTCCCCACTACTGCATACAAGGAGGTACCATCGGGGACCTTAAACAGTTCACGGAATGTTTGAACATACTCATTGAACTCTTGCTCAGTGGCCCACTGGCCTTCATCAAATAAATCACCTGAAATTGATTACATAAAATATGAATATTACAGTGCTATATTTATAATATGTTAAGGGCAGAATTACAACAAAATGTGTCATACAATTTTGGTCACCAAGTCACAGATTATTTTAGATAGATTTCAATGAAATATGTTATGCATGATATGATGTGCACCCAGATTTGTTTAAGTAAGTACCTATATCCGAAATTTCTGAGAGAATTAGAATTTATGCATCCATAGTACACAGCTAGTTAATTACTATATTTAGTTAGAAATAATGTACCATACCTAGAATAAAGACAACTTCTGGTCTATGTAAAGTCATTGCTGTTTGAAAGGCTCTATACATCTGCCACTCCCTACACCACTTGTCCAACCAATGGCCACTCCTCTTGCCGAGCAGGTGAGGGTCAGCTAGCACCATCGCACTAACTGGTTCCAAACTAGACTTGTACTCATTCTTTAAGGTTGGCCATACACACTGAAATAATACAAACACAATTTCTAGGAATTTTCTTGATTTTCGTATTAAAAAATGCTTTAATGAAAATAAAATAGTGACCTTAGTCTAGAATATATGAATAATATATATATATAGGAATGAATAAATATTATGAATATTTTATTTCTAAATATGAAGGAAGCATGGAAATATTTTGGTGTTTTTTGTATACTTAAATAGGTATGCACAATATTTATAAATGTTAAAAATTTAAGAAAGAAAAAGATACTAACCTGCACCTGCGTCACGTAATATATGAGATATTGGCAATAAATAAATATACAAACGAGACCTAACAAAAATCGAAAAACAACATTTATGAATAGTTTACGCCGGCACGACCTTAATCTAATTAGCATTCTTTTATTTGTTAGATAACTTCTTGTTTATAGAAATAGTATCGTTGAAAGCTAATCATAGAACTTATGTATATAAGAGGATAAAAATTACAATCTTTAGTCGAAATTATTTATATTCTTTCAAAATCGCTTGCGTTTTTGTAAACAAACAAAATGCAATGCATGATTTTGACAGCTTTTTGACATAATTTTTAGCTCTGACTGATGGTAATGCTGACAATGACATTGACACATACTTACCCAAATAATTGCAGTCAGTTAGTGTCACTGTCACTGAAATCAGCTGAGCGTGCAGGCATTGCGGCTGCGGCACAAAAAAGAAAACAATTTACATAAACAAAATTTATCAGCAAAATCCAATTATTAAATAACAATCAATGTGATTACTAACCTGTGTAATTGATCAAAATGTCGATACATTGGAGTTCAGAAATTTCAAAATGGGAGTACCGGGATTTGCAGGCTACTGCTATGTCAGTAGACTTTTCTGGTAATAATGTTCTTCTGGCTGGTCGTAGATGGTTGGCCATAAAGCAGATTAATCAGGAGGTCGAGGCCGGTGATATTGTGAAGAAATATCCTCGACACAGTAAATATGACGCCGCTGGTGCTGAGTGGTGTCAGACTTATCACGGGCAAAGATTGTGTGCTATAGCTGTGAGTACTGTATATTGATAAATATTATTACAAAATAAATAAATACATCCATCACGCAGATAATAATTCAACTAATTTAGTTACTGTTTAACATAATTAGGAAAGCTATATTGTTACAACTCAATGTTACTTGTTACTTGTTACTTGTTGACAGGCTCTTCTCCGCAATTAGACGGCTCAGTTGCGTCCATTTTGCGTGAGGTGGGCGTCTAGTACCAGTTCAATTCTTCCAGGAAGCTGATCAGTCCCCTCAGGTTTCTGGTGACTTCCTGGATTGTGCTGGGCGACCCGAGGTGCAGCCGTCTGTATGTTGCTAGCTGCTCACACTCAAGTAGCATGTGCCTAGCTGTTTCATCCACTTCGAGGCAGGCTCTGCACAGTGGACTATCTGTAATACCTAGGGTATACAGATGTTTATTAAAATGACCATGACCCGTGATTGCCGCCGTTAGCGTACGCAACGTGGGTCTGGACAGTTTTAGTACTTTCCTAGTTAGTTTTGGATTTAGAGTGGGTAATGCTAACTTACTCTGTTTGCAGTCTGGGTTGACATACCACTCTTGTTCATGCATGTCCCGGGTGCGTTTACGCAGCAGGGTTTTGCCGTAGTCCCCAGGGAGAGGAAGTATGGGTTCAGGTCCAAAGACACACATTCCCGATCCCTCCCTGGCCAGCTGGTCCGCTGCGTCGTTGCCCCGTGAGTTGCTGTGACCCTTTATCCACTGTAGGGTGACTGAATTTTTTACACTTACCGAATTTAGTTGTGTATGGCATTCCAGGATCAGTCCCGATCCATAGGTGGTGCTGTTCAGGGCTTGTAAGACAGACATACTGTCTGTGTATATACGTATACCTGTGTTTGTGATCTGCCTGGCAGAAATGGCCAGCGATGCTAGGATGATGCCGACACATTCCGCCTGGAAGATAGTGCTGAGTTTGCCAAGGGGGGCAGAGATATGTATGTTGAGATCCTCGGAGAAAACACCCGCTCCTGACCCTTGGTTTGTTTTGGAACCGTCCGTGTAAATGCTCAGTTCTTTGTGTATTGTTTTCAGGGTAACGTATTCGTCGAGAGCTATCCTGTATTTCTTATCAAAGATGTATTGTTTGGGGATAGTGTCACTCGGCGCCACTGTCAGTGGATAAACCTCAATTGTCTCGCTGAGTATCGTCGTGTGTATCCCCCTGGTGCTGGTCCAGCATTGGTTGATTCGTAGCCTCTGCGCGGTGGCTGCGGCTTCTTGTATTATGAAAAGGTGTAATGGTGGGAGGTTTAAAAGAACTTCCAAGGCTGCAGTGGGAGTGGTTCTCATGCTCCCTGTCATGGCAAGACAAGCTAGTCTTTGTACCTTTTGTAGTTTTGATTTGCCTGTTGTTTGTTTCGCTTTCGGCCACCATACTATGGCTCCGTAGCTCGCAATAGGTCTAATGATGGTGGTGTAAAGCCATGATGTAATCTTGGGCGATAGACCCCATGTTTTACCAATCATTCGTTTGCATTGCCAGAAAGTGATTGTTGCTTTATTGACGGTATTGTCTAGGTGCTGGTTCCAGTTCAGCTTACTGTCAAGAGTGACTCCCAGATATTTGACAGTTTGGGCTGTTCGGAGTTCCGTGCCAAAAAGATTTGGTAGTTTGTGCGGACCCAGAGTCCTCTTGTGAGTGAACATTACTAGTTCCGTCTTAGTTGGGTTCACGCTCAGTTCATATTCTTTGCACCACCTTTCAACTATCTTTAGGGCGTTTTGAGTTACAACTCAATGTTGTAAATAACTATAATCTGGCCAAGTTTTTATTATTGATTTGTTTTGAAGAGGTTTTTGGTCAATAAGATAGTACTATAGCTGCCCCATATTTTACCTGTTGTATTTGACCTTCGTATATTTATGTTCATTATTCATTTCCAGAGTAACCAACGAGTAGATGTGTATGAATGGAGAGGAGGCAATGACCTTGCTCCCCTATGTTCACTCCGAGGACACACAAGAGTAGTCAGCGACACTCACTTCCACAGACAAGACCATAACATCATAGCCACATGTTCCATAGACACATTCACACATTTATGGGATCTTAGAGATTCTAGAAAACCTATTATTTCACTGTGTGCTGTAGGTAAGTATCTCAAAAGCTAGATGCCCTGTTAAAGTATCTGTTAAGCTTTGTAGTCATAGATAATAATTATTCTACTAACATAATTATGAAATAATTTCAGCCGGTGCTTCCCAAGTTCAATGGAACAAAGTAGCTTCTCACATAGTAGCCACAGCACATGATGGTGATATAAAAATTTGGGATTATCGCAAGAACTCCTCTCCCATCCACTACATATCTGCACACTTGTGTAAAATACACGGAGTGGATTGGAGTCCACATCATGAGTACCAGCTAGTCACATCTAGTCATGATGGCAGCATCAAGTACTTTGACATAAATAATGCTAGAAAACCTGAGAATTTGATTATGACTAATTTCCCTGTGTGGAGAGCTATATACACACCGTTTGGCAGCGGGCTGTTGACTATTGGTGTTGGTTGGGGAGGTTTACCAAGGGTTGAACAAGCTGGGGTCATTGGTATTTGGGTAGGAGGGACCCTCACACACAGACTAGTAGGACATACGGACACAGTTCAGACCATGGTGTGGAGACCAAACACATCACCGTCTAACTACCAGCTAGTGACGTGGGGTAGGGACCAGTCATTGAGGGTCTGGACAATGCATCAGTCCCTATTGAAAATGTGCAATCACTACCTACCAGATGATGACAGTGAAGATGATAACGGTGATAGTATGTATTTGTCGTATTTTCTATGCAATCTAAATTGGTTTTGAAAACATTTTTTTATCTATTTTTGAGTAATTTATTTCAGATGTGAGTTATGCATCAACAGCAGGATCTGTGACTGATGTCTCAGTGGGTGACACTAAAGGACAAGATATTGCCATGGTTAGTGATACATTGATAGTTTGAATGAGTGAATGTTTAGATTTATTATTTTTGTATGAGTGAATGTTTGATTGATTATAATTTTCTAATTTTACAGAGTAAATTGTCACTAAAAGCAAACACATCCATTGATGAAGAGTTTGAATCAATTAGGGAGATGGCAAACATTGAAGTGACAAGTATGGATGTGGACACACGCACCTGTCAAATACATTCAGAGCGCAACGGATACATTGCCAATTTGCAAGTCACATTCCCGAGAAATCAAACCATACCAAAGTTCGCATGGCTCTCAGGGACTAATGTAGAGAGTGCAACCACTATTAAAATATTGCAAAACATTAATAAAACTGCTTATCGTAAGAAAAAGTTGGGCCAGAGGTGTTTATTACATTGTTTGAAAACTTTAGCAACTTCCGTTGATGAGGTGAATCAATAACAATTTTTTAAATAAAATTCTAATTTAACCCAATTGCACTATAATTTTTTTTTTCTTTCATCAGATACCGGTGAAATCAAACGAAGATATAGATTCGCTGAAATCAAGTCAAAGGAGTCAGTCAGAAAGCGAAAACGCTGGTGATTCCTGTATTCCGTTTCCTAGAACATGCGGTGCTAAGTGGTGCGGAGTTGGGACTTTGGTTGTGTTCAACCGTCCGACGAACTCGCGGCGGCTGTCTCTGAAGCACGAGGCGGGCACGCCGCGCTCCATGTCTTCCCTCTCGCTCACTCCAGGCCTGTTCGGCTCCAGCTATACGTCTGTCTCACCTCACGCGACTACAACGCCCTCTCCAACAAATAGTTCTGCCTTCCCGCAACTGCATCATAGACATCCGTCGAACTCAATCACTACGTTCTATTTTCAAGATCGATGGGTAAGTTTCAAAATTCAAAGTAAATTATGAACACAAAATAAACTGGAATGTATACTGGCAACGTCGTTTTTTTTGCAGAAAAGTCAAGGTCGTCGAGCGGGCAGCATGAGGCATCGCGGCAGTATATCGAGTTGCGGCTCCCCCAGAGTAGTTCTATATTCCGCGACAAATCTATTTCCCGTCAGTCGGACTTTAGCGGAAAAATTCGTCATAGACCCGGATAATCCCGTCGGTAAATACACTTAATAACGTTTAGATTCAAGATCTTTGACGTGATAAAGTTTACGCACGAAACGAGCTGAGCGTGGATCGAGCAGTAGAGAGCGTTCCTAAGCGTTCAGCTTTCGTTTTGCTAACGTCCGTTAACCGTGCAAAACAAGTGTTTATCTAAAAGACAATTTTAACTATAATTCGATTACAGAAATGTGTGAACACAACGCTCGAGTGTGTGCGGACGAGGGCGCCCGTGACTTAGCACTCTCGTGGAGCCTGGCGGCGCTGTCGGCGGGCGCGCTGGACCTGCGGCCGCGCGCCGACCTGCTGTCGGCCGAGGACACCATGGGCTGGGTCGGACACCCGCTCTGCTGCGGGCTCGTGCAGTCCCTGTACGGCATATCGTATATAACCTGTTCAGTCTAGTCAAATTCTGACATTCCGCCAAATCTGGTTAAACTAACCACCAACCCCAATCAGACATGGAACGAAAGTTCGGTAGTCTCATTTCTTGGCAAAAAGGAAGGTCTCTTTGGGATAGACCTTCTTTCCATTTATTTATCTATGTATTTGGTCCATCTCCCATCAAACCTATAGACTATCCTGCTTTTTAAGTTTAAAGATAATAAAATAGCTTTATTTTTTATATTATTTTATACATATTTACTCATTATTCCAGAATATCTCACTACGCGCAAGCATCGAACCTACAAATGGCTGCAATGTTGACGTGTGCCTTTTCAATATTCAACGACAGTAACACTTCTAGTTCACAATCCACTATCAGCACTTCTAGCTATGTGAGTATATCAGTTAATTTATTTTTATGATATATGACAGACAGTACTTAATCAATGTTATATCAAAATTTTATTATTTAGGGCAACGGTACTTCCCCAAATAGTACCGAAAACCGGTATAGCGAGATCAGTGCCGACGGGTGGACCTTACCGATGGTCATGCGAAGCAATTCGTGTTCGGAAGCCGAGAACTTTTACACCGACTCGTCGTTGTCCAAATCTGAGAAGGCGTCGTCTTGCGTCCTCGACGAGGCCACAGTCCACCTCTACTACTGCTTCAAGAGAGTGTACGCCGACATACTGGACCGGTGGCAGCTGATTTACAAGAAAACTGAGGTAAACTTCTATCGAATTTGTTATATCTAGATTTTTTACCTGATTGCGCTCACAGGTTCCTTTTGAATGCAATCCACCAGAGTTGAACAATACACAAAAACTTTATGAAGAAGCATGCGTACGTAGTACGTAGGATACGTAGCGTGCGTCGCACACATGCGTGACTGTACATACCATGAAGTCACCCGTGCGACGTTGCCGTTCCGCTACACCCGCACACAGACTAGATTTGACAGATAAATGCGGTGGTGCGTGCGGGGGTCACGCACGCGGTTGGAACCATCACCCATCTATTGTGGTCCCGCCACGCATTTCGCCCTACCTCGGCTGGTTATGTGTCATTAGGTTTGATGATGGGAACGACAATTTAAGTCGATATGGCTTTATAATACAACTTGTAGTTTAAACGCGTGTAAGACTAATTCCCCGTCCGTTTCGTGGTGTAGGTGCTGAAGCTGGTGCGCAGCGTGCAGACGGCGGGGCTAGTGGGCCTGGGCGGGCGCGGCGCGCTGCGCTGCGCGCTGTGCGGCGTGCGCGTGCGCGGGCTGGCCGCCGTCTGCGGGCTCTGCGGGCACGTCGCGCACGCACAACATATGCGCGACTGGTACGTATACACTATACTTTTTTTTACGCTGTGAAAATGCATAGATCTGCATACCACCGTGAGCCGAAATTGGGAGGACCCCCGGTGGCATGTGGGGCTCTCCCAGCCAGAAGGGCCGACGTATACACTGACCTACTGGCGCACGTCAGCGCTTCGAGCCCTTATGGAAAGATTTCATTATCTCCCACACAGTTAATACACGCGCAATCACACACAGGCACTCGCTTGCACTCACACGCACACGCGTACCTATACATACGCACGTACGCGTACGGTACGCACGCACCCACAATACAAATAATTTAGCCTTTCGGTTACAAAATGTTCTAAAGTAAAACTATATGCCATATACTAGTATGTATAAGTTTATATACTCGTATGTATAAGTGTTTGTGTAGTTTCTGAATGTAAATTAGGTGTCAAATTTAAACAATCGATGGAGGTCTATATTCCACAGTAGATAAATATTGGCTGACGTAATGATGGAATTATAAACATACTTAATACAGGTAAATAGATTAATGATTAATCTACAAAATAAATTATTTAGAATTTGTTTTAATTTTAATATAATATCTACTGTTAAATATTTATTTTGCATACATTAAATACTAATTATTACACAGGTGTATTACGCTTTGTCCTTTTGTTTCCAACATTTTAGGAATAAACAATTTTTTAGGGTTCCACTGGGTCATAGAATTTTTTTTGTGTGTAAATTCTCATTTTTTTTTCATTGTTGTTTGTGTAAATAGTCCCATAAAGGCAGTTTGTTAAATAATACAGTCTCACACTCATTCCCTCTCAAAAACACATAAACAGTATCTGGATTTTTTACTGAATAAATAAAAATGCCTACAGAACAGAACTTTTATACGGAACCATTCTATCGTGAATTCGAATCTCGCATACACAGTTTTAAATATGGCGTTCAATTTATTGTTGTAGTAAATAAATAATATAAAACGTATATAATTGTGTGTTGTGTTCAGGTTCTCAAAGTACGACATGTGCCCGACGGGGTGCGGCTGCAAGTGCAACATCGACGGGAACTCGATGTGGAAGGGAACCAAGTACGTGTAAACACCACAAGGTAATTTAACGTTTAATATCAACGCAATAAAGTTGAATGTTGTATATTTTTTGTAAGAATTTATAATTTTGTACATTTCATAATGATATTACTTATACTACGCACATGTATCTAGTTTCGTTGCCGCATTTTGTACTTTAACTTAACTATATTAAGTGTAAAGACTGCCATATTATGTAAATAATATTTTAAATAAATAGGTATACAAGTTTATTAAGAATTTTATTTAACAATTTTCTTTACAATCTTAAAAACCGGAAAGTGCTTTTAATATTAAGATTTAGTGAACTTTAAATAGGTTAGTTTAGAGGTAACAATGTTAGTCTTGAAAATATCAAATATATTTTGAACCTTATGACTATGGAACATAAGATTAAAAAATATCGATGAAATTTAAAAGTATAGTTTTGAATATTTTCAAAAATAACATTAATAATAATATCATTAATTCCTAATTAATTACTTCAGTCTCCATGAAGCGATTAAAAGATACATTATAAGCTTTTTGTTGTGGATTTAGGTAACTATTTATAATAGATAACTAATATTGGTCGATCGCTATACATAATAATGCAAATTAGGTTTGTTTGTTCATGTATGAGTTGACAAATACGACTGGTATCAACGCTTTACGCCGCTGAACAGTCCTAATAGTTCTATCTCACTCTATCGTATAATTTAAAAGAGGAACAGAGTGAGACAAAACTAGTGAAACTACACAACACAAAATAAAAGTCATTTTTATCTTAAAAATTGTAAAATCTATGTAAAAATGCAAAGTATAAGTTTTATTTTTAAAAAAGTTTGATTTCATCGCTACAATATTCTTATTCAGATAATTTTATTAGGTACCACGCAGTCAATATGTACAAATTTTCTTATAGCGATTGAGTGTTTACTGTAAGAGTAACCTACAAGAAAATTAGACTTATTATATAAATATAAAACAAGAAATTAGGCACCGATTGTATAAAGCCAACTAGTGACTATAAAGTATATCTACAAACCTACTGGTTTCAAATTAAAAATAAAATTGCGAGTATTTTATTAAATAATATTTGAGATTTGTTGAGATCTAAAATGTCCTACGTTAGTGACTTTATTATTATAAATATTCTGTACCTTATATCTGATGTTTCTTCTTTTGTTTTTATTTAATCGTTTTAACCATAGATATACCTTTGTTATTATTTCTCTGATATGAGTTACCATTCCCACACGCAAGAAAAAAAAGCATTGTTTTAAATGTTTCAAATGTTAAATTAAATAATGTAAAGATATAAGGAACAGAATAAAAGTCCGATATCGATATTTTGGCGATATGAGACTCTATAGGTAGTAGGTCGCTCTAAATCTAACTTAATTTCTACTTGCACCGGCACAAAACGCATGCACGACGCGGCGGACTCTCAGAGCCGAGTCGTTCTATTGTAGCAGCTAAAACAATAAACATTTAATGTTATTAGTCCACTTACAAACTAACTCTAACATAAATAACTTTCACATACTAAATATTAACATTGATTTTACTTGTGCAACTAATTTAGCTTTTCGTACGTGTTCTTAGTAAAGCGTAGTGATTACGCCTTCTCGTACTAAAATTATCAATGGGAGAGAGGTCTTTGTGCATTAAATCTTACATCACAGGCGGATACTTTATGTACACTATGGTAATAGTAATTCAACAACGATAAAAAATATGTTAATGGAATCAGGTGTGTGAAATGAAGTAATGGTGTTTATCTAAACAGTGCTTGTCTAAAGTGCATATTACAATGAAAATTGATAAGATTCCTAATGCATAACCTTGGAAGTACCATAGAGTACGTGTGAATCATATGCCACTTGATATCGTATAATCAATCTACCCTTGTCTGCCTGATGTAGGGTGTTAGTATGATAAGAGTGAGTTTGTTCGCTGCGTACCTCTCTAGTAGCCTGCGCTTGAGTTCCGGCGGGTAGGTGACGTAGATGTAGTGGTCATCGTGGTCGGGGTCGTCGAGGAGTGCCTCCTCGGCCGCGAGCCGCTCGGCGCGCGTCGGCGACGAGTGGGTCGTCATCGACACGGATGCACTCCCCGCCACACTGCCCTCCTCAGAACTAAAAACATTAACACATTTTGAAATACATTGAACATTCACGAAGTATTCAATAACCGTCCTAAAGTCTCACTCGAAAACAATCCATATGATGTAGTAGCACATGCACAACGCCAACGCGAGTCCCGTGGCAAGAGCCAACAGGAGTGGCCAAGGAAAGGCGCGCGCGGTCGGGGCTGTGTCCTCCCAGTACCGGTCGCAACTCAAGTACCAACACACTGCGCGCTGCATCTCATCTGTGTAACAAAACAAATAATAAGCGAAAATATCAATTGATTATTGACTGGTTTCCTAGAACTGACCTTCGAGTTCGTTGAATTGATGCTGTGTGAGATGTAGTAGAAGAGTCGCTATACAGGAATGTACTATCTTCTCACATCGTACCTGAAAAGTATGACAAATATGGGTTATTACAAGATCCTGAATAGCGCCCTACCAATAACGTTATGGGAGATACCTTCAATGTCTGAAGTCGAGTTGGATCGCAAGCCGCTCGCTCTGCTTGTAAGTCCGCTAGTCTCTTTTGCCGACTGTCCGGTGGTAATGACGACTCTACAGTGTCGGCGTCGCAGAGTTCCGCCGTCTGATTCGTGTCGTTATCAGTGTCTTCTGTTCTTTTTTCTTCCGTTTCTATAAGTAGAAAAATGGTTACAATAAATGAAGACGCTAAAGTGCTAGTAAGTATTGACTTGGCGTTGACATGCTATACGCGTCCATATTGTACCTTTTTCGGAATCTTCTACGTCCAGTTCAGTCCTCGGACAATCAGGTTCTGGTGGTAGCGGCGCGGTGCGGGCCCGGTGTCTTCTCCGCGATGATACTCTCGCCACACTTCGCGTGCCAGCTGGTGCTAAAGCTTTTTTCACTGACTCTACATCTTGCCACACCTGAACATAATTTCGCCGCTGCATTTATACGCATTCATCTTAAGAGAAGGCAATAAATGTGCGAATTGACAGCAAATATCTCGTGTAAAACTATTGTTTGTACCTCTATATCAGTGCTAGGACCGCCAGTCCCGCTAAGCAGCCCATGAGCCACCAGCACCTGACACCGCATTATATCGCAGTAGTCAGCTAAACACACTGCATCTTCCGCCTGTAAACACATTTCATTGTCATCTCTAATTCTTAAACATGCGACTCTTAAAATGTATACATTCTCCATCCTTATTTTCATCAAGAGTTTTGTTGACAAAATATTTAAATTTTCTTAGTAAACAATTCATTTCTTTGAGTCTGCATTATAGCTACTACCTGTGGTTTTGCTTGAATTATAGAGATATATAGCAGCAACTTAACCTACTTAGGTATAGGTACTTAATCAACAAATAAGAAAAACAAATTTATCGATACTTTTATCCTAAATATACCAAAAATTAAACCACTGCACGCGGTGCTCACCACCTTTGTATACATACTTACAAAATTATTTATCGATAATAATGACTCATTAGTTCTCGTCTCATTTATATTTTTTGTGGACAAAGATCAAACGTCGCGTGTATAGTATGCGAGTGAATCTAATAGTGTACAAGTGTTATAACTGCTTTATACAATAGAGACGTATTTTTCTAAGTGAAACGTTTCAATATATTTTAAATTCCTCAAGAAAACAAACAGAAACGTGAGGTTGTGTGATCAGAACGATGGACAACCAATAATTATTAAAATATACAGGTAATTAAACAATAATAATTTCAATATCATTTTTTGTAAATAAACAGCTCATTGTAACTTTTCAAATCTCTAGGTAGGAACCTATATTTACTTGTTTTATCTGGCAAGACGTAAAAAGGCTCAATAAAAACGGACTAGATAGGATCAAAGAGGCAAGTTATAGTGCTACTTTGTTGCCAGTATTCATTAAGTAATTCGTTAGTACGTAACGGTAACGTAAAGTGTTAGTACATGATATACCTAGGGTCCTTTTTATTGTAGTCACTAGTATCTTCGTAAA
Source organism: Timandra comae (assembly GCA_958496195.1). Classification (NCBI taxonomy): domain Eukaryota; kingdom Metazoa; phylum Arthropoda; class Insecta; order Lepidoptera; family Geometridae; genus Timandra; species Timandra comae. The sequence goes on along the minus strand of OY292355.1, from coordinate 3,950,945 downwards.
ATTCTTTTTTGAAAAACTGTTGTATAATTCCCATAAAATTTGGAATAATTTGATAAACTAACACATTATAATTTTTAATGAATATAAAAATGATATAAGTAAATATAATTAAACAACATGTTACGAAAACTAAATTCACGATAACATTATAAGTCGACATTGACCGTATGTGTTTCTATACTAATTAACTTATTTATGCAAAATAAAATTAAATATTTTTCTGTTTCATGTTAAATAACACAAACATCTTTCGTATTTTTTAATATTAGTTTAGTACGAATGTAAAGACGATAGTTTCTTTAAACGACTATTTCTGTTCAAAGAGTTCCTAATATAATAAGTACTAAAGTCATTAATTTTAATCCAATTTAGAAAATCCCAAATAAATATCATGACATCACTATTAATACTGAGCTAGTGATCGGTCGAAAGTTCGGTTTCTTTGCATTTCGGCCAGAAAATCGAGTTTCGGCCTTAGTTTCGGTTTTGACCAACAAAATTGCCGGTTAAATTAGATGAATGACCATAATTTTAACATTTTTTTGTTGGTTTTAACCTTCTTCGTGGGTGCCATGTTACCTTATTAATCTGGTTCTTGTGTCGCTGGTCGAAGTGCGTGTCTAGGTGTCGTTCTTCGTAGAATGACTTGCCGCAGAAAGCACACGTCCATTGCGAAGGCCGGTGCTGCAACTTGGCAGAGTGTTGAGGAGCGAATATGTCTCGCGCAGGATGAAAGGGGCACTCTAACGGCAATTTTACCTGAAATAATTGTACTTGTTAATATCATCATCTCCCTGCCCTTGTCCCACTGAAGTGGAGTCAGCACAATATGTTTTCCTCTTCCACTCGCTTCTATCACTCGTCATACTCTCATTCACTACTGTCATATTCATATCCTTTTTCACACACTCCATCCAACCCTTCTTTGGCCTCCCTCTACCAATGTTTCCTTTCACACACAGATCCAGTTCTCCTAGCAATATGGTGTTCTGGCCTCCTCATCACATGCCCATACCATCCCAATCTAGCACTCCTTATCTTTTCTACAATTGACGCAACTTTCAAACAACTCATACTTGTTAACATATTGTCATAAAATAATTCGAAAGTATTTTGCTGGAGCACATAATCTTTTTTTGCACCATAACATACCATAATAATCAGTCACAACATCATCTCAATATAGTAACTGAGCCTTAAGTTCAAAACTTGTGTCTAGGGTATCAGAAACTACGTTCACACTCATTAACACACACCCCTACCGAGATAAAACATGCACTTAAAGCGGTATCATCTCGTACGTAAATAATTAAATTTAATGATAGCTAAAGAATCCCACTGGACACACTAATCAAATCAGCACTCACCTGAAATCTTTCTAATACAGGTAGCCATTTGTTTTGTATAACTTTTCTTACAATTTTCGAATTGTCACGAGAACAGGTTATTTTGAAAACTGACGGCCCCGGCCACGGGATCAGCGTTAGAAACAGCAGGGCCAGGACCTGGAGTAATACATAATTAATGTTACACACGTACAATTGATACTACCTCTATAAGTAAGTACATATTTCAACAAACGTCATGGCCCGCAGATGTATCTCCTATTTAAAATAACAACAATCAAATGTTATTGACACACATAAATATATTCTAAAAGAATATTGATTAGTAATGGCATAATGAAAAGCAGAAATCATTTCATATTCATGCCGTAAAAACATGTACAATTCACATTGCTGAAATCTTTCAAAATGTAAAACTATTCATTATTTTGAATAATATTACGGAATGTCAACCTCTAATTGTAAAAACAATAGAACAAGGCCGCGATATTTCTAATAACAACTATGTTCAGTACTTATTTAAGGTTATGCTTGTGTTATTCAACTATCGATTTTCTAACACGAACTTGAATGTTAAAATAATATAAAAAAAGTTGTGTACCTCGAGAGAAAACGACGTGGTCCTCATTCATATCTCTTATGCGGCAGAATTTCAATAAAACCTTTTATTTTTCTCCAAATTAGAACACAAATATAAACCAAATAGAATGTAGATTACGGTATTTGTTACACTTGGGACTTGGTTTCTGTGTCACCGGTGTCCAGGACGCATGCGCGCACCATTCCCTTTTCCTCCATACAGTTCAGATTTCATAATTTTTACCTTTGACCTTATTTAATTTACTGACCAATAATTTTTTGCTTTCGATTACATTTTACTTGTTACACCGAACAAACAATTACTTTGTAATGAATATGCATAAAACGCAATGTCCCTACGATATCTGTAAATTACTTGTAAGAACTTCTACCAATGGTAAATGACTATGAAATGACACCTTGTTACCTGTATTACAATGCTTATATCAAATAATTATACTAAATATCAACAAAGGTTAGACAATTATTCAAAATAATTTGAAATCAGTTTAACAAAGCATGTTACAGCATCTCATATTGAGATGAAACAATGATAGTAATGGAATGTTTAACATCACTCGTAATTTTCATGAAAACCCTTGACGACGACTTTGCTTTTGTTGTGACCCTATCAACTCTAACACGTAATTGTGTTTAAAGTGTTGCTGAACCCGAATATAACTAACTATTTTTTTCTTATTCGTGACTGAACCGATTGTGACCAAACTTTCAGTTTTAATGCTTTATCTACGTCAATGCTAAAAATACTTACGTTTGTTTGTTTGTTTTCCCTTGTCACGACGAAATATCCATTGATTTATTGACGACCTAAATGGCACGAAGCGCGCTAGAGATATCAATCAAAAGTAGTATTCATAGCATTTACTAAGCTTATAGACTATGTACTTAGATCGACAGCGTAATACCACTATTAGCGGCTAAAGTGATGATTTGTTATGGAATATTATTAAAGCCTTTATACCATCACGATAAGTCCATCCAGTATGTAATCCATTGTTACATTGGCCTTCGCGATAGAACACAATTTTGTTTAACCACTTGTTACCAGAATATTTTTGTAAATGCGGTGACGATGACGTAGAAACCCAGACGAAAAACCACCTGGTTAATTATTAAATAACTATAACGGGGCAAAGGTTAACCCAATAAACGGTTTATGTGCATTTTCTACCAACTTATTTACGTTAAGTACCGTTCATGTAATCGTTAGAAATGCATCTTGATTCTTGGCACGCGCGCTCTGAACGCTAAGAACCCTTAACATACATTACCAACGTGACTAATGTTAGCACCCGGCTCTTAAACAATGTCTGGAACCGAAATGGAAGAGGGATAATACTGTTATTAGAGTAAATTGGGAAATATAGGGGAAGGCAAAAGAGTTGAAGAGTTTGAAGACCCTATATGTGGGTACAACACGAGCAATAGGTACTTGTTCAGCATAACGAGAATCTCATGAAAGCCCAATAAGAATACTTAGGCTAACCTATCTCACGAGATTAGCGCCCCATCTAGGACGTTGATGAAAATATGTAAATAGATAAAGAGTAATACTTAACTATTAACAAACTAATTTGTAATGTTAGAATTTTCATTTAAAGGAAAAATGTTTAACTTGGTCCCAAGCGTATTTAATATTAAAATCCTTGTTCGATAAAGACAGACAGAAAACAGATTCAATCTGCAATTGCATAATACAACATATTATTACACAATAAGTACTTCTACTCAGTACAATCTTTTAAGACAATACAATATCCCAATAAAAGATCTTAGTTTATTTATTACACACACTGTATCAATACGAATGTGAATGTTCCATGTGATTGTTTTATCAATTGTTGTCCCATGATATTTACAGGTTTCTACAAAAGTTAATCTTTTATAACTGCTGTAATTAGGTATAAGAGATATTTTTATGAAGGACGGAATAAATAGGTGGTGGCTTTAGTAGACGACTTCACTCAGTCACTCTCTTTAGGACATCTTGAGATAAAACGCCAAATTATGTTACTTATACATGCTTTTGTTATTGCCTATAAATTAAAATAATCTACAAAAGTAATTAAGTTCGTAAGTTTATAAAAATAATTGTTGTCGTGTAGGTGCTATTAGTACTTGAATAAATGCCTCCCTTGCCCCATAAAACATTCTGCCGCCGTCATGCCATGTCAAAGTTGATTAAATGCCTTTCGTGCACTTGGGAACTGTGACCTAAGCTTATATGAAAATAAATAGCGTAAACGGTTTGTAAGTGCAAGTCCACAGCAATCGATGTAGTTGAAACACACACATAATATGTATTACAATAAAACGGTCCGTTGTGTTAGCGCGCTCTCCGTAAGAGAAATAACAAACCAATATCGCGGCAATTACCTAGTCTAAACATTGTTGTTTCAAAACCTCTGTTGACTAATTGTAGCATTTTTATTTCCGATATCCGTAACGGTCACACGTTCATCGATTGCTTGCGAGTGAGTTTGGCAGGTTAGTTTCATTGCTTATATTTTGTGTAAAATGCACCGCTACCTTAGACCCTTTAGAATTAGATCTCAGTATTTTTATTTATTAGCTTTAGATACTGCACCTAACCAAGTATTTAAAAATCTGTACGTTTTTTTTTTTTTTTCAAGTTTCAATATATTTTTTTATATTTTAATCATCCAATTCAGGACAGTCGCTCTGATGTACTTATAGGTAAATACAGTTCGGCGTCTATTTTTATTAATTTATTTTAAATATTATTTCAAAATTCAAAACCTTTAACTTTAGTTTTTAGGCTCGTTTCTCGATTGTATACTATGTCCACCCCCGCACCGTCGTATAAATATATTGTTGGCATTTAACGTAATTTACTAAGAGCGTGCCGCACTTGAAATATTTAGGAAACTTGTTACTAAATACTTCGGTGCTTGTAATAAATATAACGGTCCCGTCGAGTAATTCAAATAAAACTATTGTAGCTATTTACGTAAGAACTACCTAATACTCTATAATATGTTAGTAACTACTTTTTTCTATAATAATCTCGTAAAATATTGCACATGTTATTGTATACATAACTAAGTTAATTATGCCCTAAAGTTTATCCTAATCGTTTCTGTCTATCCGAAACTGCACTTTCTGAAATATTGACCGATGTAATCCCCATTGATTGAACTGCCATTTTCGACCTTGCCTAATTGATTACTCATGTCACGATATGTTATCATAAAATAAATCAATAAGTAATAAGTACATATTGGTACCCACTTACTTAATTGTAACAAAATAATTAGGTGCGTCATCCGCAAAACTAAGACTAATATGTATTAAAAAAAGCTGAATAAATATCCTGAACATTTATAAATCGATTCCATTCCATAACGTTTGTAACACCTTCTTATATCATTATCTGTTGTTTAAATGTAGTTAACCTAATATTTGGTTTAGTTGTATGTATATACGTTTCTTGCAATACGTTACTGAATAAGAATAAGACAGTTGTTGTTACAAACATTGCGAGTCGGCAAGTCGGGGAGGCTAACCCTCTCGTTCAGCGCATGCGCGCAGCCTCCGTTTCGAACCCTAGTCAAAACCTAACCAACTGTACTAGTTATACAACTGAATTTAGTGCTGTCTCAAATATTTACACGTGGTAAAGCAGGATAACAATAACAAATAATCTTCAGCTGTGTTATTACGGGTACGTACTCCATCCCTGCGAGATTCTTCTCAGTGTCGATTTGCGCGGACCTATATACGCACATCGCAATAAGTGTTTTACTATAAATTATATTGTATGTAGTCGCATGCTTGCACTTGACCCCTCACAAAAATACTTCCCCATTAAAGCAAGCTAGTTTTCGGAATTCGTATCAAAATGTCTAACTTTTTATGTGTAACACGCAATTGCTTCAACTTCGCATTCTAGTTATTGGATCTATCTAACTGACAAGTAAGTATTAACAAACTTTATATATTTGTTTTATAACTAAGTAATGTCAAAGTAAAGAGAGATAAGTTAAGTCAATTAAAATTAAAAGATTCTGCGTCAGCTCGTTTTGGTTAACACAAGTGTTAGTGGTATTAATGTTAAGTGTTTTATTCAGTTTTTAGACTAATGGCCTTGCATTTATAGCTATCTTACTAACCCATATTAACTTCTAAAAAACACCAGCTCCATCAGAAAGTCCCCATTATAGATATAACACCTACCGATCCGACAGACTCCAGACCCTCAACCCCAACAATTCAAAGACGGGTTATTAAAACAACAGGCAGAAGATGGACTTAAAAAAGAACTATCAATTATAAAAAAATATAATTTAAATTTATTATCAAATTCAACCTGCCTTCAGCTTCAAATCCCATCAATGATTAAAGGCCTGAAAGCTTAAACGATTCTAGACCATTTATTGTTATTGGATCGCATTGTGAAGATAACACCTATTTAATTTGACCAATGGTATCTGCCGGGCTAAAAAGTAACTTAAAATTAAATAATTAAATAAAATTGGAGAATCATTAAATGACTTATACAACATCTTACATGATTTTTTAAAATCCTAAAAAGTTGCATTTCATTATGAAAAACAAAGTAATTTCTTAATTATGTCAAGTTGATATTTTACTGTGGGACATTTTCTACAAATTGAAAGTATTTTCCCTAAAAAAAATACCTTTTTTTATTCTACATTTGCGACAATTCTGATATTGAATCATTAGATAATTTTAGCAGTAGATATGATAAATATTCCCTTTTAGGCCCTCTGGTTTAACCAAAAATAAAACAGATATTGGATAAAAAAATATTTGAAATAAAAACAAATAACCCGACCACGTAAAACGACTTTATAAAATAAAATACGTTGAAAAAATTAACAAATACAAAACTAAAAATATAGTACTTATAAGGGCTAGCAAAGTTTTTCAGGATAAAAATGTGTATACATACATACACACCCTGTATTCACACCATCGAATAGTGTTTCTAATAAGGATAACATTTTCCGAAGTAATTACGTTTGACAAACTTATGGAAGAATGCTCACAACAAAATACTGCTATTTCAAAGAAGAGAAGATTTCTTTATTTTATTTTATATACTTGTTAAAATAAATATCCGGACTCATATCATCGCTTGTAGTCCCAAACATAACATAACATAATCATTCACTACATCATCTCATTATAGTAACTGACCCCTAACTAAGCTTGGAGCTTGTATCTAGGGTATCAGAAACTACTCACACACTCATTCACACACACACCCAGACCGAGACAAACATTTGTGGATCACACAAATATTCACCCCGCACGGGAATCGAACCCGCAACCTTACGGATGGCAGTCCGGCATGGTGACCACTCTGCCATCGAGGTCGTCTAAACAAAGCTAAGTACTATGGATACTAGACAGCAGACAACGGATACGTAATTCTTTTAGTAAATACATACTTAGAATAGTTAGACAACTACCCATACCAAGACAAAAAGATATGTTCATGCACACAAATATTCGTCTTGAGCGGGGTTAGAAGCCGTAACCTTCGCCATGGCAGGCAGAGTCACTACTAACTACACCACCCAGCTCAGTCGTCAATTTAATTTTATTTTAATTAAGTACCTGCACCTACAGCGTGATTAGTTCCACTTAATTATGTTCTTATTTCAATTTTAGGGTTCCGTACCTCAAAAGAGAAAACACCGGAATCCTTCATTTTGTGTAGAACAAATAGATGTCTGTCTATTTGTCAAGATCAAAACCCTTTACCTCGAACGTGAAGAGGTATCGAGTTGAAATCGAAACCAAATACTCAGGTGTATTATTACAAATAGTGAAAAAGGCCTTAAAACTATATAATTTTATTTGTAATATAAATGTTTATTTTGAGTATGAAAGTGATTTTAGGGAAAGTACTCCAAACTCGATACTTGCAAAGATTTAAAATATTTAACTTGCACGGAACCCTTGGGAAGCGAGACTGACTCGCATTTGTCCGGTGTTTGAATATAGCAGCCATTGTTTTAAACAAAATTGAACAGCCAATGGTTAGCACATGCAGCGGTTAGCATATAGTTAACGTAAGTAAAATTACAAAGTATTTTGTAATGTGCATCTTCCATAGAAGTTTGTCAAATATCATTACTTTTGGGAGTTTGATCCTTTCAGCCACACTATTAGATGGTGTGATAATACAGGGTGTCTTGTTTTTTGCAAAGCAACTGGTTCGATTAGTAGCCAGGAATATTGGTATTTTAAATGAACGCAGCTCTACCATCAGCTAGAATACCTTTATGCTCACCGGGAGAGAGAAGACAGATATCTGAAAACTGGTAAATGTTCTCTCGGGAACGTTGCTAGCCCTTATACCTAGAAAAATCAAGCCCAAAAATTTGGAATTCTGTTTATTTACACATTTACATATTTATTTGTGAAAACCATTCGAGTTTGCCGCTGTAATAAAACAAACATACTTGACAGAATACGATATTAATAAATATTTTTAAATAATTATTTTTTTTTCTATTTCAGCATGAGCCCTCGACCAATATCTATTGGAAGATTTAAGGCTGCTTCAGTCCGCTACCGTTATTTATTTTTGTTTGCTACAGTGTTTGGAGGATGTTTAATAATAATTACCATCAATAACCACACTGAGATATTACTGCTCAACAATACACCCTCGTGGTCGTGGGATGCGAACCGATATGAAATCATCGGATCTCAGGAGAGTTTCACCATTAAAACAGAAGGTTGCACAATTCCCAGTCTACAACCTTTTGACGAATCAATTAAAATGTTCGTACATGAACCTAAATCACTAAGACCATGTTCTTATGCAAATTACTCGGTTCTGGATAGCAATGAGACCCACATTTGGATCAACACTGAAGCATTACAGGTGTATGACATACCCAAGAATGCAAATGTGACCTGCTGCTACAAGCCGTTCTATCGTCCATCCGCTATTGCCGATATAACAGCTGTCGATGTAGACGATCGAGTCAAATATGAAGATTGTTATGAATTCGCCAATGTTATTGAGGTTCATGATGAATTTGTTAAAGTATCCTGTGGATTTGACGACTATAAATCAATGTACGAACAATATTTCTTATTTGCACAGAAAAAAAATATGGTAACAAACAGAGATGATTCAAATGAGTTACCTCAAAATCGATCGGCATACAATGTGATTATAATGGGAATCGATGGTATATCCAGGTTAAACTTTTATAGAACCATGCCGAAGACATTGGCATTTCTCAATAAGAAAGGTGCAATAGAATTACTTGGCTACAATAAAGTAGGTGATAACACTTTTCCCAATTTGACTCCAATGCTGATCGGTATCAAAGACACCGATTTGAAACGCACCTGTTGGCCTAACAGTCGAGCAACTTTTGATAACTGCCCCTTTATCTGGAAATGGTATAAAGATGCTGGCTATTACACTGCGCTAGGAGAAGATAGTGCTAGTTTGGGAACGTTTAATTTTGAAAAATTTGGATTCAGTGGAACTCCAACAGATTATTATATACGCACATTTATCCACGAAGCTGAAATACACGTTGGAAACAATAGAGACTTCAACTCGTATTTATGCATGGGCAATAAGTATTTTTATGAGGTTTTATTAGACTATATTGAAAATTTAACAAGTGTTCTACGATCTTCTAAATTATTTGGATTTTTTTGGGAAGTAACGATGAGTCATGATTATTTAAATTACCCCATGCACATGGATAATAGTTACGAAAGTTTTTTACGCAAACTGGATAGTTCTAAGTATTTAGATGATACCATTTTAATATTGTTGAGTGATCACGGAATGAGATGGGGAGATATCAGGTTTACTAAACAAGGTCGTCTGGAGGAACGTTTACCTTTCGTACATGTTTTGTTACCGCCCTCGTTTAAATACAATTACAGCTCAGCTTATAATAACTTGAAAATAAACAGTAAACGTTTGACTACGCCATTTGATATCCACGCTACACTTACAGATTTAATTAATTTGGAGACTATCATAAACGATCGTATTAAAAATCGCAGTCAAGATAACTACGCAAAAGATAGGAGCATCAGTTTGTTCTTACCGGTACCAGTGAACAGGACTTGCGAATCGGCCGGCATCGATGATCACTGGTGTACTTGTCACAAAAGTAACAGATTGTCTAAGGAGGAGCAAATTTCCCGCGACGCAGCTGAGCATCTGGTTAGTCATTTGAATGAAATATTACACAATTATCGTCAATGTGCGAAGTTATCATTGAGGGAAATATTAGATGTGACTGAATTAATGTCTGGGACTCCGAGCGAGAACGAGGTGGGGTGGAGCGAGTACATGGTGGTGGTGAGGACGGCGCCCGGGGAAGGCGTGTTCGAGGCGACCCTTCGAAGGGACCTGGCCGACTGGACGCTGGCCGGCTCCATCAGCCGACTCAACCTCTACGGTGCCCAGAGCCGCTGCATACATGAGTATCAGCTCAAACTATATTGCTATTGTCAGTAGCTAGTCGTAGGGCTCAAACAAAGCTGTGATATTATATAAACGAAGGTTTTTAAAATACCTTCTCGTTATTAAGTCTTTAAGATGTTTTGTGTGGTTTCGTAATAAATGCCACTATTCTGTTTAAGATTAATTTGAGGATGATGTATGTACGTACTTACTTGTTTTGCAAAATGTAAATGCTCAAACTCCTGGCCTAATAGAAGTATTATTTTTACAAAAATTTAGTACAAAATTATTTCTGAATATTTGGCATAATTTATTTTCTATCTAATGCCTATTGAAATATCAAGAATAAGTTATGTTTACGTATGAATGCTATGTGTGCCAAATATAATTTTAGTAAGAAGTTCGTAGAAGGTATTTACATAATATCATGTTTGTGCAACAATATATTTATCCAAATACATCGAAAGCTATGTACCTTAAATTATTAAGTGTCATCTTTTATTTACTTATAGAAAATCATATATTACAGTATAGTTATTGCTTACATTATGCTTGACATGGTATACCTATATACTGCATAGTTAAACTTAGAAAATATGTATAAGTATTGCATATAGTACAAATAGTATACTTACAGTATATTTATATTGTCTGTAATCGAGTATATAGTATTTAGGTTAGAGAATCATAAGTACGAGTATACACCCTTATTTTGAAATTGCGATACCTTATCTCACAGCTAATGTAAACGACGGGTGACAATATAATAGTGAAGTTAGTTTTTTTCTTTTGCTTTTATTTAAAAAGTTATGATAAGTCAAAGATTTTCAAAATCCCGCCGAATTTTATTGTTATTCTACACCGAACGCTGCGATACACAGCTGAGCGCGGTCATCGACCCGAGCCGTCACAGAATACTTGATAGCTAGTGTGCCGTCTGGTAATACGACATTTATTTTGTATTTTTTATAGATAAGTAATTGACTATCATTTTTGATATTTTTATTGGATATATGGATTCAGTTACTGCTACAGATATTCTGATTTTAATAAGTCCCATATTTTCAAAATAGGGGTGTATACTGATGCTAAGGGCTCCAGCATAAACGCCACTTTTAGCAAGATGAGAGCGATTGTACGAGTAGACGCTAAGACGCGGAGCAACAGGTAGAGCTAATATGTTCCGAAAACTGATAACCAATTTTGAGCAGGAACTTGAGGCCCTGTGAAACTTTTTATTATTAACTTTATTTTCATCTTGAATTAATTTATAAAGAATCCTAAACCAGATAGTACACACCTCTGTGTGGCTGAGGAAAACAGCTCTCTACCTGTTTTTTTTTAAATGGAATTCCTTTTTCCAAGATAGTTTCTTGAAACGTTTTGAGAGGGTAATATAATATGTAGATACTTAAAGGAAAATAATCCACAAAAAGCCAGACCAATTAGCGGCCCCAAAATATTAGCCAGACTAAAGCTAATTGGTATTTCAAAAATCTTTTTGAGGCACTTTGAAATTGGAATTAGAAGAAAAATACATCTGAGCTTCACGGTAACTCGAGCGCCTACAATTACTTATCAGCTCTCGGTCCACTGCTGGAATCTTGACGTAGACAGTTTGTAATGTTTTAATGAACTGAACTAACAAAAAGTTAATACTTATGCAGAAGTTACATTACAATACATACCAACATGTTGAAGATGGAAGAGGCCTGTGTGTTTAGTTTAGTATGTAATAAATAAGTGTTATTTCCAACTATTGACAAAAAATAGATAGACCTCTTGTTATATTTTTATGCGATCGTTATTTTAATTTTAATTAGAAGTAAGTTCTTACTTATTTAGCGGTCAGGTATGCCGGAGTTTTTTTATTTCGTTATAATTATAGGTCGACATGTTATATGATAAGTTAAGAGATTATAATTGGAGATGCCTAAATATTTTTTTAGAACTTATATCTATAAATGTACCGCGTTACGCTTGATTTAAGTAGTTATGTCAGGAGCGATAATATTTGACACAGATTTGATAGTTCAATTAATGCTTCTAGTGCTAATTTTACACATGGCCGCGGATTTTTGTAATAATAAGGATATCGTGAACCTTAAAGAAAGAACAACCATATCGAAATTACCAAAGATTAACAAGAATCTTCATACGACTTCGTGTTTTATAACTTGATTCATATCGTTAGTAAGTATAAATCAAAGTTTATTTTTTATTAGTACCATCAGGTAAATTAACATTTATTGTAATCAATAAAAATATATTCTGTACCAAATTCATATTTTGTTTTATTAAAATTACACTTATAAATCTAATTTAGTACAAGTATTAGCTAAGTGTTGGCTCCATCGTAGGTTACCTCATAAGTTATAAAGGATGAAGGTATATAGGTAGGTACATACAGACCTACTACCAAGAAAACTATCTCAATAACAATAAGTCTACACATATCGACACTAAAACCAAGAAATCTTTAAGTTTAGATCTAATAATTGAGCTATCAGCAAATTACCCAATCCGAATTAGTAACCTCCAAATTATGTTATGAATCATTTCCAAAGTCAGTCTTGTAATATCTGAGCGTCACTAAGTACTTCGTATTGTTTCCATTTTTGACAAGCACATGTACATTCAGACAAAAGCCTTATTAAACCGTAACGTAACATAAATACAATAATATGTGTAGCTTCTGTTATTTACAGTATGAGCCGCACCATCGCCGGCGCTGGAAGCCACTCCAGGGTTAAGACCCTGGTGGGTAAATTTCGTTACCTACTGTTGCTATCGATTATATTCGCCGGAAGTTTAGTTGTATTCACATCTATGAACTCGAGCATTATCTTCATTGAAAACGATCGTATCAGTGCATCCCGGGACCATCAGAGACATCTGTCAAGGTACGATGACAAACGATACACAATCAACACCGAAGGTTGCAGTATACTGGCCATGAAACCATTGAACAAAAGTATTAAAAAATATGTAGAATTTCCATCGAACTTCAACAAACGATCTTGTCCTAACTCATCTCTGAGTTTGTTAGCCAATAACAAAAACGAAATTTGGATTGTTAAGGATCTGTTACCACATTATAAAGCCGACGATAGAAACCTGACATGTTGTTATCAAGCCTTCTACCGACCAGTAAACGTCGATAATATCACATCACGAGTTATTGACCACAGAACAAAATACGATGATTGTATATATTTTAATGATAGGGTCATAGTGCAGGATGAATTTGTTAGAGTAACATGTCGCGTTAAGGGCAAGAAAGTTTTTAAACAATATTATGCATTTGCGCCAAAGAAAGAATTTAATGGTTACGATGATTACAGTGAAATATCAGTGAATAAATCTGCATATAATGTGTTAATTCTGGGAATAGATTCTGTGTCAAGATTAAACTTTTATAGAACAATGCCTAAAACTGTGAATTATTTAAAGGAAACCGGTGCCGTTGAATTTTTAGGATACAACAAAGTAGGTGATAATACGTTTCCGAATGTGATACCCATGTTAATGGGGATATCGGAAACGCAACTTCCGAAAACCTGTCTTCCTCACAAACGTGCCACATTTGACAACTGTCCTTTTGTATGGGAGTGGTACAAGCAAGCTGGTTACTACACGGCTTTCGCTGAAGACTGCTCTTCTATTGGTACTTTTACATATCAGCGATCAGGATTTGCCAAAACACCCACCGATTATTACTTTCACACCTTTGTACACAATGCTGAACACGAAGTTGGATGTAATAAAGATCTCAACGCATTTTTATGTATGAATGACAAATATTTCTACAAAGTTCTACTAGACTACGTTCAAGATTTGACAGAAACGTTAAAAGATTCTAAAATGTTTGGATTCTTTTGGGAAGCAACCATGACTCATGATTACTTAAATTATCCAATGGTGATGGACGAAGACTATTTAAACTTTTTCGAAAGTTTAGAAGATACTGGTTATTTAAACGATACCATCATTTTTGTGTTGAGTGACCACGGAATAAGATGGGGTCCTATAAGATCGACATTACAAGGGCGCTTAGAAGAACGACTTCCGTTTCTGTTTATGCTTACACCTCCATCATTTAAAGAAAATTACAGAAATGCTTACAATAATTTACAACTTAATAGCAAGCGATTAATGTCTCCGTATGATATTCACGCTACGTTAAATGATTTGATTGATTTAAACAATATAAATGATGAAGTAATTACGAAACGATCAAAAACATACAACGCTAACGACAGAAGCATTAGTTTGTTTTTGCCCATTCCTAGTAACAGGACATGTGCGTCGGCGGGAATAGATGACCATTGGTGCACGTGTCACAAACAAGTAACATTATCTGTGAGTGATCAGAATGCCATCGACGCTGCATCGAATCTAATGTCGATATTAAATAATAAGTTACAAAAATATCCTCAATGTGCACAATTGACACTAATAGAAATTATACGAGCAATAGAGTTAGTATCAAATAAGTCAATCAAAGGGAAAAATGAATTTCAAGAATTCTTGGTAGTTATAACTACGGAACCAGGTGATGCTATATTTGAAGCAACTCTTAGAAAAGACGACATGGACTGGTCCCTGTCCGGGACGGTCAGCAGGCTCAACATATACGGAGATCAAAGTTATTGCGTTGATAATAACCAGTTAAAATTATATTGCTATTGTAGCTGACAAATCTATGTCCGTGGTCCATACACAAATGTTTCCCTTGAAACGACGATGTTATTTTTAAAAATATTAATAAACTGCCTGACTGTGATAGTAAACGATTTAATCAAACAACAGTGTTTAATTTGTGACCACACCATCATCTACTTATTCTAATTAATTCAGAAATTATATGTATGAGTACAAACATATTTATACTTAGGTAAATACTTAATATTTTAGTCAATATTTTAATTGTTCATAAATTAGTTATTGAATAAGTACAAAACAGGGGGGCTAAGTTAAGTTAAGCTTAGCTATGCCCTAACTACGAGTTTTAGCAACCCAGCGTCAGCTATGCGAGTTAAGACAAACAGCGTAGCTGACGTAGTTACTCGCATTATGATGCAGTTTTTCTCGAGGGCCGCAACTGGTACAAGTCGTGGCCAAAACCAAGTTTATCGAGCTCAACTCAATCTTCAATTCATAAACATTTTTCACAAACAATCGCTAAACCAAAATACTTTAATGTTTACAAAATATCACTCGGATCAAACACACACTTAACGCTGAGCAAGTCTTCGATCCAAACGGACAGAGTTTAGTATCGGCACCGAACCATGATTCAGATGTACGTTATCCTATTTTATCTTATGAACACATCAAGTAGCGTGATCACTAATCAATCTGAATTGTTTACAATAAACACCCAGGGTTGTGTCATTAATAGTTTTCCTTTGGTTAGTCAAAGTATTAACAAGTTTGTCAAATCGGAAGTCAAGCACGGCTGTTCTACAGGAATTGAGTTCTTGAATTCAAACCTTACCCACATCTGGGTAAGCAACGATGCTCTTGAGGATTATAGGCTGGTAAACCAATTGGAGTTTTATTGTTGTTATATGGATTTCAAGTCTGTTAATATGCTAGAGAACATAACTTATAGTGGTTGTGTCGAATTTGAAAGAAGCATAGAAGCAAAACATGAGCTAGTCCGAGTGCAATGCTATATTTTCAACGAAAAAGTTTGCGACCAGTTTTTTACATTTGCACCTACGGTCCATGAATCTAATAAGCGAGACATAAATGGATTCAACATTCTGATGTTGGGTTTTGAGAGTATGTCGAGATTAAACTTTCATAGAACTATGGCCAAAACTTCAGACTTTTTAAGACGTAAGGGTACAATTGAACTATTAGGCTATAACAAATTAGGTGACAATTCTTTTCCTAATTTATTTCCAATGTTAATGGGACGTTCGCGTATGTTGGTGAATAAAAAATGTATAGAAAACAATTCTATCAATGAACTTAAGTGTAAATTTATTTGGGATCAGTTTAAAACATCTGGATATAACACAGCTCTTGGTTCAGATAGTATTGCTGGTCTGCTCGGAGATTATGAATATAATTTAACGAAAACTCCAACAGATTTCTATTTACAACCGCTTATTTATGAAGGTAGATACCTATATGAAGACCCACACTATGGTTATCATAAGTGTCTGGGCCATACATATGTATATAAAATACTTCTTAATTATGTAGAAGATTTGATAATATCATTACATCGTGATAAACTATTTGGCTTATTTTGGGAAGAGTCTTTAAGCCACCAGGATTTAAACGGTGCGCTTTTGATGGACGAGGATTACCTAAACTTATTAAAAACTTTAGATGATAACCATTACTTAAATAAAACTATATTAATTTTGTTTAGTGATCATGGAATGCGAAAAGGTGGCATCGTTAGGACCGACCAAGGTAGGCAAGAAGAACGTCTACCTCTTTTACAGTTTCTTTTCCCTGAAGAGTTCAAAGAACGATATAAATTAGCATATAGAAACTTTCAAGATAACAGCCGTCGTTTAACCACACCTTTTGATGTTTACGAAACTCTTAAAGATTTAAATAATATAACGTCTTTGAGTGATATTAAAAGATTTTCTGACATCAAATATAATATCACTATACATAGGAGTAGCTTATTTGTCCCTATATCTCCTCACAGGACGTGTAAATTAGTTGGAATTGCGGAACGTTGGTGTGCGTGTGATCTCGGGAAGAAAATGGTTCCTGACAATTTGATCAGATTACAAATTGCAAAGTTTGTGCTAGACTATATTAACGGATTATTAATATCGTATCCTCAATGTGAACAGTTAAGTATAGCGAAAATACTAGATATGAATCAAGCTGGTTCAGAGGATAGTATTATTTACAACATTAAAATACAGACCAACCCCGGCCACGGCGCTTTGGACGGAACTGTTGTAAAGGTACATAACAAGTTATATGTACTATCTGGAACAGTTAGTCAGTTAAACGAATATGGTAAAATTTGTGTAGACAACGAAATAGCCAGAACTTACTGTTACTGTAAAACAAATTACGAAATAAATTATAAGTAATCTGTAAAAAGTTTTTTTTTAAGCCAAACATAATCAAACAGAACAATATGGCAGAGTGAGTAGTCCATGCCGGACTGCCATCCGTAAGGTTCCGGGTTCGATTCCCGTGCGGAGTGAATACTTGGGTGAACCACAAATTATGTTTGTCTTGGTCTGGGTGTGTGTGTGAATGAGTGAGTGCGTAGTTTCTGAGGGTAATTCCCAGTTGCCCCCACCGGATACAAGTTTCGAACTTAGTTAGGCGTCACTTACTATAATGAGATGATTTACTGAATGATTATGTTATGTTATGTTCATATAATTTACCCATAAATATTTTTTTTTACCGGAATAAGTGTACTCACTTAATTGTAAGAAGGATGTCCTATCAAATTTTAGGAACTCCTGGTTCTATTTGAAAAAATCTTCTAGTGTTAGATAGCCCATTTATCTAGAAAGGTTACAGAGTACCTATTATACCTATACCTACTCGTACAATCGTCAGTCGTCACGCTAAGAGCAATAAGTAGAAGCAAACGCGGGTTAAACCGCAAGACTATCAGATAATAAACATAAGTAAGTAGGTACCTATTTACCTAAAGTACCATACATAATAAAAAGTACAGTACAGGTACATAGGTAATAGTACAGTACATAATAAAAAGCTAAAGTTTGTGAACTGTGTGTTTTTGAAGTTGAAGGAAATATCTTTGGACCTAATGAAGCAATTTTGAAAATACTGAAGTAAGTACTTATTCGTATTGATAAAAAGCAACATTACCTGCTTATGAGTTTCATAGTAAATTATTTAGTATTTTATGATCCGTGGTTATAGTTATAATAGGTTCTTACTTATATCGTTTGAGAGACTTGTTTGTTATCTCCTAGTGGTGGCTTGATGAGATGTTTGGGGGAGACCTTTGCCCAGCAGTAGGACGATGCGGGTTGAAGAAAAAAAAACATAAGTACTTACACCAATATTTTGAATTCGAGATACATATATAGCTAATGTAAACGACGGGTAATAGGTAATAGTCAAGTTAGTGTTTATCTTTTGCTTTTATTTAAAAAGTTATGATAAGTCAAGTTTTTCAAAATCCCGCCGAATTTGATTCATATTCTACACCGAACAATGAACAGCTGGGCGTGGTCATCGACCCGAGCCGTCATAGTGATTGTCACAGAATACTTGATACGTGCAATCTGGTAATACGACATTTATTTGGTACTAGCTGTGCCCCGCGGATTCACCAGCGTAGTTCCCGATCCCGTGGGAATTTTGGGATAAACTATAGCCTATGTTCTTCCTCGGACCATAAGCTACCCTTGTACCAAATTTCAAGTCAATCGGTTCAGTAGTTTAGCCGTGAAAAGGTAACAGACAGACAGAGTTACTTTCGCATTTATAATATTAGTTAGGATTAGGATTCTTAAAGATAAGTAATCGACTATCATTTTTGATATTTTTTATTGGATATGGTGCGTTAATAACGGCGTGACGCATTCTTAACACATCTAGACATCATGAAATACTAACTCTCTAAGTGAAAAACCGAGATTTAAGGTATAATACCACATAGCCACATAGCCTAAAATCCCTCAACCCCGGTTTTACAGCTCCAGTATTGATAATGTTGTCAATGCCAAGTGTCAAAATAAAAAAAACAAGTTTGACATTAAATTGTCATTTTTTTCAGCCGATTTGAGGTTGAGAGGTTAAGTATTGTTTGTGATTTATTTCGTCGCAGAATTAATTTTTATATTTAATCATTAAAATGAAATATTTTTAATAGTTTTCTTAATATCATTAAGAATTTATAATGTCTCTTCCCTATAGAATTTTATTTAGGAACTGCAACCAAATAATCAACTTAACCAAACCGGTAAAATGGAATGTGGGAAAAGTTAATTCAGTACGCGTACTATCAAGTGGAATTTGTTATAATTCGAGATACAATACTTGTAACGAATATGTAGATGAAGTAAAACGAATAAACTTCGCTGGTGTAAGAAATTATGTTACTCAAAACTGTAATGAACCAGGGAAACCGACGCCAGAAAATAATGAAAAGAAATTAGGTATTATTCAAAGGTTTAAACAGATGTATAGAGACTACTGGTATGTCTTGCTACCAGTTCATATGTGCACTTCCGCAGTATGGCTAGGAGGCTTCTACTATCTAGTTCGAAGGTGAGAAAAATTATCAAAATAGGTGGAGACAAACGTTATTAGAATTTATTTATGTTAATGTTTTTTCTATTTCAGTGGTGTAGATGTAATAAGTATTCTAGAATCATGCGGAATCAGTGAGTCATTATTGGAGCCTGTTAAAAATTCGGGAGCAGGTTATGTTGCTTTAGCCTTTGCTCTGTACAAACTTGCAACACCATTTCGATATGCCGTAACTGTTGGTAAATATTACATCATACCATACATATTATTGCAATTACTATATAGATTAGTTATTTATTCCCTGGGGGATAGTACAGACATAATCTGACACTGTACTAACATTATTTTGATTTTGAAAACATGCTAGATGTGGGTGTATACTATAGTGTGTACATAGGTGTCAAATGATTGGATAAAATGTACAGCTATTTACTGCTGGTGTTTTCAGGTGGAACTACCTTTGCTATTAAGAGATTAACTGCAATGGGTTGGATTAAGCCAGTCCCGTCTAGGGAGCGTCTTAAGGAAATGATACAAGAGAAAAAAGACAATTTACAGGACCGTTTCAAGGAAAGCAAACATCATTACCAAGAATCAATGAAAGCCAAACGCTCACAAGTAATGGATGAAATGCGAAAATATAAAATGGAAATGAAGAAAATGAAAAACAAGGTGAGAAAATAGAATGTGATTGATCTTTTGTAAAACAGCCTTACCTCGCCTAACATTTGAAAGGATTGCTTGGCATCTATATTGCTTTGAACTACAGTAAGTATTGTTACTTCAATAATACGCCATTATTTTCCAATAAAAGTGAATTAAAAATAAAAAGAAACATAGAATTTTTAATTATTTATTGTTAAATATAATTAAAAAGTAAAAAGTACTTAACAAACATCTTTACTTATTATTATATATCAAACCTAATAAAGAATCACATTGACATCAAAATGTACATATATAAACAAACTTAAACACTAACTTTTTAAGTACACAACAGGACAGCACATATCTGGAATGTTCTATGTTTATATAATTAATAGATTGTCATATGGCAGGTGTTTACATAATATACTAATATTTTGCAATTCTTACAATTTCTCAATAAAATGAGTTTACCTAACATTAAATAAGTAAAATATAAACATGTCATGGCAAAAACTAACTAAAGGCACTAATAAATTATGTATTTAGCAAATTTAATCAGGTTTTCTTACACTTTATAGTGCTGACATTTATTTTCTATAGAAAAGTCAAAATAGTAGGCAATATGAGTGTTTGAGAATTTAGGAACCTTCAGGCATGTTACAATTTTTTATATTTAATACTAAAATTTGATTTGATGCATACTTTTTCTTACAATGTAATGTTTAATAAACCCACAAGTGCTGTCATGTCCAGTATTTATAAAATAGTAAATGCATATCTCCATTGGACTCTTCAATTATTACAGTGATGCAATAAACATCTAGTTAGGTACATTATTTTTATGTAAACATTTTTAAAAAACCAATCTACAGAAACCAGTTTTGCATTAAAATATTTAATATGCAATAAAAATTAGTAAAATATTCATTTCCTTCACAAATCCAAATGCCATAGGGGTTGTTGACAAAAATATCACAAAATGTTATTACAAAAAAATAAAATTTCGTTGCTATTATTAATTTTCACCTATTTTGTTACAAATAAAATACTAAAACTACACCATAGTTCACCATACCACATTACAGACATTTCATTCTCTAATATTATCAATGCCTAATTACCATTTAAAGCATTTACTTTATATTATTATGTCTATTAGGATATACATTGATTAAGCGAATAACATTTCCTGCTAAAACATGGAATATGTACTACATACATGTTTTTATTTGAAACAAGCACATTTCTCAGAATCTACAGCTGCAATATAACTTTCCTATTATTTATCTTGATGATTTCTTGCATGTATTCAATGATACATATCACTTTGTGATGGTACAAGGAAAATATTCAAAATATCTAATAGCTGCTAAAGCTAAAATAATCCATTTTAATTTTATCAATTCTGAGCAAAGGTACTTAATTTTGTATTGAATTAAATATTATAATATCTAGTTCAAAAAAACTTAAGTTATATTATTGGTAATAATATATTTTGTGACTAAGTTTAACAAATTTTGTTCGATTTTACCATTTTTTCCAATTACTCTATTCTACACAATATTACTCTGTTTGAGTATTAGGTTAGGCCTTTGGGGTGTTAATATTACCAGTCTTGCTACTTGAGAGTAGTGTAGATGAGAGGTGATAGAACAGTTTGTTGTATGTTGTAGAACAAGGACGACTGAGGTTCACCCCATGTACTGGTAGGAGGCGGGCGAGAGGTGCGGCGCGGGCGGCAGCCCGGGACCAGTGGCCGCGCCTATCGTCGCCAGGTGACACGCACGACACATCAACTTACCTGAATACAAACATATTTATTTAATATTCATTTATTGTATTTTTAAATTATTTTTTTAATAGTATTAAAACATGTTATTGAACATTTTTGTTATTTATTTTGAAACCCACAGTAAAGTATAAGCAAGGCCTTTCTCACACCAATGAAGTACAGTGAGGAAGAATACTTACTTCGTGTAGGGTATTTTATTAAAAACTGTTAAAAAAAGCTACATACTATATTTTCTAATCAGAAAGTTTATCCAGAAATGAAACCCATCTAGCATCGAAATTATTTCCCCTTTTTCGAGAAACCAATTAGAAAATTGAGAGTTCCTGATAATTCAGTAATAACAAATATTACTCGTTTAGTAAAAAATAAAATACCATAATACTGACCAGCTAAAGGATAGCATCTCTTGTCGGGTTCGTCTGTGAGTTGCATCCCGCACACGCAGCACATGTAGCAGTCGACGTGGAAGTCCCGGTCCATAGACACCACGCGCACCGTCTCATCTGTGCCTTCCACGGGAGTGATACCTGTGAATGGAATTATAAGTATTCTTGAATTGTTGTATTTATAATATTAAAACCAAATTGAAAGTATTCTGTATTTATTGTTTTAATTAAATTAGTATTGGACATTCCGCCAAATCAGGATAAACTGAAAACCAACCCCAAATAGACATGGTATAAAGGTTCGGAAGAAGACAGTTGGACATACTTTAAATATCTCAGGCTTATAATTATGTAAGGACCAGAACTCTGCCACCATTAAAGCACTATCAGTATGAGATATATCAATTGCCCAATATGGAGTATTTCTCCTTCCATAGCTTTAAGAGGGCCACTTTACCATATCCCTAATTTAAATATAATAAAATTATACTGGGCATAATTATACTAGTTGTTAGCACATTACAAAGAGATATTGTATAACATGTAAACAATAAATTCAATTTTTTATCATTATTGGATAAATATTATGAAGGAATCTTAATAGCTGACTACAACTGTACTCATAAAAACACAATATTGATATCTATATATCAAATAGATTATGTCTGCTTTTGTTTGGTGCATAAGTGCACTATATGAGTCAATTTTATTGTTAGATAAATGTTTTGGTTAAAGTTAGATAAGGAATATCAAACAATATTCCTTATATGATTGATGTTTTTTCAATACAAGGAGAGATATCATATTTGTTTATCACACTGGATTGAACAGATAAGTCATGTATTAAGTGTATGTTATCAAATTACTAACAACGCCCCGCGGTTTTACCCGTATAGTTCCCGCTCCCGTGAGAATGGGGGATAAAAGTAATAATGCTAAAACCTTCCTCTTGAATCACTCTATATGTTAAAAAAACCGCATCAAAATCAGTTGCGTAGATTGAAAGATATAACTATACAAATTACACAGACAGCGGGAAGCTACTTTGTTTTATGCTATGTACTTAACAATAAATAATATGTTCACATACCTTTACCACAACTTGCACATTTAGGAGCAAACATGCGATGGTAGTCGTTGACACAGTAGATTTTGTTGTCAACATCTACTGTGAAAGGCACCCCGTCGAGACACTCATTGCAGACACAGCATCGGAAACAACCCGGATGATAACTCTTGCCCATTGCCTGCAATATCTGTAATTTTAAAAAATACAACTAAATTCTCATTCATACTTATAGTGAACTTCAAACTATTAATGTTTTAAAAAGCAAATTGAACAAGACAAATGTTAGTTGAAATGGTTAACAAGACTACTGATAATGTGCAACCCACATTTTTAATAAAAAGAAATGTTTTTACAAGTGAAAAATAGAAATAATTAGAATCATATAAAAATGTCAGTTTACCATTTCCATAATTAAATGGCCACATATAGCACATTTCTCTGCAGTTTGTTGGAAGCCGGAATACTGAAATTAAATTCAAGGTCTTGGTTAATTAATAATTACATTAGAATGTTAATAACATCCTGCAGTCAAAGAAGAAGGTCAAAATTTCCATACACAAATAGGTACCTGTGTATGTATTTTTTATTTCATATTGAACTAATACTATAGTTGAAGAATACTTTTTGTTATAAAATGTAGCAGGGAGATAGCGCTATCAATTAAATAGAATTAATGTTCCTACTATAAGACAATTTTTCAAAGAAAATTTCATCATGATATTGTAATTGTAATCAGTTTATCCCACTAATAAACTAGTAAGTTTATCAAAAAGTCACAACACTTTACTATATAGGGAACACAACTGCAACATGTTATCAGTGATAAACTGTAAATACCTAATGTAATATTCTAGAAGTATCATATCCATTTATAACAGTACCAATGACCAAGGGCAATTTTAAGCTTACCAAATAATCTTCTTCACAATAAACCTTTCCATGCACATTGTAGAATGCTTTTCCTCTCAATGCTCGTCCACAGGAACAACATATAAAGCAGTTTGTGTGATAGAGGTTTCCCATGGCTTGACATGCTTGTCCTGCGCCTGTCACTCCAGCACCACAAGTATGGCAAATACCTGACAACACAAACAATATTAATTTAAAATAGCACAATCAATCTCTCTATTATTATTTATTATATACTGACCCCTAACTAGATTTTTTTTGCTAGCTAGGGTAACAGAAACTATGCATACTGTATCACATACAAACTAACAGAAAAAAAGCTATAATAAAATATTATAGTGGTAACAAAAATTCTTACCAAAGTATTCCCCTTCCTCATCTTGCCTCTCCATTTCCTCCTCCAGCTGCCTCGTCAGTTCCTCTATCTTCCTCTGAGCCTCACTGGGGCCCGCTGGCCGAGGTGGAGTAATACTGTAAGGTAACAGACTCTTCCCACGCCCTCCTGAACCTCTTGAACCTCCCGACACTTGTGACACTGAACTGGGAGTAGGGCTGGGAGCCGGTGACTGTGATGGAGAACATAAAGACGACATACCAGACACCAAGTTCCTTGAGCCAATAGATTCAGATGCCAATGAGGTGTTATCACGTTGAGCTGACGCAACAGTTGCTGCAGAAGAGCCCCCTGTCATACAAACATAGTCTGACCCATTAGTTTCTTCCACAATCTGCATTCTATTGCCAGTAGGTTTGTTATTGAATCCCCCATTGGATAATAGAGGCTTATCTTTACCAATACTATTAGAACTTAAAGGTTTTGGATGAAAGAATTTAGGTGCAGATGATGCTGTGTGTACCTCAGTTGCTATATTGGCTTTAGGTCTTTGAGCACTTGGAGCAATTGATGCATAGATAGCTGTAGAAGGTATTGTCAAAACTTTGTCATCTTTCTTCAGTAAAGCACTGATATCTGTGTATTTAGGGGGAGCAGACTTCATGATAGTGTAGTCTCCAGTGGCACTGTCCTGTGCTGCTGAGTATGGGGGTGGTGGAGGGGCCTTGTTCACTGTACCCTTGTCACTTATGAGCTGGGATATACTTCTGTTGGCACTGGTGTTAGGCACTTGAGGACCAGGCACTGGCCCTTGTTGTATAAACCTTTGCTCTGGGTGGTGTGGCAGTTTATATTCATTTTTCTTGTCATTATCAGAACAAAGCATATTTTCATAAACAGACGGGCTAAGTTTAGGCTTCGAGTTAACAGGTACTTGAGGCTGCGCCTTACTGTAGCGCGTGTCGTAGTATCCGTCTGAAACGGGCGGTGGCGGTGCTTGTTGATACACTTGATGATAATAAGGCAAATTGGCCGACCTCTGATCGCCGTAATATTCTACGTTTTCATACACAGGCGGTGGATATTGAGCGTTAGGATTAGCTGGTATTTCATACAAATCGTCTGTTTGGTAACTGAGCGATCTTTGAGAAATAGAATCAATAGATCTGGTAGGGCTCGCTGATAAGGCAGCCGTGTTTATATCGCGTTTGTTGACCGAAGCGATTGTTTCTACTCGTTTTGGAGTAGCGAATTTCGACGCTGCTATCACATTTGACCGTTCATAAAAACTATAATCTTGACGATTATTCTGGGTGTTGTCCAAAACGAAGCTCTCTATTGCGCCCACTGGTCGTGGTTTGGGTAAATTGTTGGTATTGGATGTTGAGGAGCTGTGCGCTTGCTCAGAACCATCCTCAACTTTGTTTGATATTTTCAAATCTTGTAGTCCAATTATGCAACGCTGATCTTCAGAGTTATTTCTTCGTGTCGAATCCATAGCTACCTTCAGCTTAATTATAATATAACTCACTATTTACATAAACCTAGTTTTATCACAGAAAAAGGCACAAATGAATCATCTCAAAAATCTCCGAATTTCTCAAACAAAACATGTTTCTATCATTTCATTCAACTCTAATTCTCGAAGACCATGGAGGTAAGAAAACTTGTGAAAATAAGTCTGTGGCAACAACTCATTCCATACAGACAATAAAAACCAAATCAGTTTTTACGACTATAAATAAATATATTTTAAAGTATGTCCAAAAAATTTATTCGCTTAAAAATATATTTTAGGCGAATAACTATTTTGGGTACAAAATTAAAATAATTTTCATAATGGGTATTATTTTCCAGACGTAATAAGTCCTTAGTCATCCACAGATCACGGTTGAGTTTCACCATAATTTCACTCCCACTCACGATACTTATTTTAATCTGTGCACGCATAGTGCATGATTTGCTTGCTTTGTTTGATTGATTGCTTGCGTTGCGGTGCGGTCAGCGGTGCTAGCTAGCGTACGACGCGCGACGTAAGCGATAAAATAAATTTATTTATATTTTCAACACAATAATTCCATTCTGCTTTGAAATAAAACAAAAAACGAGTCTGCCTGCCTGTCTGCCTATCAGGCAGAGCGAGGCGAGTAAGACGTATCTCTATATTTTCAAAACGCTGAGACTACTCTTCTAGCATCATGTACGATACAGAGGACGACCAATATGAGGAAGAAGACGTTGAAGAAATCTCCTCTGAACTCTGGCAAGAAGCTTGTTGGATCGTCATTAACGCATACTTTGATGAAAAAGGGTTAGTACGGCAGCAATTGGATAGTTTCGATGAATTCATTCAAATGTCTGTACAACGAATTGTTGAAGATTCCCCACCAATAGAGTTACAAGCTGAAGCACAGCATGCATCAGGAGAAATCGAAAATCCACCTAAATACCTTCTAAAATTTGATCAGATCTATCTTTCAAAACCAACTCATTGGGAAAAGGATGGAGCACCATCTCCTATGATGCCTAATGAAGCTAGGCTTCGAAATTTGACTTATTCAGCCCCATTATATGTGGACATAACAAAGACAATTGTTAAAGAAAATGAAGATCCTATTGAAACTCAACATCAAAAGACGTTCATTGGAAAAATACCAATTATGTTGAGATCTACATACTGTCTATTGAGTAACCTGACTGACAGAGATTTGTCCGAGTTGAATGAATGCCCTCTTGACCCAGGAGGTTACTTCATTATTAACGGATCTGAGAAAGTTCTGATAGCTCAAGAAAAAATGGCAACAAACACTGTGTATGTGTTTAGTATGAAGGACGGAAAGTTTGCTTATAAAACTGAAATTCGTTCATGCCTGGAGCACAGCTCTAGACCCACATCCACATTGTGGGTGAACATGATGGCTAGGGGAGGACAGAGCATCAAGAAGTCGGCCATTGGACAAAGAATTATAGCGATAGTACCTTACATCAAACAAGAGATACCTATTATGATTGTATTCAGAGCTCTTGGATTTGTAGCTGATAGAGATATTTTGGAACATATTATTTATGACTTTGATGACCCTGAAATGATGGAAATGGTGAAACCATCATTAGATGAAGCCTTTGTTATTCAGGAGCAAAATGTTGCTTTAAACTTTATTGGGGCTCGTGGAGCCAGACCCGGTGTGACTAAGGAAAAGCGTATCAAATATGCAAAGGAAATTCTTCAAAAAGAAATGTTACCACATGTTGGTGTATCTGATTTTTGTGAGACTAAAAAAGCATATTTTTTGGGTTACATGGTGCACAGATTATTATTAGCTGCTTTGGGCAGACGTGAATTGGATGACAGAGATCACTATGGCAATAAAAGATTAGATCTTGCTGGTCCTTTGTTAGCTTTCTTATTCAGAGGACTCTTTAAAAATTTGTTAAAGGAAGTGAGAATGTATGCTCAGAAATTCATAGATAGAGGAAAAGATTTTAATCTTGAACTTGCTATAAAAACAAAAATTATAACTGATGGTTTGAGGTATTCTCTTGCCACTGGTAATTGGGGTGATCAAAAGAAGGCCCATCAAGCTCGTGCAGGTGTCTCCCAAGTATTGAACAGATTGACCTTTGCCTCAACATTATCACATTTACGACGTGTTAACTCACCTATTGGACGAGATGGAAAACTTGCAAAGCCTCGTCAATTGCATAATACACTATGGGGTATGATTTGTCCTGCCGAAACACCAGAAGGGGCTGCTGTAGGCCTTGTCAAGAACTTGGCATTAATGGCCTAT
This sequence comes from Timandra comae, assembly GCA_958496195.1. NCBI lineage: Eukaryota > Metazoa > Arthropoda > Insecta > Lepidoptera > Geometridae > Timandra > Timandra comae. Next base: position 3,922,390 of record OY292355.1, on the reverse strand, counting down.
ATTTCTGTGGGTAGTCAACCTTCTCCCATATTGGAGTTCTTGGAAGAGTGGTCCATGGAAAATTTGGAAGAAATAGCACCATCGGCTATAGCTGATGCCACAAAAATATTTGTAAATGGTTGTTGGGTCGGTATTCATCGTGATCCTGAACAACTGATGGCTACCCTGAGGAAACTGAGACGTCAGATGGACATTATTGTATCGGAAGTCAGTATGATTCGCGACATCAGAGACAGAGAGATCAGAATATATACAGATGCTGGTAGGATTTGTCGTCCACTACTTATTGTTGAAAATGGATCCCTTCTTCTAAAGAAAAAACATATTGACAATCTTAAAGAAAGAGATTACAATAATTATGGCTGGCAAAATCTTGTAGCAAGTGGGGTGGTTGAATACATTGACACTCTAGAAGAAGAAACTGTTATGATTACAATGAGCCCAGATGATTTGACACAGTTAAAAGAATATGCTTATTGTACGACATACACACATTGTGAAATTCATCCTGCTATGATTTTGGGTGTTTGTGCTTCTATTATTCCATTCCCTGACCACAATCAGAGTCCCAGGAATACCTATCAAAGTGCTATGGGTAAGCAAGCTATGGGCGTATACATCACCAACTTCCATGTGAGAATGGACACTCTGGCCCATGTTCTGTACTACCCCCACAAACCATTAGTTACAACACGATCAATGGAGTACCTACGGTTCAGAGAATTACCAGCAGGCATCAATTCCATCGTAGCCATCCTCTGTTACACTGGATACAATCAAGAAGATAGTGTCATCTTAAACGCGTCAGCAGTTGAAAGAGGATTTTTCAGATCTGTGTTCTATAGATCTTACAAAGATTCGGAGTCGAAACGTATAGGAGACCAAGAAGAACAATTTGAAAAACCTACAAGACAGACATGTCAAGGTATGAGAAATGCCTTGTACGACAAATTAGACGAAGACGGTATCATTGCACCAGGAATAAGAGTATCAGGTGATGATGTAGTTATTGGCAAAACAATTACACTGCCAGAGAATGATGATGAATTAGACGGCACTACAAGGCGCTACTCGAAACGAGATGCTTCTACCTTCCTACGTAACAGCGAAACTGGTATTGTAGATCAAGTAATGTTAACTCTAAATAGTGAGGGATATAAATTCTGTAAAATTCGTGTCAGATCAGTGCGTATCCCGCAAATTGGTGACAAGTTCGCTTCTCGGCACGGACAAAAGGGAACTTGTGGTATACAATACAGACAAGAGGATATGCCATTCACTTGCGAAGGAATCACCCCCGACATCATCATCAATCCTCACGCTATCCCATCTCGTATGACAATTGGTCACTTGATCGAGTGTATTCAGGGTAAAGTGTCATCAAACAAAGGAGAAATCGGTGACGCTACGCCCTTCAATGACGCTGTCAACGTGCAAAAGATTTCTTCACTTTTGCAAGAATATGGTTACCACCTTCGAGGCAATGAAGTCATGTATAATGGACATACTGGGCGAAAGATTAACGCCCAAGTATTCTTAGGGCCGACGTATTATCAACGTCTTAAGCACATGGTGGACGACAAAATTCACTCGCGAGCTCGTGGACCTGTACAGATTCTTGTGAGACAACCTATGGAGGGTAGGGCCAGGGATGGTGGCCTGCGTTTCGGTGAAATGGAACGAGATTGTCAAATCGCTCACGGGGCAGCCCAATTTCTTCGTGAACGTCTTTTCGAAGTATCTGATCCATACCGTATACACGTCTGCAACTTCTGTGGTTTGATTGCTATCGCCAATTTGCGAAACAACACCTTTGAATGTAAGGGATGCAAGAACAAAACTCAGATTTCGCAAGTGCGTTTACCATACGCTGCAAAACTACTCTTCCAAGAATTGATGTCTATGAACATCGCTCCCAGATTGATGGTTATTTAAGATTAAACTTTTTTATTTGTTTTAATATCTAAAATGTATTGTGACCTAACACTAAGGAATTTATAATTAAAATAAAATATTAAATTTTCATTATATTACTTTTATTTATCACAAATTGACAACATTAATGCAGCTCTTAACATATCATTAGTAATTCAATATGTATACAAAAATGTAGGTAGATACATTTGTTCCATAATTTAAATATTAACATTATAATATAAATATGTAATTGAGGTATTATTTAAATTCAATGGAAGCATTTGATTATTGATATTACATAGTTATAGTAAAACTTAATAAATTTTGATTTAACATTTTAGATAGACAAATATACAAACAATAAAAATCAAATCATTAACAGTATTCATTGCGGTTTACATTATGTAAAGCTTTATAAATATTGCACACATAACAAGCATTGGTTTTACCCATTCGAGGCATACAAACATATAAAATACATTCTAAACTCAACAACATAATATAACAATTTCAAACGACCATAACATATTATACAGGGTGTACCTTCTGAGGACATCTATTAGTACCTCGTTCATGTTACATAATCACTTATAAATTGACTAACATAGCTTAGAAATGGCATAAATTAATATTTAACATAGAAAGAATTTAGAGACGAGATATGATTATTATAATAATAACATACATGGAATAAATTCTTAAAATTGTGAAAGAGAGCAATTATTTTCAAACTAATTTACGTAAATAAAGTAAGTACATAAACATGTATTTAGTGCTAATGTATAAATTGTGCGTTTCTAAATGCAAAAGTGTTGTAGGTAGGTACGTAGTGCATTGCGAATAATTTAAAAAATATTCTACGCCCGATAGGTGAACGACAATTTCCTTCAAGATATAAATATTTCAATTAATAGGTACTTTACATTAGTCTTAAACAATACCTACTGTACAACTTACGTATCTAATTACCGTTTCAATATGGCTCATTCATTCTACTTACAATTCCAAGGAAACAATAAAATACGGACGTATTCGGCAGTATATAACTTAAATGGTAGGTATTCATTTAATATTGGTAATACATTAAAACTTTAATATCCTTATATTGTATGTCATTACAATCTTGCTTTAATTATAGAGAGTGACTATCATGGTAGGAATCTTATTGAGAATCAGTAATAAGTACTTAGCGAAACCTACATGTACCGATCGTAGGTCATTTACAATATGTCGATGGAATGAGTTACCTTCCACATTTTTATTATCTGTGTTCAACGGGAAGGTGGTAAAGCTCTCTGTATTTCGCTTTCATCCTCCTTCGGCCGACTCCATTTGATCATAGTTTCGGGCGATCTATATAGGAACACTAGTTTCGCGAATAGATCTTCCTCTAGTGTAAGTTCGAGAGCTTCACGTACCTGTATTTGTAATACAATAGATTAATGAAGGTTCTATACGAAAGTCTACAAACATTTTGGTTTCAAAAGTAAGTTACATGTAATAAATATGTATGGCATTCTGATTTCATTACATACACACACAGACTCGAGATAAACAATAGTGAATGGTACAAATATTTGATTAATTATTACAATGTTGCCATCTCTGTTGATGCCATCTCTGTTGTAAGTCTTACCAAATATATATCGAGACATAGTTGCAGCACGCGGTCGACGTTCGGCAGATCATCGAACATTATCTTCGTGTATATTCCGGAGAAGAAACCGCGAAGTACCCGCGAGGCCAAGAACACGAACGTTGTGTACAAACCGATTATACTGAAACATAATAAATAACAACATTAAAGGTTGTCTATGGTTTATGTAGCAAACCATATATTTTCATAAGAAACGGACTATCTAATGGAAACATTTTATTTTTTTATTCTGTAATTTTTATAGAGGCATTGACGTATTACGATTAAAACATGTTTTTTTTTCTAGAAATTACATAGTATGTACCTTGAAAACCAACAAAAATATCTGCCTTTTTATAATATTACTGCAGATAATGATAAAATATAATTACCCGCTTCCTGATATAAAGTTAAGTGTTTCCGGGAACAATTTGTCGTTGAATGTGTACATTATTAGCATGTTGCAGTCATTCATTGGTATCGTGGCGAGGGGTTCCTGCAAACAAATAAGATAAGAACAACCGTCTCATATGACGACGCGAAGTTGAAAATGACGAACGTTATAGTAGATTTTGTTTTTAATAATGTTTTCATGTATCTATCATGAAAATATTAAAAAAACTGGCTAAGTGCGAGTCAGAATTGCTTGGGGTTCCGTACCAAAACGACAAAAGCACGTTTGTTGTATGAGAGCCCCAGTTAAATATTTATTTTGTTTTTAGTATTTATTGTTATAGCGGCAATAGATATACAGTGGTGGTCATATAATTAAGAACGCTTAATTAACGTAACGATTTTTTCAAAATAGCATGTATAACTAATTGCATGTATTTATTTTTATTTCTTTTGATACCTTCAAACATTTCCATACTATGGATACATCAGTTGATACAAACGATTGGCTAATAAATAAAAAGATAAACTTTAAACATTAGATCTAAACCTAATATTAATACGAACTGGCTGGTCATATAATTAAGAACGCTGAATAGTTAACTTTTTTATTCAAGTTTACATAAAGAACACTCCATAGCTTTGTGGTTGTAAGTCACTATTCGTATAATTTGGATCCCATTTAGTACTATAAAGGTCTTAAAAGTGATTGTTTCATATGAATTCATATAGAGAAAAATAAAAGTTTTGACAAATCTACAAGGTAGATGATAAAAAAACTTTCTGAGAAGAATTTGGTCGAACAAAAAGATATTTAACACTTTACAATGCTCAAAAACGATATTTTTTCACGCTGTGAAGCATTTTGCCACATATCAGACTTACTTCAAATAATTCGTGTGTGTTGAGTACCTAAAAAGTCATCACGTCGAGATGATCGAAAGCATTCGTTTGGGAAAAGAAAATAATTTTAAAGGGTCTGTGCTGAGAAACGAATATTTTGGGAGAAACAACTCTTCCAACAATCTCGGCACGTACTATACGAAGGTATTTGGTACAGGGAAAGCTGCACGGAAGAATAAAAACGAAGGTACCCATCATGCAACGATGCCATAGGTAATACCGGCTGGTACGTACAAGAAGGTGTGAAAACTGGATAGTAAGACAGTGGAAAAATGATATTTTTCTGATGAAACTAATATAAACTAGGGTGTTCTCTGGTGGAAATCAACGTTAACAACATCTTCCGAATAAATCACTTGACCATAAATACACAAAAGTGACATTAAAGCATGATGGAGAAATATGACATTTTTTATGCTATTTTGAATACGGCGTTGAAGCTGTGAAGCTGACACAAGAAAACATGAATCAATTCCAAAACAAAGAATATAATGGAAAAGCTATGTTCCTTCAAGCTGAAGACGTTACTGTAGGTTTTTGGTCAATTTGAACATTCCAGACAAGACAATGACCCAAAACATAATGCGCGCACCGTTAAGGAATATATCATATTGCAATTATTTTCTGTCTAAAATTGGCCAGCTAACAGTCTAGAGCTAAACCCAATCGAGCACCCTTGGTGCGAAGTCAAGAGAATAGTTTAAAATGGACAATATGGCAATTTAAAGAGAGCTGTAATGATGTTTTCTCAAAAGAATGGAACTCTGTTTCTCTTACAAAATGTTAAAAATTTATTGAGTCAATGCGTCGCCGCCCGGTATAGGTAAATCAGTATTATTTAAAAGTCGTAAACATGTTGCCAACTAGTAATTTCAGTTAAAATACAATAAATTGTTTTTTTACTTTCATAATAATATCATTTATTTAATCTCAGTTTTATATAAAATAACTTTTGAACAGATTAGTAAATCGTTCTTAATTATTTGTCCAGCTTCATTAGTACTTAAATTCGTTAGTATAGAGAACTAATGAAATTTATAAAAAAGATAGGTAACCATTCAATTTTATATTCCTAATCCCGTATTTCCCATTCATGTGGGTATCTCATAATATAAATAGTTACTTCCAAAAGCAATAAATAACTACACAAGAAATGATTTAGACAAAAAATATCTGGAATTTCAAATCGTTCTTAATTATGTGACCACCACTGTACATCATCAGTAATAGAGATTGCCCATGGACGGTACTCCTCCAAAATGAGTTGTGCCTCAAAAAATTAAACATCATAAAATATCTAATTTAAAAATATATTTTTTAAATAAGACATAATCATTTTTTACAATGGGGATTTATTTTTGAAAAATAATTAGTAATTTCGTGTTTCCGGCGATATAGTACGCCATTTGTTCTATGCCTGTCAATACTAGGGATGTCTATTTTCTTACGCCTACGTAAAATATAATAATATTGATTGTATGATTTATTCGATATATTAATAAAATACGTTTCAAGTTAAATAAAAGTTTGTTTAATAAAATAGGTGGACCTATGTAATATTTTTAAAACATAGTTTCTTTAATTCCGCAGAACTTGATATTATTTAAGAGGTATACATTTATTATTTTCATTGATATTTGATAGGTATGGTTATTTTACTTTATTATATTTATTTTTGGCTGTCATATTTTTCAAATTAACGGCGTTTTATTTACCTGTGGCCATAGAACCCGCACACAGTCACAGTAATAATCATTGTTTCATTTATTTTAATTTGTAATCGTTTCTCATCCTCCCTGCTTGCCTGCATTACATGACCATATTTCATACATCTATATCACGATATGTACCACAATTTATACTGTGTACGGTATTCGGTAAGATTAGATATACATACATTTAGCACTTGACTATCAAACAATTGCTCACATGCTTTGCATTTTGAAACGGAGATTTTGAAGTACCGTACCAAGATGTTCAAAATCTAAAGAATTGTTTATTGATGCGGTTTCAATTCAATGACTGATTTGCGGAAATCGATTATTATAAATCGAATGTATTGGATAATTTTTTTATTTCACGGGTTCAACCCTATTTCACATTTATTGCCCGCCTGTCATAACACAATATCAAATGATGGCCAGTATTTTTTTTCCAAAGAGGTTGTAGGTTTTGAGTATGTATGCATTAACATGCATAGAGTTTAGATTCTGAAGTACCGTAAGAAGATGCTCAAAATCTCAGTAATTTCTTGGTTTTATAGACCACCAGACAGATTAAATGCTACATTAATGTACGTCAAATGCAGTGAGCCCGTCCAGTCCCTTTCTAGCTTATTTGTATTGATTTTGTGTTCAAACATAACCTCGAAATAGTAATTACATTTTTGTAAATATCTCGGAAACCCCATTGTAGATTATGATTTATGATTTTTAAAAATTAATATTTAGACATATTTCCCATTATTTTAAAGTTGATTCCATGACGGCACAACAATGTTGAATTCAGTACATTTGTCCATAGCCCCGTGGGCATTGTCTTTTCAACTGTCTAGCTAACTATCACAGTTCTTGAGATACAGCCTAGTGAAAGACGGACGGACGGACAGCGAAGTCTCAGTAACGAACATATTAGGAAGAAAAAAGATAGCGATCATAAATCCATATGAAAATATGTTCATAATGCGTAGTATGTTACTTACGGGTTTTGTGCACCCTTCCCGCACGCGCCAATACATTTTGCCTCTGTCCCTTTCCAATCTCAGCTGGACGTCGCGGAACATTCGGCTTTCGTTAGTCGAACCTACAAAAATAGTTAAAAAATATTCATTGTTAACCAGCTGTGCCCGGCCATAAGCGAGAGCGTATGGTGACAAGCAGGCGACGCAGGGCAGAGCAAACACTTGCGACGCAGACATGTGTCTGTGCTGCTCTCTCGCGATGTTCCATGCGCAACAAAAATCTGCTCTGCTCTACCCTGCGTCGCCTGCGTGTCAGCATACGCCTTCGCTAATACCCGAGTAAATGCCGTGGGAATTCGGATATAAAAGTATCATATCTGTTATTCGTAGTCAAATAGGAACATCTGCACCAAATTTCATGTAAATAGGTTCAGTATTTTTGTGTGTGAAAGAGTAACAAAAAAAAACAAACTTCAGATATTAATATGATATAGATAAGTATTATGCTCATGACTGTTCACCTAGTTATAGACTGTGTTTGTGAAAGGATAATAAATATAAAGTATGGACTGACCGTCTTCTTCAGGCAGAAACTGATTCGCAGCCTTAGTGCTTCCCTTATTGAACACCTTCAAGAACTTGGGGAATAAAGTCTTGACGTTTAACCTGTATACATAATTTATTGTTAAGTATATTTCTTTGTATAATACAATGTTTTACATTACAATACAATAATTTGATTAGTATTATCGTAGTATGTATTTGTTTACTCATTCATAAACGACTTACACTCAAACAGTAGTACAAAACTAAAAAGTGGGTATGTATAGATATAGAAATGTGTACGCATTAGCTCTCCACATCGTTCTTTTTTCTATGGCCATTAGCTGAATAGAGCTGGAATAGGTGTGAATAGTTCATAATCAACACGCCATCACAGACACAAGCACACACGCACTCACACCAACACGCAGGCACACACGCATACATACGCACACGCAGGCACGCGCACTCTCTCTCTCTCTCTCTTTATTAAACACACACTCTAGACGTTGGACGTGGTATTCGGTACAGCATTGGTGAGTACTGTGCGAGCGTGTGAGTGTTAGCGCGAGCGTATGTTGAGACGCAGGCCGCGCAGGGCGGAGCAGGCACGTGCGACGCAGACATGTCTCCTGCTCTCTCTCGCGACGATGAAATGTGTTCTACTCTGCCCCTTGCGGCCTGCGGTGCCTGCGTCGCCTGCGGCTGGTCCCCAGTGGTGGCTCACCAGGTGTCGGGCGTGGCGGAGCCGTCGAGCAGCGCGAGCAGCTTGTCGCGCTCGAGGTTGCGGCGGCCGCGGACGGTGGCGGGCAGCTCCACCTCGCGGCTGTCCTCGATCACGGGCGGGTTGGGCACCGCGTTCGTGGGGTGCGTGATCACGTACGTGAACTTCACCGTCAGCGACGAGTCTGCAACACACCGTAACATTAGCTAGATAATAGGCTTTGAGGGCCGCTAGCTAGCTAAAAGGCTTTGGCGGCTTTTAGCTAGCTAAATAGGCTTCGGTGACTCGCAATATTTTCAAACGCTGTCTTTTGCCCGCGACAAGTATAATATTGTGGAAACCCCTTTTTGTTTCAATTACAAAATATTATTTCAACTGCACATGTAGGCATGAATTGAACTTGAATTCGATCGGACAAATTGATGTTTCTTGAACTTCTTTACGATATGGGCCCTGAGCCTCCTACGGTGCCTCATACGGTGTTTTATCTTTAGAAGATGTTATATGCTACAAACGGCGCCTCGCGTTTTAGTCTCGCGGTAGTCCCGCTCCCGTAAGAATAAAGGGATAAAATTACACCAAAAATCTTCCTCTTGAATCTTCCTCTATCTATTAAAGAAAACCGCATCAAAATCCGTTGCTTAGTTTTAAAGATCTAAACATACTAACAGACAGACAGGGCGGGACTTTGTTTTATAGTGTGTAGTGATGTTGAATACGTACTGGAGATGGCCTCCTGCTCCAGCCGCTCGAGCTCGGGCGGCGAGATCTCCCAGCTCATGGTGGAGTTGGGGTTGATGGAGATGACGGCGACGTCGTTGTACATGTAGTTGGAGAGGAACGTCTGCGCCGTGCGGTCGCGCGCGTACATGTTGCTCAGCTGGGTGAAGTCTTGTTCCGAGAAACTGACAAACAACAGTATTATTTAATAATTTCACGTCATCAGCTTATAGGTGCAGGTTTCCTCACAATGTTTAAGAGCGTCGAATAAACGAATTCGAAAATTGAAAACATATTGGTACGTGGCGGGGCTCGATCATCTCACAATACATACGAATGGGTCAGATAGAGATAGTTTATAAGAAAACTCCATCATTTTTCAAACAAATACTTTGTGTCTTGGTTAGTTTAGGTTTTTATCACCTATAATATACAAAAAACATGTGTACATACACGTCAATATTGTGCGACTGTGCGGACATCTGGTAGACTGGTAGGAATGGACCAATCCTGATCTTGACCGTCACATCCGTCGGCGGGTTCGGTTGGCCAACCTGTATTGCAATGTATAAAACATTATTAGGTAGTAAATTTTACAATCGCCTAAGCTCTATACTTAGCTCTAATGAGGTTATTAACAGACAAAATGATTTTTCCCAGAAAAGAGACTGCATCGATTAATGCGCCCGAAAAACTCTACAAGTGCCACCGAAATAGTGAGTGCTTTTCGAAACAGTATAGTTATTATTACCTTTTTTTATACATGTAGTTTATTGATGTATCAATAAAATCTTAGTCGTCACACATAGTTAAAATGATATAATTAATTACTCACAGTATTGCCAAACGCGAAGAAAACTAATGGGAACCAAATAATAGCGATGACAAACGCCAGCACTCCGCCGCCGAGTAGATACTTGGAGGTGTTGGACTTCTTAGCGCCGCGCGGCTGCGGGTACTCATCCTCTATGTACCGGGAACACTGGAACATGAACCAACTCCATTAGTTTATGCTACCTTGGTACTAAATTATACATAATGATCCTTAAAATGTCGGATCATTATACATAAAGGCCCGTTTCCGTGTGCGTAGCGGCGGGTCCGCACCCTTGTACTCCTTAAAACGTAGCCTCTGTTTCAAGCGGTTGGTTATAAACCCTTTTATTATTATGGATGCCTATTGGACCCCAAGTCAGGTCGGTTTCGTGGGGTCCGTATACAAATTATAAATTTAGTATTTCTCCTAGGATTATAATCATTTATAACTAAATCAAACAAAGTATATTAAAACTTTGATATTATTAAGTAGATGACTCACTTTCAGTAGAAACACACTCGCGAATATATCCTCCATTTTGAGCCAGTCCATCAACGTCATCGAGGTGTCCGTCCAAATCCAGTCCATTAACGTGCGCAACTCGAACACAAACGGTACTGCCATAAACCTACAATATTACCAATATTATAATTACATTTTCAAATATTTCAACAGAAAATCGGCCAAAAGGAATCGGTCAGAAACTCTGGCTTGAAGTCATATCATAAGGTGCTGCGTCATTTTGACATTTCGATCTTTAATTATTATTTAAGTGCTATGCCAATGGATGTGTTTCGCCGATGGAAGAGCTGAGTAATCTAAGTTAGACGCCCGACTTTCTGAACGCAGGCAGTTTCGGTCGGGACACATTTGTTGTCACAACCTACTGTTTAGGTGTCAGAATTGACAGAACACTAAGGTAAAATGGCAAGAACTTCAGAATCAGACCATCAATCTTAGATACTCGGGTATTTTGCTGGCTGAAAACACGTTATGTTTCCCGGGTCAGCTATAGCCCGGTCGTAATTCACAGAGAATCTCGTACGTTGACCTGTAGCTATCTCTGTCGCACCTGCGTGAATTATAATGCGTCCCGCTCGCACGGATGCAATGGCGAACTACAGGTCAACGTACGAGATTCTCTGTGAATTACGACCGGGCTATAGTTATAAATAAATAATATAAAAAAAATACGTACGCTCTGAAGAAGACCATGTTGATAAAATTGTATGACTTGCAAAGGAAGTTGCCGATGATGCGCCGCGGGTACCCGCACCTAATCTGATGCGCGGACAGCAGCAGGTAGATACATTTGACCATGTACCACATCGGCGGGGGCAGTAGCGAGTTGAATGTTCTAGAAATATGAATATAACAATCTCTAAGGGCTGATTTTTCCATCACCAGATAACTTTTATTCGATGAATAAAATTGACGTCTGACAGTTTTTGTATGAAATAGTCATTTTAAAAATATTCCTCGAATAAAGTTGTCAGATGATTGAATGATCAGCCGGAAAGGTAATATCTTGAGCCCAAGTGTCAACGTGAAAATATGTCAACTTATACTTGCCTATCTGTGATAGAGAAGGAATTCTAAAACCAGTAAAACATGTAACGAAGTTTATTAACGACTAGCTGTGCCCCGCGGTTTCACCCGCGTAGTTCCCATTCCCGTGGGAATTTCGGGATAAAACATAGCTACCCCTGTACCAAATTTCAAGTCAATCGGTTCAGTAGGTCAGCCGTGAAAAGGTAACAGACAGACAGACAAAGCTGCTTTCGCATTTATAATATTAGAATAGTAAGGATAACTTTTTGCAAATTAATATGAACATAATATCTCACCGTTCCGTAATAAATGGCAGTACGAAGAACATCCATATATGCACTCCTATAATGAGCGCGTACTGGAACAATATCTTGCCGAGCATGAATTTGCGCAGATAGAGCGCGCGGTCGATCACAATCAGACCGAATTGCAAGATCAACATCACTAGGAATGGAATTGGCACTTTGTTTTCCTCTAAGTACGCTTGAACACCACCATCGCCTTGGTGAGTCTGTTGAAATACAATAAACAATTTACGTGTTAATATGAACTCAATTATCCCGAGCCCTGCGTACAAAAATGTTTGTTTTGAGTGGGATCGAACCCCCTTTTAGCATAGTAGGCAGGCAGGGTTCTATTTACAACTATTCCACTAGATATATCTTCTAGATATTATGAATATGAATTATTCCACTTTGCCCCATCAAGGCGCCCCACTGGTGGGGCAAAGTGGAATGGCTTAAATTTTGCGATGTAATAATATTAAGGCTTATATCCAGCAGTGGATGGTTACGGGCTGACGATGATGATGATGATTATTAAATGTTACCCCAAAAGCAGCGAATCCGAATATGACGACTAGGAAGTTGAAGAAGTCGCAGAGGAACATGTACGCGTACACGTCGGCGGTGACGCGCGCCGTCGGCTCCAGCATGCGCTTGAAGAAGTACTGGATCGGGCGCAAGTACCGTTTCATACTAAAATAAAAAAAACAATATTTATAGTATACATTAGTAGAATGTATAGTATAAGTGTATATTTGTAAAAGAACTGCTATCAATTAGGCAATATGCAGTAATTTCTACAACCAAATTCTTGGTCATACCCTCAGCGTGTTTCTAAGATAAATCAAGGAGAGAGAAGTTAAATCAAGTAGTACTAAATGATTTAACTTCTATGCGGTATAAGAAGAAGCGTAAGAACAAAAATATAATTTAATGAAATGAATATAATTTTAAATTAAACTTACGATAGCAATATAACGTTTGGGAAGTAGTTGCGTGTATCTTCCATGTGCGTAGTCACAGATATGATTGGCTCATTATCATCCCTGGGAAATAAAACATGATTAATCAATCACTATATACCATCTTATTATAGCCACTGACTAGTATTTAAAAAGGGAATCATTAACGGTGTTTCCGTTGACGTTGAAGCTTACCACGGGGTTTTCCCTATACTTATAACCACTATAAATGGACACAAGACACAAGCTTCTCTGTTCAACTACTCCTATATTTTTCTTCTTCAATAGTCGTGGTTGGAACAAGCGCCCAAACTGAGCGTGCTCCGCGAATTATATTTACAGTGATAATTAATAACTATTGCCTATCACAGAAAATTGTTCTCTCTTTAGAGTGAGGAGTGCATCGTACACCTCTCCTTTACACATAGTAAAGAGCTACGCTACATACTTCCGTCTCCTTCACTCAGTGGTCACTGCGTACACTCTCTAGAGCGCAAAACTATACAATTATCAGAGCGAGAGAGTTACACTATTCCTTTTTTATTATTAAACGAAACGTACGTCATTATTTAAGATTGGTTTGATACGGGATATTTGTACGTACCGATAGTCGAATCCTACTACTAGTCGAGGGATTCGACTATCGGTACGTACAAATATCCCGTATCAAACCAATCTTACACTATTCCTATTTCTTTCGCTTGATCTATATTTAATGCTATCCTAACGAGTTAACTACACTAGAATGGGACAAGACTACACCTATTTCTTACTAATGATTGACTATGCGAAGCTACATAAGGGAGTTAAAATTACAAAATCCTTACATATCTAAATTGAATGGGACTCTTGCGATTTCATCCGCAAAATTTTCCCCCGGCCAAGATCTCCACAGCTATCTTCTTAATTGGGAGGACGATGAGCCGCCTTGTAGGCCGTTGAAAGTATCCACCCTTTGTCCGCATATCCACACTTAGAATAATGCCGTCTAGCCCTGTGTATACTAGTTCTATAATCTCCATTGGCTACATATTTCGGGACAGTCCGTCGGCAACAATAACAATATCTGCTACACGTATATTCAGACTTTATTTGTGATTCTCACCCCTCGGCGCCATCTTGGAAGATACTTTATTAACCATTTGTTCCAAATCATATTGGACATTGCCTGCGCCGCTCGCCATGCTCTCCTATCTGCAACATTCACGTCACCTGTGATGGGTATCCCAGTTGAAGATCCGATAAAAATGTCCCTCGGTTCAACTGATACAACGTAGACTACGTTAAGACTGTATTCAATGTTTCTTCTTTTGGAGCGCCTTCCCTCAAGGTAGTAACTAAGGCATTCTTAATGAGGAGTATAAGGGGGCAAACTAACAATACATTGCCTCAACCATCAATCTTACCTGCACATGGTGCATCCTGCTGAAAGACAAACAAGGCTGATGACCGACAGACAGCGGTATAACTGTCCCTAAAAAGACACACTCGGCTCGTTGACAGGCAGCAGCGTCAAACGGAGCCAGAACTGTGTCCTGCGGTCGCCAACCCGCCTGACCAGCGTGGCGACGAGAGTATTTTCCCACCACTTATGATTAGGGCTAATACAAGACGGCCCCTACTTCTAACATTTTTCTTATGTCCGCTATTAAAGCTGCTTTCTTCTTCTTTTCGCTAAAGCGGTACAATACGCTTCGGACTTAAGTCTGGACCATCCAACGGCACATCGTTGAGACATGTCCTAAGCTGCCGCGTCGAAAGCCATTCTTATTTTCCCTGGTTTATTAGAATTCACGACGGCGAAGTGTGGCTTCTTGTCTTCTTCTTCACTACAACTGGAAACGTATCCTTTGTCAAACAAGTTGTCCATCTGTGCAGTGTATGTTCTTTTGAACTCCTCTGATCTATCCATTTTCTACTCGATGTCTTCCAAGAAGCTCAGTGCCATGTCGTAGCTCGGTGGTATGCGCACATTATCAGATTTCCACGGGAGTACTACTTTGAATCTACCATTCTCACGCTGCATAGTTTCTTCAAATATTTTGATGGCTCGTTGGAGCTAAGTTTCGATAGTAACATTACTCCGAGTGAATCTATTTGAATACTAGCACCGTCCCGCGAAGTACCCGCTCCCGTGGAATGCGGGAGTAAAATTACACTAAAACCTTCCTCTTGAATCACACTATCTAGTAAAGAAAACCGCATCTAAATTAGTTGCGTAGTTTTAAAGATTCAAGCATACACAGGGACAGACAGCGAGAAACGACTGTGTTCTATACTATGTAGTGATGATGTGATTTCACGAGTTCATGTAACTCCTTAACTTCACTGTAATGACGTGATGTACATGCTACATGACATATTCCCTCCCTCTTTGTTTGTCAGTAATCACGCTTTTAGGTAATTACAAACAAAGCCCTCCCATGACATTTGTATTTTATTTTATTTAAAAAAAAATACCAGCCCGAGTTTCTTGCCGATTCTTCTCGGCTGATGTAATTCCGAATCGGTGGTAGAATCAATTCTGACGTTCATAAGTGCCTCATTGAGGTCTTAACTGAATAAAGGATTTTCGACTTTGACTTTGACCCATGAATAACCTATGGGGATGAGGGAGGAACAGTGTGTGAAATTCCTCAACTCCATCACGTCGGGGTCACCAGTTATGGGTATAGGAGATCCCCATTAGAAAAGGGAGGATCCTTCGACCAGACGGATGTTGTTATCTGGTGGGCAGCTGCCCGACGGTTATAGTCGGGCTCTCGTATATATAGTCAATTTCTCAGTTAATTTCTCTTGCGCGATTCAGGACTCTTCAGTTTTAGTTCCTTAGTGGCCGATAAATGTTAGTATTCAGTTCTTATGTGGCGTGTAGATGTCGCCACAAACCCATCCCAATTGAGTCAGGGATGCTATTGGCTGATTTCATTTTCTTGAGAGTAACCTATGAGTTACAATCAGATGACAATTATCTGCACCAATTAATATGCGAGGCTTGGCATTCGCATAACATACATCTTGACTTCTTTAAGAAACTTGCTCATATGCTTTGATCTCCCATCATGAATAATCTTAATCATTCGGCGTTCGTGCTGTTATGTCGTGATAATTACATTGCCTTTTTCCCTTACGTTGGATCTTAACAACGCGACTGTTGAGTTCACTCTGTGTTGACGTGACATTTGCCCCAATCACTCCGGCTATCTCTTGTACGTTCTTGAATGGACATAGCCAATAGCTTCTGACACTTTTCTCGTATTGTGCGCGATCCTACAGCAAAAAGAAATGAGAAAAATGTCTCTTTAATCTGTTCGCCGGCCGTAGTTGTGTAAACTATTGCCTTGCGATATCTGTTATTATTGTATCTCTTCTTATTATCTGGTTCGTACCAGACGATAAGAAGAGATACATCAGTGCGTACGATATCTGGTACATCAGTGGAGTGACTTGACGATGAATGACGTATTGCTAGATCAGCTTCCCTTATTAAATAGCGTGACATTAACATAATCTCTGGCTCGTTTGTGTTATATATATTCCTCTATATTCCTCTGCGTAGCGTAGTCACACGACCGTGATCAAATGTGAGGTGTCAGCTTCTCAGTCACTTGGCGAGTCAACATTGGATTCTGCACATATCTCTTTTCATCTATACTGCCGATCGTCGAGACCATTTTTTTAAGTACAAGTTCAAAAAATGGTCTCGTCGATCGCATATGAGTTGAGTTCGTTCGCTGATTACCTTAAATGTGTCAATTTCATCTTCTCAAAGGCGTGATCAATACATCTTCTGGTCCGTAGCATTGCTTTAGCATTCTCATTATCACATATGGATTATTAGCCGTGTATTGTACGGCTGACAATCTCTCTTGCATCCCTCTATAGGCAAGTCCTCAGTCTAGATAGATTCTCGGCGTTATTGAAATGATTTATATGTGTTTATTCTATCATCGCTGTCTTAAACGGTAACCATTCACTTGCTTTTCCGGTGAATATCGGTAAATCTTGAGTTTGTCTAGGTGGACTTCGGGATCTTATCATCTTCAAGGCATTTGTCAGTCTATCTATCCATTTTTACCTAGATTTAACCGGCGACTTGTTGCGTTGTTATTTCTCATAATGCGACTTAATTTATCTCTCGTTTAATGGGTTTCGCAGCGGAGAGTGATATTTTTCTTCAATCGGTCGCTCCCCCCGTTCTTTACTACACGGTGAAACCAGTTATACATATCGGTGCCTGCGACTTCACGGATA
Source organism: Timandra comae (assembly GCA_958496195.1). Taxonomy (NCBI): domain Eukaryota; kingdom Metazoa; phylum Arthropoda; class Insecta; order Lepidoptera; family Geometridae; genus Timandra; species Timandra comae. The sequence continues at coordinate 3,905,006 of OY292355.1, read as the reverse complement.
GTGGCGACATCTGCGGCCACCTTTTTCTTTATCAACAACGCTTCCATTTGTATCTCTTTGCGTCTTAAGTCCATTAAACGTTCCTTCTAACGTAGCTTCTAGCTCGTTGCCTTATACGAGCTATCGCGCTTGCCGATGATCTCTGGGAATGTACAGATGGCGGGCGGCGAATTCTATTCTCTGCCATTGTGGCCATTGTCGAAAGTAAGTCGGATGACATCGTTGTGCAATCGGCATCGTGCTTATTTGTACGGATGGCGACGCGGGTGGTTCTTCGTAGACTCGTAAAAATATGTTAACGCTACTTAGGTTAAAGCCTACCACGGAGTTTCACTACACTAATAACCACTATACATTAAACATAAGCTTCTCTGTTCAACTTTCCATGTATTCTTCTTCTTTCCATGTAGTTAGTCGCAGTTGGAACAAGCGCCCAGACTCATCTTCGTGGAAGTCTTTTTCACCCCTGGTGGGTGCGAAGATGAAGCACCTTTGAGCTGAGGGCCCCTGGGGGCGGTATCCAAACCGCGTACTACCCCCCCCCCACACACAGACACCGCACCCAGCGGCCCCCTGCCCTAAGGCGCCTACCTTCGCCTCCAAGGGTGAAGAAGAAATCCACGTACTAGTAACGAGTAACTACACTAGAGTGAGAGAAGACTAAATTTATTTCTTACTAATGATTGACTATTCGAAGCTATTTAATTGGGTGGTTAAAATTTCAAAAACTTTACATAAATAAATTGTAGGTACGGTACAGATGTTGCTTACGTCCAAAATTCCTATGGAAAAATACTGTAGTTTATTATGAAAGAAATAAACATACCTGATGCCGTCGTCGTCGGAGGGTCTGGAAGGCCCCGCTGTCGGGTCGTCCCTGTTGCCGTCGCGGGAGTAAACCTGGACTCGGTGCAATTCTGTACTTGCCCCATGTATTGTATTTTCTTCTCTGTAATTGTTTAACTTATTAACATCTTTTATATAATGTACTGAAATAAAACTACTTTAACTCTTTGACCACCAAAGATTATTTTTTAAGACGATTTTTTTGTCGCCGTTTAACGTTGTTTTACAATACCGTTGAAGTAGTTTTATTTCGATATCTAGTATTAAATCAAAGAAATCAATATGTACTGGTCATTTAAGTTATAATAATTCTAATGTTCATTAATTACTTAAATACAAATTAGTTAACAATATTCTACTAAACTAATTTCACACAATTATACATACATTTGACACATAATTTACATTGTTATCAATATTAAGTACATATTTTAACAATTACATACACAGTTTATTTAATGTATAGTTTTAGTTACTTACATATACATCACTATACATAACTACAGAAACAGAAACTACAGTCCGTTTACATTACTAAAACCAAAATACATTTTCTGCGCAGAACGTGAGTAAGTGTAGGGACTTATTCAAATATTACAATACAAATATCATAAGATATTCAGTTCTTATTTATGTATTAATTAAATATACATAATACAAATTCTCTCTACATTAGGGTAACCAAGGTCTACCCTACATATTTTACTTTACTTTTACTCGACATAAAGTTTCCGACGGACTACTGCCTTATTAGCGTTAAGTTATTAGTTTAATAAAATCGGTTTTAAGGTTAATCTTGAATTTAGAATTTGTTGACATGCTGTTTCAGAACTGGAGTTAGACCAAGTATATCAATATTGTGTTTGAAGTCGACCAACCCGCAATTGGCCAGCAAGGTCGACTAACACCCAATCACCCTAATTCAGGGTAGGGTCAGCTCGAGTCCCTCGGTAGGGACATGTATGAGCTGATAATGATGTGTTTGCTTAAAATAGGTTTTATAATAATTTAGTGCAAAACCGGAGACCATCGATGTTCGTCGGTAATAAGGCAGTAGGCGTGGTGCGTGGCGCGTGTGTGTAGTACCGCGCGTGGTCCTGCAGGCGGCGCCACACGAGCGCGGCGACGCGCGGGTCGGAGCGGCGCGCGTCCAGCTCCTTCATGGCGGCGTGGATGGTGGCCTCCACGTGGTACAGCCGGTCCACCAGCCGGTGACGACTGTCTGAGCCACCACACCCCCAGCTTAATATACTAGTGGACTACCCACCGCTTCCTTTAACTAACCGGTCACTCGCCTACTATTGATGATTTGCAATAAAATCCGATGACCGAAGGCTAGTAAGCCTATGATTATCGATGGATATTTTGGATTGGACAGGGACAGATGGAAGGATTTGAGACCATTGCGCAAAAGGAGGTTAATTTAAAAATAAAAACATTATATTAAGTTATTGTTCTATAGCTTAATACTCACGGTCCAGTCTGATCGTGTATCTTCACGTATTTCCTGCCGACCGCCTCGCCCTGTCCGTCGACGATCAGTTGTGTGTCTTCGGGCGTCAGCTGATATTCCACGTCCTCGCGCAGCTCTATGTCCGGAGTAGACTCCTTCCATAGACCCAGTGATTTTAACATGAATCTGTGGTGAGAATAAACAACTAAGAATTAACAATTGTAGAAGGCACTATCCTTTATAGTTATGGGAAGTCTAAATACCGCATTTTGTAGTCGAAACGCCTAGATCACGTAACTAGCACAAAATAAATGTTGAATTTTCTAATAATGTAATATAATGTAAAATTGACTTGGGTGGGAATCTAACTCGTATCCTTTGGTATTGTGAGTATTAACCACGTCTCTTGTTGATTCATTTTATTTATTTTCTTGTTTTTATTGTTTCATGGCATAATAATATATTTATATTTATCATTTTACTTACCGATGGGCGAAGATAATAAGTAGTAATAACAAATCGTAGAGAGCGTAGTTGAATTTCCTTTCTATTCCAATTATTCTGGGTGCAGTGAATGGCATATTAGCTGGTATCGCTTTCTGATTCCATGGGAGTATTTCAAATTGGAACATACTTTTTATTAATACTATAACCTGAAGTAAATCAATTATTAATTAGGCAAATTATACAAAACCTTTTATATTAAAAGGCATATTGTGTGCATAAAAATAACTTCTTTCATCTTTACGAAACGATTGCTATCGATATTAAGTGCAAAAATCGATGCGGTTGCAAAATTGTAGCATGATTTGACTTAAATACACACACAGATGTATAAAATTTTGTATTTACTTGATATTTTTTCTAATAGTAAAAGGGTCGAATTGTGAATCCCTCTAACTCAAATTGTTACTAAAAAGTATTTAATTTTGTGGAACATGATACAAACCTCTGTGTAAGCAATAATTGTGACCCAGAAAGTTTTCGTTGGGCGAGGGATAGTAAGAGTACCCCACATGAATACCATTAGCGGCAATGGTATCGAAAGTATTGTTGCCGATTGAATCTGAAACAAACCGATTAAAATATTGGGAGAAAATTTCTATCTTTCTTCATTCTGGTACTAGTGCCCTGCGGTTTAACCCGCATTTGCTACGCTCCTATAGGTTATAGCGCGATGATATAGCCCATAACCATTCTCTGATAAATGGGCTATCTAATACCCAATTTACACTATGCTGCAATGAGCAGGAAAGTGGGCAGCGGCATAGTGTAAACAGTTACTCGTGCTGCTACTCGTCATGCCGCTGCTCCTGCCTGACGCTCCCGCGAGTGTCGGTTTTTCGTGCGGAAGTCAAAGGACGGAGAGCGAGAGAGAATATATACGCTATTTCACTCAGTCCTCACGTACCAAGTGACATACAAGTGACGGCACCGGCATGACGAGTAGCAGCATGAGTGACCTATTTACACTTTTCTGAGAATAGCGCGTTTAAGTATGTATTAAGCCTATTATAAATATTAGAATAGATTTAATTAAAGACTCTATTACCTGGTTGATAAAGACCATAATGTAGCACAGTATATCAGTATGAGCGATTAATGCGAACCACATTGCGAGTAGCAAGTGCAGTATGGGCGATCTTTGCTGGTTGAACAACGAATCGTCATGTTCCTCTAGAGTTGTTACGTCCTTACTGAAATACAAACGTCATATGTAGTGATAGTAAGATTGATATATCAAAAGCATAGAGAAAGAAAGTATAACTCGAAGAAAACTTTGAAGATTTGTAAGAAAGAAAATATGTGTTAAGAAACAGTATGTGTAAGATTATTTTCATATGTGCATTTTTAAGTGCACAATATGTAAGGTTTTTTTTGTAAAATTAAGAGCCTTATCATATAGACTAGGAGTAGCAACGGTTTAGTTAATCCACGTCTCTATTTCATACGTATGTAATCAATTATTATTAAGCATTAAAGATGGATGGATTTACTATACCGCTTTTATTCCTCGTTTATTAATATGAGAGTTAAAAAATAAGGTTGTTCCTATTTAAGTGTAGTGATTAACAGACAGGACAAACTTTTAGGATACATTTAAACATCAATAACACCGTCTTTCTAAGATATTGTATAAAACGGCACATATTTATTAAATTCATACACAGAACTTGCAATACATCATACTTACTGTCCATACACAATGAAACGTACAACGAAAGCTGCAATAAGAGCATAACCGAAAAATGACGAAGATCAAGCGAGAAAATTAATATTAAAATATTTACAAAAATACAGTCTAAGCCCATTGCTGCGACGACGATTATTTAACGAGATTTGTTCTGTGTTTATTACAGTATACGACGATATTTTGAGCGGGTAACTCACTGCAACGTGCCACGTGACGAAACAAGTCTCCCGCGCGAGAGGCTTCTTCAATATGTTTTACGAAAACACATTGACTATGCTATGTCAAACCGGGGTCTTTGTGTAAATACATGCGGGCGTGCAACTGTATCATGCAAGTTTTCTCATATCAGTTTGTGTTTTTATAAAACCGAGATATAATTTAAAAATCAACGGCCCGCAGTACGCCACGTAGCACGGTGCAGTGTGACAAGATAAGCGCCTTATTGTGACAGGCTGTTTAAAAATAGAATCGATGTTTCGAAATTCGAATTTTGTATCAATATTCCAACTGGTACACAGAACAAATACACGATACGACGTAATCATTGAACCTTGAGGTGGTCTGCAAACTAAACGCGCTCTCGTGTTCCGACGTATCGTCGTCGTCCCGGTACGAGTCCGGCGTGGAAGGACGCTCGAGTTTGCGCGGCGGCGGCGACGCGTCCAGCCCGCGCTCCATACTCGGCGCCAGTATACGGATCTCTGGCACGCTTATATCGCTTAACTTACGGCTGAAACCGCATCATCATACGTAAACATAACAAAAGTCTGATATTTATTAAACTCTTTTACCTAACATAAAGAAAACAGCAAAAAATACAAACCCCATTTCAACATCCGGCATCAGTAGATTTCTATCGATAACATCCGAATCACTACGGGTACTACGCAGCATGCAAACACAATACACTACTGACTAACTATAACTACGTAATGAATATAAATCATGTTCATGATGTAGTACGTAGCTACAATGATATGGATAAGAACGATCAACTCGTTTGAGACTTCGTTTTATATGAAGTTGTTTGGAGGAAATTCTATAATGACTAATATAGAACTAAAACTCAGGCAACTTACCGAGATGCGAGTGTCTCTGGCAAAGGTTCCCATATCATTTGTGATCCTTCTCTTAATCCAATACCGAAGCCTTGTTTCTCCTGAAACAAATGGTGTAAGACGATGTCTGTATTGAATGTATAAAGCTACTAAAATTCAAAGCCAATTGGAATGTTCTAGTACCAAAATAATCAATAGCTCCATCACCTCTACTATAGGTAGTCTAGGTAACTGATCCATAACTACATAATTTCATCACATGTACTATACAAAAACTATGCACACATTCATAAATACACCTAGACCGAGTATAACCGCCATACCTTTAATTTTTTCTTTTCCGTGAACAGCGTCCTCGACACATATCGGTAGTCCCTCGAGCACTTCATCAGCTGTCGCGTCGCAGAGATCAATACACTCGATATGAACACGTACACGGCCTTCGAGTACATCTTTAATTTGTCCATACATGATTCTTTCTCTGTTCAAATTTAAAAAAGTTTTATATTAACAATATTGTACTACATCTTAAATTTTCGGTCTAAGTAAGTAAAAAAGTAAGTATTCGTCCTAATATTATTAAAATGGATGAAATGTGAAAAAAAAATTGCCACGACTTATGCCTAAACATTAGTTAGTGACTATCCTCAACACAAAATTTAATCAAGAACGGCGCAGTAGTTTAATAAGGCTGCTCGCCCACGTCCGATAAATAAATCGGTGACCGACTTTTTGAACCGATAGTCGGGCTGCCTTTTTTGTACTGAGTTTATAACAAGTTTTATAGGACATGTGCGTTGCACTATTGCTATCAGTACGTTCTATTTTTCTCCTACAATTGTCGGTTCAAAAAAGTCGAACGTGGGCCAGCAGACTAAAAAATGAAATATTATTTTAGCATGTATATTATTTATACATTATAAATAAATAGGTAGGTTTAGATATTAAATCAATCAATAAAGTAGTTACCAGGACTTTCAGCTACGACTTCATCTGAATCAAGTTCTCTTTCCATCAATGCAATGTCATCTTCTCGTATAAGAGTAGTCTGAGACGATCTCCTTCGAACCTATGAAAAAGTTCGTATAAAGACATTATTTATTTAAAAAAAATATAATTTATTTACAAACCAACGCGATCATACTTACGTTAAAATAAGGCAAATTATTAAAGTTAATTTTGAAAAAAATAAATAAGTAAAGCCGGTTATAAAAATAAAATGGATTTTATTTATATAATATGAAAGAAGAATATTAAGTTCAATAATATTAATTAAATAAATCAGAATTGGTTTTATTCATAACTTTTCTCTGCCATATTTTTTTACCTACATTGAATGTTTCATAGTAGAGCTTTTTAGAGAAATTGGAATTTATCAGTGAAATAATTATAAAAATCAGATCAGTATTAGAGATTAGTACATTGAAACAAGCAAAACATCTCTTATTAATGAACAAAGAATAACAATATTATTCTAAACATGTTTATCTTTTTATGTGTATTTTTGTCCATAACCGATCAACGGCGACCGTCTTCTGTATAATAGTATACAGAAGACGGTCGCCGTTGCCGAAATCGGCATGGAATACATCATCATATTTTTTTCTTAAAAGAAAACGATAAAACGAGGGTTAACTACAGCTTTGTTAATCTTCGTTTATTAATAACGGTGTTCAGCTTTATCAATAAATTAATACATAAAGTTTAGTAAATGTGTCCACACAACAAGATATATACACCAAGAACATTAATTTATCCGCATTAGTACAGGCAACAAGTTAATTAACAGAAACATGCTCAAGCAAACATCGGAACCAACATGTATAAATAAACATACATATAAGTATTTAATAAAACAAGCAAGGACCCGCGGTTTTACCAATATCAAAGTTCTATGATGATGACTGAAAAATATTTTGCTTACCTCATTTTTATCAAATAGTAACCTGTCTGGGCTTAGTGCAGGTAACAAAGCATAATTTCCTACCAGATGTTACAAACAAATCATTTAGAAACGTCGTTTCCAAAATAATATTGATTTACGCAGACAGAATAGGTACGCTAGTGATGCTTTCACTTGACATAAATTATCAGACTTTTTCAACTAAAATCGTCATACAAAGGTATATGTAGACCTTATGACTCACTCAGCTTGTTAATACTTATGTAAACCGATTATAAATCGATTCCGTAGTTTTTAGTTAACAACGTATTGGGATTGCTCGTAGATAAGTACTAAAAAGTCCATTGTAATCAACTATAATAAAAACAAGAAATGACGTCATATGGCCGAAATATTGTAATGCCAAACGCGAAACCCTTTTTAGTTTTAATTTTCTTTTATCAATAAATTTATTCTTATTGTGGATAGATACTGTAATTTACCCGTCTACTTCTGGTGACAAGTGTTCGGTACCAAATGCCAATACATTGTAGCGGTAACTAGCCGTAGCGAGTGACCATTGTGGAGCGGGCGTTCCTAGTGGGTGTGCGCGGAGTGCGCGCGTGCGTTCTCACCTCGTGCATGTAGGAGGGCGGCGCGCTGCTGGCGGAGTGCATGCGCGTGGGGCGCAGCGTGGGCGCGGACGCGCGCCGCACCGCCTGCTTCAGGTCCGTCTTGATCACGGCCGACAGCAGCTATCCATACCCACGACAAAGCACGATACCTATAGCTACGCTCACATTTTTCGCTCTACAATTACGCCGCGTCGAACGTATAAAATATACGTAGGGCGCTGTGGTAGGTAGCGAAAAATGTAACCGTATCTGCTCCTGTAGCTGTGCTGTGTTACCACGATATATAATTTACGTTAGTCGCCAAGCTGCTGTGGTCTCCTAGCAAGCTATTACTCGGTGATCTCTCGATGGGTTCAGGGGGTGGTTCATGCTGTACCCGGGGATGATAAAACGGGGAAGATAAAACCATGCACGTTACCCAAAATCTAGACTATTCTACCTTACTTAGTACCCTATTTTATGTTCCACGTGACGACTCTGGTTCAGAGGTTTTTTGGCGCCAAAGAGTGTGTGTGACTTCTAAGATACATTAAACAACTTAAAACTAATCAATTTAGAATAATGTCTCGGGAATGGATACTAAGTAGGCATGAACGAAGACATAAATGCACCCCGGTAGACCCATGCTTCACAATCACAATGACGAACAGTTCCCAACCTCTACCTTGACACAGTAGACAAAACCTACCTACATTACTGCATTACTTTAAGACGAAACTGTATTGATGTATTTGGACTTACCTTCCCGATGCCCATTTCTTTAGGATTGTCCTCATCGGTACTAGATTCCTCTTCTTCATCCTGAATTTGTACTTCAGTGTCATCAAATTCTTCGAACATATAATAGTCTCCGGACCGGACAGCTGTGGAATACAATACGAAGATTACATTACATGTAAACAAATCTGATGTGACAAGAACATTTATAAGTGCTTGAATATTATTGGCACTTATAAATGTTCTAAACATCATTGTCACCAAGCTGACAGGCATTGTGTGATGTGATTGGCGTCGCATGCAAACATACACTTGATATGTAAGGTAGGTAAGCTAAACTAATAAAATAATAGTGCTTAATTCATGAAACTTTTATGAGATTGTTTAAGTTTCCACTTGATATCAATGAAGAACTATTGATTATTCATTCCGTCTAACTGTGTACTTATAACATAAACATAGCAGAGTTTAACTATTGATAGTTTGTGTGACAGAAAACTAATATAAACAACAAGCATTCTTTTAAATCGTTGATTTAGTCCGATGGTTAAAATCGATGGAATAACACATGCAAAAATTATATTAACATTGAACAAATGCAGAACACACCAAAAACATGCAGTACGTCCAAACAGAGAAAGCAAATAGAAACTGAAGCATGTGACCTGAGGTGCAATCTGTCTCAGTATATAGAAACACACATATTTTTACATCATTTACAAATATTTACATATATGTATAATGAATATTGAGAAGACTGTCCCCGGCATAGCGTTGCAACTTGCCTAAATACCATCACCAACAAGCTGAGGAGATGTTAGGAATGCCAATACAATGTTATTGCGAGCGAAGATCCAAGACTCAACGTTACCCTTCTGATGGCTCGCGGGCGGCTTATACTGCGATGGCCTGTAGCACGCTACAAGAAAAGGAAAGCATATCTCAACCGCACAGTTCACACACCATGGAAATATTAATAGGAACAATCATATTAGCGTCATCGCATCGCCATCACGCACTCGATCCTAGTACAAATGATACATTTATGAGGGGTACAACAAATGATTAGAAGCATTTATTTGGAGATGATCAAGGCTTGTTACTAAAGATATGCCCATCGAAACGATTTTAATTAGATACAGTTCATTAGTGTCGGAGACGGCAAACGCCGAACAAACACCTTCAGGCCAGCCCACACCGTTTCGGCGGAACCGAATACGATTTTACCTTCGTGCCGCTTCGTGCTAATTCGGCGTCTACACCGGGATTCCGCCTCGGGCTCTAGATGAAAATAAAAATAACATCGTCAAAAATGCTGTACAAAGTATACAGTGGGACGCGCACGGTGCCGCTAAGAGATCGAGCGTGAGCGAAACGCGACAGGAGGCGGCGGCGGGTAGTTACACGTGTGGTGCGACAGCGGCTCCGCGCGGCTCGACAGCGACGGGCCCGGGCTGGCGGCGCGCCGGCGCGGCGGCGGCGAGAACACCGGGTACGAGTCCTCCGGCCGCGCCGACGACGACGGCGGCGACTCGAACGAGATGCGCCGCGGCTCCAGGTACGCGTCCAGCGACACCGTCATCAGCGCCGACGACGGCGACGGCGGCCCCGCGCCCCCCGCGGCCCCCGCCGGCGCGCGCAGCGCCACGCGCCCGGGCGACGTCGGTTGCCACGCGGGCGGCGAGCCGGGCGGGGTCGCGGGCGGGGAGGCGGGCGGGGAGGCGCGCGGCGTGTGGTAGCCGCGCGGCGAGGCGGGGCTGTCGGGCGTGTGGAAGCCGCGCGCGCCGCCGGCCTCGAGCGGCGCGCGGCGCGACGCCTCCGTGTCGTCGTCGTCTGTCGCCAACGGAAATAGGGAACCCGTCGCGGGCCGGCCCGCGACGTGCCTCTAACGCTAGATACGTACCGCAGTCGTGGTGTCGCGGCTCCTTCAGCCCGACGCCCTGTATTTTTTTCTGGTTCGCCTTGATCCTCTCCATCTTCACTTTTATCTTTTCGAGAATCCTGATCTCTTGATCCTCCTGAACCTTCATCTGCTTCTGGCGCAGTTCTTCTATGAGCTCCGCTCCTCTGAAAATCGAGCGCGCTTCGTAATTCGTCCTCGTGACGCGACTTTAAAGAACGTTCCTATCCTAAAATATACCTAATAGATTACCTCGATGCCAATATGGTGGTAGCTTTGCTTTCGTCTATGACCCTGTAGAAATAGTAGCTCTGGAATAACCTCCGTTGCAGGATAAGAAAGGCGAAACACACGCCGTCCCAAGCGAGGCCGATATCTTCTTGAGGAACCGAGCATATCGCCTCCTAGAAAACGTATAAAAAAACTTTTTATCCAGACTCGTAGATGCTTATTTTCTATATGAATCGTAAAATATAAAATATAAATACGTACCTTATTGTAACTCATTTTGAGGAAGCGGGCGATGTTCCCGCCGGCGAACTTGTCGACGCAGCCGATGCCGAGCAGCTGCACGAGCCAGCACGCGTGCTCCTGCATCACGGCGCTGTAGATGCAGCCCGGGATCTGCAGCACCGCTTTCACCGCCACCACCACCACGTTGTACCGCACCAGCCACGACCACCTGCACACACACACACACAACCACAATCCATATTACTTATTTCAATCATTACGATAAAAGTCAAGTATTACCATTTCAATTTTGTAATTATCAACAAACTTATTTTTACTAATACAAAAATGTTTATGGAAAGTTCTTACTCACCAATGTAATATTGCATCCTTCGGTCGTAAGTAAAAGTCTGTTCCTTGCCATAAGAAAATGAAAGAGCCAATAAGATATCCAATCGAGAACAAGTTGACTCTGTTTGTACCGGTCATAAACATTATGGCCAGCGTTACCCATAACATTCCTAAGAATACCAATCGCTTCACCACATCAAGCCACGAGCTGAAAATAATATGATAATGATTAACTTCTGGTCTTCAAACCTCTACAAGGTCTAAACAATTTGTGACCACTGAATGCTATCCCCCAAATAGGCCCACGTACTCGTACACGCCTACCGCGTTTGGCTAACCTTCTACCAAACATCCTGTATAATGTTTCTGGCAAATGTAATAAGTTTAGAAGAAAACGCTGACATTTACTCAATTAGATCATAAAGCATTCTACTGGTTAAATATTGTATTTCAGTCGACGTTTTGAACTGCCTACTAAGTTTGTGAAGTAAAAACATAAATTATTTACTAATTACCAGGTAAAACATACATAGTAATGTTTTACCTGGTAATTCTCTGTCTCTCTCATTCTCTTTTAGTAAAAAGAGAATGAGAGAGACAGAGAATTTATCTAGATACTCATCTAAATATGACTACGCTTTCTCATTGTCATCAAATACACGCGTTCCACATCACACACATGCTAAAATTGTCTTTTTGCAGAAATTTTACGACAGCTGCCATGTATCGACAAGAACATGGCCTTTAATTAGAATTGCAGTGCACCTGAATAGTGAATTCAATTAAAACGTACTTTATGTTTCCGAGGAAGTCAGGTACAGGATTCACAAAGGAGGGCGTCTCCCAATCCTGTCCAACATTTTCACTATTGGAGCCTCCTTTGTAATTATCTCCATGGTTCTTCTCAATCAAAAACACTCTATGCTGTCGCGACGCGAATAACAGTAGGAAATAGTCGAATATAAGTTTGGCTGCGTGCGGCGGCTGGTCGTGGTATGGCAAGAACAACCACGTGCGGATGTGTTTCATTTGCTGAAATAATAAAATTAAGTTGTTAATAAAATAAGATGCGGAACATATGTTCACTCCGATACGGTAATTTCGGCAATAGAGTAAGGTGTCTCGGAAAGTATATACTTATACAAATCGATCTATCAACAAGCAGCTCAAACCACAAACAAAACGGATTGCTTTGAAATAGCTATAATGACGTAGGCGACAGCTTGGAGAGAAAAAACGCAGTTAAAACTAGTTAGAATGTAGGTACCTCGTCGTCCCCGCTCCAGGGGTAGTTGACGCAGAGCTGCGGGATGAAGCCGACGGCCATCATGTACTGCGCGGGCACCAGCACCGTGATGGTGGCGGTGAAGGCGGGCCACAGGCGCGCCTGGCGCCGCCGCGACACCGACACCAGCACCAGCAGCCAGCCCGCGTACAGCACCGCGTACACGTCCATGCGCGACCCGATCACGCCCATCAGGCAGATCAGCGTCACCTGCACGCACACACACACACTCGTCAGCACCGCGTACACGTCCATGCGCGACCCGATCACGCCCATCAGGCAGATCAGCGTCACCTGCACGCACACACACACACTCGTCAGCACCGCGTACACGTCCATGCGCGACCCGATCACGCCCATCAGGCAGATCAGCGTCACCTGCACGCACACACACACACTCGTCAGCACCGCGTACACGTCCATGCGCGACCCGATCACGCCCATCAGGCAGATCAGCGTCACCTGCACGCACACACACACACTCGTCAGCACCGCGTACACGTCCATGCGCGACCCGATCACGCCCATCAGGCAGATCAGCGTCACCTGCACGCACACACACACACTCGTCAGCACCGCGTACACGTCCATGCGCGACCCGATCACGCCCATCAGGCAGATCAGCGTCACCTGCACGCACACACACACACTCGTCAGCACCGCGTACACGTCCATGCGCGACCCGATCACGCCCATCAGGCAGATCAGCGTCACCTGCACGCACACACACACACTCGTCAGCACCGCGTACACGTCCATGCGCGACCCGATCACGCCCATCAGGCAGATCAGCGTCACCTGCACGCACACACACACACTCGTCAGCACCGCGTACACGTCCATGCGCGACCCGATCACGCCCATCAGGCAGATCAGCGTCACCTGCACGCACACACACACACTCGTCAGCACCGCGTACACGTCCATGCGCGACCCGATCACGCCCATCAGGCAGATCAGCGTCACCTGCACGCACACACACACACTCGTCAGCACCGCGTACACGTCCATGCGCGACCCGATCACGCCCATCAGGCAGATCAGCGTCACCTGCACGCACACACACACACTCGTCAGCACCGCGTACACGTCCATGCGCGACCCGATCACGCCCATCAGGCAGATCAGCGTCACCTGCACGCACACACACACACTCGTCAGCACCGCGTACACGTCCATGCGCGACCCGATCACGCCCATCAGGCAGATCAGCGTCACCTGCACGCACACACACACACTCGTCAGCACCGCGTACACGTCCATGCGCGACCCGATCACGCCCATCAGGCAGATCAGCGTCACCTGCACGCACACACACACACTCGTCAGCACCGCGTACACGTCCATGCGCGACCCGATCACGCCCATCAGGCAGATCAGCGTCACCTGCACGCACACACACACACTCGTCAGCACCGCGTACACGTCCATGCGCGACCCGATCACGCCCATCAGGCAGATCAGCGTCACCTGCACGCACACACACACACTCGTCAGCACCGCGTACACGTCCATGCGCGACCCGATCACGCCCATCAGGCAGATCAGCGTCACCTGCACGCACACACACACACTCGTCAGCACCGCGTACACGTCCATGCGCGACCCGATCACGCCCATCAGGCAGATCAGCGTCACCTGCACGCACACACACACACTCGTCAGCACCGCGTACACGTCCATGCGCGACCCGATCACGCCCATCAGGCAGATCAGCGTCACCTGCACGCACACACACACACTCGTCAGCACCGCGTACACGTCCATGCGCGACCCGATCACGCCCATCAGGCAGATCAGCGTCACCTGCACGCACACACACACACTCGTCAGCACCGCGTACACGTCCATGCGCGACCCGATCACGCCCATCAGGCAGATCAGCGTCACCTGCACGCACACACACACACTCGTCAGCACCGCGTACACGTCCATGCGCGACCCGATCACGCCCATCAGGCAGATCAGCGTCACCTGCACGCACACACACACACTCGTCAGCACCGCGTACACGTCCATGCGCGACCCGATCACGCCCATCAGGCAGATCAGCGTCACCTGCACGCACACACACACACTCGTCAGCACCGCGTACACGTCCATGCGCGACCCGATCACGCCCATCAGGCAGATCAGCGTCACCAGCACGCACACACACACACACTCGTCAGCACCGCGTACACGTCCATGCGCGACCCGATCACGCCCATCAGGCAGATCAGCGTCACCTGCACGCACACACACACACTCGTCAGCACCGCGTACACGTCCATGCGCGACCCGATCACGCCCATCAGGCAGATCAGCGTCACCTGCACGCACACACACACACTCGTCAGCACCGCGTACACGTCCATGCGCGACCCGATCACGCCCATCAGGCAGATCAGCGTCACCTGCACGCACACACACACACTCGTCAGCACCGCGTACACGTCCATGCGCGACCCGATCACGCCCATCAGGCAGATCAGCGTCACCTGCACGCACACACACACACTCGTCAGCACCGCGTACACGTCCATGCGCGACCCGATCACGCCCATCAGGCAGATCAGCGTCACCTGCACGCACACACACACACTCGTCAGCACCGCGTACACGTCCATGCGCGACCCGATCACGCCCATCAGGCAGATCAGCGTCACCTGCACGCACACACACACACTCGTCAGCACCGCGTACACGTCCATGCGCGACCCGATCACGCCCATCAGGCAGATCAGCGTCACCTGCACGCACACACACACACTCGTCAGCACCGCGTACACGTCCATGCGCGACCCGATCACGCCCATCAGGCAGATCAGCGTCACCTGCACGCACACACACACACTCGTCAGCACCGCGTACACGTCCATGCGCGACCCGATCACGCCCATCAGGCAGATCAGCGTCACCTGCACGCACACACACACACTCGTCAGCACCGCATACACGTCCATGCGCGACCCGATCACGCCCATCAGGCAGATCAGCGTCACCTGCACGCACACACACACACTCGTCAGCACCGCGTACACGTCCATGCGCGACCCGATCACGCCCATCAGGCAGATCAGCGTCACCTGCACGCACACACACACACTCGTCAGCACCGCGTACACGTCCATGCGCGACCCGATCACGCCCATCAGGCAGATCAGCGTCACCTGCACGCACACACACACACTCGTCAGCACCGCGTACACGTCCATGCGCGACCCGATCACGCCCATCAGGCAGATCAGCGTCACCTGCACGCACACACACACACTCGTCAGCACCGCGTACACGTCCATGCGCGACCCGATCACGCCCATCAGGCAGATCAGCGTCACCTGCACGCACACACACACACTCGTCAGCACCGCGTACACGTCCATGCGCGACCCGATCACGCCCATCAGGCAGATCAGCGTCACCTGCACGCACACACACACACTCGTCAGCACCGCGTACACGTCCATGCGCGACCCGATCACGCCCATCAGGCAGATCAGCGTCACCTGCACGCACACACACACACTCGTCAGCACCGCGTACACGTCCATGCGCGACCCGATCACGCCCATCAGGCAGATCAGCGTCACCTGCACGCACACACACACACTCGTCAGCACCGCGTACACGTCCATGCGCGACCCGATCACGCCCATCAGGCAGATCAGCGTCACCTGCACGCACACACACACACTCGTCAGCACCGCGTACACGTTCATGCGCGACCCGATCACGCCCATCAGGCAGATCAGCGTCACCTGCACGCACACACACACACTCGTCAGCACCGCGTACACGTCCATGCGCGACCCGATCACGCCCATCAGGCAGATCAGCGTCACCTGCACGCACACACACACACTCGTCAGCACCGCGTACACGTCCATGCGCGACCCGATCACGCCCATCAGGCAGATCAGCGTCACCTGCACGCACACACACACACTCGTCAGCACCGCGTACACGTCCATGCGCGACCCGATCACGCCCATCAGGCAGATCAGCGTCACCTGCACGCACACACACACACTCGTCAGCACCGCGTACACGTCCATGCGCGACCCGATCACGCCCATCAGGCAGATCAGCGTCACCTGCACGCACACACACACACTCGTCAGCACCGCGTACACGTCCATGCGCGACCCGATCACGCCCATCAGGCAGATCAGCGTCACCTGCACGCACACACACACACTCGTCAGCACCGCGTACACGTCCATGCGCGACCCGATCACGCCCATCAGGCAGATCAGCGTCACCTGCACGCACACACACACACTCGTCAGCACCGCGTACACGTCCATGCGCGACCCGATCACGCCCATCAGGCAGATCAGCGTCACCTGCACGCACACACACACACACTCGTCAGCACCGCGTACACGTCCATGCGCGACCCGATCACGCCCATCAGGCAGATCAGCGTCACCTGCACGCACACACACACACTCGTCAGCACCGCGTACACGTCCATGCGCGACCCGATCACGCCCATCAGGCAGATCAGCGTCACCTGCACGCACACACACACACTCGTCAGCACCGCGTACACGTCCATGCGCGACCCGATCACGCCCATCAGGCAGATCAGCGTCACCTGCACGCACACACACACTCGTCAGCACCGCGTACACGTCCATGCGCGACCCGATCACGCCCATCAGGCAGATCAGCGTCACCTGCACGCACACACACACACTCGTCAGCACCGCGTACACGTCCATGCGCGACCCGATCACGCCCATCAGGCAGATCAGCGTCACCTGCACGCACACACACACACTCGTCAGCACCGCGTACACGTCCATGCGCGACCCGATCACGCCCATCAGGCAGATCAGCGTCACCTGCACGCACACACACACACTCGTCAGCACCGCGTACACGTCCATGCGCGACCCGATCACGCCCATCAGGCAGATCAGCGTCACCTGCACGCACACACACACACTCGTCAGCACCGCGTACACGTTCATGCGCGACCCGATCACGCCCATCAGGCAGATCAGCGTCACCTGCACGCACACACACACACTCGTTAGCACCGCGTACACGTCCATGCGCGACCCGATCACGCCCATCAGGCAGATCAGCGCCTCGGAAGTAATCACCAACTTACCTCGCTTGTACCATAAATAACTATAAGTCTCCTTCGTCCTCTATACGCACCTCTACGCCGAACTTGTAGAACCCGTAGTTGACTAAATATTTAATGCAGTGAATCAAGTCGATATCGGCCTCTTTGCGGGTGATTTCCGGGAACATTATTTTTTCATTTTCCTTCGGTAACAATCCTTTTTCCCTGCGACGTTTTGATACATTAATACATTTGAAAAGTTTGACGACAAATATATATATTTCCAACTTTAAAATGGTCAAACCTCATCGCCTGTTGTCGGTACGTGACCAAGGAGTAAAACGTGAACACGGCTATAAGGCCGATGTATCCCTTCAGTAACACTACGAGTGGAGTATTGATAGAAGTTTTTGAAAATCCTATCCATTTAGCGTTGTTTGATACGTTATGATTCGTCATATTAAAACCATTCTATAAAAAAAAGAAAAAATATATAAACAAAGAACTATGTAGATTCAAGTGTTTAGGTAAATTGTCTATAATTTGCCAATTGTAGCGTTGTGTTAAGCTGTCGCTTAACTCGATACCGTTAAAGACCTATAAATGGCTCGTACAATTGACTTACCTCTGTACAATTGACATCAAATAAAGAATGTTCTATGTAGTCTATCTGATAGACCATCTGCGCCATGAAGTATAAACTTATAAGCGAGGATATAAACAGTATACACAATCGTTGTTTTTTTAAACTCCACCACAACGCCGGTGATATTAACAGCATTATTGGAACGTGCAATGCACATACCTGGAACAATAACGACGTTATCGTGAATTTGGGTTTTTATGATATCTATCCGATTAGTATTATAAACGCAAAAGTGGGATGTTTATTACTACTCTTTCACACAAATGTACTGAACCGGTCTATATGAAAATTGGTACAGATAATCCATATAACTAGGAATAACACATAGGATATTTTTTAATCCCCAAACTTCCGGAAATTGGGATTTGCGCGGGTAAACACAGCTAGATCTATTTTAAATAGGAAGGATTAAATTGATTGTTGGTTACAATTTCACTCAAAAATTTCGCGATCAATTTAAAAAGCCTTTCACCAATGGAAAGCTACATAGGGAATGGGAACTACGTGAGTGATGGGGGTGGCTGCTGGTTGGACATATTTTATGTCATTTTATACAAATAACACAGATCACATGATAGTGACTAACTAATACTAACTAGTAACTTCCGCCGCCTATGCAACTCAGTGCCATCAGAAATATCCCGTTAATTATAATAATTCTTATCTATTGAAAACAATTATATAATTCTTACATTGACTGCGCAAAGTAACATTAAGGATAAGAATATAATCTTGATGAGATGCAGGTCCAGATACATGAATCCAATCTCGACACATTGGTACCAGATTCCTTTGAAAATTATTAAGAAATCCAGCATAATTGTACGGAAAGTGTTTGACGGTTCATCAGCCACTGTCGGTAAATTTTGTATGGATTCTCTCCTGAAAGACATATTATACATTATTATTGTAAATTCATAGCTAATACTTAGTTAATAAGTTCGTGATTTGAACTTTTGCGGTTGCGATTGCGGTTAGCCGGACGGTTGCTAAACACACTACGCGGATAGTGCTAATTTGCGTAGATGCGGTCATCCCGATGGCTAGCCGCATGTCAGTTAACGGCATTACACTGTAGCACTCTTAGACAGCTGTATTAGTAAACTAAACATAAAAATGGTTTAAATCAATAATTGTAAAGAGTGAGTTACCTAATCAGAATTGACGCCCGTTGTACATGCACAGTATTAGACGTAGTAGTCACTGAGTGATCTAAATTCATTGAGTGTTCATCTTCTAACGGCAGTTGTGGTATCTAAAATTACAAATGACTTATCAGTTTCAATGCAGAATAATAAATAATATGTACCTACATATAATTTTTCACCTAACTTATTGTAACTTCAGCTACTAATATTAGAGAACATAATCATTCACTACATCATCTTACTATAGTAACTGACCCCTAACTAAGTTCGTAACTTGTATCTAGGGTATCAGAAACTACGCACACACTCATTCACACACCCAATATCAACTTTAATTTCAATTTTATTATTAAACGAAACGTACGTCATCGTATATAATTATTTAACAAAACGGGATGTTCGTACGTACTTATTAAAGTCGAAATAATCGACTAGTTTCTTTAATTTATTAACTTTAATTTCATTAATTTATGAAGATAATAGTGTACCACCAAAATCTATAAATATACTTACGTCATCTCTAGTAGTAGAAGCACCGGCCTGACTCGGTCTTGTTGAATCTATATCATTGGGTAAACTGTACAAAAAGAATCTTGTTAAAAAACATTGATAATTAACTAGAAATGATTGCATAAATTTACTGTTTTATATACAAAAAATAATGAGTAAAATAATACGAACCTGGGTATAAAATCTGAGAGTGCCATAAAATCTTTATGGAAATAATGTACTTGCATTATTGTCATAATCAAAAATAAGGTTGGCGTTAAAAGTTTGACAAACAAGTCCGCCGGATGATACGGCTCCAATCCCAAGTCGTGTTGGCTAAAAATAGAACATTTTTAAATTCATATATTATACTGAGTTATGTTTAAGCATTTATTGTGTATTGTATATCTGTGTGTTGCCCGCGTGAATCCTGTCCTGATCCGATAAAAATTTTGGCATGAAAAGTAACCTATGTTTACACATGGTAAAACCGCTAAGCCGTGTGAGCGTGAAGGAGTAAAATACCACTCACAAACACATAAACTTTCCTTAATAATATATACTTACAGTTTTTCATTAATAAATAAGTAATCACTTATAATGTTGCAGAAATTATCAAATTGATAAACATATATGAGTATTAAATTGCTCATGGAGTATATGATGACAGTTATCCAGAAGATATACATCAGTCGTCGCCACCAGTACCAACTGATCTGAAATTAAAATTATATTTTATGACTTCATTTGCAAAAATATATTAATGTCAAATATACAGGACGTCGAGTCGACCAACCTGAGTTGACTAAGGCCTAATCACTCTAATTCAGGGTAGGCTCGAGCCCCTCGGTGGGGACATTATATGAGCTGATGATGATATATAGGACTAGCAACGCCCCGCTGTTTACCCGCGTAGTTCCCGGTCCCGTGAGAATTCAGGGATAAAATTAGTGAATAGAGCAGACAAGTGATAGTGATGATGAACTTCGAAAGTGGACGTGGTAGACCAAAACTATAAAGAATATCATAAATTGTCGGAAAACGCATCGGGCCATCATACGATCATTTGTCAATTAAGCATGAAGATAGATTTTCCACTTTAAAAATAATAACTTACTTACTAATAGTAAAATAATAACTTACTTGGAACATAAGTATAAACGTGAGGAAGAGGAACATGTATATGATCCTGAATATGGTCATCCTGTCGCCGGTGATGCCGATCACAAACAACATGATCACGACCACGTATATCCAGTAGCGCACGCACATCTCGTGCACCCAGTCGCCCAACACTCGGAACAGACGAGAACGACTGTCCTCTTGTGCTGTTTCTATTGCTGTAACTAGACAACATATAATAGTTTCTTTAATTTTAATGTAATAAATTAAATTAAAAATTTAAAGCTTAATCTACTACAAATATAGAGATCCACAGCATTATATTTACAGAATTATATAAAACTGACAGACTTATTTTATTTAAAATGTAAATTATAAAAAAAAAAACAGTTTGTCTGATCTGAACTAACCATTAGACCATTTCAATTAGTAATTGAATAACAAGCGATATGTTTGATAAATGTCGATAAATGTTTTAGGTAAAAATAAATGTGAATGTTGTGAAAGAGAGTATGAGCGTGTGAAAGTGGTGTAAATCATCTCTTAAAATCAAGAATTATTGAATTCTCCAGATTCGAAGACAAGACAGACAGCTTATACACACAAATGTTTGTGGAGAAGCAGGATTCGAGTCTTGTATCTTAATGCATCAAATTAAATTAAGCCTATAGTGAATTATCGTTTGTGTATAGGTAATTGTCTATTTCAGTAATAAAAATGAGAAGAGGTGAGCTCACAACGCTTACTATAACGTTTGAAGTGGAAAATAAACCCAAAAAAATATTGTAAAATGATCTAAAATAGAGTAGCAGATTGAATATTTTAACAGTTCATTGTGGAAATTCAGTCAAAAGAAACAATTTAATAAAAATATATTGAAATCGTGTTTATTTAATCTATATGTGTGTTAATATCGTATTAAAATAAGTATAGTATTGATAAGCAGATATATCATGACTTCAATGCTGAAAATAATTAAAGAGTGAACAATATATGCATTTTGTTATTACCCTTCATCCAATCTGATTCCACAGATAAGTAAATAAAAAATATTGAAATTATTATTTCATTAAAAACTAAGATACTTTGGAAATTACATTAAAATTTCACCTTAATTGGGATTTGAACCCAAAATTCATAAACTTAAGGTTGCTATTAGCGTTACAAAAACTGAAAACATTTCATACAAATATATCTTCGGTATATTCTAGGCGAGCACGTTAGGCTGTATCATAGATTTCCATGTGGCAAGTTACAGTCAAGTGCAAACCTATTTAATGTAAAAAAATAATGAATTATCATTGTGTGTTACCGCTAGCTGCCGTAGAGACTGTGAGCTGTAATGGCGCCGCCATATCCGTGAGGAGAGCCGACCTCTTCCTGTGGTTTATCTCCTGCACTCGTTGTCTCAACGTCACCCAAAACATGCACGTGAACAGCGACTTTATGAGGAGAGGCACAAACGGCTCCCCGTCGGAACGACAAAAACCAATTTGGAGTATGTTCACGTCCTACAAAATAGAGAATTTGTTTAAAAATCATAATATTGAAATAACCTAAGTTTAATAAAAACTAAGCTAAAATTGCGCAATGTTTATTTACAGTGTACCTATAAAAATATACGGTAACTAAGGACAACGCTATCGAAATATTAATTGTTGAAACTAATAAATCTTGTTAAATAATGATTAGGACAAGCCAAACCGAATCAGTTTCTGAATATTAAAAAAAATTAAGAAGGTAATACCTACTTTTAAACCTTAAAACATATGATGAAAGCTAAAATAAAGTACTTACGGGTAATTTAGTAGGCAATTCATTCTCATATAGATCCATGGCATAAATATACTGTGCAAGGAGCAGTAATATAGCGTAACACACTAGTATTGGACTGGTCTTCAACATGAACGATCTCTGGTCTTGGCACAACCACACTATGTTAGCCCACATCAGCAGTACGAAAGTGAGCCAAGAGTGGTACATTATACTCCACGCCATCATGGTGATTGTAGTCGCGATGTACGACGATCTGTGGAGTAAATAGATCAAACTTATCACCTCAAAATAAATCAAAATAAAAAAAATAAAGTTATTCAATTTGGGAGATTATAAAGGTCGATGTGAATCTACCACCGAGTTCAAGAAAAAAGGGATTCCATAGTTGTCGAAGGTAAACTATCACAAAGTACCTATTTTCTTAACTTTATAAATTCGGTATATGTTTCCTACAGAGATACAAACTCTCGTTAACATTCCTCCCGAAACACGAAATAGCTGAGAGAAAATAACAAAAAGATATACCACTTTTCCGAGTTCCTGAAAAATATGCAGTCTTTACCTGATTAGAACTTGGAAGAAGTCGATAAACGCTGCCATTATTTCATCCATTAATGTTTGTTTCTCTTGAACGGAAACTGAAAATATAATTAGTTGTAGTTAATTTGAATGATCAATATTTCCTTATCCCTTTAATAAGGGACATTTAAAAATGTTGAAAGGGGTTTTTAGGCCGATTTTGATACTAACTAAACGGCATCATTGGATTTTTTAATAAATCAAAACTTTTAGCCAGGAATCGAACCTGACCTTTTTGGTCCTGTCAATGGCCTTGGCCTTGTCAATGGACAAGGCCAAAAATGGTCACACTCTGTATTATCTCGCCATCAAATAGTACGACTTACTAATAAAATAAGGATCAAATTCGCCTAAGTAATAACATATGGCAAACTAAGGGAAGATGCCAAACCAACTGAGTTACATGAACCATATCTCAGTTGTTGAAAATCTTAAAAAAATAATCGCTATTAAACTGACAGACAACACCAAATAATAATAATATATAACAACAGTCCTAATAGAAATTCAACTAAATATTTGGTCGACTTTAATGATAAGTAAATGAACTTACCATTTTCCTCAGTAACAATGACGGATCCTATTGAGTCTTGGTGTAAATGTTTGGAGGTGGACCCCATCCGCAAACTTGACCATCTCCTTTTAGGACTCATTGGACGCATTAACTGTAAAATTACGTACAACATATTAATTTCATAAAACATTTCTTCCTATTTGCAATATAATACAAAATTGACATTTACTTTACAATTAATTTTTTTTTATGTAATGTGTAAACAGATTTACATTGTTATTTGAAAAGCAGAACATTAATGTATGAAATGTTTAAAGAAGAAATGTTTACCGATTTGTTACTTACCGTTTTTTTACAATTTATTCATCTACATACTTAAGCACAAACAAACAGCGTCAAACAACACAAAATGCAATGAACATTTACTATGTAAATACGGATATAACATATGATATATGAATGATGGACGGACATAACGCGTGTTATATTAACGTTTTGCGTGTGAGGATGACCCCACGATGAAATTAAACGACAATGAACTGTATCACGAACTAATAAAACATATAATACACACACCAAATAGCTTTGGAACGCTCACATATTTTATTTTCTATGAATATTTTCGAAGCCATTAGATTTTTTATGATATTTACAAACTTTAACTGATTTATGTATGTATATTATTAAAGTTTATCTTAACATAATTTTGCAACAGAATTGTTACTGATTACAGTCGAAGATATTTAAAAAAACTATTTGAGATCATGTATACATTAGAATTCGTCAGTATAAAAATAAATTCAATGTCTTATTAAAATAAAGCACCAGCAACACAACAAAATAATATCAAAATACCTACAGGGTCAGATTCTCTGCATTTCCCACGGAGTGCATTCGAATTAACATATGAAAATGCAACCTACAACAGAATGAAAGCGAATTGCCAAAATAAAGTCAACAAATTTCGATGAATAATAAAAAAATATGCATAAAAATACGTGCAAATTAGAAGAAACATTGTTAGTAACATTTATTTACAAAACATGCCTTATCTTCAGTGCCTGCCCCGCTAAGAATGAAGTGCAAATGACATGGATTCATTGCATTTTAAAACTAATAGTACTGTGTTCAAATACACATTAAAAAATATTACGAAAACTTCTAACAACATGCCAAATGTTCTACAAATACTATCAACAAAACTACACTAACTAGTAACTACATTGCATCATTGTACATTTTATAATACAAAACTGAGCACATTATAAAAATAAAAGGGTCGTGTAACAAAATTAAATAGGTAAGGTTGGCTTGCCTCAATATTCTTTAAATATTTACCTCAGTGTAGTGAGATTACCCGTCAGTAGTATTGCAACAGATCTTAGTAACGTATTGTTGACACAAACCGACATTAACACATTTGTGAAATGATTAGGATTTAACGCAATAGCGGGTTCTTAAGTACTTGAGAACAGACTAAATAAATAATTCCCAGTTATCTGAGCTTGTGCTGTTTTGATGGAAAATATTACTGCGGAGAAAGGCTCGATGATAAATAATTAGTCAAGTTTTAAAATTCTATTTAAATTTAAATAGAATTTTAAAACTTGACTACGTATTCACATTTTAATTTGGACACTATTTCCTCGTATTTGACATATCTACGTGTGTAGTAAAAAGTTATTAATGCTCTACACTTATTTAAGTCAGAGAAATGGAGTATCCGTTGAAAAGGTCATCGTTACGATTTATGGAAACAGTGCACGCAATTACGTACACATTTTTAACGTACGCACATTACGACAAAAAAGTCCTTGGAACCTATTTCATTACACGACAAAATAAAACTAAAATAGTGTACTTTCTAGTGTACTAAATACTTTAGCAAAAGCTTACACGAACTTTCTTAGTGGCATTCATCCACTTTTCCCTGGTAGCTCGTCGTCCCGCGTTTTGGAAGGAAACTCCACGTATCATAGAGCCGTTCAACTTGCCCGCCTCTACACCCGTAAGGGCGCTCTTTTTTTTCTCCTAATGTCCAATATTTGATAGCATAAAAATCAACAATTCAATACAGCTTTGAAGAATCAACGGCATGTTGCATAAATTCAGCGTGAACTGCTATTGTTTTAGACATAAATATAAACTAGTGTATTAACCTACTTGCAACGCCACAAATTAGCACTCATTAAAAGTGTGAAGTAGAACTAAGATAGCATCAGACCGGCATGGAAGTCTTTAAGGCATTTTATGCGCAGCATTTAGTAATAAAATCCCAATCGGCAATTAATTCAAGCAGCCAAAACTCCTTGCGGTTACCTACGTGGTTAGTGGATATTTTGTAAACGTTATAATAAATTAGAAAACATACCTTAGGTTTAAAAAGTTCTTTTGTTTCTATCACCAGAGCAAAGTAAGTAATAAGAATAATTAGTGGACAGGCTAGGGTGGCCCACTTCTGATCTATGTGAACTCCATACGTAAAGGTGGCTTCAGTTCCATTAAATATAACCAACCTTGTTAGCCCAAAGTACCTGTGGACGATTACAAATTAGATTTATGTGTGCGGTCTTATCACCGGTCGCGGTTCTCATTCACGACTCGTTGACTCATTGGTGACAAATAAACATGTAATACTAAGTCCTATGAGACACAAGCAAGACAAATCTTATAAACATGTTGGTAACAACTTCTTTACGACTATTCATTAGTTTAAATCAATACATTTGTACTATAATACGAAGTAAATGATGTTAATTTATGTTGTTATATACGATGTTGTGAATATGTGCCTAAGTATATGTATAAGTACGTAGATATTAAGCTAGTTTTATCGTTGCTATGTTTGTTTACATTATAGGTTCGAGGCGCCCGCGCGTCCCGTTGTACACTAGTAATTAGCTGGGCTTCGTATTAAATGCACGTTCTACCATCATCTCATTGTTTTAGTGTTTGTCCCTACGATACCTAACTAACAGGTTATGGGCCCAGATATAATCGCGAAAATAGTGAACTAAATAAGTTAATCATGCAAAATAAAAGTGTTGTAAACATATAGGAAACTATTTGTGATAGTTAATAGTGTAGTGAGTGTGCGAACTTACGAGGGGGGGTCAAAAAGTTCGCGGAATGGAGGGGATAGCGGGGGGTGGGGGACCTGCCGCAGGTAGTAACTAATGAGCAACTCTTTGTGAGTATATATGCCAAGTTTGAACCTGATTGTGTCAATAACCTTTGACCTGTCGTCGATCAAACAAGTGAATCCGGAAGAAAAACTTGAACATGGAAAAAATCGAGTTTCGTGCCGTCATAAAGTTCCTCACTAAGCAAGGAAAACCACCTCAGAAAATTTTGGAAGAAATGTTATCAGTATACGGGGACTCTTGCCCTGGGAAAACCATGGTGTACAAGTGGAATAGCCTTTTCAAGCAAGGCAGAGAGTCTCTTGAAGACGACCCTCGCTCAGGACGGCCGATTGAGGCCACCACCTCAAACATCGTTGAAAAAGTGGAGAATCTTATACTGGAGGATACTCGTTTGAAGAAGAAACAACTTGCAGAAATGGTTGGAGTATCACCTACAACCATTTTAAATATTCTACACGACAATCTTGGGATGTCAAAAGTCAGCGCAAGATGGGTGCCAAGAATGCTCACACCACCACAGAAACAGCTGCGCGTCGAGTATTCAAAGGAGTTTTTAGACCTCTGTAGCGCCGACAAGGAAGGAATTTTTGCAAGACTTGTTACTGCAGATGAAACTTGGGTTCATCATTATGAGCCTGAGTCGAAGCAAGAGTCTATGCAGTGGCATAAAAAGGGTCAGCCCCCCCCTAAGAAATACAGGGTGTCACAATCGGCTGGAAAAATCATGGCAACTGTTTTTTGGGATACAGAGGGTATTTTATTAATAGATTATAAAGATAAGGGTGTTTCTATAACGGGAGAATACTACGCTAATCTACTAAGACAATTAAAAGAAGCAATCAAGGAGAAAAGGCGGGGAAAGTTGACAAAGGGTGTGCTGCTTTTGCATGACAACGCACCGGTACACAAGAGCCGCGTTGCGATGGCTGCCCTTCATCACTGTGGCTTCGAAATGTTAAACCATCCTCCCTATAGTCCAGACTTAGCCCCCTGTGATTATTTTTTATTTCCCAAATTAAAAAAAGAGCTTCGGGGGAAGAAATTTTCCGATGATGAAGAAGTCAAGTCGGCGATTTCGGCCTATTTTGAGGACAAAGACAAATCATTTTTTTTCGACGGTATTAATAAGTTAATAGAGAGATCTGAAAAATGTATTCGACTTAAGGGGGAATATATTGAAAAAGAAAAATAGTACAGTATTTTATTTCACCCCCCTTCCCCTCCGTTCCGCGAACTTTTTGACCCCCCCTCGTATGTGACGCGCTGACGCTTGGACTTCGGACTTGTTTACATGTTTCACTAGTTGAAAAAGCTAAGTGATGGCGGCTTCTATTAAGATCGATCAGCTTTCGGGCGATAATTATGATACTTGGAAGATACATATGCGTGCCATTTTGAAGAAAAATGACTTATGGGAATATGTTACCGGTGATATACCCCGACCATTGCGGTCCGATGCCGTTAAATACGCCGAATGGACAAAAATGGATGGAAAAGCTGAGTCAGATATTTTATTGGCCGTGAGTTCGAGTGAGTTAATAGCATTGGATGGTTTGGACACTTCAAAAGCGATATGGGACAAACTCAAAAGTATGTACGAGTCAAGTGGGCCTGCGCGGAAAGCGTCGTTGTTAAAGAGACTTGTATTAACTCGTATGCAGGAAGATGATGACCTTCGTAAACACATCGCAGATTTTTTTGATGCCGTTAAAAAGCTCAAAGAAATCGGCTTGGTAGTTATTGATGAACTACTTGCGATATTATTGCTATACGGTTTGCCAGAATCTTTTTCTATGTTTCGAACGGCAATGGAATCACGTGACGACTTACCGTCGACTGAAATACTCAAAGTTAAAATTATTGAAGACTATGAGGGCCGGAAATCGAAGGAGACTGATATGCAAGGCGCGATGTATATGAAGAAAACACCTTATAAGAAAGAAAACAATAAGAATCAGAACCAAAAGTTCAGAAAATGTTTTCGTTGTGGACGTCAGGGGCATTTTGCAAAAGAATGTAAAACTAAATTAGAAAAGAATAAAAATAATCCTGAAGAGAAACAAGCCAGCAGTTATTCGACCATGTTAAGTATCACGGAAGACGCGATGCTGAGCAACCAAAATAATGGTCCAGTGTGGTGCATTGATAGTGGTTGCACGGGACATATGTGCAATGAAAAACAGATAATGACATCATTTACCCAGGTGAATAGCGAGTTAAACTTGGCTAATAATGAGAGCACTCGGATTACTGGGGCAGGTCAAGTAAGCATTTCAGTTGATACAGGCAGCGAAGAGCGCCAAGTTAATTTAGAGAAGGTATTTTATGTATCTGATTTGCGAACTAATTTACTATCTGTTGCTAAAATAACGGACCATGGATATGAAGTTCATTTTATGAAAAATGGAGCTATTGTAGTTGATAATAATAAGAAAATTCATATGAGGGCAGATCGCATTGGAAACCTTTATCATGTTCGCTTGTCAAATAATAGTGTGAAGAACGCTGAAGTACCAAGAAAGAATATAGATGTATGGCATGAAAGGTTGGGCCATTTAAATGAGCATGATTTGAAAGCTATGGTTAAAAATGATTTAGTATATGGAATGAAAATAAATGTTAATGAAAAATTGACAGAATGTGAGATATGTATACGGGAGAAACAAACAAGTAAACCTTTCCCTAAAGGGACAGATGATCGCACGACAGAATTATTACAAATAGTACATTCGGATGTATGTGGTCCGATGCGTGTGGAATCATTTGGAGGCAAAAGATACTTTGTCACTTTTATTGACGATAAATCGAGGTGGTGTCAAGTATACTTTATTAGAAACAAACATGAAGTGTTTAATATATTCAAAGAATATAAGGCTGAAGTGGAAAACTTTACTGGAAATAGAATTAAAAGTATACAATCTGATAATGGAAGGGAGTACGTTAACAAAGAGTTTGACGAATATCTGAAAAAGAATGGAATAACAAGGAGATTAACAGTACCTCATACACCTCAACAGAATGGAATAGCTGAAAGGAAGAATAGGACATTAATAGAGATGGCAAGATGTATGATGCGTCAAGCAGGCAGCCCGCCAGCATTTTGGGCTGAAGCGATTAATACGGCGAACTACATACGAAATAGATGTCCAACAGCTGGGTTAAAAGGTGGAATACCTTTTGTTGTATGGAAAGGTAAAAAACCGACGGTGTATTATATGCAAGCATTTGGTTCTAAAGTTTATTATAAAGAAAAAGGTTCTGAATTGGGAATTTTTATGGGTTACGATACACAATCTAAAGCTTACCGAATCCATAATCCAAGAAACAAAAAGATAATCATAAGCAGAGATGTTAAATTCATGAATGAAACTGCATTTAGACATGAGTACAAAGAAATACTCGATGAGGAAGAAAATATAGATACTGAAGAAGTTATCGTTGAATTAAATGTACCTAAGAAGAATAATGATATAGATAAATATAACTTAAGAGAACCATTAAATGTAAATGAAAGATTTAGGAAAAATCAGTAATTGTTTAGGTATTAATTTCTCTCGGGATGATGAAGGTAGGGTTTATCTCAATCAGAAAATGTATGTCGAAAAGATATTAGAACGGTTTGGGATGATTGATTGTAAATCTACAACTACACCGATTGATGCGAATATTAAACTGGTGAAGCCAGAATGTATTGATGAGAAAGTTATGCGTCAATATCCTTATCAGAGTTTGATAGGTGCTTTAATGTTTTTAGCGGTGTCTACAAGACCGGATATAGCGTACGCCGTTAATTTTTTAAGTCAATTCAATACTAATTATAACGTTGAACATTGGAAAGCAGCCAAAAAGGTACTTAAAAGGTACGATCGGGTATAGTTTAGTGTATGAAAGTACTGGTTTACCGTTATTTGGCGTGGTAGATGCGGACTGGGGTACAAATATGATAGATAGAAAATCTTATTCAGGGTTCGCATTTATATTAGCTGGAGCTCCAATAAGTTGGGAGGCTCGCAAACAACGTACTATTGCACTTTCTAGTACTGAAGCCGAATATATGGCACTGGCCGAAGCAACTAAGGAGGCCATATATTTGCGTGATATATTAAATAATATAGGTATGAAATGTGACAATATAACAATGTTCAACGATAGTCAGAGCGCGATAAAATTAACTCAAAATAGAAGTTACCATTCGCGGACTAAACATATTGATGTTAGGCACCATTTTATTCGAGATATGTGCGAAAAAAATGTTATTACACTTAAATACTTACGTACTAGGGTATCGAGAACCGGTATAAATAACAGAACCGGGATTTTCGGTACCAGTACTAATCAGAACCGGGATTTCCCGGGATTTTCGGTACTTTCGGGATTTTTTTCTTCTTTTTAGTTTTGGAGGTACTTAAATATAGTCTAAAAATATTATTTATATTAAATAACACATAATTGCGCATTCTGACATGACAAATTAAGCATTGATTGCTTTAACACATTAAAATAGCATCACGACTGAGCCTCTTAAAGCAGGAGGCACGCCAGTGCTGCGGATACTGCAAAAGCTGTTTTACGATGTCATCCACTCCGGGAGAACTACAAAAGCATGGAACAGAAGCGTGATGGTGCTCTACTTCAAAAAAGAGATAAACCCCTGCTGAAGAACTATAGACCCATCTCGCTTTGAGCCATGTTTACAAGCTGTTCTCGAGGGTTGTCTCAATTCGTCTATTAAGAAGACTCGACGAATTTCAGTCCCTCGAACAGGCCGGGTTTCGAAGCGGTTATGGCATCACAGACCACATCCACACATTGAGGCAAATTATACAGATGATCTAAGAGTATAATCAGCCTCTGTGTCTTGCATTTGTGGACTACGAAAAGGGCTGGGCTATTCTGGAATCTTTGCAGCAATGCCAGGTCGATACTCGTTATGTAGAGGTGTTGAGATGTCTGTATGATGCCGCAGAAATGACCGTTCAAGTTCAGTGCCGACAGTTAAAGTCTATCCAACTGTGCAGAGGTGTAAGACAGGGTGACGTTATATCCCCGAAACTCTTCACCAACGCGCTGGAAGACGTATTTAAGACTTTACCTTGGGCTGGATGGGGCATAAACCTAAATGGCGAGTACATCTCACACCTCCGGTTTGCAGACTGGTGAAAACGCTGCAAGAGCCACACTGGATGCTGAATGACCTAGCAGATGCCTCTCGTTGGGTTGGCCTCGACGTGAACTTTGACAAGACCAAGGTCATGGTTAATAGCCTTTTTACGCTGGAGCCGATCCTAGTACACGGTACCCCTCTCGAGATTGTTCAAAAATACAAGTACCTCGGGTAAATAATACCATTATTGGGTAGAAACAATCTGGAGAGTGAGGTTAAGAAGCGAATACAGCTGGGTTGGGCAGCGTTTGGTAAACTTCCACGAGTCTTCTCATCGCAAATTTCACAGTGCCTAAAAACAATAGTTTTCAATCAGTGCGTCCTACCAATGATGACCTACGGTGCCGAGACGTGAACACTCACGTGGCTGGTCTACCAACTTAAAGTCGCTCAAGGAGTTCTGATGAAGGTTATGCTCGGAGTTTCTCTGAAATATCGCATTCGCAATGAAGTGATCAGACAGAGAACTAAAGTCACCGACATAGCTCAAGGAATTAGTTCTCTGAAGTGGCAGTGGGCTGGCCACATCTGTAGGAGAACCGATGGTTGTTGGAGCAGAAGAGTTCTCGAGTGGACACCGCGACTCGGCAAAAGTAGTGTTTGACGTCCTGTGGCTAGATGGAGCGATGACCTGCGCAGGGTAGCCGGGAGAGAGTGGATGCGACGTGCCACCAACAAGGCACATTGGCGCAAGTTGGGAGAGGCCTAAGTCCAGTAGTGGACACAAACAGGCTGGTGATTATTAAAATACAGTTATATATTACTTTGATAACGTTGTACACATAACACATCAACGTATATCGTAGGCCGATTCTCCTAAATAGTATCTCCATTTTGGTCCTAATAATTAAACTTTCTTGTTCTCTTGGTAATGTGTCTTCAAAAAGATCATTGCATTTAAAGTTGCATCACCTAATCGCGATCTAATTT
Organism: Timandra comae; assembly: GCA_958496195.1. Lineage (NCBI taxonomy): Eukaryota > Metazoa > Arthropoda > Insecta > Lepidoptera > Geometridae > Timandra > Timandra comae. Next base: position 3,871,656 of record OY292355.1, on the reverse strand, counting down.
TGTTACAAAAAAGGCCAGCTGAGGAGAAAATTCTTTCTGGCTCCACGATAGTAGTTGGAATTGTGAGAAGGTGTTCGTAAGCTTTTTAAGTACCACATTTTGTCTTATGATGGAATAATGATCTACCACGTACCTTTTTTTTTACATATACAACATTTTAATGAGAATATGGTTTTAGCTTGAATATTTTGTTTAAAAAGAATAAATGCTGTTAATAGAAGATTAAAATCAAACAAATGATTTTATAGTTAACATGATTCGTTATTTCCCGAAAATACCGAAAATCCCGGTTCTTATTCATTGAGAACCGGTTCTTTGACTACTATTAAAGAACCGGGAAATCCCGGGATTTTCAGTTCCGGGATTTCCCGGTTCTGAACCCTATTACGTACAGAAAGAATGCCCGCTGATATGTTGACGAAAGGATTGTGTGCGTCGAAACATTATGAATGTGTGCGTAATTTGGGTATTATGGATGTAAAATAGTATTAAGTAGTTCACAACTTCGAGGGAAGGTGTTGTTATATACGATGTTGTGAATATGTGCCTAAGTATATGTATAAGTACGTAGATATTAAGCTAGTTTTATCGTTGCTATGTTTGTTTACATTATAGGTTCGAGGCGCCCGCGCGTCCCGTTGTACACTAGTAATTAGCTGGGCTTCGTATTAAATGCACGTTCTACCATCATCTCATTGTTTTAGTGTTTGTCCCTACGATACCTAACTAACAATTTACAAACTAAATTATTGTTTGTTGTTCAGAACAAGTTATCTCACAAAACTCACCTGGCCATATCATTCTCTGGCGGGTAAAGGTCCAGAAGCCACTCACATTGATACACCAGGAGCAAAATAACATGTAATGCCATCATCACACTAAGACACCGACAAACTACTGCGAATCCCTTCTCCAAAGGCCTCCCTAGGGACCAGGCGGTCGCAACACCCAAAAACACAAGGAAGTAGATACCGGAGGTTACACTGGGTCGCATTATACCGGAGAACAATATTAAGATCACACAAACATATTTTCCTGTAAACGAAATTATATAAAACTAGGTATATTAATTCACGATAATTAGCAATATTTAAATGGAACAAATAGCGAGGGAATTCATTATCAAAGCGTGGTGAAGGAACCTTCTTCTACTGTAGTGTGCAATGCAAACAAAGCAATTAGATATTCAACACAAAAAAGTCTTCTTACCTGCATTGGTTAGAAATGGATATTTTTGATGTTTAGATTCTCTTTTCCTTTCAACAGACATGTTTCTTAGAAACTTCTTAACCATTAAATATACCAGACATGAAACTGAACACATCACTATCTAAAAAAATGCATATGTTATTTTAAATACTTACTTACAATCAAAATGATATACATTACGCAACAGACACAGAAAAACGGTGTTTTTTGATACAAATACTATACGCGTAGTACCTATCTGGTCATAGAGGAAAATAGTGTAAGAATGAAACTTACTTCGGGTGCCAAGAACTGCAAAGCCATCCAGGGATCTGTGCTAGCATAGGACACCAATCCAAGATTATGCCCTATCTTCTGAATGATAAGATTTTTATCTAGTAGACTACCGTAGGGCGGGAATGATGCTAACACGACGTGCCATGCTATGTGTACCGTCAGCAGTAGAATGGACACCCCAATATTTAGAAATAAAAAACGTTTTAGACAACCTGGGGAAATAATTGGTATTAATAGTTTGTTTTCATAAAAATACCAACTTAATGTTGTTAGGTGAATCGACGCTCGATGAAAATTCTATGCAATTCTCTATCTATGTTAAATGCACAAGCCAAAAACAAAAACCAACTCAAAATTGATAGACCTCAACCTAACCTACGTTACTAAAAACTTGTTTAATTAATTTCACCAACACGCTACCCTTAATCCTTATACTCATCATTTCCGGTACCTTCCGGTATCATTAGAAATAGAGTATGATGTCACACCTTTAAAGTTTTTTGTGGCGAGGCGCTAAGCCTGCCCAACAATCGTAAACTATAATTGGACATGGTTACAGGTCTTATTTCAAGGCCACACTAAATTTGCCACGTCTGAATAATGGACTGATCATGAATAACAAGGAGGCATCAATATCCAACAAGAACATATAAGAACAACCAATAGGTAAAATTCCAAGGTTGCATTAATATAAAAATAATGATGTGTTACTTCATGGTATCAATATTAAAAATTTAAGAGGTAAAGATACTCAAGGAACCCAATCATTATTTTTTACTCTCTTAACATACGACTATATTGTCTGTGTGCATTATTTATTATCAATTTAACTTAAAGCATATAATATTCACTTACCTGCGAGAACAAATTCACGGGGGACTCTGATAAGTGGTGTAATGAGATACAGTAGTAAATATATTATTGAAAAACCGAATGGTCGCAAGGCTATACCTGAAACAAAAACAAATTCATTTAATATAATTAACTATGGTTCAAAGAAAAATGTTAGAAACAATACAAATGAAATATCACCACGATGAAAAATAAACGCAACGGAGGGAGACACTCAACAATAAATCATAAGACACAGTATACAATATATCTAAGTGTATCACGTAGTTTGAAACGTAATAATTTGATTCTTTTTGACAACATTTAGCATATTATGAACAGTTTTAGAAATCCACATCGATTTATTTAACTAATGGAAAATACCCCATACAGCTACATATATATACCAAGTGTAAGTGTACTCATATTCATCATTTGAAGTAGGCCTGAGACTTTACCGAGATTTTGAATAGAGCTTGAAAAAGGACATAGACTACATTTTATGCCAAATTTTCCACCGGATAAGTTTTTTCAGTTTTCGCACGGGTAAAACCGCGGAGCGCCGCTATATAAAGTCTGATACTTTGAAATATAATGTTACGGAGACCGACATGCTCTGCTATTAAACAACCCAAAATGCCAGAGTAACATTTAGATTTCGTTCCAGTTTGTTTTATACTGCGCCCTAATTTCTCCTCATGTCTCACCGCATCGGAGTTATAACAAAAGCTTTTTATTTATTGAAACACCGTGGAAACTAGATCATAAGAAAGGTATTATTTAAACACCATAATGTCTGAATATTGACAATGTGGTTAATATAAACGAAGTATAAAGAAACAAATATAACTTAAACGAAATTTACTAAACCTGCATCCCGCAGTGATCTCGTTAAGAATATCTAAACTTAGCTCTTTTATTGATTTAGAGTGTCCGTTTCGTTTGAAGAATATTTTCAAGTGGGTTACTTCATACATATTTACCGAATATCTTAAGTAGAAGACAACTATCGAGATGACGTATTTACGAATACAATAAGTAAATTAAAACACTTAGGTAGTAAAGTTTCAATAAGAAAGAGAATAAATCCTTATCGTAAAGGTATCACAAAACGTTAAAGTTGAAAAAAATATTAGCTTTCTTAACGAATGTGCACTTAAACTTATATTGGAAAAAGCTTTTTCAAATATAGCGAGCCATACTAACTCTACTGCTACTAGATAGACTAGACATCAGGAATTTTATCCATAGCGATCTCTCAGACTCAATGGCGCGCCTCTCAGTCGTATCTCAATAGATACTTCGTGAACTTATCATAATTTGTGCAAATGTAAACATTATGATAATTATGTTTTACACATCAAGATACTGGTTTTACAAACTGCCTTTCATGTAAGTAGATAAAATATCTATCGATTTCTTTGATTTACGCGAACACTAAGCACTGAAATAAAACTAATTAAAACACCCGGTTTTCATTTATGACGTTTCAGTTTTCTCTGATCACGATTTCTGATAAGCAGCGAATTTATCTTCTAAAGTAGTTTGTTGACTTGGCATTCATTCAAATATTTTAATAAGTTACGTGAATGAATATAATTTCATCATAAGTGTTACTTAACTTGAAATACCTTAATTTTTAAGGAAGACTGAAATTGAATTTATTTGTTCACTTATTCATTCATGTGAGTAAATCATCCGGGGCAATATAAGTTAAAATAAATAATAAAAATTTAAGTATCACATGGCATGTGTAGTGATTAGATACGACTAATCCTTCTAAATGTACCATTACCATCCGTGAGAAAAAATCCCTTTGCATGTAGTAGGACCACAGATCAGGGAGTCAGCTTAGGACTTCCGTCCTAACTATCTTTTCTCTATGAGTACTCTCTATGAGTGCCATACAGGCTGATATTACGAATACAACTATGTACTAACCACGAATAAGAAAAAAAACAAAGAGATGCCTAGTTCTCTTTTCCATGGTACTCACAAAATACATATACTAGGTACTTTAACTAATAACCATATGATGTGATCATAATTTAAATAATGGCAGGGACATTGTCACGCAAAAAGTAAGCAAATATTTCATTACACAAATGCATCGTGCAGTGATAATTTGCATTTAATTTACTATATTTATTTTTAATTTTACTTGATTACTTTACAAAGATTGTATCTTTTTAATGATTTAATTTTACGTGGAACCTAATAAATTGGAAGTTAATTTGACAAAGTAACTATGTATAATATAATTTCACTAGTTTAAAATATTAATAACTCTGAAGAAGTGCACTGACAGAACTGTGTCTAAACGAGTAGGGTAAATATATCTAGAACTAAATTGGAGTGTTTAAAAACTATCAACCTTCCCATCCCTCATCTACCCACGAGTATAATTTTCCCAAGGATTTTCCAAATTATTCTTTCACGCAAACCTTGTTCTAATAAGAACATTATTTGCTAAATAAATGAAGCATTTCGGAAGTGATGCGCTAACGAACATTCGGCAATTGATTTCTATTTACATATAAGATAACAGGACAATAACCCCACGCGAAGTTGAGGTGTCGTTTGTTTTCGTACTAAAATATATAGATACTCCATCTACGTTAATGCCTATTTTCCAATGTTCCTTTTAATAGAATAACGTGTTATTTGCCCCTGTTTACTGAAGAAACATTGAATATTAATTTATGTTGTTAGCAACGAAGCTTAATCACAGCTAGTAAAAAATATGGATTAACAACTTTGTAGAAAATTGTGTCACTTTTAATAGATACTTATATTCAAGAAAGTGATTTAAGTGATGGTGGGGCTCTTAAACATAATTACAGTCTAAGTATGGATGCAATATATGGATCCAATAATAGACCTTCCCGTATTGATTTCTATAAGAACCTAACCGATCCAGGGCATCCATCCAGATTCAGTGGTTCCTGAACTGACCAAGTCGCCCGTCCATCTAGTAGGTCGCAGTACCATATTAATATTATGTGCCAAAAATGCCATAAATAAACTTCAATATCTAATCAAAACATGATAAGTGATATGAACGCACCCAAAATGCATGAACTAAAATGTATACTTATTTCAGAGTAATGTGGTCGAAACGGCCATGTCAGTATAGCTGCGATTTAAAAGTATCAAAAATTATTATAAAAAATAACTCTCTGCTCTACTAATTTGCTCACAATTGGATCAGGGTTTTAGTCCCGAAAAAGTTAGATGTAAACATAATATGTATTGACAATATTAATCTAGCTAGCTGAAGTATGGATTAAAACATGATTCATCATTTTAAATATCAATAAAAGTATCAATAAATAACCTTTATTTATTTAAAAACTTTATTTATTTATTCCCTGTGATTCACACTCACACACCTCTTCTCACACACTGTAAACTTTTCACACATCAATCTCATCCGACTTTAAGCGTTGCTGTGGTCTATAACAGAGCACATTGCCCCTAATAATGTGAATATTAATCTAATTTTAAACATTACGAATTAGCTATAAAAATAAATAGCCGTAATGTTTGTATGTGCATTACTTCGAAACGACTGCGTCAAATTGGATAATTCTTATCTGTTGCGTAGGTTTTTGGGAAAGAAAAATCTTGGAAAATCCTACGAAATGAGACTCATGCGAAGCCGGGACCGAGCGCTAGTAACAAACTAACGCTCTACATTTTACTAAACATTTTTTCTATTCGAATTCCATATTTAACATTCATCGAAAGCAATGAACCCGTGATCTCATGGGATTTGAAGTATTTTAAAATTCATTGTTTCAAGTCTGCTGCGATCGTCTAAAAACAAACACTGATGACGAGAAACATCAATTTTGACGTAGATAACAACGTAAGATACATACTCGTACACATTACGTGTTGAGTAACACAAAATGTTTACAGAAACCATTACGGAGAACTGATGGGAAATAAACAAATAGTTCATCATCATCACAGATATATTACAAATCATGAAGTGAATTAGAAAATTCAAATTTATTTACTTATTGCATACATGATTTTCCTATAGACATTGGATCTTGACGTACTGCCAAATCTGATTGAACAAAAAAGCCAACCCCATTTTGAAAAGACTTGAATCAATAAACAAAATAAAATTCAGACATTTTCAATCAGGGAAACAGTCTATAAAATAATCTAGGTTACTTTTATTTAAACCAAACGAACCCGCATACTTTCAAACATTATTAGTATACCCAGCATTGATCAATTCTAGTTAAAAATACCACTTTCACAAAACATACAATGTTATTCCAATGTTCACGAAACTATTCAACGTTTAGTTTAAAGTTACTATTCTGAAACTGCAAATAACCAACGAAATTAACACGAGACGTGAGTCACAAATAGGTATTCTACAAATATTACGTTTCAAAACAAAAGAAACATGTGTAGGTAAATAAATAATGGTAGCCTTCAAATCTAAGTACATAATGTTGTTATTATTCACATAGCGTTATTATCACCTCACTGATTACGGGGATCGAAAATGAATACTTAGGTATTTACATTTTAAGTATTTTTTGGTATTGAAGATCTATCTATAGTTTATACATTTGTGTTAAATAAGAATGTTGAGTAAAAAAATATTAGAATGATAAATTTTATCACGATTACGGTAACTGCAGCCGCGGAAACTAAATTACATAGAAGTATAAAAGAACTACTAACGATGTTCCACGGTTTTTGTTCCTTAATAAATAGGTTATTTATGTCCCTATAAAACAATAGTATAGAAATATAAAAATAACACCCGAATACGTAAGGTAAAGCATTCATGTTGTTTTTGTTACTAGAAACCTCTTCTGTTAACAATCAGATCTTAGTAAGTATGTGTTATTGTCATTGTTTTTTATAAATAAGCGATCTAATTTCTAAATACTGCACTGGAGCTTTTCATAAAATAATGAAACGGAAACTCTACCTACATCAGAACAGTGCAAGCTGACACAAATAACAGTGATAAAAATAAAACGTAAAAATTAAACATGGAAAGATAAATGTTGATGCTAATTTCAAAATGTGTTTGTATTTTCAACGGGTGTCGATACATTGATATTAATATCCAATTGATCATGATATGTTATGATTAGAAGCTTGCGAGTTACCTTTTTATATATCCCTACGTTCGCTATTTCGGGATAGGCTGCGTATACTGACTAGGAAAATTGTATTAATTTCAATGGTCATTTTATAAAAGCATGCCTATTATTGCCTATCATAGGTATCTAAAGAGGAAATATTTCGATCAATTGCAGGAATAAACAGGAACCCAAGACTAACAAAAGGTACCAATTTAACCGCATTTGTCACAGGATAAATTGTGGATAAAGCTGAACAATGCATGTAAGTTTAAGTAAGTACTACAATAAAGTTCTACGCAAGGCACATAAACGGAGTAAATTATTAAATTGGTAATGCTTTTAAGTAAAGTGTGTTTACAATAATAAGCTGATATTAAAAGTAATTAAATTCAAATTTAAAGATGAGATCATATTTAATGTCGGTGGCTAGTTAGTGTGTTGAACCGAGCAGTGGCCTTGTGATTCAGACGGCAGATATGGAATGTTATTTGCGGGCTACCGAATAGGTTATCAAGAAACCGTTGCTGACTAACATTATTAGTGCCTCTACTCCATATTAACATCGTCTACATGGTAATGCAGCAACAGGTATGCGTTTTATGACTTTAATTAGTATGAAATAAGGTTACGTGTCGAAATGGTAATTCTGTCTCAAATTCGAACGAGCGCAAGTTCGTCGGTGTATGTAAGACATTGGCACTCTTATTCATGAACGAGGAATAACAACTACACCATTAACTACAGATTAATTACTCTTATTTCGAACCTATATCCCATTTTAATTGGGAACAGCTTTGAATTAAACATGTGTGGAAAGAGTAAACGTGAATAAACTGTACTGCTGTTATTTATTCCTAATTCATTGAGAAGAGTGTATGTGTTAGATGTTATGGCTTACGATGGTGTGCTGCGAATTTAACGATCCCTTAGGAATAGTACCCAAATAGTATTATTCCTGGTTCTAAACAGTGCATTAATTTAGTATGAAATCAAATAATAGATAGTTGGTGGAACAATGTGTCAGAAAACGATAACCTGTGACATCATTGACCGATTTGTAATGTTCCCTACAAGTTAATTTATGTAGGTAGGTATGTGCTAACAAGTGACGAATGCTCCGATTCACTGAATTGTAAGTACAAATTATACAAAACCGATAAAAATTACGTCACTATGAGAGATTTTGAGAAAATACTGGCTTTTTAAAAACTTAAGCTTATTTGCACGTCATATCAATTTTTATGATTTGTGAAGACAAACAAACTAATACACGATATACCTAGCTATGCCCTATGGTTTCATTCGCATGGTGCTATTTTTGCCACTAAAAAGAATAAATAGTCAATCATCCAAGTCAGAGAGTTTTAATAATATAAGATTCATCTTCATATCTTCCTCACCGACTTGCATACTTAGTTATTTTGTCATTAGTAGGAAAGAAAATATTAGACAAGTACTAGATACCCAGTGTAATCATACACAAATGGTATATAATATAATATGACACTGCGTAGCTCATAACAACAAATAATAGCACTAAAAGGACACATACATCATTAATAGTACCTATTCACGTTAATAAAGCTCATTTGAGGGTGTGATGAAGTCAGATTTACATACAGCACGATGTACATATATTAATTAGAATAAAACCCCACCCACGACCAGTGAAATGGACATTTTGTTTCGAAGTAATCTGGATTTGTTTAATTCTAGTAAGTGGTTTGTACGTACAGTGATGTACCAACAACGTAACAACCACAGGGCTTGTGTGGGAAGTGCTAATTTACTAATTAATCCAGTATTATGTGTAATTAAGAATATTAGATTGAGTTTAGCAGGGTGTGTAACTCAGTGTAACGCAAATAATGTTTCTCGATAAAACTAAACTTTTAAAGCTTTTTATATTCATTAACTGATAAGATATATTTAAACACACAAATACATACAAACTTTAGTTAGAGTATATTTATTAGTGCGATAGATCACGAATAATACGTAATCTAATTGTTCATGTTCACAACTACTTCCTTCCCACACGGATCAAGCGTATTCGTCCCATAAAAGAAAATGAGCAAGGTTAATTTCACAAATCTTAACATAATGCATAATAATGAGTAAGGCAGTCTCTCCTTCGTTTAGTCATAAAGACTAACAAACGTATTTTGATATTTCTACAAAAAATATAAAATACCAGTTTTCATTCTACTATCCTAACTGTATACTCTTATATTGTGCAATAGAAGTAGCAGAACCAGTCAGGCCAGTAGACAGTTCGGAGACTATCAATCAGACATAGCATAAATATTGTGGACATCTATAATCTACATGTGTATCAGAACTTTCTCTACTATATCCTCTGTAACCTATCAATGCTCAATATACATGTTGTTGATGTTCCTAAAAAATAAATAAATAAATAGCTATTTAAGACAAGTTATCAAGTAGTTTGTAGATGAATTGTTTAATCAGACATTGATTCAATTGGCACCATAAAGAAGGTTTATTAAAGTCTGGCTTGTTTGTCACTTCATTACACGGGTCATATGAACGTGGCAAGGGGCATGAGTCAATCAGAGATTTTGTTTTTGATTCATAGACGAATCTTAATTAATTTATGAATGTTCATACTTGTAAGAAAATAGAAGCTTTTACTCTTTTGTGTGTCTATTGAATACTGAGCTATCTTTTGGTATACAGATTTGAGTGATTTCGTAATCGAAATTACACATGTACTCAAAACATGACATGTAGTAGAAAATAGCCGATGAATTTTAAGACTTTTTTTAAAATAAACCAGTGCTAGTCGTATCGAAACTCTGATATCGAAACTCTAGCCAATTCGACTTTCAAACCCCATCCGACTCGGATGGGGTTTTATAATTGATGTCGTAGAATTTGGGTGTGGCGAATGACCCATTAGTAGTACAAACATAGTGTTCCAAATATCACTGAGCACCGTGAAATATCCCCGCCCAGGTTCACATAAACTAAACGTACTAAAGTACGTTCTTTATTCAGGTTTAAAATCATTTTATAACCTCTAATGGCAAACCAATTTATTTGTTTACCTTATATGTTTAAAATGCCGCTTAATTATGTTTTATCGTTTAAAAATAACCGATAATTGCATTATGTAATTAATTTGGCCTCATAATTAACTTAAAAAAAGCAATCCTTTTAAATGTCAAGCAATTTGGTAACAAATTAAAAATCAACAAAACTGTAATAACTAAATCAACAAGAAAATCTGGTTCTGTATATTTTGAGACAATAAAAATTGATTTGTTATTATTAACCGCGTCAGTATTGGCGTTTCGTGAATATGATGTTGTGATAATATGATAGGTGAAGGTGTAAACAGAGGGTCGGGCAGGTAATGGTCCAAATAGAGGGATTTATGGGCCGTGCGGGAATTAGGGTCAGGACGCGCGTCCTTTACGATTGGAACACACATTACCTTCAACACGCACTGACTTAAATCGTCAATCAGAGCTTTCTCAAGTCTCTAACGAATCTAATGAATAGGACTATTACAAAGACGCAGAGTCTGTTTGTGTTTTAAACTACTCTCGCGTTCTGGGAAATCAGATTGAAAAATGTATTAGATAGCTATATTAAAAGAGAGTAGAGCTATGTATATTAAAGGAGAGTAGCAGTAATATTTATTTTGTTTGAAACTCTGGAACACATCTAGTGCTGTATAACGGTTTAATTAGCCGCAAGATCATACAATATCATAATACCGTAATATGAGAAGATTTCTAAACTCTATGTACCTAATGTCGCAATCTGACTATGCACATTATTTACGTTATTTGCAAGTTATGAATAGAATACTAATATCCTTCCTACGTTTGCCCATTAGATGTAGTTACACAGATAGTCAAGTAATAAGCAATTACATGATTGTACTGCTGCATAATTTAAAAAACAAAACGAATGGACTTGCTCTTTATACACATAATGTGTTGCGTGGCTTGTATGGTTGTGTACAAGTGTTACAGAGTATTTTTTGCGATACAGCAATTAAAGGGCTTCGACAAGGCCACGGCATGTCGGTCAACGGGTCAGAGACTCGCAGTACGAATCGTGAGGACGCACCCAGAACCCACCGGGCGCACCCAACGCGAGGGATACATTACTCCTTCCCGCAATGCGACGATACGTGGATTTAGCTAATATTACATTAAAAAAATCATATTGCAGGTAATGACGATTTCTTGTCCCCATTTCAATTGTAAATAATTAATGTGCCTTTGTTGAACATTGGCGAAAGTTGGAAAAACTATCCAAGATAGTCGTTTTATTATTTGCTTTTAAGCACATAGGAAAACAATACTACAGTTCGGTATGTGATCTATGCGCAGATAAATACAAACTGGCGTATCTCAAATATTTTATCAGAATGTTCAACTTTCGAGATACGCAATCGCAAATTAATTCTCGATGAACGAATATATCAATGGGATGGGGCAGTCTATTACGTCATATTTATTTTAGACACAAAAAATGTAATGCAGTCGTGATGAGAATAACACGCTTTATGAGTGAGGACTGTGTGATTCGCACGCGGTGGTGTCGACGCCGCGCCGCGCCGGCCGGTTCCGGAGGATTGCGTCATACGTTACGGCGACCGATAGCCGTGATACTTATTTTGAAAGCCTTTATTATACTACATTACTAGTAGCGCCCCGCGGTTTTACCCCCGTAGTTCCCGTTCCCGTGGGAATACGCGGATAAAATAAAGCCTATAGCCTTCCTCAGTAAATGGGCTATCTAACACTAAAGATTTTTTTCAAATCAGACCAAAAGTTCCGGAGATTAGCGCGTTCATCCAAACAAACAAACAAACTCTTCAGCTTTATATGTTAGTATAGATATAGATAATCATGAGATCCCGTAATTGTTTTTTTATTTCTAAGTTTATACACCTATGTTACTTTATAAAGCTGTTGGATATCCAAATAAATAAAATACTTATACATCAAAATGTAGTAATAGCCAAAATAGTATAAACTTAGTAGGTTTATCAACATTCATACAACAATTAGCATTTACTGCTTGAATGAAACTTTTATTATGTAAATACAAAATTGTAAATACACACATCAAAAGTGTCTAGGGATCAACATATATTTTTGCAATAACTTTTCTCCTGATTGATATTAATTAAAATTTTCTTTAAGGATTCATCAAATAAAGTGTTTTCGTTTGTCACAGTAACGATAAACCAAGTCACCTTTGCATTAATAAAGAAATTTGCCATTTTCCTAATAAAGGGATTTTTGACATTTGAACCACTAACATTAAAGTTCGGAAAAAAGACTGAAATAACAGTTTTCTTTAAAATTTTATTGGGTAACTTAAACAATTAATAATCCGTGTTTCTACCGCGAACACTAACAACACAAGAACATCGGTTTGGCATACTCAAAATGAGTTCATCCAAATCACGCTGTGGAATGGCCGCCCATGTTCGTTGCAACAACAAAAAAAGGTCTTCTTGCGACTGGATACCCTCCATATTCGGCAGAGCTCTTCTCTGTAGCATATCCCATGCATGCTCAATCGGGTTCAAGTCTGGCGACTGAGCAGGCCAGGGCAGGACATTGATGTTAGCTGCGGCGAGAGTCTGTCTTACAACTCTTGCGGTGTGCGGTCGTGCATTATCATGCATTAACTGAAATAAGGGACCGATTTGCACTTGTAGAGGAACGATGACGTCTGATACAATCGTCTCAGCATAAATTTGAGCGTTGAGGTTGCCTCTGATCCAAATCAACTCAGTTCTTCCGCCGATCCAAATACCCGCCCATACCATGATGGTTCCACCACTATAAGGATGGACTTTCTGGCAGGATTTTAATCGCTGTTGGCGTCCAGGGGTTCTCCAGTGTCGTATACGTCTTGTATCCGGTCTCATACCAAAACGAGACTCATCAGAAAAGCACACGAAACGCCATTGTTCTTCTGCCCAATTTCTGTGTTCAAGAGCCCATTGATATCGAATCCTACGATTGTGCATTGCTATAGGTGGTACCCGTAGCGGTCTTCGGGAATGAAGGTTCACTTCATGCAAGCGGTTTCTGACTGTTTGGTCGCTAATTAAGTTCCCTGAAGAGTGATGAAGCCGCACGGCTAACATCATGGCGGTTATTGTTGGAGCTCTTCGAGTTAAGATTTGAATGTATCGGTCTTGTCTCCGTGTGGTGCAGCGATACCGTCCTCCATGGCGCTCAGCCACGGTACCAGTGCTTCGGTAACGTGTCCAAAGTCGACTGATAACACTCTGACTTGTATTCAGAGCTAAAGCCACAGTACGTTGCCGGGATCCAGCTTCTATCATTCCCACGGCTCTGAGCATTTCTTCCCTGCTTAAATGACGTCGCCGCTCCATAATAACGTTGGTTTTAATCAGTAGTAGGGAAACAGTAGCACTAATAATGTCTTCAATGCGTTGTATGTTTTTATAGGGAAAATATTGACAGCTGATTTTCATCTTTTACTCGAATTTGATTCACAGTTCCTGATTCAAATTATGAAATGCACCAAAAAGGATCCATATAAATTTATAAAATCATAAATTTTAGCATTACAAAGCCACATCTCAATCTCAAGAAATCCGCATAAAAATGCTTGATCCCTAGACACTTTTGATGTGTGTATGTTAATTCAAGAATGTTTATAAGTTAAAGTGTGAAGTTGAATTTCCCAGATTTACAATAAATACAAAAATAATTTATCATGTTTGGTATTTTATCATATTCATACCATAAAAATTATAAGTAAGTTTTTACTCTATAATACATTAAAACCTGGATATTTCCTTACTTTCAAAAACATTTAAATACATATAAGTAATTAAATTCTATTACTTACTAATTAAAAGTCCAGCTGGTAGGACCAGCTTTGCAAATAAGAGCGCCAAGTAAAAGGTTTCCATGGTGTTATCTGCAAACAATAACATAGTATAATAACAAAACTTAATAATAAGTTTAGTGAGTAGATAAAACCGCATCCAATATTAGAATGTGTTACTAAAGTTTACTTTTGAACTACTTCACCAAAAATAAATGTTTGTAAACAATAGTTTGTAAAAAAACAATATAAACCAGGTTTTTTATAAGTAATATATCAGAAAATGATATTAAAATATGGATTATAAAATAAACAGAACATGAATTATTTAAACGTTTAGGAATTCCTAAAGCATATTTTATGGCACCAATTTTCAAATATATTTTTCTCAATAACTACGCACAAGAAAGAACTGTGCAAACCATGGGCTATTCAGCACTTCTTTCTGAGTACAAAGGTAGGATAGTAATAAAATTTTCATAAGTGTATATTTTAAATTAATTATAGGTAAAAAGGTTGTTACTCTATACCAGTAAAAATATGTACATACCCCGTTTAACAATTTACGATGAAATCAAATCATTCCTTTACTGAATTTGCATTGCACCGTAATAAAGCAACAGTTTATTTAAATACTATTAGCGTTATCATGTCGATCATTTTACATCAGTATTTTTCATAAAAACAAAAACACGACCATTCTCTCCTCGCCAAAAGCTTTACTGATAAACAAACTGACAGATAATTACTTGACATGACATGCGTGTCTGACAATTATGACAATTATATCTGACAACTACGATATGTCAAAAATATTTTTTGTTTTTACACAACCACAGACTATCGACCCATTTGTTGTTCACACTGAATTAGTGGTTTAACTTACATAAATGATATGGAACGTTTTAGACGCATAATAAGAAATACAATAATGAGTCACATATTAAAGTCCAACAAACAGTCGTTATTAAAAATGTTATATTGTAAAAGAAAATGCATTTATTTGATTCTGAGGTGTTCTCATCAAAATACCTATATACTTGACAGGTATAAACTCACCTTAATTAGTGTTGTTAATTTCGTACTATTTTTTGGAAAAAAGCGATTAAATTAACTTCAGTAACTGATAAAACAGTAAAATCAAATAGTTAAATACTTTCAGTATCAAAATGAACATAAAAATATATATATTTTATTACATAAACTTAAAAAGTATAAAATAATACCCACCAAAGGGAAGAGCTATTTATCAAATATAACAATTTAACGGTTTTTAGGCAGCACTAGCAAATTTATTTTTATTGCGAATTAATGGCGTAGCCAGGTGAGTTTTCTTGTTTATTTCTTATTTCATAGTGTTCCATGGTTTTCAATTGTTTTGTCTAAATGTTTTTCATCGAGCAAAATATATAAACTTCTGTAAAGTCAAAATTTTTTTCAGCTTATTAATTTTTGTTGCATGAAAAACCAATTTTAACGAGTAATGAACACGTATTGGATTTGTTCTGAATTTATTCGCTAGGATCATTCATTGTCATCACTTTCACTTTTCACGATTTGCTGTAATAGTGGTTCTAATATTCTTCGAGGCTCAGTCGCCATGGATGAGTGAGTTTCCCGATTGTTCCTCTATTATTTTGGTGTTCTCAAGACCGAATTTTAACAAGGTTACTCACATCCTCCAGCGAAAATGTCACAATCATCTTTTGTAGGATATTATTTGCTAGATTCGATATTTTGTTTTTGTGTTTTTGTTATTTATTAATTCTATTTGTTTACAGCACCATGTCGACCCTAACGAAAATGACCCGCACGGTAAAAAAATTAGAGGTCCCCAGACCTTTAAAATCAACGACCAGCTCTGCACACAACCGCAATTCAATGATGGATCTCAAAATAAATTCTGGTAAGAATTTTATAAGAATAATAAAATTTAGCATAAAAATTACTCTCTGTTTTTGTTCTAGTCTATTCTATTTTCTCTATTAAAATATGTGGTTGTATTTTCTGTAATATTATTGATATTACTGATTTATATCAGACCTATACATTATCCTGACATTCTTATTAGATTCTGATCAGATTATAATTTGTATTAATTTTTCCCAATAATTTCCAGTTGATGACCTAATTGTGCTAACGGAGGCAGTAGCTTACCAAATGATGCAGGGCAACTATGACCGTGTGCTTCAGAGTAATGTAGCCACTATGTATTCCAACTTAAAACATTTTGGCGCCCAACTCGAAGAATTGTACAAGGACTTTCTTGATAGGTGTGTTTATTTTTATATCATTAACAAATAAGTACTATATACTACTCATAAATAATACCAGTGTTGTTTCTATTATAATGTGTTGATAATATTTATTTCAGATACTTTGTTGTTTTCCGTAATGGCTCTCAAGATGAAAGACTGGACAAAAAGACTAGACTTCATCTGTTGGAGCTAATCGAGTTGCGAGCTAAACTGTGGCAGGGATCCAACTACATGAGTCAGTACTACAGGCACCGCGGCACTCACGCTGAGGTAAACAACCAAATCTTTAAACTTCTTATCACTTGAATTATCAGAGAACAATCTCAAGATTGCACTTTAAATGGAACTAGGTCTTATACATATATTATCACACAAATCATATTTTTTATTGTGTACTAGTTGCCCTGTGATTTTACTCATTAAGCGTCTTTCTGTCGATCTTATAGAAATTTCTAGAAACAAAGTATCCTGTATACCTATGTACTTACTTTTCTGTACCATTGTCAAAATGAAATTTTAACAAAATATCATGAGACTTGGATATACATTGGCTAATATAATTTGGCAACATGCAAAGATTAACTTTTTAAATTATGCTCGCCAAAACCTATAAAACAGAGGGCCTGTTTGTGTTTATAAAATTTATAACTCAAGAGCATTTTTTAAAAAACCTTAATATAACATTTTAGAAAAATAGATCCCACCAAAAACATTCTGTAAAAAACTAGCCAAGTCTCGATGGAGCTGCTTGTTTATCTCTAAAAAGTAATGAAATCTAGACAAACTGGTACCAAGTCTAAGGTTCCGTACTGCGATTTCTTTATTATTATAGTTAATGTTGTGTAATTTGGCCGTTGAAGGGTACACATGTACACAAGGGTACAAAACTGGGTGCTCCATGACACTAATGCACCAATCTGTCGCCAGAACCGCTACCCATTGACGATAGAAAATTGCCACTTGGAAAACGTTGATTCAATATCCAGTCAATTGTAGGCTTGACAAAGCTGCGTATTTTAATAATGTTATAACATTACGTGTAAACAAAATTGACTTGTACCTACTACTAACGTTTTAAACAATGTTCAACGGCCAAGTCACACAACATTAACTATAATAATAAAGAAATCGCAGTAAGGAACCTTAGACTTGGTACCAGTTTGTCTAGATTTCATTACTTTTTAGAGATAAACAAGCAGCTCCATCGAGACTTGGCTAGTTTTTTACAGAATGTTTTTGGTGGGATTTCATTTATTTTTGTTGAAACGTGTTTATATTGATTTCTTTTATTACATTTTCTGATTTGACACATTTTTTTCTTTAGGAGTAGTATTTTATTACTAAGCGCCCTGCGGTTTCACACGCGTAGTTCCCGTTCGCGTTTCCGTGGGGATTTCGGGATAAAAAGTATCCTATGTGCTTCTCCTGGTTTTAAGCTACCTCCCCACAAATTGTCAGCCAAATCAGTTCAGCTGTTTTAGAATTATCATTCCCGTTCCCATTCCCGTGGGAATTTCGGGATTAAAAGTATCTTATGTCCCTCTCCTGGTTCTATGCTACCTCCCCACCAATTTTCAGCCAAATCAGTTCAGCCGTTCTTGAGTTATAAATTCCCGTTCCCATTCCCGTGGGAATTTCGGGATTAAAAGTATCTTATGTCCCTCTCCTGGTTCTAATCTACCTCGCCACCAATTTTCAGCCAAATCAGTTCAGCCGTTCTTGAGTTATAAATCCCCGTTCCCAATCCCGTGGGAATTACGGGATTAAAGGTATCCTATGTCCTTTTTCTGGTTCTAAGCTACCTCTCCACCAATTTTCAGTTAAATCAGTTCAGCCGTACTTGAGTTACAATTCCCATTCCCGTTCCCGTATAATTCCCGTTCCCGTTAGATTATCCTAGTTTTTATAGTTTTCCCTTTATGTGGCCATTAAACCCTAACTCTGTACCAAATTTTAGCTCTCTAGGTTTATGGGAAGTACTAGTTCTATTTTGATGATCATGAGTGAGTGAGTGAGTGAGTGAGTGAGTGAGTGAGTGTCTGTCTTAAATACGAAACTTTGCTTTCGCTTAACTTCGGAACTAAATGACCTACAGACTTGAAATTTTATTTTAAGTATGTGATTGTATAGCTTACTGGATGACGAAAATTTCAGCGTTCTAGTCCTATCCAGAGGTTCTCAAATAGGGGCCTGAAAATGCGGCGAAAGGGTTCCTGTAAAGGATGGTACGGCAGTGTTTGCTTCGCGCTCGACTTGGCGGGGGGCACTGCCGTGCCCCCAGATTACAAATTACTCATTTAAAAATTAATATTCACATGTTAATCTATTATGAAGCTGACCTAGTTAACTTTAATAACATAAATGTGTGCAAAAATGTTAGGTACATATTTCGTGTTTACACACGGCTAACTGGAATTGTGTATTAAACTATCAATGTTCACTCACGCGTAAATTTATTCAGTAGTATAATCAACTGAAGTAAGAATATGCCGATTAGGTCACGGATGATCGAATCCATCGTTAAAATTACAATGTGCTAATGCATTTTCGGCTGTATGTATGTCCAATTCAGAATTAGGGTTGTCATAATATTGACGGCGTCAGTTATATATATACACTCGATACCTAGTATACTATAGATTTTATATAACATAGTCAGATCATTGAGTGAGTGTGTGTGTAATGTGTCCAGCCGCTGCTGGTGCCGACGATGGAGGGGTCGATGTCGGGCGGCGCGTCGCCGCCGCCGGCGCCGGCCGAGCCGCCCGCGCTGCTGGCGCCCGGGGAGGTCATCAAGCCGTCGGGCAAGTTCCCCAAGCCCACCAAGATCCCCGGCAAGAACTACTCCAAAGACGAAGTTGTCATTCGCAACGCCGACTCCGGAAAAGGTAAGCCTTGGAACGGTTCGCGGGGTGCATGACTCGCGGTGATCTCGATAGTCCGGGGAGACGCATGATTTCGATGTTCCGCTTATCTGTCTCGACGAAGGTCGTATAATTAGTTTTATATATTTATTTACTTAGTCGATAAAAATGGTGCATGCGAATACAATTACTAAAGGAGGATACGAAAATATCTTAGATTATAATAATAATTTAACAAGTGACGTCATTTGCAGCATGCACACTACACAGATGTCGATAATTAAATATTTTTATTAAGATTAAAGGATTTCATGTATGACGTCGATTTAACGCCTCTGTGTGATGTGTACTATGCATACAATTTGATGTACCTGGAAGAGAGCCGTGTGGGAGGTGCGGCTTGTGCGGGCGAGTCTGAAGTTGTGTTGTGGTGTTACAGTGATGGGTATCAAGGGCAGACGGGTGCACATGATCGAAGAGCTAAGTGACACGATTATATCGTTTCAGCGAGGTATGAACGCACGGGCCGGGCTGTGGAGCCGCTTGCGCATGGTGTGCTGGGCTCTTACCACTTTCCTTCCTATACATACATGTTACTTATGTGTGCATACTTCTCTTATCACACACTCATACGTCTTATTAATTAACCCTTTGGAATCGTAATGAATAATAATTTAAAATAACAAAATTAAATTAAGAAATAAAATTTCGACACCGAACAGCGTCGATCATTCACCGCCTATTAATCTCATTCCGCTTGAGCTTGTGGAACCAATAACCAAACTAACCGGCCGATGTATCGGCGGTGCTCGCGGTCACACCTGATGTTGTGTGCTTTCAGTGAGTCCCGGCGCCAAGGAGCGTCTCGTCCAGATCACCGGACCCAACGAGGAGAACGTCAAGTGAGTCACATTCGAGGTCTATTGTATGTAATGTAATGTTGTCGTGTGTGTCGCGAGCGGTTGTATTGTGTTGCAGTCACGCGAAGCACCTGATCGGCGACACCATCCGGCGCAACGCGTCCCCCGTGCGCCTGGAGGCGGACGCGGCGCCCGACGCGCGCAACGACGCCGACACCAACGACGACGACGAGCCCGCGCTCCGGGAGGTTAGCACACACACACACACACACACACATATTTTAGCTATCAGCTGTTTCAATCTGGAAAGTGACCAGTATTTGTAAAAACATTTTCTCCTTTCAGAAATCCCCCCACAATTCCCGTGCCCTCCTTCACAGTTTCTCTACCAACGACGCCGCCCTTGGAGAGTATAAGTACACTGTGACTTTCGGACAACATTCCATCAAGATCACTGGTCAAAACTTGGATCTGGTCAAGGTACATGATAGCATTATTTGTATTCATTGATTGTAATAAAGAACCCTTCCAAGCTATACAATTAGGTTGGCAATCGAATTGGCTACAATCTGATTCACAGTCCACACGTTATGGCTGATCGCCAACTTTGTTTCGTTGCCTCTGCTGCCATAATCGAATCGAGCAGTCCCAAATCACTTTCATATTTCTATCCACACAATTCGTTTTCAAATCGGTCGTTAAATAGTATATAAGTAAGATACGTGTATAATGTGTGGTATGATGGGTGACGTTGCGTCAGACGGCGAAGCTGGTGCTGGACGAGTACTTCGAGAGCGCGTCGGGGCTGGAGGCGATGGGCGCGGGCTCGGGCGACTTCTTCACGCTGTCGCAGCGGCCCGCCGCCGCGCTGCTGCTGCACGACGACGCCGCGCTCAACGGACACGACGACGACGTGTTCGCGCCCGCGCACCACGACCTCACTGGTATGACACACACACACACACTAGGTGATAGACGTCGCCAGTTTAGTACAATGTTAGGGTTAATATTTATGCAATCAATGAATAGGCTAATAGCTGGGTCCACAACGGACCATCCACCTAGCTCCGATCGCACGATCCGTTGATGCGCGCGGTGGGGACGGCGTGGATCGCACGCGGCCCACACAACACCGCCACCCACATTTGGATCGCGCTCCGCACGCGCACGATTGGATCGCGATGGGTCGTCCGGTGGGGACCCCGCTATCGGGCAATTCAATTCGCCTACGGAATCTTATTTGTCTTCGCATAGAGAGGAAAGTCTTAATAAGTTAAAATATTAAAACGAATTAATAACTACGGTAAATGATGAAAATAGTCTGAGAAGGATTTTCTAAACTTTATTTATAGTTTTTACCATTCCAATCCAACATTATTTTCAAAGGAAGTAAACAAATAGGTAGTAAAAAGAAAATGATAGAGTAGACTATTTGTTGTTAGCTTTTATTTTATTGTAATGAATTAAATTTCAATATTGAGAAAGATTTTGAGATTATAATTTTCAGTTTAGATAAAGTATGTCATACATAGTTTTATATATTTTTTAGTTTACATAAATATTTAAGTTTTATACAAATAAAAAATAAATAATCATAAGTTCTTATAAGTTTGTAGTTGTAGAGCTTGCAGAGCCTGCAGTAATACTTTATTTTGCTGCATGAAAGCAAATTAAGTTTACTTAATAACCTGTCACAGCAGGTATGTGTGAAGTTATAAACACAATCAATTATTTATAAGCTCCGACGCACTGTCTTGGTGAAGGCATGAGAGTAGTTAGACAGTTTGCAGCATGTCATTTTTACTTAACATTTTGTCTAAATTCCAATTTATTTTATGAATAATATCCAAAGACTGACTGAAGCATGTCTAGTTAACTTCGAATATGAAGTCATTATACAATAAACCATTTATTTGTGTCATATTTATATGTATTAGAACCATGTTATATATTTTATTCCAGCCCCGTATCGGACAGATATTTATCATAATTTTATTATGCATTGTACATTATAATTATATGAGTCATGCTCACTTCATACCACGGACATGGCAGTCTCTTCCAAATTTAAGTGTCGACGTGACGAACATTTTTCAATAACCAATCATTTTAATAACAGTTATTAAAAGCTGCCATTTCAAAAATAACAATTCACCCTAAACTATTCATGTGCAACCCCACAGTATTTTAGAGCTTGTTTTATTCAGACGGAACAATAAGTCAATGGAAACAATACAGCTATATGAGTATACTTTAACGATGGCATCAAAATGTGTCTCGTGTAGTGTGTGTGGGGTTGCACTCGTGTATAGTGCGGGGGTCGGTGGTGTGTGAGTGTGCGTGTAACTGCGTTGTGTGCAGCCGGCGGGGAGGACGCCACGCCGCGCCGCCCGCGCTTCTCGCGCGCCACCAGCACCGACAAGAACCAAGGTAACACCCGCTGCTTACATATCGACCAACCACATTTATGTATTTATTGATATCCCGTCTACAGATAAACAATATCCAGAGACAAAGATTCTCCACTCAGACTTTGACTCTGATCATATTCCATATTTTATGTCGTATTAACCTATATCATTATTTTATCAGTTACTTTAAGTCGCATCGCATAACATCAACCTTCACCCCCGATCCATTAACCCATCTATGCAACAGTCAGTCAATAACGGAATTAAAATAATATGCGAACTATCGTGTGAGTCGCTTTGTATTAACTTGCGTTTTCGGCCGCCTCGTTTCGATAACAACAGCGACAACTAACAGACAGAGGAGCGAGTGTATCTGCAGCTCCAGCACGCACCCGCTTGGCACTCGAGGCGTGGGCGCGGTGCGCGCGCTGACCGTGTGTGTCCGCAGGTGGCGGCGGCAGCGGGGCGCGGCAGACGTACTCGTACGAGATGCTGGTGCAGTACGCCGACTCGCCGCTGAGCAAGGCGCCGCCGGCGGGGCTGGCGTCGTTCCCGGCGGAGCTGGCGCGCAAGGTAACGTCGCGTCGCGCCGGCGCGCCGCCGCCGCCGCCGGCGCGGCGCCGAGGCGCGTGGCCGCCGCTGCAGCACCCCAACTACCTGGCGGCGCTGCTGTGCCGCAACTTCTACTAGCGGCGGCCGCGCCCGGCGCCGCGCTGGCGGGAGTCCGTCGGCGCTGCACGCTTATCGCACCCGAATGCTCGTTTGACTAATCTTGCTATGCGCTCTCGGTTTGGGGTAAATTCGGTGTGTGCACTAACATAATCTAGTCCATTGAATATCTGCCACCTCTTGTTTGCACTTTGTTTGACGCTTCTCTTACCTTAAGCTAAACCGTAGGCTAGGTTCTCTGTAACTGTAAGCGTTCCGTATCTCAGTATAAGCTATAAGTATGTTAATTGTTAAGACTGACGCTAGTGGTATATAGGATGCGGCGGATCCGGCCGAGAGGTGGCGATGACTCTGTTGAACACAGCGGTGAAACATGAGCCGATCCGGCGATATTAATAAATAAAGAAAATACAAATATCATAATCCTCTGTGTTTAGACAGTAAAGCTAAATTAAAATACATACATATTACGTTAATAAGTTGATCTCTTTTGTTGACTTTTAAGACTGATTAAATTTTAGTGTTATTTTTAAATAATATATGATATTATTATTCATTGTTCAAAGACACTTTTATTAGAAATGTTTATTGTCTGTTGAATATTGATAAATCTTTTATGAAAAACTATTTACACAGATAGTACTTTTGATTGTATTTATAATGTGTTTACTAAAGATTAAAATTTGTCACGTTTGTTTGTTCATGCTGCTCGGACAGAATGGGTATTCGAGAGGGGTTCGCTACAGGTAGACTCCATCCTCAAGTTACATTTTATGTCGTCATTTCAATGTTGTCGTTTTATATTTTAGTAGGTAGAAAATTACCAGTGTTGTGTTTAGTTACTATTGTCAACTACTGATTGTCCAAATATAATATATAAAAATAACACCTGTCTTTGCTTGTTTTCCGCCTAACAAAGTTCACGACTAACCCTATACGCTGACCATTTCTATCGAACGAACCTCGACTACTGGAGTTCGTTCGTTTGCATCCGCTTGCACTAACAGCCGCTTGAGGGACACGAGGTAGACGGGGAGAGGCCGTCAGGGAGGGAGCACCGAGTGTAGTGTGGTGTGGTCGACAGAGTTGCCTGGAGTTCGACAGCGCCACGTACCTGAGGAAGGCGCGCGCGGCCGGCGCGCTCGGCACCACGGTGGCGGCCGTCGACGCGCCCGACTCGCCCGAGCCCGAGTAACGCGCCGCCGCCGCCCCCCGCCCCGCGCCCCGCGCCGCTCGGACACACTCCCGTAGGCACCGCACACTGTAGGTGACCGAGCGATTCTCTACACGCACCGTGCGACCATTCGGAGCTGCTCACCAGCTCTACTATTATTATCGTTTATCCGTAATTATCGACACTTGTAGCTCGTGCGAGAGTCAGGTGATTATATCTACTTTAGTCAGCCGTCCGCCTTAGGCATTATATTGAATTCGTAATTTATTTGAAGACCCTCTATGGTTATAAAAGTATTAGCGCAACCAAAATAATTATTTATTTCGAAACATTATGTTTTATGATTACTATATTTTTTTCTGTTATTATTGAATATTTTATCGTTATCTCGAGTTTAAATTGTTAGTGAAGTCGGACAGTAGAAGCGCAGAGCGCACCTGTTTGAACAAATTCTTTATCCATGTGCAGTCTATATTTTTGATCTCCCATTAATGGTATCACAGAATCACCATTAGACAACTCGAGGCCTTATATGAACCCAAGTTTTCTTATATAATATACATAGTTATCTATGTAACACATTCGTCACTATACTCCATTATAAAGTCAACAATGTTGTTGTATATATTGACTCTCGTTAGTTTCGGAAGTCATCGAGTGATTCCATTTAATTTAAGAGAATGCATGCATTTCTTTTGTGTGTTTGTTACTCATATTCAGACTTTCTTTAAGTCTAGTCTTGACGAGTAGTTGTGAAGATTCTCACTATGTCGTAAGCTTTTATATCAGAGAAAGCCTGCCAATCAAAGACATTGTGAGTATTATCGTATTAAATGTGATTTGCATTAATTAATGTTTAAATTTGGTTAATGTACATATTATAGTTTAATTTTTATTGTTTCTGAGCTTCCTCTGAAAATCTTTGCTGTGCACTAAACCAAATAATCGTTAAAAGAGTATTTTATATTATATGGTTGTCGGGCTTTCTTCATCGTGTTTAGATTATATAAAGTAGCCACTAAATATTTTATTGAGTTATACAAATTATATAGTTTATTATTTTACTCACGACTCTAGTGAATATTTAAAATTATGTAGCGATGCAATCCTTGCAGCTACATGAATATTAAACTAGTGATAACTTGTAACCAAAATATAACAATTATTAAAAATCGGTGCTTCGTCCATGGGAAAAGTATTATCGTTGATTTGTAACAAATATTTATGTTCACTCATTGTTTTTATCTCTAAGACAAGGCTTTATTGTAAAACTGATGATATACTAAATTTTCTAATAAAAATAAGTTTTTTTTTATTTTATATCCTTTGGTTGAGATTATGCTTAGATCAAAATTTAGCCATTAAACACACAGACACACACACACACATGAGAAGGAATCGTCATCATAAAGTTAAAGATGATTGGATTTGGCGTTTTAGTTACTGAACAATTCGAGATAAAAAAAAAACAATATTTATAAATGCATAATAATATATTATTCGAACTTGTTATATTTACAATAAATGATAACCATCTAACTATAATAAGTCAAAACAATATCTACACATAATTTTTAAATAATTTAAATTATAAAAATGCTTATTGCACATGTTAACAATTGTGTTAGTGTTCATCATCCGCTATTTAAATAATGCGGGTACCTCACAGTAAACATGTCTGACATATGGAATGCATTCATAATAATTGCAATAAACGAAATAAATAGCACCCATTACATTATTGTAAGAAATATCAAAGTTAAAAAACTTAATAAAACATCTGACATGCGCTCAACGCAACAACCACTTACAACTTACATCTATTTGGAGCAAAGTTTGATTTACTTGAATGGATAATTATTCTATGTTTACATTATACCAGTTTATGTTAGAAGGAATGATTGAAGCAGTATGTAAAGTTTCTATTTATGTAATATTGCATGCTTCAATACTAGAATACGTATCGCAAATTATTACAGCATAGCCTATACAACAGATCAGTGTGTGGTAGGTAACAAGCTTATTGATTAGTTTCTATCTGACAATTTGTCTGTGATATTGACAGATCTGGACCTCGCATGCTGGAGTATATCAGTAGCAAGGTCTTCTACATTAGTGTACCTACACTTTTGGAAACTGAACAAATCTGTGACAAACCCTACTATTTCTGCTTGGAAAGTCTCACAAACATCTCGTAGTCTCTCCCGGGGACCAAGAAAGCCCCAAACGAGGACTGGCAGTAAATGCTCTGATATGGAGTAGAAATGCGCCATGAAACCTTCAGGGTATTGTAGGTAGCGTCGCTTAGCTTTTATTACTGACCATACAGCTGTTGTTAGTGCCTGCGAACAAGAATTTATTGAATAAAAAACATGTAAAATGCCTTTTGAAAAGTGATTACTTTGATATAAACCTTATTTCCATAACAGATAAGGTTCATTATAGTGTAACTTACACTTTCTTTGAATCCATTGGAAAGCCATCGGTTGCGCACCACAGCGAGAACGGAAGAAGGCGGCGACGCCAGATCCTCGAATGCGTCTAATAGAATATAATCCAGCACCACGTCGTAGAATGTTAGAGCCTTTAAAACAGTTTACATTAGTTACTTGGAGTTACAGCTTGAGAGGTAAAAATCGTAAAAAAACACATTTTGATAAATGTAGTTGAAAATACTTGCCTTTACTCCCTTCGTTGTTAGTTCATTTTCAATTATTTGCCAATTATTGCCATCTGTTGCCCACGACACCATTTCTTCATATGCAACCAGAAACTCCTTTGGTTCCTGTAAAATTGGGAAGGAAAGCAATGGATTTATATCGAGAAACGCAGGTTTGTATGATAATATTCCATAGGGCACACCCATATTGATAACATAGTTAACATTTTGTACGGTTCCTTGTCACTTTTACATGCGTAGAACCTTAACGGCGAGAAAAGATTTCATGGGTTTTTTTTCTCTTTGAAATTCAATTTATTTCTAAGCTATTATAAATTCAAATTCAATGTATTTATAAGATTTTTACGTACCTTATCAGCAAACAACAGTAAATCAGTGAGCACTTGTCTGCCGGCGTCGACGAACCACGCCCACACGGCCGCGTCCTTGAACATATGTTGGAACGCGAGCCGCAAGCAGTACAGCTTGCACAGGAACTCCGAGTCGGAGCCGCATTGCACTACCTCTGTTCGCAGTGTTCTGGAAATACGTTAATATCATTAATATAATATATAGAGTAATTTAATATTTATGTAAACTAATTTCATGCACTTTATTACGTCACAAAACATATTTTTGATAATCGACTATGAGTACATAAGTTGCAAAACAAACTTAACCCTAATGTGCGATCTTACAAGCCAGCAAGGCATTCTTTTGGGCCAAGATGTAAGTTGATATTAGTAATAACTGTATGTATTGTTTTAGTTTTATACCTGTATGGAATACCAGTTTCTAATTTCTTTACAGCAGCCTGATATAATTCCAAGTTTTCTAATTCTGGTAGTGCTTCTGTCAAGTCATCAAAGTCTCTTAGATCTGCCACCTGTAACCACCAAATTAAACTTTAATCGTACATCTTCAGATCACATATAATTAAAAATATTTCGTGGACATGCTAGAGAATAGAGACCATAATCATCTACCTAAAGAACACACTGCTGGTCAAAGTAGAATAGAAATACAAATAAAAAAATGGCATTGGTATTTTAGTGATAGGTATCTCCTGACCGATAAAAACTTAGATATTCTAGTGATATCTCCTTTACCTGATCTTCAGCCGACGCGAAAGACTCTGCACTCGAGTGATGTTCCCGTTTAGTGTGAGACGAGCCCGTGTGAGTGGACAGCAGTCGCGACCGTCGGCCGGCGCCGGAGCCCACTGACCCCGGAGGGCCCACGCCTCCGCCGCCGCTCTCCGACCGGAATAGAACCGATCGCTGGTCCAAGAATAATAACTCACAGCGTTCCTGTAAAGTACATGAAGGCTATAGAACGAACTTTAACTTTTTTACTGTTAAACGATTATGATGTAGATATTTTTATTATTTTATACTTGCTATGCGTGCGTAAATACAGATTTTAGTCGTAACCCTCGGATAGCTTCTACCATATATGATGGAATTCATCAGCAGTAAGATGCGGCGCTGTTATATGTAGGGTACGACTAAAAACGGTACAAAGGTACACACACATAAGCCATATAAAATAATTAAAACTTCCTAGTCAAGGGGTTAGTTTATTTGAACAGTACCTACTATTTAATTACCTGTAGTAGGTACGCATTCTGCAACAAGTCTTGTATTTCTCTGCAGAACTCCGCTTCTTCAGGCGACGTTAGAGCTAGCGTTCCCGATACGCCGCCGCGCGCTCCTAGCGAGAACGCGGCTAACGCGTCCTCCCAGTAGTTTATACTCGTCTCCAGAGCTTCCATTCCTACACAAAATATACACTATCTACATTATCTTTATACAAATACATATCACTTAACAAATAAAAAAAAGTAAAGGTTAAAATGTACTTATACCTATTTCAGATACTTATTAGATAGATTTGAATACCACTGTTGTACAAAAGCTCTTAAAAACTAAATATATTAAAAGTAACTTACATCTAATATAGCACATATTGACTAGATTATAAAGTAAAAACCTATAAAAATATAATACTAGTCTTGAAATGCCTTACAAACTAAGATTTTTATTATCTTACATAAAGCCTAAAAGAAAACATGTTCTTTCAAATCGGGTCCATTTGTTTGTGGGGGCTGAAGTCTTTGGAGATGTTGCAATGCTTCTTGGATCCCGCTATTGAGGTCTTGAACTGTGCCGGCCATGGCTGTGACTGCATTAGCTATCCGCTCATCTAGTACTGCGCGGCGTTCCTCTTGAGTCCTCATTACGGTAGCAATTGACTCCAGTGCTTGTGCCATGCGCTCTTCTGCTGCAATACGACGCTCTTCAAAGTCTACAGCCCATTTAGGTGGTGGACTCACTGGATTACTCTCCTCATCTGAAACAGTTATTATTATCCTATAAATAGTGTTGATAAGGTTTTAAAACCATATTTTCTTACAAGTATTTACCATCATCATGTTTAGGAGCTTTATAAGCAGACTGGCTGGTTTTTCTAACAGGTGTAGATCTTGCTTTGATATTCTCCAGTGGCTCAGAATCTGAATCATCTCCTATAAAGTTGTCCAATTTCTTTGAAGTTGACTCCGTAGCAGTGACTGAGCCCTTGCCACTGAGTTCAAGTACTCTTACTTCCAGATCATTGAGGGGTACAAATCTGTTTATGCCACCATCGGGAGCAGATTGGAACCTTCTAGCGTCAGCTGCTTTTCTTCTACACTTGTGTC
Source organism: Timandra comae (assembly GCA_958496195.1). NCBI lineage: Eukaryota > Metazoa > Arthropoda > Insecta > Lepidoptera > Geometridae > Timandra > Timandra comae. Next base: position 3,841,757 of record OY292355.1, on the reverse strand, counting down.
TCCATTCAAACCAGTACTGAAATTGGTAACATTTCATAAACATAAGTGGTTGTATGAATTTTAATAAATATATTTATATGTTTTGAAGTAGATCCTTTAGATTTGGCATAAAGGGTGAGTTAGGGAAAGCTTATTTTGGGGTAAAAAACATAGTTATTGGCATGAGAATTCATTGTCAAAGTTCAATAAGTGATTTAGAATAAAAACTAACCTTCTTCCAACCTTCCGGTGCCTTCAATGCACCCGATTCCACAGCATTTAACTTTTTAGCTAAAGCTGACCATTTCTGCCTGGTTAATTGGTGAGAAACAGGCTTACCAGGCGGTAGGCCTTTGGACATGTCCTTGTTTTCTTCTAGAAAGTCCATTAATATTTCTAGTTGTTGTCTCAGGATACGCCTTGGAGGAGCCATACTAAGGCACAATAAGGTTTTATGTTAGCTCAAACATAATAACATGTTTAGATTCAGACTTGTTAGCTACAATAATTGAATATAATAATTTCAGATTTAAGGAACTACTTTATTGCTTTTGATTTACTTATATGTTAATGCAAATACAATAAATACTCTTATTTACCTGTTATTAAATTAAATCTTACCTTGAGTTCAATCAATTATAAGTTCTTAATTCAAAATTATTGCAGGCAACTTTGACTGTAGGAGTACATACAATAGAAGGACTCTAAAAAAGAGAATTTATAATTTCACTTGCATTAATTGATTGAATGCGAGGAAAATATATTATAAAAGAATTAATAAAATTGATTACACCGGCAGCGTAGCCACGCTCCACTTAATTTAATTATTTGTATGTCTGTCTGTCACTGTCAGTTAATCAGTAGTGTTGGGTTTACGAATGTATCGATATTCTTATCATGTCTAGTATCATTCAATACAATATTATTATTAATAGCGAGATTTTGTTGTGACTTATTGCATACTAGTATTGCACATTATTAATTTTGTTTGATAAACCAAAAACAAATTAAACATTTGGCACTAAATCATCGATTTCTGTTACATAATTTACCGAATATCGATACTTTTGAGTCGATATTTTAATTATATCACATCCCTAGTTGGTTGATTCAAATTAGGTATTTGATTGTTTTGAAAAATAAATAGTAATCTAAAATGTTAATATATTACGAGTACTACTCCCGGTCTAACAGTTTATCTAAGAAAACAAAAACAATGGAAAAATTGAAAAATAAAAACTTGCATCTATAGTGCATTCATTTGGCCGTGAGACAAAATGTAAACAAACCATGAAAAAGGTTATTTTGTATGTCATGTTTTATCAATAATACATAGAGTACTCCCTACTGACTACTTGATATTTAATTAATCTTTGAAATATAGAATATATAACATACTAGCTTTAGCCCTCAACTTCGTTCGCGTGTAATAATTATTTTAACACGTGACTTCATTTATGTAGAAGGTGAAAAAATAGTTATTCTGTGCCGCCGTGCACTAGCCGGGTCGCCTTGTCGTAGTAACTATTTAGTAATCTGTGGCCTTGATCATCATTTTGCTGTAATGTTATTTTAAAACTAAGATATCTTCTAAGATACTTATTGAAATCAAATCATGTAAAAGGCAAATGTCTTTTAGATTAAATACTTTTGCAATGTAAGCGCAAAAAATGTGTTTTTTACGACATCACATTAGAAACTCCTAGATTTATCGGTGTTTCTTTACAATATCATGCATGTATTATACATATAAACTTTCCTCTGGTATCACTCTATTAAAAAAACCGCTACAAAATCCGTTGCGTAGTTTTAAAGATTTAAGCATACATAGGGACGGACAGACAGCGACAGCGACTTTGTTTTATAAGTACTATTTAGTAACCATAGATGAAAGATTGGTTGATACCGCGATACCTGATGAGATACATATATTATTAATAGTTACTCGCATGTTCACACTGCCAGCGAGTAACTATTATGATCACGGATGAACAGTTCAGTTCATCCGTGATCATGGCGCTTGCAACAGCGTAGAAATATTGGAAACTCGAAATCACTACCTTTGAGCAATTGGTAGGGAATAAGACACTTTGGCCATAAAATACCTGGAAATTTAATGAAATACCGATAATGCGTCTCGGAGATTTTTTGTCGAAGCATATACAACAGCCCGAATCAAATGATTGACTTACGTTACGCGCGTTTTTTAAAATATGCAAAATTAAATGTATTTTTTTATAATCTAACTGAGATATTTTCTTAATTTTTTTGCGGAAGAACATTCTACAGAGTCTTAGAAAACTACAAAAGAAAAAGCCAAATCGGTCTAGCCGTTCGCAAGTTATGACGTGATAACGGCAAACGGCTTTCATTTTTATATATATAGACTAGCGGCGCCCTACGGTTTCACCCGCGTAGTTCTCGTTCCCGTAAGAATATGGGGATAAAATATGCTAAAAACCTTCCCGCTGAATCACTCTATCTATTAAAATAAACCGCATCAAAATCCGTTGCGTAGTTATAAAGATCTAAGCATACATAGGGACATCAGGACATAGGGACATAGAAAACTACTTTGTTGTATACTGTTTTTGATGATTACACGAAATTTGTTTCTTGAATTATTTTTACACAGTTTCACCACGCAAACTGACATTTTACTACGTATTATGTTCAAAATTTAATAAAACATTAGGAACATACGCCTCACAGACAGCTTGCAGTGTGACTGGCTTGGATACGCCGGGTATGTACGTGTAGTATTTGTTGCCGCATTTGACTACGTCGGCGATACCTACCAAACACAGCGAAACCAATTCATCATCTAAGGTAGTAATAGTAATGACGATGATAATTGACATTACTAAAACCTAAAAATGCTGTGAATCTCAAACTATGGATACATTTTAATACTACTAAATGAAGGTGAACAGTCATTTTAAGTAATGAAAGTAAAATTAATAGTTTTCGTATTTAGCCGGATTGTACCCGTCATTTTTACTCTTGATCAACTTGTTGACGTGAGTGTTTTCTTCCCGATTATATAGTAAAGTATATTGTAAATTTTTGATAATTCTTTGTTTAAAGTAATTATTGTATTATGTTTTATATTCAGTTATCGTTAAATTTCTGTTATCTGAACGTTGATTTTGATGAAAATAAGTGAACCTGGTTCAAACAGCGCTTGCACTTTTACTTCGCCGAAGATCCAAACATACACCAAGGTGTTATTAATATACTTATTTAAATATGTAGAAGAGACTTGGCCAAAGATTCGTATCCCTACAAAAATTCTATTGTATATAACGACTTCACGAGCCTCCGTTTACCGATTTCTAAAAGAAAAAAAAGGAAAATCCATGTTGGAGCTCTTCTTCTGAGGATCACCAATAAATTTTATTTATTTTGTAGTAAAACAATTCAGGTGCTAACATGAATTGTTTTTACTTGTACTCAACTCATCCTGTTTATTACCTTTTTAATGATTTTTACACTAAACTAAATTAATAGACGACTTATCAAAGATGCCTACTTAGTCTTATTTTACTTTCATATTTATAACTCTAAAAAAACTATATATTTTTCGCCTAAATGAGCTAAAAGTTTGACAACCAGTATTTCTTTGTTTACATTTTGTCTCACGGCCAAATGAATAGACTATAGTTTTAAATACGCGAAAGTTGCTTAAACAGTAATATAGATGGTGCTTTAGCCGTAACTATAATGCCATCTCGTGGGGAGTAGCGTAACTAATCAAGTAAGTTTACACTATCTAACCAGCTATACAAGCAACCTGCCCCGTCTGCCCCGGCTTTGTACGTCGAATAAACTGTTCATTTGCTGAAAAATCATGTAAGTTATTATTCTCACAGTTGTCCTTTCTAAGATCGCAGGAGTAAGATTTTAATATTTTGGCATTTATGTGAAGATTGTTTGAGGTACATAAGTATAAGGTACTAGACACATTTATTCAGCTCCATTCAGCGTTTGTCCATACAAAATCGTATTTTGTATGGACAAACGCTGAATGGAGCTGAATAAATGTGTCTAGTCCCTAAGTCGTAAGTAGATATATTCGCAAGTAAACAAATTAATAAATTAAAAATAGATTCTTCTATTCTAAGAAATCGCTAACTATTTATCGTGCTCTAAATAATATCTAACTACCATAAAGCCTTTTAGAATGGAAGTGTGACAATTCGTCGGTTGTGGTATTTTGAAAGGGGTCGTTTATATAATTAAACGGGGGTGGTCAGGCAGTCAAGTGTCAGCTTACGAGGTTTAAGCCTCGCCACGATAAATTAATTTACTTGGAATTTTATTCATTAATCTATGATAACACATTACGCGGGAATTAGGCCATTCGTGGCTGTGAAAATTTTAAAATAAAGGGGATTTTTTGTTAACCGACTTCATTAAATGATAGACATGTTTAAATAAGTCCATACTAGTTAATAAAGAAATGGTTTTTTTTTATAAATAAATACGACAGGTATAGGTACATAGGTATTAAGAGCTAAGATGAGAGTGCAGATGTAATTTGAAACTGCTAAAAAAATAATGATATAGGTAAGTAAGCACATTATTATTTGTTATTGGTAAAGGTACACTAGGTATTAGCTTCGAATTATGAAACAGTATCCACGTTCCCAAATTGGTTATCAATCTTCAAAATATCATTCGAACTCATGTCGTACCTACCTATACCTATCTCAATATTACGTCGTAGTACATTTCCCATTCCAAATAGAAACCAACACCAACACGTATAGAGGTTCTAGAATGTAAACACGGAATTTAAAGCAAACGCTAGGGTTGTCCCTGGAGAGATCCCTCGTCGTTCGTCTAGTAGGGGTGGCGCGCAGTGAGCACTAGAGCACACGGTGCCGTGGTTGCTCCGCCCGCCATCGCTAGCCCGGCAGAACGGCAGTGTGCCGGTGACTTCGTACTGCGACGGACCGCGCGCTTCTTATTACCTCTTATCATAGTACCTCTACCCGCGTCCATTCAACACCGAACAATTATTTCAGTGAAAGAAACATTAACAAATCGCGTGTGTATGTGAACACCAACATTTTGATTTCACGATTTATATCAACCAGTACATCAAAAGGTAAGAATTTTAATATAAATTATGATTTGTTTCTCAAAAATTAAATACCAACACATTTGCCGTGAGAATTTCGATTTATTATTCTTTGTTCTGTTGCTTGTTTTGATAAGATTTAATCGTCTTACTCTTAGCCACATGTGATTTTAGGCTAAATGTCGTGAGATGATTTATCTTACGCGAATCAACTTATAATGCTTTATGATGACAATTGGGTTTTTGATTAACTGAATGAAGCTAATAATGTAGTTCTAGTAGACATGTTACTTATTCTTGATTCAGTGAATGAATGGTAGCTATAGGAAGTCCGCGTCCATAATATGGACGCGGACTTCCTATAGCTACCATTCATAAAGAAGTAGCATATGGACTCCATATGCTACTTCTTTATCACGAGCTTGGAAGAGGACCTCCTAACACGTTTCTCACAAACCGGTTCAAAGAATACACCGCGCCGGTTCTTATGCAATCCTCTTACTAAGTTATCGATGGATCAGACAGTCAGTACCAACACCAACCCCATACAGGTACACGTACAAATAACCTAACCATTAATAACGTTCGTTAAATGTTCTCATATTTAGAAAGTGTTCTTGGTAAAAAACTTGACACTAATCACTCGTATAAACCGATTAACAACTAGTATATCTAGTTTGTTTGTATAGGAATAAAAATGTTTCTAGAAATAAACCCAGTAAAACCGTTACAAAAAAATTTAATTGATTTAGCTTTTGATATTTTTGATCTCGGTGATTAAATTAAATTACATCTGTGATGTATAACCTGTAATCGAATATAGCTAGCAACGGATTCAAAATTTTAAGATTGTGAAAGCTCTCTCTAAGTCCAAAAATATATAAATATTAAAAAAAAAAGGATTGGATTGCTAAGAGATGAGAGCATGTAAAACTGGAGATAATGACATTGATAGATTTTATTAAGTTATTATTTTATAGCAAAATAATGATTACAAATACTTTTAAATAAACATTTCTAATGAATACGTACTGTTTTGTTTATGTATAAATAAAAAAACAGAAGCCTCGGCACCGGAACCAAACGGATGCAAAGTTCCCGTACATTTTCCAGTTTCCTTTCATAATCATAACACATACCTATCTAACAGCGATCGAATACATACCAAATACTTACTTAGGTGCAACCTTACTAAAGTGATGCGCTACTATTGATTTCTACTTAAATGCCGATTACAGTATTTAACAAAATCAATAATGTCTTACTACTTACTTTAAAGCTATGGAGTGTATCTCTACACTCCTTATTTAAAGCAAAACACTTGACCGTTATATAAGTAACTAAAGTAAATACTTTCTTGGTACTTAAATAAATTGCAGCAGACGTAAGTATTGTATGAATGACTTCCTTCATTATAATAATCTGCCATTTACTGATAAAAATATGATTTACCGCAGTTACCGCGTTACCGCAGCTGCAAAGTTCGCGTGGACAATGCAGATACAATCGGCCGATGCATTGCACAACAGTCGAAAACGTATTGTGTCCAAATTCAAAAGTAAACAGGGGAATACGTGGAAACATCCACGCCATTTGCACACGCTAAAAGCATTTTGGAGATCGCATTTTACGGGCTCGTCCACTTATTTGTATAACAACGTTTTCGCTTTTATGGATGAATTAAAATGTTTGTATGCAAAAGTATAGGTACTATGTTTCATAAGCCGGGTCGGGTCTGGTAATAATGAGAATTAAACGATATTATTCCATATAAACTTGAATGTTACATAGGCATTAGTATTTTAAAATCAATTTTGGTTGAAACCAATTCAATTTAGCGTTGTTTTTTAATTAAAACCTGATCATCATTAACATTTGAATGTAGCTAACGAATTCCCAATACCTGTACATAAAATTATGTTTCGTCTGCAAACAATAACCGTATGATTGAACCTGAGGGCCACCCGCCACTCGCGACACCGACCAATTGGCGTCAACAATATCGATTTGCTATTCTATTTCACTGTCAACTTCCATATCATTCGCCATAAATAAAACGCGGTTTAAGTTTATTAATATATCCGTAAAAGGTCAATTATAATTATTGTTCGGATATCAAGTGTAATGAAGGGATTAGAAGGGATCACAATCCTAAAGGGCAGATGTTACATGAACCAGAAGATTAAACAGAAGGACTGAGGATGGTTAAATTGACTCTATTTTCGTCTCCGCCACACGAGATGGTCATTTCCGCTAGGATGTGTCCTGCCCGCCACTCTTGTTAGATATGCATGCATCCCATAACTCATAGCAATTCATACTAAATTGCATCTACTGCGACAGTATTAGAGATCAAAGTGGCATCAGGTGACGAGATGCGATTATCTTAACTACATAATGAATTCTAGAGAGATGTAATCGAAATTCAAATTGAACCACAAGATTACAATACTTATAGGGATCATACAATAAAATAACAAAATTATATGATTAGGGTAATAGCAAAGTTTAGCAATGGTGTAATAAAATTACACAGATCATCCATCAACCTCTGGTAATAATGAAGAGGTTGTTCACATGGAATTTATTAGCGGGGTGGTATTAATTTCACTTTAATTTCGTCAAGGTTTCCCTCCCGTTATGAAATTTAAATGTACACCTATAAATCCATGAACCCCGGAGTTTGGCTGGCCTACTTAAAAGGGTGCAGGGGAAGCGGAGACATTTACCGGCGCAATAAGTAGGCGCGATGTCGGCTGGAAAATTGCGTCAATTTTTGGGGTGGAACCAACCAAGAAACATAATCAGCTAAATAGCCAAGACAAGGAAAAGTTTACAAACTCACGGAGCATGTTGAACGGCCCTTTTGGTATTTCAAGAGCGTTGAGTGGGTATGCATGTCTACGTGTCGTGTATTTTAGTCATAAAATGAAATACGCGTATATTATATTAAGAACTTTGGGATTGATTTTAGTAATTCTACATAGTTCTATTTCTGTCCTATTTCAACGAACAAACGAAGGTATTCCGGCATGCCCGAGGAAAGGTAGCTATGGTATTCGAGACAGGCGATAAGGAAAATGTAAATCGGATCGTTTCAACTGAATGGAAAGGCAAGAAGCGAAAATACATTTAAAGAACGCGCATGAAGTTTGGTACTCAAAGATAGGCTAATCTGTTTGGGTACCTATCAGCCTTATTGATCTCTATTTTCTACATTAAATACGAACGTCATAGTGATCTCATCGTTAGGTCTAGGTAAACGTTGTTCCTCCAATCTTCACGAAACGAGGTCACGTCCCTCGAGATAAGGGAGAATGGGGAAAGCTTTTTGTAATTTGGCCCGCTACATTCGCGTGTCAAAACATTTTGATACAAAGGCACGTCATTCATTATTGCTAATTCAAACTTGTTTACAATTTTATATGTCTTTTTTATACAATAATAGGATACTTTATTAACAGTATTTTCAAGGATATCAATACTGAATGTAGCATTTTAACACAGAGCAAAGTTTGTTGAATAACTGTGAATAATTATTGCCGGGTATTTGACATAATAATCAGCGAGGTCACGACACTAACGAAGGGCTTAGGGTCTAGTCCGGTGGAAGTGGTTGATAAGGGGCTGAACGGAGGGCGATTCTCGTATTCGTATGCAGGCCGCGCGGTGCGACGCCGCGATCGATACGCGCCCGCGCGACGCCTCCCTCCCTCGCAAGCAACTACAAGAGTTCCGTACGAGTCTGACACAACAAATACACTTACCTGCTCCTATGTCTTATTATATGACTTTCGAACAATTCCTGTTAGATAAGAATATAGATAAAATAGTCAATACGACTTTCGGTTTACGTGTTGAACTTGCTCATAAAAATGGTCCTTGAAAATGTACAAACAAATTAATTACGCCAAACCTTTAAAGCAATAATTGAATTAGTAATATAATTGGAAATACTAAAATGACTAATTCATTTAAATAAATTGTTCATTAAAAACAACATTTCCGCAACTTGGGACTAAAACGTGAACGTATCGCGACTCGCGAGTCAAGGTAGTTTAAAGATAAGACCGATGACATCATCGACAACGGCAACGACCAAGGGAGAGAAAAAAAAGTTGTCGACGCGCTTGGGGCTCTCGGCCGGTGACCGCGTGGCCCTGATCTTGGCGGCACAAGCCTGCTATGACCTTCAATGACCGGACCATATCGGAAACTACTCATCTAAAAACATCTTAATACACTTCAAGAGTCATAATAATAATTAAATTATGATAATACTCACGCAATATGTAAATAACATTGTTTACTAGAGCCACTTTAATGTAATCCTTAACCTTGATTACAAGGGCCCATAATTTACCATCGCCAATTATAGTAAAACGACTCTATCATAATGATTAAGTACTCATATTATTAATAACAATGTGGGAGTGAAGTAACATGGAAGTAACTAAATATTAAGTCATTAATTTATTATAACCACGTGCAGACTTGTTTATGTATAAGTATTTAGGCAAAGGAAGTTAGGATCTATTGGACTTGATGCATAAAGACCCTCGTCTGGTCCCTCTTCAATTTGGACTGAACTAACTGTTTACTAATAGCTAAATGCACTTTCAATGCCTGTCTATGGACATGAAGGGGGAAATGCGAGGGTTTTCCTTTAGTAAACATATTATTTTACGTTCCTTATTATTTGGGCTTCTCTTTTATTTGCTCGAGAACTGTCTGTACAAATGTTAATAACAAAGAAGTATTGAGGTCTAATTTAAATATGTAGATTTGTACAAAACAAGTACAAGTGAGACAAGAAAATGAATTTCTATTGTGATCTATTTATGAACCGTGGTTGACGGCAATTGAGTCTTCGCGTTGATCCCGCTCTCGATATGAACTCGTTTGATAATTATCATAATTGAATCATTATTATTCCACGTCAGAGGAACACGATTACATTGTTATAATTGGTTCTTTTTGTGTGTTAATTTCTTGAATATGTAAACGTTGCCTTGCAAGTTGATAGGACAAGATGCCATAGACTTATACACCATACAGTCATTAATGAGTGAGAAAGCTCCGATACGTGTGTTTCTAAGATAACCATTTGATATAAACGAATGATCATTTAAAGCATCTATAATTTACTCTGTTCAACATATAAATATACATATAAAACAAATTGCTTAACATTAATATAATGTGTATGGTCATATTTACCAGAGTAAGTAATGCCGTTGATTGTGATTATGTATTGTCAATTTGCAACTGTATTAGCTACATGACTGCATCTGCAAATTAGTGTGGAGGGTTAGCCACAAGCAAGGGTCCATTATTGTTAGTGTCATCACTTGATACAAATTGCCCATTCAGAAATATGCACTGCATATTTCCTATAAATGCAACAATGACATTGTTTCTGCAAAGAAAAAGTTATTTGTTTTAATTGCTTTTGTCAACTACATAAGCATTCATGTTGTTGATCCAAGATTAAACTTTTCCCACAATTAACCTGGTTCAAAAACGAAGTATTAAAATGTCTACCTTTATACCTGGATACATTCCTCTCTATTGCTTGTTTTTTGTACGCATCTCGGCCATTGCTCCCCATTTCGGAGGACCCTTTGGCCGAACAATGATTACTGTAAGGGGAGCGGTTATGCAGCTGCTCTTTTTCTTTTAGAGCGAATTCTTTTTTGATTGAAGTCACCAGGTCGCGAAATGGGACTAACATTATCGTTACATTAAATATTTTCTCTAGTGTGAGCGACAAAACAATGTATATTCTGTATTCTAAGAAAACTAAAATATGTGGTCGATGAAAGAAAACAGTTAAGAAGCAATTAAGTGCGACGGTGTGATGCAAGCAACGTGAAAAGCAATGTAGTTAATTTTGTTCGAGTTCACCGTTTGCTTGGCGCCAGATGATGGCGACACCAGGTTTCTACTGTACACATACTGGTTACGCATTGATAGACAACCCAGCAGCGAGTTAAACAACATGCCACTCTAACACTCTAATAGCTCAAAGATTCGACTAAGTTGCTTGTAGCGAAGAAATCGTGAAGGAATAGAAAGGTAAATATTGTATTTGCTCTGGAATCGTGAGTAACAACTCGACTCGTCAGTTTTCCGCGAATCACAACTATGGCGTGAGAGTAGCTTTGAATTGATGTTTTTGCAACAATCGATTTGCGAAGAACTCGCAGGTATAGCCGGGCTACAACGGCCGGGTACGTAACCTTGACCGTGCGTTGGGACAGATTAAAATAACTCTCAATTCATTTTCAAATAAAAACATCTGGCGCCAAATTCTTCGTCTTATTTACGACACGAGACATCTAACTAGTGATAAGCACATTATCAACTGCGAATACGAAGCAAACATTGGATTTCTTTCTTGAAATATTATGAAAGTAATAAACGGGTACCTATCTAATTAGAAGATATCTGGAAAATATTATAATTATAACTTATTATTACTCAAATATTTCGGTGGTCTTTGAGTAACAGTAAATGAGTACATATTTATTTATAAATACTGACACGGGTACGTTCATGTTATTAAGTTGTCTCGTCTGGAGGTAGTAAAAGATCCCGGTCGGTAAAATTAATTACTTACATTGGACCAACAAGCGGTTACAGCGGTCGCTGAGGAAATTAAATGAATGCACGCGGATGGTTCACTCATTTTTCTTATTTTAACTTTCACACTTAGTAATTAATTGATGTTAAAATGCAGTTAACTAACAAATATGAACTAGTGCATCACTTAACAGACAGCTTAACGTACCCTCCGTAGCAGAGAAATGCTCATGAAATGAAGTCATTCCGGGAACGGTTACTCATCATGCTTGCAAGCATCGGCAAGCAATGAGTGCTTCATATTGTGTAAAGTCCATATAAATATTAACAATCCAAAAGAAAGTATGGTGAAACAGAAAGTTGCACTTCCCTTTGTAAACAGGAACTTCATTCATCTCGAAGTACTTTTGTAATTGGGTAATTAGTACAACACTTCGTTTTCGTCCTAATGAGTGATACGGAAGTATCTAATTTGTATTCTCCGCATGATCGGAGGTAGCGAGACGTAACAGGTGCGTAGACTGGAACAATGTCACGCAAGTATCGAACGCTCCGCAAGTTTCCGGCGCGTGCGCAACCGCGATCCCACCACCATAAACATATGACTGTATGGCTCATTTAGTATATCATTACATCGAAAGGAAATGTAAACAAGAGGTGTTATAGCAGTTTAAACTTTTATGGATTCCGGAGAAAGTGTCTTCTCATTAAGTATTTATTGGGGCAATATGTGTTCAACACTATAAAATTACCGTTAAAGTAAATTATAAAATTACATTTATATGGCATACAAGTTTAAAACGCTATAACAAGATTCGATTTAGAATTTATATTGGAATGATTCACGTTCAACTCTTGATAAATAGATCGTAAATTCCGGCTACAATGGGACCCGCACCTCGTAATCCGGCTCTTACCGGTCATAATTTAATATCCGCCCAAAAATAATCCCATTTCCTCGGCCATGCCACTAATACCACTAATGTCTTTGACAATAAGGCGTGATAACTTCTACATTGTTGTCGTGTTATGACATTAGCTAACAGGATTTGAAAGTAGAAATAATGTTCGCACATAAATTCATGTTAACCAAGGCACAGGTAGATAGGATAGACAAGTATAAAAGTAAAGTAATAATTATTAGTATCGACGTTATTAAATTGATAACTTGCAGTTTCTAGTTTAGCATGAATAAAGCGAAATAGTATACCAGTTCCAGAATACTAAATTCAACAATCGCTCATAAAATTCAGTAAATACGCGATGCGTGAAGAAAACCAATCAGACCATAAAGAAATATGTTGGTTCAGGATTCATTAGTTAACATTTACATTCTAATGACATTTATTTGTACCAGTCTGACTGTCTGATATATCAACGTAGAGCCTAAATTACTGGGGTTAAGGTCATGAAAATACACATGTGTGAAAATGTTCGATGATAAAGTTATGGAAATTAATATTTTAACAACTTAGTTCAAAATCAATAAATATGCTTCACAGTTTTCATAAATTCAAAACGCGATACGACCTAATATAACGCTGGCAAAACCGCAGAAAAACCTTGTCCCTTTACATGCTTCAAGCTGCTATTACACAACACACTGGAGTATATTTTCAGAAGTGCCAAAAATACATTTAGTAAACGGTTTATATCAGATAGAAGGTACAAAGTTTGGCCTTCAGTACCTTAGAATACAAGGACGACGGTATTTGTTCAAGGTTGTCGGAAAGGTCTCCCGGGCACCCGAGCGGTGGCCTTGCTTTCAGGAGCTTTTATATTTTCTCTTTATTCTCTAAGTAGAAAGCAGTGTTTTAATTAAACGAACCATTTAGGGGTTTCGATAATAGCTGATTAGACGATTTCGCGTATTCCCAGTGCCGGTCTTTATTATGATTTAAAACTTAATTAATATTTAGATAAAAAGACAGTAAAATAATACTTCAGGTCAAAGGCTCTTAGGAGATAGGCGTTGTGTATGTAATAAAATGAGTGTTGGTGATTTCAAACTTGAACTTTGTTTGGAAAATAACAAACATGTGAGATGAACCAGTCGAATCAGGTGCATCTGGTATGACAGGCATGCCGCCATATCGCTGAGGTGTTCCTAAATAATGAAATTAATTATCAACCATCGTCATATTTACCCGGCCGCGAGGTTGTTTATGGAATATTCGAAGCGAAAAAGGTTTATCAGTCCACGGGTCGTCAAAATTTGATTAAACCGATATTGGATACAGGATGAAAATGTAAATCAATTTGTTTTGGCGCTGGAGTTGATGTTATGTAAACACAATTTATTTAGCGTCGGTTTAATGTGAATACATTAGATATTCGCAATTCTTGGAAGTGCATATCGGATGTATACGAATATTTAATGAAAATTCAAATTGCATTTAGAAAACATTTCATATTTTGAATTAAAAAGGGTTAGTTTTACTCGGCTTCGTGGAACCATTTCACGGACAATGTATCTTTATAACCGAAACAATGGCTAATTGACTGATGCAACACTAAGCGCAATACAAACAACTTGAGAACCTTCCATTAGGTATTCACAAAGGAATATCAGCGATGGAGTATTGAGGCGCACAATGAGCTGGTAACGGGACAAAGTACTAATTACGAGTACGAGTTAAGTGAGAGCCGACTCCGTTACATATTGTGTTCTATTACAAACAGACACTGAACACTGAAGACATGTTTTGTTTTAACATACTTGTGTGACGAAAGGGGGGCTTCATTTTAAAAACGCCACCCAATTAACATAATATATCAGACTTAATTAACATGCAGAGCTGAACTCGTATAGCTTGAAAAAATAGCACAGTAAAAGGATTTCAAATTAAGACGAAACTACCAGTCATTACACGTAGCGGTTGTAAAAAACGGAGCAATTTTAATTCAACAAAAGCTCTCGAAGTTTCGAGATAAAAGCTTTTCTGGTATTCAACGTCATACCTTCAGACACGAACAGTATGCCATAACGGTGTACGGTTTTGAATTCACGGATTATTTATTGTATTTATGAGGCATGGAAAATGTTTCTTTAAAATATTCTTTACACGTCAGATTATATAACAGACCAATTAGTCAAGCTAGACACTTTTCGATTGACCCAAATAATAAGGAAAACCTATGGAAAATCCCATTCAAAAGTGGTAGAGCAAAACTATAATTATCACATTTCAAGCACTGACTCGACAGGGGAAATAGTAAGTACCATACTCTCACACTTATCAGCGTGAAGTATAAGCTGACTTTTGCACAGTGAAAAGAGGTCCAGAATCTAACCTCTTTCCGCTTCTCCTAATTCCCGTTATCACTTAAAGGCCGACAACGCATTTGCGATTCTTGTGAGGTAGTAGTGTCTTATTTTTTATCCTTTCTTCTTATAAGATTTTTGAACTAGGAAAATATGGAGTGGTTCTAATAAATGGTATAAATACAGCAACTAATTTAATATATTTATCAATTACTTAGTTACAAGTCTATATTGTAACTATTGAACGTGTTACGTTTGTTAAGGATAAGTTTTATGTATCGTTAAGTTGCTAGTCACGATTCGTGTCTTCAACACGTGACTAAATAAATTATCTGTAAGCATGTAACTTAAATTATCGTAAAATGCGTCAAGGGAAGAATGAAACGAGTTTTCCTTTATATAAATCAATAATAAACGGTGTATAAATAAAAAAGTTAGAAGGCAGAAACTTATCAGGTATTGTGATATGATAATGAATAAGAAACACTATTTGTTATGCGAAGGATCTCTCGAGTAGAAGACGTGCTTTATGTTTGTTGTTCAATTACACAAATTACTTGTGCCAACTTCGAGACTTTGTGTCACTGATCTGAATACTAATTATATGAGCGGAAAAATGTTTAAGATATGGATCACTTCTGTAGCTAAGCAATTACTGTGCGGCCATGACGAGGTATCGGATACTGTCCCGCATTTGATCTGTTTATTAAAAAAATTCAATTTATCGTTTTAAGTAATAAATTGTTCTAAGTTCTAAAAATTGTGGAATATATATACCGCACATTAATGTTGATAGTCTGCTGTTTGAATAAAATTATATCTTTGTAATCTAAGTTATACCACAAGCACAAAAAAACTCAAAATAAGTAATGATTCCCCTTAAGTTGAAGGCTTATCTGAATGTTTACTCATAAATAGAAGCACTTAGCGATGGAAGCACTTGAGCTTTCAACAATCAAAACGATGTCTAAGAACTTAAGGTAGAGTAAACATACCGAGATTGTTTCCAAACACGTTTTTCAGCAGGTGCTTAAGATAACATAATTAACTAGAATAGGACAAATGCATTTTCAAAATATTTTTATTTAGATTGGTCTAAAAAGCCTTCAAGTTTATCTTTACTAAACTAGTACACTTTTTTTTGAGCATTGTGTTTGGATTTTTGATTTTCTCCATGAATTTCTTCCAAGAGAGTCTTTGGTTTCGATGCTTTACTATATGCAGATACTTTTTGTCATTAACAAAAAATAATAGGTGTTGCCTCAAGAAAAAAAGATAAACTTTGCAACTACGGATGTACAGCATGAATTGTTAGGAAGCCAGAGTGTTTCCAAACATTTAACAGCTCCTGTATAAAGAAACGTATTCTCAGAGGAGACATGTTCAACAAGCCCTCAGCCAACAAGACTGGCACTTGAGTCTTAAACTTACAACCGCACGTACATACATCTACCTTACTTGACTGAAGAGTTCTCTCATCAGCCGAGGACAGTAAACTCTACCTTTGTTGCGAGACAAAGAATCGTATACCATAATGTCTGCCACCGCAAAATATAGTGTAAAACTTTTTGGATACTATTTTTAAATTTTATTGCAACCGGTAACTGCTGTTCAACATGCTAGCCCACCTATATTTAAGTCAAATTCATAAGAAACGACATGTTCCTTAAGTTATTCATAAAGTTGTTTCAATGAACTGCGTCGATGTTAAAAATATTTAAAGCTATTAAATCAAATGTGTTCAAAAATAACGCAACATGACATTGTAAGACTAATGAATTGTAATTATAATATTTACGAGCACATCAATCAATATTTATAAAGGGAACACATATCGAGTATGTAGGTGAAATGTAATGATTTATTTGTGTTAGCTTGGCTCGTAAAAAGGCACTCGATGTTGAAGTCAAAGCACACGCGGCCTGTCTCACTCTAGTGCAATAAACTACACAATTTTATTGTTATTGCAAGTTACAAACCTCGTTATTATTACGTCAATGATCGTACTCTAAACATTTCAAGTGGTTACTTTTTTAGTAACTAATACTTTGAATTTGCACAATAAACTTCCTATTTAAAATACTCTCGGCTATGTTTCAAATATCTAATATTCCAATATATTAAGTTTCACAATATCAGATAGCAAATGCACTTGAAGTGTGACTCCCGTTAGTGCATGCTCCAACGGTTTTCCATCTCTTGTTACTGGATAGGACAGAAACGCGATGAAGGGTTTTATTGCTCAGTAGAAAATTGACAAGATAAATGAGAATTCATATCCATCAATTACGATAATTATATTTAAACATTTCCAACCATGGCAAAATAAACATAGAAACATCAAATAAGCCGTGAAGTTGTAGAATGTTACGCAATTGCTTTGAAAATTACATTTAACCATGTAATGAATCCGTGCGACGCGAGTTATACCTACTTATAGTGGAAATTAAATGGCCTTGCCTGTTTGTCGTTCTTCAAAGAAGTAATAAATACACCTGACAATTAAATAGCAATTAACGGAATGTTTATTGCAAATTCTATGCCATTCATCAGAATAATAAAGTATTTGTCTAACTATACTACAAGTGAATTTTTAGGTTTTAAAAAATGAATGCTGTACAACACAACAATAAACGAACGTGCACTTGCATTTGATAAAACTGAATCATCATTAATTGTTATGATTATGAGTCAGTCAACACATTAATGTAGGTTCGTGCTATTTTGCCGTAAATCCCTCGAACACTATCAAGTCTCGTCAAGAGTTACAAGATTTAATAAAAAAGCAAGTACCTAACTAGTTTTCCGAATAGGATCCATCAGTGTCATTTGTCGACAGAGGAAATAAAAAGTAGAAGCCAACAGGTCGGGCCCATAATGGACGCGTTCTCTCTTTCACGAGAATTTTCTATATACTCGTATTGGAAACTGGATGAAGGCCATGCCACAACTACTAGCCTTCGAACGAAAACTGGGTCAAGTTTACAACAACGCCGCTTTGTATCTCATGACGGCGCTATTTAATTAAATGGACCAATGGACCGTTCACTCCCACAAGATGAATAGTTACATTTGAATTACAAGCAAACAATAATATATTCTGTATTAAATATGAATACAGGACCTTTAGTTAATTTAAATTAAAAACATATGCGTTGTTCTCATCATATAGCGTGACCATAATCTATATTGTGCATCTATTGGGGGCGCACCATTCGAGGTTGTACGCTACAACCGGGAAATTATAGTACCCTCACGTGCTAGTCCACTCTGTCTACTCTCCGCGCAGTTAATGGCTCTCACACTGAGGAATGCAGGGCACTCGAAAACTTCCGCTATTTTTGCTTTCATTAAATGTGATTCCAACACCACCTTTACTTTTGTTAAATCTGTTTCAAGAAATACTTACAATAAGAACACGAACAAACGCCATTACATTACACTCAAAAGTATCTAAATAAAGCTTTAATGGACTTTTTAATTTAAGTACTTAATTGAATTGTTTAAAATTAAGAGACTAACAACAATCTGCAAGTAAATGTGATGACTGTTGTCTTCATTGGTATTTCATACGAAGCTTTCTCTTTAGCATATAGGTACTCTATTTATTTGTGTGAACGCAGAATTGGAGATGGCGTTGTGGTCGATGACTCATATTGATGCACCATCGTTCGTTGACCTGCCCCTACATCTTGGCGCCAATATTGTTGATATTGGTATGCACACACACACAATTATAACGAACGACTTCTCATCGTTACTCGATCGATACACCCATTGCCAATTTCTTCAATAGTTTCCTGTACCGGACAGTAGGACCGGCTGAGTCAATTCTTCAATCACCTAAATTATTTGAATCATTCATCTTAATAAAGAATTAACTGAGTCACCGAAGGTTGTGAAATGACGTCATTTAAACCGTAAGCTTGTAGTACGCAATAGAGTTTATCGTCGTAAAGTTTACTATACGAGTATTTAGGGATGAATCACATCTCGGTGGTTGCAAAACAATGCAGTACATGTCAGTATATCTATTGTATCTCTGTACCACGCCTGCGGCGAAGTGGCTAATCCCCCAGATTCGGACCACTAACAGCATTTCATATGCAAACGAAATTCTGTCCATTCACTGTTTGTACAAAGAAAAAGTTTTTCATTGTAGGGGGAGAAAACAGCTGACATAGGAATAGGATGTTTCGTTTGAAAAGTAAATTAGTTTTAGAAAATATATTAGCAACATAAACATAAATAGTTTAGTGTTAAGTGAATTCTAAAGATTAATTACAATTAGCATTATTTCCCCGTCAAAAGACTTACGTGTTGAGAGTGCCTGTTGGAGTCTGCAGTCTAACTCAATCTGGAGTTATGACAATGAACTTAATTAAGGAGGCATTCCAATGTTTACTGTTCGTCAGACTTTGCAGTGGGAGAAGTTATAACCAGCAGTAATTAATGCGAAGTTCGAAAACTCCTGTCCCATATAAACGCAAAGTTAACCGCCATCCAATAATGTAGGCAAACTTTGTGTGCCTCGGCCTCGACGTAATGTAGAGGGATAATATAACGTTTGTCAAAGCAGACAGTTTTAGATCTAATTTTAATGCGGCAAGTCTCATATTTATTTGCTCGTTGTTTTTAAATTTTCTCGTGTCATTGCTATAAAATTGTTTGAAATTCATAGAATGCGAAGGCCATTCATTACAAGCCAAGATATACTCGTGTTGTATAATCTGTTTTCATCTTTGGAATAAATACTATAAAACAACTCATGTAGTAGAATTATTTTAGTATTTTTACAAATTATGTCAAGGTACTCAAGCATTGCATATCGTTATACATTCTAGAAAATACATAAAATGTATTAGATATTCGGTCATACTTACCTATATTTGATTGATGACATAACTGGCTTTATAACTCACAAACTAGATTTAACAGATTTAAGCTGCATGCAAAACTTGTTTAATAAAATTAAAATTTATAACTTTTTATGTGAATTGGATATCATGTTTATTTAAAGACTTGGGGTCACCAGTACACGAGTCACGAAGGATAAAAGTTATAGTCATTTACGTTTCCTTGAAACTCCCAGGGCCCAGCCATAAATTATGTAATAGCACCGAGTGGTATCGATTGCATCAACAGGGGGTGTTTTTATTACACTTCAAGTATGACATCAGCAAAACTACACTGTAACGTGGAATACCTTACAGATACATTTTTTCAAACATGTACATGAATAATTCCGTTACATATTAAATGGTTCCCTGTACGAACATTGCTCAAGGGGAAAACGTTCATTAAGTAATAGCTTGGGGAAATAAAATCAGTTGCTTCCAACCTTAATTAAATGTTACAAAAAACAAACCTCGAGATAAATTACATCAGTAAATAGGAATTTACGTAATACAATTCCTATTGTTTGATTATAATTTTCAAAAGATAACGTATCGAATCGAATCATGACTCGGGATTATCGGAAAATTGAATCCCATTTGAATTTCCAACCAAATTGCTTTCTAATCGTTTATCGGGACCGGCTATCCGAGAGGGGCTATAATTCCGGTGAAGCGTTTAATGAATTTTTTTGGAGAAAATGTTGGACATCAGCTTTTATTTAAATCTCATATCTTCTTGTTTAATAGGAAATATCTTTAAGGTACATGACATACCGAATTCTATCTACATTTAAGTTTACGAAAATGTTATTATAGTTAGAAATTGAATCATAAAAACCAATTTCATTTAGCATACACATACATAAATGAAAATCTCTAGTGACGAAATGAATGGTTCGCTAATGAACTAACGAGCAGCTGATGTAATACTTCCCCTACATGATCATTTACGGGATCCAAGGTCTTGAATAAATAAAATGCAATTAGGCAAGGGAGAGATCCACAAACGCTCCGAAGCGAAGTGGCATCGTAAAAGTCTATGAATGTATTTTCGTTTTTTCATTTCTGTGGGGGAAGTGTGATAAACAATTTGAATAAAATAAGTAAATAATTGGACACCAAAAACAGAGAGGGTACACTGTACCTATCTATTAACATCAACACTTAACGACATGAAGGGTTGTGAAGGTTGTTTTACCGAGCTTTTACACATACGATTACACACGATGGAACAAACATGATGTAATCTGCTCACAAAAAGGGATAACCATGGATTGAAATCACATGTGACGGTTTACTAATTTCAAAGCAGCTGGCGGCGAAGGCAGAGAAACTTGCCTTGCGGGGCGTCGTCATGGCAACGGTGGAAACTACGCAGTTTCCACACCCCCACCCTACGGAAGTACTCTATAATATTTCCAGATTGCAGTACAAATCTAGAGCTCCTTTGTTGTAAAATGTTGTTCATAAAATTAATGGGTTCTGAATTGCTAATATAACGAATTTTTCAATAACGAGATTACAATGTTTTTATCTTTTGATTGATTAACTCCTATAAAATACTAAACAGCTAGATACACTTGAATCACTTGATTAAGAAATCACAGGAATGGACTGCATAATATTTTTTTGGTTGAGAGTTATGAAACGGCACGAAAACAAACACACGTTTCCAGGCAAAAGGTTGTCAATTCAGTGGCCCGTAATAATAACTCTATTGCACAAAGGGATGTGAGATTTTGTGTGGCTATTCGTAATTGGGTGTAGGGACACTGTTTATATGAACAACCGTTTTATCGGGCACCAAAAGGCATATAAGTCATATAATATATGTTTTAGTAGGCAGGTCCACTTTAACATTGGGACTTTATTGATGCAATCATATATGACATTGAAAGGATTGGAATATTATCCATTAAACATATACTTCAATATGTATAGTAAAGCTGAATATATACTAGATTCTTATACTTACAGATAAAAATAAAGCTTATCTATCTGTTAAATGACACAAAAAAAATTGGCGTCGGATAAGCCTGCTCAGGGATCACCTAACCTTATAGCTTTTCTCGTCCCTTCTGTACTTGGTAATTTGACCCCTGTCAAAGCATAGACTGTCCATCAACCTCCCCTTTATTTATTGGGATCTCAACTTCTTGTGGGTGAATGAACAATTTCGTAACCCAAGAAGGTAAATGGTGGATTTGGACTAATAAAATAAAAAGTCAATCATTTTTAAATGATTATAATATTTTCTATTTTTCCTTAAATTCTATCGGCAGAGATCCCTTTGAACAAGGGAAAGGAACAAATTGTGGGTTGATTTGCAAAGTGGTTAATGGACCAATAACGAGCTATTGAAGTCGGACTGATAGATACTACGTCCGGACGATCGTCGTCAAATTGTGTTAAAGGAATCAGCCAATCGTTGACAAATATAACGGTATACGTACAAACAGTTCGTCTTTAACCGTACTCAAATAATTTCCTTTCATATAACTAGCTTAGTCTGTAATTAGAGTGTAGATGAAGATGATATCTTGTTGCGGAAAGTTCTTTGTGAGCAAACAATGAGTCCGTTGCCGTAGCGAAGGTCGACCCACCATCGCATAACGACCGCATTTACACTTGCAGTTTGCATCAATTTACTGCGACGCATTAATATGGTGACATAATCTTGTTACAAGTTAAATATTGATAAACGTTAAATTAACATGAATGATTTATTTGTAAGGTAAAGTTATAAATAATTTACTATAGGTAGTTTAGTTATCGTTATTACATTAACCGCAGCCTAATAAATGATTTGCGGTTATGGCTTACTCAATGTTTTTATGTACGTATTAAACTAAGAAATTGCTATTTGTGCAAAAAAGCCTATTGTACTGAATTGATATACTTCGTGACTAATCGTAATGGCAGCTGTTAGTCTTGAGGCTACTGCATCTGCCTCCTTTATAAAAAAAAAACTGGCAGCTGCTCTAGTATTACATGCTTAGATATATCTTAGATAGTTCAATGTGATTATACTTAGTTCATCCTGTCTTACATTGTAGTCGGGTATCAGAAGATTTTCTAAGTACATTTCATATTGGGTATAAAAAGTTACATAACATTCGAAATGAATTGATAGCTTCTTCTCTTTACAAATTAAGAGCAAGGCCTTATCTTTTACGAGTATCAAAGCCCCACGATTAAATCTATGGAATGATTGTTTGAGCGTGCACTTGTTGTTAGTAAATGTAATGTTTTGTCTTCTTTTACAGATTAAATAATCTTCAGAGACGATCATAAGCAAACTGGAAGAGTTATAGCCTTCAAAAGTAAGTTACTTTAAATTAATTTTATCAATTAGATATGTATTCATCTGTTAGTACTCGTAGTAGTTACGTCACTTATAATTGATTACTCATTATAAGTAGGTACCTATAAAAACTTTAAACTTATCAACAACACTAGATAAATAGTTAATTAAAAATATACCTACACATATCCGAATTGAAAACATGTTTTTATGACGGCATTCGTACGGAAAGACAAGTAGTCGTAAAATGAAATAATCATGCATAACGTAATCATTGTCAATGGTACACAAAACTGGTGAAGCGTGGAGCACCCGAGCGCGAGCCGCCGCAAAAAAAACCCACAAAATTGTCAACTCAATGGAATGTCACGGTGATGGCATCAACGTTCCAAAAATAGTCACGACACTAGAAACACGTTCTAGAATACCTACCTACTATTATTCTGTCAGGATTCAGGATGGACTCACAATTGGCCCCTCAATTTCAAACAAGTGTCCCGACAATGTTGATTATGCAATGCAATTTTACTATTAGGTGTGTGCAATAACAACATCGATCATTTCAAAAGTATAAATTGATCTATTTAGTACACCGCGGCACCGCCAGTGGTTATTTGTTAGAAGTTCTTTACGTAAGGAATTGCTTACCTTAAATTGTTATAGTACGAGTAGAAACGTTCTTGATAGAAAGAATAAGATTCTGGAAAAACTGAATTTAGCAGTAGGTAAGAAGCGTATTCAATGGCAAACAAATTAAAAACAACATCCTACATACATGCAGCAGAATTGGGACAATATGTCGGCAGTATATCATAAGTGTAAACTCCGATTAGGTACCGGCAATCAGACACGACCTTGCTGCTCGTTGACGCGCAAATCGTGGGGAGGCGCAGATTGCCATCCTCCATCCAGGCATCCGCCTTTTGCACATCATTATATAATATCCCCGCTCGAAAACAAATTGGAACAATTTAAATGCACATGATAAGTGCAATTATGCATTGTGCAGATAAAAGAAATTACGTCATTTGTAGATTTCAATCTCGTGTGGTCACGAACTCGAACTTGATTTAGAGATAGACTTTATTATATTAAACACTGGGATAGTCACGTACCAAAGATATCTAATCTAGTAGATAGTTTATTCACGAAACCTTACAAATGTTCAAAATATTTACTTACATTGTTAGAGCTGTTTGGATAAGGTGTACTAAGTTAATTATGTTGTTATTGCACCTGGTACAAAAACTAAGTTCAAAAAGTAATGGCGTCCATAAAAAACTAGTATTGGTTAAGTGTTTAACTAAATAAAAGTGTTGAAAACATGTTATTTAAACAATGTTTGTTTAGTCTGGGCCTCTCCGTTGCATGTACTTGAACAGCCATGGGTTTATTTAATTTTGTCAACTTCGTTTTTTAACAAGCAACTGAATTTTGTATAGGAAAAACACAACTCATTCACAATAATTTGGTTAAGTATTTTATAATAGTAATTATTATAAGTATTGCGAGCACTTATTTATACTCTGTACTAACCACGTCGGATAATATTAATATTTATGTAGGTATTTCCTTAGTATCTAGTTTTAAACAAATTGCTATGCTGCCTCTCGCTACACCGTAACAGGTGCGCAGGTGCGATGATACGGACTCTATCCGAGCTGGTGTTAATTAGCCCTTGCATCATGATTTATAACATAACTTTGTAAGTACAAATAAATTGGTTTCAATTTATCTTTACTGGTTCGATTGCCGATGACATACGGCTTAGCTTTTAATCCAAATAAACGTATTAAACGGAAAATTATGTCCAAGTTTTCAATTAAAATTAACATATTTAGGCAAAGCTGATCTCATACATGTCGAAATGGTAATAAATATTGAACTTAATGCACTCAGAACTAATAAACATCACGTAGCTGTGTTCTGGGAACTAAAACGGTGAAATTAACTCGAAACGGATATTACAGTCCAAATCTGTGTTGCTAGTTACAGTTATTATTTTAATGGTAATTGTTACTTTATAAAAACGATAAAGTTCATTCTCTGACACTGGTATCCCAAAATCGTTACGGTTCGCGAGTGACGTTGTGGTTGATGAGCGTGATAAACACGGTCCGGACAGACGGAAACCACCGCATTCATTCATGAATTAAAATTGACGGAAGTTAACTGTTTACTAGTGAATATAAAAAGTGCAATACCAGTAATGGTACATTCACACATAGCTCCAGTGACCTTTATTACACTAATAGGTTTCGCAAGTACCTACGAGTACTCAAAATTAGGACACAAGGTATCGCGTGACGGATATAGGCAAGTCATTCCCACTGCAATGCTAACTAATCAGACGGTGTCATCATTCGTAACCGCGCCGAGCTCGCGATCTGAACGAGCGATAAAAGTGACAAATTGAATTCAAGACTTGAAGCCAGAAACGGACATGCGAAATGTTTAAATTGCCGTTAAATTTCATTCAAATGCAATCTAGAGAGATAAGCTCTTCCTGTCGTAACTCGTAATTGATAATGAGAATAAATAAGATTACTTTGAGTTTTACTTATTAATGTGTTTAAAGAATTTAAGAATCATCTATCTTAAAATGTCTAATATTGAGAGAATTAAAATTATTTATTTAGGTAAAGGGACAGTCATTGAGCAAACTAAAGCTAATTGCAATGTCAATGAAGAGAGTGAACATAACGAACTAGTCAACAAGCCACAAAGGGAAGCCCGCATCGCGGCTATTGTTTTAAGAGCTTTGAAGAATGCTTACATGTTGTATTGTTAGAGACAGGCGCGACTCTTGAGCTCAGTCAACATGTAGATACATCATCAATTGTATAAACAATGGCGACATTTGACATCACAATGTAATATCAATAGTTATCTGTTCCTACAATTACTGCGAATATTAACAAATATTTGACATAATTTTAATTAATGATAACGAATCGGAATATTTTTATGCTATGGAAATAACCAACGTTTTTATGGTAAAGTATCACATTAAAATCGGCAATAGCATCAGACAAATTAAGAAATCAGATAAGAATCTAGGCTCGGGACATAAGGCACGACATGCATTTGTATTTCCACAATTTTTCACGCTTGAGGTTATTCCCACGATATCTGTTGGGTAACGCGCGGGTGCGCACGCGCATCGGTCCGTAACATTAGCCACTTCACCTGTCTACCGACCAAAAATACTGAAAACGATTAAAAATGTAATCGAATTCATTAAATCATATTTCGTACCGGATAAAAAGCACATTAATTACACACATCAAAAGTGTCTAGGGATCAACATATATTTTTGCAATAACTTTTCTCCTGATTGATATTAATAAAAATTTTCTTTAAGGATTCATCAAATAAAGTGTTTTCGTTTGTCACAGTAACGATAAACCAAGTCACCTTTGCATTAATAAAGAAATTTGCCATTTTCCTAATAAAGGGATTTTTGACATTTGAACCACTAACATTAAAGTTCGAAAAAAAGACTGAAATAACAGTTTTCTTTAAAATTTTATTGGGTAACTTAAACAATTAATAATCCGTATTTCTACCGCGAACACTAACAACACAAGAACATCGGTTTGGCATACTCAAAATGAGTTCATCCAAATCACGCTGTGGAATGGCCGCCCATGTTCGTTGCAACAACAAAAAAAGGTCTTCTTGCGACTGGATACCCTCCATATTCGGCAGAGCTCTTCTCTGTAGCATATCCCATGCATGCTCAATCGGGTTCAAGTCTGGCGACTGAGCAGGCCAGGGCAGGACATTGATGTTAGCTGCGGCGAGAGTCTGTCTTACAACTCTTGCGGTGTGCGGTCGTGCATTATCATGCATTAACTGAAATAAGGGACCGATTTGCACTTGTAGAGGAACGATGACGTCTGATACAATCGTCTCAGCATAAATTTGAGCGTTGAGGTTGCCTCTGATCCAAATCAACTCAGTTCTTCCGCCGATCCAAATACCCGCCCATACCATGATGGTTCCACCACTATAAGGATGGACTTCCTGGCAGGATTTTAATCGCTGTTGGCGTCCAGGGGTTCTCCAGTGTCGTATACGTCTTGTATCCGGTCTCATACCAAAACGAGACTCATCAGAAAAGCACACGAAACGCCATTGTTCTTCTGCCCAATTTCTGTGTTCAAGAGCCCATTGATATCGAATCCTACGATTGTGCATTGCTATAGGTGGTACCCGTAGCGGTCTTCGGGAATGAAGGTTCACTTCATGCAAGCGGTTTCTGACTGTTTGGTCGCTAATTAAGTTCCCTGAAGAGTGATGAAGCCGCACGGCTAACATCATGGCGGTTATTAAGTTGGAGCTCTTCGAGTTAAGATTTGAATGTATCGGTCTTGTCTCCGTGTGGTGCAGCGATACCGTCCTCCATGGCGCTCAGCCACGGTACCAGTGCTTCGGTAACGTGTCCAAAGTCGACTGATAACACTCTGACTTGTATTCAGAGCTAAAGCCACAGTACGTTACCGGGAACCAGCTTCTATCATTCCCACGGCTCTGAGCATTTCTTCCCTGCTTAAATGACGTCGCCGCTCCATAATAACGTTGGTTTTAATCAGTAGTAGGGAAACAGTAGCACTAATAATGTCTTCAATGCGTTGTATGTTTTTATAGGGAAAATATTGACAGCTGATTTTCATCTTTTACTCGAATTTGATTCACAGTTCCTGATTAAAATTATGAAATGCACCAAAAAGGATCCATATAAATTTATAAAATCATAAATTTATTACAAAGCCACATCTCAATCTCAAGAAATCCGCATAAAAATGCTTGATCCCTAGACACTTTTGATGTGTGTATTTGCATTTAAAAGCAGACGTAGGTAACGTCCGGCCCTACAAAGATAAATTGAATGATTTATTGACAGTTAGCGAACATTGCACAAGGAACGATGGCGCCCGGGAGAGCAATTTGCACTGACGCAAAAACTCCGTATCACCCGTATTCATTAGAAGTACATTGTAAAGCGTTATTACAGTACCGTATACTTTCACAATAACATGATAAATAATTATTATCATAACGGAAAAAGATTTTTTTCACACCTTGAAATTTTTTTACAGTACATATTTTTATTTATTTTACACATTGATAAAAAGTATCGTATCAAAATTATTAACAGACAAGTACTTAGTAACTCATCGTTTTATTTAGTGTAATCTGTATTTGTAATTAGTTCTTACAAAGTGGAATTCGACGAATTCGATATGGTAGATACTCGTTCCATCTATGAATCGGTTTCTTTTATCAATAACAAATACATATAAAGATCTCCTTTATAATGTATTCTGAATGGACAATAACAAGAATAACAAAGTGGGCCGGTGTCGGGAGTAGCAAACGGTGATACTCGTTCCATTAGCCGTCGAGATGAGGCGGCGTTTGATAACGAACCTATTATCACTATAATTGCCTCCCTGGCCTGCCTGTGTAGACCGCCCATCTAACGCCACCATACTATTACTCACAGAACCGCAATAAATTTAACCACATGTCGCCGAGACAAATGACTATTCTAAAAATAACCTAATGGCGCGAGCGAAGTTCACTTTAGATAATTCATAACATAATAAGAGAAGTGTGCCAGTAACGGTTTCATGTCATCATCGTGAGGTGGATAGAAGATAAGAATTGACGGGTCTTGTTGGGCGTGATAACATCGAGAAATAACTGAGCATAACGCCGAGACACCATCGCGTCAGCTACAATCGGTGTTATGAAGCAAAAGACATACTTAGGATAGTTACATGTTGTTTGATCGATTCAGAAGAATGCCAGGTGACCTCCGTGTCGATGTAATTGAGTGAGTTAGCCTTGTCTAACGGAACAGGTACAGTAGCGAATGATAGTAAACCACTAACGACGCTACGATTACTTACAGTTACAATAATAGAGTTATCAATTCTAGTATTACCTAATCGAGTACGAGTCTTGAAGTAAATGGATAAGCTCTGTTATCTAATAAGTAGTACAATGTTCTAAGCTCCCTGGAGCTCCATTGTGTTAACGTTAACGGAATATTTGCATTGTAAGCGGCAATACGCATCTAGGTTAAGAGCTGAATGCAATATTGTAAACGTGACTAGTCGGTTAACTTAATGGAACACTCCATATTAAATTTTGATCATATGGAGAAACAACGCATTCAAAAGACAATACTCAAGTTAATGGTACCAAACACAGCAGAGATACAATAGGAACTTGTTGTATCCATAATTAAAATTACTTTTAGTGCGATAAGAAATTTATTAAAAGCATACACAGTTTATTTTGTATGATAAAATGCAGTTTGAATATTTTGTTTCGTACAAATTTTATTTTCTTTGCAAACACTTTACAGATGACAGTAATCCGGTCCGGCACTATCGATTGCATGTAATACGATTACCGTCCGCGCTATTGCCTGGGGAGCTTTGCTCTTTTGCAATAAGTTGCTTATACTAAGAAATTAAATTTTCCTTGGATTAATTTTATATATTCATCATGGGAGTCAACAAGAAGATATTGCATACTTTTACGTTTAACACTATAATCAAAGTAGTACATGCATTGACTACCTGCATATATGTATACTATACTACGACGTCCATAACACTTCAAGAATATAATAAATCTCAGATCCTAGATATTTATTTCGGACGAACTTAGTGATAAATGATCTCTAACGGAACAATACAAGACCAACGAGTCCAAAGATAAAGTTTAGTGTCGTCCCAAACGCTTTCTCCAGAGATAATAATATACGCATTAATCACTTTATGACTGGAATGACTTGACGTGGGATGACTGAAGTTTGGTACTTTTGTTACAGTTATTCAATTTTGTTCTCACGGTAACAATATTATAAAATTAATGACCACTAAGTTCTTTATAGCGTTGCTAACAATACTATTTCGATCTTTCTATGAGATCTGCCTCTAGCAAGGCGACCTAAAACAAGTATGGTAATAAAAAAATACCGAGAAATACTTTGAGAGAAAGATCTCCTCGAAGCGTTTCGCCGTATTTTCAAAATATTATAGCTGAAGCAAAATGAGGTGTAATTATCATACTTTTTAGGAGGGATAAGGAGAGGTACTATATGCCCTGAAATGGGCTAACATAGGTTGAAGAAGGCGAAAGATAGAAGGATGTAGGGACTTGACCTTTTGTCAAGTCCCTACGTCTTTCTATCGTCTTCTTTCTTTCGTCGATATCCGGTTGATTTTTCACAGTAAACGCTAAGCTTGCGAATCTTGAGAACCAATAGTGGATATCAATTTATATACAGTATGTTAAGTGCCACCGCTATTCTATAATCTTAGACCTAGACGATTCTCGTAGATTGAAACAAGGAAAACAAGGTCACATTTGAAAGAGGGAAATCCTAATTTATAAATAATTGACTATACAACGACGACGACGGTATCAAAAACATCAAACCATGACATTGGCAAAGGCAACATGGTGACCTCGTTCAATTACCGCCTATTTATGATATCTGTACCTAGGACTGTGTTGTTTAAACTAAACATGACCTCGGTGTGGTCACAACACATCACATCACCAACTGGCTGTCGTAAAATTTAATGACCACAACAGCAACGATGCAGTTTTATTATACAAAAGGTTACGTTTTAGAGAAATGATGTCATATTTGCAAGAAATCGATTTTACGGAAACCAGTGCCAAGTTTTCACATTTAACAAGGTGACCCGGGCCATTTAATCTGGACAATGAGATTATGTTTGGAGCCAAAATTCTTTTATTGCCAAATTATTTTCATTGCCAAAATAATGAACAACTATCGCGGTTAAAACTTTCAATTGAAAAACATGTAGATATAAATACTTTCAATTGAAAAACAACAAACTTTATAAGTAGTTGTCTTATACCAGATATAAAAACAACCCGTCTGTTGTTTTCAATTCAGTGGCTGGGACAAGTGGAAAACTCAGACGACAGATTTCCTTGTTTTGTTTGAACCGTTTTCTCCCCTCACATCGAGTGTTATTTGTACACAAGTAGACATGATGAAGGCATTGTCTCGGAAATATTGTATAGGGAGTTTAAATCGACTCATTAAAGCCTACCGCGAAGTAATTGTCTGTATTTCCCTTCCACACGTTATCACTCCTAATTTCACAGGGGACTGAATTAATAGGAAGAGTACAATGACATGGAATAACAAACTTTAACGACACATTATATTGTAATTACAAATGTATTTGCTGACATGGCGTATTTACATCATGTATACTAAATCATATGATTAAATTTTCATGATGTATTGTTATTTCATAAATTAATTGATGGCTTCTATTGTTTTTTCTCAAAATATTAATATTTTCACTGTAAGTTTTCCTAACAAAACACTTTTATACGATCGTTAATTTTACTGTAGTCATTAGTGTTGATTCTCCTCTATAAAAGTTTCAAATAAGGCACTCTTTCTGAGATCCACATGTTGAGGAAACTGCTTTCTTGATATATGTACAAGACAATGTTGAAATATCATAAAGCAAAGCAATTAACTATTTGGGAGCTAGCTACCGATAAAGGGCAACAAGGGAAATCAGTTAATCGATTGTGGTAGGTGTTATATTGGCAGGCACACAAAGGCAGGGTTTTGGACACGCAGCCTGCGCCGCCACAATGGGATTTAACTCGCTCAGTCGGAGACCGACTGTGCTCTGACGGAATGCGACCAACACAAATATCTTTACACACATAAATATAGCAACACCGTTCTATATCTCAAATGTCATGAACTTCATTAGGCACGATGATTACGACATTGCCAATACATACATTGCAATTAATAGATATAGAATCGTTAAATTTGAAATAAGGATTATTTTTGTTGATATATTGCTAGCAATTTAAAACATTGTTCTGTAAAGCCCCTGCGACAAATCTACAAATAGTTTTATTGAACATCCCTATTCCAAATAGGATTTATCACAACTTGATCAAATAACAACGAGTGGGGTGTCCGGATTTGTGTCACTTCAAATAGTCCGTGTCAATTTCCAATTGAACTTATTAAATTTACTCCATCTGCTGCCGCCAGCCACATTCATAATGATGATATATAGACTTATTATCAAAATTATATTGTTAATTTAGTTCCTTTCATTTAAATGACAGTTGTGGTTAATTTTATTAACATTTAATTGTTTGATTTACATAATTTAAGTATCTCTGTCTATAATGTTACAAAACGTTATTTAAAGTTAAATAAAGCTGAACAATGAAGAACACCTTTAAAAGCATTTTGAGGGGAGAAAGTCGAAACATTTATTCAAAGGTTTCCATATCAAACGCGATAAGATTGAGAGTAAATTGGATCAGCATGCCGTGAGCAAAGGGAAAATTGAATTTCACGATAGAACGTACAATAATGCCGTGGACACTTTTCGAAATATCACACATAGAAAAAGTTTTAAAACAATTATGATATAACGTTAACCTTTAAGAGTAACCCTGACATGTTTACAGACCGTTATAAAAGAAAATAAACAGAGAAAAGGCTGCCCTTATATTTTATGAATCTAGATAAAATTTCGAGGGTTGCAGTAAAATTTATTATAGGAGGGGAGTATTGTTAGGAAAGTTACATAAGAAAATTCTTTCCTATACATTTGATTTAATAAATAAGTAAATGTCTTGGAAGTATAAATAAATATTATGGAAAATTATTTATAATCAAAATGTACATACACACTATAGTTTATTTTAGATATGAGCTTGAGCACCTCCATCAATTCGAAAGAATTAGGTTACACATATTTTATTACGTTACTTCTACTATAGACCCACTTGAAACAGGGACTAAAATAAGAATAACATAAGATTATACTGTAGCATATACGAGTACCAACATTTATCAGACTTTAAAATGAGTTTTTCTTTGTTTTAGTTACGAAAATGAAGAAGAATAGAAACTGTCAAAGTGGTTGGTGGGTGGTGTTGCTGACAGCGACATTAGCCGTTGCAGCGATGGCGGAAACAGGGGCGGGCCTCTACAACGCGAAGCTGAAGCAAGTCGTTACGTCAAGCACCCTGAAATGGGTTAACCATAAAAAGGAAGCGATGAGCAACTACGTAGTAGGAACTGATTCTGAACAAGGTGTGTACTTGGAAATAAGGTGGTAGGGTCATTAGGTGATCATTGTAATGTAGTTTATTAATCTTACCTTTGGAAACAACATAAATTAAGCTGCTAATAGACTGTCCGATTTGTGTTAATCTTACGAGTATATTCCAAAGTAGATGTGCGCATAAAACTCACTATAGCTTTGTAAGATGGATTGTAATACAATTAAGGTACACGTACTAAACTTAATTATTGTTACAGGACCGATATATCTATGCAGAGCGCGTCATCAAGGAGACATGATTCTTGGTCAACTGAAACCAGATTACAAATCCTGCTTCGTTTCTGGAAGTAAATACGAGCTATTTGAAGTACTTGAAAATCTGGAAAATTCATCATTAATTTACTGGGTGCCTTGGTTCAAGTTCAATTCTAAACCGAATGGAGCTGTCGTAGTAGACTCATCTTTTAATTCAGCATTTATTGGAAGAATGCAGATTCCTGGTGGAAATTCTCATATTATTGGCAGAATAGCTTATGAAAGTGCAATTGGACAACTAATAACCTATGACGACAAGAACAATCAAATGATAACAGAAAACAGCGGCGAAATTTTAGTTGAAATTGAGCCAATAAGTTACAAATTAGAAGACGTTATACTTGATTTAGTAACAGAACACGTGTCGCAATCAGATCCAGAAATTTTAGCCGAAAGAGTTCTTCGTAACGATGAGGAAACCGCTGCAACTGTCACCACAGAAGTACCTTATTCATACTCGTATACTTTATCTTGGGGTCATGGTCACGGAATTGCTATTGGTCTAAACACGACAATTGAAATGGCGGACGGTACTCCTTCACAGCAAATCCAATGGGCGAATCCAATCTCAGAAAAAATAACGAAACTTTTCAAAGTAGAACAATACTTAGAGCCAGGCACTGCATGCAACGTTACCTTTAGAGGAAACATCACAGATCGCGACGTTCAGTACACCGCCAAATTAGTAACTATTTACAATGGCAAAGATTCACGATCAAGACAAATGAGAGGTCAACGTATTGAAAACACGATGGAAGTAGAGGCTATTTATGGTGAGATCTACTTCGTTGGTAACAACAGTCTTGTCCCTACTACTACCACTACAACGACGACCACTACTACTACGACTACGACCCCAGTCCCTGAGACTCCGCCACCACCCCCTGAAGAGAATGACATCGCTAGTCCCATTAAAAAGGCCGAATCTAACGAACTGGACTCCGGCGACATGATGGGTGACAGCGGAGAAGCAATCGCCAAACCCCCGGCAAAGGAAGACAACATAAACCGAGCGGTTGTTGGAGGACTCGGCAGCAATCCCAACGGAGCTGACATAACAAGTTTCTCTGTTGCGATGCTAATTCCACTGTTTGCGGTTCTACTTTAAATATCTGTAACTTAGTTGCCCCTGTACATAGGAAATGAGAATATATCATTAAAAAAAACTAAATTTATTAGTTGCTTCGTCGTTGATCATGCATTTGGCAACTAAGCTTGACGCAGTTGTTTATAGACCGAGTATTAGCTCGTGTAATATTGTAAATACTTTGAATTTTGTTCTCTTAACATTCCTGTTATGTGGTTTCATTCCAGTGTGTAAATCGAAGAGCCAAATTAAAACATTTTTCTGTAAATATACATAATATTTGTAAATAGTTATGAATATGAAAGTCGCAGAGCGGCGAAAGTATTGTCATAACGTGTAATGACATGATGAATTGTGACATCATAGATAGCGGTGATAGGTAATGATGAGCGGATTAGGATACAATTACTGTTACCAATGATATATCTTATAATAACAAGTAAGATATAAATAGAAACGAACCATAACAAACTCCTGTATGTGATACCATAAATAGACACTACCTTTATCAAATATATCACGTTACCTTTGAAATATGTTATGTACAAAATATACCGTAATCAAACGTTATTTGTCTGATGTTCTTATATCCCCATCAATAGACCCTTTATCACTACGACCCTACACATTCTTCACAGATTACGCTCAATCAAAAGCAAATCATCATTTAAGTACCTCCTGTTTTATAATATCTAGTATTTTTGTTAATATTTAGTTTTAAGTTAAAGAGTTTAAATTCCAGAATTTAAGATTATTAATTTCTAGGTTTATTGAAGATATTTTATTTATTTTTGTTTTTATATTGATAGATACTGTTAGTTAGTTTAGTATACATACGTATTGTATTTTGATTATATAGCAAATAGGTTTTACAAGATACGACAGTATAACAATAATCAAATCAAATTCGTATCTGAAGTTGTCTATTTGAATGAAACTAACACAATTAACTGATTCCACCCTCCGTTCGTTATGTAATGAATTGTAAAGTTGTTCTCACGTCTAAGATTAATAACGAATATAATAAATTGATTAAGTTTTGTTAGT
Source organism: Timandra comae (assembly GCA_958496195.1). Taxonomy (NCBI): domain Eukaryota; kingdom Metazoa; phylum Arthropoda; class Insecta; order Lepidoptera; family Geometridae; genus Timandra; species Timandra comae. The sequence goes on along the minus strand of OY292355.1, from coordinate 3,806,067 downwards.
ATGCTTAGCTGTGTTTGTCGATGTGTAAAAAAAAAATGATATTTTTGTATGAATTCGGTGTAAGTGTTCGCCTTAATTGTAAGTAAACTTCACCCTTTATCATTTTGACTTGTGTAACATCCATTACTAATATTTTCCCATTAGTTAACTATATTTGTCCCACCTAGTGTACCATATCCGATAAGTATCTCATGTAATTATGTATTACTATTGTAGTAGATTGAGCTTGTTTTAATTATTTAATTATCAATTGATGTAAGAAATTTGTCGTTTTAAATGTTTCTTGTGCTGCTATCACATTGAATGTATCATCCTTATCTTCCGATTAAATAAAAATACTTGTAACTTCAATAGCGCTTGAGATCCTTCCTCTATTGTAACCTAAGCAAAGTATTACGGTGTTATAGAAACTTGTATGTATAATAAATGTTATACGAATAATTGAATCTCATTATATCATGACATCTTCATTACTTTGCGAAGCATAATTGTGATGTTCCATTGTAAGATTTTGTTTAAATCCATTAAAGTGTAATTCAAAATATTTTTTGTTTTATTTAGAAAATTTGTTCTATACGAGTATTTCCCCATAGTAACTTAACATACATATCTACTCGCTATCAAATCGGATATCAAACATTTGATTTAAAAGAAAAACCGGTCATGTATGTATCAGAAAATAAACACAATAGGGTTATAATAGAGGTAAGTAATAAAAATAGGTCATACGAACAGTAGCCTATAGATAAAGTTAACTGTACGCGTATCACGTAAAAGGCTTTAGATATAGCAAAAATAACGTGAATGTATGCTGTCGAACCAAATTAATTGAAAGTGTTCGGCCCAGATCGATTCTTTCTCACTCCGATGCAAATCAATCTATATAAATTGAACTGAAACCTACAACAAAACTTGACGTTGCTCGTAATTGGTATATAGCATGCAAAATGAGCATAGTAAGAGCCCTTTCATTATTAAACTTTCTACTTCAAGTAGTCTATGATAACTAGTCAAGAGTAAGATTTCGCTAATTAACGATGGAAATGAATGAGATGAATGATTTATCGATAAACAGGCGATGTTGTGGTCAGTTGCGCTCCGTTAGACTTGACGTGGAAACACGAGTAATGTGTCAATCAAACATACTTGTATACAATTTATGGGCAATTAGAGATAACGATCTATTAAAGACTAACATCGGGAAGCTTTTTGGTCAGAATGTAGACAAAGGAACCTTAATTCGTATAGCCTTGAAAAATTGGGGGAGCATTTGAACGCCCCTCTAAATTATTGGCAAGGCTCTCCCTATAGTTACAATAAATTTAATCTGCAATGCACCGCTCATGACCGTCAGTCTGGCGCCAGATTTAGGTATAATAAAAACGTTACAAAGTATTTTATTATGTAATGTTTAAGTAAATCACTCTGTTGGTTCAAACGCAAGTAGGAAAATATTTAAAAATCGCAGTCTTATTATAAACATCGAATAAAGAAGACACGATAAGCCATAAAGGGCTTAGGACGTCTTTGATATGGACGGTCATAAAAAGAAAATTTGCCACAACGCATGTAATACCAACCCCGGAACATCCCCCGTCGTTTTAGACGCGACCTTCATAGTCTGCGAGGGTTTACACTCAATATACTACCAAGTGGGGGATAACAATGCATGGAATATAAGGGGTCTAACAAGACAATATATTCACACAATAACTTAGATTATATTAATAACAAAACATAGGTACTTTTGTTTGTAAGATTGAAAAAAACCCTAATTAGGTTTTATTACCAATATCAAGACCTATAGACATAAAACATAATGTATGCACATAGGAACTTTCTCGTAGATGGAGGTAAAAAAATGTGGGTTATATCTTTTTTAGCGCACAAAAACTCACTACCCTAAATACTCATTAAATAGATTCTCTTTCACAGCGTAATATGCGCATAAACATCTTGCAACACTGTCTAATTGGAAGTGGCTATTTATAGCCCGTTTTAAGCCCTTCGTTAAGTCTCATCTTTTCGCAACCATTCCCTCACACTCTTTCTAATGACTTCTAATTATTTAAGTAACCAAATTAGCCATATGCTTGCAGATGGTATTCCTTATTTTTATAACAAAAATCTAAGCAATTCTAGGCAAGAATAATAGGTGTAATATACAAACATATTGTGCTCCATGAGCGCAAACAACTTATCGGATATATAAAATGTTAATGTGATGATAGACGTTTTTATGTTTACATTTTCCTTGACATTTTATTAATTCAATCGCAAGGTAGAGAGTAGAAACATTTGTAAATAAGCATCAAAGTACAAGGTAACGTTCGAATGACTGGCATTTCAGGAAAATGGTTGTTTGTGCGAAATATGAGAGAGGTAGACCATATCGAAAACCGACGTCAGTCCACCCACAATGCCCCATAAAAAGACCATTTCGCTGCGCCATGGTAAATGAAACGCTTCGTGTGCCCCAAACCACTAGCTTTAGGATCATAAAGTCTGACTTTATAGTCATTAAGAATAAGATCCATGGAAGGGAAGGTCTTAAAAAGTTTTATGAATTATAGATTAGTTCATATATTGCTGATTTTGTTTTAGCGAGATTTTATCCGCCTAATTTGCATTTATCAAATCCCAAGTTTGGGATTAAGTGTATATACTGTTCCAGTCATCCAGTATCCAGTAGTTATTATTGCAGGATAGACTAAAAAACGTCTTTCAGTCTTCTCAGAGACATTTCGAAATATTATTGACAGTATAAAATTAGGAAATAGGATGACATTGATGAAACGTGCAGGACGTTTTCACATGTTATAAAAACGTGTCGATTACGCAAATGTGCTTCTGCTTATACCTAATTTATCAACATTATGTAACGATTTTCATATAAAAACTTCTTACATAACTTTTGACCTTTGAATAACTTTGAAAGCTATGAAAATTTTACGAATTATTCGGATAGACACTTTGAAACTTCTAGAAACTTTTGGAGATGATGCGACAGTAAAAGATAAAGTTTTAGAACAAAATCTCTGAAGGAAGGGCTAAAGGGATCTCATCGAAAATTCCCTATTACACTACAAAAGCCGACAGATGGTTAGAACGGCGCAATACGAGCGAACGTAATATTTATGTACTACCTACAAAACTTGAAAAGTCACCAAAAAGAATCGAAACCAAATCGAATTGGATCGGGTAAGGAGAGGTCTATAAATCACACAGAACAAGGGTTTAACTACATGTCTATAAGTCCATAAACATAGGATATAATGTATAAAAAAATTAATGGAAGTAAAATAGGCCTCTCTAATAGGATGTTAGTATTAGTAGGTATCTGTATAAATAAAAATCAATTGCCGAATGTCTATTTGCGTATCGGTTGAGAACGCACCTATTTGATTATTTTTTTGTCTTCGTAATTGACAAAAAAGGCAAATACCCGTTATTAAGTTTCATTGGGCTAAGTAAGTGAGAATAATGTTAGTGTATTAATGTTTTTTTTATATACAGGATACATAATATCCTGTACAAAAACTAAATTCTAAGTGAGTGTATAATTATAGGCCTTTGCCCAACAACGTGATGTTACAGACCGATATTTCGCTGTAAGTAGGTACTCAAATTTCCGGTAGCTCTGCATAAATCCCGTTAATCCGATGGTAATCTTTAAATATACTTTTGAATGTTTGTATTCATTTTATTGTATTCTTTGCGAGTGGGTAGTTTTTCGCAATTTGGCCTCTCCAGTTTGGATCCTTTTTGCGATAAAATCATTATTTTTTGTAAATACGAAAACCGGGACGGACGCCCTTGAAATTATTATAAGTTACATCGATAATGTTGACCCATCACTACTTATTATGACGGTGCCAGACATGACGTCATGTTCAAAAATAAATATATTCCATTTAACGCAGATTTCTTTTCTAGTAAATAATAGCACGTAAATAATATTTCTCCACAAAATCATTAAAAATTCGTAAACATAACTAGGAAGATTACATATTGTGAACCTAAGATAAGGAGATACACGAAACGTCGTGTCTTTTTCACCGAAGGCGTATTCAGATCTCTTTTGTGAGACATTTCAGCGCTCAAAGGTTGGTTGAAGGCGCTTTAATTATTTGCCACACGCTAGAGGAAGATGAGACAAGAAATAAAGCCTCCCCTAGGGGTGCCCTGCAGGAAAGGTTTATTTGCAAACGCGTGCAATCGTCGGGAAGTCGGGATCAACCGACAATGTTTTAAATGTTCGCTTTGATGTTGAATACGAACTGCTTACGTGTTTTAATTATGAGGCATGTATGGTATATGGATAGATGTATTTAAATAAATAGTAATACGTGTTCCCCAAGCGTGTTCCATATCTATACAATATTGTTTGATAAGTACAATATCTACAGTGAAATATAAAGAAAATATGCAAAAATATTTGGGCTCGTCCGGGATTTGAACCCGGGACCTCTCGCACCCTAAGCGAAAATCATACCCCTAGACCAACGAGCCGGTTGGTATAGAGGTTGAAATTTTGTTACAGAACAGCAGTAGCACGGCTGGCTTACTTTCTTATTTTAATAAAGATAATTAACAATTACTCCTACATTAGATAACAATGTTACCTTGCAGATCAAAACAGAAATAAGAAAGCAACTCTTTTATCTGTTAAGCGTCCATAAGTAAAATATTAAAACCGAAATAAAAACGATTAAAATTAATTCAGCCGTTATAGACGTCAATATTAATTTAAAATTGATTTGAAAACACTTTAAACAAGGTCATAGTTCAAGATACGATATGGAACGATTGATACGGGAATACCGCGTATTGTCAGGCAATCGTAATCGCAAGACATCGCCATCTAGACGTTAGTAGGTCAGTCGACGCGTGCCGTGAACGTTAAATAAATATGTCCAATAATCCCACGGGATCATATTTTATATTGAAATTCATTTGTAAAGTTGGTAAACATTCTGCTACAGATACAGCAGAGATGCAATTAAAAAATAATTCATAAAACAAGAAACCATTGTTATTGAGCGCGCGCCAGGTACCTGGCGGCCGCTCGGCCGATAACAAATGGAAACGAATAGTTCATTAAGTGAGGACGAGATGTTAGTTATGGATATAGTACAATGCAATGTGGAGGAAACAATACAATTGGAGAGCGTTGATGAGGAGCTTATGAGGGCGGAAAAGAGAAAAACAGACGAGGATGAGACTGAGTGGACAGTAGTTAAATCAAAAGAGAAGAGATATAAATCGGAGGTGAAGAATATCGAAATGTACATTTCAAGTAATGAACCTTTGCCTAAACAGTTTACTTTGGCTAGATTGTTTAAGGAGAGCGGTGTAACTGACATACAGAGGGTTAAGTATGTAAGCCCATATAAAGTACGTCTAGATATGCAGAATGAGATTAGCGCCGACAGACTAGAAAATTGTAAAGAGATGGCTGATAAGGGTTGGCGAATTCAAAGAGCGATGGAGAAAAATCTATCCTATGGTGTCATAAGAGATATAGATTTATTTATGTCAAACGAAGATATTTTTTGTAAAATATCTAGTCCAATAGAGTTGGTGTCAGCCTTCCGCCTCAATCGACGTGCCTCAACAGAAGGATGGGAACCGAGTGAATCGGTACGGCTTTGCTTTAAAGGAGCCTATTTACCTCAGTACATATCGGTAGACAGTTTGAGGATAAAAGTTGAACCATATATATTCCCGGTATCACAATGCTCACGCTGCTGGAAGTTAGGACATATGTCAAAAAGATGCCCATCGAATAAACTTGTCTGCCCAAAATGTGGAGAAAACCATCCTAACTGCGAGGTAACATCTTTTAAATGTGTAAATTGTGGTGGTGAGCACATGGCCATGTACAAAAATTGTCCTGCCTTCATGAAGGAAAAAAGGTTGAGAGAAATCATGTCAGAGTTCAACTGTACTTACAGAAAGGCATTGATGATATACGTTACTCCAAGTCCACCTATAACCTCTCCGCCTAAAGTATTTACCTTCAACACAACAACACCTGCATCCAAGTCGTTGTCGTTCTCTCAGATAGTTCAACAACCAGCAACCCAACCGGCTCAGGTTGAAGTCATAAAAACCAAGGCGGTAGTACATAAAGAGAAAAAAATAAAATCTACCACAAGAACGCAACTTTCCAAGCCTCGAGATGAAGCTGAAACATTTCAATTTAACTCCGGAATGGAGTGCCAAGAGGAGGAGGCGCAAATGTCAGGGGAGGTACCATCACGACAAACTAAAGAGAGAGAAGTCCATTTTAGCGAACTAGTAACCAGACTAAAGGAAATAATTTTTTTAAGAAGTGGTTCGTTTAAAGATAAAGTGCATGAAACCTTGAAGTGTTGTGTTGAATGGTTAATTTTAGTTTTAGTTGATAATATTGCAGACTGGCCGGTGTTAAACCAAATTTTAAACTACTTTTTAAATGGTTAATACAAACATTAAGAAACTTGTTAAATTCACTATACTACAATGGAACGCTCAAAGTATTAGGCCTAAATTAATTGCGTTTGAGAATATTTTACATCAGGAAAAGGTCCATATTGCTACCGTTAGTGAAACTTGGTTGGAGGCAAACAGTCATCTTAAGGTAAAAAATTATAATATTTACAGAAAGGATAGAAGTGACGGTTACGGGGGAGTTGCTATCTTTGTTCACAAATCAATTAAGTCCCAAAGTTACGACTTTCAAATAAATAATACGGGAATCGAATTAGTAGGTATTAAGATTTTTAATTGTTCTCAAATAGATTTTGTTATAAGTGTATATTGTGCACCCTCTGTAAATACCAGTCAGTCAGACTGGGATTCAGTTTTTACGTTAACTTACAAAAAAACGCTACTTCTCGGTGATTTCAATGGGCATCACACCAATTGGTCTAACAAAACCGATTTAAGAGGATCGCAAATTTTTGATGCAATTCTAGATAATAGATTTATTACTTTAAATAGTGGCCAGTACACCCGAATCAAATTAGTAAATAATCACCTTCAACAATCCGCACCTGATATATCCTTAGTTAGTTCAGATTTAGGCCTTACATTTGACTGGAACATTCTTAATGAAACTCTCGGTAGCGATCATCTTTTCGTAAAGATCACGACTTGTTTCAATGAAATGCCAAACAATTCCATCAGAAGAAACTATAAAAAAGCTGACTGGGTTAGTTACGAATATGTATTACAAAATCTTTTTACAAACTTCAAACGTGAACAAAACCTTCAAATGGACTATGATAAATATGTTGATTATCTTAATATGGCAGCTGACCTTCATATACCTAATATAAGACTCAACAGTAATCCTGAAAGTGTCTTCGTTCCAAAACCATACTGGAATTCCGATCTGTCAAAAGCAGTAGCTAAACGAAGGTTAGCTCTTTCAAAGTTCAGGCGTAACCCCACACCCAATAATTTAAATATACTCAATGATGAAATTCGAGAGTCACAAAAGTTAATTCGGAATGTAAGAGATAAAAGCTGGCATGAATTATGTACATCAGTAAACGGGTCTATGACGCAGAGTGAAATGTGGAGAAAGATGAGATGGTTTAAAGGGCGTAGAAGTATTAGACAGTATATAGACGGTAATATGGCTAGCTCATTACTTCATAGCTTAACCCCAGAATATGCATGTCCCAAAGACCCTTCTTTCGTTTCCAAAAATACACAGTTAGAAGCACCTTTTACGAAACAAGAACTTGTGCAATGTATATGCAACAAAGACACTTCTCCCGGCTGTGACAATATATCCTATTCAATGCTAAAACACATTCCAGAGAACGGTAAATTAGTTTTGTTATCTTTATATAATGATTTTTATTTAACAGGATTTGTACCTTATCAGTGGCGGGATATATTAATTACTCCAATACCTAAGACCGGTAGAGATCCGACGTTACATACCTCTCTGAGGCCCATTTCAATGATGTCGTGTTTGTGTAAAAGCTTTCATAGAGTTTTAGGTAACCGAATAGAATGGTTCATTGAAAAGAATAATATTTTATCATCTAATACTACTGGATTCAGGAAAGGTAGATCCACGCTAGACAATTTAGTCAGTTTCATTGCACGTGTACAAACTGGTTTTTCCGATAATAAAACTACAATAGGATGTTTTTTGGACATCGATAACGCTTACAATAACCTGAATATTAACTCATTAATTCAAACGTTGGACCAGATTGGGGTTGGTTCCAAAATATGTACTTATTTATGGAATTACCTAAAGGAACGAAGATTGAAGATTTTAACTGATAATTCTGTTATATGTCGTAATACATGCCACGGTTTAGCTCAGGGGGACCCACTATCACCTTTGTTATTTAACATAGCCACGTTACATATTTGTAGAGAAATTTCAAGCTATGGCGTATTCATATCTCAGTACGCAGATGACTTCTTAATTTATGCTGTGTGCAAAAATGTTAGAGAAGGTACATATTCGCTACAACAATCTTTGGATTGTTTAATGAGATTGCTTTTTTGTTTAGGTTTAGAGATTTCGACGATTAAGAGCAAAATTTGTGTATTTCAGAGAGGTTACAAACGAGTTGACGTAGAATTAAAAGTAAATAATATACCGCTACCAATTGAAGATAATGTAAAGTATCTAGGATTATGGTTAGATCGTTCCTTAAAATGGACGAAACATTGCTCTGAATTAATAGAGAATTGTTCTAAATCACTAAGAATATTTAAAGTTCTAGCTGGATCGGGGTGGGGGGTACACCCTATTCATCTGAGACGTCTGTACATTTCGATTATTCGATCTAAACTAGACTACGGAAATTTTCTCTATGATAACGCACCTAAAGGCAATCTCATTAAGCTAGACAGATTACAAAATCAATGTTTACGAGTGATTGGCGGCTTTTTAAAGTGTACTGCAATACATGTTATGGAGTGTGAACTCCATCTGGAACCTTTGTGTATACGTAGATATTATTTAGCTGGGAAGTACATTTTAAAGACAAAATCTATTTTAAATTTCGAAGTTAATTCAATTTTACGCGACCTTACACATATATGTCAAAATCGGTTTTGGAGTGGTAGGAAACAGCCCTTACTAGTGAAATTAACCGAAACTCTTCACGACTATCCTGTCTATAAGACACGACAATTAGAAAGGTTTTCACTTGATACGTGGGTCAGCAATGTGGACCTATCCGATATAATTAAGCCACACATTGATGAAATACATGAATCAAAACGAATGTATCAAAGTTGTAAATTGAAACAAATATGCGAACAATACCTAAATAAAACATATTATAACTTTTATTCAATTTATACAGACGGGTCTCGGGAAAGAAACGAGGCGGGATGCGCTATTTACGATGTTCAAACAAAGTCCTCTTTTAAATTTAAAGTGAATAGCAACATTTGTATTATGCAAATTGAGCTTCTAGCAATCGCAGAAGCAATCTCATATGTTAAATCTATACAGGCCGAGAAGTGTGTCATACTAACGGACTCCAAGAGTGCGCTTCAGCACCTGGCTCGTTGCACCTCGACTTTTCGAGGAGCACCGATAGCCTACAGAATTTTGGACTCCATTAGCAAACTTCAAAATAAGACTATAGTTCTACAATGGGTCCCATCTCATATCGGGTTATTAGGCAATGAAGAGGCGGATCGATTAGCTAAAGAGGCCAGTACAGATGGGCTACACATGGAAACATTACCATATTTTACAGACTATATAAGCACTATTCGAAAGAAGTGTATGGAGCTGTGGAGAGAATATTTTGATGAGAGGTCTCTTACAAAAGGTATCTGGTACAAAACTATCCAGCCTAGTCTTTCCCGATCCCCGTGGTTTTCCGGTGAAGACATGCATCGAAATGCATTTGTGTTAGCCTTTAGACTTCGATCTGGTCACATTCCTCTTAATAAGTTTGGATATCTGATGAAAAGGTGTCAATCACCTTTATGCGCCGAATGTAATATCGTCGAAGACATTACGCATATTTTATCGGAGTGCGTCCGGAACGAAGTTGAAAGGTATATTCTTTTACAGCAAAATGGACTGAATTTGCTGGATGTAGGCCTAATAAATAGTATTTTGGCTTTTCCCCTGTCGAAGGAAGCCAAATCATTGTATAAATTAGTTAGTGTAGGAATTAAGCGTAGATTATAAGTATCTAGAATGCCCCTATGAGGGTGGCATGTTCTTGTACTGAACAAACCCTCTATAATTAAATAAAGATTAAAAAAAAAAAAAAAAAAAACAAGAAACATATTTAATAAACTTATTTGGAATATAATTTTAAATAAAATATATTTAAATTTAATAGTAAGAATGAAAAATAAAATTAAAATCAACAAAAACACGGGCTCGTCCGGGATTTGAACCCGGGACCTCTCGCACCCAAAGCGAGAATCATACCCCTAGACCAACGAGCCGTTGTGAGTAAAGTTGAAAATTGTTAGTACATTCTATCGTAATAATATTATTCACGATATTCGCTTCGATTATTAAAATCTATTCTTATTGGAATTATGTAGATTTTGATATGGAAAGATTTTTTGCCCAGCGGTGGGACGATACAGGTTATAATGTAAATGTCTGACTTATTTAAATAACATTCATTAATATAAACGAGAATAAAATTAAGTACTTACCTACTAATAATAAAAAAAACTTTGTACTTACCAAATGTACTTGATGAAGTCACCAAGAACCCACCATAAAGTAATTATAAAACATTGAGTAAAATTACCACATTCCTAGCTAGGTATGTACTGACTGACATATTTCAACGTATTAAAATTCAGAACAAGCCTAATAGGTATTACGTCATACTTTCTGGAACACCTCCATACAAGGTGACTTTTAAACAACAGATACATCAGTAAATTATGATTGCCGGTGACATGTTCAGTTATAGGGGCCATGTTCCAATATTAGTAAGTACTAATGCTCGGGCTCTAATGTTTGAATGACCAATTCAGATTGTTTTTTTTGTATTGATAAGAGTTGGTAGTTAGTAAAGAAAATATTGTTAAAACTTTAAAGTTACTCGTCCTAATATAGGTAGGTATTTACGAGTATCTATTTGTTTTGCATTAAATGTAATTCCAATAATCACCGAAATCTATAATATAAAAATGAATCGCAAAATCTGTTGGTAAGCGCATAACTCAACAACGCCTGGACCAATTTGGCCAATTCTTTTTTTGGTGTGTTTGTAATTGCCAGGAGAAGGTTCTTATGTAAAAAAAAATGGAAAGTCAACGGGAAAATTGGACCCGTGCGAAGCCGGGGCGGCCGCTAGTTACTAATAAATATTTTTAGTTTTTAAGGCTCCTACCGACATCTATATTTTAGTTTAGTAACTAAATATTCAAAGACGATTTGCTTAACTTACTTCAGCTACCCAACAATAGATGGCGCTGTAAAAAAGAAAATTTAACAAAGCCTCCCCAGCAATCAATTTTAAGTTATTTGGTAATACAATTACTGTTTTACATAAATCTTATTATTAAAATACATTTCTCAACTTAATTACTATTTTATATGTGTACAATAACAGTGGTATTCAAATTCCTTATATAAATATAACAATTAAATTACTACTCACCGATAGATGGCGCTGTAAATAAATACGATATTAATATTATTTTAAGACAAAATATCTCACCCATTACTCCCAATTGCTGTGGTGATAGTGGTGCAGCGTCTCCACCGCCAGATCCTATAGATCCAGACGCTAGAGACAACCTCTCACTAAAGCCAAGTGGACTACTTCTTCCACCGCTGCTTGCTACTGAGCCCACACCTGTGTGATACATTTTGATATTGAAATATGAGATACAAGCTGTGCCGCGGTACCACCCGCGTAGTTCCCGATCCCGTGGGAATTTTGGGATAAAACATAGCCTGTGTCCTTAGGACCATAAGCTACCCCTATACCAAATTTCAAGTCAATCGGTGCAGTAGTTTAGCCGTGAAAAGGTAACAGACAGACAGACAGAGTTACTATTTATAATATTAGTAGTTACTTTTAATGGATATTTATTACTAGAAAGTTTAGAGCTCTTTCATTCCAATACATATAAGCTTATTGTATTAACATAAAACCATTATGGGAGATTGATATTTTCAAAAGTGACGGAGTAAAAAATGTAAGTCTATGTTTTTAATACTAAGTTAGATAGTAACAGAAAGTTTAAAAATATTTTTCTTTTATGAATGAGTATATGCTAATTCCTTAGACTCTTGATACAAGTAATGAACCTAGTTAGGTACATACTTATTATAATAAAATTAATAATATGATAATACCTCCGTTACCTCCACTTGGACTTCTCATTCTAGAAATTCTTTTGTTGATAGCCCTTTGTATTCTAGGATTGAGTAAGGGTTTTGCTCTTCGTCTTGCTAAATACTTTGATAATACTCCTACCACCACTGCACTTGTGCCCACTACTCCTATACTCCATAGTACCACCTGAATATAAAAATAAATTATTTATTTCATAACTTTATTAATATATGTTCATGTGCAAACTTCTAGAAAATATGTTATTATAATAATTTAATAATGGTTAATAATGTTTGTCTCGGCCTCTGATACCCTAGATACAAATTTCGAACTTAGGGATAATATAATAATAATATAATACAAATTTAGAGTTACTTTAATGAGATGATGTAGTGAATGACTATGTTATGATGTTAATTCATTAGTATTCAGGAGGCAAGTTTATCTTAAAGTTTGAACAATATTTACATTACTGTCACACACTCAGAATGTTAGTAGAATTTCTGTACATATAAATTCAGATAATTTAGGTTTATCAATACAAAATTAAACTTATAAGTTGTCATTAATACAGTGTACAAATAAATAGTAATATTGCACTGAATAATACTCAGTTATGATATGACCTTCATATTCATATAAATTAGGAAAAAATGATCTCAGTCGAAGTATAAACAATTTATTTTATGTTGGTTTTTACTATCTGTTTCAATTATATAACTTGTGTAGGAATGAAAATTAACGAGTTAGTGAATGAATTACTAATAGAAAGCTAATTAGTCAGTTACTTACATAAATAACTCATAATTACATACCTTTTGAGTTGTCGTTAATTCTATTTCATTAAACGATATAGCTCGGCGCCAATACTTTATTTTATCGATAAATGGAGTGGCTTGTAATAAATGCTGCATTATTTATTAATAATACTGACTCCGTTACAATAATATTTTGGAGAAAATAGAATTTATTCCAATATGAAATGATGAGGTTAACATATCTGTCAAAACAATACTGCATTCAATATTCTAAAGCAATATCTAGGTTTTATTTGTTGTAACGTTAATAGAATTTCATTTTAACTAATCTAAGGTTTTTAATTAATGCTGAATAAACGCTATTATGTTTTTACAACAACAATTAAATTCGAGATTTTAAAATTCGCGCTTCAATGTATTCACTATTCACAGACTACTAGAGGTGAATCCATAGACAATCAAAGTCATAATGTCTTTTTTTTATATAAATGTCTTCTTCATCTTAATTAAAATGAATGCAAATTTATAACTTGCCTAGTGCAAGTCTACCATAATTTCAATCAATCAAATTAAACATTTTTACGAAAACATTACGTTCCGATCATATTCATAATCTGTGGTTCCGATCCGATCCGGCTGCGCGAGTATTATATATAGCTGCCCGCTGGTTTGATGTGAAGTTGTCTGCCTGCGTCTGTCTGTCGTGTGTCTGCCTGTCATCAAAAAATCAAATCCATCCAGTCCATTGCATTTTATTTTATTTGCATGCACTATTTTAAACCTTTTGCAATGTTTTGTGGTGATGTTGATTTTAATTTGAAAATTATCTAATTTTTTGAGATTAATACTAAGTGTTCGTGAACTTTTTCAATGAAAAATTAAGAAGAAATATGTAATTTTTTAATGAACAACATACCCTTTTAAATTTAATATAAAAATATGGAGGATAATAATGATATATTTCGCGATCAAACATCTCAAATCTCTGTGGAAGATCTTCCAGATGAAGTGCTGGAATTCATTCTGGGATTATTACCCCCATACAAAGACCTGAAAAATTGCATGCTTGTGTGCAAACGTTGGAGTAACTGTGCCAGAAGTAAGTTCAAAATAAGTTTATATTTTATTAGAAATTAAATATATTCATGAAGTTTACTGTAATTTTAAATAAATCTATATCAACTCCCACACACATGACCTTTTACATTCAGTAAAGTATAAGTAGATACAGATATTCTTTCTAGAAGTTAGCAATTCAAAATGGTAATAAATTCAAGATTGGAAGCACTGATTACCATTTTACATAGTAAACATCCCATTTATACTGTGGACAAAGATCTTTTGTTATACCTACAGTTATCTCAGGATGTTTCTTTGTGTTTTAGAATAAATTTTATTGATTGGAATTATTTTTGTTGCAGATGTTTTCCATCAAACATTTACAAAATTGATCAAAGCTGTTGGAGAATTTAATATTCTCTGGGAAAATGTCAATGCAAGTGATCTGGGATACACTATCACAAAACGATTTTCACATGCCGCCTGTGTCTTTGAAAACAACATGTACATATTTGGTGGTTGCACCACCAACGCTACTTCGTTCAATGATCTCTGGAGATTTGATCTGTCTAGAAGACAATGGATAAGACCTCTTGCCACAGGCACATATCCTGTACCAAAGGCCTACACTTCTATGGTACATTACCAAGATTATTTGATTGTATTCGGTGGATGGACTTACCCATCGCTATCCCAATACTATGCTCATGTTACCATGTTCAACGAGATCCACTTCTACTATGTGAAAACCAATAAATGGGTTCTAATGAATACAACAAATCGTCCACCGCCTATGGCTGGACATTCAGCTATTATGAAAGGTGATGAAATGGTGGTGTTTGGTGGGCTCTCAATGTCACCCGCATTCAACCATCAAATACAGTGCTCCAATGATGTGTATGTTTTGCACATGCCTACTATGGTTTGGAGAAAACAACCTACAACGAAGCCAAGGCCATCACCCAGATACTCTCAATCTCTTATTCAACTAGATTCATATAGATTGTTACTCCTGGGTGGAGTACAAACTTTGCACAATCGATTTGTATACAACGACTGTTGGATGCTGACTATGTCAGGTCCTGTGTGGACTTGGAAAGAATTGTCAGTGAAAAACAAAGAATGGGCTTCTTCAAATATTTGGTGCAATCCTGCATGCAGAGTCGGTGACAAGGTTGTCAGTCTGAGTAGAAGCAGAAATGGGTGGAATGGTGCCAGACCACTGGTAACATCAGCCGTTCGACTTTCAGCTATGAGTCGGCCAGAAAATGCTCCTGTATCTGTGAGGGTAGAACAGAGCTTACAAAGGCCAGTTGATAGAGATCTGAATATAAATGGGCGAAGAGGGGAACTGCCTCGGAGGCCAAATGTTTTAAGACAGGAACAGGCTAACTTCAATGAGCCTGTTGCTGGCCCTAGCCATGAAAATCAAAATCAGAACAACAATGGTGATGCTAGTCGAGCAGGAATGGCTGGGCCCAGTGCAGCTGAAGCAAGGTTCGGCAGAAGAGATTCACCTATAAGGGGAAGTAAAAAGGTAATTATTTTATGCTTAGGAATTAATATCCTGAATATAAATTAATTGTACATTTTTTAACAAACATTAAGTTCTTGATGCAAAAATAATATTATCAACAGGTACCTATAGTTCATTCATTTGGCCGTGAGACAAAATGTAAACAAAGAAATACTGGTTGTCAAACTTTTAGCTCTTTTAGGCGAAAAATATATTGTTTTTTTAGAGTTATAAATATGAAAATAAAATAAGACCAAGTAGGCATCTTTGATAAGTCGTCTATAAGTAATTTAGTTTAGTGTAAAAATCAATAAAAAGGTAATAAACAGGATGAGTTGAGTACAAGTAAAAACAATTCATGTAAGTACTTACCTGAATTGTTTTACTACAAAATAAATAAACAACTATTTATTGGTGATCCTCAGAAGAAGAAGAGCTCCAACATGGATTTTCCTTTTTTTCTATTACAAATCGGTAAACGGAGGCTCGTGAAGTCGTTATATACAATAATTTTTTTGTAGGGATACGAATCTTTGGCCAAGTCTCTTCTACGTATTTAAATATATTAATAACACCTTGGTGTATGTTTGGATCTTCGGCGAAGTAAAAGTGCAAGCGCTGTTTGTACCAGGTACACTTATTTTCATCAAATCAACGTTCAGATAACAGAAATTTAACGATAACTGAATATAAAACATAATACAATAATTACTTTAGACAAAGAATTATCAAAAATTTACAATATACTTTACTATATAATCGGAAAGAAAACACTCACGTCAACAAGTTGATGAAGAGTAAAAATGACGGGTATAATCCGGCTAAATACGAAAACTATTAATTTTACTTTCATTACTTACAATGACTGTTCACCTTCATTTAGTAGTATTAAAATGTATCCATAGTTTGAGATTCACAGCATTTTTAGGTTTTAGTAATGTCAATTATCATCGTCATTACTATTACTACCTTAGATGAAGAATTGGTTTCGCTGTGTTTGGTAGGTATCGCCGACGTAGTCAAATGCGGCAACAAATACTACACTCGGCGTATCCAAGCCAGTCACACTGCAAGCTGTCTGTGAGGCGTATGTTCCAAATGTTTTATTAAAATTTGAACATAATACGTAGTAAAATGTCAGTTTGCGTGGTGAAACTGTGTAAAAATAATACTTCAAGAAACAAATTTCGTGTAATCATCAAAAACAATATACAAAAAAGTAGCTTTCTATGTCCCTATGTCCTGATGTCCCTATGTATGCTTAGATCTTTATAACTACGCAACGGATTTTGATGCGGTTTATTTTAATAGATAGAGTGATTCAGTGGGAAGGTCTTAGCATATTTTATCCCCATATTCTTACGGGAACGAGAACTACGCGGGTGAAACCGCAGGGCGCCGCTTGTCTATATATATAAAAATGAAACCCGTTTGCCGTTATCACGTCATAACTTGCGAACGGCTAGACCGATTTGGCTTTTTCTTTTGTAGTTTTCTAAGATTCTGTAGAATGTTCTTACGCAAAAAAAATAAGAAAATATCTCAGTTAGATTATAAAAAAATACATTTAATTTTGCATATTTTAAAAAACGCGCGTAACGTATGTCAATCATTTGATTCGGGCTGTTGTATATACTTCGACAAAAAATCTCCGAGACGCATTATCAGTATTTCATTAAATTTCCAGGTATTTTATGGCCAAAGTGTCTTATTCCCTACCAATTGCTCAAAGGTAGTGATTTCCAGTTTCCAATATTTCTACGCTGTTGCAAGCGCCATGATCACGGATGAACTGAACTGTTCATCCGTGATCATAATAGTTACTCGCTGGCAGTGTGAACATGCGAGTAACTATTAATAATATTATGTATCTCATCAGGTATCGCGGTACTAACCAATCTTTCATCTATGGTTACTAAATAGTACTTATAAAACAAAGTCGCTGTCGCTGTCTGTCCGTCCCTATGTATGCTTAAATCTTTAAAACTACGCAACGGATTTTGAAGCGGTTTTTTTAATAGAGTGATACCAGAGGAAAGTTTATATGTATAATACATGCATGATATTGTAGAGAAACACCGATAAATCTAGGGGTTTCTAATGTGATGTCGTAAAAAACACATTTTTTGCGCTTACATTGCAAAAGTATTTAATCTAAAAGACATTTGCCTTTTACATGATTTGATTTCAATAAGTATCTTAGAAGATATCTTAGTTTTAAAATAACATTACAGCAAAATTATGATCAAGGCCACAGATTACTAAATAGTTACTACGACAAGGCGACCCGGCTAGTGCACGGCGGCACAGAATAACTATTTTTTCACCTTCTACATAAATGAAGTCGCGTGTTAAAATAATTATTACACGCGAACGAAGTTGAGGGCTAAAGCTAGTATGTTATATATTCTATATTTCAAAGATTAATTAAATATCAAGTAGTCAGTAGGGAGTAGTCTATGTATTATTGATAAAAAATGACATACAAAATAACCTTTTTCATGGTTTGTTTACATTTTGTCTCACCGCCAAATGAATAGATTATAGTTAGAACCCCCAAAAGTAAAATTTTGACAAAGTTTAACAAAAAGTAGCAATAGGTATCATATATTGTTTCTTTTTACAGGAAAAGGCTTTGAGGCTAGTTCGTCAACTTCAAGAAGCTAATAGATACAGAATGGCTGCATTTGCATGTGACCCTTCACAGGAAGTTATTATGTCAGAAAATGATCTCATTGAACAAAGGAATGCTCAAATAGAAAACAGGAGAAACATTCTAAATCTAGCAGATGAAACCCCGCCAAAGCAACCAGAAGCTAAGAAAACCAAAAGAAACACTCTAGCAATGCATGTGCTTGATATTTCCACAATTTTAAATGGAAATTCTATGAATTATGTCTCTTGGCTTTGCCCTCGATTGGGCGAAATAAATGGTGCTCCGGAAGAGCTTATTATGTACTCTCTGGTAAAAGGAAACGGAGAATTAATAATGTTTGGAGGAGTCAGTAACGATATAAGCTGCATAAACTATTCTGAATTTAATAATATGTACTCAAATTCACTATATACAATTACATCCCCTAGGGATATTATTTAATATTGCAGATGTAATAAAAAAATGGCCATGACATGATAAAATATCATATATTTAATAAAGCTTTGTTTATAAATAAATTATTTTTAAATGATTGAAAATCTTGGATTTTTTCACTACAGCATTGTAAATCTTAGTTGCGTTGTAATTGAGGTTTAGTTACCAAAAACTTATACAAAGCCTAATCTTTTTAAACAATATAAGTGTTGTACTTTATCTATGTGTATTTGATGTTAAGAATACAAAGTATTTTGTTAAGTACAATAAATATCAAACATTTGTAGAACATGTTTACCTAGGATAATAAAATTTCCGTATTATGTAACTATGAATGTATTTTCTCTGAATATATACCTATGGATGTGAAGTACGGCTATGTTTTAATATTAATGTGTGTTAGCTACCTAACTCGCTGAGAATATATTACCTATTCAAGTCACCTTGGAATATAAAACATAATGTTAGACAACTGTTTCTTAATATAATATTCAGTGTTCTGTGATTTCTGTTGTAAATGTAAAAAAAAACTATTATTTTAAGTTAATTAAAAAGTTGATTTATTATTGCAAAGTGTAGTATTATTGATTATGATCATTCTTCATTTTCCGTAACAAGTCCTCCGAATACGGCAGCTGGAACCTTTTTCTTCTGAACTGGTTCTTCTTCCTCCTCTTCACTCTTCTCGGAGTCTTCATCAATGTCGATTTCATCAGGGTTCACTACCTTATCGGCACTTTCCTTCAGACCCTGAGTTTCTCCTCTTACAAACATAATATTACCCTTGCTTTGTACAGCCATTTCGGCGGCCTTTGCCTCCAACATTCTCATTCCATCCTTGATGCCTGGAGCCAAATCAGATACTGTGCCAGCCGCCTGTGCAGCAGAGCTTAACATTTGTGCTGACATCATATTGACCTGAGTGTTGTAAGTTGCTTGTACACTTCTCTTTATTCTTAACATCTCCCTCATAGTATCTTCATTGCCATGTCGCACTTCAAACTCCTTCCACGCATTCCAGAACTCTGCAGTTATTCTCGGATCACACATTTGACTACAATGCGCGTATATGGCTCGCGCTCTATCTATTTCACCTAATCGTGTTTCCATTTCAGAGAATCGTAAACACATTTCTCTTGCCTTTTCTTCCGGTAAAGTTTCTATCGCCTTCTCATAAATCTGTCGTGTTTTAGGCACGCCATATATTTCGGCAGCCTTTTTAATATAAACATTGAACATTTCAAACATTTGATCTGGTAACACGGCAGTTGTAGCCCGCTCATAAACAGCCATAGCATGTCTAGCTAATCCATGTTCCTCTTCTAGTTTTGCATACAATAAAAATATAGATTTGGCAAACTCAGGTGGACAGTTTTCAAGACATTGTTCAAACATATCTCTTGCTCTTTCCAATTTGCTACCTTCATACCTTTTTAAAAACTTTGTCAAATATGTGTTCCATATGTCATAAACATTGGGCCATTTAAATAAAGCAATTCCTTTTTCATAAGCTCTGAAAGCTTCTTCAAAATAGTTGTGTTCTTCCAAGAATAACCCATAGTTCATAATGATTTGAGGTGTTGCAATTTTCAAATCAATAATGTGATCATAAACTGCTTTGCATGATTTGAAAGTACCAAAACTTTCCTCTAGATCAGCATACATTGACCACACTTTCAATGATTTATAAAGACGCGCTTGGACAGTTTCATTATCATCATGATAAGCTATCTTTCTTTTAGGTAATACTGTTGCTTTCTGCATTAATTTTAAAGCTTCTTCATAATTTTCATGTCTTATTTCCATTTCAGCCCATTCGCACCACACTGAAGCCAGATCGTCTACTTTTACATAACTTACTTGAGTAGCCTTTTCAAATACTAATCTGGCATCATCAATTTGTTCATTCTTTTCATAAAATTTTGCAAACCCTACCCATAGAGTATAAAGTTTGCCAACAGCCAGTTTAGGATCAACAGTTTGTACTGCTTCTGTATAGGTGTCAATAATTTCATGAGGTTTATCTTCATACAATTTGACTCTCTTGTGCCATTCAGCAACATTGTGTGGATTCTGCCTTAAAAGAACTGAATTCAGCAATAACAATCTTCTTTCCATTAGGTATTCAAATCTTGCTAATCTCAGTTCTAAATCTATATCATCATCTCCAGATGGGTTAGGGTTTTTAGCTACTTCTTCCATCTTTTTACTAAGACTCAGCTCTTCAAATTGTGCATAGGCATCAAAAACTTGAGTGAAGTCTCTAACAGTAGTTACTGTTTGTATAGCTTCTTCATAAATGTCTCTAGCTCGCTCAAACAATCCACTTCTGACATAGTAATCAGCTAAAGAGTTCCACAGGTGTCCTAGTTGATCAGTGTACCTCCTGAGACCACCTCTAATAATAGCATCAACATTCAATGAATGAATTTGATCAGGATTCTTTGATATAAGTTCACACAACTCATTCCAAAGTTGATGATTTGATTTGCCATGTTTGGATTGAAAGTTTTCATTGTTGACTAGTTGTGCTAGTTTAACAGCCGCTTCGTCCAATTTATAAATAGTTATTAAATAGTCAATGTATTCCTCCGTATCTTCAGGAGATAGTTTCAGATATCTTCTGAACACCCTTACTGCTGTCTCTGGTACATTATGTTTTTTTAAGAAGTTTAGGTAAAGGGGCCATATCCTGTGATGTTGGGTTATAGGGAGTGCTCTCAGAGCAGAGTCAAAAGCTTTCCTGGTAGTAGTTATTTTGCATTGCTCCGTTAAGAATGTGCAGTAGTCCATCCATATTCTAGGCATCTTGTGCATGAATACTAATGATCTTTCAAAACAATTATTAACATCTTCGTAACATGGGTCTGTAATGCAGCGACCACGAATCTGACTTCTCCTTAGCTTCAAGTAATTATACCATAACTTAAAAGATCCAGGTAATTCTTTCAGCGCTCTTTCATATACTAAATTTATCTCATTTTTAGGAGCTCCCTTCTTGTGCTCTATGTATCTGAGCCAATGTTTTACGGAGAACGGGTTTCTAAGAATTTCTTCTTCATAAGGAAGATCTTCTTCACTCTGAAATTAGAAAGTTGATAGGTTAGAATTCATTCGTTATTGAAAAATTCATTTGTTTGATTTTAGTTACACATGAAATTCACGTGAAACTAGCTGTTTTAACCACTTAATTTCAGAGTACTTTAAGGATTATCTTCTGTTTTAAATCGCTCTACAGGATAGAGCGTTTAGAGGAGTTAAAGCTAACATAACAAAAACTACTTAAGTGTTTAAATGTGTGAGTGTTAAGTGTATTGGTGATAGTAAAATTTAATTTATATTTAAAAATATAGTTGATTCATAAATTACTTGAGATATAATTGTAAACAAACTGAAAAAATCTATGCTAAAACTAAAAATGCTAGTACGTAAACACTTACAAAAAATATGTCTATTTCTTTTCCATCCAAGAGCGGCATTTTGGTTAAAATTTACTGTAGGAATAATTTTCAATCAATCTACTTTTGTGTTGTGTAGTAACCACTACTCATATGTCTGAAATTATTAAAAATATTACAATTTTCAGTACAACAATATCATCCACAATCCACACACGAAATATACACTTTTTTTTTTCAAATGTTGGTCTCGTTCTCTTGTTCATTCACAGAGTCATAAAAAACACAGATAAAGATTATGCAGTCGTTCACCCTTGTTTTGTTTGTTGACGTTCACAATCATAGAGGTTCACAACTATAAGAAGGGAATCACGGCATCAAGATTTGTAATGTGTTTTAAATAGGTTTATATTCACGACGATAAAAATATATAATCACGACGAAGCAGCCCTAAAAGAATAGGCTACCCAATCGCACCATTTTTTATCAAAATCAGCATCAAGGTTCCTTTCAGCAATAATCGGATTAGACTTTTGGAAAAATCACTACATCATCTGTGGTACTATAACTTCATGCCGACCATTTTGATTCTTCTACCTTCTTGACCTAAACAGAAAACATGATTGTTTGTTGTACTTCACTCACTATCACTGGCAGGCAAGCTGTGACGCAAAAAGAAAACAAGTCAATTTGTGACCTATGGTTAAAAGCTTGATTTTAATTGGTAGATATATTTATTGATATAAGTGAACCAATAAAATGCAGGGATACCCAGGTAAAAATAGAATTTGATATTTTTCAGTGAATTTTCGTAACTAAAAACCAACCAAAACATTAAAATATTTAAAATGGCGGCGGTATGGTCGCCGGTGTAATTATTATAATCGAAATTGTAAACGAGACCAATGTATTACATTTATAATGTCAAAACAAGGAAAAAGAAAAATTGCTGTTGAGTTATCTAAAACAAAAGATCTTGCCAATAGACCTAGTGTTTTTGAACGACTCGGTACTAAAAAGTCTAGTGCTAAAAAAACAACTGAACATTGTCGCCAATGGGCACAACACGGCAGTTGTGCTTACGGTAAAAACTGTAAATTTGCATCTACTCATACTTTAATAAGCCCGTCTAAGCAGCGTGCTGCTAATAAAGACAGTGAGCAAAAGCGTAGCGTGAAAGATGATCCTAAAAACAGACTTCATTCGACAGTGGTTGTAAGATCGGGGCACAGTCCTGATGGTGAAATCGACAATTGGGACCAAAATGACCTAGAATACGCAGACACGGATGTACTCGAAAAACGAAGGCAGCAACTCCAGCGTGAATTAGAGTTACAGATGAAAATGGACTCTGGTAAAGACATGCGCAAGGATAAAAAGAAAGCTGTCTCGAGTACTTCCTCCTCACGGAGCTCCAGCTCATCCAGTGTCTCGTCTTCCTCCTCCGATGGCAGCTCATCGTCATCATCGTCCGACAGGTGAGATCTTCAATATATTATAATAGTCTTAAATATACTGTACTTGTGAAGCAAATAACATAATCATTCACTACATCATCTCATTATAGTACCTGACCCCTAACTAAGCTCGAAACTTGTATCTAGCTAGGGTATCAGAAACTATGCACACACTCATTCACACACAAATATGTATGCTACTTTTCATCACAAAATTTTGAATAATTAATCATCCAACCACACTGATAACCTACTTAGTGTGTTTATAATATCAAATTGTTTACTTAATTTTAACTGTATTAAATTATTGTGTTGTATTACTAAATCCTTTTTAGTTCACTTATATTTTTTATTCTTTTATGTTTGTTTACTTAGTTTTCCATCCATCTATCCCACCCGAGTAACAATAACACAAATATTGGTTATAGTATATTTTCTGAGCAGTTCTTTCTATGAATTATAACCTAATAGGAATAGTAATATTTGTCTGAATCGTACTTACATGGGTTTATCTTTTAGTTAGATACCTAGGAGAAATTTCGACATGAAGTATGAAGTTCTAATAAAATAACCTATTCTATTGTCATTTTATTATATCTAGTATTAGCTGTGCCTCTAGATAACACTTACATTAATTATGCTGCTCCACTCCCATTGGTTGGCTTTCATCAAAATAGTTTATCCAAAGTTTCCAAAGATTAGCATGTGCAGTCAAACTTGAATATAGGTAGTACTACCTAATTAAAACTGTGTTTATTAAGGTTCATTTAAGTTGTCCTTATTTTATGTTCAAACTTTCCTACCTAGAATTTTGTTTACAATTCCTATTTAATTTTATTTATCCCTATTTTTATTTTACTTTCTTAAAAGGGACACTCGAAGGAAATTAAAAAAAGGCAAATTAAAACGTAATTCTAGTTCCTCTTCCGATGGAGAAGTGCCCAACAAAAAGAAGTTTACAAAAGGTGATGCTCTAAAAAAAGATAAAATTGAAGCGAAGAAACACATACTTAAAAAAGATGACAAGACATTAAAAAAGCAGGATTCTAAAAAGAAAATCATCAGCAAACCTTCTTTAGGGAAGAAATCATTGTCACCTGCAAAGAAATCTGGGGGCACACCACCAATTACATCTAAAACTCTTGCTAAGAAACATGGAAAATCACCTCCAAAAAGAGAAAGAAATAGAAGTGTGTCACCACAACCCTCTAAAGACAGAGATAAAGAGCGCAAAGATAAAGAACGAGAAAAGGAGCGTGACAAAGACCGCGACAAAGACAGGGACAGAACAAAAGTGCGCAGCAGATCGCCCAGAAAGGGCAGATCTAGATCACCTCGGGTTCATAAAGATTCTAGAAAAAAAGAAAGCTCAGAAAGAAGTCGGCCAGTTTCTCCAAAGAAACAAACTCGGCGAGATGGTAGCGCCGATAGACACAGAAAACGTTCCGCAAGTCGTGACCGCGACAGGGGTCGTGATCATAAAGATAGATCTCTTGAAAGGAGGAAAGATAAACATGATGATAAAGATAGACATGACAGGAAAGACAGAGGACGAGATAGGAAGGACAAGAGAGATGATAAACGAAGAGGACGAGATAGAGGTTTAGGTGGTAGTAGAGGTTCTGATAAAGGATTAGAAAAGCCAAATAAACCTATGGAAAGGCTTCTACCTAGACCAGAAGAACGTCTTGCAGCTCTAGCGGCTATATCAAATCGTGCACTCGAAACAGATAAGAATTCTACTACATCAAAAGATAGGCAAGATACGCTCTCCGAGCGTGGCGGACGCAAACAGGATAGGGGTGAAAGAGATCGCTCGTTAAAACGAGACAGAATGGACAGTTTAGACAGGGATCAAGGAGATTACGAAATGGATCGCCAATACGATAACGACCGCGGAATCGATCATTACGATCGAGGCGACGATCGTTACGAAAATAATAGAGATGATGACAGGTCGCCGGGTTATGGAATTCAAGGAAGAGATCGACATTATGATGCGGGGTATGATATGGCTGGACCACCAAGAGGTTATCCCGAAGACGAAGAAAGATTGTATGGCGATCATTTAGGAGATCACAGAGACATGGGTGAGTATTTATAAATGAATGGTTATCTTTTTAAAGTCAGCTTTATTTGATAAAATATCACGTTCGTTGCAGCTTATGACGATCGGCGTCCGCGACGTGATCGTTCTTGGGAAGGTCGATCAACGTCGATAGATCGCGATCGAGGATACATGCATCCACATAAAGACTGGGATAATGACGACTATCGTGGAGGTGATTGGGGCAGGGAGCGTCACTGGCCCATTCACGATCCTCAGGTAAAAACTATATTTTTTTGTATTTGAGAAGTCCCTTTACTACCTAAAAATATTTTTGCTCCAGGTGAGTTTATACTACCAATCCTTGTACATGAACGAGCCTATTGACTACCGAAACTATAAAACTCCTTGTGCCATCCTATCCCATTTATTCCTTGGGTGTCCTTATCCTCACTTTGGTATGTGGTTTTTATTAGTAAGTTAAATAAATTTGACCAAAGCAAAGTCCCCAAAATAATAAGTTATTACGAATTTCAGATGAACGAGTGGGGTGATAAAGATCCGGAAATGGATGGTTGGCGTCACAGAGGGCATCCAGGACCTCATAGGGGCCGAATGCATGGTTTGAATTTTGTAAACATAGTAGAAAGAAATATTTTTTCAATGGAGAAATACTTTAAATGCTGTTTCTATACTAGATGATTACAATCGTGGCGGAAGAATGGAAATGAATAAACGTCGTCCTCCAAGGAATGAGCCTCCGCCTGCAGCAGAGAAGCAGACTCCTTCACCAGCTCAGCCGGCCGCAGCGCCCCCTCGCCAGGAACCCGATGCTGATGACAAACCTATACCTGATGATCTTAGTGAGATTAGTGATGACCCTGATGATATACTTGAGAGGGAAGATGTAAGTTTTACACACAAGATTCATTTGCTTCCCATTCAACTTGTAGGCAAAATGTATGAGGTCAATAATTGTTGCTTGAAACATTTAATTGATTTGGTGTTTGGCCTGGTTAATGGACTAGTCTGAGAAACTTGTGCTTTGATTACTTACTTGCTTTTGTGTTTGCAGATGGCTGACCACCATATGGATGACGATAGTCAAACAGGCGCTCAAGATGAAGCAAGTTCTAAGCCTGAACCAGCTGAGCGAGAATCAACACAGGTATTTTTGTGATTTATTTTAGGACTACTAGTTGTGTACGTAAATCCTGATCTCACGGGATCGGGATTTCGAGAAAAGGATATCCTATGTTTTTCCTGGTTATAAAAAACTTTTGTTCCATTTTCAATGTCGGTAACTTTGGTGTATATCCTTCTAATTTTACAAACTTAGAACATTTTTCTGCTATAAATTTTAGGATACAAGTGGTGCAGCCGAGGAAAAGGAATCTCAGGACATAAAAGACGATGACGATACTAATTTAGACTTCGAAGAAATATCTGATGGGGAACTGGAAGAAGAGAGAACTAGAGGTAACAAAGTTCTTTGTTTTAAAAATAAGCTAGAATAGTATTAGATTACAAAGTTAATATGTTTTTTTTCCTCTTAAAGCTGGTTTGGGTGATGCCCTTGGTGTCGATTGGGCTAGTCTAGTAGCAGATGTTAGAAGACGCGAACAAACAACGCCTTCTGGCGGTGCAAGAGATAGGTGGAAACCAGAAAAAGTTCTATGCAGAGTTGGTTTATCAATAGAAATGGCGGGCAAAGACTTAGTTCAAGACATTTTAATACAGAATGCTAAAACAGAAAAGGCGACTGAGACTCAGACTGAGACTGAACAAAAACCAGAGATGAATGGTGTTCAAGAAAATGGTGACCATGAGCAGGAAGAAAATGAATTGCCGGATGTTAATAGTTTACACCCTGTAGCAGCTATGCAAGTATGTTGAACTTTTGGGTTTTATAATATTATTTTATAAGCTTGCAGTTGTGTTACACAAAAAAGTGAAGGAGGCTACTTTGGACAGAAGTGGTAGAGGGAGTTACACCTGCGATACTGACAAGAGTACCATTCTTAAATTTTATAAATGATAATTTTTATATGATTTTTTTTGTTCTAGGTGGCGATACAAAAAAGGAAACGTCAGAGAGCATTATTATTTGGATCAGGCTGTGAAATTACTCGAGGGTTGAGCGCACGTCGTGACTTGGCATTACGACGATTTTTGTGCAATTTGCCAGCCACAGAGAGGTCTGGACAGTCCCGCGTGACCCCACAACCTTCGCTATTTGAAGCAGCAAAGTCATTACTGATGCAGGCGCCAGTGTCTGGATGACATAGACATAAAATGAGGACATTTGTTAACCCTCAACCTCGAACAAATTTCAAATAGTGCAATACCTCCGTTGTGATTGTTCATAAGTTCAATATGAGTGAACGTAAAGTTTGATAACTATGAAATACACTATTGTACAATATCAAAACTAAGACGGTGAAGTGGTTTTAACGGTATTGTGTTGTGAGTATTAAATATTACAATTTTAATGGATTTTATAATGACATGAAATAGAAGTGGACACAAATGATCTATTACACGAATATTATATTGAAGAGATGCTTGTTTTGTTTAGAAATGGGTGATAATAATAATAAAAAATGAGTTAACTAAATATGTTTAGATTATTTTGTTTCTCTACACATTAATTATTATTGCTATATTGTTCTTTACAAATGTATTTAAGTAAATGATTTATGGTCAATAAAATGTAATACATTTATTTATATTATTTAGCTTGAGTTACTTAGAAATTATAATTATTATTACGTATTTAGTTTATTGTAATATGTGTAACTTATATTGTAAAATAGTTATATTTATTATGTGTATAAATCATATGTGTATATGTTTTATTTATATCATTATTCATATACATTTTACAATTCTAGCAAGAATGACATATTTGAATTTACTGGATATTCAGTCTTGGGTTGATTCCTGAAAATAAATTATAGTTTATTAATACATATAACTATTTCTTCTTACACAAAAAAATAGGCAAGTTTTTAGGCCTTTGCATGCAAAACAGTGTTTTAAAACCATAAAGTTTTGCTTCTATGTATTTAATTAGATCAATAGTTTAGGCATGATAAACATTACAAATTATATTGATAATTATGTAAAAGAAAATTAGTAATTATAAATCATAACTTACTTTTGAAACAGCACAGCTCCAGCAATGCCTTTGATTATAAGATTATTTCCATCTACACTTAATATTGACCCTTCTCTTAATCCCAGCACGGGTGCAGCGTAATCCATCTCCATATACTCTCCTATTCTCTGATCCCTCGTCTCTCCTTTATGAGTCTCGCTTTCAACTCTATCAATATAATGTGGGTTTATATTGAAAGGAACAATTCCAATAGCTTCAAACGTTGGTGGGAATGCAATAGGCATGTCATTGGTGGTATTAATACTCTTTGTAGCCACATTGGTGCCTGCACTACTGCCGATATAAGACAAACTACCTTCAAAAACTCTTTTCTTGATCAAACTGACTAGGTTGTTCTCGTAAAGCCGTTTCAGTAGTAGGAAAGTGTTTCCTCCACCGACGAATACAGCTTTACCAGATTCTATAGCTTGTTCCGGGTTTTCATAAGTGTGAATTCCTTTGACTGTGTAGCCCCATACATCTATGACATTTTTTATTTTGGATGTGTAACCATCATAGTCGTTTTGAGCGTAGGGTACAAATATTAGTTCCTTTATTTGTTTTCTAAAAATAGATGAAAACAAGTTAGTAAGTAGTACTTAATTGGTAATCCGAACTAATCCTAACTAATATTATAAATGCGAAAGTAACTCTGTCTATCCACCTTTTCACAGCTAAACTACTAAACCGATTGGCTTGAAATTTTGTACAGGGGTAGCTTATGATCCGGGAAAGAACATAGGCTATGTTTTATCCCGAAATTCCCACGGGATCGGGAACTACGCGGGTGAAACCGCGGGGCACAGCTAGTGCAATAATAAAACAAAAAAAAAGGTTAAAATAGAATGCTTACTTGTCTAGAAACGAACATATTTCTTCCTTAGCAAACTCCAGCATAGAATATCCATGGCAATTCGAAGAAGAGAGCAATAGAGCCTGACGATTACTATTCATTTTAATAACACTGAGAGTTCTACTAACTTTTGTTTTGATAGCACTTGAGCTGAACACGTTTGCTTGGTAACAATAGCGGCTACAATTTATCAGATTATGAGTGTAACGTAACACCTTATCAACTTTATACTGTGCACTGACAAAGAACATAATAAAATGGTTTTGTTTGTTACACCAACCAATAATTAATGCATTGTTTTTAATTGTATTGGTTACCCTGCAAAATATAAATATGATGTAAAATGTTAGAATGTGGACGAACAAAGATACGTTTTCATTTGGTTGGATAATCGTTACTGACATTTTGAACTATGTCAAAATCATCTGTTCACATTTGACACTTCTTTTACTTGTCATATCCCCTTTTTCAAGGCAAAGGTCTCTACAGTGGCACTACAAAAATAAAAAAGTGCCTGCTAATTAGGGATTTCCGCATGGAATGTTAGGCTATATTAGATTGGTCATAAAAATGTAGGTAGCATTCAAACCCTTATATTCTTAGGTAATTCTACGTGATAGGTAGTAACTCAAAACCCCTCGATGTTCTGGCTCTGCTCTTACATCCGAAACTGGGGAACCTTAAGGTATATTAATATCGCGGGAAGAATCACGTGGCCCAGCTATTGTAATCGAGGACCTTTTGTAATCGTGTGATTGGACCTCCACCCGTGACTGTTTGTCTACTCAGTTTGCTTCTTCATGATCTTTGTTAAACGCCTTATTTTAATGCTATATAGGTAGGTAAGTACACTTACGAGTTCTCCGCAAAAAATCCTATCCCGGGAAATGATAAACAGGGAGAAGGGGGGATTAAGTAAGTGTCCTGTGATATTCTTATTAAATCTACTTATATCTGTATCAAATTTCATCTAATCATCAGCTTAGTAGTATTGGTGTACCTACTAGAAGTGTTACAAACGTTCGTACCTACCCACATACCTGTATCCATACACACTCGCATTTTTAAGATTTGTAGTGGGTAGGTTAAGTCATTTATAGCGGGAAGAAAGGATAGGACCACTACAAGATCATTAGCTTAGAATAATAGAATTCTAAGTTGGCATATTTATTTAATCATTCAAACATACGAATTCAATCATATCATAAATTAATATTAACTTAAACATTAATTAAATAAGAAGGTTATTACTAAAACTAATGCATTATGAGTCTAGTATAAAGAATCTTTCTTGTTGAGGTTTATCACAGCCGGGCCCAAGGTAGCGCCGCCGCAGTTCGAGGTCCGGCGGCGCGGATATGTCACCTTGTAGAATGTTGTACGCTTGCTCTATTGAACTCTCTATCTCTGACTTGAGTTCCTGAAAATAGAAATAAACAAATAAGTACATTAATCACACGAATCTATTATCATAGACATATTGATCCCTAACTACTTGACTGTGACCCTGACATGTATCATAACGATGTGTCTACATCACCTCACACAGGAATCAAACCCGCCACTAATAAATATGACTGTTTGGTACAGATATTCCGTAGTACCATGAATAATGAAGGATACTTTTAAACTCAAAATTCCTACCCTACGGTCGCGGTGTTGGGTATTTACACGTGTGGGGCACAGCCACATCTAGGCGATGTGATGATAAAAACGCTGCGGCCGTTTAGTAACATGCGCACCTACCATGTTGCAGAGGGGAAATCCACAATCAGAGTGGTAGATAGGATTACGATAAGTAGGTACTTACGCCCAGTATTCATATTCTATCCTAATCAAGTTGTTCATTAAGTGATGAAAAAGTATAGGATTGAAATCAATCATCAATCTCAATATAGTATGGATTAGGATATTGGGCGTTATTGTAGAAAAAAAAGTAGTTACTAACGTCATACAGGTCTGGCGAGCGCCTGGCGCGCTCTGCCAGCGCGGCGTGCAGGTGATAGAGCAGCAGGCCTCGCAGGTGCGCGTCGCCCGCGCCCAGCGCCGCCAGCGTGCGCAGCGTGCCGCGGCACAGGCTCTCCTTCAGCGATAGCCGGCACTCCGACAGCTCTGGAAGTTGCGAAAAACAAAGATATAACATATAATCATTCACGACATCATCTCACTATAGTAACTGACCCCTAAGTTCGTGACCTGATTTGTATCTAGGGTATCAGAAACTACGTACACACTCATTCATACACACACCCAAACCGAGATAAACATTAATCTAGATAGGTACATAAGTAAATGAAACATAGATACATACATGTTTGTTACCGCCATTAATTAACGGTGACTACTTACTTATTTATTTTTCTGAACTTTTAAATGGACCTACTGAATTTGTTTCAATAAATTGAAGTTAGATGTTTGTTAGAAAGTTACGGATTTTCATGGCTTATCTCTTATCTTGTGGGGGTTGGAAATCGTTGGAAATTCATAGGAACAGGAACATCAATATTTAATTTCCGCGGTATAAGTACCTACGTACTCAATTTTATTTGTCTAGTTACATACTCGACTAATGTGTTTACTGTTTAGGTTTATGGTTATTTTTGAACTGATTCATTCATTACCACTGAAAAAATAGTAAGTAAGTACTTATACATTAATTTCCCACCTACGTATGTACATATAATTGAATTATGCATGCATGCATTAAAGCAGCAATAACGCAATCCACGTGGTTGTAATAAGTACCTACTTAGGTAGGTACTTACAAATTAAGACGTTTAAATTAAGCAATTAAAATGATTACAAATTGATTTTTTATTCATCATTATTCGACTGAGATCATATCGAAATAGTTGGCAGTATCGTAAACAAAGACCTTCACTCGTTGTAAAACGGCAACAAGCCAACTCGAACACTCGGTTATTGCACATAACTGGATCACACTATTCATTATCCCTTATCAATAAGGAGAATTCAATTCACTGTGTAATTTAAGGCACTGTCACGTCACATCACGCAATAAACCAATGCCAAGAAGTGAGTTATGGTTCCGCGGTGATTTGGCTACGGCTGTTATTACCGGATAATTGGATTAGACGAACTTATGAATGGGATACTAACGGTTGTGGCAGACAGATCCACCTGGTGACGACGTGCGGACGCGGGTTCTTCGCGGCGGCGCCCATATCAATCGGCGGTCAATACTACAATACAACTGCCCCTCGCGAAACAATCGTCCCCGATTTTATTCACTTGTTGCGTAGTAGTCGTCACTATTCTGAACTTACGATGCAACACTAACTGCATAAATAATTTAAACAAGCCTTTAGAATTATTGTGCGCACTTGTTCATGACGCAGTTGTGACTGGACGATCTTGGTATGACAAAGGAATAAGTTTTATTTTCCGCGGGTAGGATATTATTATGAGCATCTCATAAAATGTGTCTCTGCATTCATACTTCTTTGTCCAACAATTCTTTATTTACTTGAGTAGGTACTCTTCATATTTCTCAGAATTACTCATCTCCTTGTGCTTTTAGGTTTGTATTAATACTTATTACTAGCTGTGCCCCGCGGTTTTGTTGAGACTGTCAATAAGCGGTCGCCTTCCTCAAAAATATATTTTCAATCCAGATTGGTATTGAGATTAGCGCGTTCAAAAAGACAAACAAACTGCCTGTTTATATTAGTACAAATACATACTGTAATATAAAAAGATACGCGTTAGTATACTTATTACAAAAGATTAAAATAAGATAGAGTTTTAATTAAATAGGTAGGTACTTACTATTTGCTTACTTTTTTATTTGATTCTTGTATGGAACAGCATGTATTTCAAATGTACATAGTTTGTACTATGTTCTAATTGTTCATGAGCCGTAAACGTAACCAAACGTAACATTGCATGCGTCACCTCAAATGCGTTAGATATTCACTATTGTGTATCATTTACCTAATTGAAGAGAGGTTAAACTAATTAGCACTTATATAGGAACTTCCTAACTAATATTATAAATGCGAAAGTAACTCTGTCTGTCTGTCTGTCTGTCTGTCTGTTACCTTTTCACGGCTAAACTACTGGACCGATTGACTTGAAATTTGGTACAGGGGTAGCTTATGGTCCGGGAAAGAACATAGGATACTTTTTATCCCGAAATTCCCACGGGAACGGGTACTACGCGGGTGAAACCGCGGGGCGCTGCTAGTTGAAATATAAAACAAACATTTAGTTAGGGGTTAAGCGAGGTAAGGAGTTCGTTGCTTATAAGTACTTGAGATGATTGAGTAGAGCTTACATTGATTACATTGATTACCTACCTATAAGTACTATATTTTGGAAGAATGTGGCCGATACTCAAATAAACAAATAGGGATACAGTTCTATAAAGACGTCTAAATATTAAAGACTAGCTGTGCCCCGCAGTTTCACCCGCGTAGTACCCGTTCCCGTGTTCCCGGCAATTATTCGATTTTTACTCACCTTTTAAACTTTCCCTAGATCTCCACGAACATTTCAAGACCAAGATAAGATAAATCCGTTCAGCCGTTCTCGAGTTTTAGCGAGACTAACGAACAGCAATTGATTTTTATATAATATAGATTATTACTAGACTAGATAAGGTTAAAAATCTAGATAGCACTTAGAAAAATTACGACTACTAGTCTGTGTTAAACTAGACAAGACACTTACCTATGCTATGAGTAATCTGTATGAACATACCGTCTACATTATGTCTGTTGTATGAACTAATACATAATATTATATTTCGAGGGCATTCTGAGGTTTATACCGTGTCAAGGTTTCTAAATAAATGTAGTACTTGTAAATATTTTAAGGAAAGTAAATTGCTGTTTCGTATGTTCTGTGTTTACTTTTTACATTACAATGTAAGTAAAGAGTGACCTCACTCTTTGTTTACAATTTAATGTAAAAAGTTCTAAATCTTTTGTTATACTTTTTTCTTTAGTAAGAAAGTTTTGGAACGTTTCTATTCACGCAATACTAGGCTGTCTGTTGTCACTGTTGAGGTCTTGCAGATGTTTAGAACCGATATTTGGCCTAGGAAATTATCCGGGAGTTTTGAAAATTTAGACGTGCTGTTAACCGAAATTTATTTTGTTAGGATAGTAATCGAGGACCTTTTGTAATCGTGTGATTGGACCTCCACCCGTGACTGTTTGTCTACTCAGTTTGCTTCTTCATGATCTTTGTTAAACGCCTTATTTTAATGCTATATAGGTAGGTAAGTACACTTACGAGTTCTCCGCAAAAAATCCTATCCCGGGAAATGATAAACAGGGAGAAGGGGGGATTAAGTAAGTGTCCTGTGATATTCTTATTAAATCTACTTATATCTGTATCAAATTTCATCTAATCATCAGCTTAGTAGTATTGGTGTACCTACTAGAAGTGTTACAAACGTTCGTACCTACCCACATACCTGTATCCATACACACTCGCATTTTTAAGATTTGTAGTGGGTAGGTTAAGTCATTTATAGCGGGAAGAAAGGATAGGACCACTACAAGATCATTAGCTTAGAATAATAGAATTCTAAGTTGGCATATTTATTTAATCATTCAAACATACGAATTCAATCATATCATAAATTAATATTAACTTAAACATTAATTAAATAAGAAGGTTATTACTAAAACTAATGCATTATGAGTCTAGTATAAAGAATCTTTCTTGTTGAGGTTTATCACAGCCGGGCCCAAGGTAGCGCCGCCGCAGTTCGAGGTCCGGCGGCGCGGATATGTCACCTTGTAGAATGTTGTACGCTTGCTCTATTGAACTCTCTATCTCTGACTTGAGTTCCTGAAAATAGAAATAAACAAATAAGTACATTAATCACACGAATCTATTATCATAGACATATTGATCCCTAACTACTTGACTGTGACCCTGACATGTATCATAACGATGTGTCTACATCACCTCACACAGGAATCAAACCCGCCACTAATAAATATGACTGTTTGGTACAGATATTCCGTAGTACCATGAATAATGAAGGATACTTTTAAACTCAAAATTCCTACCCTACGGTCGCGGTGTTGGGTATTTACACGTGTGGGGCACAGCCACATCTAGGCGATGTGATGATAAAAACGCTGCGGCCGTTTAGTAACATGCGCACCTACCATGTTGCAGAGGGGAAATCCACAATCAGAGTGGTAGATAGGATTACGATAAGTAGGTACTTACGCCCAGTATTCATATTCTATCCTAATCAAGTTGTTCATTAAGTGATGAAAAAGTATAGGATTGAAATCAATCATCAATCTCAATATAGTATGGATTAGGATATTGGGCGTTATTGTAGAAAAAAAAGTAGTTACTAACGTCATACAGGTCTGGCGAGCGCCTGGCGCGCTCTGCCAGCGCGGCGTGCAGGTGATAGAGCAGCAGGCCTCGCAGGTGCGCGTCGCCCGCGCCCAGCGCCGCCAGCGTGCGCAGCGTGCCGCGGCACAGGCTCTCCTTCAGCGATAGCCGGCACTCCGACAGCTCTGGAAGTTGCGAAAAACAAAGATATAACATATAATCATTCACGACATCATCTCACTATAGTAACTGACCCCTAAGTTCGTGACCTGATTTGTATCTAGGGTATCAGAAACTACGTACACACTCATTCATACACACACCCAAACCGAGATAAACATTAATCTAGATAGGTACATAAGTAAATGAAACATAGATACATACATGTTTGTTACCGCCATTAATTAACGGTGACTACTTACTTATTTATTTTTCTGAACTTTTAAATGGACCTACTGAATTTGTTTCAATAAATTGAAGTTAGATGTTTGTTAGAAAGTTACGGATTTTCATGGCTTATCTCTTATCTTGTGGGGGTTGGAAATCGTTGGAAATTCATAGGAACAGGAACATCAATATTTAATTTCCGCGGTATAAGTACCTACGTACTCAATTTTATTTGTCTAGTTACATACTCGACTAATGTGTTTACTGTTTAGGTTTATGGTTATTTTTGAACTGATTCATTCATTACCACTGAAAAAATAGTAAGTAAGTACTTATACATTAATTTCCCACCTACGTATGTACATATAATTGAATTATGCATGCATGCATTAAAGCAGCAATAACGCAATCCACGTGGTTGTAATAAGTACCTACTTAGGTAGGTACTTACAAATTAAGACGTTTAAATTAAGCAATTAAAATGATTACAAATTGATTTTTTATTCATCATTATTCGACTGAGATCATATCGAAATAGTTGGCAGTATCGTAAACAAAGACCTTCACTCGTTGTAAAACGGCAACAAGCCAACTCGAACACTCGGTTATTGCACATAACTGGATCACACTATTCATTATCCCTTATCAATAAGGAGAATTCAATTCACTGTGTAATTTAAGGCACTGTCACGTCACATCACGCAATAAACCAATGCCAAGAAGTGAGTTATGGTTCCGCGGTGATTTGGCTACGGCTGTTATTACCGGATAATTGGATTAGACGAACTTATGAATGGGATACTAACGGTTGTGGCAGACAGATCCACCTGGTGACGACGTGCGGACGCGGGTTCTTCGCGGCGGCGCCCATATCAATCGGCGGTCAATACTACAATACAACTGCCCCTCGCGAAACAATCGTCCCCGATTTTATTCACTTGTTGCGTAGTAGTCGTCACTATTCTGAACTTACGATGCAACACTAACTGCATAAATAATTTAAACAAGCCTTTAGAATTATTGTGCGCACTTGTTCATGACGCAGTTGTGACTGGACGATCTTGGTATGACAAAGGAATAAGTTTTATTTTCCGCGGGTAGGATATTATTATGAGCATCTCATAAAATGTGTCTCTGCATTCATACTTCTTTGTCCAACAATTCTTTATTTACTTGAGTAGGTACTCTTCATATTTCTCAGAATTACTCATCTCCTTGTGCTTTTAGGTTTGTATTAATACTTATTACTAGCTGTGCCCCGCGGTTTTGTTGAGACTGTCAATAAGCGGTCGCCTTCCTCAAAAATATATTTTCAATCCAGATTGGTATTGAGATTAGCGCGTTCAAAAAGACAAACAAACTGCCTGTTTATATTAGTACAAATACATACTGTAATATAAAAAGATACGCGTTAGTATACTTATTACAAAAGATTAAAATAAGATAGAGTTTTAATTAAATAGGTAGGTACTTACTATTTGCTTACTTTTTTATTTGATTCTTGTATGGAACAGCATGTATTTCAAATGTACATAGTTTGTACTATGTTCTAATTGTTCATGAGCCGTAAACGTAACCAAACGTAACATTGCATGCGTCACCTCAAATGCGTTAGATATTCACTATTGTGTATCATTTACCTAATTGAAGAGAGGTTAAACTAATTAGCACTTATATAGGAACTTACTAGTTTGTTCATAAATCGAAACTAAAGTACCTAATAGAATGATGTTTGCCCATTAACTACCGAAACATTCTAATAACTATCCTAACAAAATAAATTTCGGTTAACAGCACGTCTAAATTTTCAAAACTCCCGGATAATTTCCTAGGCCAAATATCGGTTCTAAACATCTGCAAGACCTCAACAGTGACAACAGACAGCCTAGTATTGCGTGAATAGAAACGTTCCAAAACTTTCTTACTAAAGAAAAAAGTATAACAAAAGATTTAGAACTTTTTACATTAAATTGTAAACAAAGAGTGAGGTCACTCTTTACTTACATTGTAATGTAAAAAGTAAACACAGAACATACGAAACAGCAATTTACTTTCCTTAAAATATTTACAAGTACTACATTTATTTAGAAACCTTGACACGGTATAAACCTCAGAATGCCCTCGAAATATAATATTATGTACGAGGGGGGGTCAAAAAGTTCGCGGAACGGAGGGGAAGGGGGGTGAAATAAAATACTGTACTATTTTTCTTTTTCAATATATTCCCCCTTAAGTCGAATACATTTTTCAGATCTCTCTATTAACTTATTAATACCGTCGAAAAAAAATGATTTGTCTTTGTCCTCAAAATAGGCCGAAATCGCCGACTTGACTTCTTCATCATCGGAAAATTTCTTCCCCCGAAGCTCTTTTTTTAATTTGGGAAATAAAAAATAATCACAGGGGGCTAAGTCTGGACTATAGGGAGGATGGTTTAACATTTCGAAGCCACAGTGATGAAGGGCAGCCATCGCAACGCGGCTCTTGTGTACCGGTGCGTTGTCATGCAAAAGCAGCACACCCTTTGTCAACTTTCCCCGCCTTTTCTCCTTGATTGCTTCTTTTAATTGTCTTAGTAGATTAGCGTAGTATTCTCCCGTTATAGAAACACCCTTATCTTTATAATCTATTAATAAAATACCCTCTGTATCCCAAAAAACAGTTGCCATGATTTTTCCAGCCGATTGTGACACCCTGTATTTCTTAGGGGGGGGCTGACCCTTTTTATGCCACTGCATAGACTCTTGCTTCGACTCAGGCTCATAATGATGAACCCAAGTTTCATCTGCAGTAACAAGTCTTGCAAAAATTCCTTCCTTGTCGGCGCTACAGAGGTCTAAAAACTCCTTTGAATACTCGACGCGCAGCTGTTTCTGTGGTGGTGTGAGCATTCTTGGCACCCATCTTGCGCTGACTTTTGACATCCCAAGATTGTCGTGTAGAATATTTAAAATGGTTGTAGGTGATACTCCAACCATTTCTGCAAGTTGTTTCTTCTTCAAACGAGTATCCTCCAGTATAAGATTCTCCACTTTTTCAACGATGTTTGAGGTGGTGGCCTCAATCGGCCGTCCTGAGCGAGGGTCGTCTTCAAGAGACTCTCTGCCTTGCTTGAAAAGGCTATTCCACTTGTACACCATGGTTTTCCCAGGGCAAGAGTCCCCGTATACTGATAACATTTCTTCCAAAATTTTCTGAGGTGGTTTTCCTTGCTTAGTGAGGAACTTTATGACGGCACGAAACTCGATTTTTTCCATGTTCAAGTTTTTCTTCCGGATTCACTTGTTTGATCGACGACAGGTCAAAGGTTATTGACACAATCAGGTTCAAACTTGGCATATATACTCACAAAGAGTTGCTCATTAGTTACTACCTGCGGCAGGTCCCCCACCCCCCGCTATCCCCTCCATTCCGCGAACTTTTTGACCCCCCCTCGTATTAGTTCATACAACAGACATAATGTAGACGGTATGTTCATACAGATTACTCATAGCATAGGTAAGTGTCTTGTCTAGTTTAACACAGACTAGTAGTCGTAATTTTTCTAAGTGCTATCTAGATTTTTAACCTTATCTAGTCTAGTAATAATCTATATTATATAAAAATCAATTGCTGTTCGTTAGTCTCGCTAAAACTCGAGAACGGCTGAACGGATTTATCTTATCTTGGTCTTGAAATGTTCGTGGAGATCTAGGGAAAGTTTAAAAGGTGAGTAAAAATCGAATAATTGCCGGGAACACGGGAACGGGTACTACGCGGGTGAAACTGCGGGGCACAGCTAGTCTTTAATATTTAGACGTCTTTATAGAACTGTATCCCTATTTGTTTATTTGAGTATCGGCCACATTCTTCCAAAATATAGTACTTATAGGTAGGTAATCAATGTAATCAATGTAAGCTCTACTCAATCATCTCAAGTACTTATAAGCAACGAACTCCTTACCTCGCTTAACCCCTAACTAAATGTTTGTTTTATATTTCAACTAGCAGCGCCCCGCGGTTTCACCCGCGTAGTACCCGTTCCCGTGGGAATTTCGGGATAAAAAGTATCCTATGTTCTTTCCCGGACCATAAGCTACCCCTGTACCAAATTTCAAGTCAATCGGTCCAGTAGTTTAGCCGTGAAAAGGTAACAGACAGACAGACAGACAGACAGACAGAGTTACTTTCGCATTTATAATATTAGTTAGGATTAAGTAAGTAAGTATGTATTTTTAGTTTAATTTGATAAAACCATATATTTGATACAAAAATAAAATAGTCATAAAGTTTTGCTACCTCGTATTTTATAGTTTCGTTAGTTATGTGATGAAAGATTAATATCTCTATATTTATTTTCAATCTTTTTATACGATCATTTTAAAAGAGATCTCATTTTTATGTATAAGTACTTTATTTTTCTTACTTGATAAAATAATAAAGTTCACAATTTTACATATGTAAGTACTTAGTTATACTTACCTACTTTTGTCAAACAAAGCAAGCGTACATAGTTCATGAATGTTACATAATTAGGTACTATATGTTGCTTTGATTAACTTAGTATAATGGGATTAGTATTAATTAAGCACTAAATTAATTAAACATGAATTTCATGACTGTCAGAGCAGAATTTAGATATTGTATTAATTACAGAGTACCTATACATCCTATTTATTGGTGGTTTACATACGACAAGCACAATCTTAATGTTCTATATTAGTTACTTTCGCCTTATCGAAATTGCATTAAGCATAAAATAAGCCACGAAAGAGTAATGCACAATGTATGTAAATACCATTTATTTTAGGTCCTGAAGTCCCGATTCTCAAAGCCAAGCGTAATCTCAAATCAATAAAAACGTGACTACAATACGGAATAAAATTCGAAAGCCTTTCCAACACTTTTGATTCCAACCGAAATTCTTCATCTAAATCTAAAGTTCCTACTAAACTTCCAACCGCACTTTGTACTATACATATTCTGCCTGCAGATACTGTAGTACCACAATTATCACAGTTCCATTCGGTTGTAGGATCCAAGGGTGAGTGGGGCAGCAGAACTCCTAAGCATTCCTTATCCAAACACTTCAAAGCTGCCAATTTTGTGCCCATTTCAGTTCTGTCCACACATCTCTGACATTTACACCAAAATCCTTTAGTTTTATACAGTTGTATCCTACGAGCGGGTGTGCTCCATAAAAGGCCAGTGTAACATGTCAAGATTTCCTCTCCAACGTTTATATCCTTCGCTGCATATATTGCCATCGTATTGTCGTTTCTAAACACATTCCTTGTGTTCGGGACGCAGCTGTGGTTCAGTAAGGACGATAAAGGATACACTCCTCTTAATGGAATTAGTTTAGCTTGAGCTCTGTTTGCAATGCGGAACGAGTTTATTTTTATTATTGAGTTTACGATTGTCATAAACTTTATGTCCTTCTCGGGAATATTAAAATTTTCGCCCAATACGTCAAATTCAGCAGTGCGTGAATTAATTATGCATCTCTGAAACATCTCTAACAAAGACTTATCTTCGTCTCGTAACAATATAAAGTGTAAGTAAATTAATGCTCCACTTACATTTTTCTCACTTTGTGTGGATTTCCAATTTTTGATTATGTACTCACATACTTGATGATGACGTAAAGACATCTCACATTCTTTAGAACACATAAGCAACTTGCACTTATCACATTTATAACTCTCACATATCTTGTAACAAATGCTGCAGTAGGTTTCACTGACACAGTCTG
Organism: Timandra comae; assembly: GCA_958496195.1. NCBI lineage: Eukaryota > Metazoa > Arthropoda > Insecta > Lepidoptera > Geometridae > Timandra > Timandra comae. Next base: position 3,763,972 of record OY292355.1, on the reverse strand, counting down.
CGCGAGGTCCTATAACCAGAGGTCTATTTTCGAATATCAAAGTCCCTTTATCGATACGTTTCGATGCAAATAACCCTCGACCTCCCAAACATGATTTTTGTGTTGACCAATTTTGGTACAATGGCGTTGTAACATATTTTTCCAAGAGATTCATGTATGGAAAAGGTTCCATTTCACTTAATATCCGTTTGCATGGAGGGTCCAGCGTTCCGCGGCTGACTGACGTTTCGCCATTCTCCAAAAGATCAATGTTCATGACCCGTTATGAAAATAGCGACTGGAAACTGTAAATCCATCTGTTTTAAAACGAGCTTACGAATCGAATCTGACGTAATGTTAGACGCTTTTCAGATTTTATGTACAACCGAAGTTTCGTTTGGGAGATGGGCGTGTTGGTCGGGCAGAATAATAGAGCAAATCTGTTCTAAATTTCTTGAAAAGATCCATCTGTTGGTTTGTTTAGAATGTTATTTTAATAATTTATTTTACATTGTGTGTTCTGGCCGCTTCATTAGGTCTTAGTTAGTTTATATTGTAATTGTAAAGACACAAACTAAATAAAAGCTGTAGCTAGCCGTGAGTAAAATGGACTTGTAGTAAAATTAATATGAGCAGATTTTTAACAACGCAATAGGCAGGTAGGTACAGTATGACGCATACCCTTTCCAACTATGTACATTTATAAATATTCTAGTTAAAATAAAACACTTAAACGGATTTTTGTCGTGGTTATATTTTGTTTTACATTTTCTGACGTTTCGGATTCTTTACAGAACCCGTGATCACAGAAGACTAAGATGGAAGACGTCTGTACAAAGTAATGTAAAAAGATTACTACCTTCTACGAATCTGTGGTAAATTCACAATGTATTTAAAATTATATACAAAATATTGAAGGTAGTAATCTTTTTTTACATTACTTTGTACAGACGTCTTCCATCTTAGTCTTCTGTGATCACGGGTTCTGTAAAGAATCCGAAACGTCAGAAAATTTAAAACAAAATATAACCACGACAAAAATCCGTTTAAGTGTTTTATTTCAATGTGTAGTGTTCGTGTAAATCAAAGATATCAATATTCTAGTTAATTTATGTTTCCTGTTTAGTTTACATAGCTAGTACTGGAAGGTTTTTATTCATTATATCGCGTGGGATTAGTTACTCACATTATTTAGTCTTAAAATTAATATATTTTTTTATTATTAATGTTTGTCCTTCTGTCACATTGAATTGGATTTGATTAATTTTTATTTTGGAGTAAAAAAGCGATGAACCAAATGTAATAGAGATCACCATGCTTATCTAACAGTGGTTTATGTGTTCGATTCCCGGTCGAAGTAAATATTTGTGTGATACACAGAAATATTTGTCTCAGCCTGGCTGTGTGTATAAATGCGTTTTTGTTTAGTTTCTAATATACTAGGTAGGTACAGTTAATAAACTTAGTTAGAAATCAGTTGCTTTGCTATCCAAACTTCCAAACTAATATTATAAATGCGAAAGTAACTCTGTCTGTCTGTTACCTTTTCACAGCTAAACTACTGAACCGATTGACTTGAAATTTGGTACAGGGGTAGCTTATGGTCCGGGAAAGAACATAGGATACTTTTTATCCCGAAATTCACCCGGGAACGGAAACTACGCGGGTGAAACCGGGGCGTACTAGTCCGCCCTAGCACGCCCCGGTTAACTGAATAAAATGAGTGTTTAATTACCTAAGTATATCCAAATATTCTAATTGGACTAATATGGCGTGTCCAAATCTTTTGCCAAAACTTCACCCTATTATAATATTCTATGGTAAAGGAACGAAATCACAATACAGCAGAGCAGACCTCGAAACAAAAATCTCGAAAACTGCGAGACAACACACACGAATGTGCGTTGTCTCGCAGAAACCTGCTCAGTGTGCTATTACAAAATGTTAAGGCGTTTATTTAGTTCAAAAAATGATCGCCAGAGGTTTTCTTCTACATGTAGAAATTTTAAAGTTCCCATTACTCACTGAATGTATATTTTCTGTGGACATTAAAAAACTAAAATATTTGGTTGTTATTGGTTTGAAGCATTTTAAAACTACGAATATAAAATAATTAACGTACCTATTATAGGTAAGTATTTAAAGGTTTTCTGGATAATTGGTTGATTTTATATCAAAATATTTTTAAATACTCGTAGGTACATTTATTTACATATCTATCTATTGGTAGACTATTTCCGATGGGTTATTAACCTTAATAGATTGATCGCATTGATTGGTATTTCAGTTCAAATCTAGCTGCAAATAGATTTGACCTTTGCAATGCATTTTTGTCTAGCTTTTCATGGGACATTTTTCATATTTATAATATTTTTGGTAAGTCGCCGGAAACCTCAGTCTGCTGACACTTTCTTGTACTTATGTATAATATAAACTACAAACTAGAATCAATATTTTAATTACTGGCTATGCCCCGCGGTTTTACCGTGTTAGCTCCGTCCCTACTGGTCGTAGTGTGATGCTTTATAGCCGACTTTCAACGATAATTGGGCTATCCAACACTAAACATAAGTTTTTGGATACGAACTTGTATAGAGCTAGCGATTAGTACTTGCGATTAACCAAACAATTAGTAGATGAATAAATAAACTAGCGCCCGTAAAATTATAAAAAAAATATTGTTTTAAAATTAGCTAGAAATAACTATTATTTTAGCAGCTTTACGGTGGCAATATATGTATATGTTATGTCGATGATAAATATCTATTAGATACCAAAAATATAACTGCATTGTCACTAACAAGATTGTTGTTAGTAGGTATTTTAAGCATTAGGAAACAAACGACACGGAAAGATAATCATTTATCAGCTGTATGATTCGATATCAGAATAATGTTATATTAAATTTACCTACTCATACAGATATTAGAAACACAATATTATAAGGTTTTATTTAAAAATATAAAACTTACGATGCCAACGTAATCCCTCGGTGTCTCCAAAAGTCCAAATAAGTCTGCACTGAAGATCAACAACTATTTGATTGGTTTTAGGTATAAACTTGATAATTCTGTTCACTAGAAAATGCTCCAATTCATTAACATTTTCAAAATTAAGTGTCCCCATTAGACTTCCTAGAGCACCTTGAACTGCACAAATGTTAGTATTGGGCACTCTCAGATCACATTCTAGGCATCGCCATGGACTTGACGACTTCAATGGCTCGATCGGTAGCAGAAACCCGGGACATTCAGTTGAGAAGCATTTTAGTGCTGCTAATAAGGTACCGCGTTCGGTAGGGTCCGCACACCGATCACATTTACACAAAAAGTGCTTAGTTTTAAAAAGATGAGTTCGCCGGGCCGGCGTCCCCCACAAAGTGCCCGAGTAGCAGGAAACTATTTCCGTTCCCGATCTTATCGGCTTTACCGTCCTCACTGTCATTTGCAGCTCGTTGTTATAGCTGTACCTCGTGTTCGACACACAGTTGTGGTTCATCAATCCCGACACTGGGTACAACCCACGTCTGCTCATTTCATTTTTCCCGAAGGGTGTCGCTATTTGGAATGCATTCGTATCGAGCGCACAACAAGCTATAGTCATTAATTGCACTTCCTCTTCGGGAATGTCGAAATACTGTAAGATGTCTCTTATTTCCTTTCCGTGTTGCGGTGCCATGTGCGCTTGGAGCGAGGCCATAAAGTTTCTTTGATCTCCGTTTAATAATAAAGCCCTTATCGGCGTCAGCGCTCGGGATAGGAGCGTGTCGTCCACTTCTTCGATTGGTACCTTATTTGTCCACCGGGAAATTATATTGCAGTCGTCGAAATGAGTTGAGGTGTTTTGACATTCTTCTGAACATAACAGTAATGCACATTTTGAACATTTGAAAAACGTATCACAATCCAAGACGCAGCACACGGTGCACCCCCGCGCGATGGTGGTGCCGGCTCGCGGCCCGAAGATGAGAGGGTGGTCCACGAACAGCACTTCCCCGGCCGCGATGTCCTCGGTGGCGACGAGCCCTCGCCCGCCCAACGGAGAGTCGAATATTTTCCATTTGCTCGAATAATTTATTCCGTCTATATAGTGGAGACCGAGGTGTTCCTTTACCGTTTGCGACAATTGCTCTAACGATAACATCCTGCCGCGACCCGCCGCAGATGACACGGTACTGCGCGCTCGATGAGAATAAACAAATCGACGACTTTGATAACAACTAGCCAGTGATCGAATGTATTATTACATAGCCAAAAACGTACGATCGCGTTCTTCTCCACAATTAACTGAGCCCACAATTAATCAACGTGCGCCGGCGGCGTGTGCTCGTACCTGCTTCTTGTTGTTACTCACGTCTCAATAACGTGTGTTTAGATATTTAAAAATTAACTTTTTAACAATTTACGCTAACGTCTCAGTTTAGTAGTTACCTGTGCGGAGACCGCGTAAAAAATAGTGTGAGAGACGGATCCGTGACATCTGGGAAAAATGTCTAAGATTATAAATATAGGTTAGCTAGATGACTATTTTTAAAACTTGTGAAGTAAGTATATTTACGTCGGTTCAGTTCAGCTGTTGGTAATTTACGTATGAGTTTGTTGAACGTGCGGAAGTGGGACAAATATCTATTTCGAAACGAAGAATAAAGTAAATGCAGTCAAAGTTTTGGCTTAAAGCTTCTGTTTAAGTAGATTTATGACTATGACAATTTATAATTAACAAACTAATTGGGCGATTACGTTTTTAGATAATAAATCATCGTAATTGAGTCATAAACGTGATGTATTAACTCACAATCTAATGTGTTTTCGTAACATCCACCCACGCTTCTTGCAATTCTTTCGTGATAAAATGTTATTGACACAGGAATTAAATAAAAATAGACACGATATGCAAGTATTAGTAACGGAAAAATATAATTTATTAATGGGTTTAATCTTCATTCTTATGAATAATTTGTATTGTTTTAAATTATGGGTAATTTTTAAGTTATAACTATCTGAAAAAAGTACGCAAACTTTTGTAGTACTAAATATTTATGCGTTTAGTTATACAGATATTGTATTCTAAGTTATAAACTCTTTTCCTCGTTCGTGTTGTTTTACTAACTTTCTTTATAAATCAGAAGCAAATCTATCACAGGTATATTTTTGACAATTTATATCCAAGAAAGGAAGACGTTGTGTTTTATTATAATCGTTTGTAGAACAATGCAAGGCGACGCATTCAATGTATCCTGTGTCTGATAACTACACAACAACGATGTCCAATTAGACATTCCATAATCCATTGTTACTGTTCCTTGTAGTGTTGTAATGAGAGGATAAAAATAAATAGTTACATTACGTTTATATTAAGTACTTACCTATTATTAAATAAACTTATCTACAGGGTGTCCCGTTAGTAGTGGACCAACGGGATGTGGGGGATAGGGGAGACCTTTACCTACTAGAATCACCAAAATGTATTGTCCTAGGCCTCATAGTTTTGAAGTTATAACGTTTTTTAGTAAGTAGGTGAAATTACCGTACTATGTGCACATTTTTCTTAATTCTACAAATTCTATTACTTATTTTGATGTTATTTTTATTCAAGGGCGTTAAGAATACATAGGTTTTTCTAATTTAAATTATTTTTTAGTGTAGTTATCATTAACATTAAAATTAATCAACAAAACAAGTGCAATTGTTAAATTTCAAAATACTCTAAGTGGTATTTGAGCTGAGCTGGTGTAAAAAAAATGTATTGTAGCCTTGTGGCACTTTATTTTAAAAACATCTAGATATCATAAGGATTACAAAAACGTATAACACTGTGGTTTCAAATGAGTAGTTTTTTATTTTAACTAATATCAACGTAAAAGGGAACTTTTGAGAGAAAACAAAAAATCATTGCTAATTATGGAAATTCGTTTATTACTCAATTTATTTTTACATTAAGGGTTCAAAATGCTTTTCTTTAGCTCTTGTGTATTAAAACATCTTCGTATAAAGTCTTTTTGTAAACTTTTTTGGGCTCTTTGATGTTTTTTTATCAATTCAGCAACATGATTGAAATTTTGTGATAACTCTCTTTTTATCAGAAATATTTGTCTCATAAACTGCTTCTTTGAGGAAACCCCATAGAAAATAATCCAAAGGATTCAAGTCGGGAGATCGTGGCCTATTTCATGGTCGATCACTGGCCATGAAATAGTACCTTCGCGTCCAAACCATCGATTTGGGAACGTCTCATTCAAAAATTCAGTCACTTACCGTGGATAGTGGGCAGGTTCACCTTCGTACTGCAACATTCGTACGTGCTTCTTAACTTAACGAAGATGTTGGTTATACACAAGGCCTGAAACTGCGCGGAACCACATACTCTCGCGTACTTCTTAACTTTCTTCGAAGATGTTGGTTATGCATAAGGCCTGAAACTGCGCGGGAGAGAATGTGGTTGCAGTACGAAGGTGAACCTGCCCACTATTCACGGTAAGTGACTGAATTTTTGAATGAGACGTTCCCAAATCGATGGTTTGGACGCGAAGGTACTATTTCATGGCCAGTGATCGGCCATGAAATAGGCCACGATCTCCCGACTTGAATCCTTTGGATTATTTTCTATGGGGTTTCCTCAAAGAAGCAGTTTATGAGACAAATATTTCTGATAAAAAGAGAGTTATCACAAAATTTCAATCATGTTGCTGAATTGATAAAAAAACATCAAAGAGCCCAAAAAAGTTTACAAAAAGACTTTATACGAAGATGTTTTAATACACAAGAGCTAAAGAAAAGCATTTTGAACCCTTAATGTAAAAATAAATTGAGTAATAAACGAATTTCCATAATTAGCAATGATTTTTTGTTTTCTCTCAAAAGTTCCCTTTCACGTTGATATTAGTTAAAATAAAAAAACTACTCATTTGAAACCACAGTGTTATACGTTTTTGTAATCCTTATGATATGTAGATGTTTTTAAAATAAAGTGCCACAAGGCTACAATACATTTTTTTTACACCAGCTCAGCTCAAATACCACTTAGAGTATTTTGAAATTTAACAATTGCACTTGTTTTGTTGATTAATTTTAATGTTAGTGATAACTAAACTAAAAAATAATTTAAATTAGAAAAACCTATGTATTCTTAACGCCCTTGAATAAAAATAACATCAAAATAAGTAATAGAATTTGTAGAATTAAGAAAAATGTGCACATAGTACGATAATTTCACCTACTTACTAAAAAACGTTATAACTTCAAAACTATGAGGCCTAGGACAATACATTTTGGTGATTCTGGTAGGTAACGGTCTCCCCTATCCCCCACATCCCGTTGGTCCACTACTTACGGGACACCCTGTATAGGCTGTAAAACCACTGAAAGTGCTACTTAGTTCATCGGAGTAATGTAATCTAATATTTTCTTTCACCCAAACCAATAAAGGACACAATCTAAAAGAATTCCAATTCGATTCAGTTGTTCTCAAGGTTTTGCATGAGTAAGGAAACTAGCCATAACAGATTCTACACTAAAATATCAGTGAAAGAGAGGTCTTTGCCCTTTATTTTAAATGACATTTTTTACTATTTAAGTAAGTATAAAGGAAGTATGAAATACATTTAATTTTGGTAAACATAGTACAAACTTTATCTTTTTTATTGCTTTTCAAGTGATTATGTTAATGCAGTTAATTGCAGCTCTAAGCATAAATTTCTCTAGTAGAAGTAACGTGTCATTGTGAGCGGTGCAGTGGTGAGACACAGGCTCCGACAGTAGGTCCGTTCACGCCCTCGATGCCGCGCACAAAGTGGCGTCCCAACCAGTAACACGATCCCTCTTCCTTTGTTCCCAGTCCTGTTGGTTCGTCAACCTGACCAGTCTCTGTGACCGCTTCCCCTACGTGGACGTACATATCCTTCAAAAATACGTAAATGCGTAAAATACGTAGTGATTCGTTTGATCCGAGTATCGGTGCATAGCAACTGAGTGATTAGTGGAAGTTTACGATGCAAATGTATGATTATCGTGACTATACTGAAGATGAGTGTCCTTGGTATTACTTCGACAGTTCATATAAGACGCTGCTCGGCGCCTGCCTTTTTGTGTTCGGTAGGATATATTTTGTTTTTACATACTTAATGTAAAAGTGTAGGATCTACGTGTTTATAAGGTTTTGGGCTATGGATTGTATCTGATATAGAATTCATAATCAATTGATATGGATAAACTTGAAAAAAGAATTAAAAAAATACTGCATATTTACGAAGACTTAAGTTAGAGTACAAAACTAAGCTTCTAGTAGGTACCTGTTAGAGAATCATCCAAGACGAACCATGGCAAATTAAAGTGTAAACCTTTGTAAGGACTATTTGTATCCCCGATAGGTTTGTTCGGGGTGCTGCTCAACGGGTGGCTGTTCGGCACTTTCATCCACAGTCACCTGCTCACATTCAAAAGTCACATATTGGTACTCAACCTGTGCATTGGGTCGCTCGGCAGAAATCTTCTGGGATTCCCTTTTGCGGGCTCCTCCGCTGTAGCAAAAAGGTACAAATTGAAACCATTAATTTACACCAATGTCCATGAAATTCTTCTGGACAGATATTATTTCCTAATCGGATTTAACATTCCTTAATAAATAATTTGATTTAAATTATGGCAAGCATAGTGTTTACAGCCATCCTTTCTCACAATTTTGTTCTAATATCATCAGGAAGCGAAAGGCCTTCCCCTTCAGTACAGTGTTTATTAATTATTGAGAAATCAAGATATTGCGTTTGGATTTCCAGATGGATATTCGGACCAGCGTGCTGTCAATTATTTGCATTTACAAATCAATTTTTTGGTGTTTTTCAAATGACTGCATTATTTGTCATTGTTTTGGAACGTTACATTTTAGCAAGACATTATAGACGTGGTGAGTATGTATATGATTTCTTACCTTTTCCAGCTAGGTACTTATGTAGTTGTAGTACTTATATAACTCTCTAACAGTCCATCCAGTTAACTCCTAAATAGTGCTTACCAACGCAAGGAAACGTTACGGTTGCATATCAATATGTGATTTGTGCAAATAGTAGGTTCCAATTGAGGTCGCGTTTTAAATTTTTGTTTTAATTACTTCTTTGACGTTTCAAAAGTTAGCTTAAAGTTTAATTTAAAAAAAAGATGTTTTTCAATAACATTTTGCATTTCTGACTTCTAGAAAGACAATTACAGATAGGATTCTACTGGAAGTTAGTTGGTGCATGTTGGATTATGTCGGTGACATTTGCCATCCCTCCTCTCTTCGGGTATGGAGTGTACTCCTGTGACCCCACGGGAACTTCATGCACATTCCTGTGGCCTTCACTGATGTCGGGAGCCAAACAAATAGGATTCAGCTTTCCATATGTAATAATCTGCGGGATTCTACCTATTGTTGGGATGTAAGTATGTGTTGAAACTGTTTTTGAAGATATTGACATGATTAGAAAAATAGGTAGTAATGAAAAATGTTGAAGTTGTTATGGTTTGAAAATGTTTTAGATTCTTCTATATGGGCAAAGCAGTACGATTGGAAAGGATATTTTACAAAGGGGAAAATCAAAAGGAACAAAAATATCTGACACAGGTAAAGTATTGTATATTTTTGCCACCTATTCTTCTTCCCTGTATAAAGAAAAGAAAGAGAGCTGATAATTTACTTGACTGATATGGGATGAATAATCATAAAGATATTTTATGTTATAAAACATACTTTTCCTTCAAAGTTTTAATTAAAACTCTATCATTGCAGAGCATCCACACGATATGCGTGAGTACATTAGCGTTATGGATACCGGCTGGAGTACTGATCGGTTGGCAGTGGTTCCCGCTCCTAGTCCTGGGATACAGACCTCATGTTCCACCGGCACTGGCAATTATAGCACCCATTGCTTCTGAGGTATGTTTATCACAGTGGTAACCTGGTAAATCGGCCACAACAAGGCCAGCGCCTCCCGTAATCCAATAAGCTTATAACTATTTAATGTAGGTTCACAAACATAGTTTTGAATAGGTTTTAATTTGTATGTGACTTATTGATCTGTAGGTCGGCTTACAAGGAATTCTGTTTCAAAAATGTGTCTACTGGGGGTTTTAACCATTCTTCTATAATGCGATAAATTCGACAGGCCGAGAGTGCCTTGCAAAATGCTTGTTGCATTACCGGTGGACCACGATACTTAGTTATATCATTCAATGTTCACTTTATTTTACCATTTTAGACATTGAGTTACAGTAAATAAAGTTGAAAATAAAATATTAAACCTATTTACAGGCAGCGACGACCGTGCCTGTACTTTGCTATCTCACCGGGGACGAGAGGCTTCGAGCGGCACTTCTAGGACGCATGCGGAAGCAGTATGCCTTACTACGCCCCGAACGAGCCAAAAAATTTAATACTCTATAGAACATAAGAGCAATAGAGTCCAAATTCCTGTGAAACATTTACTGCTCAGAGGATCGAAGATAAGAAACCTCTTGCGAGACCGTCGGTTGATTGGAGATGGTCTAGCGAAATTAATAATTCAGTGACTGAAGATAATATTATTCCATTTTATAACAACCTTTACCTTGAAGCTTTAATAAAGACGATAAAATTAGTATCAAGTATTTTTACTCAAGTTTCTCAAGATTTCTGTGCTCAAAATATTCTTTGCCTATTTAGTAGTCTTATCAAAATTCACCCTCATTCTTATTCATTGAAAATATGAATATGTAAATGAGTTATTACAATATTTACGTAACGCAAGGAGCGTAAGCACCATATTCAGGCAAAATAACATAATTATGTGTACGTGATAAGTATTCATATAGCAACCGACCCCAAGATTCAGTATCTAGCTAGGGTATTAGAAAATACGCACACTCATTCACACATACACTAAGATCGAGACCAACATCACAAATATTGGCTCCGCACGAAAATCGAACCTCGCTACCCTCAAAGTCTGGCAAGAAGACCACTGTTCTATTTGGGTCGCTATAACTACATTTACCAACCTAGATAGATATAGTATAGTACCGAGGGTAAACAAAGGGGGTGGGGTGAAAACCGGCGCGCGACGCCAACTGGAGTTCCGACTGAAGTTATTCACAAAATAAAACGCAATATCATTGTTGTTCGTGCTTCAATAATATAACTCACAAACTTTTACTCATAAACATCAGCGTATATTACATTTATTATTTATGTATTGTGCTTTAGATTTGCGACGTCAAGACAATGTATGAAACAGGGCGTGAAATAACTGGTAAAGTTGTTTTTGTCAAGAGATTAGATGCAACTTGAGATTGTTGTCTTCAGTGAGATCTTGTTCATATCGTTCTTAGCTATCCTTCCTAGTGTTCGTTTTAGTTCAACTACGTAATTAGTAAGTGAAGGGCGAAGGGAACGGCAAAATGGATTGTGCTTGGAATAATGTTTTTGATGACAACGATAGGAATAATTTGGAAGAAGGAATGTTTATAACAGGTAAGGAACTAATATTATTTACTTATTTGTTATTATTTATGTACATATTATGTTTAAATTTCGTTTTTTAGATGAAAGGGTTTAGTGTATTATTTACAAGCTTCTATGAATGTTCATCATTATCAGTGTTTCCCACACTTAGGTATTCTAAAAATATTCTTACCTACTTACCTGCATTCAAACATTTTCTCTTAGCAGGAACTTGAACACCCGAACATGCCGCTACGCAGCATTTTTCCAAATGAACTGATTTACTTCGGCCATATTTCAGCTGTTGAAAGTCTTATACATATTTCTGAGACTTCTAAAAACTAGTTTGAAGCTTTTTGAATTCCACATAGTGTACAAAATTAAATAAATTACGTTTTTCAGGTCTACTATCCATAGCGTTTGGTCTATGGTTGAATGCCAGCATTCTACTGACGAACCTTCGAGGTGATCACGGCTACAAGAACTTGGTCAACTTTATATCAGCAGCATGGTTCGCAAGGATAGTTGGAGTCGCAACACGGTTTACTTTCATCAATTTTTTGCAAAGGTTTTAGTAACTACATGTGTTTTTATAAATGCTTATATACAACAAAAGGTATCGTAGTAAATAATAAACTCTCTACCACCCTTACCTACCTACTGGGTGGCGTTGGATTAACATCCAAGAACCTAGAAAAAAGACAAGTCTGCATCCAAGCTCGTTTTTCATACTAATTTTATGTAACAAATAATAAATACTTACATTTCCATTTTAGCCCTGATTGGCTGATACCAAGCTGCAAGTTTTTCGCATTCCTTGATACATTTTTCAATGTTTACGAAGTTGAATGGCTGACACATGTCGCCATAGACCGTTATGTGGTCGCTAAATACATTAATAATGGTAAAATGTTTCCTAATTATTGTGTGGTTGATTAAGTTTTTCATATCAAGAAATTATTCTTATTCGAAAGCTGTCGGTGGTTCTTAAGACATGCTTTCTCAAAATCAAAGACATATTTTCTCATCAGTTCTTTTTTACATTGTGTCGGTGTTTTTGTTATTTTAATAACGATTTATAGATATGACATTGAAAAAGGATTTGAATACTAATAATAGTATGAAAATATCAAGCGTTTCTAAAATAAAACATAAGTACTTACATCGATTAACTTTACTACAATTTATTATTAATTTTCAGGTTGGCCAGTGACAAACCATTACAATCTATACCAAGGCCTCTGTATTTTCTTTGCAAGTCTATATTCCGTTCTTCCTTTATTCGGAATCGGTCGGTACGGATTTGAATTATCATGTACCAGTTGTACCTTCGATATGATGCTTCCAACTACTTGGGTTCAGTATACCGTATTATCAATCTTCGTGCTTCGGAGTATAAAGCCTGTTTTGGTAATGTATGTACTTACATCAAATTACTTGAATATTCATACATTTAAACATAATAATTGACGTCTGTATTAATTTTAGGTTCATGATGTTGTTCTGGGCACGTCAATTGGAAAATAAGAATGGAAATTCAAAAGAAAATATAATTCAACGCAATTGCACTAAGGTCAGTAAGATTGAAGTTTAAATAGCTAATAGAAAAGATTTGTAAAAAGGTAGTTTATTCTTGAATTTAATATAATTATCATGCTACATTGTCTATTAACAAGGTCCAGGGATCAGTTGATATATGAATTCAATCATTATCTTAAATTGCAAGTCATTTATTATAATATATATTTCTTGTTTTTCAGAACGTAATAACAATAGCCCTGGTTAATATTGTATGTTGGACTCCATTGTTCCTTGTCAAGGGATATGTAATCTTCTCACAATTACTGAACGTAGGCCCGACTTCAGTAGATCCATATTACTTCAATTGGGCAGCTTGGATTCAATGGGTTAGTATACTTAAGGAAAAAATAAAGATATTGAAAAAAGTATAACATAAGAGATGCACATATTATTTATAGTTATTCGCCTGTTCACACCGCCAGCGAGTAACTATTAATGTATGCCTCTCTTTCGTTTACACGGAATGTACATTCACTGTCCTTTTCTTAGGCGAGAACTCGCCGATAGTTCATCGTTCACTCGCCCGCGGTCGGACCACTGCCTTAGGGTCTGAAAACCATCACTGTCCAAAACATATGCTTTGGATAGTAAACATATTAGCTGATTCTGAATCCCTTTTTAATCTGTTTTGTAAACTGAATATTTTTTTTTTAATAATTCAATGTAATTTTGTTTTTCAGATATCTCCAGTACCTACAGTAATGGCATTATTCCTAGTCGACAAAGACATCCGACAAAAAATGCTGAACCTGTACCCAATCGGCGAATACGAAAAAAACGAAATAAAAAAAGATATATAAATTAAAGCACCACATCAATTTGAATAAATATATATAATTTAACATTAAGTGTAGTATAGATAAAGTAACATTAAATGTACGCAGAAATCGCATCACATACGATTACAAGAATGCCAACAATATAAACAATAAGTATATAATACATAGTGACAAAGATTTGTACGAAGTATACCAGCAGTCGAGTTAAATGATTCACTGTATGTATATGTTACCTAAATCAGTCGATACATGTTTAATATTTACAAGAGATACACCTAATAATGTAGAACATCTGTAGGAAGAAATAAGTTTCTAAATAACAAATAAATCTAATGAACACAACTCGGAAGATATCACTATCAAACAAAACTTTGAAATTAACATTACAGCTAATATAAAAATAAAATTTGGTGTTTTATTTTACGTATAGTTTAGGTTATATGGCTGCGCTGTGTACTTATTAGGTTTACAGGATCTGATCACATATTATCATCGATTGGTCCACGATAAAGCTTATTTTATGGATCATGAAAATGTACATGTCATGTTGTGTTAATGCTATGAAAGTTAAAAATATTATGCTTTAAACGTGTTAGAAAATCTCAAATTCCTTTTCATATCATCACAATAATAACATACTTAGTACCTAAGTAGGTACCATTCTGGTAATACATTTGTATCGAGTAATAAAAATCTTTCATTCTTCATTCATTAATTTGATGCTAAGAATCGGTGATCAGAAACAAGTACTACTTAAATTTATAGTAATAATATTGCACCATTTAGTAACACTATCTAATATTAAACAATCACAATTCATACGTGGAATGGGTCCGGCGGTAGTCGCCGAGACGTTCATCACATTCATCCATCGCAATGCTATCTACAAAGTCATCGTCATCTTCATCTAGGTAAAAATTAGGTTCTATTATTGTAGTTCTATATACCCTGTTGCTGTAGGTGTCCACAGTGGAGCTCGGTGAGGAGGGCGTCGAGGGACTGTTCAGTACTATGACCGGGTAGTCCCGCCTCTCCCCAAACTCATCCTGCTATATTTGCTCCGAAGCTGTCGCCTGGTACCGGCCCTTGGTTCGCCTCTCGATCAGAGGAATTGTGTACAGAATAATTCCACTCAGAGCAATCGCTGCTCCCGCCATGTAAAAACCAGGCGAATATGTCTGCCAATTATCGTATAACCAACCTGAAATAATAACGTAAAAATTGAGTTTTGGTAATAAAACATTAGAAACTCCGGTGAAAAGTTGTTACTGAAAATATCATTAAATAAGTTTTACTCATTTGGGAGCATAAAATGGTCAATTTTGATATATAAAGTAATTATAAATTACCTGCAAATGGAGGTCCTATTAGAGAAGCAATTCCTTGGAACAGTAAAAGCAATCCAAAGGCGTTCGTTAGTCTTTCCAGTCCAAGGAGATCGACGAGCACTACTGATGTCAATCCCACGTAGGCACCTATCGTAAATCCGAATACTGTCGAGTACACAGCTAGACCCCAGAACTCCCAACAAGACATCGCCAGAATTGTACCTAAAATAAGGAATTTGTCAATTAAGTATTATTGTAATAGTAGATTCATGAATAATTATTTTAGAACAAATATACTCACTAACGCCAGCAATTGTAAGGCATGTATTGTAAGCAACCAACCGGTTAACCCAGGGCATATCACTTATGTATCCCAAAATAACTCTGCCCAACAAATTGGACGCTCCAATAATTGAAATTAAATATTCAGGATTCTGTACACCCCATTTTTCACTCATGGCTACTATGTATACGTATGGCACGTAGAAACCGACACTCGTTAGGAAGTTGGATATTGAAAATAGAACGAATACAGGATCGACGAGTAACGACAAATCTAGCATGGTCGATAAAGCAGCTTTAAATTCTGATGAGCATGGTAACCATTGACATTTTACATCTTTGTCTTCTGTTATTTTTCGGACTCGAGTAGCATCATGTGAGGATGTTAAATTTGAGAGACTTTTCATGCTACCTTGGTATAAGACATCTGGTCGTTCCATTATACCACTTCCATGCCGTGAAGACAATTTAGGTTTGATTGTATTTTCGTGCGGGTCATTGAGTGCCGGTTGGGATAGTGTTAAACGAGCTACGTCAGAGTCTCCTGTGTATCCATTAGCTCTTACAACATGCTCGGTACTCTGGGATCTGATTAGTGGCGCCTTATTACTATCAGGTAGTTTTAATTCCATATCATTAGATTGCGGTAACGCAGGCACGGGAAGAAATATCATTCCTAATGGCACACAGTTAAGAATAAAGGCACCGATGATGGCCATCGCTCCTCGCCAGCCGTAATTTTCGATGAGAGCAGAAGTGATGGGAGCAAACAAGAAAGTTCCAAGTCCTGCTCCACATACTGCAATACCTGAGAAATAAAAAATATTTACATTAAATACTTAGGTCATGTTTAATATTGGAATTATATTATGAGATATATCGATGTTAAGCTAAATTCTTGGTTACTTAGATCACAGAGAGAAATAAAATAATGAAAATTTAGTGAATCGTACCGGTTGCTAGACTTCTTTTCTTCTCGAACCATACAGTGACACTGACGATCGCTGGCAAGTAAATTAAACCGAATCCAAAGCCAGCTCCTACACCGATGGTGAATATCAGAGTCAGTACGTTTCCAGCAAACGAAGACGCCACCACACACACTGACGATATTACGGCACCTCCGATAGTCACCAATCGACATCCCCAACGGTTCACGAACGAACTTGATATTGGACCTGAAACATAAATATGTTTTTCTAAAGTTTGTACCTCAAAGAAGCATTGTAAAAGTCAAAGAGGTTACGAGAAAATGCTTATAATTAATAGCTGTGGTTTCTCTCACATTAATTACTGCTGCTTCGCGCCTGCGAACGCCAACGTGACGTTATAAGCTTTCCTCAATAAATGGGTTATGGAACACTATAATATATTTCAATTTAAAGCAGTAGTTTCTGACATTAGCCCGTTTAACTAAACAAAGTCTTCAATTTTATAATAACAATTTAAATAAGTTAAAAAAAAATACAAATCCATTATTAGTGGTGCCTATACGAAAATATAATCTAGCAGCAGTAGTGTGTCTTCTTTTCGTAAACACCGTGTTTATCTAAATATAGTGAATGATTATGTTATGATATCTATCGATTCGGTAATTGGAGAATAATGGAAAATAATACGGAGTTAAGTAGTTTGTAATGTAAGCCTTTTCATCATAATGTTTGTGGAACATCAAAAAGGTTAATGAGTAAAACCGTTAACCACAACAGAGCAGTTAATCCGATTACATCTGATATCCGTTTTATTAAACGTTCAGGATCAGTGACTACATAGATTAAATAAAAATGTATTATACATATTAAAAAGCGAGAGGATATTAATTATTTATTATTTTTAAGCTATGTATATAGAAAAAGCACCATATCCATTTATACATATATCGTATGTTAAGTTTGGTACCTTAATAAATCGTTTAGTATTAAACTGAGGTTCTATTTTACCCCAATAATTTAATCAAAAAATATTTGCTTCCAAACTTATTCATACTTTCATCAAATTACGTTACGAGATTATGGTAGTTCCTACCTTCTACGATATTACATTACCGATACATTTAATAAAAAGATAACTTTCCATACTCAGATATTTCGAATAATCCCATCAAAAAGATATCCACTGAGGGTTCGGGTTATGATTCATCAGATTTCGATTATACTCCTCCCCATTTTATTTAAATAAATGTTAGGAACTATCCGCCCTCGATAAGTAAATTTTTCCTGTTTGTTGGAAAATTCCAAAATTTTCTTTCGCACAAATCTCGACTGGATAGTAATATTGAATACAACCCTATAAATAATTTGACAAATAATTGAACAGCAAGCAACAAAGTGATCGCATATCACACATAATTCGGAAATGGATCCTTATATTTCCTCATCATCACACATCAGTTCCTATCAATCAATCAATCATATCTGATACATCATTTATAAAGTTTTTGTCACAATAAGTACATTTGAGTAATTATCGAGACAATTATACTCGTACTAGCTTCTGCCCCGCGACTTCGTGCGCGTAGAATAGTTGGGCTAACGCTAAATATCGATGTAATAAAATAACTTTAATCAATATGTAGGTCAGGCAGTCGAGATTAAAATTAAACAATAAACACGCCTATATTATTCGTTATCAATACATAATGTAGTATAAAACGAATTTCTCTGTCCTGATGTCCCTATGTATGCTTAGATCTTTGAAACTACGCAACGGATTTTGATGCGGTTTATTTTAATAGATAGAGTGATTTAGTGGGAAGGTTTTTAGCATAATTTTATCCCCATATTCCTACGGGAACGGGAACTACGCGGGTGAAACCGCGAGGTGCCGCTAGTGACATATAAATTAGGTAAACTTTAATATTTTATGTGCCTACATAATTAAAATACCCCAATTAGATATGATTCAGGACAGGCTCTAGCCCCTCCTTAGGTAGCTGATGCTGACCCCCTAATATCACTTCCACGCCACTACCTCTTCCACCCCACTCCCCTTCCACACTAATACATCTTCCACACCGCTCCCACTTCCACATCACTCATCATTACTTATTTCTGGTCTTGTACCCTCGGTAGGGAGATCAATGAACTGGTAATGATGATTTAAAACACATTGGTACGTGGTGGGTTTCCAACCAGGCACCTTCCGATCGAAAGTCAAAGGCCTTAACCCCTACGCCACCGACGCTCTACATCACACCGTCCTACATCCACACTAATCCCATTTCCCCATCTCTACCACTTCAACGCCTATCCCGCATCCACTCCACTTCCACGCCACTACCCCTTCCACCCCACTACCACTTCCATCCCATTTTTTCATCTTTTCTTCGGAAGAGTCGGCGTTTCATAACACAATACATATTCAGTAGAATGCTGATTATCTGAATTAATTGGGACCGGGGTCGATTCGGATTATCGCACATAGACAGCACATAGCTGGACTCGCGCACGAATTTTTCCGTACCAAAAACGACAACAAAACACGTTTGTTGTATTGAGAAGCCCCGCTTAAATATTTATTTTATTTTATGTATTTTTTCCTATAGCGGCAATAGAATAGAAATACATCATCTGTGAAAATTTCAAGTGTAGCTTTAGCTATCACCGTTCTTGACCTTGAATATGCATCATTCTCTCATACCATACGTCCAATGTCCATGGTTCTTGAGATAGTCTGGTGACAGACGGACGGTCGGACAGCGAAGTAATATGTTTCCGTTTTTACCCTTTGGGAACGGAACTCTAAAAACGATGCCACACATTGAATAAACTATAATAAGTTTAACAAACACAGTTCTACATTATCTATAGCTCACTTAAACATCTCGATCAGAGTAAGTTATTTTATTTATTTATATTTAAGTTGCAATCCCAGCGGGCCTTGACGAAAATACAAAATATAATAAATCACAACAATTAATAGAGGTACATTGCATAGTAACTTAGGACGGATTCGGATAATTGGCGATTCGGCTAATCGGCGTTCTACTATATTAGAAAGTGATTTAGATTCTGCGAAAAATTCTGGAAAGATTCTGGATTGTAATTAAGCGAACCTATGTATATATATATATATATATACTCTCCAAGCCGATTTCGGCTACGGCGACCTAGCTTCATTGCGAGTTTGGGTGTATCTATAATAAGTGGGTGATTTAGTTATAAAAAAACCCTGCTCGACTTAACTAATTTCATACCATAAAGCTAAAATCGATAAATCGCACATGAATAATAATTTTCGTATAGTAATATTTTAGATCGAAAATGTCTGAAGATATGATAAGCAGAAATCAAATTATGAGTAAAATATCTAATTAGGGCGAGCAAAGCGAAGCCCTTGTAACGCAACAATTTGGTGGTACATTTTATGAAAAAACTACTTCACCTACAGATTTGATATTTGAAATAGTTATTTAAATTAATGTCTAGATTTATAATGCGGGGTGAAGAATATTGATAAATATCTATTAATAAGTAAAAATACGGTATTTTTTTATTTAAGTACATATAGTTTTGATACGCTGCCTCATTTTCCGTCATTTTCTTTTAGTCCGCCATTTTGACATTCAGCTGTCAAATTACAAATTGAAACACATGTCGAAGGAGTATTGATATCAATTTCGACGCAAATCAACCCCAAAATAACTTTTTACCCCTTTTTAATCATGTTAGGTGATGATTTTAAGAAAAATGAGTATCACATATTTAATTAATCTTTTTGAAGAACATTTATGCCAAGTTTGAACTTAATCAGACCGAGGAATCACGTTGTCCCATACAAACTTTGCAACCCCTTTTCACCCCTTTAGAGGAGGAATTTTCAAAAATCCCTTCTTATCGGACGCCTACGTAATACAAATAACACACCCTCCAAGTTTCAGGTCTCTACGATCAGCGGTTTAGGCTGTGCGTTGATCCATCAGTCATTCAGGACAAAGCCTTTTATATAATGATATAGATAATTGAAGAGTTCGTGTTTACAACGCTGGTCGGCTCTTATTTACATCTCAAATTCCTCTCGAATTAATTTATTCATTGGTGAAAACTCATTAAAATTTGTTGCCGTCTTAGCGGGCAGAGGGTGCAAAGATTTTACAATTACCGCAAATCAAAAAGGCAAGTTAAATGTAAATAAGTAATTTACAATTGTTATGTATTACAGTTATATAGCTAACACTATTGATGGGATTTTGATTGCGTTTAACTTGTGAAGTATTTGTGTCATCATTTACATATCCTAGATATAATGTATTAGTCATCGTTAGCAACGCGAGGGCAAATTGCCAGGTTATATCGATAATTATGCTATAAAATTCTATGTCAGGCTGAGATTAAGTTGAATTTAATTATCCGTGTTTATTCCGAAGTGGCTTGATCGAAAACTTTTAGTATTTTATATTTAAGTAGATAAAAGGTTTATAAAAGAAAAAGGTAGTAAATTAGTACTTGGGTAATAATTTCCCTCAGTTTTCTTTATCACTCCTACGGGGGAAATACTGGAATGAGGCGAGGAAAACAGCGAGGCATGAAAAAAACTATGTATATAAGAATATAGAAAAACAAGAATAATTCATTAAAAACATTGAACAAGAAAATAAACTTCAGTTTACTTCTTTAATACAACTATGAGCTCTATCGAAAAGTATCCATCTTTTCAGACAAAATAATAAATCAGTCAATAAAGTTATGATTTAAAAACAGAACCTCTTCCTTTTTTAAATTCAGTTCCAATATTAAATCACGATCCTAAATAAATATACAGAAACCATAAACACGAAACGTTTTAATTTCGCAAACACCAATCTTGGAAAATATGAATGTTATACAACAAAATTAGATTATACTGACTGACTGATTACCTGATGAAAGTGTGACCCCGACGAGGAGAGACACAATCCACGCAGTTTTGGCTTTACCCTCCCCGAAGTAGGTCAGGAACTCCGCATAAAACACGCCGAACGAATACGTCATGCCGTCAGCTGAAACATAAACAAGGAATTGTCATGACTCACATGATTACTCAGTCAATAGATTATATGCTAATTAATTTTGGCTGGTTAATATTTAGTTTTAGTCTTGAAATGTCTGTGACTAAATTGATGTAAAGTTTGTAGAACATAATATGTAAAATCTAGTTAAAGTAAAAACCGATCCCAATTAGATATAGAACAAAGTTTTGGAAAAAATATTTTGTAAAATTTTATTTAAGTAATGTTTTCTCTTGATGATAATTTATCGTTAGGCAGGTACCTATGTATTTTTAGTGCTCCTTAAATTTACATTTATTTTTAGAGAGGTTGGACTGCAAAGAAGCACTTGGTAAACCACAAAGAGCTTACAAAAGAAGAGCGTTCTTCTGTAAGCTCCTTGTGATAACTTTAAAATATATAGACATCTATAACTATTCATTATATTAATAAAACAGCAATACAAAAACGTAACACATACAATAGGTTTATTCTATAACTAAAGCCTAATCGGATTAAACGATTTAGAATTTATTTTTGGAGCTGGATGCTGTATTTCGTTTTCAGTATTTTTATTATTGGAATACAAAATAAAAATATTTCTAGTTTTTTAAGAAAGGGTAGTATTATACAGTGTTTTGGTAGTAATCTGTATGTAATGTGAGCAAAATTTGTAATTTTCGAAAACGGTTTTAATGATTTCGATGAAAAATATAATAATAGGAGCTAACGGGGGCGAAAAATCAACCTAGCTCAATCTCATTTCTGAGAAATATATTTTCTCTATTTTCATCCGAGTTGAGCTCGGTTCCCAGGTACTAGAAATATGTAAATGAAGAGTAAACTAACTCTAGTTAAAAGATGAACCGTTTTACATAGCTTTATGTAAACAAGGCAATATTTACATTTGCTTCTATCTCAAGGAAAATAATTACTAATTATTTTATAAAATATAGTATACTATGATAATAGTATACTATGATAAAATATTTTTAAGTAAATTACATAAAACTACTGATAACTAATTGAAGACGTTTACGAATGGATGAATTACTTCTATATTTATAGATTTTTTTTTATATACTTTCTGACATGTTTTTTATTGTTGACATTAGTTATAAGTGACATTTTTATTTCATTTTATTTAAAAAAAATACCAGCCCGAGTTTCTTGCCGATTCTTCTCGGCTGATGTAATTCCGAATCGGTGGTAGATTCAGTGACTTTCATAAGTGCCTCATTGAGGCCTCAATTGAATAAATAATTTTTGAATTTTGATCTCAAACAAAGTTGGACTGAACAGAGATTGGCGACACCTTTCTGTAGCAGAGTACAAATTAATATAATAAAGCAACGAATTTAAATCCATATAGAGCATTTTTATTTAAACTTTACATTTGAATTAAAAAACGCATGATCATTAAAATACTGATTTATCTCAACATAACCCCGATAAATTGCGATAACACAAAAAAACAGAGCAAGTTAACGCCGCGTGCCTCCCACTTCATCGCACCGTGTGTACGAGTATCTCAGTCATGATAAACTAGGTTAACATGATAGGTGAGTTATAAGGCACTGATATCAATGCACTATGTTGAATGGTCAATACAAACAAAGACCCTACTCGACAATGCGAACAAGTGACGTCAAACAATCTAGAAGCTTCCCGTGACGTGAGACGGAGAAAAAATTCAATGAATGTAGGCTGTAAGCGACTGCTTTGAATATCGAATGAACGAGAAATTTTATTGAGGATTCTTAACTGGTGCGTCTTTACAAACATTGTTGATATTGAATAAGACTGTTAACGACTACTTCTCAAATATTAAGAAGGTACACCAAACATAATTAATAATTGTTTTAGTTCAAATAAAAACTGATTCATTTTTTTTCCCGAAAGTTCTCACGTGGTCAACTATGGGGCGTTGCTACTAAAAAGAAAAATAGAAGCGATTTGAATAATATCGTCATAAATAAAAGATTTGCATCTACAGTTTTTATATAAATTCCTTATAAGCTCAAGCTATGCAAATGTATGAAAAACTTCTGGGTGCTCTGTGATGAAAAACTAATTACTTACATATGTATAATAATTACGCAACGTTAATAGTAATTTAATAGCGCGTCTAATAGTATTGAATTACATTAACACGTGTACATAATTTATTTATATACGAGTATAGCTTTAGTTCAATATTATAGGTCAAAGTGTAATAAGATAACTCAATAGAATATATTTAAATACATCTCAAGTAACGCGTCGTACTTAAAATAAATTGTTTGATCTCGAAAAGTGTGAAAGTAATTTAATAAGAGCGATACGCGCTGTAATTCTTTATTTTTCGCAGATAAAAAACATTAAAGATATACCAAGGATTTTCTTATCTTTCATTTAATATATTTGTCTTTTTGTTTAAACATATTTTTATTTTAAATCTTTGTTTATTTTATAATCAAAATATATTGCGAGGAAGATACAGATAGAAGAAGTTATGCAGGTTGTTAAACTTATGATATTATGATATTTTTCTTGTAAACAGACATATTTATGATATTAAAGATTTGATAGAGGAAACGCTTATATCCTCTGCGATTTGCTTGGCAGTCACCTTCATAATAGTGAAAGGTGACGATTATCGAAGTCGCTGTTAATTCCATGAGCTTTTCCATGCTTTAAATTTACGTTAAACAGTCGATCCCGCCTTGCCTTACTCATGTCATCGATAGTCGTTACAGGTAGCTATAGCCCTCAACATTTTAACAGTTGCTTTAATTAAAAATTACCTAAAACAAGTAATTACACAAATTGGAGAAGTTTAGATTGCTGAATACTCGATTACAAACTTACTAGTACAAATACGTAGTAACTATAGGCTTCTGAGATCAAACAACATAGGAAAGGTCTCTCTTGCTGTTGTTAATATAAATTAATATCAATTTCGCTCACAGAAGACCACCACTTCTCAAACTATTATTACCAAAGTGAAATCCCTCGTAAACTTTGAATCAACTGAAAACTAATAGTAAACTGTTGAACCTACCTATGAACTAGTTACTTGTATAGTAACTTGTTGCTAAACAATCTTAATTTTACTCCATTTATGGTATTACTCATGTATTGTCTACGTATATCTACTTCTTATATATAAAATTCTCGTGTCACAGTTTTCGTTGCCATACTCCTCCGAAACGGCTTGACCGATTCTCATGAAATTTTGTGAGCATATTCAGTAGGTCTGAGAATCGGCCAACATCTTTTTTTCATCCCGAAATTCCCATGGAAACGGGAACGGGAACGGGCACAGCTAGTATAATATAATATTCTCTTATCTAAATACACAATTATTATTTGTTAATAGCGCATTTTATTTTATTGACATTTTCTCTATTTGTTCTAGCTATCTCCATAATGGCTGTCAATTTCGACAGTTCTTTAAATGTCAGATAGCTGATTTCATAAGAAATGTAATAAATGCATACTACAGTAGAATTTCGAATAACACAGGCAATATGGGGCATAACATAATATGTTGATATACTAAACATAGATATTTATTGCCAACTTTCTTTGAACAAAGTATCTAATCCGAAAGAAAAGTTACACAAACTTCGGCAATTTTCTTGTAATAATCACAGTAGAAGGCTCCTTAATCTCGTGTTAGACTTATAACAACTTTAATTAACTTCGTACCTATTCCGAGCATTTTGATTGATCGGAGCATATTCGTCAAAGTTGGCGAAAGATTTTCTTTCTTTCCGATATAGATGTAGGTATTTGAAAATATATAACACAAACAATGCGATACGAATGTCGATTTATTATGGTTATGCTTTGATTGATTGATGTCGACTAGCGCGTGGCTCGTCGATAACGTTTTGATATATCGTATCTATAAATGTAGATAAGTGTATTCAGATATTGATCGATGTTTTCTATGTTATGATCTGACTAATATCACCTAAAAGCGAAAGTGTTTTTTTGTTCGGTTGGTTGGTTGAACGCGCTAATACCAGGAACTTCTAAGTAGTTCGAACAGACAAATATTTTGTTTGATACTTAGTCCATTTTTCAAAGAAGGCTACAGAACATCACGATACAACGAATAAACAAACACATGGAAAATATACTCGTATGCAATTAATCTTATTTTTTCCTGTTTACGATGAATATACTTCAATTATCGTCCCTGGCCGTGGAAAATAAAAACATGGTATAAATGTTTAATACGATGTTTCCACAGGCTGAATGTAACGTAAATAGGCAATTACTTAGATACGATAACAAATTAACTTGTTAAGGAAAAGTAAGTCGACTTTTCGATTTATACGGCCTTATATTTTAAGAAATAATAATTTGATCTACCTACTTATTTATATTTTGAACTGTAATACATTAAGATTCTGTGTTAAAAAATAAACTATGTATGTTTGAAATCTAATTGGATTATGTGTTAAAAATGTGAAATATCTTTGAATTATAATGAATAATATAATACGCAGGTAAATGTACAAGGAATACATTAATTCATCACCCCATCATCCATTATCATATCATCAATCATTTTTACATTTTCAACACCATTCACTGTTTTTGTCTTAGATTTTTTATTGTTTTTATTTTATTTTCGTATAAGTATGAAATTTGGTTTATTCTTTGCTTATCATTTATTGTTCAAACTTCTTTTTTGTACCCTACTCCCCCACAGGACAGGCAATGCCTAGTGTGGGGGCCCGAACTTTTGTATTAGTATTAAGATTTTTTGAAATAAATTTGAATTTGAATTTGATAATCTATTAAAAAGTTTATTATCATCCTGAAAACCCCACTGAGAACAGGGCAACCAAAACTCTCTGTCTCACTGATTTACTAGTACAGAGGTGGAATAAGCATACTCACCACACTTGCCTCATGCGTGTTGATTGATGATCAACCCGAGCTAGAGGTATATCGGAAATAGGACACAAATACTCATTCCGTGCTCTACCCAGGGACAATAAACCTGGACTTATACTTTATACCACTAGACTAGATCTCAGAGGTGTTATTATCTATTAAATTGTATGTAATTACTAACAAATCTTAGTTAAACTATCAGACCGACAGTAGTGCAAGGCTGGTATTTATAGAAATCGAGGTTGTCGGCCTAACGATGACTGTTGCAACGAACTTTATACCGACAGGTTATCTCTGGTTGCAATTATACAAATGTCATAGGCAGGACGTAATGATTTGGTACAAATATTTATATTGGGAATGCGGTTACACTGACGTTCCAATCTCAACTGTAATTACTTTTTTATAATAGGGAACGATAGACGTTTGACTCAACGAAAGTACGAGTATATTGAAATTAACGGAAAATTTGGTTAAATAATGATGTGGTATATAACTATATAATACAACGGGATGTTTGTACATAAAAGGGGATAATGTAAGTACGAGTATGTTTCAAATTTATTGGTGTTCGGGAAAACCTGGAGTTGCCAATGTATCTACTACCTAAGTAGTTCTGGTGGCACGTTTTTTAGACCACGAAAAGCAATCCATCTTCTCCTTTAGCTTCGAAATGAGAAGTAATGACAAGGCATGAATCCCGTAGGTCAACCACGTATCGCACCTATTATTTTTAATAATTATTGAAGTCTTTGCGTCTTTTCGTTGGATATTTTCAAATCGTAGCGAGATATAACAATGTTTAGTAGTTATCTCGGTTGAAGGATGATACAAATATAATTTCTAAGATTTGCAAAAGATCAAAAGTTTATACTCGTAGTGAAAAAAAAATTAATAATTACGTAAAAAATATCCTAATCCTACTAATATTATAAAGCCGAATGTTTGTGAGTGTGGACGTTTAGATGTATGGATGGTTGTTCCTCTTTCACGCAAAAACAACTGAATGGATTTTAATGAAATTTGGTACAGATGTTCCTCATACTTAGGAATAACATACAGGATATTTTATTCCCAAAATTCCCACGGGATAAGGTTCCACACGGGTAAAACCGTGGGGCACAGCTTACAAATAAAATGTTTTATAAAGAGGACTTTTCATATCGAAACAACCCTATATAAGCCGGAGAATGAATTTTTATATGTAGATTGTATAAAATTTAATCAAGGCGGCTTACACCTGTTACATTTCAAATTGAAATCTGATGTTGTTATACAGTTACGTAATATACAATTACCTGCTTAATTGGAAACGATTATTGTGTTAAAAAGTACCTGTCTATTGTAACATGGTAATTGATTAATTTATATACTCGTATAAGGGCCGGTTTTCCAACTTTATTCGACGAATAATTTTGAAATTTTGACAGTTATTGCATACAAAATCTATCAAACGTCAATTTTATTCGTCAGATAAAAGTTATCTGGCGATGGAAATATCAGCCCTAAGTATAAAAGAAAATCGTGTTAGTTAGTTACACTATTTATAACTCGAGAACGGCTGAACTGATTTGGCTGAAAATTTGTGAGGAGGTAGCTCAGAACCAGGAGAAGGACATAGGATAACTTTATCCCGAAATTCCCACGGGAACGGGAACCACGTGAGAGAAACCGCGGGGCACAGTTAGTTAATAATAAACAACGACTTAGTGGAATAGTAGCGTGTCCACGTGCCTGTAAATAGGCATTTATGGTTCGATTCCTGTTTTGTTATAGAAATATTTTTATATGACATACTTATTCACGCTAAGAAAAGCTTGAAAAAACATATTGTTTCGCTTTAAAGGTTAAAAAATTAACAAAAGTTATTTAATTATCTATCTTCAGTTACGTAAATAAGTTTTAAATAAAAGGCGTGTCCAATCATTGTTATCTACTGTAATTGTTACGATACGTAACTTTTTGTTTATATTTAAATCACTACATTAATTTGTTTATCGACAAACTTAGTTTATATGTCAAATTATATAATTAAATAAAGATAAAACTGTTTCAATGTTCGTGACGATAAATTTTTATTTACAGAGTAGTTAACAATTTTAAACTTTGGTTTTATCGTTGAACTCAATACTTAATATCGTAAAATATTGACGTTCCACGTAATCTGGTTTACCTAAAAGCCGACCCCAATCAGACGATAAACAAAGTAATGTTTTCGTAAAACCATTTAAAGTACTTACAAATCTATACTTCTAAACTAACAGCCTTACTAATAAAAAATACCCACTGACTGTGTATATTCTTATAACGAGTGTGAAGCATATAAATAATTCGTTATATCAAGAATATACACAGTGGGTATTTTTTATTGGTAAGGCTGTAATATTATAAAGAGGAAACATTTGATTGTTTGTTTGTATGTTTGTTAGTAACGAATAGGCTCCGAAACTACTAGTCCGATTTCAAAAATTCTTTCACTAATGGAAAGTAAATTTATCAGTGCGTGCCATAGGCTATATTTTATCCCCGTATTCCCCCGGGAACGGGAGCTACGCGGGTGAAACCGCGGAGCGCTACTAGTATATTATAAAGTTGAAAAGTTCGATTAATATGTTTTTCAACACACTTGCTCATAAAGGGGCTCTTATTTGTGCAAAAACATGAAACAAAGTCGCTTCTCGCTGTCTCTCCCTATGTATGCTTATCTTTAAATCTACGCAACGGATTTTGATGCGGTTTTTTTAACAGATAGAGTGATTCAAGTGGATGGATTTTTTAGCATAATTTTATCCGCATTCTCACGGGAGCGTGAACTATGCGGGTAAACCCGCAGGGCGCTGCGAGTAGATATTAAAACAAAAACAAAAAGTTCTTTATGTTTAACGTCTTTTGTTCGATAATGAAGTACAGAAATAACTTTTCAATCTACGGTTCAAACATCTGTACTTCTATATTAACTTTATAAATCTCAAGCTACTCCTACATAAAATATTTCAAAGAAAACTTTAACTTATTACGAAAATAAGTAAGTTTGAAACGATTTTACGTATCCTATTATGTATATTCAAAGTTAGTTACAAATGAATAGTTGTTCTTTAATTCAACACGACATTATAATAAAATATTGAAGTATCTTTCAAAATATATAATACATATTCATGAAAAAGGATTAGGAACCTTATGATTAAGTGAATAAGGTATGATATTCATGTCATGTGTGTTTGGGGACAAAATAAGAGTGACCTTTTGTGGAAGCAAAGAAAATTCGCCGTTAATGTTTCCCAGACACGCAATGCGGGCTTATGGAATAACGTGCCCGGTTACAATCGTATACGAAGAATTCTATTAGAGATGTTTCAACTTTATTCAACGTTTTCGTGTTTTGTTCGCATTATGAGTTATATAAAACCCGTTAAGACTGTTTGATTTATCGGTAATATTGTTGCTAAGCCCTTTAATTTTAGTTTGATTTATTTAATGTCTTTGCTTGTTACTCTTTTTTTCTTGTAACTACATAAAGTTAAGTACAAAATTCACATTTATTATATAAATAAGTAGAATTAAAGGAAAGTCAAACTTGTACTGAAATAATAAATCCCTAGATTAAGTAAATGTGGTGAAGAATATGCCTTTTGAAT
This sequence comes from Timandra comae, assembly GCA_958496195.1. Lineage (NCBI taxonomy): Eukaryota > Metazoa > Arthropoda > Insecta > Lepidoptera > Geometridae > Timandra > Timandra comae. The sequence goes on along the minus strand of OY292355.1, from coordinate 3,734,076 downwards.
ATGCCTCTAACTATAATTAGTTGGAAACACAATTTACTTGTCTACGTAACAAAACAGTTCAAAAACTCCAATTATACCGTTTACGTTACAAACGTACCTAACAATGTTTTCCCTTGATACCTAACTCGTTTAGAGAAAAGTTTACGGCCCACGAGACGAGGCTTTTCGCTGTTTTCAAAACTTTGAAAACATGGTAAATTGAACATCAAAACCTGTAACCTAAAATATACTTTTGACGCATCAAAATGATAGGATTGTATACTTTTTAAATTTTCGCGATAGGAATTCATTGTTTGCATGATTAAAAGGTCTTAATCGCGTATAATATAATAATTAATATGAAAGGATTGGTCATTATTTTGATTAATTAAATATGATTTAACATTACAGTAGAGCTTTAAGAGTCATTTGTATAGTGCTTTGTAGTCAAAGAACGAAAGAGTTGAGACCCTTGGTTCAGCTACGTAAAAGAAAGGGTTAATATTAAAATTATGCATAAAGTAGTTACTAAATCATAACTAATGTTTTGCAATACATGACTGATAAACTTTGTTTGAAATACTGATGTTATAATGATATATTTAACATAAACACAATGTACTAAATGTGCAAACGATCGCTAACAAATTACTTGATTAAGTCAATAAAACTGTATGCACAGTTTGCTCAGAATGATAAAATGAGTTGCGTTCAAGGGTCGCCGGGCAATGTCTCCTCCGATAACAGAGAGTTATGACACCAATGTCATATAATATTACGTATTGCTGATTTAAATTATAAATGGAACCGAACAACTTTGTTATTATTTGCAATAGATAACATGCGAAGTTTCTGATCGCAACCTTGCATGTAATTTATTTACAGTCAAATAATTTTGGTTCTTAAAGTTATTGGTTTTAGAGGACAATAAAGACGAAAGTAGTGTGGACTAATGAGGTATGACGTGTGGATGTAAGTACCTAGTACTCGTAATAGTTTGGGAATTTCCGCGTAGTCCCGTAATGCCGTGCAATAAATCAATTTATTTAAATTGTTATGACGTCCAAAAATGTCGGTCAATGTAACAATGTTGTTAAATGACAACAACTACGTAGCATTTGACCAGGATTTAAATAAAAGTAAACATTTATTCAAGAATATCGACTTACATTCAATTCTTATAATAAGGCAGGCATATTCGAATGTGTGTACTTTTGATGCCAACTGTATTAAAGCTTAGAGATTGTACATAATGATAGCATTTATAATTGAATATGTATATTTGATTGGCACATGATAATTATTAGCAGAGAACATAAAGTATTGATTTCATTTGATGATTAAGTGGGCGTCGCGGACATAGTACCAAAATGTTATTGGCCATATGCCAGATATATTTTAGTTACATCTATTAAATGCAACTCTTTATGTGAAAGTGGTTAGATTAGATTAGAGTATTATATTAAAGAAAATATATGTAGGAAAAACTAGTGACAAAACTTCCTGCGTACATATTAAATGTGAAAGTATTTTTAGATGTTTTATTTTAAATATAGCGCTCATAGCCCAGTACTACGACTGACTACGAGTAATGGCCGTTTAGCCGCATCACTATGATTAAAGAGTTGCCGAAGTGGCATTTAATTTCGTGAACGTTTTCGTGCGCCCGGCGCCCGTCGGTCCCGGTTATCGTTTTTATATCGATAGAGATTTTTGCGGTTAGTCTGTGTTGAGTTGTCGGGCTGGCGATCGTGAGGACATGAGTTCGTATCACAACCATAGTAGTATTGACGTAAACTCAGTCTAGATTCAAACATACTTTCTTAGTTAGACGGGTTAGTAAGAATAAGATAAAAAAGCGAAATACAACTACAATACAAGAAACGTAAAGCAAACACATCAGTAGCATTACATGGGACAATACAATTACTCCTTTCGCGTGTTAAATGAATTGACTTCCAGATAATTTCGCGGATCATTCAATTCAGCTAATTTTCTACAGGATATATGCCATCATGTGAGCTTAGTCTTTACACGCAGATAACATTAAAACCGAACATGTCTGGCCATAAGCGGTTTATTTGATTAGGAGTCAACACATGTGGTGTGTTTTTTAACGAGATCACGAGGAATCAAATTTGTTTGGAGAATTAAGCTTTGGGTCCTAATAGAAGGTACAAGTTATAATGGAAAATTCCTAAGATTAGGTAAAAGTATATGGAAAATGTTATTTACTTATATAAAAGCTAAAATGTATAAGAAATTATGAATGAATTTTGTTGTATTTGCTGTCACGTAAACAGGCTAAAAGGATTTGGTTAAAGCACACACAGTTTACGAGTATAACGTGATTTCCACGTAGTAGTATTATTTTATTTCAAAATTCATGCAAAACCAGGGAGAATTAACTAACGTGGGTATCGCTTTAAGAAATATACAGGTAATGGGTGTCATAAAAATGCCTTCTTCAATGAGAAAACCCTCAAAATTATTAGATAATATTATGCCCCAAAACTAAGTAGGTCGTCTTTTATTTCCTACATCTGTAAAAAGGCCAAGTGTCTCCTTATATTTCAGTACTAGCTGTGCGTACATGCGAGTACATGTTTATATTATGTATATTTTCTTCCTCTTAAATCACTCTATGTACCTTTTGGCGAAAAATCGACAGCGGAAGCGATTTCATTTTATACTTATCATATTTATGTTTCAGTATACTTATCATAAATTTCTAAATATAAAACAGCTGATCCATAGCTGACCTATTTTTAACAAAATAAGGAACTGCGGCTTCCCGTTGGCGGTGATAGAGTCGTATTCATTTTTCCTTATTCCTCAGGAAAGCTGACACTTCAATGTTGAGATTCTATTGATAGAAAATAGATAGAGCCTCTTCTATTTACTTGGTTCCAATATGGTTTAATATAGATTATACTGACAAGGAAAATTATAATATTCAAATTTAAATAAAGTGCGTCGAATAAATTTAATAATTTTATAAAAGAAGTTTTCAATTAAAAAAACACTTTAACTTTACTAATAACGTAATGAAACGATATTAAAGTGTTGTGTTTGGTTAATTCCTAAATAGAAAGGTACCAAACACAACCGGGACCAAACCTAACGCTTGTTGTTATTTTCTTTCATTAATAAGAGGGTAAGTCCGTATCGAGAGGTTATCGCGGAAATCAAAGGTTTTGGTGTTATCTTTTCTTCCTATCTGCGCACATAGAAAGGAAGCTAATTTTAATTAATATCTATCCGTTTTCCTTAAACAACGAAAACAAACTACAATATTCCAAAGATTTCAGGTATCATATGGTTGGTATTCCTACTTACTTTTGTGAAATAACGTTATTCGAAATTCAGAAAGGCAAGTTGCAGGTTGGTTAAAATATACTAGTACAACACGTAGTAACATAAGCTAAGTACAACAACAAATAAACTTTAATCCAACGTTCGTTCGACACATGTTTAAAGCACAGACTCCATTAATATTACTAAGTAAAATAAGGCTTGTTTACACACACGTGCAGGTTTGTATACAGAACGTATGCAGCTTTCAGGGTCATAGACATGCATAGATAGATAGCTTGTGGGCATTGAGCCAACATTGCACGCATCAGTTATATTTTTACAATATACCACACGTTTCAGTCTGGTTTATGTAAGCTTTATTATTGCTTGTAAGATATCAAGTTTATAAGAATTTATTGATTAAGTTTTCTTTATTCTTTTGAATAACATGCTCAATGTGAGTAGAGTTAGGATTATGAGTTTCAAATCGTTGGGGATTGGAAAACATTATGTTTTTTTATAAATTACAGGCTGCGCGGAACCGTCCCCGTGGGAATTTTGGAAGAAAAGTATGCGTGAAAGAGAATATCTGTCCAAAAATTCAAACAATTTTTTGCTTTTATAATAAATAGTAATACTTATAAGTAAAAGTCATAATGTGTTTTGTGGATCCAACTAGAACACTCCAATGTTTCGTTATCAAAATATTGTATAAACTACGAAAGCTCAGCTTATGAGTTTCTCCAGTTCAGGATATAAGCCCTAAGCTTCCCGTAATACTTTTAGCCACCTTCCGCATCGATAAGTTTTCGGGTGAAATCGAGACGCGGCGTCTGCTCCCAGTGCAGACTAGACGGATAACCCTCTTACAATGTACGAACGTAACTAAGTTTTGTTATTGGTTAGGAGATGAGAATAATTTTACCAGCATTTTCCCAGTTTAATGATAGTTGAGCTGAAAATAATTCTCGAAAGTTTCAATACATGATAAGAGAAGCGAAGTTCAACCATGTGATAAGGGAAACTCTGCTTGAATGTTTATTCTATTCATCTGAAAATCTCGAAATATTTAGAGAGCATGTAAATTCACTTCATCATAATCACAATCATTCACGAGTTTTTTTTTTTTATAAACTTCCTCTTGCACCGGTTTATCTGTCTATCGCATTCTATCTATCGCATTATAAAAGAATTTTTAAAAAATATACTTTTCAACACACTTGCTCATAAAGGGGCTCTTATTTGTGCAAAAACAGTTGAATAATGACACGCTTGATTCACTAGTGAGTAATAGATTTTTTTTTAATTGTTTAGTTTTAAAAAAGTTTCGATACCAAAAAAAATCGTGTCCATACATTTTAAAAACAAACTTTAACTATGTTGCCTTACTTTTGGTAGGTCTATGGTCGATTCCATTCATTCATTCGATTTTTTTTTAATAAGTATATTCTTTTAATCTATGGCCGATCACCATTGTTGTGTTGGATGCGGGCTAATAGAAAAACTGTTTATTTATTAGCGAAAATGATATTTTATTATTAATTTCTTCGCAAGTGTGTTGAAAAACGTTGTATGGTACACGCGTGTATTGATGATTACTATCCTCGGCTATCTTCAGACCCTCGCCTGACGGCACGGGCCTCAATAGCGCCTCGGATGTAATCACCAACTTACCTCGCTTGTACCATAAATAACTATTTTGTGACATGTACAATACATACATGAGTAATATTCATTTATAAAACTTTAATGTATTCGTCCTACATCATCGCGTTGAACTAATGCCGGGTAAGGATTTCGCTAAAAGGACGCAGTGACTGGACAAATTACGGAAAAAGGTCATATGAGGCTGCGAAACATTACGTTGCTAAATTGGGCGTGTCAGACACGGGTTAATATTTCACTGACTCTAGTGTTGTTTATACAAATTCATCATGTCATTATACTGGATACGTGAAAGTTTGTGATATGTTTATATAGGGATATATGATGATAAAGTCAAGTTATGACAATGTTTGGTCTGAATCGTCACAGACCATTTTGTGCAAAATCTATGTGAATAAAAGTTATAGCTAGGAGTAGATTGAAAGGAGAATAGATCCACGTCTTCTTGTTATTTACTTAGTTATTTAGTAACATAACTAATTTACATGCCATTTCATAACTAAGACGAAAGAATATTGACTTTGTGAGATTTTGGAAATAAAAAGAAAATGATAGTTCGCTAGTACTCATTATTATACTGTGACGATAGCAAAAATCCGAGTGATTGATTGAATGGTAATTGATTTTAAACGAATAAAGCTTTCTTTCATTTGATGTTAGAGACTTTTTAAACCAATCTGAGAACCGTTTTATATTACTCTAGAAAGTCTATTTAGGAAGTATTTATTAAAACCCAAAGTTATTATGTAAACTGTCCTATTACTGTTCTTGATATTGTTAAATATATTCATATAAATAGCACGAATTCATTGTAAATCTAGTTAAAATATAAACAATGGGCAGTTTACTTATGGAAGTAATTATTCGCTTCTAAAATGTTATGTAAACACTTTATAGGCAAATAAAGGGTAATGTTATATTAGGCGTGTTTATGTTTGCATAACATTTAGTGGTAAAACTAAAGGTAATGTTACATTAGAACTTCGAGAAAAGGTGTGATAAACTGGATGTGTACGAGTGCGATAAAAATCACATTTTGAAGACTTAGGGTCTATTTCACGACCTTCGAGTAATGCTACTCACCAAGTAAACTTAATTTTGTCTCTTTCTTACTTTATATCAAGTGACAAAGACAAAACATGTGAGTAGGTACTCGGAACGTTACTTGAAGATGGTAAAATAGGCCCTTACAGTTAGTTTCCGGTGTACTTATCATATAGCATTTTTGATAAAAAAAATACTATTCTTACATTACAACCTCAGACTATGGAATATCCACTGCGGTAAGGCATAGGGGCCATGAAAGTCCATTAATTTCAACAAAATATACAAGAACACAATAACCATAGCTAACGTATAGTTTGTAAGCAAACCAAACAATTACTTAAACACAATGACTGTTACTTTTACCGCCAGATCGATCTTATTCTACGTTTAAAACATAGGTATACATCTTATTTTCTTCAAGTAAAAATGGCCCATTCTCTTGCGTAGAATTTATAGGTCAATTCAATGCGACGACCGACAGGCTTGGGTCTCGGTAAATACCACCACGGTTGATGGGTTATACTGCGAAACTTTCGCAGTTACAGCTGTGTATGAGTTCCTGGGGGAATAATATACAGACTGAGCCGATATACAAAATAATAGTATACAATAACACTGTCAATTGCAATATGTAAGGTTGTATGTCGGTTACTTTGCGTAAGTGGGCAGTTTTCCACAATTAGACCTCTGTAATTTGGGTTTATGCGAGCGATATTTTTTTTGGTTAGGCTTTTGAGGGCTATAACTACCCGTACTGTCTGTCAAACTGAAAGAAATAACGACAACAGTTATTATTGGTACTAAACTCGTAATATGAATATCAATTATGTGCCTTTTAACCCTCTTTTACATTGTAATTTCGTATAATACAGGCGTATCAAAAGGGCATAAAAATAATGTCTCTTTTAAGTGCCGAATAAATAACATTGTAATGTGAAACGTCTTTTTAATCAAATTGCCACTCGTAACATTCTTCTTTACATTCTATGTAACCATAAACCTTTAACAAATTAAAAATGTCTGCTTACATCAATGCGCGACGCGTGAAATTAAATTCTTTTACAAATTGTGCTTCCTATATTTCTACACAATTATTCCGGTGCGTAGAATTCGACTTTGAGTCAAAGAAAATGTTATGGTATTTAGACGATGTCGATTATCCTTGTGTAGGATAGCTGCGTGTAATATTTAACCTGAAATATGTCTTAAATATTGTTATAAAAGGTTTATTTTGCAATAAAATGCTGCACATCCCAGTTATATTGGTCCACAAAGAATAAGTCTTTACGCCGAGCCTTTATGCTTCATTTACACGCTCACGAAGCTTCTACGAGGTTCCACAGCCTACGCAAGGCTGTATGAATGCTAACTATAAATAAGTGCGAGAGCCTATCGTATTCTATTTCCGAGCATAGCTGAAATATTTTAAATAACTCCGTTCATACTTCACATGCTTGTCCCCTTCACATGCATTCCCATGGAGGCAGTGAGTACGAATAAGTTTAGATGAACTACATACATACTACCTATTTGCATCTTCTTTTTAAAACGTAAATTTTTTAATACTGATTTCAATGTGAATAACTTATGTTTGCACTGCAATGGTCTTAAATATTGAAAGAAAAACTTTGTATATTTTTATACGTATATTTATAGGTTTTTAACTACTGCCAAAATTATGATAAAATGTTACGCACACGTTTTGAAGTGTACAGAAAAGGGTAGTATGGACACTTTTTATTCCTAAGTTCTAATCCAAAAGTTTAAGACCCTAAACTCGATAATTGACGGTTTTTGTACTTTTTGATCTAGTCATATTATATGAAAAGCGTATGGGTCCATATTGGCTCACCTAAAGTTCTTTACCCGAAAATGTTTTTCCTAACTATTTGTAGTCCGAATGATCATTCTTCCTAAAATTTTTCATCCTAAAGTTTTAATTCATACTATTTGTAGTGCTACCGACGATGCTCATAACACTGATGTGTCCGAAAATTTTAATTACTAACATCGTTAATGTAAACATATTTAAACTCCTACTGTTTTTTATCATAACGCTTTTATCCCTAAACATACTTACCATAATATTTTCACTCATGCTCAGAAAGAAACATTTACCAAGTGTAATAAAAAATATATGTGGGTAGAAGATGATATTTATAGTTTTAATGATTATTATACGACTCGTTTACGGTTATGCTTATGGCCTGGGAGTTTACCATAACCATAACTAAAGGACCAATTCGGTTCTGGCACTTCGCCGGCCGCTGCCGCGGCACGCTCGCTACGCTCGCTCGGCTCGTGCGTTGGGGTCACAGTTCTAACATAACCTAAACCAATAATTAGGAATAGGTCCGATTCGTTACTGGAACTTGACTGAATGATTGGAGCAGGACTCTGGTTTTGCTCGCTCGGCTCGTGCGTTATATGTTATACCTACATGTTATGTAAAAACAAAGTTACGAAAAATTTATGTATATAATATTGATTATAATAAATAAAAATAAATCTAAACAAAAAAGATATGACTTTGAATAATAGTATGAACGATGGTTATGTTGAGAAAATATAGGAAAACAAATAAAAGTGTAAAAGATGTTTATTGCTACTGACTTTATGCAGTTGAATGTTTCGGAATTAAAACATTAGTGACAAAGATTTTAGGAGTTGCGATTGTTAGGATAAAAAATGTTAGGAAGAAAATTTTCGGATTTCCAATTATCGGAGTTGAAATTTTAGGTGAACTTTGGCGCACCCAAAGCGTATTTTATAAACATGCTTTTAGGTAATAATTAAAGGAAATATTGTCATCTAAAAAATACTCAGAGAAAAACAATATTATACAGAAAACTTAAAAAATATATCAAGAAAACTGAACATATGTTTTCTGAATTTCACTTTTAGCATTAACTTCCATGCCTTCGGATTCTAGTAATTCGACCAATTTAGCACTAAAAATTAAACAAACTTAAAGTCCAGATCTTTATTAAGGAAATACTCATAGGAAAATTTAATTGTTATTATAATTATTATTGAAATCGAAAAAAATATAAAGTTAGAATTTGTAAAAATCACACTCAAGAAAATCGTAATTTACGTTGATAAATGATGCTCAAAACGTTATTAAAATTACCTCAAATAATAAAAGAATATTTTCTACAACAATTATACTAAAAAAAAATCTCTAAAACAAATTGTCTTTTTTTCTACAAATATTTTAAAATCATCATAAAACTACTATGAAATCGGACGCACGAAACAATTCAAATCAGTCTGCCGCGAGGCTTTTTAGAGAGAGGACGTATCGCTCCTACCGAGCGTTTGACCTTTGCGGCGCGTACGAATTTTATACGATAACTCATCAACATGTTTTGATACTCGATAATAATTTTTGTTTTATAATTTGAATTATTTATTAAATAAAAAATATTAACATTTATGATAACAAATAATGTTTTAGAATGCAGGCATTTACCCACATTAGTAATGTAGGCATTTACCCACATTAGTAATGTAGGCATTTACCCACATTAGTAATGTAGGCATTTACCCACATTAGTAATGTAGGCATTTACCCACATTAGTAATGTAGGCATTTACCCACATTACTAATGTAGGCATTTACCCACATTACTAATGTAGGCATTTACCCACATTAGTAATGTAGGCATTTACCCACATTAGTAATGTAGGCATTTACCCACATTAGTAATGTAGGCATTTACCCACATTACTAATGTAGGCATTTACCCACATTACTAATGTAGGCATTTACCCACATTACTAATGTAGGCATTTACCCACATTAGTAATGTAGGCATTTACCCACATTACTAATGTAGGCATTTACCCACATTACTAATGTAGGCATTAACCCACATTACTAATGTAGGCATTTACCCACATTACTAATGTAGGCATTTACCCACATTAGTAATGTAGGCATTTACCCACATTACTAATGTAGGCATTTATTTGTTTTATTCATTATTCCTTGTTGTGAATAATGGAATATCGAATCGAAAGTTATTACGTAAATTATATCTAATCATATACTACCTACTACGAATCGTAAAAAAAAATATACTCGTATTTTTACTTTTGTCAATAACTTTTACACAATTTATAATTTCCAATGGATCAAAACCATTCGGCCGGAGTATTCAGAGCGAGCGCGCCGTCACCACATAGACAGTGTGCATGCGGACACGCGTGCGCGTCTGTGTGAGTGAAAATTTGAGTTGTCGCGCGCCAGATCAACCCTCTTAATATTAAAAGAAATAAGAATATGTACATTCGACTTTCATGGAGACTTTATCGGGCTGCATGACTCCTGTTTGGTGGTGGTAGCGGCCTCTTTTGGCTTAGTTTGCTTTACAATAGCGAAGTACGGAGGGTAGTTTTTTGTGACAAAAACTTATTAACTTAGCCTCAAAATTAATGTTTATGTTTCACTGCGTGCTTTTAGGTTAGGGATCTGGGTGGTGTAGTAGTCCAGCCGGCCTAGCATGACCGTGCGTATCGATAAATGATAAATGATAAAAATGAAATATGGCGGCTATTTCCATCGTATTTTGACAGTTGGATAGTGTTTATCGTTATATCTATCGCGTTTTTGAAGTCATGCTAGCCCGGCTGGTTAGGTATAGGCCGGCCAGGCTGGCTGGAGCCGCAATTTTGTAAACAACCAACCAAGCAGCCGCAATTGTATTGTATCTTTCTGTTGGTTGGTTTGGTTTGGTTTGCCTGTGATTTAGCGCTCCACGCTCGCGCCATGCTTAATGCGTACGTGGCACTTGGCAGTCCTTCCGGCCATAAATGTCAACTGTCAATGTCATTTTTTTATTTTGACATAAAAATGTCCGACAATATATATTTTTTTTATTATTTGTTTTATACTCCGTGATGACTCTGAGGGCCCAACTGAAAATCAGTGTTGTGATGCTTCATGCATCACAGCGTTATGCTGAGTTGGGTCCTTTTATTCATCACCCACTATTTATAGTATGTGTTGTGTTTCTATTGTATTTGTTTATTAAGTCTTTTTATGTACTTCCTTAGTTTTTTTTTTTGTATTTTTACTGTATTTTGTCTAAATAGTGTGTGATGTTTAAATAAACTGTTTCTTTCTTTCTTTCTTTCTTTCTTTCTTTCTTACATAGGTAGATAATAAAATGACGGGACGCTAGCTACCTAGGTATAATATAAGGAAATACCGAGGTCTTAAAATTGAGTAGCAATCTTCTCGTTTGTTTTCGCGTAAATATTTGTTATGTGCAAACACACTGCGATGAAGACTGTATCGTGGCAGGCAACAAATATTTATACTCCATTCCGGTCTAGACGGCGAATTCTATCAAGAAGTCAAATACTAATATTTTATCATGTGGTAACAACGAGTATTATATTTTAGTATAAGGATTATTTTCGTTTAAGCAAATTAAAAACGTATTTCTAAGTTATTTGGTTTATAAAATTGTTTTCGAATTCAATATCACGTTCTCTTTATAATTTAAGATTCTTTACAGAATCCGAAACCTCATAAATGTAAAACAAAATTTAATAAAGCTAATTTTCTTCTTTTGAATTTTATTAATCCGTTTATGGTTATATTTTCTCATTTTTATGGTATCGAAGGTGAAGATGAAAAGCTAAAATGGACCTTATCTTCGAGTATACATACTTATACAAGTATCTTGTAGGGTCTATCCATCAGTCTTTGCTACTAACGGGTATTATTATTATTTAATTGTAATGACTTGATCTTTATACATGTGTTTATACAGAGTGTACATTACAACGCGAGAAGTATGTGTTCCGTCAGTTTTTTTTCATTTTAATAATGGCAGAATTTATGTTCATTCATATGGGTATGTAAGTGCGGTATGGAACTCTTCGACTCACACTTCGTCGGCTTTATAACATAAAACATGTAAATTGGAAACATTAAAACGTATGATGTTGGAAATTAAAACATTTTCCTTTAGACTTCAAGACCCATTATGAATACAAAATGAACTCGAGTCAGTTTTACTTTGACATTGTAATTAATGGTTTCCTTGTGACGGAAATGCATACAATCTACTTAAAAACTGGCTTTACAACTTAATCTAGACTCTAGCTAGACATAAATCAATTTTGCACTAGAATTTCTTTGTGACCATATATGAGACTTAGCTATAGATAGATCGATTTTTTGCCCTCGTAAATCATAATATTATTTCTTATTTCTAGAAAATTCAAAAATTCTTATTTCCAGAATTTTCTCGAAAATAATCAAATAATTTTCCAATAAATATATAAATATGTAAGTATACAGATATTATAAGATTCCTTTCAATACCTAATTGAAATCGCGCAGTACTAATACCAAATAACAATCTCCAAATGTTTTATCAAGTATCGCCGAGTGTATTGTTCCAATTAGAAAGACAATCGAGACCTTGTTTTACTAAATAATGCATTGTTGTTACCTCGACGTCAATTAATGGTTCACACATACAACTGTTGAAGGTTCCGATTGTACCGAGGTATAGCATACATAATTAAGGACAAGTTATTTATAACAAATATCTAGAAATACTTGGTATTTGTAACTAGTTAGGTACTTTTAAGTATCAACTTTATATAATTGTCAATTTAATTGATCTAGATTTTTATGTATTTTGTGACGGCCTGGTATGTAGCTAATATGTTACAATATTATAACCAATCTATTTTGCTCACATTCCATGTATCTCTCGGGAATATCAAGATAAAAAGTTATTGTAAAAACGGGTCGGAAATTTTCCTAACATCTACAGAATTATTTCTTGCGAGTATGTTCTACCGTTTGATATACAGGCAGTTTAGGTGAAATATTGTAGATAAATCAGTTAAAAGTAAAATAAGTCAAAATATGAATACTCACTTATAACGTGTACCATGAAGGAAGCAATGACGACCATCCACCCCCAGCCCCCGTCGGGCGGCGGCGCCAGGCTCTGCGACCCGTACCGCGAGGGCGGCTGCTCTCCATTACCGGTCTTTCCATTCTTCACCACCCCATGAGACATCTTCAATCTTTGGCACTTCGCTTTACACTTAAAAGCTAATATATTCCAATATATCTCCCTCTATAGTATAGATACTAAAATATTATGATCCGTATTGTCGTTAGATATGTTATAGATTACTATGTTCACTTACTGTGAAGAGGCACTGTGTATTCTTATTACTATGAAAGAAAATGCAATGGAAGAAATAGGGAAAGACTGTGGGAATACTATCTTTGGTCGTGGACCATTTTCTTTAGACTTATCTGCTGTTTAATATTTCTGTTTTTAATATTTGGATTCTTTGGTGAAATCGAAGCATTTTCAGGTGTAGGTGCCGTTTTAACTGTAACAAAGAAATAATATTGTTAGCATACAGTAAACCTTTATATATTATTTATGTAGCCTAGGGATTTATGAGGGTATAACCGCATTGCTAAGTACTAAGAAAACATTTGCATTAAGGACATATAACCACACCACACATCACTTAGTTGAAACCAAGGACCAGATCACACTAAGTATTAGATGGATAAAGTTATGTTAAATGTACTTTTGCTGAAACCGACACCAAATAGACATGGGATAAAGGTCGGTATTCGGAAAAAAATATAAAATTTCTGTAATTATAAGATTTACAAAACCACTTACAGAGCAAATTTATAAAGTAAAAAAAAATATTGCTCTAAAATGTTACCTAACATAACACAATCAATCACTTTACCATCTCTTTACACATACAGATCCCTGAATACAATATGTAAATATTAAATACACGCGCCGCTATCCTCATTTAAGTAAAACATAAAACTTCCTGGTATCATGAAATTTGGGTATAATATTATCATAAAAACAGAATATAAAACATGATCGATCGCAGTTATCGGCTCTCATTGACTTCTGATAGCACGTCGTGGATCGAGTGATTTCTCGATAACAAGCAATATTATTCTGGGTTATCTATTTGAGATATGAGATGTATTTATATGTGCCTTGACATGTACATTCACAGATGCCTTTATATGGACATTCTATTAACCAATAAGTATTATAAGGACTTCAACTAAGATTCAATCACTCACTTATTATTTATATGTAGGTATGGGTTTAAATGTTCTTTAAAAACGTTGTTTTCTTGTTATTTTTGTATTGTTTGTTGTTCTCTTTTGGGTCATGTTTATCCGTTTGTAAAAGTAATGAAAATAATAGGCCTGTTTTGTATGTACAATGGGATTACCATTGTAGATGGGATAGAAAGGCTTCTCTCTCAGATGACTTATAAATATTTAGCTTTCAAGTTGACATCATCATCCTCCTTAATAAGAAGGATGTACCTAATTGTATGAGAACATGAGAACTTCATCTATAAGTACTATAACAGGTCGATTATGAAAAAAGTAAAACGGACCCATCTCACCAGCCTCCTCAAACTAATATTGTCAAAATTTAATTTGAGGCAGCCTTCTAAATCTGACTTAGGGCCAATTTTTCCATCGCCAGATAACTTTATTCGACGAATAATTTTGAAGTTTTGAATGTTATTTCATACAAAAACTGTCAAACGTCAATTTTATTCGTCGAATAAAAGTTATCTGGCGATGGAAAAAATCAGCCCTTAGAGAGATAATATACCATAACACCTTAAATAAGCAAAATTAACGATCATTTTACTATCATTTTAACGTAAATAACAAAGATTTTAGTTGAAGATAGAGGATTGAGTTGTAATGTCACGATCACGTCCGTTAATGTCGTATGTTATCGTGTCGAGATATTAGGACAGAAGGGTCGAACTTGGGAGCAGGCGTGTCAAATCATTTTATTATTACATCAGAACATAGACATGTTTTCATATAAATATTATTTATTATGAAACTGACAACTATGATGGAGTGTTTACTAAAACAAATGGAAAGAAATTTTGAAATAATAATTATGTCAGATTTAGTTGTTGAGAAGATTTAGGTTCTACAGTTATCACTACATAGTATAACACAAAGTCGCTTTCTCTGTCCCTATGTATGCTTAGATCTTTAAAACTACGCAACGGATTTTGATGCGGTTTATTTTAATAGATAGAGTGATTCAAGAGGAAGGTTTGAAACATAATTTTATCCCTGAATTATCAAGGGAGCGGGAACTACGCGGGTGAAACCGCGGGGCACTTCTAGTTTAAATATAATATTAGTTGATGAAAATAACATCATCTTTAGCTTACCCATCTGAGTTCTGAACCTCAAAATATGATGGAGTCGACACGCAAAGAAGAAGCTGATGATTAATTTAAATTAAGTGATGAAAAGCCAAAATAAAGTATGTAGATATTTGATAACATTATCACCATTATTTCACTACCCTTATACTCAATGTGGGGTCGGCATAATCTTTTCCATTCTACTTTTTCTATCAACTGTTATCTCAAATTACACGTCTTTCTTCCGAATATCATCTTACCTACCTAAACAAGCTAAGATCTTCTTGAATATAAAATGGAAGACACTTTGTCAATATGATAGCTTCCTTTTTCAAACTAGGTTTATAATAAAACGTCTCAACTATTATGTTAGTTTAGGCAAAAGGTCCTTTTAAATTAAGGTAATCTATCTTATAAGTACTTCCTACGCATGTATAAGCGGATATTTAAATATATGTAGGTATTTATATTTAATTACCGTAAAATGACAATCTAAATTCACTTACAATCCAAGTCCATGATCAATTATAATATAATTTGTTCGATAAATAATTTAACACAAGGTCACAACTGCCTTTTGGTTGTGAATATCAATGACTTTCATGACAATACAAATCTTGACCATCTAGATTTAGATCGATTCAAAGACAATACCTAACTCAAAGGAAGATCTACTTAAAAACTTTTTGAAACAACATCTATAAATATTCATGAATATTAAAAACATGGTTTTGTTAAGTAATTATAGCTTCTTGAAAACCCAAAGTTAAATAAATTATTTGTAATTAATAAAAACGTCTCTTTGTTGACAAAGACAACAGCTTTGTTTTCGTAAGAATGTAATCATTAACACCGTTATTAATGTACAAAGCTTAACAAATAGGCACGTATAGTTAATCCACGTCTTTTCTATTTCATTCGCATGAAAAATTACAAGCGAACAAAAGAGACAAAACAGATTTAGTAGGAGGTTGTTAGTCTTTCGATATTAATAAGGGAATTAGTGTTTAGAAGTTTTCCGTAAATATAGTACTTATAGTAATTTTGAAAGTAATTGTGAGGTACTGATGTGAAATGAGATGTGTAACGTCGTCTAAAAAAATACTCCAACATTGCCTACAGTTTTTCGTTTCGTCATAAACTTATCAATCAATCAATAAAATTAATATGTTATCAATTGTATAGATAAAGCCAATTACCGATAGCTATAGGTTATCTTAATTATTACAGTACCAATTCTGATTGAGTAATACTCAATCACGCAAAAAAGGATTATCGGACAGATTAAAATGAAGTTGACACAGTTTATTTGGTGCACGATGAAATTAAATGCTTGGAGTTTACTTGCCCAATGCCCAGTCTCTCGATCTATTTACAAGTATTTTTGATTTATTAAAACAATTTCTCGCTATATCTTAAAGATTTACTGGATCATACCTATCTTTTTTCACTATGTTAGAGGGCGAGTATTCAAAATTTTGCGCACCTACAATATAAACCATGCATTTCTAGTGATTTGTAGAAAAAACAAGTATCATAATAATAGTATTTATTTGAAATTACTACGCCATTAGTATTTATGCATGCATCAACAGCAAATAACGATTCATAAAGTATAAAAACTTATCAGCAATTGTTGCTAATTGCGTCAATAGTTCGATGTTATAATACCATGTTGCATACAATTACAACTCTTTGTTGACGAGTTGGTATCAGGTCATTAGCATATTAATATACTGTTATTGTTCTATTCAGTTACGGTCTCTAGTTATATTTGACCTTCAAATGGATTGGTAATTTGTTAATGAAAATTACTAAGAAAATGCCACGGTTCTTTGCTAGATTAGAAGATGTTTGGAAGTAATAGATGACTCAAATGAGATTGAAATTGTTTGAGATTTTTATGCTTTATTCAAACTTGGGGTATTTTTATTTATTTATTTAATATCCTCAGTGAAAGAGATCCTTTGTCCTAGAGTAGGATACTAATTACACTTACAATGGTCGTTTTACTGATAGTTGATGTATTAAACGGCAACAGGATTGTTTAATTTACTTATTCTATCCAGTAATATAAGGCTAAATGTACAAACTATATTATGAAACAACACAAAAAGGAATAAACTAAGCAGGTTCTTAATCCAAATGGAATTGAACAATGTCTATTATAGGTAAGCACAATATTTCTAATAGCTATTCTATTATATTCCGATTATAAGAAAGACATTAGTTAATCCTACTAATGTTATAAATGTGAAATTTGTTTCTTACAGGATAATGAAAGAAAGAAAGAAATATTTATTTTTAGCCCCCGACGCAACAAGAGGGGTGTTATAAGTTTGACGTATCTGTGTGTGTGTATCTGTCTGTCTGTGGCATCAAAGCTCCTGAACGGATGAACCGATTTCAGTTTAGTTTTAGTTTTTTGTATTAAAGGGGACTTGCGTGCAAGTGTTCTGAGACATGTTTGATGAAAATCGGTTAACCCGTTTAAAAGTTATGGGGGTTTGAAAGTAATTGTGTTATGGGTTTTTTTAATTTTTAATTTAATGTTATTACATTATATTATCTCTAATAATACTATTCCATTTTAAGATTTTTACATAAAATCAAGTTTAAAGAATAGGTGACATTTATATATTTTTTAACGTTATTATTCATAAAAATCGAATCATTAAATGTTTTCATAGAAATCAAGTTGTTTTTATTATTACCGGCAAAGTTACGTCATTTGTTTTGCTTATGTACCTATGTGCAATTATGTAAAACTATACCTATACTACATTAAATGCATAGATTACCTATATGTATTTACTTAACTACGAGTATATACAAACTTACTATAAATAATGTATGTAAGGTTAGTTTTCCTTGCATATTTATGTTTTTATTGATTTCTTAAGAATTTTGTGATAGTCTGACATATCGTAAGTAATATCGGTAATAATTTGTACTAGGGTAAAACTACCTGTTAGCCGACCACTACCCGTTATCGGCCACCTGGCACTTTTTATTAAATAATTAAAAATATATTAATCTCATCTTTTCTAACTTAGTGTCTTTCGATTCCTGCCAACTTCACCTATTTATTAGCTAACGGCATATTCCTGAAAGTGGAAAATTGAGCCCCAATCGCAATTTAAAATTTTGATGTGAGGATTTACGTAAAATTTAGCAAAAAACATAGCACGTAGATTTATTTTCAAAGCTAAGTTTTAATGTGTTACTATAGTTCAATTGCTGAAAATTTTGGGCTGTGTGTTTAGTAAATGTTTAAATTTCATATTCAAATACTAAAAGTCATCAAGGTTTCATCAATTTTGAGATTTTTGGAGGCCGGCACACAGGTCGACGAATTTCTTCAAAAACCCCTTATCGGCCGGGAGGTCGCAAACCAGTTTTATTTACGATGTTTTTCTTTGATTTTATTGAAGAAACCTTAGGTTTACCGAAGTAGGTCTATTTACATGCATGAACAATTATATTTTTGTGGTCTTACAACTAGATTCCGGCCGCCAAAATACTTTGTATTTACAAAGTTATGACCTTCAGAAATACTGAATTTATGACGGCCGGGTGTAGGGTATAGCTATACCTGTTATCGACCTATGAACATAATGGCTAAAATATAACATATTTATCAGTCATATGAGTTGGTAACTAGCCAGTAATTAGCTTTTAGTTAGGTTATGCTATACTGCGCGTCCACCAGACGGCCCGGGGTCCCGGGGCTCCGGACCGTCCCGTCGTCCCCCGCATTTCGGACATAGTTCGATGTGCCTGTTAATGTGGGGGATCAGGAGGGGGGCTGGGATATGCATGAAGAGCAATCGACTCAATTCTCTCAACCCCTGGTACAAAAGGTGAACGCATGGGAGGACGCTCGCTGTCGGTACCGGTTTGGGGGACGTCCTTGTTTCTGAGGATGTTCTTTTCAGGAGGGGGGCGCCGCTTTTAGAGGGGGCCCAGCATTGGGGTGTCGTGGTAGAAATCCCGCGGAACCTACGACACCCTATAATGTGTAGCGCAGTCAGAAGTTGCTGGGGTTTTAGTGGATATGCCTCGCCCTTCTGGCTGGGAAAGTCCCACATAACCGGGATCTCCCCTTGGATTCCCGGTATAATATAGATGGATAGATTTTCTATATTTCACAAACGTTTATCAAAATATAATAGCAACCAAAATCCTTTTTGTATGGTTTGTACCTAGCGCATCAATTGTTTTTTTTTCATTCGACTATCAACCTTATGTCTCTACTATAAGAGTCATTTTCCTCATTTCACGATTAATGTTTATTTGTAAATTATGTGTTAAAGATACGTCTATATGCTTTAGGTTTTCTGAAACTAGAATATTGTAGCATTACATAATGATTTGTTTGAAAGTTTTTGGTTTATCCAAATAGTATAAAGATCAACGCTGAAGTTGAAAAGTCGCTTAAGTGGCCGATAGCCGGTAGTTTTACCCTATGTACAAAACTATGTACAAACACACGTGAGACTGCTGATTTCGGACATTTGCGATCACGAAAGATGGCTAAGGGCCTATTTCACGACCTTCAAGTAAAGTTCCGAGTCGCTACTCACAAGATTTGTCTTTGTCACTTGATATAAAGTAAGAAAAAGACAAAACTAACTTAACTTGGTGAGTAACTTTACCTGAAGGTCGTGGAATAGGCCCTAAATCTAGTTAATTAAAATAAGGAGTACTTAGACAATTATTAAAACACACAAACTTTCACATTCACCTAATTAGTAGGATAAGTAGAACACATTTCTAAAGCACCTATTTCTACCAATTACGAATGACTTAAAATACCTCATTACTAATTAGTTGTAATTACTTCAACAAAAATATATTAATTATCAAGTATTTTGATTTATTAAGACTTGTTTATTACGAGTGAGACTTTGATAATTTGAAATGCTTTGAAGTTAAGCATCAATGGATGTTGTGAGGGAACCTTGTTGACGCAAAAGGGAATTGGTATTACAGGTAAGCTGTAATTTAATACATAAATTACGTTCTTAATATTCTAAGTTCTTGTATGAGGGTTTCGAAATCGATTCCGGACTTCCATACTTACTTACATGTTTACTATTAAATTTATTTAATACTAGCAGCGCCCCGCGGTTTAAATATAATATAGCCTATGACATTCCGAGATAATGTGGCTTTCCAATAGTGAAAGAATTTTTGAAATCGGACCAGTAGTTTCGGAGCCTATTCGTTACAAACAATCAAATCTTTCCTCTTTATAATATTAGTTTAGATAATGTATATTATATGTTGTATATAAGGGTTTGTTTGATACCAACACGCATAGGCACGCGTGGTGATTACGCCTATTTATTTTTAGTGTATTTATATTATCAGTGAGAGAGGCCATTGGCCTCTAGTGGGATCTAAAGGGACGATATTTTGTATACATTTTAATTTAACTTGTTTTTAAACTATTTTAATTTCTTATCCTTCTATTTATTTCTACTCAAAGACGCTGTTTGATCTCCTTGGTTGTTGTAAAACTTAAACAATTAATTTTGTGTTGTTGTATTATCAACAACATGACTTTGAACTGCTGACATTCCAAACAGACGATAACAGAACACATTGTTCTAGTAAAACTCATTATCATCGTAAAATAATAACATTGTTCACTCCCCCGTTAAAAAGTTATTGACATAATTGTTCAACGTTGCTAATTGTAAAAAAATAATTTTTATTTAAAGAATATTAATGAAAAAACCTATTTAAATATAAAAAATAAACACTTTAGTCAACGTAACAATTGAATCAATAACCGTTTAAAAATATGTAGGTACTTGTTATGTAAATGCATTCGCGTTATGCAGCAATTATTTATCTAAATTAAAAACATTGAACTAGGTTTATATGTTTCGATAACCTTTGTTCTAAATACGAGTGTTTTCTTTGTTTTATCCGTTTTAATGTAGGAAGGGCAATAAAACGTTCTTGAAAATGCAAGTCAAACGCACGCGCCAGAAATATAATTTGGCGCCGCGTCCGGCAGATAATGTTTTCCATAATGTCATTAACATTATAACAAGACCTTTTGTTAATATTCCGAAATTATGAATAAAGAAATGAATTCAGATAAATAACTCACAAAACAATAATAACACTCTCAAATTAATTAATATCAAAAAAACATTAAATATTTTTGAGTGAAAATGTTGTACTTGCCTGTAAATTGTTAATTTATAAATGTCTTTGAAACAAATCCCAGTTCACTGTATTCGCGATTTAAATATACCGAGCTTTGTATCGTAAGAAATTATTTATAACGAGCGTCGCGGCGCACGTCCTCTTTCGATCGCTCCCGCGTTACAACTGAGACATCGGAAATAGTGATAACTGAGAAAAACCAAGGGATTCAGCGCACATTTCTTTGGTAAACATAAAGAGCACTGTTCGAGATAAAAAAATCGCTACCATTGTTCAAATAACTATGTATGTACACATTAAGTATTTAACAACTTTGTTTTGGAGCTGGATAATATAGAGTTTAACAAAATAGGTACTTAGAGGAAACTCACAGCTTTGTTAATCAAGGGAATTGCTCACAGAAATTAATTGCTTGATGGATTTGTAAAGACGACTTTAATACCCTTTCCTTCAAAAGGGAATAAATCGATATTGAGTAGTCATAAATTGAATGAACCTTTCTAAAAGTCGGTCCCTCTAATCGTTCGTTGTTGATAGTAATGTAATCAGTATAAAACGACTACGAAACCCTCCTTACGCCCCCACTTGCCACTTCCTTAGAATCGTATAAAGATGAGAGAATTCCTTTTATTGGTAACGCTAGCTGAGTCCTCGGTAGATTACGTGATTTAAAATGTAGAGTAGATTGTAGAGGCTTTGTATAGTACAGTATTTTAGGAGAGTTATCTTTTATTCTACTTAAGGTGACTTAAGTAGAATGGTGACTTTTACTTTTTATTAGACATATTTTTTACTGTTTTCTTCTACCAAACCTTTGTCCCTCATCAAAATAGGGTTGGCTAGGGGTCATATCACTACATCCATAGTATAAGTAAAACAAAGTCGCTTTCTCTGTCCCTACGCCCCTGTGTATGCTTAAAACTACACAATGGATTTTGATGCGGTTTTCAGTAATTATTTATAAGTATATATTTATCCCCACATTCCCATGGGATCGGGAACTACGCGGGTAAAACGCGGGGCATAGCTAGTTATTACATAAAGCGATTGTCATTAGACATCCACAAGCCAAAGATCGATAGTACAGTTTTGGTTAAAACAAATGTTACAGTTTCGAGAATCCAAACTACCTGTAACGACTGGAGATGATGTTAATAAGACAACCGGGACCGATGGCTAAACGTGTCCTATAAAGCAGGGATTGCTCGTGAAACGAAACGTGACTTAGGTAATAGCTACCCTACACTATTATGATGGTACCTGAAGTTCCATACAGATCACAAATAATTGGTGGTTAGCTTTGAGCTAGGAGCGCTTCTTATTTTGTAAATTTTTACTGTTTTATCTCATTCATTTGGAATAAATACCTGCACATT
Organism: Timandra comae; assembly: GCA_958496195.1. Classification (NCBI taxonomy): domain Eukaryota; kingdom Metazoa; phylum Arthropoda; class Insecta; order Lepidoptera; family Geometridae; genus Timandra; species Timandra comae. Next base: position 3,711,298 of record OY292355.1, on the reverse strand, counting down.
TGTCACGAATTCACGATACAATGTATCATTAATCCTCTTGGGAAATTTTATCTTAATCCAATTAACGGTAGCGAACAAACGACTAACCACGGATTCATCAATATTTTAAGATTTTTTTTAATGGCACCTACTTTTAAATTCGTTATAGCACAATTGAATTTGAATTTTATTACATACAAAATAGATCTTATTTTCAGACACACCCAAAAAAGCTTAACAGACATAAAATCAATAAGCCTCACGCTTATCTCTGTTATCATCAAATATTGTTTTTCATAATAATATCACGATATCAACTTGACAGCCCCAGTAGTTGTTACTAGGTCAGATAAAACAATCAAAGTTCCTGTTTCTGTTCAATCTGTCACTGTTATATTTATTTGAACACACTTGTTGTATCATGAACTTGAGTCGTGATAATCTTGGCTCGCTTTTTTATCTGTTTAAATTTATTTGTGCTGACTCTTGGTTTATCGGTGTACGATGTCTACGTACACAGATTACCGAAGAGTCACTTTTCTCTATTAACAGTAGCATAGTTCGTTAACCCCATTTAGTAAATACAAGCTCCACGTAGGTCGTTTCCCTTTAATAACCTTTAAAATGTTCCCGAAATTGAAGCACTCGCAGATAAGATCTTTTGGTGCAAAATTTTCTGGATAATTTTACCGAGCATATTTGCGAATTTTGCAGTTTATTTCGGCAACGTTTTTGTGTTGAATATATTTTTAGGGACAAAGTTGTTCAAAAATAATGTTCGTGTACGTAATTTTTAATATAATATTTTTATATATTTAATATACAATATTTTTCGTAAAATTATCGCTTAGTACTTTTGTTGTAAAACTGTTGGACAAAAATAAATGGTGAAACAAATGGAAACAATGGGAATACCGAACTGACAATTTATTACAGATTTTTGTGCTCTAATTACTTTTTGCGGAATTGATGTATATATTTTAAATACTTTTCAAATACTTTAAAGATAAATTTATATTTTTAACGTCGGTGAATAGTAACCATTAAACCAGAGTCGATTTTACACCAGATCTAGTAAATACCTTAGTGATTTTGCTGCTTAATACAGTGATATAATTATTACTTTTAGAGTTACTTTATGAGTTATGACATGTTTTAAATATCAGTACTTAATTATACAGCACGTAGATATAGAAACATTTATAACTTTATTATCTACCTACAGGCATTTAATAAACTATGAATGAAGTTCCCGAAAGTTTCAAAAGTATTACGAGTATATTATTAAGTAATAAGAGTTACACCCGCTTTTGTCTTTTGGAACTCAGTTGATAAACAAGTTATTAAGATTTCAAGTTAGGCTGAGTAAAATATTCAGTATAAAGTGGTATAAATCATTTATGATGGCCTAAATGTCAAAATGGATGGAAAATGTGAAGTGAGGTGTGAAAATAAAATAACCTTTTTATTTTCACTTTTTTTCGCTCCACTCCTCTTTGATGGATGATGTGTAAGCCGAACTGACAAGAGGGAGCCGAGTAATATATTGTAGGGAAACAGTAATTTCACAAAGGTAGGGAAGAGGAGAACTTTGCGGCAGTGACTTAATTATTACGCTATAATTATTGAAATTAATTTTGCGTCTCTTAACAGAACTTCTTCAATGAAAATTAAGTTTTTCAGCATTTTTAACCAAAGTGAAAGTATGGCTTTTCAACCAAAAAATTACTTTGTAGGCGCATTTGTGGAATTGTGCGAACAAAAAAATAAAATTATCCATATTTTAAAGTCGGTTCAATTTTACACCTCTTCGCCTCAATAGAGAGACCTTTAAAGTACTCAACCAAGGTCCTCTCAGTGACAGAGAGAAAAAATTATCTTCCATTTAATTTAAAGATTGCATTTTTAAGTTCCAATAACAGTACTACGAATTTCTCAAGGGAGAGCTGCTTTCATTCAATTAATGTCAGTACTCTTAATATAGTTAGTATTACAGAGCCATTCGTCTCTATTATCTCACTGAGTTTAGTTAACTGTATTTTTATCTAGACAACTTAATTTAAAATTGTTTTTATTATTTCGGCACGTTGCACGTTGAAACAGTGAAATTACTAGCTTAGTAGTACCATTCCCGTGGGAATACGGGGATAAAATATAGCCTATGTCTCGTACTGATAAATTTGCATTCTATTAGTGATAGAATTTTTGAAATCCGTTTAGTACTTTCGGTGCCTATTAATTACAAACACCTTTTAACAAACAATCAAATCTTTCCTTTTTATATTATTAGTGTAGTTATAGTATAGATATACGCGGTTTTACAGAACAATTATTATTAGGTGACATCTGTTACTTTCATAAACTATTCAAGAGTCCAAGGTAAAGTTGGTAATTGAAAGATTATATCTGTCCACCCCATATTCACCCACCTAATATTAATAAACAAGTGATAACAGCGGTATTGTTAATCCAGGTTTACCCTTTATCATAAATGTTTTTGTTTAGAATGAATGATGGAGAGAAAAGGTAGAATAACTCCATTATTACTTCTTTTTTAATTTTTCGTTGATGAAGGTTAAACTTGTAGTAACTTCTTCTTAAAAAAAAGGCAAATGTTTTTCTCTGACTCATATAAATATTATTCAGTGGGGATTCCCAAAAGTACACCCACGATCAGTGACTTTAAATCTTAAGTTAAAGATATGTTTCGTTATTAATATCGTCACAGAAATTATGTATACAACTTCGTTAATTTGAATTGGTAACAATGGCGATACATAAACAAACTTAATATGGTAATACTTTCAATTAAAATGAATTAATTTCAGTCTTTAATTATTCGTTGTTTACGGAACGTAATTATAGACTTATACTCGTATTACAATTAAGTATAAGAGCAAATACTGTCGTTGTTATGTAGTTAAGGGTGAAATCTCGGCTTATTTGTTTATACATATTATGATCCTATTTCTTATACGGTAAAAAAAATCACAGGTAATTTCTAGAGGTATTAACTCGGTAAAAGAAAAAAGAAATAACTTTATTTTCTTTTCTGTTTGATCGAATTTCTTTTGTTTTTGTTTATACTTAAGTTATTGACGAGCTTGATAATGAAATTAAATTTTCACATAGTTACCAAAATTATTACTATCAATTTTAATATTACTAACTACTTTATTATCTTATTATTTACAATCCACCAGTAAGTATTGTTGAGTAAGATCACAAATGCAGGCAAAGGTCTATATTTCTCACAGATATTAAATACAGCAATGAGGAAGAGGCGTAATGACTACGTCTGCCCAAAGCGTGTTGGTGATCTCAAACCTAAGTATGGAAAATGGCGAACATACATCGCTCGATTCAGGAATTGAATTCGGTTCCTCAGACTTGACAGCTCAGGCTAAACTACAAAAGCGTAAACAACATGATTTAAATATATTTACTAAGCTATTTTTTCTACACAAATAAAATAATACGATAAACAACGGCCAATCATTGGATTTATCAAATAATTTGTGCGTAGGACGTCCTCCGGTCTAAATTGTACATCATTTGCATTGTTAAGTGACTTTAGGTCAACATACGAAAAACCCAGAATTAAATAGAGCTCCGTGATTCATTGTTTTATTGAGCAATAAAATGTTGACAAGATACTTTAGTACGGTTAGTTTTAGAGTTATGACTTGGCCTAGACCTAAATAGACCTATATTTTATGTGACATTTTCAACTATAGCTCATATTTTGTAATAAGTAGGTACTCAATTATGCCTCAAAATATTATGTACTAGGTTTGCACTGCGGTTTTACTCGCGTTAATCACAATCCCGTTAGAATTGTGGTATAAAAAGTTTTCTAAGGGCCTATTTCACGACCTTCAAGTAAAGTTATTTACCAAGTAAAGTTAGTTTTGTCTCTTTCTTACTTTATATCAAATGACAAAGACGAAACATGTGAGTACCTACTCGAAACGTTACATGAAGATGGTGAAATAGGCCTTAAGTGTTATTTCTGGTCATAAGAAACATCTGTACCAAAAATCTAAATCAAATCTGTAGCTTTTTGTGAAGGAAAAACAAACATTCATTCATTCAACCTCAAACACTTTCGTATTAATGCTATTATCATAGAAAGATCTCGCGTTTATATAGTATACGAATATTTTGTTAAACCAGTTATATAATGGTAAATAAATATTTGTGTCCCACTTTTTAAGATTTCGCGAGCCGAATTCATAGTTTATCAAAACAGAGATCTTTATCGTGTCTTGGATTATGTTTTTGTTCTTATATTTTAGGGTAAAACACTAAATTAATAACCTTAACGTTATAAAACAAACAAGTTTAATACACAAAGATTTGTGTTTAAGAATGGACATGTTGTGATCCAATTAATATGATAATATATATTTTACAAATATTTATCTTGTGTGTGAGTGTATGAATTACTAGTGAGTGCGTATGTGTATCGCTAGATACAAAGGTAAAGGAAATTAACCTAGGTTTAACATGATAAAGTAATCCCACCAAAAACATTCTGTAAAAAACTAGCCAAGTCTCGATGGAGCTGCTTGTTTATCTCTAAAAAGTAATGAAATCTAGACAAAGTCGTACCAAGTCTAGGGTTCCTTACTGCGATTTCTTTATTATTATAGTTAATGTTGTGTGACTTGGCCGATGAAGGGTACACATGTACACAAGGGTACAAAACTAGGTGCTCCTTGACACTATTGCACCAATCTGTCGCCAGAACCGCTACCCATTGACGATAGAAAATTGCCACTTGAAAAACGTTGATTTAATATCTAGTCAATTGTAGGCTTGATAAAGCTGCGTATTTTAATAATGTTATAACATTACGTGTAAACAAAATTGACTTGTGCCCACTACTAACGTTTTAAACAATGTTCAACGGCCAAGTCACACAACATTAACTATAATAATAAAGAAATCGCAGTAAGGAACCCTAGACTTGGTACGACTTTGTCTAGATTTCATTACTTTTTAGAGATAAACAAGCAGCTCCATCGAGACTTGGCTAGTTTTTTACAGAATGTTTTTGGTGGGATTTCATTTATTTTTGTTGAAACGTGTTTATATTGATTTATTTGATTAGATTTCTTATTTGAAACATTTTTTCTTTTCAGGAGTAGTATTTTATTATTAAGCGCCCCGCAGTTTCACCCGCATAGTTCCCGTTTGCGTTTCCGTGGGAATTTCGGGATAAAAAGTATCCTATGTGCTTCTCCTGGTTCTAAGCTACCTCCCCACAAATTGTCAGCCAAATCAGTTCAGCTGTTCTAGAATTATAATTCCTGTTCCCATTCCCGTGGGAATTTCGGGATTAAAAGTATTCTATATGCTTTTCCTGGTTCTAAGCTACCTTCCCACCAATTTTCAGCCAAATCAATTCAGCCGTTCTTGAGTTATAAATTCCCGTTCCCAATCCCGTGGGAATTTCGGGATTAAAAGTATTCTATATTCTTCTCCTGGTTTTGAGTTACCTCCCCACCAATTTTCAGCTAAATCAATTCAGCCATTCTTGAGTTATAAATTCCCGTTCCCATTCCCGTGGGAATTTCGGGATTAAAAGTATTCTATGTTCTTCTCCTGGTTCTAAGCTACCTCCCCACCAATTTTCAGCCGAATCAATTCAGCCGTTAAAGATTTTTAAATTCCCGTTCCCAATCCCATGGGAATTTCGGGATAAAAAGTATCCTATGTCCTTTTCCTGGTTCTATGCTACCTTCCCACAAATTTTCAGCCAAATCAGGTCAGCCGTTCTTGAGTTACAATTCCCGTTCCCGTTCGCGTATAATTCCCGTTCCCATTCGATTATCCTTGTTTTTATAGTTTTCCCTTTATGTGGCCATTAAACCCTAACTTTGTACCAAATTTCAGCTCTCTAGGTTTATGGGAAGTACTAGTTCTATTTTGATGATCATGAGTGAGTGAGTGAGTGAGTGAGTGAGTGAGTGAGTGAGTGAGTGTCTGTCATAAATACGAAACTTTGCTTTCGCTTAACTTCGGAACTAAATGACCTACAGACTTGAAATTTTATTTTAAGTATGTGATTGTATAGCTTACTGGATAACGAAAATTTCAGCGTTCTGGACTTATCCAGAGGTTGTCAAATAGGGGCCTGAAAATGCGGCGAAATGGTTCCTGTAAAGGATGGTACGGCAGTGTTTGCTTCGCGCTCGACTTGGCGGGGGGCACTGCCGTGCCCCCAGATTAATATTATGTGTAATAAGTTTTTACAAAAAGTAATCTCTATAAAAATAGATAAGCATCACTAACTAGGGAAACCTATTATTGGCTGTCTAACGTATCTAGTATAGTTTTAACTTATTTTTTAAGTATTTAATGTAATTGCTGTTGGTTTTCTCAAATAAATAAATAATATTTTACTGATTTCACTAAAAACATATTTCATTTCACCAAAAAAATAACAAGAATATATGCTAGGCCTAGGCTTATGAAAGCTATACAAGATAAACTTTGACTAGCTAAATAAACTTCTTAGATAAACCACAAAGCGACCTATAAGAAGTAAAAAAACAATCTTCGAACAAAATCTAGACCCATTTATTCAAACAGCGAAGATTAGCGAAACAGAACTCATTTTTAGTAAAGAAAAAGTAATTTGTTCGAGAAAATTAATTACTTTAACAACAATTCGAAACTCGATGAGGTGTGAATTTAATTAAAGAATATGAAAACAAGTTGAAGATCCTGTCAATAAGAATTAACTTTTTAATTATTCTTTTTCCACTTACTTAATTCTTTGAATCTAATAAGTTTAAACGAGCAATTATTTTAGTTAAGAATCTACTTATAAAATGTATAATTCGTATTCTTGGAAATTGTTTCAGTGACTGGGATTACATTTTGTCTTTTAAATCAATGCTGTAATAAAAATTAAATGCTAAATATTTACATTGGTAAAATAAAAATTTTTGGAAAAATCCTGCGAAAATTTCCGTGGAAAAGCCGTGGAGAGTCGTAAATATCTCATAACTATTCTTTAATTTGAATAAAAACATTTTTTATCATGAAATAAAGGATTCAAATGATTTATATAAAATTTGATATTTAGATTAGGTACCGTTTTATTTATATAGGTCTTCACAAAAAATACCAAGTGAAGCTCCCTGGCACAAATTTATTTAAGCGAAGTTACAGTTCACGCAGATAAATTCGTCTGACGTTGATTGTTACGCCTGCTTTACTTAATTGAGCTGTATAAGCTATCTCTTACTTTGGGTAATAAATTCATGTACAACATTATGTGGAACCATGGTTGATAGGCGTAATTGGATATATAATAACATGTCTCTATGTAAATTATTTCATCATCTTATTAGCAACTACTATTCTAACAAGGTTTACAACCTGTATTTAGGGTGTTAAAAATGGTCGAATATACTAATTGATTTGATAGCCTCCTCCTTTTTATTTCGGTTAAAACACTCATTTTTTTATTCATATATGTGTGTAATTATCTCGGCCGGGGCTTATCCAAAATGAGATAAATATTTATGGATCATATTATGTTTGGTAACGACGTGATGACTATTCTACCATTCGCGTAGTTATCTATTTCTTTGTCTAAATGATTTGGTAACAGTATAATATTTGGCAATATTGACTCTCGTAAAAGCTTCATGTTGACTTACAAGCATCAAGCAATAATGCTTGTAAATCTTTACGTAACAGTTGTCATAAGCTTCAATTTTCTATTTACCAATGAAGGGTTTTCGTGAGTATTCTTCGACGGTATAATTTTATTAGTATAGCAAGGCTGCCAAGCAAGTCTAGTACTCGTAGTTAATTTACTGGATGATAGTTTGTGTAGGTAGTTGGGTGCCCTAGTTTTGGCTCGTGATTGTATTGCCTGATCTATAGCGTAAACCCTGGAGTAAACATTGACCATAGAACCAACACTATCTAGGGCTTGATGTTTGTTTATGCAAAGATTGTGTGGTGTAAGCGGTTTCGGCTTTTATGGACCGTCAAGTAGGACGAAAAAACTTTATCCTACATTATTTTGGATATGACTGATTTTATATTGTATCTATAACATCAAAAGAAAAGAAAGAAGATGGCTGCTGTCTCAATATATATAGGAACATGAAGGTGATCGAGATCATAAATCCATGGGTACCGAAATGGGAAGGTGCCGAAACGAAACTAAATCGAAAATTATTCTAGAGAGAGCTTTTCCTCACGTAATTCAAGTATCAGACTAAGTACATACCTTACATGGATAGCGGTGTATAATGTTCTATGTATAAACTAGCAGTAAGTGTCAGCTTCAACAAGACACAATTAAAACAATGCAGTTAAAAGTGCAATACAAAACACAAGAAGTAATACCAACATAACATCAAAAGAATATCTCATATAACAATAGACTCCAGCCTTTTGTCCGCGACTCCCTACTTTGCAAGTTGCATACCATCCCCTGCACTACACTTTCAACTCTCTTAGCCTCGATAAAATGGTTTCGAAGTAACTTCGTCTAAAAGAAATTTGCCTGGAAATTACTTTTCAATTTTATAGTTGATTTCTTTTGTAAAATGGTGTCGTTTTAAAGTTTTTAAGTAATCTATCGTAACTGCAAGAGGTATGGATGATATTATTGTTATTTGTATTTATTTAAATGAGAATTTAGATAAATAAAGATGAAACATTTCTATAACCCTGCATTGATAAATACATAGATTTATGGTTTCCCCGACCAATCATATAACTAAAAGGTTTAATGGTAATCGATCGAATAGTCAGTCGGATCGGAACAAACATTTTTACGAGTAAATAGATGGAGTAATAAAAACATTGCGAAAGAGAAGAAAGAAATGAATGATTTTGACCTATTTCTTAAATGTAGGTAACAATTCGAGTCGACACGATGTTCATCGATTTACATTCCGGCAATTGAACCAATACCAGTAAAAACACATTTCAATTTATAGGGACGTCACGCGAGACTATTAAAAAGACAAAAAATAAATCTTAAATCGTATCTCTTAAAGTCCCCCAAAACAAATTTATGCGTAAATAAATATTGATAAAACAGGAATCGTTAAAGCTCAAGTTCTGTAAGGTTGTTTATTGTTGTTAAAGTAAGCTTTTAAAATAAACAGCTGCGTCTCGCTTTTACCCGCAATATTCCCGTTTTTTTTGTAGATATAGAAGGAATTCTTATATATTATCCTATATTGCTATTTTTGGATATAAAGAACATCTATAGCAAATATTTATGAAAGCCCAGTCATTTGAATTACCGTCTAACCTGTTTATATCCTCGTGATTATCCGAAGCTTTCCATTAATCTTGATTTCTAACAAAAACTAGCACAACCAAAAAGAATCAGTGTAACCCATCTAAAGTGATGCACTTACATACATTTGTATCAATTAATTTTTAGTTGCAAACAGAATTTGGAGCGATGGGGTTATGTATCGGCCTCGGAGGAACTTTGTGACTGTGGAGCTTCTATATAGTCCATGGACAATCTACTCCATTGTCCACTGTGCCCTAACACCTGCACTCTGGACGACTTAATTGAGGCCAACGATGCTGCAATCGCTGTAGCAAAATACTGGGTAGGGAAAATTTAGATTCATGACCGATACCACTGATACGAAAAGAAGAAGATTTTTAGTTATAAACATTAGTACAATTAATAAAATACAATTAGTCTGTTACAACTCCCTATAAAGCTTGGCTGCACACACAAGAGACAGTAACAGTGATTTTATTATTAGATAGGTCGATATTGAGAGACACAAAGTCTTCTGTCTCCAACAATATCATGATGCCGCGGCTGAGTTCATTTCAATTAACGTTCATAGTCTGTTTATTGGAGACTAATAAAGAAACGCATTCATGAATATCGATAATTCTTTACCAATCAAGTAAGTAATTGGTATTCGAGATTGGTATTTTTTCAAATGAACTTTATGATGGAAAATAAATCTCTGTTTATTTTTAGCAGAGTACGGAGAAGCATAAGCAAATATTATGTTTTGAATACTTATGTATTTACTTATTTGTTTTTATTTTTGTGATTCCCCTTAAAATTTTAAGCCACCATCCATTTGTAGTGGAGTGAACCAAAATACTTGTTCGAATTTCTCGAGCCCTTTTTGAGTTGAAACATTTAAGATAATCAATTAAGATATAAAAAGATAATCTAACTAAGTTATTAGTAGGTTACCTCTACTTCCAAAATATTTTAGGAGTGCCTTATCAACCTAAAGCTAGATACGTCATGGAAAGGTTATATTAGAAAAGTATACCGTAAGTGAAAATAAGAGAAAAATCCATTCTAGGAACAAGATAAAGCCATACATAGGTACAAAATACTACAAGATCTATATGTATGTCGGTGTTGATCTAGCGATTAACTTGTTTGAGTCTCTCGTTCAGCCCTATGAAGATGTGCTTAGATGCAGAGCGGCAAGTAATACGATTACACCCGGCTGATTGGTCCCGTTCACTGCGACGGCTGTGTACCCGACGTTCACTCAATTTACAAGTCATTCGTTCAGTTCACTCAATCAGTTTTACCGCGTGATGGGTCAAATATTACGAGACTGCTTTTTATAGGATGGTGTTATTTTAAGTTATAAAAACAAGGGAAAATAAGCGGTATTTATGAAGTTTTTAAGTAAATTTTCGATTGTAGAGAATTACATTTTTAGTAAGGTTTAAATATAAATAAAAGCAAATTATTTTCAAAGACAAATTTAAATATCTTTATGAATTCAGTTCGAGCATCAAAGAAATAATTTTGAAAGTCAAATGGCTTACAAAAGATTACTGAAAATGAATTAGTTAAATAATTCGTAATAAAATTTAGTCTTTGTTATCTCGCGACTATTTCTAAACTTTAAGTTAGCAAATATTGCATTATTTAAACTACATTAATGAATTTACGATAGAAAATACAATTTCTATTAGTTCAGTAACAATGAAATCTCGTCAATTTGTACAACTTACCACTGGCTTAGTTTAGAACTTTTTAGAAAATTACTTACGTATGTATCCACCCCGTAACATTCGTGTGGTCACGTGTATTTCACCGTCACGTGATCTTTTATAACGATCGAGTTAGAGCAGGGCTGCCCTTAAACAAAGCCTACAAATTAAGTTACATAAAGGTCGCAACTAAAATACTGTGATTATATTTCTTAAAATAGAATCGAATATATAAGCCTATATACTATTTACGAATATAATCTGTACTCGTTTGAAGAAGAAATAAAGTAAGTAGTTGGAATGTAGAAGGTATCTACTGGAACAATTTCCAGATTTTTTTTTAATGAAAAATATCTTTGATATAGTATTTACTATTTATATTTTGGTAACACGGCTAGTTCGTTTTATTGACTTTGATCCCCTCTGGGGTAAACAGGGATTATAACAAACCTCTATTATTGTATTGAGAAGATCAAAAAAATTGAAAACAATCGAGCCTTTTCCATTTTTGGCGAGAATAACGCGTAGCAATTTATTTTTATTTTTTGCTACGCTAACACAATATCGATTCATTTTTATCTATACAGATGGTAATTCCGGTAGGTAATAACTATCTTTGATTTCAATCTATATTTACACACTGAATATATCGTTGGCAACATTGTTAAATTGATTGATTGATACATCAACAACATATGAAGTTGTTGCGCAATGTAGCAGATGAAATCAACAATCATGCGACAATTTTGATGTACCTCCACTTGATCATCGATACAATCTTGGCAACCATGTGTCTGCTGACATAGATATAATATTGATAAATATTATTTATAGTTGTTGATATTAAAGATGTATGTAATTTCCAACAACATTACTTGCGACTTTTTGTAATCTATAACTTAATATGTATAGACGGGAAAACTTGTCTGATTTATATTGATCTTATCATAAAGTATTGAAGAAAATCTGACTTATTTGTGTTTAAATGAAAGTATGCGTAGTTGCCAATACCCTAAATACAGGTAATAATCCTAGTTAGGGATCAGTTATATAAAGATTTAGATTATTGATTAATTATGTCATAACATATTTCCTAGCAGTAGTCAGCTGCACATACTCTGTAAGAAATAAATTAAAAATAACTTATTGTGCATGTAAAAAAAGAGCGTGTAAGAAAAGAATTTACGAAAAAAGACTTATTTACATAGAATTGAGCCAGTGTAGTCACGTGTGAGTAAATAAAATATGTGTCAGTGGAGTCAGCAACGAATGTCGATAACATATTGAAATATTCAAACCTTTTTACGACTTATGAAAAGCTGAATAATATTATATTTCTTGATTTGAAACCAATAGTATTGATAGATATTATTTTGTAACAATATATTTTGGGAAAATCTTAAAGAAGTTATTTACTTAAGTAAGTGTTTATTTTAAAGTAAAAAGAAATTGAAAACTATCAAGTTTACTAAAACAATTGCAGCATGCGAGTCATGCAAAGTATTGTAAAGTACTTTAAAATCTTAAAAGCAATAAATAAACTTACACAATGAACATATTTTAGATGAGTAAATAAGAATTAAAGTTCCCTCAAGATTGTTCTACTAACATAATACAAAAAACATTATCACACTTGCAATATGTGACTGAAATAGTACAAAGTAGGATATGTTCATAATTACATATCTGCATTGATGATTACGGATACGGATACAGTAAAATCCGTTTGCAGGAAGTGCGCCAACCCGCTTTACGATTGGATAGTACATTATCACTAACTTTGACGGTAAACAACTAGATCGCGAGGAAATCGAAAAAATAAGTATCCTAGAATACCACTACATAGTATAAAACAAAGTCGCTTTCTCTGTCCCTATGTCCTTATGACCCTATGTATGCTTAGACCTTTAAAACTACGCAACGGATTTTGATGCGGTTTGTTTTAACAGATAGAGTGATTCAGTGGGAAGGTATTTAATTTTATGGCCATATTCCTACGAGAACGGGAACTACATGGGTGAAACCGCGGGGCGCAGCTAGTTGAAAATAAAATGAATTGTATTATTTTTTGTTGAAGCAGAAGATAGTTTTAAAACATAATATAACTTAGGAACTGTATATATTTTTGGGTAAACTCTCTTCTCTCATTATTCATTTTATAAGCTATAGTTCCACAACACCGGTAACGGTTTAAATATAAAACATAACTATTTTTTGGCATTACGACTTTTATCATTATTTACGAGTAAAATAATTCGGTCTAAACATTAATTATTTAGCAGCTATTGGATAATTTTGTAAAGTCTATAATACATACATTATAAACATAATCCATGTAATTAATACATTCAAATCATACCCAAAAGGTTCAAAACTGCTGCAAACTCCGAATCGATACACCTTTGTTTTGAATCCGTCTCTACGACTTCCTTGTCCGCTGTATTCTCAAAATCTACCAAAAATTATTAATATTCCACTATTTACACAATATAGTACAAAATTAAGTTGTTGGTTAATACATGATACTTGATTTATTTTAGTTAATGTTTACGTTAATAGGCCGTTTTTAGGTTATGTTTTAGTTCGGAGGATAAACGAGCGTGGCGCCTCCGTCGGCCGGTGTAAGGCGACTGAACTGAATGCTGGGCGGGCGGTCGCCCCCGCGATGCCGTCGTATGCATATTAATATACATAACTACCTAACCTACCTATATTATGTACCTACTGTGGATCTTATTTTACTAGCATTGCTAAAACTAAAATGTTTCTTAATATTTTAATGTTATTTAATACTTATATTATCATGTTTTGTAAATTTTAAGTTATTTTCTTGTTAAAAGAATATTTAATTTTTTTAAATTTTGTTATATTTTTAGTAGCGTATTTGTTGTGTCAAGTTTTTATAAGATTTTTATTTCCTTTTACTGTTAGTACCTGTGTGTCTCTTCTACTCGTATTAAATTTCATAATACATAAATAAACTTAAAACATATACTTACTTAATCTAAGTACTAAATATAAAATTAGATCCAAATCGTTGCAGTCGATTCCAAAGTTAAATTACCAAAATCAGTGACAAAGGTTTCAATTAAACTTTATGGTAATTTTAATTATGCAATTAGTGAAGTAATTTTATGTAACTACCAATTATGCGTTGTTGATTTGAGCTTGATAATAGGAAAATAATGTTTGGCGTGATTTAACGTAGACGTTTGTAAAAAGTTAGGAACAGACTATTCAATGATGTTTTATATACAAGTGTTTTCGTTTTTATACTTAGTGCTAACTGTAAATTGTAAAAAACTTTTCGATCCTAAAGGCGCGCACTCTGCGAGTATTGTTGGAGGTGTTCCGACAAAATTGCAGAAGTTCCCTTTCAATGTTCAAATATACAACGTTGGTAGTTTATGTGGAGGAGTTATTCTAAGTCGAAAGATAGTGATAACAGCTGCCCACTGTTTCGACTATAACAGAATTCTTGCCGATATTATGGTGTTATCAAGTTAGTTTTTGTTTAAGTATTTTAATTATAATTATAACCTCCTAATGCTAAATACAGCTTCTTCTATACGCTCTTTGACGTTCAACAGCTTTTTTTAGGCCCAAAGAAAATAAATGTACCTATATTATTCCGTAAGGTTGCGGGTTCGATTCCCGCGCAGGGTGAATATTTGTGTGATCCACAAATGTTTGTCTCAGTCTGGGTGTGTGTGTAAATGAGTGTGTGCGTAGTTTCTGATACCCTAGATACAAGTCACGAACTTAGTTAGGGGTCAGTTACTATAAAATGAGATGATGTAGTGAATGATTATGTTATGTTATATTTTATTGATATAAAATAGTCTATTATTAACACATTATTGCAGATACACGATACATTTACGACAGTAAATCTCAGAAACACAAAGTATGGGCTCTCCGAATACATGAGCGGTACAACGCAACAGCGGCGTTCGAGAATGACCTCGCTCTCATTATAATTGCGAACTCCTTTAAATACGGTGAAAGTGTACAGAAAGCTGCCCTGTGTTCTAGTAATGTCTGGATGAGAGTAAACGAAAAGTTCTTAGTGGCCGGATGGGGAGAAACTGAAGTAAATTGTCAATATTTCTTCTTAGATAATAAGTGGTTATAAGCCCTCTTCTTATACTTACAAAATGTGTACCTATACGAGTATATAGCTAGTTTTCTATGAACTAAATGCGGATATATCTACCTAATATCAATTGATAGTGAATATTGTATAGCTAAAAAGTTTCTGTGTTTGTTTTAACCACGGAGTTTTAACGCACCAATAGCAGGAAAATCTGAAGATTGCGGGTTTAATTTCCGTTAGAGTACTTAGTTATCTGGATCTGGATGTGTGTATGTATGAAAATGTGTGAAGTTTCTGGTACCCTAAATACAAGTAATATACTTAGGGGTCAGTTACCATAAATAAGATGGGTTCGATTCTGTTTCGGCACCTTTTCATTTCAGCACCCTGATAGAGTTACTTGATTCATAAAAATAAAAATATAGTTATTACAATTAAACTACTCTTCGTAAATATTGCGTTTAATATTGATTTCAGTTTGGCGAAGGAGTTCACGATCAAGTATTAAGAATGGCATACATGGAGTTCGTGACCAGAGAAAGCTGTATGAAGGCCAATAAGGCGCATCTGACTGAAGACATGTTTTGTTTGTTCGGAGACGGAGTCAGAGACGCGTGCAGGGGGGACTCTGGAGGCGGCGTGTTTTGGAACAAGTTTGTATACATTATGTAATAATCGCTAACTTCTACTAGTTATACCTTACAACAATTTCACGTTACACAGTTTAATACAGAAATAATCTGAATAATGCTTTTTATCACTGGGATTTCAAAGTAATGTAATATACAAATACAAGTAAATATATGACGCACAGATACAAAGTAATTTGTGCGCCAAATTTTACGATCATCGGTTCAATTGTTGTACTATCGTATGATACTTACAACATAATAATGCAGTCGTTACGGGTAGTAGAGCCTTCAAAATTTACCAAAAAATTTCGCAAGCAGTTTTAAACTATATCATCATCATGGGCCATTAACATCTACGTGAGATGATTTTATGTAGTGTCCGGTGGAGTTGTAGGCTTTGAAACTCACCTACGAAAGGAAAAAATACTACAAACTATAATTCTGACAATTTCTAGTAGGCTTATGCCCAACAGTAAACGACTACGGGCTGACGGTGATGATGGTTATTGTAAATTTCAGCATGCTGGTGGGGATAGTATCCCACGGTAAGGGTTGTGCGTGGGCGCCGAGTATGTTCGTCAACCTCCACAAATTGAGACCCTGGATAATTAGAAATGTGAATGAAATGTACTCTACATTCTGTAACTATGTACACAAAAACAAACCGAAACAAAAAGGTTAGTCATTTAAATTATATAGATGTTTGTTTATTGTACAAATTATTTTATTTAAAATCCTACTTTTCATTTAGAGTTAAATAATTAAGGCGAAAGTGTATAAATAGGTAGATTATAGGTTAAGAATTAAATAATATAGGCACTAATATATGTATAACCAGGTAGGTACACTTTTGCCTAATTTATTTAATTTAAACTTTATCAATATCTTACATTTTGCACAATCAACGGCTGCGGAACGTTAAAATCTATTACATCACAACAGTAGATACAAAATTCCATCCAAACTGAGCTCTTTACACGGGATTTCAGTTAATAACAGACATAAAATATTAATCGCGCATGAAATTAATTGGCTTGCATAATAAATACGTACTCGAACAACCATTTACACGATAGTGAAATAATATTAGTCTTTATATGAACAGTGAAGTAATAGTAATCTTTATATGATTATGTCGATGCATATTATTCTGTTCACTTATGTGTTCCTGCATGAGATTATTCGTATTGAGAATGCGGTACAAAATAATACGAATAAAAATGATGAGTTTACCGGGAAGATCGTCGGTGGAGTCCCCGTTCCTATAGAACACTATCCCTTTAGTGTTCAAGTGTATAATATGGGTAATATGTGCGCCGGAACAATCCTAAACAGTTGGACTATCCTCACAGCAGCACATTGTTTCGATGTCAACAAAGATGTAGACGAAATTTCTGTGCATGTCGGTATGTAGATTTTATGTGTATTCGAATAATAGGTACATTTTATATTTTTATTCTTCTGTTCTTTTTCTTTTGTTGAGCAAATCACTCTATTCTTTAGGTAATTAAAAGGAGATTGTTTGAGCATTACCCGCAATACCGATACTTACTGTGTTTTTATAATGATACTAGCTGCGCCGTAGTTTTTAGTTTCACAAGCGTAGTTCCCGTTCCCGTAGGGATTTCGGGATGAAAAATAGATGTTGGCCGATTCTCAGACCTACTGAATATGCTTACAAAATGTCATGAGAATCAGTCAAGCCGTTTCGGAGAAGTATGGCTATAAAACTGTGACACGAGAATTTTATATATTAGATATTGATATTAAATTGACCAAAAAAGTCAGCCTACATATAGTAAGAGTGGACGTGATTCAGTTATATTACATAAATACCTAGATACAAATTATATAATTACAGAACCTTTTTCAAATAACAGATTGATTTCAGGTTCCAGATTTTCATTTGATTTGAACTCAGTTTCTCTAGAAATACAGAAATATATTGTTCATCATAAATACAATAGAACTAGTTTATTCTCGAACGATATAGCGTTGTTGTTCGTCACCACACCAATACTGTTCTCTCCGACTATTAAGAAGGCTATATTGGTTAATAGTAATCGCTGGATGGACCCGCGTTATGATAACTTCATTGTGACTGGATGGGGTTGGACAAAGGTCAGTGTATAATTTTAGTAAAGTAAATTGTCTGATGTTGATGTATGCAGTCAGCAGACGAATACGTACCTTAAAAATATTGATAAAATTAATTTCACAATTACACATTCATATTTTGACCCTTTTAACAAAACAAAGTTTAAAAATGCTATCAACTTATTTGATATATTTACAAAAAGTATCTAATGTTTTATTTCTAGAAAAAAAAAAGGAATATAATGGGAACAACCAACTGTCTCAATAAAACCTTAATCAGTTCAATAGTTCTGGAGCCTATTCAATAAAAAAAATAAACCAAAACAAGACGAATGCTTCGGCTTATTGTAGTTTAAAAAAGTTTTCTAAAAATAATGCTACGGTCGGCTTAACATCACGTCATTGGAGACAGAGCCTATGTAATACGCGCGTAGTGTTTGTTGCCTTTATATGTATATTTTCTTTCCCAATTCAGAAACCAGGTTCTATTCTTCTGTATTTGTTTGCATAATATTCATAAAATAAATTGGATTGACAATTTTATCTTGTAACCAAAACCAATATGATAGAACAAAATATTCAAAAGTAATCTACATATGTACGAGTATTAATACTCTATTAAAAATCCTTTTGTATTTCAGTATGCAGGTTCTATATCTAAGTTGGGCCTCATGATGACAAACATGAGGTTTGTGCCCCTGCCCGAATGCAGTAAACTCCACCAAATGTATTTGACACCGGACATGTTCTGTTTGTACGGAGATGCCGCTAGAGACACTTGTAGGGGCGATTCGGGAGGCGGTGTTTTGTGGAATGGGTAAGGTGTTGGAACGAAGTTCCTTATCGCGTGTTGTGAAAGGGGGCTAGACGGAAAAAAATCTTACGAAAAGTTGTCACGACACTTTTTTCAAATTTCGAACAGCGCGGTGCGCGTTTATTTTTGAAGTGAAAACTTCTTTAGCGGCGCTGAGCACTTTTTTTTGTATGGGTAAAAACTTTCAAACTCGCGTCAGGGTCACGTGATGCTGATCGAAAAAGCGTAAGATCGAGGGGAAAGGAGAGGAACTAGTATCTCCCACTCTTTCTACCGTGCCTGAGTGTGCTGCAGCGGTATCCTCGTAACAAATCGCAGTTCAAACATTCGTTGAACTGTCATTTCACATTTAATGTAATATATAAATAACGATATAATATTATAAATAACAACATATAAATTGTCATATTTGTGTACGATAGCGCAATAAATAAACATTGTATTCTACCTCATAAATGATAGTACTTTTATACTTATAATTAAACACAACGTTAATATTGAAGTTTTCACTTCTGCCGGCACTCCCGCAGTGCTATTTTTTTTTTTTATTATTAAAAGGTAGGTAACCTATGGCTAACTCTTTTGATTAGAAACTTTTTTGAAAATCATAATGATTTATTTTCTTCTTATTTTGACCATTGAAAATAATACTTTTTTAAGTAAGTAACTTCGTTCTTACCCACGACACCACACTCGGTCTTTTTTTTTAAGTTATATTTTTGTTTTATTTACTCGGTTAACTACCGAACTATACTAGAAAAAAAGACGCAGAAAGCTGATAAAAAAAGAACAGAATCTTGACTCGCGATTAGATTCTCCGCCCTATTCGCCGCCACCGCGCAAGGAATCCGTAATCAGTGGAATAGATAAGCAGCTGTTAGATATTGTATTGTATTTGTAAGCGTGCAGTTTTCTGCAGTAAGAAATCTCCAGTATGAGAGCTTTGTGTTATTTACTTTCTAGTATATCGAGAGCTCTAACTTGTACCCAATATAGATATTACTGTTATTTATTGGGGTTATGTCTTACATAATTTTAATTTTCAGGATGATCGTTGGAATCACGTCTCACGGCGATGGATGCGCAAAGAAAAATAGTCCCAGTATTTACACAAACGTTTGGTACTTTAGGAACTGGATTAAATATCATGTTGTTAATTTTATGACTAACAATTGCTAGACTAGTGTAAAAGATTTATGATGGTTATTATTCTAGAATATTTATTAAACTTCTTTTTTTTGTTAATTCGCCTTTTACTTACCTTAATAAAGGGATTTATAATCATAGCGAAAAAAATACATGCTCATAAAATGATACAAGGGTTCCAGAGGTTTTTTTCTTGTGTAATATTTAACTTAAATAATTCTAATATTATTCTTCGGACTCTGTTTCAGACGTGTCTGTGTAGTAGTACTCATAGTCCGGTGGAGGAATGCAATACTTCCTCAGGAATCTTTCCACATTCAGGTCGATCCATCTGAAACAGTATAATTAATGAAGAATGAACTGTTTTTAATTGAGTAAATTCGTTGTTATTAGATGGGCCATGATGTATAAAACTTTATTTAATTTTGTCTTGGCATTCTATTATATTGTTGAAATAAACAGACAGACTAAAATAAAACATCTCCTTTCATTTATAGAAATGTTGTCGTCGCGTGATATTATTAATTATCACAGCAGTAACGTAAACAAATGGTACCACGAAGGCGTAAGTAAGAATAAAAAGAAAAGTACTAAGTGAATTGTGGAACCTGTAGAAATAAGAGACATTGGTGACCAAAGCCATATACGGCTCAATGCTGTTGTCGGCCCCGTACGATATGACGCCCACCAGCTTGTCGTGGTACACCGCAGGGCCACCGTTGTCACTCAGGAGTTGATTCTGATATAAATAAAAAGTTATTTTAATACTAATCATCGGTTATTAATTTTCATAGAGCAAACGACCCTTAAGGGACTAGACACATTTGTTTAGCTCCATTCAGCGTTTGTCCATACAAAACGACGATTTTGTATGAAGACGATTCAGCTGACTGGATGCGTACGCGTGCGTACGCGTCTCCATACAAAATCGTTGTTTTGTATGGACAACGCTGAAAGGGGCTGAATAAATGTGTCTAGTCCCTAAGTTGGTCAGATTCATTACCTATATCTAGGGTTCCTTACAGGTATCATAACAGGTTATACCTAATTCGATACTGTAGAAGAAAAAAATGTTTGTATCGTGTCATAAACTAATTACTGAACCCTCTGAATACTTAACGTTACAAACACACATTTTAAATGTTACCCCGTTGTGCTATCTAGGACTTTTGGTCGATGGACATTACGATCATAAAAGAATAAGTACTTTGATTTTCATAAATTAAATACGTACCAGTTGATACCGTACACAAAAATTCCCTGCTGTTTTAAATCTACGATAATGTTTTTTGCATTCTTTATCACTAACGATCACCATTTCGGACCATAGTAATTTGTTCATATATTTCGGATCAAGATTCTGAAAAAGAAATTTATAACAGCGCCATCTATCGGATTTTCATGAAACTAAATATAAAAAGGAAAAGCTGTACACGCACATGAACACTTTCTATTTCCGTTGAACATAGAATCGAATGTTACAAGAAAATTTCCATAGATGGCAGTAGTAGTATAGACGTGAAGTTTTGTAAAAATGTTGTGGAGTTTATGAAAAATGGAAAAGCTATAGATTTTATTACGAGGTTTTTAAAATGTTTGGAACCATAATTGTAAAATTCATAAATTTGTTAAAAATATTCTTCAAAGGCAATTGATAAGTTTTATAATGATGACTAGACTAAGTTCTCTATCAAAAAAATATAGTTTATTTATCAACAATCCTAACAATAATTACATTTAAATCTTATACTAATAATACCGAAACAGGTGTGGTAACGTATGATGTTATAAATAGTAGCGGACTCTGGAGGTAAATAAATCCTGATCTCTTGGGGATACTCCGAGGAACAATTTGTTTTCCGCTAAGGAATGTAACCTTTTTCTTACACTGGGTGACCCAGAAACTGTGTATAACATTGATTAACTACTTTACTGGGTTATTAGTTGAGTAAACACACAAAAATAGATCTTAATAAGGCGTTATTTTTGGGTAAAACGAAGTGTTTGGAAATAATCAATTTATTTAGCGAATACGAGTATAAGTAGGTAAAGTACATACTATATATACTTTATACTAAATTTTGTTCTAATAATTAGATATGATCCAGGGTGGATAAAATGTTTATAACTATGGAGCCGTATAAACCAACTTATGCAATAATACGAGTAGGTACTTACTTATCCCGCAGTTTTATAGCGATTAGTAAGAGGAAAGACTTTATGCAGTATCTTACATGCCGTTACATTATTTATCTAACATGTATTTTTAAAAACAGTAAGTATGTTTCTGATGAGGTACGTACCACACTGCCCCATCCAGACACGTTCAGAGTGGTGCCAACCTGAACTGGGATACGTTCCATTATTACTATTTTCTTCACATAAGTTCTAAAAGCCACGTGTTCCTGTTGAAAATTATAATAAAACAAGCAGCGCTCCGCGGTTTCACCCGCGTAGTTCCCGTTCCCGGAATATGGGGATAAAATTATGCTAAAAACTTTTCCACTGAATCACTCTATCTATTAAAACAAACCGCATCAAAATCCGTTGCGTAGTTTTAAAGATCTAAGCATACATAGGGACAGAGAAAGCGACTTTGTTTTATACTATGTAGTGATAATCTGTATACTAATATACTTGTACTTACACTGTATAATAGGAGTATAATAGGCAAAAGGTTACCAACTGAAAGACCTATCAACATAGAGCTCGAATAAAAAAAAAAACCCGCGGAGAAAAGTAAGTCTATACTTATACACTACTAGCTGTGCCCCGCGGTTTCACCCGCGTGGTTCCCGTTCCCGTGGGAATACGGGGATAAAATATAGCCAATATAGAATTATTGAAATCGGTTCAGTAGTTTCGGAGCCTATTCGTTACAAACAAACAAACAAATCTTTCCTCTTTATAATATTAGTATAGATAACGCCTAGGCGCGCCGTAGTCTAGTGGCAAACCCACATGTCTGAAAGTCTATATCTTAAAAACATGTTATCTTGTAATTTCTGATAACAATAATAACATATTATACATTTAATAATAACTATACATATTAACTTTGGTAATAAAAGGAGTTGCTTAGCAACATTAACCATGTTAAAGTAATGAGTAGTGGAACAAAGAGATTGATATTGCTTGTAGAGTAAGTACTTTGTATTGGTTTTCATCTTATGTGAACGTTAGTATTTATTATATGTATTAGCTGTGCCCCGCGGGTTCACCCGTGTAGTTCCCATTCCCGTGGGAATTTTGGGATAAAAAGTATCCTATGTTCTACCCCTGCACCAAATTTCAAGTCAATCGGTTCAGTAGTTTAGCCGTGAAAAGGTAACAGACAGACAGACAGACAGAGTTACTTTCGCATTTATAATATTAGTAAGGATTGTTAGTACCTAACATTTATTATGTTAGATCATAATTATGGTCGCATATTTTTAAAGCAAACTATACCATAATACCTAATTACATGTTTCTATAAAATGTTATTAAAAAATTTAAACACTAAAACATAAACGTTAGTCACATACAGTCTATTTGCTCCAACTAATTTGAAATTAGTATTACAAAAAGCAACAAGAACACTTTTTCTCCACAGTCCAGTTAACTAACCATCTGGATACTTCGTATCAGCATTATTCCGAGACATTTGTTTCTACCCACTTTAGCCGACGGAGTAAAAATAAATGAAAAAGAAAAAACCTTGCCTTCAACATAAGGATGGCGATGTCATTGTCTATATCGGAATGGCGTCCAAAATACTCGTGTTTTTTCACTTCTATAACTTCTATTACTTGGCTGAAATTGTCAAAACATTTGCTTGTTTCATTATTATAAGGCTATACCAGCAAATTGTATGGAGCTCTGGTTCGGCTAATTTGAATAAGAAAACAAGATATAAGCTTCTCTTGTCAAAGATTTTCATGTTATCTTTGAAGTTTTTGTAAAGACAGATTGCTACTCAGATTTTTTGGACTTAAGAAATATGTATGTTTTGGGATAGTGCGTAGTGCCTGAAATTCTTGATACAGGTAGATGGACCACCTTGATATTTTGTCATCCATTTTATAGTTGTATGCAGTTTGATACATATTCTGAGCGAAAGAAAGGTGAACCTGGTTAATAGTTCGTTTCTATGATATGGTGATAAAGTGGTTGATTCTTTTGTGTTATATGCAGAATATAAAGCGGCATAATTATATCCAATAAATATAGTAAATATTACGCAACATACCCAACATCAGTAGTAGTTTGAGCTCCAACTTTGACAATAATAACGTTCCCTTTAGTTTGTTTGAAACAACTGGCCGCTGTGACCACCATCCGACTGCGAATCAGGCCTCCGGAGCAGTACAAGTTGTCGTACACAATCAACACGTGATACGGAATTTCAATTAGCGACGCGTAGAATGTTTGGGGGAACTTGGTGGTGGTCTTTTTAAGTTCATCGCTCTTGGTCGTGTTTGTCATTAATAGGATTAGGTATAATCTGAAGGAAACATATGCTTGCTCAGAAATATTCAAAAATACTTTATTCAAAAACCGAAGTAAAGTTAAGAAGATAAAATAACTATAGGTTGGTTGGGTTTGTCCAGAATAAGGTTTGATGAACCCCAAATCCTTGCTAAAGAAAACAGATAAAATAACTAATTTATTTATGATACATCCCATAGCAAAAAGAGTGTCTTTCACTGATATAATTAGACCATCTATAAACATAGTAATTGTGCAAGTTTTACTTAACGCAAAAAGTAATTTATATAAATACTAATTCGTATCAAAACTGCTTGTTTGCTTTCTAAATAACATCGATTAAGTATGTAAGAAAAGTATTTAAGAAAAAAGCATTTGACTCCCGAACTTTTTCAAAGCGAAGCAAAGAAGCATATCTAAATATGTTATTCGGAAAGTTTTGAAGGCAGACTATTTGTGCCGACATAAGTTATTTAGGAGAGCGATAAAATCACAACTTTGCAGACTCTACAACGTACACCGTGTTATATTTGTGTGTCACGTTTTTTGTATCAAAAATGAATATACTTATTATTTATGTATAGTTTTAGCAATGGAACCCGTTTACTTTCTTTGGATAGTTCGCTGGTAATAGACTATGTTTAACACACATAAACACTGATTGCATTAATTTATTATTTATCATAAAGCCAAAACATTATTCTTTTTACATAATATTGTCATGAAATATTATTACTCGTGTTGACGAGTGTAATGTAATAACAAAGTTACAAACTCAATATTAGAAATACAAAGAGAATAACAAGTAATTTAACATACAAAAATATTTCAACAGCACAAACAAAAGAAAATATAACTCTTTTATACTTTTCAACTTACGCAATCATCTCTTCACAATATAAATTTTAAAGTTAATTCACCGGTCGCGAGTCCTGCATAATGCAAAATATTTTCAAGAGGTTCGCTTGTTAGTGGCGCGCCGGGAGCCGGATACCCTCAGACCGCAGTAATAAAATCCCGAAATCAAACTTGAAAACAAACTGATGAACCACACCACTTCTATTTGTAAGTAAAATTCGCAATCATAGTTCGTCGAATGCTAAAATTATGACACTATCTGCAAACGAAAGGGTAACACATCAAAATATATCTTCGATGTTCGACGATAAATGTGAACCCTTACCGCAAAAGTTTAAGGGCAATAATCCTGTGGCAGACATTTTTATATCGGTTACGAATAAACTAGGCGTATTTCCCTTATATAGATGTTCGGTACATAGAGTTACGACATTTTTTTACAGCCCGATACGCACGCGGTCCGAGTACTGACTGTAAATAAATATTGTATATTTATTACCAGAAACATAAAACTGCGTAAATATTTTCAAAAGGTATGAATATATGTGTTTTGATCGAATGTTGTACTCTCTGATATTTCTTGGGCGATTTTTATATGATATTTATTTGTTTTAGGTAACTTTTATTACGCTCATATTTTGTTTCTTTTACTCTGTTCATTTCTTTTAAAGAACATCAGTTGATCTTGGTTATCCACTCTAGGTACCTATAAAATCACCAGCGTTTGCGAAAACTACAGTAAGATTCCTTTCAAATAATCCACAACAATTATTACACACAATATAGCTTTTACTTGACGACCTCGATGGCAGAGTGGTCACCATGCCGGACTGCCATCCGTAAGGTAGCGGGTTCGATTCCCGTGCGGGCTGAATATTTGTGTGAACCACAAATGTTTGTCTCGGTCTGGGTGTGTGTGTGATTTAGTGTGTGCGTAGTTTCTGATACCCTAGATACAAGCTCCAAGCTTAGTTAGGGGTCTGTTACTATATTGAGATGATGTAGTGAATGATTATGTTATGTTATGTTATGTTACTATGAATCTCTACAATTAACCTGGTAACAATCAAACATGAAACCTCGTATATTTCTTTATATTCGTTTCAACAAACGAGATCAAAGTTCAACTTAAACAATAGCAAGCGATCAAAGGAATCAAACTGGCACAATCTTCGACTCAACCGGTCGAAGGAACTCGTAGGTCATTGAATATTTGTTTCACATCGGCTCTGCTTTTAAAATCTACAAAAGGGTGTCAAGTCTGCAATTTGACATTATTTTATCTGACAATTTGTTGATATAGAGACACCATAACGACATTGTCAGTTTGGAATTCTGCTAACATTCATTAATATGGTTATGGTGTCTCCGTGGACTTTGTTGATTGTCATTCAAATAAAAAAGCTGTCAAATAAACGTCAGAATAATTTTTTGACAACCACCGAGCTACATTTTAAGAGCCATTGAAGTCAGTGATGTTGTTGTCATTAGGAGAATACCTCAAAGACAACAAATGAGGGATGGAGGAGGAGGCATTGAGGTATTCTCCTAATGACAACAAATGTCAAATAAAACGGCCATAATGAGGATATAAAAATACGTTTGACTAGCAATATCACAGCATTATAGTTAGCAGACTTGAGGCCCAGAACGCTCATACAGAGCGTTTCATATTGTTCTGGGTTCGTATTTGTGTCACGTACTCAAGTCAGTCGTAGAAATGAGTTTACCGCCCAAAGAGTTTTAAGCGGGTTACAGCTACTTTTCAATGTTATGTAGCACATTGTATGTAATAGAAAACAAAGAGTCGTATGTATTGATTGTACATATTCGACGAATTGCTACGAGTATGTATATAAAACGAATCCTGATACAGGGGAAGATGTGTCTCTGATAGAAATAATGATATGTAAATTTTCTTTTCTTTTCTTTTCTTCAGAAATAATGATATGTAAATTAAAGTTTAGACAACTGACTATCGCAATCAAAGTTATAACTAAAGCTAAAAACTATTCATGAAGATGTTTTATAGCTGGTGTGCTATATATCCTTCAGATTTAATATGTAGTAAATATAAAAAATATACAAAACTTAAGTTTCTTATATCAATTTTCAAATATATTTTCCAATTTATTCTCAAAGTGATTTGACCCTTCTTTTATTTTAAAATCGTTCGTCATAAATGATATTGTTCAGAGCCCAACCCAACTCAGTATTCATAACGCCTACATTTATTTTGAACTTATCTTCAATATCTAATATCAAGTCCTTCCATATTTAGGGTTCCGTGCCCAAAGGGTAAAAACGGGACCCTACTACTGAGACTTCACTGTTCGTCCGTCCATCTGCCACCAGGCTGTATCTCAAGAACCGCAATAGGTAGACAGTTGAGATTTTTACAAATTATGTATTTGTATTGCCGCTATA
The DNA here is from genome assembly GCA_958496195.1 of Timandra comae. NCBI lineage: Eukaryota > Metazoa > Arthropoda > Insecta > Lepidoptera > Geometridae > Timandra > Timandra comae. The sequence continues at coordinate 3,683,790 of OY292355.1, read as the reverse complement.
ACAAAAAATAAGTACTAAAAACATAAATAAGACATATTAAGGAATATATTTAAGGGTGTCCTATCCATACAACAAACGCGATTATTTGGTTACGGAACCCTTCGTGTGCGAGTCCGACCCGCACTTAGCCGGTTTTTTATTTTAATATAAAAAAAAAATATTTAATTTTCTTATCTTACTCTTCTTTATGTTTGTATTTGAAAAAGTTTTTCAAATTTATATTAAATTATAGAATGTTTTCTTTGAGAACAAGTCCGGCATAAATTACTTTGATCATATTTTATTTAGATTAATTTAAAATTATTTTACCACGCTTTTGGTAGCTTCATTTGTAACTTAATAACAAACGTATAATATTATTTTTATTCCTTTAGAAATGAAATCTGTTTAAAGTTCAAATTGTCATAATATAAAAATGAAACTTTAAGTGTATGTGACGTTGTTTGATTTGAATATCTTATCCGTACCTTTGAACTGACCTGATTATTGTACTAAGGGCCTATTTCACCATCTTCAAGTAACGTTCCAAGTATATACTCACATGTTTTGTTTTTGTCACTTGATATAAAGTAAGAAAGAGACAAAACTAATTACTTGGTGAGTAACGTTACTTGAAGGTCGTGAAATAGGCCCTTACAGTTAAAATTGAACTCTTCAATACATAAAGACCAATCTATACTAATATTATAAAGAGGAAAGATTTGTTTGTTTGTTTGTTTGTAATCCGAAACTACTGGACCGATTTCAAAAATTCTTTCACTAATGGAAAGCTAATTTATCAGTGCGTGACATAGGCTATATTTTATCCCCGTAATCCCACGGGAACGGGAACTACGCGGGTGAAACCGCGGGGAGCTACTAGTAATTGATATTCTTAAATAATAAAGTTACTCAAGTAATGAATAACTATCCTAGTTGGTTATAAAAAAACTACGAGTATCTCGGTAACAGTAAAATCAGTAATCGAGTTCACGATCCGATTGAACTGTCACGTACATGTGTAGTTCCGACGTCAATAACGTTTTATGATACCGCTGAGGAGACCCGCCAACAAAGAACACATTCAATTTAAAAAGTGAAGGAAAATAAAGTTAAAAATTTACTTTTTAAACAGAATTTTAATGATTGTGAAAATTATGAACACTAAATTGATGAATGTGTATGGATGTTTGCTATTATTCCTTCAAGCAAAAACTACTTGACAATAATTGTAGGATTCTTTGAATGAAATAAAATCGAAAATTTTGCTAAGACGATTAAAACTACTACTCTATTATTAATAGTTCTTATTTTAAGTTTTAACAGTTAATGCAACTAGACGAATTTTAAAAAAGATTTGCTGGTAGTGTCAAAGGACAAATAAATTTAAAACGACCTTGAAAACAAGTACAATGGTAAACAAAAAGTCGATCGTAACTATTTTATAGACAAATACATTGTTTACATAATGTACGCGAAGGTCCCAGTGGCGTAGCTGAGTCGTAGCTTGCGGCAGTCACGCTACAGCGGTCGGCGGCTACGGACCGCTACGCGTGCTACGTCGAAATGTTGTGTATTCTCGCAGTGTTCGCTGTTCTCGCCTCGGCCCAAGGACGAGCCGTAAGTTACTAATTAATTAAAATTTTGTCTAATTTATGAGTAACTTGTTACACGATTTTAAAATTATTTGGTAATTTATAAGGTGGTTTTTTTTAGGTAGATAAATTAAAATTTTTAAAGATAGATAAATATTTTTTACATAGTCGTAAGTTACTAATTAATTAAAATTTTGTCTGATTTATTAGTAACTTGTTACAACATTTTTAAGTTATTTGGTAATTTAAAAAGTGGTTTTATACCAATTTTAGTGAGATAGAGGAATCTTTTTTACTTATCTCTATTTAAGAGTTGTTTTATATTAGTTTTTCGTGAAGTTTAATTCATTTTCAAGGGTTTTTACTGCTTAGTTTTTCACTAAAAACCTTTTATTATAAAATAAAATCAGCTTATATTTTATCAAGAGTAAATTATTTTATATATTTTGGTTGTAAAAGTTGGATTATTAACTAAAAAATATTATTTAAAACTAGTTTTAAGTGGTTTATCTACAAAAGTTTAGCAATTTAAGTTTAATAGAATATTCAGTTTGAAAGCAAACTTTCTAACAATTTAAATAGTAAGAGATACTTCGATCTCAAACTAGTTCCAGGTTTAGATTTTCGGTGTCTGCGCTTTATTATAAAAAATCTATCAATATTTGTATCTATGTATTTAAATACTTTTATAGTAATGTAATAAATTAAGTTTATTGAAAAAAAAGTATTAAAAACTACTTTTTAAGTGGTTTTATCCTCTAAAGTTACTTCGAATATCCATTTTAAAAGCAAACTTTCTAACAATTTAAATAGTCTGAGAATTCTGGGATACTTTTGTTCTTCTACAATCACGTTCGTATTTTTCTCAAACTCAATCTATCTTTAGTTTTAAATTCTTCTTCTTCAATTTTAAATTCTCGGTGTTTAAATTGACTTATAAAAAATGTCTATATTTATACCAATATTGGTAGCAAGATCTTAATTTAGCTCCATGTTTCTCGTTGTTTAAAATAGCATATTATAAAAATCGGGCAATTAGATTTTATTGTTATAGTAACATTTATTTTAATTACACATAATTATTTTAAAATTTATAAACATTATTGATATCTTTGATTTACACGAACACTACACATTGAAATAAAACACTTAAGCGGATTTTTGTCGTGGTTTGTATTTTGTTTTACATTTTCTGACGTTTCGGATTCTTTACAGAACCCGTGATCACAGAAGACTAAGATGGAAGACGTCTGTACAAAGTAATGTAAAAGTTTACTACCTTCAATATTTTGAATATAATTTACGTCAGAAAATGTAAAACAAAATACAACCACGACAAAAATCCGTTTAAGTGTTTTATTTCAATTTATAAACATTAATTTTAAAATCCTAAAATCGATCAATATTTGGACAAATATAAACAGGTTCAGACTCTTGGTGTTGACAAGCTTAATAAAAAAATCAGCTAATATTTGTCCAATATGATAACCAATACTTGTTAGGTAACGGTACATAAAGTTTCAAAGGCGCATACAACATACGCATTATTATTCGAGCTCCATAAATTTTCTGATTAACGTTCATTCTCCGAACGCCAAATATTGTCCTAAAATATTATTTTGTGGTCTTTTGTTCCCAAATTCAATTTGGACATGAAATAGGTTTTGTAAATACGAAAAATTAAGTTTTTGTTCTTGTTATTGGTTTACGAATTTATACAATTGTTTTTTGGGTCCCGTATGTTTAATCTTGTTTTAGGTTATAAAAGAAAATGTGGATAAAATAAAAGTCTTTGTTATTTTAGCACATCTATTCATAAGCCGAAAATAAAAAAAGACAAAGGCTAGTTATTCACTAGTTTTCACTTCTGACTTTTCCCACGTGATTGTACAGGGCTACTTAGGGAATGATTAAAAAAAACCTAATGTTACCGTTACAAAGAGTTAGAACTCGCAAGGGCGTACTTTTCAAGTTATGATTTTTTTTTATGAAACAAGTAAGATAGAATAAGTATTTTTAATGAGGTCAGCGAGGTTATCTATATGTATAAAAACACAAAGACCTACGTTTCATGTTGAAAAATTCCCAAATGTACAATGTTATGAGAAAAATAAAAGAAACATTAAAAAATACCTTCGTATATTTTTACCAATTAATAAAATATATGTTTTGAAAGGCTTCATCCCTTAACGATATTCAATTTACCCAATAAAAGCGTACGCTCATGAATAATTAAAATAATATTACACAAGATTAGATAAAAGAATATAAAACGTTATTAAAACGCTCAAAAAACGTCCTTAAAATCACGTTGCAAATAATAAAGGGTATCATTAAACTCGTTTTTCATTAACCTTACCTTTTAATAAACTCGCTCACATATTCAGGCTCTTGCTGAAATTTGTTCATTAAACGAAATTAATAAAACACATAATTATATTTGTACGTGCTCCCGGGACCGTAAGCCTTGCCGAATTTGCCTCTCGGGTTTAATTGTACAAGAATTTACTATATGAACATGACTTGTTATACTCTGAGAGACATATCTAACTGTCTTGATCACTGTCTTCCAGTAAAGGGTCGTGAGATAGCCCGAGCTAAGTATTTTGTACACGTCTGCTATTGTACTTTGAAATGGGGTTTATCTTCACTAAGTTTAAATTCTATTAATGTGGGATTGTAATAAAGATTTATTGCAGTGGAGAAAGCGGTTTTGTGTACGCCTCTTTGGCGACGATATTATTATATTGAATGAAACTGATGGAAGAGCTAGTTGAATTACTATTATGAGATGATGGAGTGATTGATTATGTTATGTTATAGTGCAGTTATCTATTACAAAAACCACATTAACAAAAAAATAATAGATTGTTCTATGGATATTACATTTATTGTCAAGTTATCGACGCCACCCTGTATGTACTAAACGTATCCCTCGTTTTTACCGGCCTTTAAAATATGGGGATGAAAAAACCATTTAAATACCCTACTATGATAAATTAACCCGCCCCCAAACGGTCTTTATGCTAAAAGTCTAAAACCAAATCAATTCGTTCTATTTTTAAACCAACGCAGAAGAGGGGTGGAATGTGAACGGACGGATCGATTTTGTTTTTTTTGTTTGAAATGAGCTTTGGTTGAAAATAAGTTTGTATAGGTTTTCTTGTTTTTATTTTTGTTATGCCTTTAAAAACCAACAAAGCGCCTATTTCGATAATTTTAATTATTAGAGAATGTTTAGGATATCTCGTTGACTTGACGAGATTTTTTTAAATCCTTTTGATTTCTTCACGTCGACGTTTCGGTCAAGTTGCATTGCCGTGGTCACGAGGATGCAAAAAAGTAAATGTTTTTATACGCATTAAGTCCTGGGGATTAATAACGAGTGACAGTAAAACACATCTTGCTGTCCTAAATTTAAGTACACGAAAAATATCATTGTACAGCTACTGAGATTACAATCCCACCTCGCTGTACCAACTTTCAGTACAAGTAAAGAATACTGAATAGTAAAACAGAATGATATTCCATCCTTATTCCTTGTGTTGAAATAAGCTTTAAATTTGCCTCTTTCTGACTTCTTGAGTTCTAAATGTAACACAGTAATACCTTAAACAGACGAATGCTCCATACTAGACGTCTCCCGGCTCATGGGACCCGCGGAGTTGACGAGTTTTGAACTCATTACTTATGCATTAGGAGCCGACCCATTCCCAAACTGAATATAACCTGTTTAATTAAAAAAGGTTCCGAATAAACTTTTCACTTATGCGTCTCACAGAGAAAATTTTATGCGTTGTTTAGATGTTAAATGTAGATTAAGGCTCAGATTGGATGAACTTTTGTGATAAAAATAATATGCTAATACATACAAATGTGGCGTGAAGGTCATCTCACAATTTTTTCTTTTACTTTTATGAAACTTCGAACGATTTCATATTTGTCGACCTTACAGTTTTGTTAGCTTTGATTTATCCAATAACTTTTTTACTGTAAAAATAAGATATTATTTTGTGAGGATGGTGTATGAATGTTTGTTACAAAAGGAAGAATCACGCACTAACTACTGGACATCTTTAGCCTTATTTGCGTTGCAATTTTAGTCTGGTTTAGCACTAAACCAGGTTTTACAATCAAATTTGAATACTGTCAAAGTGACAGATTTCACTGACAAGGTGTCAAATGCTTACCAGGTTTTGTTAAACCAGACTAAAAATGCAACGCAAATAAGGCAGCTTAAGATCAAATTAGGCACATAAGTCCCTTAAATCAGAATGAATTATAATTCTAGGATACTTATTGTCTATCGGGATACTACATATAATTGTACTTCTAATTTATTTTACTAAACCCACAATTTTTATTTTACTTTAATTTAATATGGAAATAAAAAAAATCTAAATGAAACAAACCATAACAGAAAGTCTAACAAAACCTAAACGTTAATATTTACAGTAACAAAATCGCAAAGTCAATGAATTATAAAGTGAGAGTAAGAACCTAATTTGGACGGAGAAATATTAAACAAGTTGATTCGCAAACAAACCCAAGTACAACCTATTGTTTGTATTGTGAAGTGAAAAGCACTTGAATGTTAAGTATGATAATTAAATTTATCGGAAACAGCTCGTTTGAGGACTATTCAGCGAATTCGCTTTCATAAAACTAACTCAACTAATAAGTTTCTTTATACGTACACTTTGAACGGTATTGGATAGGACTTGCTTGTTAGGATTAGACTTTAACTTAGAAATAGTTTAGATTGCAAGTTTAAGTAAGTACGTGTTTATTTAGGTAATTATTTATTAAGACTTGAATGATATAATATCAGACTTATTGATTCACAGTCTCGTAACCTACCTTAAGATTTGGAGGCGGTATTGCCTTAATGTTTTAGAGAGACAACTTCATTTTAATTTCTTTGATTTTCACGATAAAATAAAACTTCATTTAGTTCCGTCTTTCTCAGGTAAACATCAGCAACACATGGGTTCTCCCCGAGGAAGGGTTCCCGGTGTTCTACCGCTACTTCAGAGACCGCATCTCGTGGTACGAGGCCGATGCTGTCTGCCAGTTCCATCATGCTAACCTTGTCACAGGTAAGAACTTTAGAAGCGGAAGGGCAAAGTACTGGCTGGGTTGTGGACAAGTCCAATTGAGTTCCCGCGATCCCGGCCCAAAGTGCTGAGATGGTTACATGGGATTTTAGTGAGTAATCCGTCATTCTTCCGGTGGCGGCAAGTCACATACGTAATTGAGTTTACCCATGACAAAAAAGGTATGATCAACAACAAATCACAAACTTCTTAAGCAGCGGTCATCAGTGAAGAGTGGTTTATTGGTAATTTTGGGTATTGTCTTCCATTGTTCAGATATATCTATTGCGGTTGTGGTACTATCATCATTGATAGAAGGGGAGAGCTTTTAAATTCCTAAATAAATTATTTCACAAAAAATCGTATATCAGCTAAAAGTCCTACAGTTCGAGGGTAAATTTTAAAAGTCTTATCACACAGCAGTCCCTGTCGTTCCACGTAAAATACTGACGTTCCCCCAAATCTAATTAAACTAAAAAAGGCCTCGACATTTAAATAAAGAACATAGGCTTAGGAAATTAACTGAAATCTGGAGTACGTGGTTAAATAACTTCTATGCGAGTAATTTATGATTCTAAAACATCATTAGCCTGAAATGTCATGACACATTCCAACGGGTGGAAATTATTGAGGAAAGATTTTCGTTCTGAGATTGCAGCGAACCAAAACTCATAATATTAACTTTGTATCAGTTTTTTGTATTCTAGAATATGTCGGTGAGCTGAAAAAATGATTTTGCGATTAAACTACGAATGAAATAAGCTCATAATTTAGAAATAACTAATGGTGCAGAACTAATTGAATCCACTACCTTAACAACAGGGGGTAGGTTTCGTATCCTTTACGCCATCAAGGCTCCTTTAATTTAATGTAAATATACTTTACAAAAAGTCCCTATCACTCTTTTCCCTCATTTTTTATTCTTTAATGTTTAAGTAACTTTGGTAAAAGTTGCCAAAAAGTGTCCAACCATAATTCTTTTCCTTTTTTAATAAATATTATATTTAACGTCGTCGTTCACAAAGTTTCACAAGGCAATAATTATCGCTAATATTTTATGCAAGATCACGAACAGAACTTCCAAGGATTCGGACAAGAACCGAAACTGTTTGCGTTTTCACTGTTATGAGTTTAATCATTGAAATAGTTCACAAAATGGGGCACATTAATTGTGGAAACTGACCACTTTATTATTTCGTTTGAAACATTCAACCCTTAAATTAAAGTTACAAGCCCCATTTACTAAAAGCCAGCACATTCATGTTTTACGAACGTTAATTGCTCGTAAAATAAGGTCGATTACATACTATTATAATCTAAAGTTTGTATTCATCAGAGGAAATAATATTCAGAAGAGCAAGAGTGGCTGGGACCGGCTTAAATTACACAAAGTTTAAATGGCTTTTACAACTTAGTTACTTAAATCATCTCCGTGTTTATTTTTCGCTAGAATTTGGTATTAAGTAATATGTACTTTATCTTTAGAGTTGTTATTTGTCGTACAGTAGGTGATTTTATGGAAGACCTTACCTTTGTTGATTCACAGGTACGATGTAAAAGGTATCTTAGGTCGAAAGATAGATATATGAAACATATTCAACATTTAAATATATACATATGTTTAACCTACCTTGTAATACAGCAAAACCATATAAAAATACTGATTCAAATACGTTTGATCCATTTCCGAGTTATACGAAATAAAATATACAAGAATTGTGCTTGATACAAAATTGTGTTATTTTATCTCGTACAGAAAAAATATCAGCAAATGATTACACGATTTCGTACTTTTTTATAGAAAAGATATATCTAAATTGGAATGAGAGGGTAAAAAATCGCCCATTACCATTACCGAATCTCGGCAAAATCGTAACCATTTGGTGAATCGGTAGCAATCGTGAGACATGTTGAATCGTTCCCATTGTTCGTCGAGATGCGAAGAAAGAGGTCTACATTTCAATATCCCCGCGGGCCGTTAGGTGTAATCGACGGCAATCCAGGCAAGACCCCCATTACCGTTGATGGGAGCCCGACCTCCGAGATATCTCCACACAAATGAATCCACCTCTAGATAACAAAATGTAAATACTTGTCGGATTACTTGTATGTCACGCCTTAGGGGACAAACAAACACGCCTCGTAAACAACGTATCTAAACAATGTTATTTAATTTTCTATTTTTGTACATAATTTTCCACTGTATATTTCCAACATGTTTCAATTTGTTTTACATCTTAAATATTTATGTTAAACTTTTCTAACAATTCTAATTTGAAATTTGCTAGAGGCCAAATTGGGTCGGAGTTAAATAAAATATTTGGTGTATTTTAGAGAATATTCATCCGTTCGACAACAACGCTCAATATTGGTCGCGTTCATTGTACAATGTTTAATGTTTGAAGATTAGAATGTAGACAGGCACTTACTCTCTGAAAACCTCATTATTCGTGTCGGGACTCGTTTCATTTATTCGGGTGAAGTTGAAAACAAAACAATAGCTGAGTACGCACACTCGTCTTCTCTGACATTGAGTCAGCTCCTCCATTGTACTCACCAGCATTCTCGAACTAATCCTTTGTAACGTAAACCTCCGTCGTGTTAATGAAAACTTAACTTGGTTCCAAATATTCCAAATACAAAATTTGAACATTGTTTGAATTTTCGAACATCAATAAATGTTTCAAAGTTCCGTGATTAGTAACTTACCAATAATCATTAGTAACTTAATATAACAGTAATCACATTCGTTCTATCTCCAGACTTAGGTTTCACTCAATCCCATTTCTTAAAGTTCACTCTAACAAAAAATAAAAAAGCCTTTAAAATACCAAAATAAAATAAAACAAAAACATCCACAATTTAAATTGTATCTTTATTAACGTGAAAAGAAATGGACTTAAAAAAGATAATCCAAAGGTCTTTCAAACCCAAATACATTCCGACGTTGTTGTGCATTTTTTCGGACGAAACAAAGGGTTGGATTGCGGTGGGGGTTAATTTCATGTTCATTCAGGATAAAGAAGTTGACAGCGGTCACCCGTGAAATGAATGTAGGAACACCAACGGCAGCCATCTTGTATCTATGTATATATACAGTAATACGAATACTTACATGAATACTTGCACGAAAATTGGGATGAATATAGGTCATATTACGCTCTGGAAAATTTATTATTTTTTTACTTTTTTGTGCGCCAAAAATATAGGTACGTCCACATTCAATACAATTATTGATAAAGATAAAGTTGAAGTAGCGTATAAATATAAGTATGTAAAAGTATCTCGAGTAGTTTTAATATGAAAGTTCTTCGAGATCTATTTCCGTATAAAGTAGTTGTTCTTCAATATTTGTTCATATTCTATCGAAGTTGATATGAATCTTGTATGAATTCGTTGATTGACGCGGGAAATATCAGAAAATTTTCATTTATATTTCCGTCATATCACAACCTCAATATCTTATAAGTCTTATAAATGTATTTGAATAAATAAATCTTTCTTTTATGAGATATTTTCTTGTAATTCCATTAAAATACTGATTATATTTATTTGAATACCTCCTGGTTCTTTCAAAATGATTAAATTAAATGTGTATCAAAGGCTATCAACAGAACACCATCAGGAGCAGGCAATACACTCAAATTCACTACCGTTAATTGTTCGACATCGTTATAAATTGATTATATAATGACGTTAAGTAATGGATTGATTCAAACGTTATTTTGGTGAAATTCATTAGCGATATGAATGTCTAACATGGAGGCAATATTTGATTGTAATCAACAAATATTTGATGAGTTATATATTGATTTTCATTGTTTGTGTTTACATTACTTAACTTAAATAGTTTTAGTGTTATATTCATATAATTTATGTGGTCGATGACGTCACTAATGTGTACGCCTAATCATGTAGTTTCATGATTTTGTGCAGAGGTATTTGAAATTAGTTTCCCCTGTATTTCTGGGAAGTTAAAGACAATCGTATACCCGCTAAAACCTATGAGGGTTTTCAAGTCCTTGTTAAATTTTTGAGAGCCATAAAATCGCTTGCGCATTACTACGATGTCCAAACTCTTTACAAAGTCAGTTGACCTAAAAATGTCAAAGAAAGAAAATGGTTGAACCCTATGTAGGTTCAACAATTATAATTTCAAATTGTATTGTAGAAAATTGTCCAGTCGTATTTCCCATTTATCATTATAAAATAAAGTTCAACAATTATTCTTTTGTACTATTAGTTAAAATGGAAACGTCTATTCCTACTTTTTGTTTGAAAGTTTATTGAAATAGTCGTGTTTGCTGCAGACAGATTTTAATTAAAATGCATGAGAAAAGAGAAATTTTAATGATAGCGTTAAACTTACGAATGCATTTGAAATTTTATTCATTTTTCACAAAAAATATTGTGAATAAAATAAAAGAAAAAAGTTAAACATCGTCACAAAGAGCCGACCATTTTGTAGTTGCAACGTTTTAAATGTATCTTTTATTGTTTTATATAGCTTTTATAGTTTAAAGTGAAAGAGAGGTTTTATCAAGAGATTTCAAATCTTGTATTTCTGTAATCCAAGCCTTAATTTCAGTCTGCTCTTGCATATAATCTGTTCCTTACAACCTGTTATCTGTCTAGATATAGGTAAATAAACCTACTAAGGTAACAGAGTGATTGATCAAGTAACAGCACAAAAGTTACAAGCTAAGCAAAAACTTTCAAAAAACAAAGTGTCTGTGTAATCTGAAGGGACACATCTCAAAGAAATATGTAGAGACTAGTTCTCTAAAAGTTTCCTAGGAATATTAACTTTGGAAATCATTCGGTTGGTCCCGTAAAGACAAAGTTAGTTGTGAAGTTCGACCGTCCCTCTCACCGCCAGTTGCACGCGACTCGATTTAGTTCTAGTAACGAGACAGCTGACATTATTTTGAATTGGAATTTCAGACCGTAATCAGGTGGATGTCAGTACATTTTATGTGAAAAAGTTACTTGTATGTTATATAACGTTCTAGCTGCACCCAGCGGTTTTAATTGCGTAACATACCACCAGTAAATATTTCGTTTAAACCTTCCTTTTGAATCATAGATAGACTTTTGGTAAAAATGTCCCTGTGCAAAATGTCACGTTCTTAGTTCCAGTAGTTCTGCGTTAATTTTTACAAGAATATCCAAAAGAATTATCTTAACAACTTTAATATCAAACGCAATTTATAGGTACCTAAAACATTTCAAATTACAATAATTTTCATAACGCTCTAGTTAGCAAAAAAATTACAGTAGCAATTTTCTATAGCGTGCATAATTTTGTCATTTTTAATTTAAAATAATAGTCGTTTGCGAAGACAAACTTTGTCGTAATGATATATTTAAATAATGGCTCTATTCTAGCGTCTCGTAATGACCCCATCTGGTAAATATTCTCGGGGGATTTAATGAGTATGGTGTAGTACCTACTAATGATATCCTTTCGTAGACCGCTGAAGTTCATAAACCTTTCCTATTTTATATACGTAGGTACAGTATGAAACCTGGGCCCTGATTCTCTAAACTATTAAGCTGTGATAATGCTACTCAAATGTGTTTTAATATCAACATTATGACCGTTTTTTTTGGCATTTGTTGTCATTTTGGTATTCTCTTAGTGACAACTATTCCGCTGACTCAATAGCTCCATAAAACTTAGATGGTTGTCATGGAAACAGTATTCTGACGTTTATTTGTCCAAATTTTTATATGCAACAAAGACCACTGATACACCATGAATGAATAAATTTTAGCAGAATACCAAATTTCTGACACTCTCGTGTGCCTCAATATCAACATATTGTCTGATCAATAATATCAAATTGCAGACTTAGGCCCCTGGTCACTTACTGCTTTTGTAGTTATACTTAGAGTATACACGTAAGTATATCATGTTATTATATCGTCAGGGTAAGTGTAACGCTGCGAGAATAGCTTCTGATATAAATCGTAACTTTAAACACGTATATGCATGTATACATGAGGTTAAACGTGTGGTAGACCACTATAAGAAGCAGTGAAAAATGCAGAAAGCAAACACTTTTCTTAATATTAAAAATTTAAAAAACCCCCAACACAATTACTTTCAAACCCCCATAACTCTTAAACCGGTCAACTGATTTTCATCAAACATGTCTAAGAACACTCGCACGTAAGTCCCCTTTAATGCAAAAAAAAACTAAATTGAAATCGGTTCATCCGTTCGGGAGCTATGATGCCACAGACAGACAGATACACACACACACACACACATACCCGTCAAACTTATAAAACCCCTCTTTTTGCGTCGGGGGTTAATAAAAGAGGATCATTAGATTTTTTGATAAATCAATCCTGTTTTATCATACCATCTATCAATGTCGATAATAACGATCAAATTTTGGGATGTCTGCTTGTTTGTTCCTATTACATAAAAATAACTAATGAGACATGTTTGCATCTTCAAAATAATGATATACATTTAATGCAAACTATAGGATGAAGAATAAAATACAATTTTATTTACCTATCATCTATTAACTCTGATATTTTTGTGCTGAATAAAAATCCGGGATCAGTCGTAATCTGAAAAGCATTTTAACATTTGTATTACACGTACACGGAGAACCTAATTTTTAAAGGTATTTTTATCTGACAAGCTTGATCCGGGTCGGAATGTCAAAAATAAATGACATGTACCGGTTCCACTTCTATTTTAATTTCCGGAATTATTCTTCCTTCAGGAAATTCTGTATTATAAAGGAAATTGTAATTTTTCGAATATCCGGCAAATGTAATTATTTTTCAATTTGACATTATTATAGTCAGGAATGACTAATTACATTTCGGAGTCATTAAAGTATACATTTTTATTCCTAGGTATTCAAAAATATTATTAACGTCTTTTGTCTTTCGTACAAATTGTAAAATAATGTGTTCAGCTAACACTTGAAAATCCAACCAATAAATTGAACATCATCTTACCTTTAAATACACCTAAACACAATCGCTACCAAATACCGAAATAATCAATTATAAAGGAACCCCGAAACTCTATAGAAGAGCAATTTAATAATGCACATCCCCCGAAAACCATAAAGCTAGTCTAAGAAAGGCATTCTGGGAAGAGGAGGATCACGTTCAGCAGGATCGGTGCGAGGGGCGACCTCTACCCGCCGCCTTGTGACTGGAATAACAAAACGAACGGAGTACCGAATAATCGGAACGGCATTGACAATCGATTATTCCGAAAAAAATAGGGATGAACTGAATAATCGGACGGTGATGTTTAGTTATTAAAAAAACCCACAAGATTTGACGACTAAGTGGTGTAAGGTAGTGCCTACCTGCCTTCTATGCCGAAAGTTACGGGTTCCATTCTCGCTCAAGATAGATATTTGTCTGGGCGGTATATTTTCACAAAGAAGTATCTAAGCAGGTACTTATTTTTGTGTGTAGATTAGAATTCTTAGTACAAGCTTTGCCTAGTTTGAGACTACAGGCGGTGTGTGATTGTAATATGTCCCAACAATTATTTATTTAAATACAATCACAATAAGAAATATATTAATTTACTTGACAAAAATAAGTAGATCAGTATAAGATAACTAACTCTATTCGGCTCTACTTCTGACAGATTAACGTCATATCAGATTGTTAATTAAAAGTTCCCCCTTCATCGAGATTGATCCGGTATTATCTCGTATTATTATGGATAAGAATTAATTTCTTTGTTGCTTTGATAAAAGCTTTATTGACAGTAATAAAAGCACAGAAGGAAAGTTCTGGAAATACTTCATAAGTAGAAGGAAAGAAGGTACTCGTAGTAATCGCGTATTCATTTAATCTAGATGTTATGTATCATCGATGACCTTTTTTTGTTTTCTTTTTTTTTCGCTGTGAAAATGCATAGAGTTGCATACCACCGTGAGCCGATAACGGGAGGATCATCGATGACCTACGTTAATTCCGATTAAACTCTGTAATTCGTTATACCAACGATTATGAGTAACTATTTGAAATAATATCGACTAGTATTTTACGATAAACTATATTAGCGATCGAAAAACCGGTACTTCTGACTAAATTGATTCGTTCCTAATGTAACATGTGAAATAATAAGTAACTTATTCAAAACTGAATGAATTATTTAATTTTTAATAATGTTTTATCTTAAAACTCAAAAGATTTATTACCATAAACGTTCAAAGGTTTAATACGTATCGCGAACTTCCATTTTATGAAGGGACTTAGCTAACAGTGTAATAACTTAGAGACTATAAAATTAACCACGTCAGTTTCAACATCCTTGAAAGTTGAATGCCTACGGAATAAGCAGGAGTGAGCCGTAACTCGTAAACTCCTAAAAGTACCATTTATCTACAAGGAAAAAGTTCAAAATTATATTTCTTTGGCCAATTTCTGATTGTAATTGAAAGTTCAGATGAAATATAGTCACGCGGTATTTTATTACGTTCTCGAGTGATTGATTAATTTCAGAAATCCGATATTGGGAACGAATCGTACAAAAACAAGGCCCTTTCGATAACGGATTAAAATAAACAACATATTTTATATTATAATCTGCTGTTTGTACGGAATAATCGGTATTTAACGGTTTATCTTTGATTAAACTGTAATACGGTAGCTTTTGTTAATCGTTCATTAAATTGTCGTTATTACGAATTATTTAATCGCAATTGAAGCAATTGACGTATAATTACAGTTTGTTTACTGCAAATACTGTCCAAGAGACTGGAAATAACGAAACATATAAACTGTTTACAAAAAGCATATTACGTTTTCTCGTCTGATAACCTGATTTTACTACCACTATTACCAACTCCTCTTGACAAACTATTTTCTTAATGTCTCCTATAACAATGTTACATGTTTGTTGTCAACAAAGTTTCAAAGATATAAACCTTCTTGTGAATATAAAGCAGTGCATTATTCACACTATCTATAGGCAGTTTGTCCAAGAGCCATCCTCTAAAACAGACAGGACATTTGGCAAGTCGTTTATTGGCCATCATCGGCACGGTACATTGTACTTGATGGAGGTTATAAACTATTAATTTGGCCATAAAGGGCGAGACCACGACCGAGACTGCTTAATAAATGATGCCTCGCCACTGGTCAGCGTTGAATCGGAACGAGCTAGAACTAATTTAGAACACCAATAAATACGAAATTTTGACAAGAACACTTTGGATATTGGCAATAAAAGTTGCGATGTGGGTTCTGGTGGAATTTTTTACATTCGTTGTAAACTTTGTTGTTCATTTTTAACCGAGTTTGAATGTTTATGATGTTTGAGCGTGTATGTACGTTTTGTTTGTTTAGTAGTATTATATACTTGTATGTGTTTGTATGAGCTACTAGGAGCAGCAGAGCGTAATGTCTTCTTAACTAACATTGTAACACGCGAGCTTTGGAGTAAATCCTTATATTATGAGGTCTTACTTACGTATATTGAGTAGATTATGAAAGTAATATGATGAAGACAAAAGGAACTTATTAAAACTACTAAGAAGTCTTATTGGTCCAAAGGTCGTGATAGAGGAGAGTTCTTAGCGTGGGTGGAGAGTGAATAATTCATTAAGTACTTATATAATGATGATATTTATTCAATTACTAATATAATATAGATGAACACGTAAAGGTCAAAACATTGTTTTGTTGTAATTATGTAAATCGATAGAAAGAAATATAAGTAGGCGATGTGTATCAGCGATCACCAGCACGCATAAGACGAGCGTCGAGCGTGGTATATAACCCCTTTCTTTTCACTGTACCAATTATTATCATCAGCTATAGAGAGAGAGGCTAAGCCTTTAAGTGGGATCATACAGGCCGATATGGCTAAACATTTCAGTAACGAATTCTGCAGCTAGTTCTAGCATTTAACCATTAAATTTAACCAAGCAGAAGTTTTATCTTCAAAGGCCAGTTTATTGCGACATTATTGTATAAAGACCTTTGTACAAACTCAATACCGAGTTTCGAGTGGAGTCTATTTATTATTTAAATCCAACTGGACTAAGAACTCAAATCCGTTTATGTAAATTGATGCTAATGCGCTTTGTAGTTGGGGCTTGTTACTTTATGGGACTTTATCTCGAGGCTCGATACCGCGCCACTCATTTATGCTCCTGCATTTAATAAGCAGATTGTGACTTTGAATTTTCTTCTGGTAACAAAACTTTTGGAAATAAACACGCCTAATTTTATGTTCTCGTAATTTTATAGTAAAACATATATTTCACGTTTGATTCCTAAATTTAAAAATAAACTGTTCTAGTATGTAGTTCGATATTCTACATCATCATCAGCTCATATAATGTCCCCACCGAGGAGCTCGAGCCTATCCTGAATTAGGGTCATTAGGCCTTAGTCAACCACGCTAGCCAAACAAAGTTTTAAATACCACTTGATGAAAATATATTAGGATTCATAGATTGAACAGATTTAAAACAATTCTTCAACGCAAACAAAGTCGTAAACCGAAGATAGTGTAATATAAAAGAGTTTCCGTTACAAGAGTAAAAGAAAACACGCCTCATATGTTAATGTACTCACACACTTTCAAAATTTAGAATGCATGGGTTTTTCATAGCTCATAAAAAGTATATTTACTCGCCCCAAGAAAATTCACTTTTCTTTTAATATTTGAAAGAGTTTCTGTGAACAATATTTATGAAAGGACGGGTATTATTTAAAAAGGCGCTTTCATCATGAAATTCTAAAAAATCTGTTTTGCTTACTCTTTTTCTATCTTTTCATTTAAAAGGATTTTATTACGTTTATGAAGATAAGTTATTAGTAAAGAGTATTGCATCCTATTTATGTTTGAATGAAGTTAATTGAATACACGATGAAAACACTTTTATAAATTAATGTTTCTGTTTTGATTGCAAATGAAAACAATTAGTTTGATTGGGAACGTTTTCAATTTATTACAAAATGTTGCACAATACGTAAAGAGTAGTTTTACTATTTATTTACTATTATGAATAGATATTTACTAATGACACAGCTTTCAATGCTTTTCACTAATGAAAAGCGCTTTTCCTAAAACTACGCTTTAACATATACCGAGTACTTAAATGAAGTTCGTTTAAATTTAAATTACATTTTGAGCTATAAACCTTTTAATTTAAAGCTTCTGCTGAAGAGCACTCTTGTGTGAGAGTGTAAAAATTAAATTTTACTTTAATGGTTTGTTAAAATGTGTGTCAGTATTTTTTGTAAATATTAAATAGAAAACAAAAGCGTTCATTCACTGACATGACATATATAAGCTGAAGGGTTAAAGCCTGTCTCTCTCTTTGACTGATGGTATGTGTACAGTTAAGAAGAACAAGCGTATTCACCCCGCATGCATGTTGGTGATCTGAAACAGGGGTCATGTTTGGAAATCAGCAAACATATATTGATCCAGGAGTTGAACCCAGACTCTCATCAATAGCCATGTAGACCGAAGCCTATATAAATATAAACACGAAGAAACATTTGTTCCTATTTTATTTGTTTCCTAATACGTTATTTCCGAAACTGTGTTTATGTTTCCTTTATTCTCCGTAGTAACACAATATGTAATCAAAACGATATTTCTGTTCGCTCACCGGTACACCCGGCCGCCATAATCCAGTTTATTATGGGATATAAAAACAAGGTGTGCCCTATTAACGTTATGTATGGCCTGTCCAGGGGCTACCGGCCACCGGGCTGTAGGTGTGCCGACATCGATCGCTCTACCCTCTATTTTAGCACTATCAAGGGTGACTTCACGTCACAACCATAGATTATAGTTCACAAGTTTGGTAATGACAGCTCTTTAAAGTGTTGCCTCCCTTAAGTGGGAACGTGCTGCTTTTCATTTAAGACGACTACTTACAACCATTTTAAAGTAATCTTTGAGATAATATTTCTTGATTTTGTATTTGTGCAAGTCAAGCTGGAAATTCCGGGTTCAAATGCTTGGTTAAGCCATGTACGTGGCTTTGGAATCACGAACGCTCATTAGACGTGGTAATTGCGACTATTGCTTTTCAGTGCACTAGTATCGCCAGTGAGAGAGAGCCCTTTGTACCTTTAGTAGAATCTTCAGGTCGATGAAACATATCGACCTACGTAATGAAAATATATAAAATTCAATAATGTTCAGACAAATAGATTGAAAATAGAACTTGAAAATGTTGCGAGGTATTATTTTCTTTCTTACAATATTTTCTAGCTTATATTTTCCATTTTATATTATCTCTCTTTAAAATAAACAGTAATTGGATGTTATAAAATAACGAACTATACTTATTCCAGAAATAAACATTACCTTTATTTTATGTATTGGTAGTCTGTGTAATTTTAAAGCATTATATTAGAAGATCTCTGTCTCACATTACATACAACACAGTCTTATAATATGTGCTCTAACTGAATTTTAAGATCGTTATGTGTAGCTCCAATTTTCTTCTGCGAAATGGAACTGCATACATGAAATATATTTTTAGTGGAAGTGCTTGTATGTTGTTTATAGTTGCGAGTTAAAAGGAGTCATTAATTGTTACACTCCGCTCGCAGTAGAAGGCTAGCGATGTCATTTGTGTAATTTATTAAACAAACTAGCTGCGCCCCGCGGTTTTACCCGCGTCAATCCTAATCCCATGGGAATTTCGGAATAAAAAGTATCGTATGTGTTATTCCTAGTTATAAGGAGCATCTGTACCCAATTTAATCTAAATCTATACAGTAGTTTTTGCGTGAAAGATTAACAAACATCCAAACATCCGCACATCCACACTCACAAACATTCGGCTTTATAATATTAGTAGGAAGTAGGATATATAAAATATCACATATGTATCTAGTAAATCTCGTATAAGAGAACTCCCAAATATCTTATTCTGGAACTAAGTTTTTACTACCGTATCTCGTTAAAACTTTATACCTCAGCTATAAAAACTGTGCCAAGTTCCCTTTATACATTTCACACTACTTGACATCACTGTTTTATTGTGTTCACGGGATGTGGTGTAAAAATCAAATTTTTTCTCATAAAGTGTTATAACGAGCGTGGCCTGGATACAATGTAGGCGTGAATCACATATTATTACACATATCGTAACCATCGAATTGTTAGGGTTGTCGATAAAGATAATGTGTTTCATAATTATTTTATATTGTAAAAAGGATATGCCACCGCTGAAAACCACACCACACATTGAAAATATGCACTCCAAAATTTTGTTTTGAGCGGGTTAAGTCAATAGTGGTTTATCGTAGGTACCAATCCTAAATCGCTTCTATAACTTTTAGGAAATCAATACTTACGTATAATCGTGTCTACATAAATGCCAATTTTTCTTTTACGCAATAAAAGACATTACATATTGCGTTAAAATTTGATAAAAGAGCTAGATAATCTACACTTGTCTGGAAAATTATAACAATCTATTTTCTTATTCACACAGTTAATAATAATCCTAACTAATATTATAAATGCGAAAGTAACTCTGTCTGTCTGTCTGTCTGTCTGTCTGTTACCTTTTCACGGCTAAACTACTGAACCGATTGACTTGAAATTTTGTACAGGGGTAGCTTATGATCCGGGAAAGAACATAGGCTATGTTTTATCCCGAAATTCCCACGGGATCGGGAACTACGCGGGTGAAACCGCGGGGCACAGCTAGTAAAATATATTTGTCGAAAATTTATGATTGCCAACCCTGATCGTACATACATATTTCTCGATTTCACTGCGTACGCTGAACGTTGCCTTTACGTATTTTTATTGGACGACAATCCATCATACAGGCCATTGTTATAGTTCGATAAAGAGAATAATATGCGGTATGTTACGGAATACATTTTCTATATTGTATGGGGCTAGTTTTTATGATGAAAGATTTTTGGAAGCTACTTCCTGGAATGAACATTTAATACTTTCATAGAATCAACTTATTTGTTGTAAGTGTTCTCTTAATGTTTTTGTAGTTTATGAGATATTTATTTTGTTAATATTATTTTAGTAATATTTTAATCATCTTGAAAATAAAAAGAAAATACTTACTTACTTTTTATTGCATGAGACCCAGCTAAAATATTTCTCGAATATCCATTACCTCGACGCCATTGCAAGCACCATGATCACGGATAAACGATTTCCAACGTTTCATACAATCTATTGAGCTTAAATAATAATCATATTGAGCAGAAACAAAATGAGCGCGGAGATTAATATTCTAGAATACGAATGTGGATTGGGATTTTAACAGGAATCCATTTTAACAGGCTCGTTATTGTAACAAATCGTTTTTAATATTGGAACATTTTCATTGTGTTTATTGGAATTGAAATTATAGCAGTAATTTGCAAGATTTTCAGTGTTTAATACGTTATCTGATTGTTTCCAGAGGAAATGTAGATTAATAATTGAGTAAGGACCTATTTCACCATCTTCAAGTAACGTTCCGTGTAGGTACTCACAAGTTTTGTCTTTGTCACTTGATATGAAGTAAGAAAGAGACAAAACTAACTTTACTTGGTGAGCTACTTTACTTGAAGGTCGTGAAATAAGCCTAAGTATATAAAAAGTGTTCATTGCATTTATTGTTTTCTTTAGATCTTATATCAGGCTAGTTTTTAAATCTCAGTCTAAGTGATATCTCTATTTTCATGAAGGGTTAAAATATTTTGAACCTTATATAGGTTTGTAGACAGTACATATTCAAGGCAATCTATATTTAATTTTAAACTAGTATATTTTCAATTGTTGAAACTATACGTTACACTTTAACCTATCTAGAAGTTCTTTAAACAAGGTTATTAAAAACATCAAGGGTATAAGGAGAATTCTTGTTGAACTCAATTAGTTAAAATGAAAAAAGTTATACCCGCTTGATGTTCTAGGAATAGTTAATCATTTACTTATACTACGTTTAACAATTCAGGCAATTTATTTACATTAGCTTTTAAGTAACTTCTAGTGAATATTGTTTAATTTAGTTAGATATTGTGCAGTCAGTTTTTCGGAACTAGACTTCTCCTTGAGTCCTTTGTGTGTCCTACTTTTGGTTAAACCAATTTTAGGGTTCCACAGATCAGGGAGTCACCTTATGACTTCCGTCCTAACGGCTCAAACTACCCGCAACAACTGCCGATGATGTTAGTACCACAACAACCGATCCTAAAGCATGGAATCACACCAAAATAACTTAAAAATTCATATGATTATTATTTACTTAGACACTCAATTAGAAGTCAACTTAATCTATTCCCACCTTTTTTTTTTTTTTTGATGTCCCGGGGGAAATGCTTTGACGCATCCCCGCGCCGAAGCAGCGGGGTATGTGGGACTCGCCCTCCACCAAGATGGAGCGGTGGAGGTCCTACCCACTAAAACCCCCGGGGGCGACATCGCCTGGGCGCTGAGTGCCGGCGCAACGGTAAGCGGGCCGCACATCCGCTACGCCAGCGGCGCTGAGCTCTTCTGCAGAGCTTCTCCTCTGGACACGGAGCGTGCCCGGACTACGCACCCATCTCGAGGCCTTTTGACGCGGACGGGACCCTGACAGTCATGGGATCACCGCCGCTGGCCTCTGTTAGGGTGGCTGGTGGGCCTGATAAGCCCTGCGACGCCTCCCTGCACGCCGGCTGCGCATTGGGTTGTTTGAGAGGGTCTCTCTGACCCTCTCGGCAGCCTCCTTCTGCACGAGTACTTCCTCGCAGAAGGTTATCACCTCTTGCCATTTGTCTCTCTCGACCATAGAGTGAATTACGGCCGAGAGAGACAAGTCGTCGCCAATAGCTCTTCTTAGAGCACTCCTTTGTGTAGACCAAGCCGGGCACTCCTCCAAGGTGTGCTGCGCTGTATCTTCTGGGACCCCACAGTGATGGCATTGGGGGGTCGGTTCCCTTCGGGCGACGCGATGGAGAAATCTGCCGAAGCAGCCATGCCCCGTTAGCATCTGCGTCGCCCTGAAGGTCAGCACACCTTAATCTATTCCCACCTAAGGTTGTTTGTCAAATTGTCACAACAACACTTCGTTATCTCTTCGAAGTGTTGTCGGCACGCCAAATGACACCCTGTGTAATGATACACACGCCACAATGTCAGACACTTGACATCTGACACCCTTCGGACTAACCGACGGACGGACGCAAACAAACGCGCCCTATAATTGCTGCCAAACGTAAATATACACTCCCTGACTTGATATTGATTTGTTTTTATGTATTACGGATACTTGTATGTATGAGTGTGTTGTAGTTACGTAAATGTGCGGTTGACCAGGTCAAGGAAGCCTTTGGATATATTTTGAAATCAATTGTTATGGGGAACACAGATCTTGGAGTCAATTAATCCGTTCTCTCTCCTCTGTGACGGAGAAAAAAGTTTGGTTCTAAGTCTAGGTTCAAATGTAGAAAATCAACTTCTAAAATCTCACCACTGTGTAAGGGAAACTAGATAATATCACAGTATGAAGGGCAATATGCCATAAAAATATTACAAGCCTGTGTCGACGGCTAGAGTTATTCATAAAGAATTTGATGAATGTGGCAATAAAAATGCCTGATAATAATTGGGTTATGACATGATGATATGGGTCTTTCAACATTGTAAGGAATCTCTAATTATTATTGGGTAAGAAATGGAATTCAAAAAGGTTTTCAATGAGCAAATTTTCTTTAAAAATATAATTTAATATAACAATAGTACCTACTACCAGGTATTTTACAAAATTTATTTTAATACATCGCGGTGTATTGCTATCTATATTAAAATCTAAGCGGTTCGCGCACACAATCCTATTAAACACATTGATGTCATCTTGACTCCGGATGCGAGGAGATAAAGGTAATCCGACCAATTTACATAATATCTTGTTACACCACACGTAAGCACCGCTTGGAGAGTCCCTTCCGGGCCTGATCGGGACAACTATCATTATACGTATTATACGTGTAATGGCTTTAATAAAATCCTTGTTTAATAGATTTATCTACGTTTTGTTTTATGTTTCTGGGATATGTTAATTGGGAAGTGAAACAATAATTTGGTCGTAATTTTTTTGGTGTTAGTACGCCTATTAGTACGCCAGTGTTGGTGTAACAAATAAATCTGTCCCTTAAGGCAATTTTCTTGTATCTCCTATAGCCTCTTAGATCATGGACCTACATAATGTCTCACTTAAAACTCACTACATTTTACTTAAAATTAAAATGCTACTTTATTTCTCGGAAACGTGTCACTTGGTCAGAATGTTTATAGTGCGGGTTTTATCTCCATTAAGTTGGCTGTTTGTCTTCCACATTTTTGCTACCACCAGCTAGTAGCCATTAGATTTATGCCACGTGACTCAGCTTTAAATTTAGCAAGTCGTAAATCTATTACGGCCCTCACGGGGCGTCCGTGTTAAGCGGACTCTCCCCTCTGTGCGGTGTCAAGGCTAATAATTTTTTCCTGTCATAAAATAAAATAGGCTTAAGTTATTCGCTTATAAAACACATTTAGGTTAAGAGGGAATTATAATTATTGGATGTTATTATGTTAGTACTTTGAGTAGTGCTTCAATTTGATATTCAAATTAATGAGGAGAAAGAAAAGACCTAAATAAAGCCTGATATAATTAAAAGTCATTCGGTACTCCGAATTTTTTTACAAATAGTAAATAGATATAAAGATTTTTTTTTTGTAAATATTTATTTATTTATTTACTTTCAAGAAGATATTCGGAGGGTTGAATAAATATATCTTCTGACAACAATGACGGCTACTTTTATTTTATAAATTTTAAAGAATTTGGGAATCAGAATTCTACATGCGTCAAACCTAGGGCAGAAACTACAACATGACATTTTTATGTTTCTCGTACCGTTTTCTAATACCAGAATATAATGAGACTTATTCGACATATCACTACATAGTACGAGTATAAAACTAAGTCGCTTTCTCTGTCCCTATGTATGCTTAGATCTTTAAAACTACGCAACGGATTTTGATGCGGTTTGTTTTAATAGATAGCGTGATTCAGTGGGAAAGTTTTTAGCATAATTTTATCCCAATATTCCTACGGGAACGGTAACTACGTGGGTGAAACCGCGGGGCGCCGCTAGTCCATATTAAATCAATACAATCTGAGCACGAAACACAAGTTCTTGTTCGAATTAATACCCAAACTGATGGTGTAGACTCAGTTAAACTTTGTTTATCGTCTGTCCATAATAGTGGAGTAACTTCACGAGTTACGGTAGTGATGCTAAATGTTTTAGTAGTGCTAATGGTTACTGCATGTTGTGTACTTGTAGTGTTTACTTGGTGCAGAAATCTGACAGTTAATTTGAATGTATCGACAGTTTCTTGTGTACTGAACGTACCAGTACATGCTAATGAGATTTGTGACAAACTATGCCTTATTACGGTATTAAGATAGATACAAATCAGGATCACTAGAGGTGTGAAGGTACAATCGGGGCCATGGGCCCTGATTCTCTTAACTATTAAGTTGTGATAATGCTACTCAAATGTATTTTTATATCAACATTATGGCCGCTTTTTTGTCATCTGTTGTCATTTTGGTATTCTCTTAGTAAAAACTACTCAGCTGACTCAATAGCTCCATAAAACTTAGATGGTTGTTGTTCAATTTAGTTTATGGTTTTGTATTTTTTTTGTTTATTGTTTTTCGCTAAATGGCAACACTAAAAATTAGATGCACATTTTTTATGTTAATGGTATCACCAAGCAATTTTTGTTAATCCAATATGTCTGCCAGTTGTGTGTATTCATATAAAATAAAAGTCTAAAGTGTAATAAATCAAACGTTTTTCATTTGAGAAAGAAATCAAAATTTAACATGGTCCTTCGAGCCGGATAAACGGCTAAGTATTGCTCCGCGACAATTGTGTGCAAAGGCATTGGTGGTTTGCCACTGAAGTGCCTCACGCCTTTGAAAGAAGTCTCCACCACGAGGTTATCCAGGACTTCCGGAGGTGAACTGCCAGCGGCGCCGGAGCGCGCTGGTGAGCAGTCGGACGTGCCAGTTGGAGCTGGAGCAACGAGTGTTGTAATTGTGCAATAGTGGTTTGTGAAGTGAAATCGTGAGTACATTTTTTCATTATTGAAGTCAAAAACAAAATGGAGTCATTATATAAATTGCAGTACGATAAAAGATCGCTAATTGAAAAGGCTAGGAGTAATTTTAAAAAGTCGCCCAAAGACCGAATTACTCGTTCGTATCTGGAAAGTAAATTGGATTCATTGGAAAAGACATGGAACGGTTTTTTAAGTACGCATGATAATATAGTACAATCTGCAACGGATGCTCAGCGCAAATTAGATAAATACTTTATAGAGGAAATTTATGATACTACAGAAGAATGTTACATTATTTATAAGAGTGAAATTAAAGAACATTTACTCAAATATGACTCAAATAAATCTGAATGCAAGGAATCAAATATTTCAAATACAGAAGTCAAACTTCCAAAAATTAACATTCCAAAATTTTCTGGTAATTATTCGGAGTGGACTACTTTCAAGGAAATGTTTTTATCTCTTATTCATAACAACGCTAAATTGGATGACATTCAAAAAATGCACTATCTCAAGGGTTTATTATCAGGCGAAGCTGAACAACTAGTTAGACAAATACCAATCACTGCTAGTAATTACATTCAGTGTTGGACGTTACTTTATAAGAGATATAATAATAAAAGGTACTTATGTAATAATTTACTACAACGATTAGTCAGTCAAGGCAATGTCTCTGAAAATTCTAGTTCAATAAAAAAATTATTAGATACTACAACCGAATGTATAAATGGTCTCAAAAATTTGGGATTGAATATAGATGCTTCGACTGTGATAATAATATTTTTAATAAGTAAAAAATTAGATAATGAATCGCGAAAGCAGTGGGAGTCTTTAATTAGTAGTCATGAAGATCTTCCTACATTTTCAGAGTTTTCAGAGTTCCTAGAATGTAGATTCAAATCACTAGAATTTTTAGATACTAAGTCAAACCAATTCAAGTCTAATGTAAATGAAAATAAACCATATAAAGTTCACCATGTTGTCAACTCTGATAATGTTAATAATATTGTTTGTTCATATTGTAAGGGTAATCACAAAATTGCTAATTGTAAACAGTTTGCCAAGGAGACATATGAAGCTCGCCATGATTTTGTCCAAACCCAGGGTTTATGTTTCAACTGTCTGGGTAATAACCATTCCATTAAATATTGCAAACAAAATACTAACTGTCGCATTTGTAATCGAAGACATCATTCGTTATTGCACCCAAAACCTCTCTCAAACTCAGCTGTAGCAAATTTTAGCGCGATTGAAATGAATTCCAATATTCAAGTGGAATCATCAAAGAACGAACCATCCACATCAAATATTACATCACATTTCTCCAAAGCTTCCTCATATAAACAAGTTTTATTGGCTACCGCTCTTGTCAAAGCACAGACAAAAACAGGTACAACACAACTGTTGAGGGTGTTATTAGACCAAGGGTCTCAAGCATCATTCATAACAGAATCAGCAGTACAATTGCTCGGACTTAAGAAAGTACCAAACAGATCAATGATATACGGAATAGGCGGGAACAAATCATTAGAGTCAAAGTTCATAGTCACAGTTCACATTTGTTCTCGTTTAGATCCAACTTGTAGTTTTGAAATTCAAGCATTTGTATTAAGCACAATTACATCATTGACACCCTTGGAGGAACTTCCTAAGTTCAATTGGCCTAAATTAGAAGCGGTTTCATTGGCCGATCCAGAGTTTCACACACCAAACAAAATAGATCTTTTACTTGGTGCTGATATTTACAGTCTTACTCTCAAAAACGGTGTAATTCACGGTCCTCCAGGGTTTCCAGTAGCACAAAACACAGTCTTTGGTTGGATCCTTTCAGGTCCAATTAATAAATCAACCAAAATTTTTCAATGTCATCATGTTATTATTGACTCTGAAGATCAAGCTGATGATAACACAATGCTTAAACAGTTCTGGGAAATAGAAACAATTACACCCAGTTCCAAAAGGATTTTTTCTGAAGAAGAGCAGCATTGTGAAGATATGTTTAATAAGACCACACAACGTGATATTACTGGTAGATATGTAGTTAATCTTCCATTTCGGAACAACAATCCTCAATGTCAAAATGGAAATTCAAAAGAACTATCCTTGAAACGATTTCATTTTCTTGAAAACAAGTTTAAGAAAAATCCCGAATTAAAAAAGATGTATGCTGAAGTGATTCACGAATACTTGAAGCTTGGGCATATGGAGAGTGTTCCCAGGACTGAAATAAATGAGTCTTCCTGTTATTTATCACATCATCCTGTGGTGCGCAAGGATAGATCAACAACTAAGCTTCGTGTAGTGTTTGATGCTTCGATGAAAGGTACAAACGGAGTATCCTTAAATGATGATTTAATGGTGGGTCCTTTATTACAGCTACCGCTACGTCACATAGTCATGCGTTGGAGGAAACATCCAATCAGCCTTTGTGCTGATATAGTTAAAATGTATAGACAGGTTCTTGTAGCTCCTGAACATGTAAATTTCCAACGGTTGTTATGGCGTGATGTTGACCCTAGTTCTGAAGTACTAGAATACAGATTACTCAGGGTTACATTTGGTACAGCATCTGCACCATATCTTGCAATAAAGTCTTTATTACAAGTTGCTGTAGATGAGTGTGATGAATGTCCTGATATAGCTGAAAAAATAAAAAAAGATTATTATGTAGATGACTTAATGTCAGGATGTCAAACAATAGATGAAGGAATAAGTATATATAAAAAAATGTCAGAAGTACTTACCAAAGCAGGATTTCAATTACAAAAATGGGTTAGTAGTAGTAAAAAATTGCAAAAGGAAATATTAATAAAGGACAAAGAAGAAGATAATAATGAAGAGAGGGATATTAAAATGGATGAAACGATCAAAATGTTAGGGATTGCTTGGCATAAAGGCAGTGATATGTTTAGATATTCAGTGAAATTACCTTCAAACCAAAATTCTATCACGAAAAGAAAGGTGATATCTGAAATTTCACGACTTTTCGACCCATTAGGCTGGGCAGCTCCTTGTGTGGTTTTATTTAAAATATTCATACAAAAGCTATGGCTTGCTGGATTAGACTGGGATGAAGAACTAAATACAGAATTGTTGGCTGAGTGGCAAACATACAGAAATAACCTGTCACAGATAAGTGAATTTACAATTCCCAGATGGATCAATACTAGGTGTGACGATATGTCTGTGGAGTTACATGGGTTTTGCGATGCTTCAATGGCGGCTTACGCAGCAGTAGTGTATGTTCGAGTAGTAGATATTAACCAAAAAATTCATGTTAGTTTGGTAACCGCCCGCACAAAGGTAGCACCTATTAAACAAATATCAATTCCTAGGCTAGAACTCATGGGAGCGTCTCTTCTCGCTGAGTTAATTAATGAAGTTGCTGAAGTTTTAGAAGTTCCTAAACATCAAGTTCATGCCTGGACCGATTCTAGTGTAGTATTAGCTTGGCTCAGTAGTCACCCTAGCCGGTGGACTACGTTTGTAGGTAATAGGGTATCAACAATTCTTTCTTTGCTGGACAATTCACACTGGTCTCACGTGAAAACAAGTGAGAACCCAGCAGATATAGCATCAAGGGGATTGTTACCACAAGAACTTTCTCATTGCATTTTGTGGAAAAATGGACCATTGTGGCTTAAAAATGATAATATTGACTATTGTAGACTGAATTCAATAAAAACTACAGTGGAAATGAGACCAGTTAAAGTGCATTTTATCGGGAGTCAGGAGCAAAATGATCCAATTTGGACAAAATTTTCCAGCTTAAGTAGATTAGTAAGAGTAATTGCTTATTGCAGAAGAGTTATAAAGTGGAAGAATCCACTAGGTAAAAGATTTGAAGAATATTTAACCAATAAAGAAATCGAAGAAGCAACAAATATTTGTATTAAACATTCACAAAGTGAAGAATTTGGTGAAGATATGGAAAACATTAAAAAGACAGGGATGGTAAAAAATAAAAGTAAATTGAAACCACTTTGTCCAATTATAGATGACGAAGGTATAATGCGTGTTACAGGTCGAATTCAGAAAGGAAACCTAGATATGAATTTTACTCATCCTATTATTTTACCCCACAGCAATCACTTCACGCAGCTAGTAATTAATGATGCTCACCATAAGACATTGCATGGAGGACTGACAATAATGTTAAGCTATTTACGTACCAAGTATTGGATTATTGGAGCCAAAACATTAGTGAAGGCACATGTACGTAACTGTGTTAACTGCAAACGGTACTCATTAACAAACCAAACTCAATTCATGGGTCAGTTACCGTCTAGTAGAGTAACTCCATCAAGAGCATTTCGACATAGTGGAGTTGATTTTGCCGGTCCACTAAACATTCGCACATCCAAAGGTCGTGGACAGCACTCTTATAAAGGCTATGTTTGTCTTTTTGTGTGTATGTCTACGAAAGCAATTCATTTGGAAGTAGTCAGCGACTTATCTGCTCAAGGATTTATTTCTGCCTTTAAACGATTCGTAGCAAGAAGAGGAATTGTCACAGACATATGGAGTGACAACGGTACTAACTTTGTTGGTGCTTCAAAAGAACTGCGTCATTTAGTTGCTGCAGAAGGTTCGTCTGTAGCTGTTGAAATAAGACAGTGGCTTGGCAACAATTACACGAGTTGGCATTTTATTCCGCCTCGTGCCCCTAATTTTGGTGGGCTTTGGGAAGCGGGAGTCAAGTCTACTAAGTTTCATCTGAAACGTGTTATAGGCGACTCCACCCTCACATTCGAAGAACTGTCTACTGTTCTGTGCCAGATAGAAGCTTGTCTTAATTCAAGACCGTTGTCAATGATGCCTGATGATCCTAACAGTTTAATCCCATTAACTCCAGGTCATTTTCTAATTGGGGAGCCTATAATCACTGTACCTGACAGAAATTATGAAGATGTGAATATTAGCAGTCTGAGAAGGTGGCAGGTAACACAGCGAATGTTACAAACATTTTGGCGTCGTTGGTCAAAAGAGTACTTAGCCTATTTAATGCAACGTTATAAATGGACAAAGCAAATTCCAGAACCAAATGTTGGTGACATTGTGTTAGTCAAGGAAGATAATCTTCCTCCAGCCAAATGGTTATTAGGTCGAGTCATTGAAAGGCATCCGGGTTTGGACAAAATCACTAGAGTAGTAACTTTGAAGTGTAATAATGCATTAATTAAACGTGCTATATCCAAACTCTGTATTTTACCTGTTATTCTTTAAAATTATTTGTTCTGTTATGTGATTTGTAATGCTATAATGCATAAGTTTTGAGTTTCTCAAACTCTGCATTTTTCCTGTTATTCTTTAAGATTAATTGTTCTGTTATGTGATTTGTAATGCTACAATACATAAGTGTTAAGTTTCAAATTTGTAAAAAATATATCAGTTAATTAGTCTTCAACATTTTTGTAAGGAAATAGTATTCATTCAACGGCATTATGTCACGTTCAAATAAGTTTTAAGTATTAAGGACATGCACTGATGTCCTTGGTGGGCGGTATGTTCAATTTAGTTTATGGTTTTGTATTTTTTTTGTTTATTGTTTTTCGCTAAATGGCAACACTAAAAATTAGATGCACATTTTTTATGTTAATGGTATCACCAAGCAATTTTTGTTAATCCAATATGTCTGCCAGTTGTGTGTATTCATATAAAATAAAAGTCTAAAGTGTAATAAATCAAACGTTTTTCATTTGAGAAAGAAATCAAAATTTAACAGTTGTCATGGAAAAAGTATTCTGACGTTTATTTGTCAAAAAAATATTTGAATTTTGATATGCAACAAAGACCACTGAGACATCATAGCCATATGAATAAATTTTAACAGAATACCAAATTTCTGACACTCTCGTTATGGCGCCTCAACATATTATTGTCTGATCAATAATGTCAAATTGCAGACTTAGCCCCAGATGTGGTGATTACGCCAAATTTTCTCCCTGTTTTAATAACATCGGTTGAAGTCCACAGTGATTTACAAGCTTTTAAAATATCTACTTAAAAACAAATAAACAAGTTACAAAATTCATAATATAAGTTTGAAAAGGTTAAAACGCGATCAAAATAATTAATTCGCGGAAAATATTTAACGGTCGAACTATTTGAAATTCAATTTTCGTGAGCCGGCATAAGGCTCTTTAAAGTTAAGCCCTGAATTACAAAATTGTTTACGTTATTTTATGAAAAACAAGTTTTATAAATAACATTTTTATGAATACTCGTAGTACCTATATACCTATTTGTTTGTGAAAAAACGTAATAAAAGCAAGTCATTGCGCCAAAAAAATATTGTGCTAATGAATGTTTGCAAACACAACAATGTAAAAACAAAACTTATGTATTATGTTTCAGTTAATATCTGTAATCAAGATTTACATACTTTCTTATTAAATGTTTATTTAGATTAAATAGAAGTAACATATTTTCTATCCTGACATGAAATACCAAATCAAATCCCAGACGAGGCAATTTTTTAAATGATTTTCTAAAATTCCTTCCATCGACTATTGATTAAAATACAACTTAGCATAAAAACCTTCACATAACCTCTTAACCCTTATCACTACATAGTATAAAACAAGGTCGCTTTCTCTGTCCCTATGTATGCTTAGATCTTTAAAACTACGCAACGGATTTTGATGCGGTTTATTTTAATAGATAGAGTGATTCAGTGGGAAGGTTTTTAGAATAATTTTATCCCCACATTCCTACGGAAACGGGAACTACGCGGGTGAAACCGCGAGGCGCTGCTATTTAATTATATACATCATTATTATAACTACATATAAGTACTAATATTTGTTTTAACAAAACAACACCACTGTTCGTCCATGTTACTAAATAAGGGTAAACAAGAAGATTTATCTTTAAGATAGCTCCTAGGTAATAAAATTTGATGCATTTTATTAAGAGCTAGTATTGCCGTTAGCGGAAATTTATTATTGTACTTACATCCGCCTTGAAGTATATTACGGGATACTGTTCCTTATTTAAAGCAACATTAATACACTTTTCATATCCAGATGGAGAAAACTTTGTACATTTTAAAATACTTATAGATAAACTAGCAGCGTCCCGCGGTTTCACCCGCGTAGTTCCCGTTCCCGTGGGAATTTCGGGATAAAACATATACATAGCCTACGTTCTTTCTCGGATCATAAGCTACCCCTGTTCCAAATTTCAAGTCAATCGGTTCAGTAGTTTAGCCGTGAAAAGGTAACAGGCAGACAGACAGAGTTACTTTCGCATTTATAATATTAAGTAAGGATGTTTTATTTCAATCAAGCACCAGAAAAGAGGAAACAGAAATAAAGACAATGGAAATTGCCTTTGCCCAAAATAGTCATAATTATATTTTTTCCATCCAAGTGAAAATTTGGAGAAAATTTTGTTTTTTTTTTATTGTCTATAGATCTCTAATTGAATGAGTTCTACACTTTTATTTTCATCTACTTTAACTAACACGGTGCCATCTTAAAACCGATACGATAGTTCCATCGTAAAAAGGTAACAGTTTTCTCGTTTATAAAAGAGCAATTGGATATCCTTTGAAAAGTTATGGTCAATAATACTTTCGCAATTTCCGTATATACGAACGGACCTTAAATCAACAAGGAATGTTTTGTGGAGAACAAATTGAAAAATGTAATTTACGTCTAGCAAATACTCACGTAGTTCAGGTATGATTTGATTATGTCGTTTTTGTGTAACGTCTCGGTTTGTTTTCGTTTCTTCCATTTACGAAGACGGTTTTTTGGAAGTTTGTTTTTCTTGTTACTGCTACTTTTCTTACTTTTTTATTTAGTTGTTTTAAAAGAAATGTATTTTTTAAGCTTATTATTTAGTAATAATAAAGTTATCATAATTAATGACAAGTTTATTAAGTGAATTTATTAACATATTGAAACTTCGAAATCTGCAATAAGGAAATTCGTGACGTTGGTGATTGTAAGCTGGTCGAAATATCGGAAACTCGTTATAAATAACGCGATTTAACAATTTAATTTTGTTTTAACATTTAATTTCAATCCAATCTTCATGAAAATTACTATTCTCTAGATAGTAATTTTCAATACAGAAACCATTATATTGACTTCTAACAACTTTTAAACGCTCAAGTCAAGTTACATACAATAGAAAGATATCTAGTAACCGGAGAAGTATTACTCTGGATAGAGAAAGGAGAGGAAAACCATAAAATGCAATTTGAAATATACTACGATACTACAAAGATTCTATTACACAATTCTACTCAAATATCAGCAGTAATAATACTCGATACGAAATCTCTCTCACACCCGCCTCAAACTCGTCGATAACATTAATCACTCGTAAATTATCCGGTAATTTGACCTGCCTCAACGTACCTAATAACAATTCGTACCTAATACCAATTACATGTTCCTCCCGAGAGATGGAAATAGGATTTGCTCATTCTATTAACGTATGGATATTGTGATCACCAAATTGTTCCGTTACCAAACATAATTGAGTTCCTGATTGACAACATTCAGTGGTAAGCAGATACGTAGAATACAGCTCTAGTTAGTAAGGGTGGGTTAACAATGACATTAAACTACATCTAGATGGTACCAACGTTAGTAATTCGATATTGAACGTGTTGAATTATAAACAACTTTATTGAATTATCCCATAGGCTAAAATTACAGAAAAGCAAAGACCATGCTTGTTTTGGAAAATATGCGTGCGCCAAAATCACGCGCAGCTTTTCGCAGAAAACACGTCATATAGAAACATTAAAAATTTCGCACTGTCTATTTCGAAGGCCAATGAAAAATAAACTGATACGAAAAATGGTCCTTAAGTTACGAAAGCAGAAGAATCTTACTATTATCTTTCATGTTTTATAAAATACATCATAAAACCCGCGTTCCCCAAACACAAACATACATGAAGCAGAAAAGCAATCACATCAACAAAGGTTTTCATTTCTCCTTTACTTTTTCAAATAGCTTTCTTACATTACCTAAAGTAATTATGGTTGCGGAAAATTAGTTTCAATACGATACCGAGTAAGCTATTAGACGTATTGATTGGTCCACGGTAAATGTTCCCAGTTGGGAGAAAGAAAATCCCGATAAATCCCCTGAGAACTCATAACAAAGGCGGATTAACTCGGTCTGTAATAACACATTGTGGTATTATCCGTTGAGGAAACCGCTTTTTATTCGCAAGTCGTTTATGAAGAGAAACACAAACAACTTTTAATTAATATTCTATTATACAGACGTCTTCTGTTTTTGTTGTGAGACTTACAATATTAACTTTTGTTATAATTAATTTAAAATTCAATTCAGTTATTTGTTTTACGAATCATTTTATGTGTAACGACTAATATTTAGTTTAATAATACAGACACAACGTGTTAAATCTTGAAGTTATATTATTACATATTTATTTATAGAAATAAAATTAGAAACATGTTTTACCATAAAATGTGTGCACCTTATCTAATAAGATCTAGCCCGAGTCTGAAGGTCGAAAAGAGTGAAATGCCTTTTTTCTGAGATAAAAACAATGCTTTTTAATATTAACTAGCTTTTAGATATATAAATAGGTACACTGCAACACAAATTCTAGGAAACGCATGCGATGTTTTCACTTGATTGACCCACAAACGCGTTAAGAAAACCCGTTACAAAATTCCAAATCCCGAAGAATTGCAGTTCAGTGTAGCCACTAAAACTTTTATACAAAATGGGGGTAGTCAACTGGCGATGCGCCAAGCGAACCGTAGATAGGTACTGTCGGGTAAAAAATGTTTTATTACATTGTAAAACTCGTGTTAAATAACAATATGGTGTTGTTGTTTTGTGAAAATATTTTTTACTCTCCAATTTTAATAAAATGTTTTATCAGAGACAGGTTCTTCAAATGAGTATCATATCAAGAGGTTTTATTTCGTATTTTCAAAATTATATCTCGAACTTCAATATCTATTTCTTTACGACTTTCTATATTTCAAAATTATGAGGATCTTAAATATTTGTTACTTTACGACTTATTCTAAGATCAAATACCCCGACAGTACAAGTGGCGGGCCGGGATCGCGGAAACTCCTCAACCGACCTCCAAGTCAATATTTGTGATGCCATTTAACTGTCCTACCCGCCACTTACGTTATTTTATTGCTTATTTATCTTCTATCTCCGAACTTCTAAATTTTAAAATGAAATATAAAAGTCATTAAATTCATCCCTCTTACGGTATCTAAACGGCTCAGCCGCCCCGTTTACGACTTAAACTGCCATAAAAATCTTATAAAAATGTTTTATTATTATGTGTAATCATAATCATACTTTCTTAGAAGTTTTCTTCTTTTTAGGGAGCTTCGTGGCAAATATACCTTCATATATTTTATTAAACTTGATTTAAAAAAGAGTATTAACTAAAATTCAGTGAGCAAAATGTTATATTATACAAAAGTAGAGTAGGTCTGAACGCGCTAATCTTAGACACTACTTTAAAAAAGTGCATAAAACTTTACAAAGCATACATAAACAGCATTTGTACGTAACATAATGTTGCTAAATAATTAAATATCTATAACATAATCCAAGACTTATACACTTACACATAGCAACAGTAATCTTACCTCGTCAATGCCAAGAGAATGCTCCAATTTAATCCTATACCTCGGCAAACATATTAAATGTACGCACAGGATGATATCCTAAAGATTTCCTCGATCCTACACCATAACAGGGGAGTTTAACGGAATACGGAATCAGGAAATTTATATTAGATTGTGAAGCCGAACCAACCTCAATTTAGCCTCGGGGATCCCAATAACTACATTTGACGCCATTCGTAGGTACGCCGAACCTCATATACATGATATTTATTCACCCACCAAAGTACTAGAAGGTAATGTCAACCTAGTAACCGGTATTTTATAGGCAATTACTAGTATTTTTAACCGACTTCCAAAAAAACAGGAGGAGGTTCTCTATTCGACGTGTATATTTTTTTTTTTTTTTTTGTGTGTTTGTTACGCGATTTCTTTGTAATCATGAATGGAGCATTTTAAAATTCTTGTTTCATTAGAAAGCGGGTATTCGCGAAGTGGTCCCATGTCAAGGAAATCAGGATCTGATGATGGGATCCAGGAAAAATCGAGGAAAAACCCGCAACAATGTAGGCTGGGGTGTCGATTGACATTATTAAAAGTAAAACTACCTGTGACCCGTGGTTTTGCTCGCGATATTCTTGATACCATAAGAATTTGTGGATGAAATTTTTTTGGCTGTATTCTTTCGTATTCATATCAAATGCTGTTCACAATTCATGGGTTTTAGATATAAAAATGTCCTGTTTTTTAATTCGTTAACACACACTGAAATAAACCCGAACCTACAACATTTTTTAAAAATGTTTTTTTATACTATTATAGGCACCTATTACACATATATCTTCAGAGCGTTTTCATAAAACTTGTCGTAAAAAAATATATTTAGATATTACAAACAAACACTGCACCAGATTAGATTATATATATTATTTTAATTAATAAATAGACAGTATAAACGTCATCCTCTATTTTCGTTTTTATTTTGACTTTGGTTAATTTTCTAAAAAGTTCTTATACCTTTGTGGTTATAAAGAAGTTTTGTAATAAAATGATGGTTTAATTGGGA
The DNA here is from genome assembly GCA_958496195.1 of Timandra comae. Lineage (NCBI taxonomy): Eukaryota > Metazoa > Arthropoda > Insecta > Lepidoptera > Geometridae > Timandra > Timandra comae. The sequence goes on along the minus strand of OY292355.1, from coordinate 3,646,358 downwards.
TGATGAAGTTAATAAAAAGAAGTAATAAAATGCAGGGTTGTGTTAGATTATAGTGAATCATGTGTAACTCAGCTCATGGGACAGGATTCAAGCAGTACCCGTTGAGGTTGAACTGCTCGACACTTATAGAGCAGCGAAAAAATCCCTGCAAGAGGCTATTGCCCTCGCAACTCTCGCGGCAATCGTGGGAAACGACCTCTCCTTGCCAAATGTAGTCTCTGCTATGGTGAGCGAGGAGAGGTCTTGGATTGGAGTGTCCACCTTTTGTGAGATCCGCAGCAGAAGGTTGGGCAGACGGAAGCGGGACTACCACTTTGTCCTGCAACCGCCATACGCCCGACCTGCGGCAGTGAACCCCAGGGGAGATCCACTACCGCCATATCGGCCTCGAGGTGGCGCGCGGTACTTTCGGAAGGGGGTAACTCAACATCTGTCGCCTAGAGCTACATTCTAGCTCGGGGGAGAAACCCTTAACAGGGTAGAGGCGCTGTCCGGGATCGTAGTAGCGTGCAGCCGCGTTTCTTCCGGTTTTGGCCATAAGCGCAGAGGTGGCACACCAAGTGGTTTTAGTCGGTAAGCGCGTCGCCGCTCTATATTTGCGGGGCGGAGTCCGACATACCCCGTCGTTCCCCTGGACAGAGGAAAGACGTAAAGTCTTCCTCCCACAAAAAAAGGATTCAAGTGATCCACGAGTCAAAAGCTCTTCTGGAGGAAAATTTTGGCGTCTTTTGTAGAGGGAGACTAACTTCCCACTAAAAAATTTAAAATAAAGTTAATTTAAAAAAATAAGAAACCGACTTCAGCACTAAAAAGTAAGAAAATAATTTAAAATAAACGATATTATTAATACATATTTACAATTTATAATTAGTTACTTTTGAAGTCGGTGACAGCCAAAGCCTTCATTAATATTATAGGCGCGTCTCGTGCTATCTTATAAGGAAAAAAAACTATCCTGGGCTGGCACTGACTCCAAAAGTAACTAATTATAAATTGTAAATATGTATTAATAATATCGTTTATTTTAAATTATTTTCTTACTTTTTAGTGCTGAAGTCGGTTTCTTATTTTTTTAAATTAACTTTATATTAACTAATCTCGGTTTGTAACTGTGGGTATGTTGGTATTAAGCAGTATCGTTTGAGGTTAATGGTAAATAAAATTCATTGTTATTATGTATTCTAGTTCTGGTAATACCAAGTTAATAGTAACCGAATAAAGGCATTTATTTTTATTGCAAACCTTTCACATTTTGACGTGTTTCGTATTTCTAAGTTTGCAAATAAATATTCATAGAAACATTTACCTCCGCCGCAATGTTACTTCGAGTTAGTTAAGCAAGCGTCTGTTTCGAGCAAGTTTTGAAATCTTATATTGAAACTTTTATCGTTTTATTTCATACAAAGTTGCATAACAATTTTAATATTTACTTACTAACCATACTACACATAGATTCTATATTTGTATTTATAACTATCCGCGAGCCTTATGCGTTGTGCGATATTAAATTATTGTGACTCTTAAGTTTCAAGTGTTCGATCGGCAGTACTTAGCACGGAAACCATAATGAAATTAAAAGCAAATTCGGTAATATTCAACTAGTCTACTAAATTCTTACTAAATGAAATAAAACCAAGACCTTTATTCAGAGTAAGTTACTAAAAATGCAAAATAAAAAGGGGGAACCCACAACACAAAAGGTTTGAAGTTGCAACATCAAAATAAGAAATAGCTACGGCACGGGAGCCAATATATAGAAGCCCATGGGTTGACATTTACTATTGTGCTCCTTCCCCTGACCAATTTATCCTGGAAACCTTCGAGATTTTTCAACTTAAGAGGTCTTTTTGCGTAAGAATACCAACATCAGCACATTTATTATTCAAGTAAGACGTTCAGGCTAGGTTCCAATCGGATATTCAACTATGTGATCAATCCAGATTGACTTTTTTACGTTTCAAAGTATTTTTCCTTCTCCTGGTGCGACATAATTTGAAATTGGAAATCTTCTATACTTACGTATATTTTTTATATACCTTAGGATAAATTATTGTTACATCCGTACTGCTTCAAATATTCTTTAAGATAATAATTTAACTTGATTTAATTGATTGATCGATGATGATGATTTTGTTGTTTTTTTTAATATGTAACCTACGATAGTGTATCCAAATAAAATCATTGACTTTATCAAAGTTGATTAGCGATTCCTAATTCTTCTGGTTAAACTGAAATCCGACCCCAAACAGACATGGGATACAGGTTCGGGAAAGAGAGAGATTAGCGATTCCTAAAGTATTTTATTAAGCAACAAAGCAATATATTATATGACAGCCAAAATCTGCCTTCAGTTCTGTACATAAGTGTATTAGTTGAATATTCCCAGAACACTTCAACTAGCAGTTATACGACGTTTTACATGCTTCAATCCCAGTCTAGCTATCTGTACGTGCACATAGATAGAAATGTATGTATATTAGTACTTGAAGAGATTAAGCTCTAGACACAGCGAGTGCGATCTCCGTGAGGGTCTTGGCAGCTGTTGAGAATGTCTGAGCTCAAACCACTGAGAATCGATGCATTGCCACCGTTAAATCCTCACGGCCGCTACTAATGGAATAAGAAAATAAATATATTCACTCTTTTTTTTTACTTGAATTAAATAGGATCTCGTGGTCTTCGACAGTAGCTGGTGGGAGCCTGCGAAAGATAGGGAGAGTTGGGGATGTTTGAGGAAGACCTTTGCAAAGCAGTGGGACGATTTGGGTTGAAAAAAAAAAGTCTTGCAGTTGACAGCAACTCGCTGAAGGAAAGCGATGATATAATCTATTACGTGTTCGTCTAGAAGATACTTGTTCACTCGTGACTTGAAGACCCAGATCGAAATAATATTTAATTTCCAATATTTTATACGTACTGTACTTTATAGTAACATATTTATCTAAATTACTCAATGAAACACGAAATCTCGAAAACTATTTCTGAGGTATGCTCAGGATTTTGCGGTTGGGATGAATTTACAGCGAGACAGGATTTATGCGAGTAAAATGGCAGGAATAGATTTAATGGAGTATTAGATCACTTATACTAATAAAAAGAGGAGAGATTAGACTTTGTATTTGTAATGAATATCTCAAAGAGAGAAGAACAAAGCTATGACCGGATAGGATAGGAAACTTTTAATACCAAAATTCCTACAGAACTGAATTAACGCTAGAAAACAGCGTTTCTATTTAGCAAATAAATTGAAGTGCTCATTTGTAATAGGTTCTTTTTAGCATAAAGTGCATTACTAAAACCTCTATCTATAAAGTAAATTAAACATTCATAGTAGGGCCTTCACTCGCAGTCGGCTCTCGTCACGTAGCCGTGACGCGACTGTGCGTTGATTGGCTATTTTATACACAGACTCGTTATTTCCTCCTGGTTCTTTGTGCTCCCAACAAACACGTGCACGAAGCCTTTTTATGGTTTCAACTTTATACAGAACGTCTGTTGATGACGACAATAAAAGAAGATACGTGTTAAGAAACAAAGTCTTGGTGAGAGTGGTGAGTTGGTAAGTGGGGCTCAAAGTAAGATTTATTTAATTAAGTTCAATGAGATTTAGACAAATAGACAAAATCTGCCAGTAGCAGTCACGACACTAGGCCTAGTCTGACTAATATAGGCTGGAGAGTGCAATAACACTTATAGAAATCTTAAACTAAAGATAAATACCTAAAAAAATACAACATTAATCATATACAGAATGAGAAATGATTTGAAACACAACAGGAAGTAATTTTGTACATTACATTCTACGTTAAAAATAAGAAAGAAAATATTCACATACATTTTTGAACGTGCCCTTTCAATATGAAGAAAAACATTTTTCCTTCTCCGAGTAAATCACATGCGTGCGTCATAAAATTCTGTAATTAATTCTGTTTTCGATTGTAATAAACAGGTATACCTAATTACGAAACCCAACCTACACTTGTAATTACTTTTAGGTAACATATTGCTTACGTAGTACGTGCGCAATTATTATTTACAACCTAAAAATGTATCAAATATTAACACCAATTTACTCTCAAGTACTTTGTAAGTACGAAGGTCCGTACATGAGTGTTCAATTAAAGAACACTGTGATTCTAAATGTTTGGGGAAGACGCGTCTAAGGACGTTCAATGTCAAACAAAATTAGCAGTTAAACAGTCTCAGCTAGCAGACACAGGGTTTGATTAATTAAGTGGTAATTCAAACTGGATGCTCTGCGCTCAGTGGAGGGCACTTACGAAAGGGATATACTCTCTACTGCCCACTTTACATAAGTAAGATCCAATGCACCCGCCCCGTACTGAAATTGATATCACATTTTAGCTTGCGGTTGGTCTAGTTATAATTAAAACGGTTCAACGGTTAAAGCGGACGTGATTTATGAGAGATTAATTTATGCGTGGCCACTGCCTAAATTACCTATTGTTACTCACAAATTCTGAATTCATAGGGCTTAGTTAGGGTACCGACAATAGTGATGTAGGTATATCTATTATGTTGGCTGTATATTTTTATGTTTTGGTTGAATATGAGCAGGATAACCATCGAATAGGATATTAAAAAGGCTGTTGCTAGCCGTCCGCTACAATGGACGTCTAATATAATGACTGTCTAGTCGTCCAGTTATAGACGACTAAAATAATTTTATTCGTCCAAATTACAGAACGACTAGACACTTCGTATTAAAAAATTCAAGCAAATAATAATGAATTTTAAATGACATCTGAGTAAATATCAGAATAATATCTGGGTATTGTTGAAGTATCCACAGTCTCCAGTGAATCTGTCCCCACCATGACAACACCGATAAAATGTTAACTGTTTTTTAATATAATTTATTTGTTCCAGTGGACACTACAGCTCAATACGACGCAGTGCGCGCCTACTTGAAGGAGCTTGATATCTCCAGCGCGGTCTGGGTTGGACTCATTCGAAGTAATCCCGATGGCGATTTTACATGGACGTAAGTATATTTTGTAGTTTTACTAAAAATTTATAGTATTATACAATAGTTTTTAAAGGAGATCACTCTTGAAAATGCTTTTAATAAAAACAGTAGACAATTTGTTGCCCACGTAAAAAAACTTATGTGGGCAGGCCAATTTTATTTTGAAATATATTGGTATATTATGTTTCTGTTCTGTAGTAGGTTTTTTGATGAGCACAATGAATTCATTAAAGATCCAATTAAATTTTATGAAAATGAATTCTAAAGCTAATGGTAAATGGCGACCCATGATCAATATTTAACATCGTCACCAGTATTTAAGTTTAAGTCGCAAAGGGACGCCAAAGACAATTTATTGTAAGCCAGCGATGATTTATCACAGCTTCACCATAATTAATCAATTTCAAAATGGCCGTAACACCTAATAAAAACTATGAATAAAGTTCCAAAAAAGCTATTAATCATTTGGGTATAAAAACTGATGATAAAGATCTCTTTAGTAACTTTTCAAAAAGTTTCTTTTATTAATAATGTAATATCTTTTCCTTTGAAATATTTATTCGACTTCTTCTCGAGAAAATGTTGTTTAGGTTTAATAACTTTTATAATTTGTTTGACATTTTAAGAAATATCGTTGACTAGCGATATGGACCGGTCTCGATAAATATTTCGTAACTTTTTCTTAGTATAAGCTTGATCATTGACATAGACAGAAAGCGAGACAAAATAACACCAGATTCCATTCAAATTTAACGTTATTTAATTAATTAGGGCCTCAGAGAAATTTATATTATGAACATCAAAGAGTCTATAAAAGACTTGAAACTAATTAAGTACCTACTTAAACAAATATTAACATTAAATATGAATAAAGATAAAAACTAAAAGTGAGGGTAAAGAATGATGATGACATAGACTTAAATGATGTAGAAGAAATGCACGCGAGGGTTTAAATGTATACTTCAAACCCAGTGATTACCGCGGTCTGAGCGGCGATGGATACTGGAGTTCTGCCCCGGACACCAGCTCAGCGCCTCTCTGCGCAGCCGCCAACCCTTCAGCAGACTACCGTTGGGAAGCCAGGGCATGTGGTGGACCCACTGTTGCTTCATTCATCTGCGAACTTCCAGGTATGACTTCTATTAACATCTTTCCAATAGCACCATCATCATTATCTATTAAAATCATTCTTATTGAAAAACATTTATTTTTAAATACATATAAACATCCAGACACATAATATACATACGCTAATAAGAACCAAACTAAGTAAAACTTGTTCCATGGATAAAAAAGACGCAAATATACATATTTGTCGAACGCATAACCACTACATATCAACCACACTAGATCGTCAAAGTCAGAATATGATCAGACAGTATTCAATGGAACTTTTTGTCAACAGTACCTCAATGGGCGCTGGGTAATGAAGGATGTATGGTACGAGCATTACCAGCTCTGACGATCCTGTACCTCCCGGAAAGTGCTGCTGTCCAGCTAACAGCAGACTGCGGTTTGGCAGGAGTGAAACGAGTACAGTGCACTGGCAATGTGGTATGATAAATTATTCCATAAGCTAAATATTCTACATTACAATTAGAATAAAATGATTTAATAACTTTAAACTATTTTTGGTCAACAGAAACGAGAAGAATTACTTAAAAATCTAGCATGCGTTGAAGAAGAGGAAACAACAACTGCTTTGAATTTCAACTCATCAGAAACTAATCCAGCAACATCAGACTCAACCGTTACTGACCAAGAAACGACAACTGAACTAACAACTGAAGGAATAATTACCACTGAACATGAAGTTGATGTCAACCAACCAATCATAATCCCCACCACTCATCAAGAACCTTATTTAATCAAGTACAAACCTAATCTTAGCAACAACGTCTTGATGCATAAAAAAATTGATCTAGGTGACAACAACGCACAAAGTAATCATATTCCAAAAATAGCAGATGTGGAAAATGTATTAACTAACGATCAACTAGAAAAACTTGAAGATGAAAGGCATATGCAACACAAAATGTTACATGAAGAAATTGCACGGGTTGGTAATGTTGACAACATATTTACACAACCAACTGATCATTTCATTCCACCTTTAGTGATGGCAAAAGCTAAAATCAGCGATGATATGACTGTTTTATCATTAGCCGAAAAACATGCACAACAATTGGCAGAAAGGCACTTTAGTAAACAGAACTTTGAAAATCACTCTTATTTAGATGAACATAGCGTGACTTCTGAAACTAATGCAGATAAAACTCTTATTACTCCTATAAAATCAGATAAAATTAAACAACTCAAAAAGGAAAGTTATAAAAACAATCCACCAAAGAAATATGTTAATGACAAGTATTACGACGCTAAAAATAAAGTATCTAAAGCAAATGACCTTAAAGTGATTGAGAAAACTACAGAAGTCATTACCTCAACAGAAAGTGTTACTACTAAAGAATATTCTACAAGTACTAATTCTCCTCCACAAATTGATTTAAAAGAGAACACAAAAACGGACAACGATGATGACAATATGGAATTGACAGTAATTCTGAAAGAAACATCTATAAATGGAGAACAAAAAACAACATTTACAAATTATTCAGGAGATGTAGCTAAGCTGGATACAATTATTAATGCTACGTCTACAAACCCTATCCCAGACACGAATCAAAATTCGGACAACAAAGAAACAGACAAAATAATGGACCATGACGTGATTAAAATAACTATAATAGCCGATGATGACCCAAGCCTTAACGTTACTGTTTTCGAAGTTACTACAAAAATGCCTATCTTTAAAGATGATGTAATTAATACCACATTTACTTCAACTGCAATACCACCAGTAACTTTTTACGAAGAGAACCATTCAACTGAAGCTATAAGTAAACAGGAAACTACTACTTATTTGCCTACGGAGATAACTCATACGAAGTATGAAAATACAACAACTCCAGTAACAGACGTTAGTACTGAAGTCACAACTAAATTAGCAACCGAACACACACCTATAGTTTCAACTACACAAGAAAGTTTATCAACGACTGTAATCCAAACAAGCCCTACTGCTTCGATTCAGGCCATCGCAGAGGACACTAATGATACTATCAACATTTTGAACGCTACATCTATCGTTATAACTGATCTATCAGACAATTACAACCACAATGAAAGTGTCACAAGTATTTCAATAGATAAAATAGATTTCAACAATACCGAGATTCACGATGATATTGACAAAAATGTTACCAGTTCTGATGCTGAAGAGTTCCAATCGCCGTTGCTGTCTGCTGCAAATGAACCTCTGCACAGACCTCCTCGAACACGAAGACCGCAGCAACCTAATCGAAACAAATTCAATCCATTTCGTATATTAGGTTAGTCGTTAAACGCTTGGTCTACCATGTTAGGAATTGTATAGTTGACTGAAATCTAATACAATTAGAAATAGTGGATCACAATCACACCATTATTAATTGTGATGGCACAATGCACTTAGCTGATTGGTGTTTTATAGCTTAAGGCCGTGATGTGAGGGGAAACGCGAGTGGTGACTCAGAACAAAGTACAATGATACGAAACTTGGTCACCATATAAGTTAGAATGTTAGTAAAGCTCTGAGAACTCTCGCTTCACTGATTTACAAGTGTAAACTTACATTAACTACCCCCACGTCGATATAAATCACGCAAAATTATATTCTATTGCCACACACGTACGCTTAATTATTCAATGCTTCAACCCATACCATGTAGGTATAAAATTAATGTAACTTAGTCAATTCGTATTCTAAATACCTAATGCATTCTCTTTGAAAACGTTTAAAATTTTAATTACCGTTTGTTGGTACATTCCATAATCAAATCGACGTTGTAATCTTACGAATTAAAAAATCAATTAGGAAGAATTTTGATTGTAATGATACATTAAATACTCGTATTATATTCACTGATCATATCATTTAGGGTAAGTTTAACAGTCAAGTAAGTCTAATAATTTTATAAAACCAAAATGTATCTCACGATGAAATCAAGGTTTAGCACGAAATGTGATAAAAGGTCAAAACAGAAAATTGCTGTGCACCTATATCGCGCGAAAATACAGATTGATTCCCATTTCTTGGAAGCCAGGTTAAAAAGGTAGAGAGGAAAACACCATGAAATAGTATCAAGGCAATATTATAAACTTGTGTACTGTTGCTGTGCCTATAAATAAATAAATAAATAAACTTTCACAATTTTCTGTTTTGGCCTTTGGTAACATATAACAGCTACAATTACGAGCTACATAATGGAACTTGAAAAGTGTCAAAGAAAATAGTTTTAAAATAGAACAAACCCTAGGTTTCTCTTGTAGTTATGAGAACATAGAACTAACATGTACCTTATACCTAAGATTTTATAAATAAATTATAATAAACGGCTTGAGTTTCTTTATTTGGCAACTGTATTGTAATTATAGGGTGCTAGCAGCGCCCCGCGGTTTCATCCGCGTAGTTCCCGTTCCCGTGGGAATTTCGGGATAAAAAATATGTTCTTTCCCGGACCATAAGCTACCGATGTACCAAATTTCAATTCAATCGGTTCAGTAGTTTAGCCGTGCAGAAGGTAACAGACTGACAGAGTTACTTTCGCATTTTTTATAATATTAGTTAGGATTAGGATTGTAGTCACCGTCAGATGACCCGTCTGCTTATTTACCACCTTTTTTTATTTAACCTTGGGCAAAGGTCTCCCCCAATCCTTCCATCTGTCCCTGTCACGGTCCTTCCAAAATCTATCAAATCTCTCAAGGTCCTACATCCAACGTATCCTTATCCTGAACATTGTAAAGGGCTACAATAAAAGCAGGTAATAAAAACTTTATTGAAACTACATTTTAAATTATTTCACCGAGAATAGGGATGATCTATTAAAAGTTTCCACTTTCCCTGAGGCATTGGAAGTACGAAAGTTATGGGTCGATAATACGGGAAAATCCCAAACTTTCTCAACGAGAACCAACCTAATGTTGAAGGTTAATTTCTATAATATACGTTAATATGAATACATTACATCATATGTGATTCTATAGTAAATGAATGGTGAATTAATTTCGAAAATAAAATACATCACTTCCATTACAATGAGTTAAGAAGATATTGCAAAAGTATCTCATTAACATCCATTCGTAGTAGGTACTACTTATGCTTATAAATAGTTTTAAAACCAAACGATCAGAGGTTTTCATTCAATAATATGAAATAGTGTGGATAAAAAATATAGAGGAAATCCCGCAAGTTCGAAGCCATCAACCGCAGTCAATATTTAAGCACCTCTTTGCGTCACCTCGGCCGGGTTTCTCGACAACTTTAACTCAATATCTCTTGAAATTCCATTTATCAATATTACACACAACTACGTGTAGTTATAAACTTTGCAGGTTTAGCAAATTGGATATCTTACTTTGAGTTTAGGTGCGTAACACGTGTATTATACATATAACTTTATTGTTTTGATGAAAGAGTTTCTAATACTGGTAGTATATCTATTAATTGTAATATTAAAACTTATACGACTATTTCTTCACGTTCTTTCTTAACATGAATTAGCATAGCTCTGTATTATCAATGCTATAGAAATTAAGACTATGCACAAGCATGTCAGTAAGTTATTTGTTAGTAGATTTACAAAAATACTCCTATACAATTACCTTGAATATTCCTACAGTGGAAACATTCATACAAAAAAAACCGCCAAAAGAAAACAAACATAAAGAACCTGCAAAACGTAATCTTTTAAGGTCATTACCCGTTTCCTTGAACGTATAAAAACATACAAAAAGAGACAAAACAAAATATCTTTCCCGGAGATTAATACCCATAGATCTTAATGCTCGTGAATGGTGAAATACGACCCTTATTAAAAGAGATGTACATGAAAAGGCCATAAAAATAATGGCACAGGCGTCGACGGCAGAGCTCAGCTTCTCAAGTAATAAGTAGTCCTATAAATAAATGTACTCGCGTGTTTAAAATCTACCTTTTGACGTCACAGCATGTAGATTTGGGTAGTTAAATCCTTTTTGATGATGACGCAGAGTTGAAAATTATGGCTGGACATGTTTGTTTAATTTTATATGACAATTTTACGTTTTTGTTGTTCATAAAAACACGGACCATTTCAAATTATCAGGTTACACTGACCGCGGACACCTGATTACCATTATTACTTATTATTTAAATAAACTTAGTATTCAGTTTGCAAAGCCGAAAAAGTCTTATGTTTTGAAACCTGGTTAAGACTTTACACTCGATAATTGACGGTTTTTGTACTTTTTGATCTAGTCATATTATATGAAAAGCGTATTTTATAAACATGCTTTTAGGTAATAATTAAAGGAAATATTGTCATCTAAGAAATACTCTGAGAAAAACAATATTATACAGAAAACTTAAAAAATATATCAAGAAAACTGAACATATGTTTTCTGAATTTCACGTTTAGCATTAACTTCCATGCCTTCCAATTCTAGTAATTCGACCAATTTAGCACTAAAAATTAAACAAACTTAAAGTCCTGATCCTTATTAAGGAAATACTCTGAGGAAAATTTAATTGTTATTATAATTATTATTGAAATCGAAAAAAATATAAAGTTAGAATTTGTAAAAATCACACTCAAGAAAATCGTAATTTACGTTGATAAATGATGCTCAAAACGTTATTAAAATTACCTCATATAATAAAAGAACATTTTCTACAACGATTATACTAAAAAAAAATCTCTAAATCAATTTGTCTTTTTTTCTATAAATATTTTAAAATCATCATAAAACTACTATAAAATCGGACGCACGAAACAATTCAAATCAGTCTGCCGCGAGGCTTTTTAGAGAGAGGACGTATCGCTTGTACTCAGCGTTTCACCTTCGCGGCGCGTACGAATTTTATGCAAGTAACTCATAAACACATTTTGATACTTGGTACGTATTTTTTTTTTGTTATATTATTTGTTGTTTTTTTTTTAAATATTAACATTGATGATTGTAAATATTTCGGACAGAATGGGTAGAAAAACAAAATTATTTTTAAACAAAAAAAGGATAGGATGTAATTTAGAAAGTCTGGCTTTAGCAAGAGCTAAAAGGTTGGTACCGAAAATTTATATTATACTCATACGTAACAAATATTTTTCAATATTCTTCTTAATCTTGTAACTAATAATTATCATATCATTAATTATCTTAATTTTTAAGTTTTTACAATATATATTATTATTATCCTACTAGTTCTACTTATACAACGTGGAGATGAAAATACAATAAAAAATTAAAACACTAATAATATATGGAGGAGTAACTTATTAGTCCTACATATATGGACTAATATTATAAGTGTTTTAATTTTTTATTGTATGCGTGTAATTTTTTAAAAATATTTTTAAAAAAATATAACAAAATAGCACGAAACTTATAACAAATCAGAACACCATTTGCAAATATCAGTTCACTAAACTGTATCATAATATAGTCCTGAAACAAAAGCGGTAACGGCGCGCGTGTGCTGAAATATTGTACCTATGTTTGTAATACGACGTGAATGGAGATTAGGTACCTAGGTCCTTTGTCGCTTTGTCGGCGCGCGGGCGGCGGCGCGGGCGCCCCGATTCGGCCGCGCGGCCGGGCGGCAACGTACCTACTCCGAGAAGCCGTGTAATGTAACGAGGCATTATAGATAATTTTAATTAATGACTACCTAGTATGCAGTTTTATGCATTTTCACCGCGTTAAAAAATAGATAAGGTCAACCGGGGCTGTTGCGTACCATTTTTCAATCACTCTAAATTAACATCATACCTAAACCTATTATGAACAAAATTATGACACTATGCACTTTTTTAAACTGTAGTCCATACTATGGCTTTTTTGTATAAAGTACCAGGGATGTTTTTTTTGCCGGAGTTTTAAAAATATATTAAATTCACTGTTTCTTTTTAATTGTCTTTTTTGACGCATTTACCCCGTTTTGGGGTAAATGTATCTTTCTTAAATAAATACTTTATTAATACCATTATATATATTTTACCATACCATTTTGTAGAAGTGACTAGAGAAATTTGGAATCGTGATTTGTCGATAAAAAATGCATCATATTTTACCCTCCTAAAGTATTCGACATCGAAGTCCGGACACTCTGTATACAATAATGAAATACCGAAACGAAACAGATAATGTAAATTATATCTAATCATATCTTACGCAACGATTTTTTTACATAAGTATGTATTTTATACTTTAGACTTGATTTTATATATACTCATACTTTTGTCAATCACTTTTACACAATTTATAATTTCCAATGGATCAAAACCGTTCGGCCGGAGTATTCAGAGCGAGCGCGCCGTCACTACATAGACAGTGTGCATGCGGACACGCGTGCGCGTCTGTGTGAGTGAAAATTTGAGTTGTCGCGCGCCAGATCACGGCTCTTAAAAACAAAGCTATATTCGTGACTTGATTCCTTAAACACCTATTTTTGTAAGGTTCCTAACTTATTCGTATATTCTCGGAATCGGTGTAAATAAGTTAGAATGGTTCTTCGTAAGGGTCTGGGGGTGCCGAGTCAGCACCTCACGGGTACCAACGAAAAGGTTCAGTAAAGGTTCTACTTATATGAAGTTTTGAGGGTAAAACTGCGTAACGGTAATTTGGAAGTTGAAAGTTATTGACTAAGATTTTTTTGCAATCGTGTTATTAAGTTAAATATATTATTGGAATTGGAAAGCATATTTTTATTAAAACGATTTTCCCGTTATGACCATAGTGATTGTTATTGCATTTTATTACATTAACCAATAAATTAAACACACTGGTCATGAACTAACAAATGTTAAGTTAATGAGATTCTCTAAAGAAGCCTTTCGATCTGTCTTAATAAATTAAAAAAAAAGTCAACAATAACCATTGACTAGAAGTCAAATGGAACCACGGATCCAGCCTGAGTTAGCTCAATCGTCTAAGCAAATAAATAACGATGTAAAACAATAACACGCTATAATAACTTCAATTTTTACTTAAAAAAACGGAATAGAAAAATTGCGTAAATAAAACGAGGAAAATAAAGCCGCGTTTACCGTTAGTTTAGTTATAAACGTTTATCATCATTACACGTAATGGTGAGGAATAATTCAAATCCATCAGTTACAGCTGTATCTGAGTTATAGCTAACTCATTTGGCTCGTGGCTCATGTAACGCTTATACGAACTGGTAACACGCCAATCTCATATATTTTGTAAGTGTCGTAAAGTGTGTTTTTAATGTTAACTCGATTTTTTTGGTGATATCTCTTTTAAAGGTTTCACAATACTTTGATGTTATACAGAACTATTATAAATAGTTCATCAGCCACTGTTTTAAACATCATCTTAGACTGCTCACATAATGATACGTTTAGAGCAATGTACATAAAAACACGTCATCAGAGGAAAAGCAAGAATCGCCAGCCTTTAGAGTTTATTCTAAAACAACCTCTTCAAACTACGGGACCTCAATTAACAAGACTAGCGTGTAAGCAGAAGAAAGAATTGAGGAAATGCAGTCCAAATACGAGTATACCTTCCTTACCAAAATGCACTTCTCCTCGTAATAACTTCAAGGCAAAATTCCGTGTGAGTTTTGTACTTGTTAATCAGCCAACCCCCATCTTCGAACCACGATAATATTACCAACATCTTAAAAGTTTCACACGAGTTTAAGTTATAAAGGATTCATCCATAATATACGCAATACCTTGGGATTAAGATGATGTGAACTATTCGATACATTAGGGATGTATCGAATAGTTCACATCATCTTAATCCCTCATTAGAAACCAACACCACACTATCGAGAATACAAGCATTAAAACTATTCGAACATTACAAGCCCGCGGTTTTGCCAACGTGAATACCCATTCTGCCAATCACGTGGGAGTTCTGGAATATAATATGTCCTTTGACATTCTAAAATCTGTTCAAATCAGGTGTTAATAGAATAGAAAATGGATCGTACTTAAATTATAAAAGGCGAATATGTCTGTTGGTAATTTTCATTTTTCTTCACGCTCAAATGGCTTAATTTGAGTGTGAAAATAGACATAATATCGGTACTTATAAGATATTTTTTACCACGAAAATCTTCCGGGATTGAGATTTACGCGAGTAAAACCGCGGTTGAGAAATATACTGTTCAACTGCGAGTAGTAAAAAAGTACCGTTATTTTTAGCACTTTTTAAAAACACCAATAGAAATTCAGAGTACTATTTTATCCTGAGGTTAGGATGATAGTTGAAAAAAGTAAATTGAAAGTTGGAGCCAAAAAATCTGGTCAAATAAAAACTCTTTTATCGGATCCCGAAATGAATATGCGTATTTGAGGGGAGTACACCTGGAGCGAGATATAGAGCAGAGGTCACACACGGCGGCCTCGTCTCATCCATTATTCAGAGTTATCGGTCGCGGTACTATCGGTTCTAACTCGATACGCTTAATGGAGATTAAGTGTTTATTGACGTTTCCTTCTCCCGAGTGACACTTACTACGTCTCATTACTTAACTGATTAAAACCGAAAGAAAAACTTTCTCATCTAATTTTCCCCATGTTGGTACAAACTAAATTTTAATTCCGTATTCACATCCATCTTGTAACATGTTTCTGCGAGAAATGTAACGTTTAATTTGTGTTGCACAACGAAATTGAATTTTCAGATAAGTTTTAGTGACGGAAATAAATTTTAATATTCTTTTATTAAATTTTGTTTGTTGGGAGCGGTGAAATATTTTGTGATTTATTAAGTTTAATTTTGATATATTTTGTTTTATATTAAAGATCTTTTGTACACATTAATGTAAAGATTTATATGAATAAACATTTGAAAAATAATGATTAAAACGTTTGATGAAACAGACGGACATACACACGCTAATATAACGATCAAACTTTTCTTGTTGGCGAAAAAATATAAATGTAAAGTTGATTAATAAATTATCATGTAGGTCGGCAGTTTCAAATAAAATACACATCTAACCGATACCCAATAATCAAACCAAATGTCAAAGTGTACCAACCTTCACTGTGATACATATACAAGAATTTCTCAATATTCAAAATACCGTTTGAACAATACCTTACAGTCTTTCATAATAAATCTGAGCCATCTATTCTTAGAAACACGAACTTTAATACAAGTATTGTTAGATCAAAACCCGTGAAAACATATTCCATTATCTAAATATACGCAATACTTGCTTACATTATCTTAAAATACAAAGAAACCTTTTATCCTGTAAGTACCAACTTTGTATACGCGTATATTTTGGGAAGGCACTTATTTGCACTTATCTTAACGGGCTCTATGAGGTGTAACAGAAATGAGGGGAATGTCATAATCCCCGGCTGAGATACAAGCCCGGTGCGGTGACTGCGTCGCAAATTATGTAAATTGCCACGATTACAAGTCGGCCCGCTGATCCCGTTAATGTTAACTCGGTTATACAGAAATAAAAATTGTGTATCTTACACCACGTTTGTTATTTGTGTTACTGTTAGGTATGGTTTAATCATCCTATTGATACTCTATCAAGCCTAATTTATCTAGTATTATAAAAACAGTTCCTTCTCGAATGGTACAAAATTGGAGGATGGTCAGACAAAAAAATAATTTCACGAAGTCAAAAGCCGAAAGCCGATAGTACCCGGTATCTCGAGTTGAACTTAACCTCAGAGACGAACTTGACCTCAGAGTCAAACTTGGCCACAGAGTCGAATTTGAGCTCAGAGTTAAACTTGACCTAAGAGGAACTTGACCTCAGACGCGATCTTGACGTCAGAGTCGAACTTGAGCTCAAGGGCGAACTTGAGCTCAGGGTCGAACTTGAGCTCAGGGTCGAACTTAAGCTCATGGTCGAACTTGAGCTCGGGGTCGAACTTGAGCTCAGAGTCGAACTTGAGCTCAGGTTCAAACTTGAGTTCAGAGTTGATCTTGGCCACAGAGTCGAACGCGATCTTGACGTCAGGGTCGAACTTGAGCTCAGGGTCGAACTTGAGCTCAGGGTCGAACTTGAGCTCAGGGTCGAACTTGAGCTCAGGGTCGAACTTGGCCTCTGCCCTGGCCTCTGGCCCTGGCCTCTGGCCCTGGCCTCTGGCCCTGGCCTCTGGCCCTGGCCTCTGGCCCTGGCCTCTGGCCCTGGCCTCTGGCCCTGGCCTCTGGCCCTGGCCTCTGGCCCTGGCCTCTGGCCCTGGCCTCTGGCCCTGGCCTCTGGCCCTGGCCTCTGGCCCTGGCCTCTGGCCCTGGCCTCTGGCCCTGGCCTCTGGCCCTGGCCTCTGGCCCTGGCCTCTGGCCCTGGCCTCTGGCCCTGGCCTCTGGCCCTGGCCTCTGGCCCTGGCCTCTGGCCCTGGCCTCTGGCCCTGGCCTCTGGCCCTGGCCTCTGGCCCTGGCCTCTGGCCCTGGCCTCTGGCCCTGGCCTCTGGCCCTGGCCTCTGGCCCTGGCCTCTGGCCCTGTCCTCTGGCCTTGGCTTCTGGCCTTGACCTCTGGCCTTGTCCTTATTTATTCATTTTAGATACAATATTGGATATTGGGGTCACAAAGCACCCTATTATGAACGTAAAAATTAAGTAATAGTAATAATAAGACATGCGCATTTGAAAATATCTAGGCTTATAGCCGAAGATCCGGTGATTTTTATAAAAATAAAGAAATTGAAATATCTCTAAAACGGTTAGGTTTAGGGTAGTGTGTTTCATAGTGAAATCAGTCAGATACGATATAAACTACCCTAACCCTTGACGGGTATAGGTGGACTTAACCAGTAACCCTGTATAATACGTGTTACTCATAAACAACAAACCTGTACACAACTCATAAACAACTAGCTGTGCCTTTCCATCCGCGTAGTTTCCGTTCCTATGGGAATTTCGGGATAAAACAGCGTATGTTCTTCCTTGGGCCATAAGCTACTCTTGTACCAAATTTCAAGACAATCGGTTGAGTAGTTTACCCGTGAAAAGGTACACAGAGACAGACAGACAGAGTTACTTTCTCATTTATAATATTAAGCAAGGATTCATATACTAACCATAATTTGTATTACAAAAAATCTTTTTTTGCCTTAATCATGTGAAACCATCGTTAAGAAACATCTGTTTCTGTAATAAGCTATTTGAACAAATATTGAGGCATTTTGTACAACCGATCAAGTTAATGGATAATACAAAACATCTAAGGTCATGTAATTTATTCGAAAATTGCCTCTCTTTATCTTAATGTTTTATTAAATTCAATTCAAATGTAATGAAAGGAATTCCAGCCGTTTTACATTTCAAAGGCAAAGAATGTTGTTTAGTACTAAGAAATGTAATTTGTTTCAAGACTTTGCTTGTGTTGTTACCTCCAATTTTGTTTCAACTTTGTTTTAAAAATAATAATTTTAATAATTTACTTCACCTTATCCGAGCACTCAAAGAGTAAAATTGTACAAGCACGAAACTATTTAAATTGTAATTTCAACAAAATTTTGTCGAAAGTCTGATCTTGGACATAACTTTAACAGCAAAGAAGCAACGCTGACATTTTTATTGCTCTACAAATTGTAGATAAAATGTGTACAAACACGCCTATAAGTCCAATTTTCAGCGAATTACCCTACATTCCGGTAGAATGAATGGACAGTGAAACGCTTTCATGGCGTTATTTTGTTCGTGTGTAAAATAGATGTAGAGGACAGCGTGTTGTTCATGCATGGTGCGATGAAGCCACTGGCACTGTACAATTGATCGAGTTGCGGAATGCATCGGGTAAGTGCCCCAATAATTGGGTTCTCCGCGCTCGCGATATCGAGCCGCGAGGGATATTGGATTGAAGATGATACTCGGAAACCTTTTTAGCCTCGGTATTGGAGTACTACGGAATATAATTTCTGTAATCATGTTTGAAGTTGATACTTGATTGCTTGTGTAGAAATCTTATTGAGTTTTGATTATCTAAATATACGCAATACTTGCTTACATTATCTTAAAATACAAAGAAACCTTTTATCCTGTAAGTACCAACTTTGTATACGCGTATATTTTGGGAAGGCACTTATTTGCACTTATCTTAACGGGCTCTATGAGGTGTAACAGAAATGAGGGGAATGTCATAATCCCCGGCTGAGATACAAGCCCGGTGCGGTGACTGCGTCGCAAATTATGTAAATTGCCACGATTACAAGTCGGCCCGCTGATCCCGTTAATGTTAACTCGGTTATACAGAAATAAAAATTGTGTATCTTACACCACGTTTGTTATTTGTGTTACTGTTAGGTATGGTTTAATCATCCTATTGATACTCTATCAAGCCTAATTTATCTAGTATTATAAAAACAGTTCCTTCTCGAATGGTACAAAATTGGAGGATGGTCAGACAAAAAAATAATTTCACGAAGTCAAAAGCCGAAAGCCGATAGTACCCGGTATCTCGAGTTGAACTTAACCTCAGAGACGAACTTGACCTCAGAGTCAAACTTGGCCACAGAGTCGAATTTGAGCTCAGAGTTAAACTTGACCTAAGAGGAACTTGACCTCAGACGCGATCTTGACGTCAGAGTCGAACTTGAGCTCAAGGGCGAACTTGAGCTCAGGGTCGAACTTGAGCTCAGGGTCGAACTTAAGCTCATGGTCGAACTTGAGCTCGGGGTCGAACTTGAGCTCAGAGTCGAACTTGAGCTCAGGTTCAAACTTGAGTTCAGAGTTGATCTTGGCCACAGAGTCGAACGCGATCTTGACGTCAGGGTCGAACTTGAGCTCAGGGTCGAACTTGAGCTCAGGGTCGAACTTGAGCTCAGGGTCGAACTTGAGCTCAGGGTCGAACTTGGCCTCTGGCCCTGGCCTCTGGCCCTGGCCTCTGGCCCTGGCCTCTGGCCCTGGCCTCTGGCCCTGGCCTCTGGCCCTGGCCTCTGGCCCTGGCCTCTGGCCCTGGCCTCTGGCCCTGGCCTCTGGCCCTGGCCTCTGGCCCTGGCCTCTGGCCCTGGCCTCTGGCCCTGGCCTCTGGCCCTGGCCTCTGGCCCTGGCCTCTGGCCCTGGCCTCTGGCCCTGGCCTCTGGCCCTGGCCTCTGGCCCTGGCCTCTGGCCCTGGCCTCTGGCCCTGGCCTCTGGCCCTGGCCTCTGGCCCTGGCCTCTGGCCCTGGCCTCTGGCCCTGGCCTCTGGCCCTGGCCTCTGGCCCTGGCCTCTGGCCCTGGCCTCTGGCCCTGGCCTCTGGCCCTGGCCTCTGGCCCTGGCCTCTGGCCCTGGCCTCTGGCCCTGGCCTCTGGCCCTGGCCTCTGGCCCTGGCCTCTGGCCCTGGCCTCTGGCCCTGGCCTCTGGCCCTGGCCTCTGGCCCTGGCCTCTGGCCCTGGCCTCTGGCCCTGGCCTCTGGCCCTGGCCTCTGGCCCTGGCCTCTGGCCCTGGCCTCTGGCCCTGGCCTCTGGCCCTGGCCTCTGGCCCTGGCCTCTGGCCCTGGCCTCTGGCCCTGTCCTCTGGCCTTGGCTTCTGGCCTTGACCTCTGGCCTTGTCCTTATTTATTCATTTTAGATACAATATTGGATATTGGGGTCACAAAGCACCCTATTATGAACGTAAAAATTAAGTAATAGTAATAATAAGACATGCGCATTTGAAAATATCTAGGCTTATAGCCGAAGATCCGGTGATTTTTATAAAAATAAAGAAATTGAAATATCTCTAAAACGGTTAGGTTTAGGGTAGTGTGTTTCATAGTGAAATCAGTCAGATACGATATAAACTACCCTAACCCTTGACGGGTATAGGTGGACTTAACCAGTAACCCTGTATAATACGTGTTACTCATAAACAACAAACCTGTACACAACTCATAAACAACTAGCTGTGCCTTTCCATCCGCGTAGTTTCCGTTCCTATGGGAATTTCGGGATAAAACAGCGTATGTTCTTCCTTGGGCCATAAGCTACTCTTGTACCAAATTTCAAGACAATCGGTTGAGTAGTTTACCCGTGAAAAGGTACACAGAGACAGACAGACAGAGTTACTTTCTCATTTATAATATTAAGCAAGGATTCATATACTAACCATAATTTGTATTACAAAAAATCTTTTTTTGCCTTAATCATGTGAAACCATCGTTAAGAAACATCTGTTTCTGTAATAAGCTATTTGAACAAATATTGAGGCATTTTGTACAACCGATCAAGTTAATGGATAATACAAAACATCTAAGGTCATGTAATTTATTCGAAAATTGCCTCTCTTTATCTTAATGTTTTATTAAATTCAATTCAAATGTAATGAAAGGAATTCCAGCCGTTTTACATTTCAAAGGCAAAGAATGTTGTTTAGTACTAAGAAATGTAATTTGTTTCAAGACTTTGCTTGTGTTGTTACCTCCAATTTTGTTTCAACTTTGTTTTAAAAATAATAATTTTAATAATTTACTTCACCTTATCCGAGCACTCAAAGAGTAAAATTGTACAAGCACGAAACTATTTAAATTGTAATTTCAACAAAATTTTGTCGAAAGTCTGATCTTGGACATAACTTTAACAGCAAAGAAGCAACGCTGACATTTTTATTGCTCTACAAATTGTAGATAAAATGTGTACAAACACGCCTATAAGTCCAATTTTCAGCGAATTACCCTACATTCCGGTAGAATGAATGGACAGTGAAACGCTTTCATGGCGTTATTTTGTTCGTGTGTAAAATAGATGTAGAGGACAGCGTGTTGTTCATGCATGGTGCGATGAAGCCACTGGCACTGTACAATTGATCGAGTTGCGGAATGCATCGGGTAAGTGCCCCAATAATTGGGTTCTCCGCGCTCGCGATATCGAGCCGCGAGGGATATTGGATTGAAGATGATACTCGGAAACCTTTTTAGCCTCGGTATTGGAGTACTACGGAATATAATTTCTGTAATCATGTTTGAAGTTGATACTTGATTGCTTGTGTAGAAATCTTATTGAGTTTTGATATTTATATCATTTTATTTCATTTACTTTAAGAAGATTTTTTTTATTTTATCATAATTCTACTTATATTTCATAATAATACATTTACTTTTTTTTTAATACTATATTGATTTATTTACCTTTATTGTAATGAAAAAATAACTTAACAATAAAAAATAAGTATAACTAACTTATTATAAAAAAAAATAACTAAACTCTTTATGAACACAGTTTATATTTCAACCATTATCAGTTTAATTAAGTAAAAAGAAACCTCTTTCAATTGAGTTGAAATTAAAAACAAAACGAAACGAAATCCTTTTAACCAATCAATTCACCATCAAACAATTCATTATTTTAATAAGCGGTTGTTTTTAAAGGTTTTTCCTGAGTTTGAAATTAGAATTCTAATAAAATGCGAACTCAGTCAGACGGAAATTAAAAACAAAAAAGAAGAGGAAAGATTTAATTAGAGGCGAGCTTCCAGTTTTTCCGTTGAAAATATCATTATGAAGGCGGGACTTTACAGTTCACGGTACTCGACTATTGAAGTCCTTTATGTTTATTGTATAACTTTATCATAAAAAAATGTTTCTACCCAAATATTTTGAAACATTTCTCATTAATGTTTGGAACTTTCTGAGTGAGTGCAAAACTTAAATGAACATTTTATCGACTTATTGAGTTTAAGTATATTATTTGCAAAAGAAATGAAAGTTATAATAACGAATATCTTTCATATTTTACTAGCTGTTTTGTGGGTTAACTCGCATTTATTTTCATAAAATCTTGCTAATAATTCGATAGATTCTCTATACAATACTAATGTTATTTTTCATAATTAAAAATAGGTTTTAAGGTGAGAAAATGTGCATTTGTAATTGCTTTAAAGCTTAAACAATAGCAGTATTGGATATATAATTTCATATTCTAATATCTATAAAAAAAATCTTTAAATACATTTTTAGCTCTACAACCTTATAAATTCTACTTTATTTCAAATAACCAATACTCGTAGATTTAGACGTTTAAAAATAGAAACGAATGCAAAGAGAAGCAGAAAAAATATTCAGCTTCGAGAAAATTTGAATTCATGCGGTTAACTTAGCATGAACCTCAGTCACAAGGCAGAAAGTTGTACATGGATGAACACTTCAAACATATTTTTTTTGAAAATAAATATCATAATTTCTTTAATTAGTATTAATTAATACTTATTGCAAGTGAATGTAAGAGAGAAGATCAACAGATTTAATAAGATATGAAAGTTGTAATATTTGAGTGATCTTCAAATGTTTATTTCGGTCGGGTCTGGTGGTCTGAGTGGGTACTTCATGAATGAGTATTTGCGCAGTAAGGTACCCTAGACTAGTGTTGCCCAAATGCAAGAACAAGACGAGACTTAGCCAGTCTTGGTCTTGGTCTTGCGCCAATACACCTGGTCTTGGTCTTGCGCTCCCAGTCTTGGTCTTGGTCTTGGTCTTGCAGCAAGAGTCTTGCAAGTCTTGCAATTACCTATTAGTCTATTACTATTTATTAAAGTTTACTTTAAATCTTAGAAAAACGTATTAGAATTGAAACATTGTGAGCTTGAATTAACATAGCCATAGTAAAGATCAAGCAGATTAATAAATAACTGAGGATTTGATAAGAAATTCGCAAATTTGCTTTTGGGTCTTTTAGATCTGTGACTCAAACTCTCGTTACTCGGACTAGAATAATTTGAATCTTCGTCACTCATATTAAATTGTACACGTGATACGTTTTTAGAAAACAACAAGAATTAGTAAAAACAATTATTAAGTTAGACTCGAAGCACAGCTCAATTGGAAATGACTGGAATTAAAATAATTTCTTTATTTATAGTACGTTTCCTTGCTTTCTACCACGCCGCCTCGCCACGTGCCGGCTCTATTAAAAGGATGCCGCCGCAAATCAAACGATGCCGCGTGCGGCGTACAAACACAGATTATTACCTACTTGTACAGACGCGACGCGTGAATAAAATATATGTAAAGAATTAGTGCCAATCACTATTCTTTACATATAAGTGAATGTTTTGGCGTACATCTATACTTATCTATACTAATATTATAAAGCTGAAGAGTTTGTTTGTATGTTTGATGACAGAAGTTTTAAAATAAATAAATAAATCCTGAACGTCACTATACCTCCAAAGTTACTATTCCTCGTGGACGAAGTCGCGGGCACTGCTATTAAATACTTAATATCATCATCTCTCTCAGAGATATTCGGGCTGGTAAGCAATACAAAACTCTTATCGCAGGCTTTTTATTTTATTAGTAGGTAAGTAACCTACGCTTTTTATATTATTTTATTAGTTTTGTAGATTTTTTTTACACGTTTCAAGTATATTTAAAAGTGGCTACAATATTTATCAAACGGGTGATATTTGAACACTTTTTTGCTATTTTTTCTTGTAAAAACTTAAGAAATATAATGACAAAATGTACAATAATAGTACCTAAGTAATTAGTTTGAAAACCATATAATCAATATTATAATATATACTTACTAGAATAAATTATTATGACATCTACTACCTATCCTTAACATTTTTTCCTATCATAATACTACTTGCGTGATCAGTATATTGTATTCATTTTCATTCTAACTTCTAACATTCTGACTTGACTGAAACTTATTTATTCTTTGGAACACCTGTAGGTACTCTTAAAATTCGAAATTATTTTGCATGAGTATACCTACGCCCTGTGGCGGCAATCAAATGTGTCAAATGTTGTGATTTCGGCGCGGCGGCAACGATTGTTGTATATGATTTCAAAAGAAGCCGCCGGCGCGTGTATCATAACCATGTACCGAAAAGCGGCAAATTTATTTGAGAAGTAAGTACAAAACCTTTGATGCCGCATTATCAAAGTGCCGATGGTTAAAACATAACTATGCATGCACTCAGTTTGATTTTAATGGATATTTTTTTATTCGCTATGTAGGTATGTTTATGGTATTAGTCGTAATGCGCATAGGTCCAGTTTTTCATATTCTTTGATACAGTTTTTTGCGTCTCATAGAATTCCTAAGCGTACCTATACACCGAACTGTTACACCTAACTACTCCGTGAAATAGCGCTAAGTCCTAGCTGCAAGACGCAAGAGTCTTGCAGGCTTAGTCTTGTTCTTGCTCAAGTCTTGCACGGTCAGTCTTGGTCTTGGTCTTGCTAAAAATACGCGGTCTTGTTCTTGGTCTTGGTCTTGCAAAAACGCAAGAACAAGACCAAGACTGCAAGACCAAGACTGAATTTGGGCAACACTACCCTAGACACAGTTAATAAACCTAATTAAGGTACATAATGAGATGATAGAGTGATTTATTATGTAATGTACTTTATTACATATTGGGTCCAAATCTGTTTCGGTCTTTTCACGGTTACACAACACCACCAATTCTGATAATTGGAATCGATATAATCGGATACACAAAGACGATATTTTATATTAATGTCTTTTATATCAACACGAGTAGTGCCAGCGATTTTACCCACCCAAATAGACTTCTTTTCGCACTTATTCACGATTTAATAGAACCAATTGCATTATAACGGATTCTTCCAAAATAATAAATTCATAAGGTCGATTTGGCTATCAAAGATAAATAAAATATAGTTATTTGAAGAATACAGATTTGCATATCCGATATTCGTTTTGATCCAAGTCCCTTTTGTAATCAGTCTGGAAGATGGCCGAACCTTTTCTCAAGCTCGATTTATTTTTGTGTCAACAACCTTTTCCTTTCAAATATTAAAGAATCGAACTGAAGATGATGAAAATACTGATTGTACCGATTTAATAAGGTAATAAATTATACAGATTTTACATTTATATAAAATTTTTCATTGTAATGACTTGGATTTTTTTATAAAACTAGTTGGAGATTAAGTTCTCTGTTTATTCTGTTATATTTTATTTTTCTGCCGTTTAATCATTTCAGAATAGCAGTTATAAAATAATATATGAACGCAGTAATCCGTTTCAAATATTTTTAGTAAAAGAACTTTATACGCTTGCTAAGGATTAAAGATATCTACCAAGCTAGAAAACTCGGGTTCGATTCCTGGGTAAGAGATAATTAGTGTTGATTTGAAACCAGAATCATGTTTGGAAAATTTAATTATTAGCTTTAATTTTAGGTCACCAACATGTATACGGTAAGGATGGTGATTTTAGTCAGTGATCTATCTATAATAATATTTTCGACATTTTGATTTTCGACTTTTTGATTTTTCGACATTTTGATTTTCGGTGTTTTGTTTTTCGACATTATAATTTTCGACGTTTTGATTTTTCGACATAACGATTTTCGACGTTTTGATTTTTAGACATTTTGATTTTCAACATTATGACGTGATTTTCGAAATTTTGATTTTTTGACATTTTGATTTTCCGACATTATGATTTTCGGTGTTTTGATTTTCGACATTATAATTTTCGACGTTTTGATTTTTCGATATTACGATTTTCGACGTTTTGATTTTTCGACATTTTGATTTTCGACATTATGATTTTCGACGTTGTGATTTTCGACGTTTTGATTTTCGACATTTTGATTTTCGACATTATGATTTTCGACGTTGTGATTTTCGACGTTTTGATTTTCGATATTTTGATTTTTCGACATTTTGATTTTCGGTGTTTTGATTTTCGTCATTATAATTTTTGACGTTTTGATTTTTCGACATAACGATTTTCGACGTTTTGATTTTTCGACATTTTGATTTTCGATATTTTGATTTTTCGACATTTTGATTTTCTGACATTATGATTTTCGGTGTTTTGATTTTCGACATTATAATTTTCGACGTTTTAATTTTTCGATATTACGATTTTCGACGTTTTGATTTTTCGACATTTTGATTTTCGACAATTTGATTTTCGACGTTGTGATTTTCGACGTTTTGATTTTTGACATTTTGATTTTCGACATTATGATTTTCGACGTTGTGATTTTCGACGTTTTTATTTTTGACATTTAGATTTTTCGATATTTTGATTTTCTGACATTATGATTTTCGTTGTTTTGATTTTCGACATTATAATTTTCGACGTTTTGATTTTTCGATATTACGATTTTCGACGTTTTGATTTTTCGACATTTTGATTTTCGACAATTTGATTTTCGACGTTGTGATTTTCGACGTTTTGATTTTTGACATTTTGATTTTCGACATTATGATTTTCGACATTTTGATTTTCGACATTTTGATTTTTCGACATTTTGATTTTCCGACATTATGATTTTCGACTTTTTGATTTTTCGACATTTTGATTTTCGGTGTTTTGATTTTCGGTGTTTTGATTTTCGGTGTTTTGATTTTCGGTGTTTTGATTTTCGACGATTTGATTTTTCGACATTTTGATTTTCGACATTATGATTTTGGACGTTGTGATTTTCGACGTTTTGATTTTCGACATTTTGATTTTAGACATTATAATTTTCGACGTTGTGACTTTCGACGTTTTGATTTTCGACATTTTGGTTTTTCGACATTTTGATTTTCGGTATTTTGATTTTCGACATTATAATTTTCGACGTTTTGATTTTTCGACATTTAGATTTTTCGATATTTAGATTTTTGACATTATGATTTTTCGACATTTTGATTTTTTCAACATTTTGATATTTCAACATTATGTTTTTCGACTTTTTGATTTTTCGACATTATGATATTCGACTTTTAGATTTTTCATTTTTTTTACTTACTGCAAATGAAAGTAACGAGTACCTAGTTTATGTTTCACAGATTTAATCTTATCTTATATATAAAATTCTCGTTGAATGTTCGTTCCCGTACTCCGCCGAAACGGCTTGACCGATTCTCATGAAATTTTGTGAGCATATTCAGTAGTAAGTGAGCATATATAATAGTAAGATACCTACCAAACTGGAAAACTCGGGTTCGATTCTTGGGTTGAGCGGTAGTGTTGATTTTAAACCAGAGTCATGTTTGGAAAATTCCATTATTTTAGGTCACCAGCATACATACGGTAAGGGTGGTGATTTTAGTCATTGATCTAATATCATCACTGTGGGAGAGACCTTTGCCAACGTACGGTACATAAATATAAATGAAAATTCTTATAATTAGGTATGAAATTAAGTCTAAACCTTTTTAATCTGGGTAAATTACTACGGAGTGGTTTTGAGTACATAATTATATCTCCCCGAGGGACAATAAACAAACATGATATATTGTTTTATAATTTACAAATCCTTTAATACTTTATGTGAAACTCTTCCCTTCAATCTACCACCTTTCGCAGTATGATAAGCAAAATAACATAATTACAAACTTATATTTCCTTAAGGATAAAAGTATTTACTTCCGAAACTTGGAAGAAGCCATCTTCTTACTGAAGATTAAAAAAAGCAATTTCAAATTTCTATATCATTCGAATATAATTTCATCGAAATAAAAGATTAAAATCCGCGATCAGACCCTCGTCAGAATCCGTCTCTCCGAAGCACAAACGCAGCCTTTCGGCTGTAACGTCTCAGATATAATTATTGAATAGGTTTGTTCACTTCAAATGTTGGCATTTTGTACTCTACTTGAATAATAAAACAGATTGTGGGAGTTTATCGCGGAATAATTCAGTGGCGTTCTGTGAATGACAAGTTAGGATCACAGCGTAGGGTAAATATTACACTGGAGCAATATACTACGTACAAACGTTCAAAATGATACAGTAACAGACGCGTGCATCAACTAGTAATGTAAGTGGATTTGATTATTTGATGATCCCAAGCAAATATTTTAATCTAAATAAATGAAAATGATTAATTAAAATGTATGTACTTATGCGCTATTTACTTAATAACGACTGTATAATTGGTACAGTCGTTATTAAGTGGTTTCCTTTAGTTGTGTCGTGACAGAAAATCTTAGAAAATCAACGGTAATATGGGAGCCGTACGAAGCCGGAACAGGTGACAATTATATTTTATTTTTGAAGTGAAAACTTCTTTAGCGGCGCTGAGCACTTTTTTTTGTATGGGTAAAAACTTTCAAACTCGCGTCAGGGTCACGTGATGCTGATCGAAAAAGCGTAAGATCGAGGGGAAGGGAGATGAACTAGTATCTCCCACTCTTTCTACCGTGCCTGAGTGTGCTGCAGCGGTATCCTCGTAACAAATGTCATTGTGACATTGCGTAAAACTAATCGTAACCCGCGGTTTTGCTCGCGATATTCTTGATACCATAAGAATTTCTGGATGAAAATTTTTGCTGTATACTTTCGTACTTAAATACAATTCTGTTAACAATTTATGGATTTTAGATGTAAAAAGGTCCAGTTTTATAACGATATAATATTATAAATAACAACATATAAATTGTCATATTTGTGTACGATAGCGCAATAAATAAACATTGTATTCTACCTCATAAATGATAGTACTTTTATACTTATAATTAAACACAACGTTAATATTGAAGTTTTCACTTCTGCCGGCACTCCGGGAGTGCTACCTTTTTTTATTTTTTTAAAACATTATGAAGACCTATTAATACATGATAACTATAAAAATCTAACGATTGTGTTAACTAGTTACAACATAAATAAAGTTGTAATTATTTCAACAAGTTAGTTTCCATAATGCTATAACTTAAACATTGTATAATATTTACTGTAAGTAACGTGTTGGCGTCCCACGAGACTTCTTCAGAATCGTATCCCACGAGTACTACGTCGTACTACGCTAAAGTAAATAAAGTATTCACCCTTAACCTAAACCAATATTTGAATAAACAGAATTTCATACTCAGAACTTTACATTCTCAGTGCAATGGAGCTAGCGGGATATCATCTATTCCGTTATTACAAGTAACATAAACCCTTTATTAATAAGAGACGCTTAACCCGAGATTAAACATGTTTAAAGGTTAACCAAACACTATATCGTGTAAACAGTGCGAATGTTGTACAAATATATACGATTTTTACATTTGTTTCGTTTGATTTTTATTTTATGTTTCTTATATGATTTTCAACGGATTTGGGAATAAAGGAGAAGGGTCATTGGTGTGTTTTTATGTTTGTACCTTATAAATCTTTTTATTTGCAAGGGAATTCTTATCGTATTTTTGAAAACAAAACAAAACAACAAAGTTTAATTATTATCATCGTTCAAAACGCGCAGATAACAAAACCATTTCTCATATTTCAGTATTAATAATTTACAAATAAAATACCTATAATGAAGACAAAAAGATAAAGAAAGTATGAAGACATTCAAGTATAAAGATATCAAGTAGAATAAAGTCAGAAAAACGAAGCAAACGAAACGGGTTATTTGTGAATGTTCTAAGGCTGCTCATTAAAAGTTACCGTGAGGTAAGTAGCTGTACCTACTCCGCTTAAATATTCGTTTAATGTTTACTGTCTCGGCAAAGCATCTTAAAGTTTTTACCTCGACTCAAAGACGCGATTACAACTTTTAAGATTGATGAATCTCAGAGTTCTAATGTATTTTCTGGAAGTTTTTCGACTACAAAAGGGGAAGAGTTTTTAAATTAAGTAACGGTTGAGAGTTCATTTCGTGTTCGGAACATTTTATCTGCGATTTAACTGTTTTAATTAACTGTAGTTACTTTGATGTCTGTGTCAGCCGAATTATGTTTAGATCGGTATCTTGTTGCGAAATATTGTGACGCAAATAACGTTGCGATAACAGTAATTACCTGTCGAGATAGGACATCCCTCTAGTCCCACTTAATTTGTGTAATGGAATGCAAATTTTATTGCCGCAGTACAAATGTAGCCACGATTTTGTCGCGTTTGTACTCACTGTCATTGTGATGTACTATCATTATATGAAGATATTTTAGAATACCGGACTACCACAATACAAAGGGATGGTTTTAATAATAATGTAAGTATATATATTATGTTCATGTGTTCTATTATAACTTTTAAAGCGGTGGTTCTCAATCTTTTTTGGTAACGGAACCCTTTTGGAAAGCGATATACGAGTACTTGATGGAACCCTATTTGAAGTACACACCGAAAAAATTAAAGAAACGTTAGTTCATTTGTGAAAATTTTCGGATTTTTGTTATAATGTTGTTTTATTTCTATGATTGAGTATTTGAATATTCTATGTATCATTTTTTTTAATAATAAACTTGTTTAATGGAAAAAAATTGATTGATATTATACGGCGTGTCGTCGTCGGAAGCAAACGCCTGATAAATTGACACAAAACAGCGCATGAACTGCAAGGAATGCTCCAAAAACTGAACACTGCAAGTCTTGAGGTTGGCCTTCGAATGAATCACAAAGTCGGTCAGATAAGGAAGTCGGTCATACGGGGAAAATGGTCGGTTGGGGAATGTGTTCAGGTCAGTCGGGTCAGTCGATTCAGTCAGGTCAGTCAGGTCAGTCAGGTCAGTCAGGTCAGTCAGGTCAGTCAGGTCAGTCAGGTCAGTCAGGTCAGTCAGGTCAGTCAGGTCAGTCAGGTCAGTCAGGTCAGTCAGGTCAGTCAGGTCAGTCAGGTCAGTCAGGTCAGTCAGGTCAGTCAGGTCAGTCAGGTCAGTCAGGTCAGTCAGGTCAGTCAGGTCAGTCAGGTCAGTCAGGTCAGTCAGGTCAGTCAGGTCAGTCAGGTCAGTCAGGTCAGTCAGGTCAGTCAGGTCAGTCAGGTCAGTCAGGTCAGTCAGGTCAGTCAGGTCAGTCAGGTCAGTCAGGTCAGTCAGGTCAGTCAGGTCAGTCAGGTCAGTCAGGTCAGTCAGGTCAGTCAGGTCAGTCAGGTCAGTCAGGTCAGTCAGGTCAGTCAGGTCAGTCAGGTCAGTCAGGTCAGTCAGGTCAGTCAGGTCAGTCAGGTCAGTCAGGTCAGTCAGGTCAGTCAGGTCAGTCAGGTCAGTCAGGTCAGTCAGGTCAGTCAGGTCAGTCAGGTCAGTCAGGTCAGTCAGGTCAGTCAGGTCAGTCAGGTCAGTCAGGTCAGTCAGGTCAGTCAGGTCAGTCAGGTCAGTCAGGTCAGTCAGGTCAGTCAGGTCAGTCAGGTCAGTCAGGTCAGTCAGGTCAGTCAGGTCAGTCAGGTCAGTCAGGTCAGTCAGGTCAGTCAGGTCAGTCAGGTCAGTCAGGTCAGTCAGGTCAGTCAGGTCAGTCAGGTCAGTCAGGTCAGTCAGGTCAGTCAGGTCAGTCAGGTCAGTCAGGTCAGTCAGGTCAGTCAGGTCAGTCAGGTCAGTCAGGTCAGTCAGGTCAGTCAGGTCAGTCAGGTCAGTCAGGTCAGTCAGGTCAGTCAGGTCAGTCAGGTCAGTCAGGTCAGTCAGGTCAGTCAGGTCAGTCAGGTCAGTCAGGTCAGTCAGGTCAGTCAGGTCAGTCAGGTCAGTCAGGTCAGTCAGGTCAGTCAGGTCAGTCAGGTCAGTCAGGTCAGTCGGGTCAGTCGGGTCAGTCGGGTCAGTCGGGTCAGTCGGGTCAGTCGGGTCAGTCGGGTCAGTCGGGTCAGTCGGGTCAGTCGGGTCAGTCGGGTCAGTCGGGTCAGTCGGGTCAGTCGGGTCAGTCGGGTCAGTCGGGTCAGTCGGGTCAGTCGGGTCAGTCGGGTCAGTCGGGTCAGTCGGGTCAGTCGGGTCAGTCGGGTCAGTCGGGTCAGTCGGGTCAGTCGGGTCAGTCGGGTCAGTCGGGTCAGTCGGGTCAGTCGGGTCAGTCGGGTCAGTCGGGTCAGTCGGGTCAGTCGGGTCAGTCGGGTCAGTCGGGTCAGTCGGGTCAGTCGGGTCAGTCGGGTCAGTCGGGTCAGTCGGGTCAGTCGGGTCAGTCGGGTCAGTCGGGTCAGTCGGGTCAGTCGGGTCAGTCGGGTCAGTCGGGTCAGTCGGGTCAGTCGGGTCAGTCGGGTCAGTCGGGTCAGTCGGGTCAGTCGGGTCAGTCGGGTCAGTCGGGTCAGTCGGGTCAGTCGGGTCAGTCCGGTCAGTCGGGTCAGTCGGGTCAGTCGGGTCAGTCGGGTCAGTCGGGTCAGTCGGGTCAATATTTACCGTATTTTTTACTTAATATTAAATTATAGGTAAGTACTTAATTAAAAACCTTTTTCAACACACTTGCTCATAAAGGGGCTCTTATTTGTGCAAAAACAGTTGAATAATGACACGTTTTATTCACCAGTGAGTTATAGATTGTTTTTTTAAATTGCTTTGTTTTTAAAAAAGTTTCGACACCAAAAAAATGGTGTCCATACATTTTAAAAACAAACTTCAACTATGTTGCCTTACTTTTGGTAGGTCTATGGTCGATTCTATTCATTCATTCATTCGATTTTTTTTTAATTCGTATATTCTTTTAGTCTTTGGCGATCACCATTGTTGTGTTGGATGCGCACGAATAGAAAAACTGTTTATTTATTAGCGAAAAATTATAATTTCTTCGCAAATGTGTTGAAAAACGTTGTATGGTACACGCGAGTATTGATTATTACTAATTATCCTCGGCTATCTTCAGACCCTCGCCTGACGGCTCGGGCCTCAATAGCGCCTCGGAAGTAATCACCAACTTACCTCGCTTGTACCATAAATAACTATTATTCATATTCTTCGGTTTCCATATTATAGGCATATAAAAATCTA
Source organism: Timandra comae (assembly GCA_958496195.1). NCBI lineage: Eukaryota > Metazoa > Arthropoda > Insecta > Lepidoptera > Geometridae > Timandra > Timandra comae. Next base: position 3,612,806 of record OY292355.1, on the reverse strand, counting down.
AACCGCCATCTTGATTAGTCCGACATAATAGATTTAAAATTACGCAAGCTAGACAATAGCCATGCGTTGTCAAAATGACAGTTAGTCCGCTTAAACACTGCTATAAAATTCAGATGCAAAATTTGTCCCTCTCATGCATATGGTACATACTAAAGGCAAGTTATATAAAACAAGAACAAGAAAATCGTGTAGAAAAGTACAGGTGTGTTAATATTTTATTATAAAGCTAAATTGAATAACTTTATTCATCTAGTATAAAATGTTGCGGTGACCGCAGCAGCCGCAGGTAAATATACGTCAAATTAATTTCATGAGAATTAACCCGCCAGTGTGTGGTCGGAATATAGTAGTTCAAATCAATAGACAAACACACAATACCTATTAATTCACTCTCTATTTGTTTTATCTTAAAAATAAATATTATAACCTAGCGTCAATTCCCTGGCTTTACTAGGATCCTATTTTTACTGGATTTTCCTAAATTTTCTTTTACGCCTGTCCTGACAATAAGAACTCAAAAAAATACCTAACCTATCCTATCCCGATAATAAATTCTGAAAATTCATCAATGAAAAGAAAATAAGAAGCAATAAAAATTATCCTGATTTCCTTATAAATAACTAACGGCACCCCGCGGTTTCACCTGCGTAGTTCCCGTTCCCGTAGGAATATGGGGATACAATTATATCCACTTAAAACTTTAAACCTTCCCACTGAATCACTCTATCTATTAAAACAAACCGCATCAAAATCCGTTGCGTAGTTTAAAGATCTAAGCATACATAGGGACATAGGGACAGAGAAAGCGACTTTGTTTTATACTATGTAGTGATACTTGAAAAACGTATAAAGATCACCGCAAGTAAAACTGTAGAATGCACCTAGTAAACTAAATGTATACTAAATATAGTATAGCACACCCAAAGTATAAATTCACGCTAAGTTTGACCTACTAAGCGTTCCGTTTCTACTTAACTAATTTGAGCTATATACATAGACTTATGGTAATTAAATAAAGTAATTGCGTTATAGTGATCGTTATCTCCTGAGGTTACTTAGTTAATTAGTATTGTTACTAACTAATATTGGTAACAGGATTAATCAAGTTACGTTCGTACGTAATTTGGTAAAGATGTTATAATGTATAATTAATAAGCCTATATGTGTTGTTAAATAATATTAGTTATAATTTAGCCTTTGAAAAAAGCGCGGGAAATTTCGGTTTGACCGGGTGTATTTTTTCTTGGCAATTTTTCATTATTTAATTTTAAGTAGATAATTGGTTCAGTTGAGGCTCCTATGTAAATATATTTTCTTTGTAGTGTATCTTATATTATATTTGTGTAATTTTTTCCTGATTTTAGGTAAGTTTTTGTAAATATTTGTACCATAGTTGAAGTCTATTTGAGGGTCGTATGAACGACCCGCCTATAGCAGATGTGGGGGATTTAGGCCCTGGCTTAAGTCCCCCTGTAGGTAATTATGTTACCATATCAACAACTAATTTAGACATGAGTGGTATGGACACTGATGGGTCTATAGCCACAGCAAGTGGAAGGGAAACTGATGCTTCTGCCTCAGGTAAAGTCAGGGCCTCACGTAAAAGGCGTTATAAAATTAAATCTGACTCCTTAATAAATAATGATACACCAGTTCCACATTCCCAACCCTCTGAAATTTCTGTTTCTCAAACTTTACCGTCAGATCAAACTTCCCAACCAGTTAGTGTAGGTAGGAAGGAGTACCAGGCCTCCGATACAGGGCCTTACATAGTTCATGTTCAGCGTATTACCAGTACTGAAAACAGTGGCACCATTCTTCACCCTATTGCGTTTGGAAATTTCCTTAAAAATAACAAATTTATGAATATTGTTCCCGGCAGTGTCAAGAGAATTGGTAGGAATAAGTGTGTTGTAGCTTTTACAAAACCTGTGGCTGCTAACGTATTTATCAATAGTGATTTATTGTCTCTGAACAAATTTAAAGCATTTCTACCCACTTTTAACGTCACACGTATGGGTTTGGTCCGGGGTATCCCATCTGAATGGAGTGAGGAAGAAATTGCTGAAAATATATCAACTCCCATAAGCAAAATATTGAAAGTTAGACGTCTTAACTACAAAGTTCAAGTAAATGGATCCTATACCTGGAAACCCTCCCAAACAGTAGTTATAACGTTTGATGGCCAAACTCTACCGAAAAGAATTTATATGTGTTATAATGCACTATCAGTAGAAACTTATATATATCCCACTATACAATGTTTCCGTTGTTGCCGTTTTGGCCACACTAAAAATCAATGCAGAGCAGCTGCCCCAAGATGTTTTAAATGTGGTCAAAATCACTCAGGTGAAACTTGTTTACTGGAAGAGGATTCTGCATCTTGTGTTAATTGTTCTGGATTTCATTACGCTACAGATAAGACTTGTCCTGAGTTTCAGAGGCAAAAAAACATTAAACACACTATGGCTCATTCTTGTGTTTCATATGCAGAAGCGAGCAAAATGCACCCAGCCATTTCAAAATCCTACGCTAATGTTCTCACATCTGTTCCATCTCATGATTCTCACACCAATAATAATTCATACTTCAGCTCACAACCTGTACCCACAACTTCATCATATAAAAAGACAGTCTTTCTTAAACCCCGTGCTCCTCCCAAGTCAGCACAAGGTTATGACAGAGCAGCTCATAACACCCTTCTTAGGGAGTTTCAACCTCCATCGTTGGCAAATGGGTGTGCTTTATCCAAAGAACATTCCGAAATGAAAATGAAACAGAACGAGAATGAGCAGGTTGTTGATGTTATTATAAACCTTATCAAAATGTTACTAAATAAAAATACATCTTTTGAACCGTACCACGTAGAGCGAATAAGTAGTTTATTATTACATAAAAACCAAAAAGATGGACACAATAATTCAATGGAACTGCCGATCAGTAATTCCTAAAAAAACTGACTTAATCTACTTATTAAATAAATTTAAACCAAAGATTGTGGCATTATCTGAAACTTGGATTAAAAATAATCAAATATTTGCTATTCCCGGTTATGTTTGTATTCGCAATGACAGAGCAGACGGATATGGCGGTGTGGCCATATTGATAAAAAATAATACCCCATTTTCCCGTGTTTCTCTCCTTTCATGTTCCGATATTGATATTGTTGGGATAAATGTTGATAATATTACTTACGTTTCCACTTACATTCCTACTGCTAATAACAATGCCCTACAAGAACTTAGCAACATGTTGTCATCCCTTCGTAGGCCATTTTTAGTAATGGGCGATTTTAACTGTCACCATCAGTGTTGGGGAAGTGGTGAGACAAAACGAGAGGGGATCCGTCTATTAGAAATTATAGACGATCATAATCTATGTATTATAAATAATGGCGAACCTACTCGTAGAACTAATGCAGGTGAAAGTGCTAGTGCTGTGGATTTATCCATATGCTCCCCTGGATTGGCTTCATCTTTATCTTGGTCCCGTTACTCTTCTACCTTTGGAAGTGACCACTTTCCTTTAGTAATTACTTCCTCAGTAAAATCAATTACAATACCGAAAAGACTTCCTAGATTAAAGTATAGAATCGAAAACGCAGACTGGAATAAATTTAAAACACTTGTTGATGCTAAAGTTGCTGAGCTCCCACAAATTACTCAGGGTGGAGAAAGTGATTGCTCAAAAGCTTTAGCGATGTGCCTAGTAGAAGTAGCAGATCAAGTTTTCCCTCTTAAAAAGATTCCTTCCGATAAAATTCCTATGCCCCCATGGTGGGACTCTTCGTGTGCTGATGCAGTTAGGAAGCGAAAGGAAGCTGAAAAAAAATATGCTGAGGACATGTCAGATAAAAATTTGGACGACCTTAGAGATATTATTAAAGATACACGGATTTTTCTGAGAGATAAGAAACTTCAGGGGTGGAGGTCATTCTGTATGTCTTTATCACCCAACACATGCCCGTCAGAAGTTTGGCGCAGTATTAAGAGATTTAGAAAAGCCTTTAGTGATACTCCTTCCTTCACACAATTACCTCCATCTCTTAGTAACAGTTTTCTTGACAAATTAGCTCCAGCATCAGCTCCAGAGTATGATCAAATCTACCCCAACTCTATTCCTTTAAATATTGATAATAATTCATCTTTGAATTCTCCCTTTTCGTTGCTCGAATTGAAAGGGGTATTAACATGCTTAAAAGATTCTGCCCCGGGAGAAGACGGTATTCCATATTCGTTCTTATCACATTGTAGTGATAGTACAATATCATATTATCTACAAATAATTAATTCCATTTTAGTTTCTGGAAATATTCCAGAATCCTGGCGTTCCCAAGAAATCTTACCAATCCTCAAACCAAATAAAAATTCAAACGATATATCATCATACCGGCCTATTGCGCTATCTTCAGTTCTTACTAAAATTGCAGAACACCTAGTTAAAAATCGTTTAGAATGGTATATAGAAAACAAGCAATTACTAGCAGGCAGTCAGTTCGGGTTCCGTAAAGGAAAAAGCACAACTGACAGTTTAAGTGTATTTACCACTGACCTTCGTATAGCTTTCTCAAAAAACGAGTCGGTTGTTGGCGCTTTTCTAGATATAACAGGTGCGTATGACAATGTTCTTATATCTGTCCTTAAACGCAAACTAATTAATTTAAACGTCCCTACCTTGATTATACGGTTTATCATAAATCTGTTATCAGTTAGATTTATTTCTCTTTTTTGCGGTGATAAGAAAATAACAAGAACAGTGTTCAAAGGCCTTCCGCAGGGGTCAGTATTGTCACCTTTGCTTTATAATATTTATTCTTATGATCTAGAATCATCTCTACAAAAATCTGCTGATGTTTTACAATATGCTGATGATCTTTTAATCTATGCTACTCACAATAACATATCAGATGCATGTGATGCTTTGACCGCCTCCCTAAGTCTTTTACAGCAATGGTTACAAATTAATGGGTTAAGTCTTTCAATAGAAAAAAGCACTGTAGTAGTTTTTACAAGAAAACGTAATTTTCCATCCCCAACAGTTACTTATAATAGCATAAACCTTCCTGTGAAAAATCATGTTAAATTTCTAGGATTGATTTTAGATAAAACACTTTCTGGCAAACAACATTTTGACTTTGTAGTTGAAAAATGCGAACGTCAACTGAATGCGATGCGGTGTCTTTCTGGAGTATGGTGGGGGGCACACCCTTTTAGTTTAAAACTGTTTTATAATGCAATAATCCGAAGCATACTTGATTACGGAACATTCCTCCTTGAAGATGGTAACAGAAAGGGTCTTGAAAAGTTAGATAGCATACAGTCGAAAGCTCTCCGAATCATTTCTGGAGCCATGAAATCAAGTCCGTTAAATGCCTTACAGGTGGAAGTAGGTGACCCTCCATTACACCTGAGAAGGCAATATCTATCTGACCGATTTTTATTTAAATCAATGCAGTTTTCTAACCATTTGCTTCATTCAAAATTAATAAAACTTGATTATTTTATTCAAACTTCATCCTATTGGCGACACAAAGATATTCCGTGTTTAGTTAAAAGTCTCAGGAAGTTTAATTCTATACCAGCGAGTACGCATAGGTCACCTACTCTTCCCTTATTTGAGTGCAATACATTTGAACCCCTACTTATCTCCCCTGTAGTGCATTATAATTTAGGGATAGAAAAAAGTGATGTAGGAGCTGACATAAAATTTAATGCTGCCGTTGACGAAAATTGGATAGACTTTCATTATATCTTTACGGACTCATCAAAGACCCTGTCTAGCTGTGTGGGAGTTGGTATATTTCATTCTCAGTATAAAGTCATTCAGATGGTAAAACTTCCTTCTGAAACATCAGTTTTCACTGGTGAATGCTTTGGTCTGCTCAAAGCATTAGAGTACGTTTTAATTGCTAAACTTAAAAATGTCCTCATATTATGTGACTCTAGAAGTGCGTTACAAACCATTGAAAAGTTTACATTCAAAATGAAACCCTTCTACCCCATTGTATTTGACATAAGAAAACAGTTGCACAAATGTATACAGAGAAACTACACGGTACACTTTGCTTGGATTCCAAGTCACTCTGGAATCCAAGGAAACGAAAGAGCTGATCAACTAGCTAAACAAGCGGTGCAGATTGGTGACACATTCCCTTATAAAAATTTCTGCCATGATCTTGTCAGCCTCCCTAAAGATTATCTTCGACACTCCTGGGAACTTCTTTGGAGTGAGAGCTCTCAAGTAAAGGGCAAGCTTTATGCCTCAATTCAGCCCTCAGTCCCAGTCAAACCATGGTTTTTTAAAATAAAAGGCTCTAAACTAATTACAAGCATGATAATTCGCATGCGGCTTGGTCACGTTTGTACTCCTTCTCACCTTGCTAAGTTGCATATTGTGGATAGTAACCTTTGCGAATGTGGAGATGATGTTGGCTCTTTGGATCACATATTCTTCTCCTGTTCCCGTCATGACCGTTCATCCTTTCTCCGTTCTCTTGTTTCCCAAAATGTTTCCCTTCCTACTTGTGTTTCTTGTTTAGTAATGAATCCCATTGAATATTATAACTTGATATCTGCATTTATGTTAAAAAATGATATAAAGATTTAGTTTGTGTATGTTTATTTATATATATTTTATTTATTTTTCTTAAAAATAATAATATATAAAACATCCTTTCCTGAACCTCACAAAATTCCTTTTCCTCTCCGATATTTTCCGTTAAAAATATTTCCCTACCTTTTATTACCTGAAATTGGCACACAGACATAGCTAAGTGCCACACCAAAAAAAAAAAAAAAAATTTAGCCTTTAAGGGCAAAATACAACATTTAGGGCTGGAGTCGAGGAATAATTTTGAAATTTTGACAGTTTATACAAAAACTATCAAACGTCAAATTTATTCCTCGAATAAATGTTATCTGGCGATGGAAAAATCAGTACCAAATGTTGTATTGTATAGACTAGGTTGTGGAGGTCTGACGGCAGTCGCTTCATGTTAAATACTGACATTCCGTCAAATCCGGTATAAATAATACCAACCCTAATTAGAAACGGAATAAAAGTTTGGAGAAGAATAAGTACTTAGTCAATATTATTATGATATAAGTATCTACTATAGTAGATACATTATAATATAGAATAATTTTGTAAACGAATCAGATATAACTGACAAACCGGTCCCCGCTCCCAAAGGATACAATTTAATTTCTTGGATTTCATCCCAACGTCACACAGCGCGTCCAATTTTGAATGTAAGCCAATCTCAAACACAAAAAGTAATCAAAATCTGTCGAGCCAATTTAGAATTTTTGAGACTAACAATCAATCACGAACTTTATATACTTATGTAAATAGATACTGACTTTATATAGGTTTTTTTAGGCATTTTCCGCACCTAGACCTCTCAAGTTTGGGTTCTTTGTGCGTGCGGTTTTGATTTTATAAAAATACAAAAAATAATAATCTATAGACTTGTACGTTAAAATGTATTTGATAATGATAGCTTTTGAGATTACTTGCCATAGTTAGTAACTATGGCATAATAAGTAAAACGACAAGTTCCATCTACATGACAGTACAAGCACTAACAATATTAGACTTTAGAGGCTAAGTAGAGTATTAATTAAGCTTTACTGCATTGATTTCAAGGCCATAAAATAAGCGAATAAAGTATTTATTCGAGTTTTCTTATAAAACATATCAATTCAATTAAGCTTTTTAGGGTGACAAATCTACATCGAGCTGAGCTGCGCTGGGTCGAGCTGTGCTATGTTTGGTTAACTCGCTCGCCATATATTTGAATGAGGATACAATCAAAGCATGCTGTGCGCTGGGTGAAGCTGCGCTCTGTCTGGAGTAAAAATAACCTAGCTTCAGAAACATAGCACACAGGGCCGGATTTAAACTCAATGCCGCTCCTGGGCACCAGAAAAAAGTCCGCCCTATTACTAGAATTTTTTTTTCACTTTCAAAATTTTTCCGCCCTAAAACATTTGCCGCCCTGGGCACTTGCCCCGACTGCCCCTAGTGTAAATCCACCGCTGATAGCACAGCTCAACCCAGTACAGCGCAGCACAGCTCGATGTAGATTTGTCACCCTTAATGTAGGTACCTAATAAAAGTTAAACACTCAAAAACACGGGGATAAAATAATTGTAAATGTTTATTTACGCAGTTAACGTCTGTAATTAAAAGTTGAGACAATCAATAACGTATAAAAAGTGTTTTTCGCATATAAAAATATACCTTTTGGGTACATGAAAAAAAGATGACAAAAACTTTGGGGATGATTCTTAATTATCCCTATAGTTTTTTTTTTTGTAAATCATACCTGCTAGGCTAGCACTTCGAAAACGCGATAGATACAGCGATTTATTAACATCCAACTGTCAAAATTTGATAAAAATGCCCGCCATATTTAATATTACCACATGATTAATTTTATGACATTTGGTCATGCTCGCGAAATCGATATAGGTATTTATTGACATCCAACTGTCAAAATATAATAAATATAGCCGCCATTTTTAATTTTATCAAATCGTACTACGCCATATTCATTTGGTCATGCTCGCGAAATCGATATTATTTCGTGGTGTCTATATCATTTATCACGCATGACTGTGCTAGGCAGGCTGATGTACATATAATGTTCATTTAAAAGCCATGCAAAAGCTTGTAATAGAATACCGCGCGTGTTAAGTCAATCATGCATTATTTAGCTCAGTCTACGAACACATCATATAGGGAGGTTCATCAAGTAAATTATAAATAAACTACCCTCGTGTTGAGTGGCCTGCCCTAGGCGTGTTTAGTCGTTGCGAGCAATTTAGTCCAGCACTTAGCCAGGCCTCGTCACGCCACGTTAACGCCGACTGATGCTCTCTCTACCGTGAACGTCATACTTGTACTCGTATACCTAGTTTTAATATTGTATTACATGGAATGGACAAGGGTTTTTTGGTTAATTTCATTAAAAAATTAAAGGTTTGTTTTTGGCAAAGTTTAACCTAGTTACATAAAGGAATAGGAATAAAATAGTTTTGAATTTAAAGCTAAGTAAACTGTCACAACTGTCATACTGTCACGAAAGTTTCCTTTTAATGTATGTACTTATATCAACAGAGTGAAAAGAGAAAGCCCTAAAGTGGGGTCTTATAAGTCTTGTAATAGTTATTTATGGTACAAGCGAGGTAAGTTGGTGATTACATCCGAGGCGCTATTGAGGCCCGAGCCGTCAGGCGAGGGTCTGAAGATAGCCGAGGACAGTAATCATCAATACACGCGTGTACCATACAACGTTTTTCAACACATTTGCGAAGAAATTATCAATTTTCGCAAAAAAATAATCAATTTTTCTATTCGCGCGCATCCAACACAACAATGGTGATCGGCCAAAGACTGAAAGAATAAAATTATTAAAAAAAAATCGAATGAATGAATGAATGGAATCGACCATAGACCTACCAAAAGTAAGGTAACGTAGTTGAAGTTTGTTTTTAAAATGTATGGACACAATTTTTTAGGTATCGAAACTTTTTTAAAAACAAAGCAATTTAAAAAACAATCTATAACTCACTAGTGAATCAAGCGTGTCATTATTCAACTGTTTTTGCACAAATAAGAGCCCCTTTATGAGCAAATGTGTTGAAAACAATATTATACCGAATTTAAACAAAGTAATACTTACCTAAATGTGTCGTATCGAAAAATATATGCCGACAAAATATCTGATACAAGTTGTGTTGTAAAAGCATATTATGTTATCCGGATTTACCGCCAATGCGGCTCTTCGAAAACTGGAACTGTTAAAAATGGATTTTGCTGTAGAGTTAAGATTCCTATATATTTAGTAGATACATACTTACATTCAAACCGAAATCCTATCTTTGTATAAATAGATTTACTTAATCATATTAAAATCTTTCTATGCAATTTAACACAGTTCTTAATATTAAAGCTTCCGATAACTGTTTATGAAATATAACCCTTTGTATTTTTTCTAATTTCAAGCCTAAACTTGGCAGTCCATCCTTCTGCCTAAGAATGAAAGATGAGCCTTGCTTTGGAATAGGATTCTTCATACAAAAAGTATAAGATAAGCTCCTAAAGGTATACTCCATCAATACTCATACATGGAATTACGAAATTGAGTGTACAGTAAGTCGTTAGACAGCTGTGGATGTTTGCCAGGGCGGGTATGTTTGTCCTCAGCTGCCAATATTGACACAAACACGACTTACTCCACGAAATCAACTGCGCAAACAGACTTCTTATTACTTACATGCCTAATAAATTAACCTGCTTTACGGAGCTCCTGAGCTAATTTTGTTGATTGCCGTTCGCTGTGGTTATCAATTGTTATTAGAAACTTTAATCATTTAGCAAGCGTTATATTTTATTTGTTTGTAAGGTTTTTTTATTTAGATAAGATTATTTTTTTTATTTGATTTTGCTTTTATTTATATTGTATTAAAGGTTAGTAAAGATAATCGAAATATTCTTTTAACCATATCAATCTACACTCTAGGAAGCTCGTAATACCTTATCATACCATATCACGGCGTTTTAAATTATTTTTAAGACATTTTCTGCAATATAAACTATTCATAAGTAATCTAGTTTATCCTGTGGCCATAGAACGTCAAATAAATATTCCATATTCAATTTAAAGTTTTAAGCATTAACTCTCGTAATACATCGTTTCCTTTAATAATAAAGTTGCAGCGCGTTTTAAATTTTTAGTTCTAAGACATTTTCTGCAATGAAAACAACTCATAGTCTAGACAGACGCATGACTTGGAAAGTGGTTTGTGTGAACGAGACGAAGTGAAGTTGGATTCTCGTGATTCTTGTATTTACAGTGGAAATTCAGCCATTTCGCTATGTAAACACGGGGCCGCGGTGAAGGCCGCAGCTGGCTCCACTCTAGGTACACATTGTCACAATGCCCCAAGGTAAAAGTACAATAATTCAAAGTTGTAACTAGTTTTAGAGGACGTTTCTGTGATTAATCGTAAATGCTAATTAATTTTGTTTTAATTATGTTAGATTTTGAAAACTTTATTTACTATTGCGTAACCGAAAACATTAACTTCAAAAGTATACAACTTTTGAAGTTAAAGTTAAATAGATATCATAGTTATTAAAACTACTTATAGTGTTGTGATACTAATGGCTTGGTAAATATCCAAAGCATAAAATAAAACATAAAAAGCTGCATTTATAAAAGCGAAAAGCACAAAAATATGACTGTATATTTATGCCGGTGAAATAATATGCATAAAATGAGGTAAAGCAGTAAAATATAAACGTAAATTCGTATGCGGTTCCCACTCTTCCCTTACTCTGTGCAAACAGACGGCGCGGTGCGCGTCAACACGGAAAAATTCCATCTCTTCACACGCTTCAAATGCATCCTATTTTCTTATTTGCAAAAAGAATATAACTATTTTCCCGTTTGTGACAAACGAAACATTTCCATCCACCTACAGCTGTCGCACGTTCACGTAATTCATAATTCCGAGAACCAAGATTGTTTTACGGCGAACGAGCGCAAAAATTTCTAAATTTCTCGTTATCTCACCCATTTCATCATAATTATCTCTATAATTCAGGTGCTTGAATTAGTACTGACACAGGTCTTTTAAACTCGAAAATGTTCTCGTAAAAGGAGCCTCTCGGGTTTCTATTATCACCTTTAATGAGATTAAAATCCAATTACACAGCTTACAAAATTATATACTCGACATTACTTTACGTCCATCAAAGTGTTAATTTGATATTGTGCTCGCTTTAATATTTCCAGATAAAATTAACCTCATTTCATTTTATACTCTCAATATTGAAAATAACATGTCAGAAGTAAAAATAACGGCAATAAATCAATACCTCTTCAGGTGAATATCGTTGGTAAGATGTAGGTAAGTTTATACGTACGTAATCTGAAGCGTACTTCGAATCCTATTGAAAGAGCAATTCGCGAAGTTTCTTTGAATTCACAAGGAATAAATTCGTCAAAGGGCCGAAGTCGACAAATAAATTAGTCCTGTGTCTACAGGCAGTCTCTCAACTGTCATGGATTATTGGAAGCCAATATTAAAATTTCATGAAATATCTTCGGCCATTGGATTTAAATAATGATTTCTGTTCCATTTATTAAACAAAATTGTTTATTTTCTGCAATCAGTTTATTAACTTGTCGCAAGATCTAATAACCTAGAATGAGGCAGTTTTATTTCGCTTAGAATTTTCTTTTACCTAGAAGGTCTCTTAGTTTTCTGGAACCTTCTTTCTTACTTACTTAGAAAATAAGTCGAAATTAGGGGTGGGGCGTCTTAAGTTCATTACTATATCAGGATCCAAAATAATAAAATAGGTAGTCCGAAAATATATAATAAAGTATTTATGTGTTAAACTTAACTGAAGTAAGAAATTAAAATGTATTAATTTTACGTATTTTATCCCTATTTCAACATCTATCGCCTATAGGAGATTCGCGTAAACCGCGACTTCAGTAGAAACTGCAAAATAATAAAATAAAAAGGAAAACCAATAAAAATCCTCAATCAACAGCGTTTGGCTTGAGTGCTGGTCGTCCGGAGGGCGAGATTTTCTTCCCTTTGACCCTCATTTCTCCTTAGGGAAGGGATTGATTTTTAGTAAGATTCCTGCTTACTCCATTGTTATTTTATTGAACTGTTTATTTGGTTTTAATATTTTTATTGAAATCGAAACATATTGTCATAAACAAGTATGTAGTAAGTTTCTTGGTTAGGTACCTTATTGCTTCAGCATATTTTACATGGTCATTTTCAATTTTTAGGTCATTATAAGAATATAATCCTGGCAGTACCTATATTTCTGACTTCGTAGGAAATCAAGATTAAAAGAAACTTCTATATATTTTCCTTTGCTTTGCCCAGCAGTGGGACATTATAGGTTGACAAAAAAAAATGCGCTTTACAAAGTTCATGATGATTAGTTGGTTAAATATGATGCAGCAAAAAACCATAGCCACTTTCACATATAAAATGCTTTAAGTAAGTTGAGATATAGATACTCAGTGGCTAGATTTATACTCAATATATTGTTCCTTTTAAATCCACAATATACGAGTTCAGCTTACCTGCACTCCATGGAAACCATTAACACGGGTATAAATCAGCTCGGAACCGAACCCTAACACTAAATCACAAACTACAATGTCAGGAGTCCATTACAACATGATAGAATACTTCTTTAGTCTATAAACAATAGATTTGAATTGTATTTTAGACAATTCAGTATAAAATTTTACTATTATACATTATTTAGTTCCCTATCCTGAGGCACTTATATAAGTTTTTTCGCCCGCGGTTGGTTCATGCGATACCTATTTAGTCTCCTATTGATTTTGATAAAATAAGAAAAACATCTTATTTTTAGCCCCCGATGCAAAAATAAGGGTGTTATAAGTTTGACGTGTCTGTGTGTGTGTGTATCTGTCTGTCTGTGGCATCATAGCTCCCGAACGGATGAACCGATTTCAATTTAGTTTTAGTTTTTTCTATTAAAGAGGACATATGTGCGAGTATTTTTAGACATTTTTAATGAAAATCAGTTTACCCGTTTAAAAGTTATGGGGGATTGAAAATAATTGTGTTGGAGGTTTTTTAATTTTTTAATTTAATGTTATTATTATTAAATTACTAATTTTTTTTTTACACTATCTTTAAAAATAAGGAAGAAGATTAAAAAATATTATTATTATTTAAAAATAAGGGATTTACCTTTCTCTTTTTTCACAACCTCAAGTGGATATCAAAAGAACCCATTCTTTACGGATACCTCTATCATCATCTATCTGTGTGCCAAACAATATAATTTGTTCAGTCGTATCAATTTCGTATTGATATTAGTCAGTCAGTCATGTATAGTATAGATAGGTAAGTAGACCGTTAATGTACCTCACCTCATAACAAAATTGATTACTAAGCGAGGATTGAATTGTCTAATATTTAAATGGCTTTAGGTCTAAAAGCGATTTCGTGTAGTCATTACCATTAAATATTTATAGGTACTTATGTAAATGGTAGATAAAAGTAAAATATTACGAGAGACCTGATTCACATTGATCGCTGGATCAATATTCAGTTAGGTACTCCACTAGATCCATTGTCGCTTGGTTTATGGATATTTTAAAGCGATTTTACGGGAACTGTTTTTTAACTGAACTTTAAAAAGGTAACAGTCATGAAATCAAGACTTAAACTTGATTTCATGACTATCACATTTCATGTTCATGTTATTTACATCTGACTTTTGATGCCCTTAAAAAAGAAATGGTTCATGATTCCGCTGGCTTGGTTTTAGCCGAAGAAAATGCATGCTACTCTAGCTAGGACTGCCAATCGAAAGCTCATAAGTGTCTTGTGAAGCCAATTTTTTAATGAAGTCTCAAGCGAAACAAGCCTGTCTGAACAGCGTGCAGTGACAGGATTTTGCCCAGAACTTACTGACAAAACTTACGACCTTAGGCCGATACTGCTACTTCTAATAGGTTTGTTCTCGAATTATCAAAGTATACACTAAAATTTAAGCTTAAATATTTAATTTATTTTATAAAAAAATAAATACTTATTCCCATTTCCTTCTACATATATTTGAGTACAAATTACTGGTAGTTTCACAGCCGAGGACAGGTGTCACGGCGCGGTCTCTGCCCACATTTTGTCGGAGCTGCATCCGGAGATATACATACATTTGTCTGAACATAATATTATTTTCACTTTATATTCATGTACAAGTTCATGATATTTTGTACCGGGAATTCAGACATGGGATTTGCATTATTTTGTGTGAATATAAATCATATTACTTATACGAACGTATCTTTGTTTGAATTGAATTCGAGAGAGAGGTTGATTTGATAATTTTCTCGTTCAAAAAGTTTTTTTGTAATACTATTATCAGTATAATATATAACTGTAGTTTATTTTAGACGATACCCGACGTGATAGACCGTCTTCACACAGATGCAATTCATTATATTCAAAACTAGCGGCGTCCCGCGGTTTCACCCACGTAGTTCCCGTTCCCGTAAGAATATGGGTATAAAATTATGCTAAAAACCTTCCCACTGAATTACTCTATCTATTAAAATAAACCGCATCAAAATCCGTTGCGTAGTTTTAAAGATCTAAGCATATATATGGACATAGGGACAGAGAAAGCGACTTTGTTTTATACCATATAGTGATGTTTTTCCATAAAAAAATAGTCCACAAAAAAGCAAATAAGAATAGAAAAGAATCCAATTTAGAGCAGTTATTGATAGAAAAAAACGGACCTAATAGAAATAGGGATACGAAATACATAAATTTGATAATTGACACAAGCCATTAAAAATAGTAAAAGAAGGACTTTCACTAAGGTATTGTATGCAAGATACGAGATAAGAGAAAACCTATAGAGCAGGGCACCCCGAAATAAATACCCTTTGTATAGTAACAGCAGGTTGCTACCCTTTTCACTTATATTTTATAACCTCCGTTTCCTTTCCAAGTACGTAAAAACTTCCCCGAAATGTCACTGAAATATTTTCATATTACAATAAAAATATACTCGTAGTCCTAAACAAACAAAGATGGAATGAAGACGTCTATGTTCCGCGGTGATAAAAGTAAAAAAGAATATTTTGTTTTTAGGTCACCTCTTACGGAAAGTATTAAAGTATTATAAAAGTTTATTTGTTTTGACTGTACAACAACAATACTGCAGAAACATTGTTGTTTTTTTTTTGAAGTTGTGACAAGCAGATGGTTTTACGGATGATAAACGCCTTTGGTAACAATAGATAAAAGTTGTATACGAAAATAAAACCCGTATGAATAAAATCATAATTAAAGTCATTGACTATTGTCTGTCTACCGTACATATACTTAAATATAAAGAGTTTTTTTTTATTTTAGTTTCTAATCATGGTTTTTATTTCATTTTATATGCAGTTCGGTACTAAATGCGTCTACATGCGTCGTCCTTCTTCCTTCTACCAAATTTCTATCGGATAACGACTATAAAATTTAAGTTTTTTTATCTCACATACGAGTATATGTACAAACTAATGTATGTACAAGTACTTATCTACAAAGCAAGTTTAGTAAAACCTTGTAAAAATACACACGAAACAACCACGTTTTCTTAAGCTCCACCACACGATAATCTATTACAACAACCGAACACAAACCGAATACCAATCGATTTTGTTCAACAAACAAGCAAAGTATCCCAAACAAATTCTATACAAACATTCCCAAGAACTAATACTCATTATACTGGTACAGTTAAGCAGTAAAGTGTTTCACTAGTTAGACCCAAATGAGTCGGGCTTCCGTCAAAGTACTTGGGCCATTGTTACCGGGTATTCTTTATGCAGTAGGTCGAGACTCGACGTCGTAAATAGACGTCGCGTCGCTAACGCCACCTACCCGCTTGCTACCCGCTAATGACGGTGAATACCCCTTGTATGTCACTACTGTCACCTAACTTATACGACTTGGAACTCAGATGGGGACCGTAGTTAAGTTTTATGTGCAACTAAAGTACGTATATGCTTGAAATATTGAATGAGGTATAGTGGAAGCAGGAATGTATTGTGTCTACTCTTCTAGGTATGATTAAAAATATATTCCATTTTGTCATAGACAAATCGTATCCGAACGCATAACCAAAACGGAAACGTGCGAAGCAATTAATACAGTCCTTGGAATTCTTGGAAGTTTTAATGCTTAATCACATTATTAATATTACACCTACTCATTATGAAAAGGTATCATGAATAAGAAATTATGTATTACTTCATGCGTGATACGTCGAGTTAAATTTAATTTAACGCTATATGTTAATACCGGAAAGTTTCCGTTAGTAAACTTTGCACAACTTAGTGTACAGTAGCAGAGTTTTAAGCTTGTAAGCTTTGTGGCTGTTAGGTTGTGTATTTGTGTCTATGAAATAAATTATAAACGACGGTGCATTAAAACTTTTAAAACTTTTCTTCAGTGTTCATATATTTTACCCATTTTAGGTCAATTTTCCAGGCTCTATAATTAATTTACTTTGGACGATGCAACTCGCGAGCGCTACCGCGTTGAAAGATATCATTTATTTTCATGTTTGTAAGGATAACGAGGTTTCATTTTCAAGAGAAATGTAGTCAGAGATCTGGCAACTGTATGTCTGTGTAGGTGATATACGTGTGCAATGCAATTAAAGTCTATGACTGAAAGCACTATAATTTTTATGGCCAGACGTATGACGTTGCGCCGGGTGTACTGTATTGTTGGTCTCGTCGTAAACTGTAGTATTTACATTAAAATTAATTGCTGAATGTTTGTTCACGCATTCTTTTTTGTTTATGTTCATAATTATCAAGATAAGATTTGTGTTATGCGAAAGAGAATTTCGGAAATTCCTCTTGCACTCATGTGAAGGTCTTGTTTATGCAAATTATAAAGCCGATTATGTTCTGATAGATAATATAGTCGTATTCTTAAATTAATGTTTTTTCAACACACTTGCTCATAAAGGGGTTCTTATTTGTGCAAAAACAGTTGAATAATGACACGCTTGATTCACTAGTGAGTTATAGATTGTTTTTTTTAATTGCTTTGTTTTTAAAAAGTTTCAATACCAAAAAAATTGTGTCCATACATTTTAAAAACAAACTTCAACTATGTTGCCTTACTTTCGGTAGGTCTATGGTCGATTCCATTCATTCACTCATTCGATTTTTTTTTAATTAGTATATTTTTTTAGTCTTTGGCCGATCACCATTGTTTTGTTGGATGCGCGCGAATAGAAAAACTATTTATTTATTAGCGAAAAATGATAATTTCTTCGCAAGTGTGTTGAAAAACGTTGTATGGTACACGCGAGTATTGATGATTACTATCCTCGGCTATCTTCTGACCCTCGCCTGACGGCTCGGGCCACAATAGCGCCTCGGAAGTAATCACCAACTTACCTTGCTTGTACCATAAATAACTATTTTTTAAATTGTCGACACACATACAATGTAAAAAAAAACTCCGAACACTAAAACTTTTAAACTTAAATTCATATTCCCAAAATGTAATCCGTTATAAAAATAATTGATTTCGCAAAAATAAACAAAAGCCTTCGTAAAAAGAATATTACATACAATTCAAAGAAGTAAAAGCAATGAATGTTGACAAATTGAAACGTCACTCACACGTTTTATAACGACACAATAATTACTTTACCAATTTGACCAGTAAACGGCATGTTCGTGTTACGAAACAACCAAAAGCAATGCTTGTAAACAAAATGGCACGTCCCAATTCGTTTTCATATTTTCGAGAACACTACAATGGCTATTTTATTCGGGAAACGAACAGTACTATAAATTAAAAATTTATATAAGTAAGTATATATAATACTAGCAGCGCCCCGCGGTTTCACCCGCGTAGTTCCCGGTCCCGTAGGGATATGGGTATAAAATTATGCTAAAAACCTTTCCACTGAATCACTCTATCTATTAAAATAAACCCCATCAAAATCCATTGGGTAGTTTTAAAGATCTTAGCATACATAGGGACATAAGGACATAGGGACAGAGAAAGCGACTTTGTTTTTTACTATGTAGTGACATATATACATATACTTTTTGATTGTGATGTGAATAAGCTAGGGATATTTAGCTAGATGTGATTGGTAGAATGATTGGTTGAAACATATTAGGGTACTTATTAAATAGCTGTATGGAGTCCTAACTAATAGAAAAATGTTAAAGTGAATTTGTTTGACGTTATCATCCTTAGATATAGGTATTTCAACAGATCATTATAAATTTTCACGTGCTTGGGTGTCAGGAGTGCAGAAAAGGATGTCCGAATTCCAAAACATCTTATCTTACCCAAAGTTTCTTTCAAGTACTTACACAATTTTTCACAAAAAATCCAGTTGCTCTCGTAAGTTAAGTATGTATAAAATATGTATAATACAACAATACAATTTGCTTTTCCCCAATATCTTTATGCTTAAAGATATAATATTTTTGAATTGAAAAGTCATTTTTCTGTTACTTCAGCTACCTTTGAAATACAAGGAAGTATTTCGAAAAGATTATTAACAGGGGTATTCTGAGACAATTCAAACTAATAAAATTATGCGACCTCATTTGTTACTTACTCTGGTCCTCAGGGCTTTACGTGAGAAATTACCCTAAGCTCCGAAAGCATTTATTCTTGCCTTGCTCGTCAATAAATCTTTATAAAAATCGGTCAAGTGGGATTTAAAGGCCATCCGTTTGCCATCCTATGATTTAGAGCGCGTAAAAGAAAGCTATTTTTCAAAACAACAGTAAATAAATAATTTTAAGTATGTTTTTTACGTAGTACTTTTAAGTAATATCCTATTATAAATATATTTTTTTGCTAAATAATACCTAGCTTTAAACATTCTAAATCAAGTCACTGTTAAAAAAAAACAGATTCAAATCAGCCATGATAACGTGAAACTTATAAATCCAGTCAAGAGTTAAAAATAACAAAGGACATGTACAGGAACGTAATTTCATTTCATAATGTTCGTTCACTGATTCACTAATTCGCTTGCCACTTGCCATTTCCATTAAATGTGAGCAAAAATAGATTTATTGCCAAAAAGCTGAGTGAAGTGGAACGTCGTAAGATGACATGATGGAGTGGTATTAATTTATTCGTGTCTGTTCTCTGGAGCAAATTGAATGTGATCTTGTATTCTCGCTACAAAATTACTCGTGAATATTCATCTATCGAGCCGCAAACGAGACTAGAGTTTGCATAAAAATAACCTATAAAATATTAACAACTTAACCTCTCTGTATTACAGTGGATTATCAGTATACTCGTAGATGAGGAAAAAATATCGGCCGGTAAGATCACGCGGCAAGGCAAAGGTCTTTCAATCACTGATGATATTAAAAGTGTAATCACACGAATGTTGATGATTTCAAATCGTTTGGAGAATAGGAAATACGAGTACATATCGTTCGGCTCAGGTATTGGACCAGGGACCTCAGTCTTAGTAGACCTATAGGTAAATGTATAATAATATGGGAGACTCTTAATTATCAATATTCTACGAGTATACTCATACATCAAAGGAAAAGCATACCTTCTAAATACGTAGTTGAAACCTGAAATATGATCGTCCACAAACTATCCGGGTTTCATGTAGTACAATATTATAAGTATGTGCTTTGTGTTTACATTTATCGATATTATTGTTTAGAATTCAGGGATTTGGAAGGTTTACCTCGGGGCTATTCGAAGGTAAAACGGGCACTTTTGGTCAGCGAGCTCAAGTTATATAGTTCGGGTCGGGTTTGCGGAGAATTCACACCCTTTCTCATTTGACTATGAACCTGAAATTGTTGAGAATATACGAGTAACACTTTACACAGTACACACAGCGAGCGATCCACCAAATATACCCGTTCACAATTTTCTGTTTAAAAACAAACTGCAATAGGAGAACTGCAATAAAAAAAATTAATCCACAAAAAGTGCTGGCTGAGTTTGTAGCCGAATAAACAAGCGAAATGAAAAACTGTATGTTATTTTTTTGTCTTTTTTAATGTTGAAACACGGTGTATTGGATTGGACTAGTTTGTGTAATTGTGTTTGTGTAGAGGCAGTGTCTCGATTGCGTCCAATGTCGGCATCAATTCGACCTAGCCTGGGGAGTGACATGTACAAATTGACATGTCCTGGTCGTGGCCGCTCGCCTTCGGATGTGTCGGTTTCCAGTGACATGTCATGTAAATATGTATACACCAAATCTAGGTCCCTCGAGAAATTGACTATTACTCGGGACAACTATTGTTATTCTAGCCAGTAGCCTTATTAGTATTGTCGTCTAATTAAAGAACTCTTATAGTAGTAAAATTGCAAAGGCAAAAAGACTAATTGTCACTTTACAATAGTCAGGACAATCGCACTTACGCGTATTGAAGATCTCAAAACCGAACCATCTTTCAAAAAAACCAAAGATGTATCGCTCGATCTTAGCAGAAATATCACGAGATAGCGACCAGGCTTTCTAAAAATATAAATCTATTTTCTCCAAAAGTACTTTATAACAAAACAATTTAACATCTGATTTTCATCTCGATTCTATACTTGGAACTAGATAAAATAATATTTATCTTTATATCAACGAAGCAAAACCACGTAAACCGAGAGATACACAAAAGTAATTTTCTTGTTCAGTGATCCCGCGATCAGATAGAAGGTGCCTTAAAATATGTACAAGAAAATTCAAAACAGCTTCTTAGCTAGAATATTGTCGAGAAAGCAATGTAGGTATAGTGATTTCCAATAAAAAAAAAATTAAGTAAGTAAGTACTTTTATTGCTTGTTTTACAAAGTTGAAATGCTTTTTATTCTTCTTTCGTTATCCGAATTAATTTCTAGAATTCAATTCTGAAAATTCTTTAAAAATAGTAAGCTATAGGTACTATTAGGTACATTTTTATCCCTAACAGTGGATAAAGGCATCTTTTTAAACAAAACGTCGTACTTACACATTTTTTTTTCGAGGTTTTATTTTACGTCAGAAAAAATCGTAACCGCGATAAAAATTCGTTTATGTTGTTTTATTTATAGGCTATTTTAAAACTTTGATCAATTCTAGATATACCATGTGTACTTTCTACATAACAAATTGTATGAAAGTTTTTCATTATTAATATGGACATGTTATGATCTCTTTCTTACTTTTGAAAATATAAAGTATTTTCAAAACCTAAGATAAAACGTCGAAGAAAAACAAACAGTGTTAATAAACATACAAAAATAAGGACATAATAACATCATCTTTTGTCACAAAACCTCATTTAGTCCAACAACAAAATTAAATGAACAATCTAATAACCAAACGTAAAGTATCAAAATGTTGACTGCAGATGTTATCTATTTCTAATTTAGTCGCGGAAAACAATACCAGAAATCGCGATTCAACCAAAATAAACATGTTTACAGTGTCGTAATAAAGGCAGGCTGGGACCGCAGCCTCTTTCCAAATAATATATCAGTTTCCAACCACTGATGTATAAGAAACCCAAGATTCAACGTCACAAAATTGTCCCATAAAATAAGCGCACAGTCCGCTCATTTCAAATAGTCTTTATCAACTTTATGCTATCCGCGTAAGGTTGAATTTGCAATCATATTTTTTATAGTAAAACATTTTTTTTAAATGTTGATGTGTAATGGGAATGTATCGATATTTTTAAATGGTTTTTGTAATGTTTTATGTCGAAATTGTAAGTCTAAATTACTTAAGTAAGTACATAAAAAATATGTTACAATTTTATTCATCTTGAGATTGTTATACATCAATGCTTCCAACGAAATACCCAATGTTTCGACGGCCACCCGATTATATTGTTCTCCGTGATAACGTATCGCAACGCTTATGATAGATGATCTTATACTTTTTCGATTTAGTTGAAGTATGTTTTTGCATTCATATGTACCGTTATTGTAGATGTGATTTTTGTTTGTGCTATGCGTCGAAATGGAGAAACGGATTGATGATATTTTCGTATTTTGGCGAAGGACGTGAATGGATGGAGACTTATGTAGGCACGAATTTTTCGAAAAGATCGAATCGATGTGGATTTAGATAAGGTATTCCAATCAAAAGCAAAATCTTTTTTATAAGAATATCATTTTGGCAAGTACGTTTTATAGAGTAAAATAGTAAGTAATTTTAATTATTTTTATTGTAGCCACACTACATTTAATAAAATCAATAATTAAAACAAAATTAAAAAAGATTTGGGCTCGTCCGGGATTTGAACCCGGGACCTCTCGCACCCTAAGCGAAAATCATACCCCTAGACCAACGAGCCGGTTGAGGAATTGGTTGAAATATAAGAATGGCCTCGACTACTTTCTTATAAGACATTCATAGATGATGACGTAACTACAAAAGTGAAAGGTGTTTCTGTCTGGGTACGAAAATGAATGTTAATTTAAATAAATATTTTTACTTTGTTATGATAAACAAGTTCTATTAGCAAATAATTCACACATTTTAGAACATCATTTAGAACGAAATAAAAAGAAACGTATTAAGTACATACTTAATTAACAAAAAACACGGGCTCGTCCGGGATTTGAACCCGGGACCTCTCGCACCCAAAGCGAGAATCATACCCCTAGACCAACGAGCCGGATAACAAGAACGTAAAAAAATACGATGAACATTCAATAACTGTTTATGAGTTATTTTTATCTTTGCTTACGTCATTAAATATCAGTAACATAAAGTGGGCGTTTCTAATGGGCATAACGGTTCATTATGGACATTATTTTAATATATTCATCGGTGAACGATAAGCAATGTTTTAAAGCAAAGATTTTAGTTATTCTTAAGAATAAAGTAAGTAAGTACTTAAGTAGATACTTTTAACTGATTTGATACCTGTAGATGTTTACCTTGAGAAAAGGGTAATTAGTATTCCTACTGCTTAAAAGAGGAAGGACTCTTATGGGAATAAGACAATAAATAGGAACGCCTACTGGCCACCACATTCCGTCAAAAATGACAAAATTTGGAATGCTCTTACACTCAGTTTGATTTAAGAAAGGAGGTCAAGTACCAATTAAGGCTTGCCATAAAACTTAAATTACTAGTTCTTTTAACGATTAGATATTCTTTTACTAGACACGAGACGGCAATATAACAATAAATAAAAACCATTAGAAGTTTCTATCTACTTGTTTATCTGAGCACTTTATCCTATCACCATCTTGAACATCCAGTGCTTTCAATTATTATTGGAGGAGGTTTATAGTGTCATCGTGTATAGTCTAGATTTAGATAAGAGCATGAATATTTTAGACCACGAATACTTGTATAGGAAGTGTGGTGCATCTAGCAATAAATACAAAGTGACGTGCCCATACCAGCACACGTATGCAATGCGCTCTAACGGTATCAGTGTTCAATTTATTCATGGCGTCTACCACCAAAACCGAACCGCACTGGGAATTGGAATCGCATCTCGATACCACTCTACGTGTCTTATTGTGAATAAATTAAGGTACAATATCGCGTAACACGTACTTATATTATATAGTTAGGTAGTAATATCGATAGTGCAACTTCTGATGTTATAGCGAAGTGCACTTTGTTTAAGCTCCTCGATTATGTGTCATGGAAACTTATTTGTAGTAGAGCGAAGAAGAAGAAGAATGAAGTTAAACTTTAAAGATATGTATGAGAGAGCTGCTCTAGATTCTAGATAATAGGAGTATGATAATAAGACTGTGATAGTAGTCTTCAAATATAGTTTAGATTAAACGTTTTTTGTCTTCAAATTGTGTAAGTATATTTGGTACTAATACCAAATACATACCAAGTCAAAATACATCAAAAAAGAATACCTTACGTTACCTTATATATCAACAAAAATATTTCGAAACTTGTGTTAATCTAAAAGTTTCCCGAACACACTTATATTCAACTAACGCTTGTTTGTTTCAATAGAGACACGAGTCCCCTAAAGATAAAATCCGTTGAATCATCCCAAAACTTCTTCCTCACACCAATAACATAAAACTTGATACGATAACGCACATCGAGGACGTGAACTGCGCTAACTCGACAAGATATAAAGCAAGTTTCAGAGGTACAATCTCACACAACAATCAAAGCGAGAGAATTCGCGGTATTCCGGTGCTATAGTGATTATGTAAGGAAGTATGTAGGAACGTACATATGTCGAGTATACTTCGCAGAACTTGGAGTTTCCTTATGTTAGTTGAGCTCAAGACTAAGATACGTCGCCGCTTAATTCAATGCAAACACTTGATAAGTTTAATTTGTAATTTGCAAATCACTGGTGTTTTGAATTAGCATTTCATATTCGTTTCGTATAAGTTATTTGAAGTATTTTTCTTAGTCGTAATTTCAATTATATTATCCTAGTTCCTTTTTAGGCATTCATTGACAGTTTTCCAAAGAGGATTGGTTCAATTTCTACGCGAGGTTTCTAAATATGATCCACAAGTGTTATCTCCATCCGAGTGTGTCTATGAATGAGCGAGTACCTACTTCTTTGTTAGTGCGCATGTTTCTAATACTCTATAAATACAAAAGTTAGGGCTTAATTGGTAAGATAAATGTGATTTTGCTATGTCATGTTGGTTAAAGTTAAGTTTGACAACCCCATTTGACGTACAAATACCGTAACAAAGAAGTAATTAAGGAAATGTTTGTATTCGTCGTCGCAATGAAGACCGCAATAGCATTTAGTGGAACATTTCAGTCTGGCAATGGTCATTATTCACGCCATTTGTCGCGGAGTCACCGGGACTAATGGCCCGCGGCTCAACACAACTCACTTTATACTCTTACAACCTTTTACCCTCGACTTCATCTGCATTTGACAATATTTTACACTGATTCAAATAATGTTTTATGAAATCAAAAGATCTAGAATAAGAGACCAAGAGACGTGCCATTGTTTGTTACATTGCATTGGAAATATTACATGGAAACCTGCATACGCGAGGATCTTTACAAGGCCACTGATTGACTACTATCAGTGGCCTTATAAAGATCCTCGCGTATGCAAGCTCAGCCAATGTTATAGCACTATCACTAGAACATTGGCTGAGTTCTGAGAAAAGAAAATACCTTATTAACAAAACGGGGCAAATACCGGTCGGGTCACCGGTAAACTAAATCTCACTACGCGAAACGCAGCAGCTTAAATCCATATTTAGTCCAAGAGTGGTCATATTATCTTTGAACCTATATGTATTATGAGAATATTATATTAATTTAAAATCGATTGCGTTTTAATAATAACTTTACAGACAGACAACTTCTTCCTTTTATATAGACGAAATGAAATGAGCGAACTTTATTTTATTTAATGGAGTAATCATTTTAAGAGTTCTTAAAGTTGATTCTTTTTAACTACGTTGAAATAAAAATGTTATTAAACTTCTTCAAATTCTGGTAGTATTCCATCATTTGTAATGCTGTTTTAAGTAATTGAAGTGTAAAATATTTTTCAGATATCTGAAAGTGTGTTAGACATATCTCTACCTAAATATATTTAAAAAAAGGATATCTTGGAATTATTCCATATGCTGTAAAATATAAACTAATTTCATTTATGGTTATCCTCAGAATCATTACTTCTCTACGTAGTGCAAATAAAAGGAAGTCACTTACCGCCGTCTATCGCTATGTACGCTTAGATTTTTAACTACACAACGGCTTAATGCAGTTTTAATGTTTCAAGACGTAGGTTTATACGTAAACGTAGCATTTATATGTTATAGGCTAGGTTATCCTAGTCTAGGTTATAAGTAATTATTTTAACTGGATGGGTTAGTAAAACTGGCTAGTAAAATGAAAGTAGTATTTGTTTCTGTTCTAACACACTATTCTCTAGAAGTTTTAATCCATTTGATAATATATTGTTGAGGCAGATTCACTACATCATCTCATTATAGTAACTGACCCCTAAGTAAGCTTGGAGCTTGTATTTAGGGTATCAGAAACTACGCACACACTCATTCACACACACAACCAGAACGAGACAAACTTTTGTGGTTCACACAAATATTCACCCCGCACGGGAATCGAACCCGCAACCTTACGGATGGCAGTCCGGCATAGTGACCACTCTGTAATCGATGTCGTCAACGTCGGTCGTCAGATGGTACTACTGGTGATAATTACTAAGTCATTTTTGAAAAAAGGGAGCGATGCCATTTTTTCAAAAAATCTACCAAGCACCTTGGAATTAAACCCAGAACCGCTTAGCAGTGTGATGCACATGCACACTAGACATGGTATCTATAATTAACGGGATATTTACCATGTATTTCCGATATTTCGACGCTGTTGCAAGCGCCATGATCACGGATGTACTGTTGGACTGTACTAAATAATATACAACGTAAATATCCCGTTAATCATAATAATTTGAGTGCTAATAACCATGATAACTATAAAAACTATATGGTATCTATATATAAGCTATTTTAATTTAACTAATCAAGGCAGGCAAGCAAGTAAGCTATTGTATAGTTGTAATAAAACCTAAATTATGTCGTAATATCATTGAAATTTTGCCCAAAAACAGACATAAAATAAACAACTCCAAAGTTATCCAAAAGCTAATTACGAGTAAAACAATGAAACAAGAATAGGTATTTAGAAACCAACAATCCTAATGATGCTATTGAAATCAAGTCTTTGTTTTGAACATTTGTATACATTTTGTAATTTAATACGAGAAAGGCTGACAACAGAAAACAACTTCCAGAATATTCAATGGTACGAAAATTTCAAGTTTAGAATTTACATTTACTTGCGTTGGTATTTGTATTTTAAGTACTTACTTAGCAATTTATTAAAGTCAAGTTAAATACAGCTATAAGATCTCGTTGTATAGCAAATGTCTCTTAGAATACTAAAACGTTAGTAGAAGAAATAGTTATTTTGACCAAACTGCCTATTCAGTGTATGTGAATTCAAACTCGAGCCATGTTTGTTTATAAACAAACAAACACATAATAGTGATCCTGATTTCAAACCTGAGACCATTGGTTTCACATCATAATTTACCGAAGTCGACCAATTTTTTTTAATCAATCATCGTTTGTTTTCACGTCTAAATCACAAAACTAAAAACAGATTTGCATAGTCTCTCTTTTAGTTAAAACTTAAAAAGTGTTCTATACAATATTTCTTTAATATAAGTACTAACATTAACAATAGGCATTATCTACATTTTAAAAGCCATATCTATCCAAAATTCAATCATCCCTTTATACGAAACTCAAATAGAATCCTATATTTGATTGTTAATTACGGAATAACAATAAACGTTAATATAAAATGACAACAGTTAATCTGAGCGTCCGAGACGGCCGGCAGACAGAATAATTCAGGCGTATTTCTAAACTCAGAGCTCGTCTAACGTAATCCGTGAAAAGCCATTATATCTGTCGGGAAATCTCATTTCCTGTAGGAGAAAAACGGACTCGAAGTCGCGAGGTTTGGAAGTGGGTCGCGAGCTGACGTAGGCGATGGATGTGTGTGTGTTTGAAGAGTGAGCTTGTGTGGGATGAATGGAGTATGGTTTCGTACGAAAATCACCTTGATTTATCAGTAAAATACCTTTCATTTCTTTATATCTTAATTTAAAGAGAGTATCGCTTAAAAAGTTACGTTTGGATAAGATAGATAGATAGATAAAAACTTTTTTAAGAGTTTGTTCTTAATATAAAGTTGGTAAGTATGCTTATTGCATATTGCCAAGCTTCGTCATCCAGTAACTACATGTTAAATATGTCAAAAATCACTCAGAATCATTCATTTTATTATTTTAGTATAGCAGCTGACTCCAACCAAAGTATATTTTATTTATTTATTTTTATACTCATTTTGTTTGAGAATAGTACTTACTTAATTGAATGTGTGTTATTCAATTTAGTAAGTACTTATCTCAAAAAATAGCACATTTTTTTTTATTAAAATTCATTCTTATTTTTACATAACAGCATTTTTGCATTGAACAATGTTTACAAATACCCCAAAATAGAATGTTTACAAACAAAACCCATAAAAACTTGGTAATAAAAATATAAAAACATGTGACCGCGATAGTACACGTATGCGGACCACAAACACGCTGTCTCCATTTTCAGTTAAATGCATTTATATTGTTTGATTTTCTGACTCAAATAAAAATACAATATATCGCATTGCAGATACTAAAATATAATATTCAATTTAGTAGTTTTTCTTTCTCTTCCTTCTTACTGTACTAATATCATTTATTAATTAGCCTAGTAGTCTTACAGGGGTATCTAATATCTTTTTAGCCGTACAACTAGGTAGGTACTAAGTTTTATCTTCGTCTTTTTTTATCCTTCCTACCGTAGAATCTCACCGGCCAATACTTTTTATGATAAATATGATTAGCAAATGAATAATAAAAGGAAAACAAGAGAAAATAATCAGAGAAATGACACTTCATACCTACTGGCAATAAGCCATCGATAGGTCTAAGCTGTATCTTTGCAAGTCCTATTATGTACGTGTCGAAAACTGTCAATACAACCTAGGTATTTTCAACTCAAAGTATTGTTCAGAATACTATTTTTTGTTACCACAACGCAACGTCACACTACTCTAACCATCACCGCTTCTGCGACATATTACAAATTCTTTCTAAGTATAAACTAAAAAAGATTGCCTCAATTCGGATATATTGGATAAATTCCCACGAGACTAACAGATGATACACGCAAGATGTATAGGTAACATTTATTTCTACATAGATAGACTAGCAGCACTCCGCGTTTTCACCCGCATAGTTCTCGCTCCCGTGAGAATACGGGGTTAAAATTATCCTAACAACCTCCATCTTGAATCACTATATCTATTAAAGAAACCGCGTCGAAATCTGTGGCGTAGTTTTAAAGATCTAAGCATACACAGGGATAGACAGCGGAAAGCGACTTTGTTTTATACCACATTATGTAATGATGATACCTATACACAGATAAATATATTTTATTTATTTATAGTACCGACAAAGAACACGCTAAGTAACTCTAGAATATTGAACTGTTTCAGGAATTATCTTAATTCCTGAAACAGTTCAATATTCTAGACACCTACGCATTACTGATAAAAGCTTTGTTATATTTCTAAAGGTTAATTCTATTTGTAATATTGTTACATAGCGTTTCTTTAGCTTGATATTTAATACAATATGTGGCGTATTGTAACATTGATATAATTTCTGAATCTTCGTGATTCATATAGTAATTACTGAGTGAAAGCACAGCCTTATTATTAAAAATGTCTTTTTTATAAAGTAATTTTTACATTTAGTTCTAAAACAAAATATATTTGTTAATTAATGGTAATTTTCTTTTGATCCTTCTAAATAATTAGTCCTTCTTTGAGACAAACTTAATTAAATTTAAATTTAACATAGCCACTATCATCTTCACGTAGCGACTGACCTCGTACTATGTTCATTACCCTGAATCTAGGGCAACCATACACCGTAGACGAGCTAAACATTTGTGGATCACAAATATTTACCTTACATGGGAATCAAACTAGTTACCTGTTGTTTAACAGCACAATTTAACGTCACGTTATTTGACCTAAAAAAATGGTTTAAATTTTAAAATTCACTGGCAGACAATTTGCGATGAACAAACCCAAGGGAAAGCTGATGGCTTATTCGATTTTGTAGTTTAAAATATAGAAGAACGAAGTTCAAAAAAGATTTTGTATATATTCGTCACTTTTATTTTCACATTAGATTAACTATCCTACTAATATTATAAAGTCGAATGTTTGTGAGTGTGGATGTGTGGATGTTTGTTCCTCTTTCACGCAAAAACTACTGAATGGATTTTAATGATACTTTACAATAATTTAGCTTATACATCACAATAATACTTAGAATACTTTTTATCCCGAAATTTCTACGGGAACGGGAACTACGCGGGTGAAACCGCAGAGCGCCTGCAAGACAAAGGACAAAAGCCTCTTTCTCACTAATCTAAACTAATATTATAAAGAGAGAACATAATTGTTTTTTGTTACGAATAGGCTCCGAAGCTACTGGACCAATTAGAAAAACTCTTTCACTGTTGGAAAGCTACATCCATTTTGATGAAAAATAGACACTACGAAACTAATCTACGCTTACCTTATGCATATACGTGGGTGATTATTTGTTCAACCTATGAATTAAACCGAAAAAATATTTCTTTAATAAGTAAGTACTTATACAATGATCACTAGTCACTTAGTGTATATTTTAAACACAAAGTAATAATAATATTAAGTATACTTAGTTCTAATTTACGCCTTCGTAAAGTGACTATTAATATTCAGATTTTCCAACTAGAACTTTCCAATATACCGAAATATTTTAGCATCGAAGCAAAACTAAACATATTATCATAATATTATGCTGAATTGGGAAACATAATTAATACTGAATAATAATTAAATTATGTATAACTTGCTCTAAAACTGTACGAAAATTACCATTTACTTATGTTAATAAGTAGCTATTAGTAGGAAGTTTATTACAATTTCGGGAGAACAGTTTCACTAATATTAGTGCTTGCCATAATGGAAAATTTTCGCAAGGACAAGCACATTGGTACTGAGAAAAACATTTAACTTCATGTTTTTAAATGAAAAAATGATTTGTTCTCTCAATTTCTGCCGTTATTGAAAGTCAACTTATCTATATTAACAATAAAATAATATTAAAATATCTTGTCGGGAAAGTGATATGAATATAACTTATTTTCGTCAAATCTTTCGTTTAGTAATCAAATAGACTCTACAGCTACATTAACTAACGAATCTCAGATCTAATTTAAATATTGTTTTTCTTTTGTTTGTTATTAGTCGCTTAAAATTCGCTTTTAAAGTCAATTATTTTCGCAATAAACGTATAGAGAATAACCTATTACATGTACGTAGGTACAAGGATTACTTAAAGCTTTTATCACAGACCTTTTCTGAGAATAACCGCCAAATTCATAGCGAAGTTCCAACCGCGAAGCCGACGGGCATTATGCAATTGTCACTCTTAAGGGGCTCTGAGATGCCAAATGCCCGTTTTCGGAAGACTGGTTATGATATTTCTACTATTAGTACAAAACTATTTTATGTATTATATGCAACTTTGGTTCTTTAACTAAACTTGACCCGCACCGAAACACGATAGCATTACATTTTCTCGATACATTTTCATTTTGAAAATTGTGCTTTTAAAATTTGTTTTTGCGGTCTACGTAAAAAGTATAAGAGCTGGTACCACGAAACTTCGAGTACGCTTAGTAAAGATAAATAAATAAGTCTCACCCGAAAGATTTTTTAATCATTAAAGCTTTTCACTAATAATTATTGAATTTCATGTTTTTATCCAGTCTTATTTGAGCCGTTTCGAGGTTGTCATTGCGCTTCTCTTTCCTTTCAATGCAGTGCGACAGTGACCGCTGAGCGGTGGTGCTAGACGGACGTGTATCACTTCTCCTCGTGCTCAATGCTGTTTTTTTTACATTGCTAAACAACGGGATATGAATAAAACTAAGATTTTAATTGCCTGAACTACATTACTATAATATTTCGTGATGATCAGACAAGCGGTACTCTATATAACATTTTAATATTTCAGACAAAGATAAAAATATAAACACCGATTGCACAATCGTCAACGAATACGAATGAACTATAGATGTGGCACTTATTTTCTTTCCCTTTCGTCATGCGCCTTTGTCTCTTTCATACATATGTACAATTTACGCTATTTTTGAGAGTCGCGAATGTTGACACGGCACGTCTATAATATTTTTTTCGAGTCGTTGACAAACTTCCAGAAGATTTTTGACACTAGCTATGATAATATAAATATAGTAAAACTAAGTAGTTTGTCCAGTACAGGACAAAAAAAAATTGATGATCCATTTCCATTTTTATGTACGTGTAAATTTTATTATTCGGATCAGACTTTATGAAGTTATGATGGGTACAAAAATTGACAAAGTACCTATGAAAAATGACACGGTTTGACCAAACTGTTCAAAGTTTAGTCCAATCAACTCGTTAGTGGATTGATTTAAAAATACTTACTTCAGTAATGTAAAGTTTTACTTTCAGTATTATTTTTGGATTAGGTATATAGCCTATCAGGTACTTGAAATCAGTAGTTCAATAAATTCATATAGATAAATAAATGTAATATCCTAATAGACTTTTAACAAAAGCCTAATAGAGTAGGCTCAAGCCCCTCGGTGAGGACATAATATGATGATGAAAAATATTGAGAATGTTTGTTTCTTATTATATCATTAATTGTCTTTTGCGTATTAAATTCTTGGATACCTGGTAAATTGAACCTGAATTTTCAAATTTTATCGCATTAAAAACAGAATGCACGTGGGTGAAACCGAGGGGCACGGCAAGTATAAATACTCAGTTATACTCTGACACATGATTATTGATTAGATAACCGTACAGAGACAAAGCTTCATACAACCTCACGAATCGGTTGCCCTGCTAAACAGGCACGTAGAGTGGTTTTTTTTATTGATTTTCTTCTTTATTAAAATTTATCATTATGAGTATACAGATATTAGTTATTTATAGTACAAGTTTGTAAAGTTGGTGCTTACCACCGAGGAGCTATTGAGGAGGATAGCCGAGGATAGTAATCACCAATACACACGTGTATCATACAACGTTTTTTAACACACTTGCGAACACAATAATTATAAAATACAATTTTCGCTAATAAATAAACATTTTTCCTATTCGCGCGCATCTAAAACAACAATGAGATCGGCCATAGACTAAAATAATCTATGTATATAAAAGAAAGTCGTGTTAGTTACGCCACTTATAACTCAAGAACGGCTGGACCGATTTGGCTGAAAATTGGTGGGGAGGTAGATAAGAACCATGAAAAGGACATAGGATACTTTTTATCCCGAAATTCCCTCGGGAACGGGAACGGGAAATACGCGTGTGAAACCGCGGGGCACAGCTAGTATACTTATAAAAAAATGAACGAATGAATGATTTGGTATCGAAACTTTTTTAAATATGTACAAAGCAACTTAAAAAAATCTATAACTCACTGGTGAGTAATAGGTGTCATTCTGTGCCTGATTGCAGAGAAATAAGAGCCACTTTATGAGCAAGTGTTTTGAAAACATATATTTATTAGGGCGAGCAAAGCGGAGTCCGCCTGGCGGAACAATCTATTCAGTTTTGTGGTCCATTTTACGTAAAAACTACAATACCTACTGATTTGATATTTGCCATAGTTATTAAAATTTGTGTTTTTATATAATCGTTTAAATACTCATTTCAACACACTTGCTCATAAAGGGGCTCTTATTTGTGCAAAAACAGTTGAATAATGACACGCTCGATTCACTAGTGAGTCATAGTTTTTTTTTTTAATTGTTTAGTTTTCAAAAAAGTTTCGATACCAAAAAAAATCGTGTCCATACATTTTAAAAACAAACTTCAACTATGTTGCCTTACTTTTGGTAGGTCTATGGTCGATTCCATTCATTTATTCATTCGATTTTTTTTAATGAGTATTATCTTTTAATCTATGGCCGATCACCATTGTTGTGTTGGATGCGCGCGAATAGAAAAACTGTTTATTTATTAGCGAAAAATGATAATTTCTTCGCAAATGTGTTGAAAAACGTTGTATGGTAAACGCGTGTATTGATGATTACTATCCTCGGCTATCTTCAGACCCTCGCCTGACGGCTCGGGCCTCAATAGCGCCTCGGAAGTAATCACCAACTTACCTCGCTTGTACCATAAATAACTATTATCTTGTATTGAATTTCCATATTTTACATGCCGCGGGTTAAAGGCAGTCTTGGAGTGATTAAAAACCTTGCGAGACCCCACAGAGCATAGACAAAGTCACGTTTTTAACTACCTAGTTTTATTTTGAAGTATCGTTCATTAATTTTACATTTTTGTTTGCCAATCTCTGAAACTAAAATTGGTTTGATTGTTGTCATAGAGCACTTTTATTATTTGACAACCTTGCCAAAACAGGTAATAATTTTACACGTTCTTATGAAGCTTTGTCTCTGTACGGTTATCTGCTCTATTTTTTAGGCTTTAAGCTATTCGAAATGTTAGGCTCGCCGCTGACTGTGATTTTTTGTCACTAAGTCGAGCGCAAGAAAAATATATGTAAGCTATAAAGAGTGCGCTCATTATGGTAACGTGACAAATAGTTCCAGCGATATGAAACATGCTCACTGGTGTGACTTATTGTCATTCGGCCGGCCGAATATATCGTGTACAATTTTCCTTATTATTATCATTTGCATTATATAGGATGCACCCAGTAGCGTTTTTATTTTCGTTTCATTTTTCTTCTACGTATTTCAAAAGGACTACGTATATCAATCACGACTACCTCTTTGAACCCCATAACAAAAATTAACGCGATTTGACACCCTAGATAAGATTCAGTATAGCGCATTGTGAGTGACAGCAGGTGATAGTGATAAAAAGTCACGGCAACAAAACATCATAGTTAGCGGCGGGCCTTATAATTCAAAACATTCTGACAATAATCATTTTGAGATAAAGCAGTTTGTACAATTGCACAATCGCAGTCACGAGGCAGGGGGAAGTTAGACTAGATCCTCCGTCCGCCACCCGTCTGCTTCACCCCCTCAAAAACCGAAATTTGACTAGTAACCTCGCCTTAAGCCGTGAACATAAAGATTAATCCACTTTTTTCGCCTCTTATCCTAATGAAGGTTTTAACCGCAAATAATAGCGAGATTTGTACGGCTCTCTGTAATAATTGTGACAATTTTCCTCCTACTTCTGGCGTGAAGTACAATTTTGCAACTTTTGTCATAGTTATTTTGTGTAAAGATGGTAAGTAATTTCGTGTTAATTAGATTGTAAACGGCTTCGTTAATGTTGAAAGTTATCACTTTAAATGTCGAAGTGTTTATCCGACTAGATAAATTGGAAAACAATTGAGAAATTTGAAGATCGTTACGTCCTCGGGGAGAGGTGTAGGCTTACAATTTAATTATTATTGTTTCAACTTCGTTAATTGAATTTGGTTTTAACAAATCGTTCTTACTTTAAAAGTTAATGTTCCTTAAATTGGTTTACATAGTAAGTCGGTGTTTTAAATAACTTTTTGTTAAGCTTGTTGTTAGCCGTTGCTGAGTAATGCTGTAAGGCTTTTGCATTGCTTGCCGTTTACATTGTTTTTGCATCTAGATTTTACCACTATGCAAATAACTTATTGAAGTTAAACGTTATATTTTGTACTATTACCTACTATGGTACCGCAAAAAGCAACCAAAAGTTCATTACACTATTGACGTGCCATAAAAATAGTACTTTCCATTAGAAATGACGGGAAAACTTCGCTGAGAGCGCAGGACGTGTTCGATTCATCATTTGACGTCGAGTCGTCGACTCAGCAGTATGCCAACACTAGACTACCGCAATTTCTCGATGACGAACATTTTCGCACCAACCCCACACGTGCCGATCTCAAGTGCGGCGAACGCGCTGATTCAACACTTTTTGTCTACAATGTGTCTGCCGATCATATCGCCAATAAGCAACAGGCGAGAAGTACTCTTATAAAAATGGGGAGGAAAATGTTTTAAATCAATGTTTGTATATTATTATACTACGCGTCTTCTCGCGACAATGCTTAATGACGAAATTGTTTTTAAAATTAATGTTTGTTTTGTCTTCTGTACGTTTCTATTCTAAGTCATTGATTAAATTTGGTGATATGAGCACGCCCGTAACTAACGTTATTACTTTACGTAGCAAAACAAAAACAATATTAGATAGAAAACATTAGGTACGTAGAGATAAATAAAACAGCATACACATTCAATCATGTATTTAGCAGACAAATCGACATAAATGATTAATCGATACGCAAAGCGAAAAAAAATCGTATCATTT
Organism: Timandra comae; assembly: GCA_958496195.1. NCBI lineage: Eukaryota > Metazoa > Arthropoda > Insecta > Lepidoptera > Geometridae > Timandra > Timandra comae. Next base: position 3,576,242 of record OY292355.1, on the reverse strand, counting down.
TCAATAACGTATAAAAACCGAACTCTCGGGAAAAGTTAACCTACGATAGCAAAAATTTGGGGCGAAAATCGTATCCTCACGAGGAGCAGATAAAACGAGCGATATATTCATATATCCCACACGTAATGTGTCATCGATAATACATTAGGGTCGACTCCTAATGGAATGGTTGTATGAATATCGCCAGGTACTTATATGTATAGTAGTATATAGGTATAGTGTGTATTACACTCGTTCACAAACATTGTGTAAACTTTGACCTTGCTAACAGCCGTCGGGGGACCGAAAAAACAATATTAATAAGTATTTATATTGTTAGCTTACTCGGCTTCTTTCGTTGTGTAGCCTTTACGATAACATACAAAGTTTTCCTTATATAGAAAATCAATAGTTACGTTTCAGGAAACTCACTGAATGCAAATATTTAAGGAATTGAAATTTTCTGTTTATAGAAGTTTACGGAGCGCAAAGATTGAAAAACTTCTCAATCAAATATCATCATCAGCTCATATAATGTCCCCACCAAGGGGCACGACCCTACCCTGAATTAGGGTGATTAGGCCTGATGTTGACTAAGGCCTAATCACCCAACCAAATATAAACATAGATAAATGGGTTTGTATCTTTACATAGCATGAAAGTATTAAATACATACTAGAACTAAAAATAATTTTAATCAAATCTTTACCCACTGAATTCCGTGACTAAACACATAAAATATTCATACATAAGTAACAAAGGGCGCGAAGCATTTTTTATATTATTTAATGATAGATATAAGAAGAACAATAAAACACTCATACAGAGCCGTTATCGCACAATCTGTTTTTATATCAGCTTACGCGCAAAGATCTTGATCTATTAATGTTTGCTATTGTTCCGATGTAACATATCAAGTTGTATAAATATGAGACTTATTTGTATTTTTTATTTTCGATGTATTTTGTTTTATTGTGTATGCTTCCACGAGCGGTTTTAGTGTAGAAACTTGATATATCGTGCCATTCTCTATTTACTTGATTTAAAAATTATTAAAAAATATATCTATCCATGGCTGAGAGTGAACGTGAACAATAAACAAGCAAACAAAACCTATAATATCAATATTACCTATAGTAAGTATGAGCATAACAACTCGCCATGCAGCATCAGTCACTGAAGTCGTAGCATAAGTCTCTAGTTCGTAGCAAATAATTTAGATTCGTAGCATAAGTCTCTAGTAGATTCGTAGAAACAGTCACTGATTTCGTAGCATTAGACTCTGATGAAGCATTAATGTAGCTAAAATACATGTGAGGGTCACATATCTTCTCTGAGGTTTGACCTATTTTGAGGCAAACATCTCATTGTAAATGTTTACGGTTACAAGATCCTTGTAGTTCATGACAGCCATAACAAATGAGATTCTAGTTAGGTTTGGAACAAGGGAACTTTTAGGGTTACCCGCGGTGTAGGGTCAGACCGTTGTAAATGAGATCTTGTTATTTATGTCAGGGTATGAACGTAGAGAGCCTTTACAATGCTATAATGATTAAATAAATAGTTTTGAAATGGTCCAAACAAAAAATATTTTTTGCCATTTTAGTCTTAAAATACTATAAAGAACATTCTGTTAAGAATTGAAAGATGATAAATCGATGCAAAAGTCTGCAGAACGTCAAACTCCACAAAAGATTTTGATCAGCACAAATGAGAAAGGTAAAAATTGGGGGAGAAATTCTGTTTGAGAAAAATCCAATCAAATCTCTTGCATTTTTGCTTCATACCGGGATACTGGTATCATAGCCGATGCGCTGACGCGAAGAATTTTCCAATCGCCGCTTTCACGCCAAATACCGAGTTGTTCGAGCCATACAAGCTCAAACTTTACACTCCAGATATAAGACAAGTTAAACTATAAAAGAAACTTGTTATCCAAGTTTCCTTTGAAACTTCCCGGAATTTAATTTCATGTGTCGTTTTTATAACTCGGTTAACCTGACCTGCCTCGTCTTGTAAAGTTGTAAGTTACAGAAAACTTTGTAAGTAAAAAATCTTGTTTCTTTATATTTAAAGACTACTTCCCAAAGGCTTTATGTAGATTTTAGTTATATTTAATACTTAATAAAAGTTTAAGTTATAAAAGATTACCAGATCTTGTAAGAATCTCCTCAGATCGTACTGTAGAGAAGGGGAATATTTTCTTAAAGTATATTTTATTGCCCATCATAAGAAATAAGCAGTAACAATAATAGGCGCGCCACAAAAAATGGCGGCAAAGTTACCCTCATATCTTTAACTTGAGCGACGGATGATCATCAAATTCATATATTTTGACTCTATGGAAACTCTAAGTCGGTTGCTTTTTAAATTCAGAAGCTATAAATACTATGGAAAGTCTAGACGATTACTTTAGTAAATTATATTCAGAAAAATATTTTTAATTAACTCATTGCTTATTCTAAAAGGTTACTAATAATTACTACCGAAACAGTTGCAATTCAAATACATAAACGACAAAACTCTAGTCGAAAATCAATAATTGTTATCAGTTAACAAAACAAAATAACGTGACATACTGAATATGAAGAGGATTAAAAATGTATTCGCACACGGACAGTTTTACGGTTATTTAAACTGTATTTATCTGCAGTGGAGTGGAATTTAAACAGATTACAGTTGATCCGAGGACCCACGTTATTTTACTTATCTAACTATCCCTCACCGTTTTTGCGACCGAGCTTCGTTAGCCTAAACCTTTGGACTGTTAATTTGTCTTCGTAATCACTAAGTACGTCATTTAGCGAAACAAGCCACTGAGCTGTAAGCAATTTTTTATCTTTGTGCTTTATTTTATGTTGATTTCATGAATTTTTTTGGTATAATCATTTTCATTGAATACCTAATGTAATTTTTATTTTGAAATCGTTTATTTTTGAATGAATAGTGTTATCTTCTTTGTTGGTAGTAAATCAAGTAATCAGTAAGAAGATTAACGCTTAGCTGTAAAAGGTTTTCAACAACAGGTTAAAAAAAAGCTAGAAAAAATGGATCAATAAAGACTGTATCATCATCGAAGAAGAACTACTGAAACAGTAATTCTAAATATCCGACCAAGAAAACTTAACAAAACCAAAGATATCCTTCAAAATATAGTAAAATTTTTTTTATTAGCCTAATATTATCAAACAACTACAAATTCAGGCATTTTCATTCGACTCATCTCTTTAACAGGTCAGTTTTGAACATATTCCCGAAGCGGTTACCTATTCCACAATAAGTGGATGCACCTCGGTGATCCCATTCGACAATAAGCGGAGAGTTTTGTTAGTTGGTCGACTGCCACTGCCCTAATTTGTGCTGCGCTTAATTGCATTCCAGTTGGCAAATAAACAAAATTAAAACTGAAACGAGCTTGTTGTTTCATCTCGTAAATGGGTAGTGGTTTTGGTAATTTTGCTAGGATACTTTTAAGTAATAATTGTTTTCTACCAGGTTATTCACTTAAATAGCAGAAATAAAAGTAGGTAATATTATTTCTAAGGTAAGAGCGTCGGTGGCGCAGGGGATAAGGCCGTTGACTTCCGATCGGAAGGTGCCTGGTTCGAACCCCATCAGTTCCGCCACGTACCAATGTGTTTTCAATTTACGAATTCATATGTACGTTAATTTCGACGCTCTTACGGTGAAGGAAAACATCGTGAGGAAACCTGCACACACCTGGGAAGAAATTCTAAGGTTGTGTGTGAAGTCGACCAATCCGCACTTGGCCAGCGTGGTTGACTAAGGCCTAATCACCCTAATTCAGGGTAGGCTCGTGCCCCTCGGTGGGGACATTATATGAGCTGATGATGAATATTATTTCTACACTTACTTAATTTTTTTGTAACTTTCGAACCACCTCCACTTTTTTTAAGTCGACAAAAAATCACAAAAGACGTTGTTAGAAGGTCACAGTAAGAACTTAATTTGTATGTAAGTGATAGAAATAACAATATCCTATTGCTTTCCCATACAATTACTCGGTATATTAGGTATGCAAAGGGAAATTGTGAAAATAGGACGGGAAAACCGTATGTAATTCAATTTGACCGGATTCCCAGATAATCACCAATAAAGAGCGAGCACCTTGCATCCCTCGGGCTCGTTTAAAGCATTCACGCATTATTTTGATATGAAAATAAGCGGTTGCCAATATTCACGTTTTACTGCTCGAATATTTTTGGTAATTTTGTGTTAAATTAAGAAGTAAAGAGGATTAATTTTGCTTTAAACTTACTTGTTTAGTCTAGAAGTAACTTTTTATGACTTCTTCTTTGAAACCTTAACCCCTTTGTCTGATTGGAAGACATTTTATTATTGATTCATCATTGTATATTTCTTTTTTGAGAGCTTATTTAAGCCTTTTTTTTCAAGTAAATGAAAGTTAAATATCGAATCAAAAAACCTTAAAAACCAAAGAGTTAAACATATCCATAAAAGAGCCACAAAATCGAATGGTAAACCGATCCCAATTTGCCATTCCAATAGTTATCACAATAGAAGGTAATACGTGTGTATAATGAGGTGGTTGACTTCAATTTGCTGACGTCAATAACATTATGGTATGGAGAAAGGACGCAATTAATGCTCCAATAATAATTTGCGTCCACACCGAGCCGGTATGAGGTCTATTGAACCGTCACATCGGAACAGGTCACACGCGCCGGTGGTTTTCACGATATTTACAGCTCACGGGATAAAGGGATAATACTGCGATATCGATAATAGTTGATAATTTATTTGTTTTAAAATAGTTTTTATAGCATGATTCATGGAGTTGGTTATAAAATATGGGGTGTTTTGCAAAGAAAGGTATTCAAATCATAGCTTATATTTTCAAAAGGGGCCATTTTAGTTTGTTTTTTTAGCCAAATCCCAACCAATATCCATAAAATTACCCTAAACAAAGCACATTCTCCGAGATAATCATCTAGAGTTAACGTATAATACACTAATAATCTAAGCTTACCGTTAAAAACTGAATTTGTAAATAATCACTGGTGCTGGCACGTCGTATCATGCCAAAACCCATTCTTAAAGTGTGTCAAATTCTAGATGGATTCATCCTTGGTACATACCAGATGGTACATATCCATATATTATTTTACTCTATCAAATATATCACTGTTAATCCAATTAATGCTGTCGTTACACATTAATGCATACGAGCGCGGAGCTTATATCCGTTAATACTGTAAAATTATGGACCAGTAGTCTATGTTCTAGGAAATTCTATATTAAGAGTACCTATCTAAACTCATAGAATAATTCAAAAATGTTCTCCCTTTAAAAAATATTCACATTTTCGCGTCACAATTTTTATAACTCTATCTTCAAACCTAAGACATTTTCATCACATTGTCGCCACTGTTGAAAACTTCACAACAATATTTTTCAGATAAACTTTAGTATTTGATAAATATAAATATAAAACAAGTAAAATAACTGAAATAAAACAATATAGATAATAACATTAAATTAAAAATTTAAAAATCCCCCATCACAATTACTTTCAAACCCCCATAACTTTTAAATGGGTCAACCGATTTTCATCAAACATATATAAGAATACTCGCACGTAAGTCCCCTTTAATACAAAAAAAAACTAAATTGAAATCGGTTCATCCGTTCGAAAGCTATGATGCCACAGACAGACAGACAGACAGATACACACAAACACAGACACGTCAAACTTATAACACCCCTCTTTTTACGTCGGGGGTTAAAAAACAAATCAACGTTATATTAATATCCTTGAACAAAATATGAAATGTAATAAATTGGAAAAAATCGCAAATAAAATAAATCCAAGTATTTATCCCTTTATGTTATTGTATTAAGTTCTAAATACGGTGCGAGTTTAAAAGTTAATAATATTTTTCTTTTAGTTTATTCCAATAATTCTGTTAAAAATTGTACAGTCAGCATCAAAAGCAGATATACATACATTCAATTTTTATGAAGTAATCGATAAATTTACATTTTAATTTATATGTCAATAAAAAGGCTTAATTGTTATAATATCTTTAAATCTATTTATTAGACAGCTTTAAAGAACGTGGGTATTTTTTTTAAGTCACCAATAATTATGTATTAATTAAATATTTAAACGTATAAATATACTTTTGATTCTGACTGTACGACAAGGTCCCACGCCCACACAGCATTCAGACTTCAGAGGTCATGAACTTACAATTGTATCTTATTTGTCCTTGCTAACAATACAGATATACAAAATACATATTTGTATTTACCAGTTAATGATATGTTTTTATATACTTATCTTATTTACTTTAATTTTTATTACATTGCTAGTGTGCTTAGCTGAAAACCGACAGCAAATAGACAGTCACGGATTAACCCTTAATCAAACTAAGCAACTGCCTAGGGCATCACGTCTGGAAGAGCACCAGAAGAAGCACAAACTTGTAGTTGATAGGGAGCCCACAGGCGTGGATTGCTCATGGAGTCATGTAGTCTTCATGTAGGCTTATTTCGTCATTGCAAATAGATATGGGATAATGGTTTGGAAGAAGAAGAAGTGTGCTCCCCGGCTTATCCCGCGTTGGCTCAGGTCTTCTTGGCCGATGAATGTGTTATCCAATACTAAATATTGTTTTCAATTCGAACCAGTAGGGTACTGAGATTAATGCGTACAACCATACAAACTTTTCCACTTTATTATATTAGTATAAATTGATCAGAACTAGAACAAATAAATAGCTTCTAATACCGAATCAATGAACAAATACTTAATTAGCTTACATTATCGTCTCCTTATATTTATTCAGTATCTCATTGAACGTACGAGTACGTTTCCAAACGGATTGCCTTCAGTAATCTTGGTATCAGTACACGACGCAGATAAATTGATCAGCCCAACATCGTTACGTATCACATCAACAAAACACACGGATAAAGAGGATTAACCGATTTGAATACTGATTGAGGCATTCGTGCGTTCAAATTTCACGTAATACAGGTAAAGCCGATGCGAATTTGTAATTCTGATAACGTTAATAGTAATTTATAGAACAAACATGAATATTGTGTATAATTTACTTATTGAATATGTTGGTCTAATTACAATATGTATGATGTTTGTATAGTGTTCAATTAGGTATATTATAAACCACTATTATTGATTTAGGACAAACAATGTACAATCATAACTAATTATATAATAACAAACCCATAATCCTAGAAGAACAGGAAAAGTAAAGTACCAGGCATGTAAAATTGTGATAAAAACTAAGTTCTTGATAAGATAGTTACAAAATAAGGTGTATAAGAAAAAAACGTAAATAAGGTTTATATTTTACATTATTTCTTATATAAAATCGCTTTAAACGGCATAGAAACTAGGTCGTATTTTAGTAGCTTTAAAATTCTTTATTAAGTTCCAAGGATTTTAAAAGAGATTTTCTTTCGACAGCTTGCCTCCGCGGTTACACTCATTTTTACAGGTAAAATGCTAAGTGCCATCGTTCCATTCCTTTTATAAAATTTAACTAAAACTGTAGAAAAATGGTTATTATCGTTAGCTAGTTTTAATGTATTTTTAGATGTCGTGACATAATAGTCTATTAAATATATTCAGTACATCAAAGTTTTTATATACCTACCTTCAATCAGGCAAAATTCATCTCAAACCTACGGATTCATCAAATCATCTGAAAATCTTAATATTTATACACCAATACCAACATTTTCGGTGAAATCGAAGGAATCAAATACCAAATTTATTTATTTATCGCTTTATTTGTCTCAAAAACAATAATTAAACACTACATATCCGATACAATCTGACACTTATACATTTAAGATTTTCATCAACAGTAACTGTTATATAATTTGTCGCCAAAGAGGGTTCTCCCTCTCATTTCCTCCTCCTCTTTCTATTCAGCTGGATACCACAGCTCTTTATTAGCAAACTTATTAGGTTTCTTGAGCCTACTCATTCGACGAAATTAGATTGTTCTTGTCGTGAAACGAGTACGGCTGAGTTACACCAACATACACATACCAACGCACACACGCATGTATGTATAGATAGGGCGTTTGTTGAATTTGAACCAATATTTGTATGTAGCTTTACTTACCCAAATGTTATGAGAACGTTTTTGTGAAAGAAACATTCTGAAAATTTATTTTAATACGGTTATACAGAGAATATCGTTTTTGCTTGTCATTGAAATAGATTTGTTTAGTTAATAAAACTGTGTGGAAAAACAGTATCTCTAGGTGAACCAGTCTCGTCACAGTGGCCTGAGTTGACGAATCATTCAGATGAAACATGAAAGTGTTGCTATCATGGTAAAACAAGCATCTATTTTCAAAACACAACAAATGTTTCTACCTATGAAGTACCTAATAGAATCGATAGCTTCAAACAAAAATCTTTAATTAGAAACACAATGCTAAGATATTAGCTTAAGACCACTTCTAAGGAGGTATACTTTTAAGGATAAAAACAAAATTAATTTGGCGTAAACGAAGTGGGTAAAGTGAGCGCGTAAATCAACAAAGAAATGAGAGATTAAATGTTGCTGTATATCTTACAATTTCTTTTCATTTAATTAGTAGATTGAAGATAATTTATAAGGAATTTTGTTACGGAGAAAAAAGAATTGTAAGTACTAACCTACTCTTAATTATTATGTACTAGCGGTCCGCCCCGGCTTCGCACGGGTCCAATTTTCCCGTTGATTTTCCAGATTTTTTTTACATAAGAACCTTCTCCTGACAATAACAAACACAACAAAAAAAGAATTGGCCAAATTGATCCAGGCGTTGTTGAGTTATGCGCTTACCAACACATTTTGCGATTCATTTTTATATTATAGACTAGCTGTGCCCCGCGGTTTCACCCGCGTAGTTCCCGATCCCGTGAGAATTTCGGGATAAAAAATGCCTATGTTCTTTCCCGGACCATAAGCTACCCCTGTACCAAATTTCAAGTCAATCGGTTAAGTAGTTTGACCGTGAAAAGGTAACAGACAGACAAACAGACAGACAGAGTTTCTTTCGCATTTATAATTAAGTAAGGAATAATGATTAGTAAAGATTAATAAGGATAAGTTGGTGGTATACTTTACATAATAGAATTTTCATAGGTAAGTAATAGGATTTCATAGGTAGGTAAGTAAGTCTTTTAGTATTTTTAAAGAAGAGCATATACACTTTATAAATAATATACAAACTACATAAAAAAATGAAATGAATACAAAAGACACATAAAATTGTTGTTCAACTTAATATAAATTCCTTATGTTTTTTGTTATTTCCCCGCGAGCATAACATCGACATAAGCGTCTTGAAACTTTGTGACGAAACTTGTCCTCGTTGAGAGCGTAATTTTATTGTTCGATATATTTTATATCAAACTTCTTTTGTGTTATTGTCAAATAGGAAATATTGGAGACAATAAATTGTAGGAATAGAAAGCAATAAATTATAGTTTTTGTGACAAAACAATGTACTTTTTGAGTCAGTTTTGTTTTTCGATTAAATTTTCTGTACCGGTTCTGTGCCACAATCTTTTCTGTGCCGGCACAGAAAAGACCACCGCGATGGTGACAGCGTCGCTGTAATCGCATATTTTGGTTGTCAGTTTATTTAAAATGTATCCAAATGACATTAGAGTCTTAATGACAATAGAAGCTTCCAATTTTGACCGCAGGCACAGAAAAGATTGTAACTCAATACCATTAAAAGGACTACGATATATTACTGACTACGGAGATCATTGCTACCAAATATCGTAGCTTGTAGCACGCACAAAGGACCCACACTAAGAAGGTCTGATTTCGGAAAACAGTCCACTTCGTTTCTTGCTACGTACGCAATAACTTTGGAACGACTGCGCCAAATAGATAATTCTTTTGTTGTTATGTTCGTTATTGATATAAAAGGAAAATACAAGAGAGTTACTCATACATTGTATTAATTAATCAACATGTATCATATATTAGGCTTTATCCCAACATTCAAACTTTATTTAATTTCGTCATATACTTTATCATCTATACGTTCACAGATTAAAATATTCAATTAAATTATACCTTTGATACAATATTCATTCGTTCACTCAAATAAAAAAATGAAGCGTATTCCGGTGCATTTTTTATATTCCACGCTTTGCTATTTTTTGCTCGCTGTAGGATGGGCAATTACGAAATTTTGAATGAATAAGGCTCGCCTCGGCTTGTTTAAACAACTTGTTAGGCTTTCCGGTCGGGTGTGCCTAGCCAGGGCTTCAATTCTGTTAACTATAACGCTGTGGTAATGCTACTCAAATGTATTTTAATATCAACATTATGGCTGTTTTCAATAAAAATTACAACAACATCACTGATTTGTCTGACAATGGCTTATAAAACTTAGATGGTTGTCATGGAAACAGTATTGTGACGTTTATTTGACATCGTTTTTATTAAAATGTTGACAAGCAACAAGGACCATTGAGACACCATAGCCATATTAATACATGTTAGTAGAATACAAAACTGACATTCTCGTTATGGTGTCTCAATATCAACACATTGTTTATGTGCCCAGTGCGAGTTTTATTTTCGAAAAGTTCGCGTTACGATAACGCAGATTTGTATGGGATCGAATCAACGCCATCTTCCCATACACTAGGCACACTGATCAAATAATGTCAAATTAGCGGACTCGACCCCCGTAGTTGTGTTACCTCGTTCAACTTCTGTAGTGGTAAAGTGAATTTATTAACCAGAACCGACAAAACATTCTACAGATTTTGTTTACCCCTTATTCTGTGGTATTCATCGGGTTATGAGAGAGTGTTATTTCTGGTTTGTTTATGGTTACTATTGAGTGATTGTAGAGTTTTTAAAAAGTATTTTTCAATTTGTCATCAAAGTCGAAATGATTATCTTTAATGATTACACAACCTCATAAGCCATTACTTTTACTTAAATAGTCTATTAATAACTTTTTTCAAATAAAGTATCAATTTTTTGTAGTATTAAAAGTCTTCTTTACCCATTATCATTATTAGATTTCTGATAGAATTCGGAAAGAACTTAGCAATGAGTTAATAAATTCGTCTTTATTAATTTCCAATGCTATAAGTCCTGTTTGTTTGTCACTTAAACACCATAAAATAGTTTTACGACGTTGCCCTCAAGACGTTTTGGTAGTTAACTAGAATTAACAGCATCTCTTGTTATCTATATTGGACATAAACAAAAGGACACGTTCACTTTTACACTCATTATCATAAATCTATGTAACCGAACTTGTTTGGCACAGTAACCTTTTTTTGCAGCTTATAACATAACATAAATCAGTCTATCATCTTGTTAGACCCTAAACTATATTTTTTTTCCCAGGCTTGCACTTGACTGTAACTCGCCTGATGGAAAGCTATGATACAGCCTAAGAGAGCGGGCTCGTCTAGAAGGTATCTTTTCACTCGCGTCTTAAAAATATCCAGATTATATGTTTCAGGGAACAGAGAAGCTGGCAGGGAGTTCCACACTCTTGCTGTTCGTATGATGAAAGTGGACGCGAAACGCTTCGTGCGAGCTCGTGGAACATCTACCATATATGGGTGACGCTTATCTGTTTCCCTGCTCGTTCGGTGAAACTAGATTTAATAACTACAATGCATCACATAAATATTAATCTCCCATGGGAATCAAACCCGCAACCGTCTATTTGGCAGGCCAATATTGTGAAAACTGACATTTGGGTCACCAGAAAAAGTAATCTAAGATCGGTGAGAATAATAATAAGGTCCCTTTTAAACAGACTGAAGGGCGATGTAACCACACATTGTTCGGCGGACACACACTATCTGTAGAGTAATAAAAAACCCCCGGCCTACGGATCCGAAGCCAAACCGATAAATATCTCCGTACTCGTAGGCTGATTCACCAGAAAATAGAGACCGCACCTTAATTCCTATTATAATTATAAGAATCCTATTATAATTAATGAAAGTTTTTTATGTTTCAGTAATGTGTAATTACTCTATTTAGTCTTAGGAATGTCAGACAGAACACATGCTTATTAATACCGCTTTAAACCTTAGTTAAAATAATCAAAGTATTTAAGTTAAAATTTAACACGGCTAGTATCACTAGCCTGCAATAAAACCGAGCGCGTCGTAGCCTGTAAACTTTTTTCGCTTTATAAATGTTTCTTTGATGCAAATGTCTAACATTACAGATTCGGATACCGTTTTCATAAAAACTCCAATACTCCACAGTTATCCGACATTATTCTACTGACAGGGTCGGGGCGTGCGAAAAATCGAATGTCAAAACATGATTGATCACCGCCGAGTCCCCGGTGACGTTTGCCAAATTTTAGACTATTGTGGACCAGAATCGGACGCCTCCCTGGTTTTGTATTTGAATTATGATCGCAAGCGTCGCCAATTTCTTGAAGAAATGTTACCTATATTGTTTAGACGTTTGTGTAGCACTTTATTGTTGTGACTTATTGCTGTTTTTTATCTATTTTGACGGTACCCGCGAGGTAAACAGCAGCTGAGAGCTGACTAAAAAACTTTGCTATAAACTACAAACAATTCTTTAAAGTAACTAAAGTAGGTAAGTTTAACTGTTATTGGCAACCTCATGACTAAAGTAAAGCAAACTGGTCCGGGCCAATTTTAGATAGAGAGGATTTAAGCAAAATGTAGGGTAGAAACATGTGCGTCCAATCGAAAAGGATATCCAATCAAATAAAAAAACCGAGTTATAAGGTAACAAACATAAAAACACCAGCGAATTAAGTACCTCCTTTCATTAGAAGTCGCCTAATATGATTTTATTACAACATTTTCTCTGTATAAATTATTATTTATTTACAAATACGATCAAAATGGAATATAACGATGAAACGGCTTCAAATTGATTGGCATTTCCCAAGTGTCGACCAAATCAATAGAGGTGTAGGTACGTATAGCGAGTGCCCAATTGGAAGCGCAGAGCGTGTCGTCTATCTCTTTGTGATATCGCTCTTTGATCTCGCTATCCGCCATGCGCTACTATAAGTGACTATTCCAAATTTCTTTCGCTTTGACCAATCTTTTTTGTGGAACACACGAATATTTCCGATAGGGAATTGGGAATTGACAGGTATCGTGTATTGTGTGGATTCTAATGCTTATTTTTAAAGGAGAATATGTTTTTATCTGGGTATTAACATTTTTAGTATATCTAAAGAAAACTACTTAATCTTCTAAGGGCCGATTTTTCCATCGCCAGATAACTTTTATTCGACGAATAAAATTGACATTTGACAGATTTTGTATGAAATAACTGTTTTGTTTCTGTTTCTCTTTTTTCAAAGTTATTCGTCGAATAAAGTTATCTGGCGATGGAAAAATCGGCCCCAAATGTAATATTGTAGGTTCAGTGGTTTCAGCTTGGAGATAAGTTAATCAGTGTATAAATAAATCAACATTGCGTAGAATCGATAAGAATAAGAAGATATTTTGTCTAGAATGCGTTCTTCAGATGACTTTTATATCTTTTCAAGAACACGATTGGGTGGCACGTTTTCAATTTAAACTAAAAGTGATTTAAAGTTAAACCAACAACTAAGAGCTATCTAACAAGAAGATAAATGCCCTCTACGAATACGAATGCATCTGGTTCTAGCCACGGCCACGTCAGCGGAGAGCTGCGGTTTGGCTCAACATTCTGTTGTGCTAATGAATCGTATCCAAACAAACAGTTGAACATGCATTTCTTGCTCATACCGACGTAACTGGGTAAATTCAGGGTCAGAGCGAGCGATGGTTTTTGTGGCAAGCGATTAATCATACTCGAGTGGAGTTAGTAAGTATGCAAGAACGTCTTTCACGTTAAGGGGCTTGCGGCTATTCGGTTGGACTGACACTTTGATACCAATAGCATTTAGTGGAGACCTCCGGGAACAGGGAATTATGTGGGCTGAATACAATATGAATGAGGTATTTATAAGTACTTATACAGTTACTTACGTAGCTGAACCAGTTACGTCACTTTGTTAAAGTGAAATTAGGAGAATTTGAATGTTACTGTGAGTTGTATTGTAATGCTGGTCAGAAATGGCATGAAAGGATGGTGAATTCACTTTGAGTGTTAGAGAATAAATCCTAGGTAAAACCAGATTTTAGAACGCGGATTAAATATTACATTTGTACTTAAACCGTCGTCGTTCTATTCTTTTGAATTTGTACGGTTAGATAAATTATTTATGTACTTACTTATGTACTTAACTTACCTATTTTCACTGTTGGTTAGAAATCTCTGAATTCCATTTTTACCATTCTTCTTCCAAATTACTAAGATGTAGAATGTATCTTTATTTTTTAGCTTAACCACATATGTTTCTTTTTTCATATGCAGGTAACTTTTGCTGATTCTTCGTGCAGAAGGAGGAGGTTTCTTCGCCTTAGAATTTTATGATTGACGCAAGAGCACCTTACTTTAAGGGAGGAAAGGACCATCGAATCGGATTGAACCTTCGTTGATGCTTGTCTAAGCTTCACTTCGAAATGTCAACATGGTGGTTACACTCGTACTTGCTCTACAAATAGAAAACAAAAAGGAGAAAATCCTCAAAGATTAAGAGAAATCCCAATAGGTTTTATTTTCGCTACGTAACTAAAGTACTTCAACAAAAAACTCTAAAGATTTAAGAAGCCATAACTTAAGAATGCGGTCACGTCCGGCAACAAGCATCCTTAGGCCGACACTCGGGAAATATCCATTTTGTTTCTCTTTCGTTCGTAACTTTAACTTTCCCAAGTTACTCGGTTAATGGACGAATATCTCGAACTAAGTTCCACTCGAAGGTGGTCACAGTGGAATCCCTAACTCAATGCGTGCCGTATTCAATTATTTATTTTGTTTTAATTCTGCGCCCGCTTTTAGAAAGTTACGGTCATGTAGTGATTAATTAATGACGTTATTTCCAGTATATATTGTAGTCTTTGTTATTTATTATTAAAGTGAGGACTGCACAGCACAATGAAAGTATTTTTTATTCATTTTTCTTTCCGATAAGTACATTATTTTTACTGGGGGGATAGTATATTACTGTTGTACTGTTCTTTTTTAAATAAAATATTTGTTCAGTAATGCGAAAGCAGCACGTAGACACAAAAAAGCTTTTACGTTTTTTAATATCAAACGTATGCAAACCGTAATATGTTATAATAAAATCTCCTTTGTAAATTAATCAGAAGTCTCCTATTAAAAAAGGGTTATTAAATAAAGCCTCGTTACGAGACGCGAGCGTCAGTAACAACGTGTCACGTTTTTAGGGTTCCTTACCCAGAGGGTATAAACGGGTCCGTCCGTCCGTCCAACCCGTCTGTCACCTGGCTGTATGTCAAGAACAGTGATATTTTAATACAGTTGAAATTTTCAAACACTAAATATTAGTATATTTAAGGGGACTCCCATACTACAAACGTGTTTTTGTCGGTTTTGGTACCCCTTCGAGCGCGAGTCCGACTTGTACTTCGCTGGTTTTTTATTAATTGTACGTCGGACATTGCTGGATTTGTGAGACCCCGTAATGTTCAGTGTCACACCGAGGAGGCATTGGATCGAATAATTTGTCGCGACATAATCCCCACTCCGAGTCCCAGGTCTTTGATAACAATGATTAATGTTTGTATAAAACAGCGGTTTGTATGAAAATTTATGCTTTGAAATGTCGACGTGGCGTTGAAATGTACCAAAGTTGTACGCCACAAAGCTACAGATATTAACATAATTGTGTTATCTATTACTATCTACTAAATACTAATGTCGGGTCTGGTAAACGTGTTTTTGATGTAAAACTTAACCTAGTAGGTACTTGTAGCAAGGATTTTAACATGGATTGATACTTATTTTGAACAACTGATTGCTTTTGACTGATTGAGCGTGTTGGATCTTTTTTGAAGCACATTTTCTTTATTTACATTCATGCACTCAAATATGTACTTACTAAAATAATAAAGAAAATCTAATTAGTTTCAACCTTTTGTTCGGTGTAAGCAAATGAAATCCCTTATACCTTGTATTAAACATTAACTTTACCAAATGTTTAATAATAAAGTGTGTTTACACAGTAATAGTGGATTAACGGCTACCGGCGGACCTCAGAATACCCACAATGATGAACATTCTCTGAGAAACGTCTAAATAAAACCCAGCGGTATGAACTCTGAATAATTTAGAGCACCCGACCCTTCGGAGCAAACAATAACCGAATGAATTTTTAAAAAAATATTAATGAGTAACAAAATTTTGATAATCAAAAGGTTGTTTTTAAAGGATGTTTTGTGTACTGGTGGAAATTAAATAAAAATTGAATGCTGAACGCGGAACAAAAAATACAACTTTTGTTTTTTTCTGTTCTGAAATGCTACGGTAGAAGAAAGAAACTTTTTTTTTCAGTATTAGCTGTGCAACGCGTTTTCACCCACATTTATGTATGATTTAACCTCTTTTTTTAATCATTAAGTACCAATGAAAACATTGCGTATCAAAAAAAAATTGTGAAATGCGTATTAAAAAAATCCCAACCAACATAGAGCATCAAGCGAATTTGTTGTAAGTACCTAAGTATGTAGAAACTTTCGAATACAGTAAAATTCGCGCCGAAGCGCAGAATTTAATCCAATAAAACCATTTTATGAACATCGCCTCTTTATTCCCTGCAATAATAATATTCAATACCCATTTCAACTATATGTTGACATTATTTAATTGTGTTATATCCTCAGTTGCGTTGCGGAATGCGTGATGCAGAAACGTGGGCAAAAATGGAACCGTCAATTTGGGTTCAAAAGTCGAACTTTGTATTCAGGCTCCGTTCGTACATCCCCATTGTGGAATTAACTCGCGAAAATTTGCTTTATAAACGTCAAGTGTTGTTACTGTAGTGCAATATGAAACGAAATGGAAGGGAGACGCAGGCGTGAGTTGGATGGAAATTGCAATATCCGAGCTAGCCGTATTAGTCGGAGATGTTACCCTGACTAGATGCGGCCATAACTATTTGTATTTAGAAACTACCGGCAAAGCGTTCTGCATACGTGAGCAAATTCAACATTGTTGCGGATATTTCTATCTCGGATCTTAAACGATATGATATTATATTTTGTATCTAGAAAAGCTAAACGTACGTAGGTATCTATGTATATTTTTATTATTAAATGAATTATAATTAAACGAAAAACAAAATCATTGTTTATCATTACTTTTTAAACTAGTCGAGGGATTCGACTTATCGGTACGTACAAACAACCCGTATCAAATTCAAAACTAATGATAAACCTATGTACATATATTGTAAGTTATAACAAGATTTTACTTTGAAACTATATCTTTTCGGGATATTGAAAATTTTAAAGCACATTTCCTCGAGTTGTTATCAGTCAAATGTTGGTCTCACTCTGTTCCTATTATTTAATTTAACCAATGTCTTTAATAAACTTATAAACTTAGGTAATAAACTGAAGTTATTTAACTGTATTTTTTTCAGATAACTGAACGATTTAGTTCTTTATTTTGATCAGTAGAGTCATATCTAGTTGCAATACATACAAACCTACTGGATTAGGCATAGTGGGAGATTGGATCGCACGAGCCGGCCTAACTAAACTTCATTAGTCAAGTTTGGATAACATTGCTGTGTCGGATTATGTCGTTAGCAATGGACATTATGGATTTAATTTTATTTATAACCCGTTAGCTTAGTTTATGTGTTAATATTGCTATGTTGAGCATTTATTTCAGTGTTTCGTATATTTATTTCTGTAATTTCGTTTTTTTTTAATGTGACTTTGATACTTATTATGAGTTTCTATTACACAAAAGAAGAAAAGAAACAAAAAATGCACTTAATTTATTATATTAAAGAAAATATTAGGTTAAAGTATAGTGGTTAGTAAAACATTTTTCACATCTCCATGACATTTTAAGTACTTACTTATATCAATGTTTAAAACTATGTATTAATATTTAGAATCTTAATGTTATTTAAAATTAGAAAACTTTAAGTAACTTAAAAATAAATCATTTAAAATCGGTCCACATCGTAAGCGACGAATATATCGACGGGTGCTTTGACTAATTCCAAATTGCAGCATACGTAGTTGAAACTGAGTTCTAAACAGTCTTCATCGTCAGGTAAAATGTTTTTCCAAGGGCACACCACGCTGGGTGTGCATACACCTTTATCCGAGCATTTCATCATTATATTACCTGTCGGTAAGTAGATAGATTATTATGAGATGCGGGCGGATTTTATGATATAATTTTAGATATCTGATATCAAAAAATATTTATTAATTAAATATTAACAATTTTTTTAGTCATCCCTAAGGACCCTGGGTACTACAACTTAAATAAATAGATTTTTCAACACACTTGCTCATAAAGGGGCTCTTATTTGTGCAAAAACAGTTTAATAATGACACGCTTGATTCACTAGTGAGTTATAGATTGTTTTTTTAAATTGCTTTGTTTTTAAAAAAGTTTCGATACCAAAAAAATTGTGTCCATACATTTTAAAAACAAACTTCAACTATGTTGCCTTACTTTTGGTAGGTCTATGGTCGATTCCATTCATTCATTCATTCGTTTTTTTTTAATAAGTTTATTCTTTTAGTCTTTGGCCGATCACCATTGTTGTGTTGGATGCGCGCGAATAGAAAAATTGTTTATTTTTTAGCGAAAAATGATAATTTCTTTGCAAATGTGTTGAAAAACGTTGTATGGTACACGCGTACGTATTGATGATTACTATCCTCGGCTATCTTCTGACCCTCGCCTGACGGCTCGGGCCTCAATAGCGCCTCGGAAGTAATCACCAACTTACCTCGCTTGTACCATAAATAACTATTTCAACACACTTGCTCATAAAGGGGCTCTTATTTGTGCAAAAACAGTTGAATAATGACACGCTTGATTCACAAGTGAAATTGCTTCCATATTAAAAAAGTTTCGATACCAAAAAAATTGTGTCCATACATTTTAAAAACAAACTTCAACTATGTTTCCTTACTTTTGGTAGGTCTATGGTCGATTTCATTCATTCATTCGTTATTTTTTTTTAATAAGTATATTCTTTTAGTCTTTGGCCGATCACCATTGTTGTGTTGGATGCGCGCGAATAGAAAAACTGTTTATTTATTAGCGAAAAATGATAATTTCTTCGCAAATGTGTTGAAAAACGTTGTATGGTACACGAGTGTATTGATGATTACTATCCTCGGCTATCTTCAGACCCTCGCCTGACGGCTCGGGCCTCAATAGCGCCTCGGAAATAATCACCAACTTACCTCGCTTGTACCATAAATAACTATTTCATCCGTGAACACTGGGCAAAACTAAGTAAAACAATAAATTAATTATTTATATTTGCCTAGATCCAAGGTGACAAACCCTACCAACTCTATGCATATCCAAAGGGCAACTTTACTAAAATGTTCTAATATACAAAAAAAAAAAACGAATAATTCAAATAATTACCTGTACCACCTGATAATTGTAATGGTTGGGGGTTAAAATAATCAAAGCCAGTACACGCAACCATCACTAATCTTTGTAATAATATTAAATTAAACATCAATACTGCTAACTGCGGACACAGCAACATATTACAATATCCAATAAAAACTGAGAAATATGCCAATTATTTTTTATTGTATAAAATAATAACCATTTATTTTAAATCAATAAAAATAGTACTTATACAATAATTAAAACATGGTTTTCGTAATCATTTTTGTGTACATACTTAAGATAGAAAACTTATAGGTACTTACCTAAGTAATTCTTATAAAAATATTACATTCATTTTGATTAAAACCAGGTTCCATCTATGTTTTTTGATAGAGAAAAATAAAATAATGTTACTAAACTTCAACAAAATTTAAACAAAGCAATGATAAATCCGCGCAATCCTTTCGCCCACAGATTGAGTAAAATGAAAAACAGAAATCCCTCGCCAAATAGTCCTCAAAGTGGGGAGAAGCATAGTCTTTTCAGAACAAAAATATAAGGGAATTTAATTTTCATTTTGTGTGTTCATTGTACTCAAACGCTGAGCTGCTCTGTGAATAAGCAAATTAGTGTTTCTTAATTAGCAGAGTTGGACATTCCTGTTTGACTACGAAACACAATATCTGCTTAAATGTTCACCTGGACTTTATTCTTTATTACCCACCCACAAGTTTGTTCGTTGTTTTCGTTCGCAACTTTTAATTGTATAACATGTCTTAACAAATTATATTATGTTTACAACGGTGTCAGTTTTTAAATCAAATGTTTCGCTTTTTGGCTAATAACTTAGTACTTAATTATTTATTTTTCATCAAATTCGACTTTGGCATTTTTTGCTATTCATTATAGATTCGGATTTTGACTACCACAGTACATACAGTCGCAGATTGGAGTACACGAGTCTAAATAGAAGTTAAATAATAGTTTAAACTAGGTTTCAAACTCAGATACCCCTAATAAAGGAACTCTTTTTTCATCGAGGATGTCGATGGACATCACATACACGGATCAACCATCCAAATTCTGTGAACAAAAGGTTCATTCATCAATTCTTGCATTTTGACTTTAGTACAAATACCACAAAGGCCTTTGAAAATATGGATGTTGTAGGTTTTGGAAAAACTTAAAAAATCTGATTTTACATGAATAAAACAAGAGTTTGTGACAATATTTTTAGTTAGGCTACAAAATTTAAATGTAGTAAGTAACTACTTACTTACTAAATGTAGTAAGTAACTACTTACTTACTCTTTCTTCTCTTTTTCCGAACCTTTATCCCATGTCTATTTGGGGTCGGTTTTCAGTTTAACCAGATTTGGCGGAATGTCAGTATTTTACGTGAAGCGACTGCCATCAGACCTTCACAACCCAGAGGGCTATACGACATTTTTTGGTTAAACCAAATGTTAGACTTTTGAGGGCTCTAACTACCCGTAACGACTGTCGATGATGTTAGTACGACAGCCGGGACCAACGGCTTTACGTGCCCTCCGAAGCACGGAAACGCTCATGAAATTAAAAGTCATTTTTGGTAATGACCCATCACAGTCATGACGGTGCCAGACGTTGCTTAACCGCACAGATCACAAGTGATCCACGGGTAGCAATGGGCCACGAGCGCTTCTAACTACTTACTTACTACATATTATAATTTGTCAAACACTAAGTTTACCCAATATAACATAACATAATCATTCACCACATCATCTCATTATACTAACTGACCCCCAACTAAGTTTGAAACTTCTATCTAGGGTATCAGTAACTACGCACACACTCATTCACACACACACCCAGACCGAGACAAACATTTGTCGTTCACACAAATATTCACCTCGCACGGGAATCGAACCCGCTACCTTACGGATGGCAGTCGGGCATGGTGACCACTCTGCCAATATATTTTCAAAAATATAAAAAAATATGATTTATAAAGAAAATAGAGAGTTCAGTGACTTTATAATACTTACAGCAAGCATATCTTTAGACTAGAAATGTTTTTATTTACCGGAGCAAAGCACTCACCTTTACCAAGTAACTATTTACTTTGCATACAGAGCTGGAGTAAGGAATTGTGTTTTGAATGAAGATTTAATTCAGACATAATTTTTTTTAAGTTTTTCCCCATTTATTTGTAATGTAAAAACTACTTGACTGATTGTACTAGATACACATTATTCTTTGAGGTATATTTTGATTATTCTGTTCTGATTGATTCCTCTAGTCTAGACATACGTAGATTAATCCAAAATATATTAGACATCATAACCGAAGTAAAGTCGGCCGTTAACAATCTCAAGGTAAACTAACTATATTCCTACCAAATGTCCAAATATAATTATAAACTGTACTCAAAGTTATCTAGTTTCAATATTCCATTGTTCCCGGCCCTTAAAGATGGAACTTGTAAAACAATAACTATGATTACGTACCTGTGTTCGGTAGCTCGTCTTTAAAGTGTCATACAGAAATTGAGCTACAAACTCACATTGAAGATTTTACGGTGACGTTAACAAAGATACGTTATTATAAACGGTTGTTGAGTAGTTGTTATGGATTGAGACGTTATTTGTTATTTCTTGTAAATAATAGAGAAAGCCTACTTTAGTCATATCGTAATTTAAAAGGTAAAATACATGTTCAAGAAACTGCATTCAAATATAAAATTCTTATTTAATTTACCATTTCAAATTGAATTCCACGCCAACGTATAAACATTCACCTGTTTAATAAATAAAGAAAAATATTCAAGAAAGTAGCCAAGATCTTAGCAGGTTTTAGAGGCACCTTGCAACGAAACAAGTTGAATGCAACGAAGCGTTTTTCCTGGATTTGCAAGCAAACGAGCGAGTGCCGAGAAAACGTGAGCAGGCTTCGGCAAAAAATATTATGCCACGTTTGGTTTTAAGCGTCGAGCTAAATAAAAACTGCTTTGGACGCGTTACTAGGGTTGTTTATTGCATAAAATATAGGACAACCCTGGTATGAATTGCTGCCCCGATATATTATAAGTATTTTAAGCTAGGTTCTTACTCTTAATTTTACAAAGCCGAATAAGAAAGCCGTCGTAGGCTTTCTTATTATTAAATTTTGAAACCTACGACTACATTAGGTTGAAGTAATTAAGAGCTAGGTCCTAAAATGAATTATCAAACTAGACATCTGTCCAAAAAGAGTCGGTAAAAATAAAATTTTATTAGATGTTATTGAGATTTAAAATTCACTTCACGTCCGCGCCATGAAAATAAAATCAAGCGTGAACTTTACATTCAGAGGAGCCCCGAATTTACATTTAACGTACCTACTCTTTATTTTAACTCTGTGAAAAATAATGCAAATCACCTTTCCAGAGAATCCCTGTAGCGCAGCATAAGGGATATATTACATGTATTTATACAGGCTCAAATAACAAATAGGTAACCCTAAGGGGTGCTTCTGAGCTTGCATTTTTCAACGGCAGTTTACCTGCCACTGAACAACAATGCCTTCCGCAATACATTCAAAATGTTTGAGTAAAACTTGGATTTTTCTATCCATATAAGTATTTGTTTAGTACTATTTATTCTGACAAAGAAAATGCATTGAGTTAGAAATTCTAGAATCTCGAAAGCAAGATTTCTTTTAACGACAGCCATTAGCGATATCTTTATTAGCCTCTGCTCTGCGTTGGAATCTAACAAATAATGTGGAATTTACTAAACCCTCGCCTTTTAATCATTAAGATAAAATTATATAGTGTTTCACATACTTACTTGGAAATTTTAAAAGTAATACTCATACATATGTAGGTACATTAAAAAAGCATCTTAGAATTTCGTACATATTTAGCAATTTATTTAAAGTAAAATAAAATGTTCATATGATTTTATGTATAAGTACAAAAAATAGTATTAAGTACTTATCTTTAATATTCATATATAGACTTCTGAGCATTTGAAATAATCTTTTTAAATGGATCTTTTGAAACCTAAAAACTTTTATAAAATTGTGGATTAAAAATGATTAAGTACTTAAATTATATAACAGTCTGTATTCATAAGGGACTTATAAATTCTCCCAATTTAAATTCCACCACTCTACTAACCGCCCACTAAATATTAATTTGATTGGGTGCTTATTTAATGGGCTGAGTCTAGACGGGCAGCTGTGGATATTGATTTATTTTTAATGGGCACAAAGCTACATCAACAGTAATTATAAGTACATTTTCGATAACTTCTGAGATAAATTATTCAAGGATACAGTGATAGCAGAAAATGAGAAATTAATTTCTTATCAACACCTTTTGTTTTAATATTATTTTATTGGTTATTTCCATTAACATTAATTTTGTAACCATTTCCACAATTTCCATGCTGATGAAATTTCCCTTTGCAAAGGAAATGCAACCGTAAGTGATGCGCTTATTTATACAAGGTGCCCACTCAAAATTTATAAATTCCGTGCACAATTCAAAGAATAATATAGCAAGTCCAAAGATTGACGTTTACAACCGTCGATACCTGAGACCGTACCGACTGATCTGAAATTCGTTCTAGCGCTAGTCTCAAAGGGCGGAGGGCCTTGCGCTTGAAAAATTCACTTCGGTCGAGCGGGCTATGTTTTATTTAGAAGTCAGCGCACTGCGGCCCGTTCAAATATTTAGTAACGACCATTGAGACGGTGTGTTACCTTTCTGGCACGAAGGTTTCACCACTGTTTTTACCGTTCGTGACATCTGAGTAAAAATGCTTAGTTAACTACATGCCAACCTGCGCGCTAACCCATAAATAACACTGTTGGGTGTTTATTTTTCTAGGTCACTGGCTAAATAGGTAGATCTACACACGCCCTTGTTTAATGCACTCATAGCGATGCCTCTACTTATACAATTTTTATTTATGTTTATAATCACAAAAGAAATTGTAACGTAGAAAATTCTCATGGCATATAATTTTCTAAGTAAGTACATGAAAATGTTTGTGCGAATGTATGAAAGGATAGATGTACGTTTAATAACTCTTTTACGATTGAAATTTAAGTCTATAAGTACCTCAACCAGGAATAAAACATAGGAAACTTTTTGGCACTACTGGTAAATAATGCTGTAAGAATCCTAAACAACACAAATGTGTGTGTATGAATAATGAAACACAGTGGTTGTCTTTGATATTCTTATCGTAACTTTATAGACTTATGAACCCACTTTACCATCAGATTTTATAGTGTTATTCGTTGCTTTCATTGCCACATTATATACACGCTATAAAAGTCAGATGAGGTCACAAAATACGGCGTAGAGCTATCATTTTATTTTATATTCTTTCCTAAAAGTCTCGTCCCATTTGCTGGTTTAAGATAGATACTGAATAATGAAAGCGAAGGTTTAAATAAGTAAGTAGATACTTACTTAAGTTTTGATATTTAATCTTTATACATCCGTATGTAAATATTATGTCATTAATAAAAGCCTAGAATCTAGGCTTTTAGTAGTGAGATCTTACTATCTAGGCCCTAGATGGTAAGATCTCACTACAGGACTTCTCTTTCACTGATGACATTATGACGTACCTACAGTGAGGAATTTGCAAAATCGCCTTGGCCAATGGGTGTCGGTGACCTCAATCTAAATCAATGCTAAATTAGTTTAGCTCAATCTAGGAATCGTAAGTATTTGAACTTTATTTTCGGTTAAAGTTTGATTCAATATCATATCTTTCCACTTTGATTATAAAATAATTACATTGAGTCCATTAAATTTGTAGTCTATCGATTGAAAATACGCAAAACGATTTTTTTTCATATAAAATCCCATGAGCGAGCGTTTATTTGAAAGTCAGCCATGCAATCAGGGTAGTTGAACACAGTGGGGCGTGAGAGTCAATCGCGCGAGATATTAGCCACCGACCTGCGCTAACTGGTTCAGCCACCAAGGCTTAGCAACTGGATGAACTGGACTATGGTGGAACTGGAACGTTTTTGTTTTTACCTATAGCTAAGTGCGTGGTGGAGTACCTAAAGTGGGAAAATATTACACTAACTAAGGTATGGTATGTCCAAGTAATAGCCCCTTCTATCTAACATTATAAATAATAATTAAGTACCTACTTATTGTAAGAATATAATGTTTGTCACTTAGTTTTGCAATTCGCTACCAATAGGTACCTATCTTCAAAGGATGATGCCAATTTTGGTACCCCTTCCAATCATCATCATCAGCTCATATATGTCCCCACCGAGGGGCACGAGCCTACCCTGAATCAGGGTGATTAGGCCTTAGTCAAGGGGATAAGGCCGTTGACTTCCGATCGGAAGGTGCCTGGTTCGAACCCCCTCCAATAGCTAAGTGTAATATATCGTTGGATAGCCATTAGTTGAGCAGAACAAAAGTTAATATGGAGCCAAGGTCCAAATCTTAGTCCGATCAGAGTTATGCAGTACCAAACATACGGTAGAGGTAAAACATGTATTCTAAAGGAATAATTCAGTTAGATTAGTCTGTATACAGTAGGTATACTTACTTACCTACATCCTTCATTTAGTATTCTGTATAGGTAGGTAAGTACATCAGGTGCGGTACGTTGGGACTAGCCAGTGTGGTACATAAAATCAACTCTAATTTAGTCCAGACTTTGTTGCTTGTTTTTTTACTGGTACTGATACCTCGATTTCAAACCGAAATCTAATTAAGTAAATTAAAATAAAAAAGGTCAAATTGTAGTCTTACATTGAAATTGAAGAAAGATGTCATATTAGCGTCTTCTAGGTTTGGTGGTCTAATCTTAGAGGAGTAAGTCAAAGGTCTAATGAAGTTGCTGCACTTAAATTATAATTCGGTTAAACTAGACACGAGACAAAGAGAATATAACCACATGAAATGGGATAAAGTCTTGGAAGGATTAAGTCTTGGAAGCTAGCTTCATAGTCGGTACCAATTCAAATAATGAGAATAGGTTATATTTTGAGATAGTATCTTTGAGATGCTCCGTTTCTTTTGTTCCCCTCTTGCAAGTGCAAATACATAGGTACTTGTATAGAACTCGTATTTTAAGTACTTATACAATATTCAATAATGTTTAGATAACTTCTAGTTATTCTAAATCAATGTAGGTAATTTCAAAGTAAGTAGGTACTTATACGTAAGTAAGTAATACACTTTACAGCAGTATATAAGGGTAAAATACCTTCTTAGGTAGGAAGGTAGGCATCTAAATTAAATTATATATAAAAGTGCTTGACTCAAAACACCAGTAAGGCAAAATGTTATCGAAATTACTAAATAAACTTTATAAAGTTTTGGTGTCGACAAATGCCACAAACAAGCACAAAGTTCGCAACTTCACAGATGCGGATGAGACGTGATTAATCACTTCGCAGTTACTAATTTGTTATTATTAAGTAGAAATGTATAAATCTTAATATCATTATGCAGGTACCTACAACAGCTAGGCTTTACTATGGTCCAAAAAACAAAACTCGATGAAGCCGATGCTATTCAAATCGCGATCTCCTCTTCCTTTCTTTCTTCTCTTAATCTTTTATCAAATCGAATAAATGTGCTTATTTGGATCAATTTAAGACTATTAAATAATTCCTAATAATTAATAGGGTCATCATCATCATCATAAGAACATGGATAATATGTTCATGGAAATTAATTTAGCGACATCGACATACATCCATGTACATAAGCACACGGACATAAGTCTCCATGGTAAGTAGATAAAATCTGTCACTTTGGGAAATATTACTTTGTCAAATTGTCATCGTCAGTGTCATTGTCAAAAAAATAGTTTAATAACTGCATCAGGCCAGCTGATAACGAAAACAAATAATTTTATTGAATTATTTTCCAACTTTTTATGTATTAGACATGCTTATTTGGACATGGGTAAATTTAAATTAAAGTTAATATTTATTGGAGAATTTAACTAATGTACTGAATTCACGTTTCGTGTTTATTTCAGGGTGCTAACTCGCATGGCCAGTTAGGCCTAGGCACAGTTAGCGAACAAGTAGATAAGCCTACTAAAGTTGCAATTGATTTCTATGACAGTAAAATAAAACAAATTGCATGCGGTGGAGGACATTCTCTGTTACTCGATGAAGATGGAAAATTGTTTTCCTGTGGTTGGAACTCCAAACTGCAACTGGCAGCTGATAGTGAAGTGAACACTTTCCAAAGAACTTGGTCCCTTAGTGGTATAACATTCATAAATATTGCATGCGGTTGGGACTTCAGTTGTGGTGTAACAGATGACTATTTTCTCTTTGTGTGGGGCTCTAACAGTCACGGTCAACTCGGGTTACCTAAAGACCATTTCTCTGTAGCTGTTAAACCATTAAGACTACAGGTGATAGCACATGCTGTGTCTATGGGGTTGAGGCACACTGCAGTATTAAATAGTAAAGGAGAAGTATGGGTCACTGGCTGTGGTAAATATGGACAATTAGGACTTGGTAAAGAAGTACTCTCGGTAGATAGATTCACACAAATCAATAATATTGGTAAAATGTCACATATTGCATGTGGTCAAAGGCATACAGTGGCATGGAGTAGTGAAGAAAATGCCCTATATGTGTGGGGTGACAATAAACATGGACAATTAGTATTAAACACTGAAAAATATGGCAAAATATTTACTCCACAGAAAATTGATATTGGTATCAAACAACCTGTAAAAAAACTGCTCACAGGATGGACCAATATATTGTTATGGCTTGAAGATGGAACAATGTATACTTGGGGCCGAAATAATTATGGGCAAATTGGTACTAGTAACTGTGTAGGCCAGAAAACGTCAATTAAGTTGCCAGGTATGATTTATACAATTTTAAATTGCATGTGTGATACATAATCTATACATATAGAAGCTTTGTTTGGTTGAATAACACTAATCTCAGGAACAACTGTTTAAAATGTAATTGATAGCTAGAATAACATCATGCTAGGCTTTATAACTCACTACCATAAAGAAACTGTGGGGCATAGCTAATATTTTATTTTATTCAATGTATAAAAACCTAACACTGTCCTTAATTTTTTTTTCAGGTGATAGACAAGTAAAAGATGTAGCTCTTGGATCAGAACACACCATCTGCTTAGCAACAGATAATACTCTATGGGCATGGGGTTGGAACGAACATTCCAACACTGGAATACAATCCGATAAAGACATATTTTCCCCTACTCTAGTCTCAATAGAAAGTAGGGCAACAATAACACAAATATTTGCTGGAGGTGCTCATAACTTCATTATCACTGAATCTGAGCCGGAGGACAGTGATTCATTTATCAGTATTGAGTAAGGAATCATAATAATGCCATTTGCTCATTATTACATTAAAAAAAGTTTTAGATAACTTAATATTTTTATTTTAGAGGTAAATCATACCTTGTCATAGTCATTTTGTGGTGCTCATGTTTTAATAATAAACTATTTTAAATTAATTTATGATTTTACTTTTTCTACAAGATCTGAAACTTAGGATAACTCTTACATGCCTACTTAACTAAAATAATATCTAAACATGACTACAATAAGAACAAACAATTTTAAATACAGGTTTTATTGTTTGACCAGAACAAGTTCTTGCTAAAATACAACAGTTTTAAAATAAAATTTATAAAATTATGAAGACAATATTACAATTGTTAGTCAATTTTCTATTATCTAGATATGTTTAAATAAATACCAATCATTACATGAATACAATAATAAATACAGTATGGTGTTGAGTAAGAATAATTAAGCTATAAATTAAATTTCAGTTAACTACTACATATTATAAATATTACTGTTTTACATTTTACTTAAAATATTGACTGTTTATTAATAGTATATGACCTTCATACATAACTGGCTGGACAAAAGTTAAGCTCAATAAATATGCATAAGTTTTCAATATGTATCTTCATATGAATGTCCACCCTGTTGTAAATGCTTTTTTCAAATTATCCTGGAAAGGCTCAATATTAAGTCAAGTACACATTTCGAAATTTGATAATACTTTCATCTCAAAACAAGATAAATAAGTGAAAATGACTGAATAGACTCGGCAAAGCAAGTATACTAGAAATACTTAAAATAAACATTTCCAGGATTTTGTATACATTGTTATTAAAACTAGAAAATAATACAATAATTTTATAAACAAAGCTACATAGAAAATAATATATTCGCGAGTGATGTTAAGGGTGCTACCTTTTTCGTTCGCCTTTTTGAGTTTTACGTTTTTCCTTTTTCTCTTCTTTCAATTGCTTTTGTTTTTCTCTGAAAATAATATAAGAGTATTAAATAAAGTTTTTTTTAAGATCTCAAATACATCCTACACAAAAAAATATTAAGGTAAAATACAAAAATTACATTCACAGATTTGAGTACACATATCAACTAAAACCAGAGTAGTAAATAAAAGTAAATCAGCATGCAAGATCCAATAGCAGGGCCAACACCTCTCATTGATTGAAATTTTAGTACAGAGAGTATAAAATATTGGGTAAAATATTTAAATATAATAAAATCCATATTTTGAAATAATATTTTTAAATCTCTAATAACCAACCTATCCTCCTTATCTTTATCTTTCTTCTTCTGTGCTTCCAGGCGCGCTTGCTCACGGCGTTCTCGAGCTGCAGCGGCTACATCGGCTGCGTTTGTATTCTTGATCAAATCGGGGCCTTCCTCAACAACTTCACTTTCTTGGTCTGCCTAGAAAAACATATTTGGTAACAACTTTAATAGATACAAGACTAATAGTGTTGTTGAAGAGATATAATGTTATTTTTTTTATTGAATTTGATTGCTTTTTCTACAAATTATACAGGCATATAGGTTAGTTGCAGGATTATAACAATGATACTTACCTCATTATCAGACAATTGGCTGTACTGAGACAGAATAGCTTCCCGAATTTTCTTTTCATCGTCTGTGTATTCTCTTCGTGCGGTTGTAGCCAATGTCTGAGTATCCAGCAGTTTGGCTAACTGAGCATCCACATCGGCGGTTGGTTTCGTTTCCTCTTCCTTCGGTCGACAAGCCTCCCATTTATCTAATATTTCGGTAACAATAGCAGTTATATCTTTTTGCTGAAAATATATTTGAAAATTTACTTGAAAACATAATAAAATGTTAAAAATTCAAACATGCCTTCTTGTCAGCTTACAACAATCTCGGAAAGTATGCCCTCAAGAGCATCCTTTTTTTCATCCACAGTTTCTTCTCCTTCTAAAATACCCGAAATATAAGATCCAAAAACTCCTTCATCAGTGTTTAGTGTTCGTAATTTTTCTATCAACCACGGCTCAAACTCGCTCACCGCCGCCGCCATATTTGCACCATAGTGACCATAGTCTGCACTTCCACAGACAATGAAATATAGATATTTCATTCCCATTCTCATATCAATCAATAGACAAAACAAGAATGAATGAATTGACAACAAAAGCAATAATTCTACAATATTGTAATAATCTGATTAACACTAAAAAAGCTTTTTGTAACATAGGATCATAAAAACAATGAATTTGAGGGAGATTACAGTGAGTATTAACCAAAGAATGCAAAATGATTATTATTTTATTTGTTTACTATTTATGTAATGGTCTTGTCATTAGAACTTAATTCATTCACTGGTTTGTCAATCCGTCCGACCGACTTCTATCCATTGACATATAACATGGACATCGCATGTTTGACTATAGAAAAAATAGTTATAGAAGTATGAGGCTTATCGACGCCAAAGTTATAAAAATATAGCCGTCTCTTTTTAACGTTCATAATTTTGCGTAAGGGAAAAAGGACAACAGTATTTCTGACAGTTACTATAATAGCCATCTGTCATTCTTAGTCTCATTGAAATACCTACTCGTGGCCATATTCGCCATATTATTTTCTAGCTATAACAAAAGGATTTACAACTTACTTAGTGATGGGCAATGAAACATCGTGACCACAGACTATAAACTATCGATATTTTAAATAAAACGTTATTTAAACACTTATTCAAGTACGTTTTAATTTTGGTGTTTATTTTTATTTCATAAACTTTATTTACATTTTGTGCATATATGATCTTAAATAATAGTGAGTAAGTATATAAAGTCCAATTTTCAGATTCTCATGTAGTATACCATAAGAAACCATGGATTTGAGGTTTGCTCTTGAGAATATCTGTATTCATATTGAAATATTCGTTTAATTGAATGCCTAACGTTTGTAATTAAATAAAACCCAATTAAATGTTACATCAGTATCGATTATAGTACGAAACGTCGATAATTTCTATCGTCATTTTTATATCCCGGCAACTAGAGTATAATGAATAAAAGTTTGATATATAGGGTGGCCCAAATAAAACAGTCAGTGGGGGGAAGTATAAAACTATAAGAGATACAAAGATTTGTTCTTAGGAACCATGTCATCCATTTTAGTTAAAATGAAAATTGCATTCAAAGATTTAGAAAAATACTATAACTCACTAAAGGAATCGAACCCGGAAGTTTTGAAAAAAATATTTTTAATTATTTGTAACTAGAACGAACGGCCGTATATACAAACTATTGCATTTTGTATCTTGAAATGGTGAATTTGTGTTGAAATGGGATATTAACTGGGAAGGAACTTTAATGATGTCTTGGCGAGTTTTGTACCAAACTATTTCATTTAAAAACAATGCATTTTAATGAATTTAGATATGATGTTTCTTAGTAACATTTACTTACTGCTAAAGATGTACACAATCCATTTCTAGTTTAAAATAATGAACATTAAATTTTTAAAAATTTCCGGGTTCGATTCTCAAAGAGAGTAATAGTTTTTTTTTCTAAATCTATGAATGCACTTTTTTTTTACTAAAATCGAGGACATGGATCCTAAAAACAAATCTTTGTATATCTTATAGTTTTATACTTCCCCTTACTGAGCGTTCTATTTGGGCCACTCTGTATGTCACAATGATCAAGCTATATTTTACAAACTATCTATAATGTTCTTTTACAGTAAGACCTATTTATAAAACTTAAAATTAATCAAAGTAAGAAAACATACTTACAATCTATTATCGATGTTATTTTTCAGACATATCGATAGGGACTGCACTATTAGCCGCCATTTTTCGCTCTCAGTGAAGTATAGGTATACACGTTTTTTTCGTAGGTATGCCCCGTCCATGTTATATGTCAATGCTTCTATCCATAGCTTCTATCTGTCATATTTCATGATTTGCAAATAGTTTACGAATTTATCGAAGTCATTATTTAAAAACAATTTTATCAATATAAATCACCATGTCGGCTCGTTACGATAGAGCTATTACAGTATTTTCTCCAGACGGACACTTGCTGCAAGTTGAATATGCTCAAGAAGCTGTTCGTAAAGGATCCACAGCGGTAAGTAATTGTTTGGTTACATGCTTTGGTTGGGTCATTACTTTTTTTATTCAATGAATATTCATATCTTCAGGTTGGGGTAAGAGGCGCAGATGTGGTCGTTTTAGGAGTTGAGAAAAAGTCAGTCGCAAAACTTCAAGAAGAAAGAACTGTACGAAAGATTTGCCTACTTGACGATCATGTCGTTATGGCATTCGCCGGTTTGACCGCCGACGCTCGCATTCTGATAAACAGAGCTCAAATAGAATGCCAGTCTCACAAACTGACCGTTGAGGACCCTGTCACGTTAGAATACATTACAAGATACATTGCTGGTTTGAAACAGAAATACACTCAAAGCAATGGCCGTAGGCCTTTCGGTATATCTTGTTTGATAGGTGGTTTTGACTTTGATGGCTTACCACACTT
Source organism: Timandra comae (assembly GCA_958496195.1). Taxonomy (NCBI): domain Eukaryota; kingdom Metazoa; phylum Arthropoda; class Insecta; order Lepidoptera; family Geometridae; genus Timandra; species Timandra comae. The sequence goes on along the minus strand of OY292355.1, from coordinate 3,542,909 downwards.
ATTCCAAACTGAACCCTCAGGCATTTACTATGAATGGAAAGCTAATGCTACTGGTAGATCTGCTAAGACTGTCCGAGAATTTTTGGAAAAGAATTACACTGCTGAAGAAGTAGCCACTGAAAAGGGTGCAGTGAAGGTGAGTGTTTATAATCTATTTATTTAGTAAATTCCTTAATTTCAATAGTAGGAATAACTACTGTGCCCTTGCAGGGTTCATGTTTTTAATACTTCCCTGGTATTTATAAGATCTACCTTAACCCAAAAACATGTACGCAATAAATGAATAAATAAATAAATACTTTTTTTATTAAAATGTCAAACTCTATATACCTTTAGGCAAAGGCTTTCAATAGCAAAGCACATTAACATTAATTAATTGTATATTCCAGCTTGCAATTCGGGCTCTTCTGGAAGTTGTACAATCAGGGCAAAAGAATCTTGAAATTGCTGTCATGAGGAGAGGCCAACCAATGCAAATGCTGGACTCTGACACCATCAACTCATACGTAACTGTTATCGAAAAGGAGAAAGAAGAAGAGGCAGAGAAAAAGAAGCAAAAGAAGTGATAAATTCAATATTTTATATTTTGCTTATTACATGCTTTATTAAAATTATCAAGTTTTTAAATTACTTATGAGTTAAGCAAGTCAATTGTCTTTGATATTTGAGAGTAGAGTTCCTTCAAATCGGAGCCACATTCCTGGCTTTGACCTTTGTTGGTCATTATATCATTGAACATTTGATCCCATTCACCGCTGTAGTGATCTGTGTCTATGTTGTGATTCTGAAAAAGAAAAATAATGGCAACTTTTTAAAATATAAATAATCCACCTTTAAAATTTGAAATAGTTAAAGCTGAAAAAATGTATATGCTGCTGTCAGTTTCAATCAGGCCAAATATACTATGACTTACCAATAAAACAAACAGCATACACATAAAACTATAAATCAATTATCACATCTATTTAAAGCATCAATCATACTTAAAATTGTAAACATTTATTACCTCACTCATAGTCATATCATCATTCTGGTCATGGCTCACAGATGGCAGAACACAGTTCAAAGAGCTGTGATCATTATCTTCACCCAATTTCCTAGAGAGACCTTGGTCCATATCAATATTGAACTCAGCCAGGAGTTCCACACACTTAGACTCAGCCGGCTCTGAATCTAGATCAGGCATACTCAAAAACTGAGTTGGAAAAGAGTCAGTGTTTTGTCGGCAATCAGTATCATCAGTGAAGTTTATAAGACAGTGTTGTTTTTCATTCCTATAAAAAGATATTGTTTAGTATTCTGTTATTTTTAGTGATATTCAGGGTGTCTTGGAAATGGATGCCTATCCAAAAGCTTGTCATAGGCCAAGTTATAATAGTTATTAGACATAAGTCCTTCTTTTTTAAATAATGCCAGTCTAATAAGTTATTTTTAAATGCCTATAATCTACAAAAATACATAACTTAGATTTTTATATGGTGGTTAATATTACAACTAATATAAGCAAGTAGCATAGGGCTTGGCCTCGATTTCTAGAACACTATTTACAAAATAATATACATACTCATCACTTGGAGGATTCTTGTTTTGCACTCCAAACTCAATTTTCACTTCAGCTGCCACTTCTTGTTTTATTTCTTGTGCAAGAGCTAAGCATTAGGATTTAGGAAGGATATGATTAAGTTATACATAGGATATACACAAGGAATACATAGGATATAAGGATTATGGATAAGAAAATGGAACCTGAATTTGTTGGTGTAGTTTGGATTGGTTGGATAGAGGTTGGATCATTGATGGATTGCCAGTCAAATTCAATATTATCATCTTCTTCACATAAATCATCTTGGGAGTCTGAAAGAAAGTAAAAAAGTTACTTAATAGGTACGCTTGTGGCAGATAAGTAATTTAATGACTTTTGTAAGACGCTGGTAGGTACTACTACAAAGCATTTTAATCCTTGGGTACTACATTAACCTAGCTAGCTAGTCCGCCCCTGTCATCGTAATTAACTACTAGAAGTAAAAAATATGAAGAAAGTTACCTTCATATTCAAATCTCATGTCATACATATTCTTTGGAGAGCCCTGCATAAACAGTTCTTGGGCAGCTTTTTTTAAGGCCACTCTGAGAGCATGTCTGGCTTTCTGCAGCGGTGTGACACAATGGACTTGCACTTGCTCAATGCATGGGAAATTGTTCTGAAAATGGTAACTTAATAAACAAATGAAAATATCTAATATCATATTATAAAACTTTGAAGTTTGTTTGGTTGATATAGCTATTCTCTGGTACTACTGGTTTGAATTGAATAAATATTTTAGTGATGTTAAGCCCATTTATCTAGGAAGTCTTTAGGCTATAATAACATCACGCTCGCGCTCTGACTATACCAATGGGAATGGACCTAATACGGGCCACACAACAGCCAGTAAGCCATATTTGTTATATTATGAAGTTTTAAATAATTAAGTAAGTACTTTATTCTTGAAAGTCCTCTTCATAGTTAATGCTTTTCTAGTTATCTTATTGAGCAACTCCGGTCGTCCAAATTGGAAATAGTCGTGGACATATTCATGCATGTAAGGATTACTTGAGTTGCACAAAGGATCTTGAAGATGTGAAGTTACTTTACGAAACCCATACAAATTCAGCTGCCTTACAAAACTAGATATATTGGTAGTTTTAAATATTGAATGTTCACATTGTAGATAGCTATGAAGAACTCGATAATTTAATAAAATAGTTCTTCCAGTTCCACCCCACAATATTGCATCAGTGCGTAAATTCAGTAGATACCACAATTTCTGCGGGAACCGCATTTGAAATATTGTGTTTCTATCCTCTTGCATTATTAGTAACTTAGAATCTATCTTTTAGATATTATATTAAAATGGTGTTAATAAGTATTTATATTACCGAGTCAGTTTTTTATGAAATCAAAAACTAGCGCGCCTTTTTTGTTTAGTCACTTGTCTTGTCAATTGAAATTGCATCACGACGAGATCCAAAAGAAAACTTCAATGTCAAATGTCGAGTCGGTTATACAGTCAATGACAAAAATTTTACTTTACAGTCATTGTCAATTATTCAAATTCCATCTGTGGTCAGTCCAGTTGTTTTCTTTTCCTTTCTTTCTTTTCAATTTACGAAACAATGGTGAAATATTTAATTCGATTCGCACACTTTATCTATTAAAATTAATTTAAAATTGCCGTGTGTATCAAACATTTTACAAGTTTTTATCATAAACATGCACACGATACATCTATTTCAAGTGAAATAAGATAATTCGTCTATCTAAACAGTTCGTGACTAAAGTAAGTTAAACACTATTCTTTCTTTCTCCATAATTTGTTCCTAATACCACCAAGTTCGAATATAAATTACTTCAGTTAATATTTTTATATCGAGTCCTTATTCATTGCAATCTATACTTTTTTATAAATTCAGAACATACATCCATATAAAATACATATTATGACTATGGTTGGTAATGAAAGTTTGTTCCCAATTTTAGGAAAGAAAATCGCAGTTTGTTATTGGAACTAGCTTAAATATAATTTCATTATAATGGATAAATCAAGGTAAGAACAAAATTCAATTTTATTTTCGATATCTTTCGAAGAGCGAAGATTGGCGCTGTACATTTTTATTCATTTATAATTTAATAAAAGCACTATTGTATCTAACAGTGGCTATACAATATGACATAAAAACCTACATAATTGCTGTTTAACCTGAATCTGTTGTGCTGATGCATTGTGTTTTAGAACTGGTTATAAAGAACAGGTTTAATTATAAAAAAAAAAACAATTAAAAACTCATTTACAGATTTTCACTTTTATTGCTTGAGCCGGGAGAAATTTATTTCGAAGACTTTTCATGTACCATAAGTGATGTGGAATCACTTAAGGATGGGAAACCTCGTCAGGGACGTTTAAAGTTATGTTCCAAGTCCCTTGTTTTCGAACCACGAGATTGGAGTTACCCACTTATAAAAATGCACTTCAAAGACTGCCAAAACATTAGCACTATACAGAGCTCAAACACAACAAATGTTATAAAAGTTAAAATAAAACAATTCGCTGAAATGCTCAAAGACAACATCTTGGCACCATACAAGTTTATTTATGAAGAGAAAGAGTTTTATGTGTGTTTCGATTTTGCTTCTGCCGATGAATGTTTGAGCCAAATGCAGCAGTTACAAAGAGCGTCCACATTACATGCCCCTGAACATAACAGTATGGTGGCTACAATACTGCATTCTAGGTATATGAGAATGAGGTTCGACCCAGTTATGATGGATGATTTTACTGAACAAATTGTCTGTGAACTACAAGCTGAGAAGATATCTCCACTTGTGAGACATCAAGGAAAACTGGCATTAACACCAACAACTATTTACTTTCAACCTTTTAGTAATGTGGAGAGTGTAAGTAATATTTTTATGACCATTATTAACTAATAATAATTTCTCAATGCAAAAGTAAATGCCTAAATGTCTGTAATCTATATATGTAATATAAAAGAAAGTCGTATTAGTTTCACTATTTATAATTCAAGAACGGCCGAACTCATTTGGCTGAAAATTGGTGGGGAGGTAGCTTAGAACCAGGAGAAGGACATAGGATACTTTTATCCCGAAATTCCCACGGGAAGGGAACTACGCGAGCGAAACCGTGGGGTACAGTGAGACTATTATATTCATGACTAGATGGTTGTGTAGATCTTTATTCATTTGAGAAAGATTGATTGGAACTACCTCAAACAAACAAAATAACTTTGTTTTTAAGGAAAAACAATCAATCTTTAAATACCTATCAATTAATTACAAAAAATTCTAAGTCTTTATTTATGCAGTTGAATTTAAAGTTAATTTTGTAGTTGAGTACACACAATGACCTTGTTTCTAGATCTCTATTGTACTTGTTATGGTTTGATAAATCTGTTAGATAAGACAAGGTTGATCCCTTTCTATTTTAAAACAATTCACTTTGTATTATCGTATAATGTTTACACTTTACAGTAATGATCTTCTTTTATTTTTCTTGAACTTGTATGAAATCATACTGCAATGGAAGTATATAATATTTTAATGTATGTGGTTTAATTACAATATTAAAATCAATTGTGCTGTGAAAACATATCAAATCTCTTATCTAAACTAATATTATAAAGAGAGGAAAGATTTGATTGTTTGTTTGTTTGTAACGAATAGGCTCCGAAACTACTGGTCCGATTTCAAAAATTCTTTCACTAATGGAAAGCTAATTTATCAGTGCGTGCCATCCGTATTCCCACGGGAACGGGAACTACGCGGGTGAAACCGCGGAGCACTAGTGATAAATAAAAAGATTGAATTGTATTAGTGCAAATCTCTAATGTGGGTCCTTTGTTCATGGACTTTAAGGCTTCAATGAAAGATGAAAAGTTTATGTTAAAAAATATATATTTTTTCATTACAGAGCCCCATATTGAAACTAAAGCTGAATCATTTGAAGAGAATATACAAGAGAAGATTTTTACTAAGGCAAGTTGTATGTATCTATGTGTTACTTTTTATTGCATTTTAGTTTTGGTTTGCTTTACATAACATTAATTATATGTTTTTTACTAATAGCATACCATTGTATTATCCCCTACCTTTAGTTAGAGGTTTTAATCAGTAAAATATTGGCTTTTAAGGATGCTGCAAAAGTCTATCTCATTGATATTAGTCTACTATTAATTATTCTGTGTATTAGCACTAATACACTTGCTAATATAGCACTAGCTTGGTGATTATAACTCCTTACTGTGTTATAATCACCAAGCTTATCTAACGTGCCTAAACAAACTAATTTCTAAAATAACAAATATGTATCAATCAGTCTGGGAATCGAACCTGGGCCTCTGTTTCGGTGACAATATCGCCAGACCGATAAAAGTTATGGGAAACACTTTATTTCATCTGATGTGTTAATAAGAGAAATCGAAATACAATGGCTGACTCACACATTGATAACAGGATTAAAGTGACTCATGATACATGTTTAAACAACTTTGTTCTGTGACTCATTTCGCTTGTTGATTTATTAGGGGTTTTTTTTAGATTGTATGTTAATTTGAAGAGAAATTTTATTTAATTTTTAAATGATGTTTATTTTAAACACAAAGAAGCTTTATTAAAACCTAAGCAAGGCTAGAGTGGGCATACAATTTAATAGCATTTTGAAACTTAATGTCCTAATTTACTAATCACCAATATTATTAAAGTTTGTATTAGTCAATTTAAAAATACCTATGTACAAAAGTAAAGACTTTCGCTCACATCATATTCATATGAGACCTCTAATCAGATCAAACTCTTGTGCTAATACAATTGTTTATTAATGTGTTGTCCTCTATCTAAAATATCGCAAAACATGAATACCTGTATAATTATCAAAATAATTGAATAATTATTATTTTCAGGGCCTCGAAATGTACAGCAACGATGAAAGTTCCGTCCTTCATATATACTTAACGTTCCAATGTCAACTCGATAGAGATAAAGTGTATGATGTATTGGAGAATTCAACTAACGTTAATTTGGAGAGAGTACACGCGGACGAGATGACGTTGCAGTGGCAAAACGGAATCGTTTCCAATTACGATTACCTTATGTATTTGAATTGGTAAGAAATACTGTTTTGAACTTGAGAAGTTTCCCACAATAAGACTGGATGGATTCTTTGTGGCTGCTGTGATATTTCTGGTTAAAATATATTGGTCGAAATTGGTCCAATTTCCTCCTTACTTACTTACTCCTATGGCTCAGCGACCCAAAGTGTGTCTTGGCCTCCGATACGAGAATTCCTCCAATTTCCTCCTAAGTTGTCTTAATGCTAAAGGCCTTCTGCAAACAAATTATAACACAGCATATTCAATCACTCCTATCCTCTTATTGCTGCTTCCGACCCCTAAGTAGTTTTATTACTTGTATGTATAAAGTGACCATTTATTTTTTTTGTCAGAGCGGGACATCTGTTGAATTAAGTAGGTACTTAATAAAAAAAGTTAGGTATTAGTGTTGTACAAGTTTTTTTAATATAGAACATAGAATAACTCAAAATAATCAAAGCAAATAAGTAGTGACGTGAATTTTAGTTTGTATTTTTATATTTATCGGCTGAACAAATTTGTTTTAAAATATTATTTCGAGCGAGAAAAATACATTTTAAATTATTGTTTCGTGTGTTTGCAAAAGCGGGACAATTTCAGCCTCGCGGGGGACACCGGGACAGACTGCCTGAAAGCGGGACTGTCCCGCCCAAAGCGGGACGTATGGTCACGTTATGTATGTAGAATATCAGAAATAACTGTAGCTTAAAAAGATATCATAAGAATACTTCACTAAAATCTAAGATTGATCTCAATTAAAAATATATATTAGTCTTATCAATCAAACTTTATTTTACTTTCTGTTAACACCCTAGCTTAGCAGACAGAAGCAAAAACGATCTAACACAGTACCCAGTATTCCCGTGGGTGGTAGCCGACTATTACTCAGACAAATTGGATCTTACTAAAACAGAGACTTTTCGAGATCTTTCCAAACCAATGGGAGCGTTGAACCCTGATAGGCTGGAGAAGTTAAAGGAGAGATATCATGAAATGTGCGATCCCAAGTTTCTGTATGGTTCGCATTACTCTGCGCCTGGTCTTGTTCTGTTTTATTTGGTAAGTATAAAAAATCATCATCGCTACAGTTATACGCCGAGCAGACGTAGACTGCAGTGTGTCTGATGGTTTTTTTGTAACTTCAACTTACGACTCAATTGTATTGGGATGCTACACAAACAGTGTCATATTAAAATGTACGAACTTTTTCTTTCTACGAAACTAGTACTTTCCAAGACATGCTCACTTTCCGTGCATTTCATTGGGAGAATTTGTGCAAGAAGTTTTAGCTAAAGTATTGTCTTTTTCCAGGTTCGTAAATATCCGCAGTACATGTTGTGTTTACAAAACGGCAGATTTGATCATCCAGACAGAATGTTCAACTCTGTGAAAGATGTCTATAATAATTGTTTGAGAAATATGTCGGACTTCAAGGTATGTTTCAATTGTTAGGTTATTGTTATAGTGTTTTACGCAACAATTTTTCAATCAAACACTTCCATATTTCTTTTGAACTGTTAACCTAAACTGAAAGGTTTTTCGGTATCGGTCTAAGTAGTCCTTTGTAAGAGGAACTTTCTTTCCTTCACCAAAACCCTTATTTTCACAATAAACCTCTTTCAGGAATTAGTCCCAGAATTCTACGACACAGACACAAAAGGGGATTTCCTACTAAACATGTACGATATAGATTTCGGTGAGCGTTACGACGGGAGTAAAGTTAACAATGTCAGTTTGCCACCTTGGGCGGAATCTCCGGAAGACTTCGTGAGGAAGCTTCGAGAAGCTTTGGAGTCAGAGTTTGTGTCGCGACACTTACATCTGTGGATTGATCTCATATTCGGTTATAAGCAACGAGGCGATGAGGCTGTTAAGGCTAATAATGGTAAGATATTCAGATATTTCGCGACTGAGTGATGTACGAGTAGTTGGTGACCCTGCATGCTATGTCGAAGGTTATGGGTTCGTTCCCGTTCAAGATAAACATGTGTGTCTTGGTTTACCTGTTTTCTGTTTATTCTAAGTATATTATTTCAAATAAGGACCCACAACCACATACGATAAATCGGTGACCGACTTTTTGGACCGATAGTCGGGCTGCCAGTTTTTTGTACTGAGTTTATAACCGTTTTTTGTAGGACGTGTGCGTTGACTTGCACTGTTACTATAAATACGTTCTATTTTTCTCGCACAAAAATTCGGTACAAAAGTCGAACGCGAGCGAGCAGCCTAAAGTTGTTCAGTATCCATAGTACAAACTTTGCTTAGTTTGCGACTAGATGGCCATGTGTGAGTATTTATTTACTACTTTTCCAGTATTCCACCACGTTTGCTACGAGGGCTCGGTAGATCTCGAATGTATATACGACATGAACGACCGGCACGCTCTCGAAGTACAGATAATGGAATTCGGACAAGTACCAAAACAATTGTTCACTAAACCACACGTCAGGCGGATAACACATCATATACCTAAAACTATAGATGTTACCTGTGATAAACATTATAACATAGAATGTATAGACACAATACATTTACATAAAGAGGCAGTTATGTATGCACTGAGGAAAGGTAACAGAGTGATCTCAGTAGGTAAAGATGGGACTTTGAAAGTGTATGACACCGTGCAAAGGAAACAGATTAGAAGTATCGTTTTGTCTTCAACGCCGTTGAGTTCGTGTGTGACTGTCGATGAAAATACTGTGGCTGTTGGATCGTGGGATAATGAAATGTAAGTTTCTATTTATTTATAGTAATACTAGCTGTGCCCCGCGGTTTTACCCGCGTGAAACCTTATCCCGTGGGAATTTTGGGATAAAAAGTATCCTATGTGTTATTCCTAGGTATGAGGAACATCTGTACCAAATTTCATTAAAATCCATTCAGTAGTTTTTGCGTGAAAGAGGAACAAACATCCATACATACAAACTTTCGCATTTATAATATTAGTAGGATTATAAAACTAAAGAGTTTGTTTGATTGAACGCGCTGAATCTTAGCTACCATCAATAGATGCGGAGCTAACGCGTGTTAAACCGAAGTGCGCAGCTAGACTTTGTATCCTTCCTATAAAAACCTATATAATATTTACTTGCAAAGTAAAATAAGTAATCATAAATTGTATTGTTACAGATATTTGTATGACGTTGAGTATGGGAGGGTAGTTGAAAGTTTCCGGGCTCACGATGATTCGGTCAGCTGTCTGATGTGGTTACAAAAAGGTACATACATTTGTTTTATTAACCCTTCCTTGTATTAATACTAACAGAGAAAGCGAGAGAGATTTTGCAAAATCGGTATTTCTAGTAATTTGACTAAGCTAAAATTTATTGAGGTTCTAAGTGATTTTGACGTTATAACTTTTCCTGTAAAAAGTGCTAAATTTTTAGAGAAAACCGCATGAGAATCCAATCATAAGCGAAGGCGTATGTCGACACGCAGGCGACGCAGGCCGCGCAGGGCAGAGCAGGCACGTGCGACGCAGACATATGTATGTCCTGCTCTCTCCCGCGACGTTCCATGCAACCAAATCTGCGTCGCACGTGCCTGCTCTGCCCTGCGCGGCCTGCGTCGCCTGCGTGTCAACATACGCCTTCGCTTAACATTTTACAATAGGGTGATTGAATGTTAATCTACTACAATATCTCAAGTATTACCTGACCAATACATTGTTTGTTATTATTAGAACGCCTCCTAATATCGGGCGGCAGTGACGGCGTGGTGCGCGTGTGGGGCAACGTCGGCCGCACCGGGCAGGCGCTGCGCGGGCTCAAGGCCGAGTTCGACCACGACGGGAATGTTACCACTCTCACTTACAGGTACGTTCATCGCATTTTTTTATGGAACATCTTCCATTTGTTTGCCATATGTCATTACTTCGCAGAATTGGATCCGTATTAGTAAAACTTTCAAATGGCATTATAATACAGGGTGTAAAAAAATTTGGCTTAGTCAACTGGTTCGATTAAAACCCAATGATACAGTTTTTATTAAAATCGGCGTCGAGACTCTTTTCCGAATTTATCCCAAGACCTTATAGTTTCGGCTTTGGTCTACCACGTCCACCTTGTAAAATCTCTTCTATAATTTTATTTTTTTACGTCAATTTCTATCTTATTAAATGCATTTATTTACTTTCTTTACCAGACGTCGCCGTCAAGAAATCGACATCATAGTAGGCACGAGTGACGGCGAGATATTCATATGGAATCTAACAACCAAGGCGTTTGTTAACAAGTTGAACGTCCATGCGACTCCGGTGGTGGACATCTGCTTCATATCGGGGGACAGGGTTGTGACGTCGAGTGAGAGTGGGGATGTCACTGTCACTGATTTGACTGTTATGCATTCGGTGAGTAGTTTGAATTGTATTTTAGTCTCATGTAAAATGAAAATTCCAATGTGCCAAACAATAATAATAGTTAATTTTCATCCTCCTCTTTTTGCCTCCAGTTTCCCCCCACTTTTTGTCCCCACTTTTTTCTCAATAAAAAATGTTCTGAAAAAATACATCTTTTAAATCAACACGTTTGCCAAGTTTCGTCAGGATCGGTTCAAATACTATATTAATGTCATGTGGCCTTTAGACAAAAATATACAGGGTGTCGCCACACTGAAAGTGCGAGTTTATAAAAATAAAGCTTATTAATCATGCTTTTTGTGATAGCATAAACTACTCCTACGAACAAAACTACAAACGCAGTAATTTCCTAATGTTAATAATTACGAGGGGGGGTCAAAAAGTTCGCGGAACGGAGGGGAAGGGGGGTGAAATAAAATACTGTACTATTTTTCTTTTTCAATATATTCCCCCTTAAGTCGAATACATTTTTCAGATCTCTCTATTAACTTATTAATACCGTCGAAAAAAAATGATTTGTCTTTGTCCTCAAAATAGGCCGAAATCGCCGACTTGACTTCTTCATCATCGGAAAATTTCTTCCCCCGAAGCTCTTTTTTTAATTTGGGAAATAAAAAATAATCACAGGGGGCTAAGTCTGGACTATAGGGAGGATGGTTTAACATTTCGAAGCCACAGTGATGAAGGGCAGCCATCGCAACGCGGCTCTTGTGTACCGGTGCGTTGTCATGCAAAAGCAGCACACCCTTTGTCAACTTTCCCCGCCTTTTCTCCTTGATTGCTTCTTTTAATTGTCTTAGTAGATTAGCGTAGTATTCTCCCGTTATAGAAACACCCTTATCTTTATAATCTATTAATAAAATACCCTCTGTATCCCAAAAAACAGTTGCCATGATTTTTCCAGCCGATTGTGACACCCTGTATTTCTTAGGGGGGGGCTGACCCTTTTTATGCCACTGCATAGACTCTTGCTTCGACTCAGGCTCATAATGATGAACCCAAGTTTCATCTGCAGTAACAAGTCTTGCAAAAATTCCTTCCTTGTCGGCGCTACAGAGGTCTAAAAACTCCTTTGAATACTCGACGCGCAGCTGTTTCTGTGGTGGTGTGAGCATTCTTGGCACCCATCTTGCGCTGACTTTTGACATCCCAAGATTGTCGTGTAGAATATTTAAAATGGTTGTAGGTGATACTCCAACCATTTCTGCAAGTTGTTTCTTCTTCAAACGAGTATCCTCCAGTATAAGATTCTCCACTTTTTCAACGATGTTTGAGGTGGTGGCCTCAATCGGCCGTCCTGAGCGAGGGTCGTCTTCAAGAGACTCTCTGCCTTGCTTGAAAAGGCTATTCCACTTGTACACCATGGTTTTCCCAGGGCAAGAGTCCCCGTATACTGATAACATTTCTTCCAAAATTTTCTGAGGTGGTTTTCCTTGCTTAGTGAGGAACTTTATGACGGCACGAAACTCGATTTTTTCCATGTTCAAGTTTTTCTTCCGGATTCACTTGTTTGATCGACGACAGGTCAAAGGTTATTGACACAATCAGGTTCAAACTTGGCATATATACTCACAAAGAGTTGCTCATTAGTTACTACCTGCGGCAGGTCCCCCACCCCCCGCTATCCCCTCCATTCCGCGAACTTTTTGACCCCCCCTCGTATCATCACTATACTAAAACTAACCTAACACCCTACAGGTATACAGCAAGCAGTTCCCCAAAGTGGTGACGTCACTCCGTTGGGACGGCGGTCGCGTCGTGTGGTTCGGGAGCGCCAACGGGACGCTCCGCGAGTGGAACGTACTTACTGTTACCGAGATTAGTGAACGGGACGCACATACGGGTACGAGAAGTAATAATATTGAGTTAATTTGTGGGTACTCGAAATATGGGTAATTCTGAGGCATAATCGAACGAACGTTTGTAATGTTTTCTCTAAATCCATCATCATACTGACTAATTCATCAACGCGGAATCCGGCGGTTTTATAAGATAGGCTTAATAAAATTGGTAATTGGTACTGAGCCATTCAGTAAAAATATGTCTCATATATTTGGAATAATTGTAAAAGCAAAAAGACAGCGTAAGCGTGATCCACCGTAGACCACATCATCACTTAACATCTGGTGAGATCGTGGTCAAACGCGAGCCTATTCAGCATTAAAAAAAAAGACAGATAAGTAGTTTATTATTGTAATTCAAATGTATTTTCCATCTTTTTATGTGCGTTTTTTATACATAAATGTAGTTATCTAACTTATTTTTGATAATGAATGTTAATAAAGTCTATCCTTTGTTTCAGATGCTATCACCAGTATATTCTTCGATGAGGTCTCAAAGACCTTGATAACAGCAAGTGAAGATAAAACGATCAAATTATGGCAATTAACTAATTCTACTTAAATATAATGTTCTAGAAACGCCTATGTTAATGTTGCACTGGTACTATTACTCAGTATAAGGCTAGAACCAAAATCATTTTAGACCTTATTATTATACGTCTAAGGCACATTATTGTATAACAAATTTTACTAGTAATAATATCAATTTGATCTCTAATAGTTATCATAAGCGCCAAGAAGAATCTAAAATAAATGTTATATAGTATCGCTGGTTTAGTGGTATATGCGTCTGCCTGCAAAGCCAGAGGTCCCGGCTTCGAGACCAACGCATATGTGGCATGTTTTTTCCTAAACTAATTCGGGTTTCAGATCACCGACACGCGTTATATGTAGTGGGAGCGCACAAGTCGATACTGTATATAAAAATGTATACTGAGTTACCATAACATTGTACCAAGTGTCACATTGCCAGTATTAAAAATGTAATGTCATTATATGACTTGTGTTAAAATTTATGTGATATTTTATTCCTTAAAGATTTTATGTCTATCTTAAGTTTAAAAGAATTTCGAATAAATCTTTTCTTTTCGTAATATTTCTATCTTTTATTACCTTTCAGTATGATTTATTTTTACCAAAAATAGCGTAATTATGTACTTATAAATAACTAGTTGTGCCCTGGGTTTTACTCGCATAGTTTCCGATCCCGTAGAAACTTCTGGAATAAACATGTCCTATGTCCTTCCCCGCACCATAAGCTTCCCCTGTACCAAATTTCAATTCAATCGGTTCAGTAGTTTAGCCGAGAAAAGATAACAGGCAGACATACAGCGCGGTCCGAAATAAGAAAACGTTACAAACGCTACTAAGCACACGCGTGAACCAAATTGATATGTGCGCTGTTTGCGCGCTATCAAATCGGACCAGGATTGTGTGCAAATGTCAAAATTAGAGTTACGTACTCGGTATTTCGAATTGCAAGATTCAGAAAACAGTTGTTGTAATTAGTTATAGATAAGAATGCAATATTTACTAAATATATTCAGTTTTTAGTCATTGTAACATACACGCATCAAATTAACATTTGATGCTTAATTTTTATCTGAGGATTAAGGTAGTTTTCTGTGACAGCCAAAAAAAAAAACAATTCGAAATTAAAAAATAAAAGAGTCGTCTAATTCAATGTGTAAAAAATCAATATTGTGTGTACTTATACATAAGTAAGTAACTTCATATTGATTTTGTGTAGCATTTTCCTTTTACTGAACTACAACAAGCAAGTCAGGGATCGATTTCCCTAAAGTTCATTTGAAACTTGGTAATAACGAAGGACCCAAACTGGAGAGGTCAAATGGCGGAAAACTGCGCGTTTAGGTACAAGTACAATGCTTTGATCTAGTAAATAAGGTCGAATCATGTGGGTGTACTCTATGTACTCTTTCAAATAGTACTCTTTTAAATAATATAAGTAAATTAAAGTACGTATTTGGTTATCGTTTTCAATGTTGTACTCTTACAATAATTAAGTAAGTAAGTATATACACCCCTATTTTGAAAATATGGGACTTATTAAAATCAGAATATCTGTAGCAGTAACTGAATCCATATATCCAATAAAAATATCAAAAATTATAGTCGATTATTTATCTAAAAAAAATACCAAATAAATGTCGTATTACCAGACGGCATACTAGCTATCAAGTATTCTGTGACGGCTCGGGTCGATGACCGCGCTCAGCTGTGTATCGCAGCGTTCGTTGTAGAATAACAATAAAATTCGGCGGGATTTTGAAAATCTTTGACTTATCATAACTTTTTAAATAAAAGCAAAAGAAAAAAACTAACTTCACTATTATATTGTCACCCGTCGTTTACATTAGCTGTGAGATAAGGTATCGCAATTTCAAAATAAGGGTGTATAGTACTATGTATTTTGTCGTTACAAAAGCTTATAAAAAACAAAAATAAAGTAAAGTACCTAGGTACCTTAGTACTTATTTGGTTGTCATTACGAAATGTTATAAACGGAATAGGTTTACGATTTTAAAAACTAGGTCTAACGTTTCTGTTTGTCTGCAACGTAGCAAACGAAGAGACCGATTTTGATATCGTTTTTAAACCGAACGTTTCTCTAACTTTTACATAAACTTTACCTACTGAGATTTCTAAGGGAGATCTTTAAAATTAAAATCTTGCCTCAAAGAATGCACTAAGTGTATAATTGATTTCAAATAGTTTTATTCCAAATTGTAGTGTTTTCGTAAATCAATAGTCTTACAATTATCAAAATAAACTAACAAACAAACATTAGTATAGATTTTATCAACACAATATTCAGTCGGTTCTCGTAGAAAGTAGAATAAGGTTGAATACGCTACGGATGCTTTTAACTAATGAGCTTCTTTACACAACACGATATCGACACGATTCTAAAAATTAATAAGTATAAGTAAGTACTTTTCAGATAGACAACATGTACTCTATTTAATAAAATCTTTGCATGTTTCTTTTAGTATTTGATCATGCAAAAACAAATAACTAAGTACTTAAAATAACGAGAAAACTTTAAAACTAAATAAAAACCTGTAAATATCATCCCACCAAAAACATTCTGTAAAAAACTAGCCAAGTCTCGATGGAGCTGCTTGTTTATCTCTAAAAAGTAATGAAATCTAGACAAAGTCGTGCCAAATGTAAGGTTCCTTACTGCGATTTCTTTATTATTATAGTTAATGTTGTGTGATTTGGCCGTTGAAGGGTACACATGTACACAAGGGTACAAAACTAGGTGCTCCATGACACTATTGCACCAATCTGTCGCCAGAACCGCTACCCATTGACGATAGAAAATTGCCACTTGAAAAACGTTGATTTAATATCTAGTCAATTGTAGGCTTGATAAAGCTGCGTAGGTATTTTAATAATGTTACAACATTACGTGTAAACAAAATTGACTTGTACCCACTACTAACGTTTTAAACAATGTTCAACGGCCAAGTCACACAACAATAACTATAATAATAAAGAAATCGCAGTAAGGAACCTTACACTTGGCACGACTTTGTCTAGATTTCATTACTTTTTAGAGATAAACAAGCAGCTCCATCGAGACTTGGCTAGTTTTTTACAGAATGTTTTTGGTGGGATTTCATTTATTTTTGTTGAAACGTGTTTATATTGTTTTTTTTTATTAGATTTTCTTATTTGACACATTTTTTTCTTTTTAGGAGTAGTATTTTATTACTAAGCGCCCCGCAATTTCACCCGCGTAGTTCCCGTTCACGTTTCCGTGGGAATTTCGGGATAAAAAGTATCCTATGTGCTTCTCCTGATTCTAAGCTACCTCCCCACCAATTTTCAGCCAAATCAATTCAGCCGTTCTTGAGCTATAAATTCCCGTTCCCAATCCCGTGGGAATTTCGGGATTAAAAGTATTCTATGTTCTTCTCAAGGTTTTAAGCTACCTCCCCACCAATTTTCAGCCAAATCAGTTGAGCCGTTCTTGAGTTATAAATTCCCGTTCCCAATCCCGTGGGAATTTCGAGATTAAAGGTATCCTACGTCCTTTTCCTGGTTCTAAGCTACCACCTCACCAATTTTCAGCCAAATCAGTTGAGCCGTTCTTGAGTTATAAATTCCCGTTCCCAATCCCATGGGAATTTCGGGATTAAAGGTATCCTACGTCCTTTTCCTGGTTCTAAGCTACCACCCCACCAATTTTCAGCCAAATCAATTCAGCCGTTCTTGATTTTTAAATTCCCGTTCCCAATCCCGTGGGAATTTCGGGATTAAAGTTATTCTTTGTCCTTTTCCTGGTTCTAAGCTACCTCCCCACCAATTTCCAGCCAAATCAGTTCAGCCGTTCTTGAGTTACAATTCCCGTTCCCGTTCCTGTATAATTCCCGTTCCCGTTCGATTATCCCAGTTTTTATAGTTTTCCCTTTATGTGGCCATTAAACCCTAACTCTGTACCAAATTTCAGCTCTCTAGGTTTATGGGAAGTACTAGTTCTATTTTGATGATCATGAGTGAGTGAGTGAGTGAGTGTCTTAAATACGAAACTTTGCATTCGCTTAACTACGGAACTAAATGACCTACAGACTTGAAATTTTATTTTAAGTATGTGATTGTATAGCTTACTGGATGACGAAAATTTCAGTGCTCTGGGTTTATCCAGAGGTTCTCAAATAGGGGCCTGAAAATGCGGCGAAAGGGTTCCTGTAAAGGATGGTACGGCAGTGTTTGCTTCGCGCTCGACACTGCCGTGCACCCAGATCCATCGTCATAGTTCTAAAGCGATTTTTCTACTTCTGTTAATATGAATATTTTTTTATAGAATTTATATTCTATTTTTTAGTTAGCGGTTACATTATATTTACTTACAGAGTAAAATTAACAATTACTAGTAAGTAACGCCCCTTTCTTAACTTCAATAGTGTAGGTACAGACTAGACAGATAATAAAAATAATATTTTTATATACCTACCCATTCCACATAGGTATTTTTTTATTTTATCTCTACCGATATCGTGCAAAGATAATGAAGTTTCCTTATATTTATATATTTTTCCCAACTCTCCTGGGGGTATCGTGAACAATGAACACTCGTTAAATATTTTATCAAAATAAATTTATAATCGTGTCGGTCTGTATAAAAGATGATCCTGTAACGCGCATGCGCTACACTTCAGACGTAGAACATTATACAATGTGGTGTACTGTATCTACTTGTATATAGGTAGAGGTACATAGTTATACTCGTATATACAAAGGGTATGTACTACATAGGGAGTTTGTACATGGGGCGCTGTTCGTACTTCCATTTCAGATAAATTATGAAATGGTATCTACTCTGGGCTATTGTGTGGTGAAATAAGTTTGTGATTTGTTTGGATGTTCCTAGAGAGAACGTAATTGAATATTAACGGTGATTGGGGGATTAATGAGATGATTTGAGAGATTGAGGTTTTTTTAGAAGATACTTATAAGTAGTATCCTTTATAAATGGTACTTATAAGTAGATTGCAAGTTGCCTAAGTTATTATATTCTTTTAGAGGCCTGATGGCAGTCGCTCCTTGTAAAATACTACCATTTCACCAGATCTGGTTTAACCAAAAATCGACCACATTCAGACATGGATTAAAGAAAAATGAAGAAGTGATTAATGGTAGCATTATTGATAATGCCCGGGAAGTATGAATAATTTATTAGACTGCCCCATAAGTAAATTGTGAAAGATATTTTTAGTAAAAATTTGGTGATTTCCATTACTTCCATAGTTATTATTTAACATACCGCCCCCATATTCGTTATTTTTGATACTATTAGGACGTTATGAATATAAATTAAAATGAAATATTAATGATTTGGTTTCGAATTTTTCCTTTATGCTGTTCAATTGTTAAACGTTACAATTTATCTAATAAAAAATACAAGTGCGTGCTTCAAACTCTCTCCTCATGTTACCTATTTACCTACTATGTATTGATATATTAAGTATATAGTCTAGATATAAGAGTGTAAATAAATATTTTATACTTACGTTGTTGCTAACCGCAGAATTTGTGAACGGTTAGCCGATTTAGCAATTTTGTTTTGCATATTCGTAAAACGTAGTTCGAGTAAGGTTTTTCTGTCTTATATAATTTAAACGAGCAATTCTTTTGTGTATGTATAGTGTATGTGCTTGTTTATCCTTCACAGTTTATCTGTTGACAGGATTTTGATAAAATTAGGTTGCCCAAAGTTCACGAAAGAACTTCACGCTAGGACCAATAGACGAGGAATAAACTACTAAGTAAAAAGTTAAGATTAATGTTAACTTTAAGACAACTCGCCAGAGTGAAGAGACCATATTCGCGTACTTGCCTAGCTGGAGGTTGAAGTATCACCTCCTGGGTTCCAAAAAAGCTGTTGAAATAAGGTTCGGGTTTGGGATCACTGGGTCAATAAGTACTACTATTTATAAGTACTTATACTAATTGTGGGCGTGGTTAAAATTTTATTCTACGTAGGTACTTGCTTTTTAATCATTCTATCTATCTAAGAAATCTGCATATCTGTTGCGTAGTTTCAAAGATCTAAGCGTACAGAGAGACTGGCTGGAAGCGACTTTGTTTAATTCAATCTATTTGGATTAACTAAGTATTTGGACTAAGTTACTTATAAAAAAATTATACAGAACTCTCATCTACAAATAGCAAGTCCTCTGGTAAGAAGTATAACTATTCAAATATCCTACATGTCGTCGTTGCATAAAATTATTAAGATAAAAAGTGCGGAAAATAAAACTGGGTGACCTCGAAACATTCGCTATGTTTATCTCGGGTATGTGCGAATCAACTAATACATGCATTTAATAGAACTGTTTACAGTATACTGTTATTGTCGTACTTAGTTAAAGTTTGGAACATATCATATACACCCTTATTTTGAAATTGCGATACCTTATCTCACAGCTAATGTAAACGACAGGTGACAATATAATAGTGAAGTTAGTTTTTTTCTTTTGCTTTTATTTAAAAAGTTATGATAAGTCAAAGATTTTCAAAATCCCGCCGAATTTTATTGTTATTCTACACCGAACGCTGCGATACACAGCTGAGCGCGGTCAGCGACCCGAGCCGTCACAGAATACTTGATAGCTAGTGTGCCGTCTGGTAATACGACATTTATTTGGTATTTTTTAAAGATAAGTAATCGACTATCATTTTTGATATTTTTATTGGATATATGGATTCAGTTACTGCTACAGATATTCTGATTTTAATAAGTCCCATATTTTCAAAATAGGGGTGTATATGCGAAATAAATCATGACTAATATTATAAAGCTGATTAGATTTTATTTGTTTGGTTGAACGCGCGAATCCCAGGAATTACTGATTCTAATTGAAAAAATCTTGTAGTATTGGATAGCCTATTCATCGAGAAAGGCTATAGGCTAAATTAGGCTGGGCTACACAATACATCTACGATCAAATGTTAGTAGAATTGACGCGGGTTGAACCGCAGGGCACAGTTTATACGAGTACTTCAAAATTAGACCATAACTACGTGTACCTAATGACGTAGAATAAAACTACATAATCTACCGAATCTATATATAGAACTGTGAACTGTTTTTTCTATATACAGGATATCCTTATCATTTATTTACATATTGTACCTAAGACCTAATCGTACATACTAATATTATTTAAGTATTTGATAAAAACATGTGCCCCGGTTTTTGCCGCGTTTGCAGTTTGACACTGCAAATTATAACCTACTAGCGGTGTCTGGCGGTTTCACCCGCGTGGTTCCCGTTTCCGTGAGAATACAGGGTTAAAATATAGCCTATGTTACTCAGGGTGAATGTAGCTTTCTAATGAAAAAAGAATTATTTAAAATCGGTCCAGTACTTTTTGAGTTTATTCGTTACATACAAAAATACAAATCTTTCCTCTTTATAATATTAGTGTAGATAGTGTAGACATACGTTACTCGGTGATATCGATATAGTAGCTTTCCATTAATGAAAGGATTTTGTAAATCGGTTCAGGAGTTTTCGAGTTTAACCGTTACAAACAAAAACATGTTCTTTCTTTATAATATTAGTCTAGTACTATGAGAATTTCTTTTGTATACAGACATTTTATTTATTATGCAATAGTTGCTTATATTATTTTAGCTATGATTTTATGTAATTTGTTACGTACGTTACGGGTACGTTTCAAAAAGAGGGCTTTAAAGGGTTTTCTTAATTTTCTCATTTGAAAGGTATAAGTATATAGTTAGGCACATAAGTATATCATTAATTTATATTCGTAAATACTAAGAAAATGGTAAGTAGTAATTTTTTTACTCAAAATCTAGGGTTTTCTGAACCCCAACTTTCTTACTGGTCAACCAATAATTAAGACTTAAATATTCAACGTATTTTTGTTAATCTTATCTTATATTTTGACAGATAAATGAATTTTTGTGTCAGTATCTTGTAATGCGTACTTGTATGCAAGTGTGGGGGGTATGATAATAACTAAAAAATATTACAACTACAGGTAACTATCAACTACTGGGTACTACAGAATAAAATGAAGTCGTTATACTTCGTATAATAAGAATTAATATAATTATAAATTCAATAACATGATAATTCATAAAGGAGATTAAGGACAACAATAATTCATCTACACAGTAACAGACTCTACCATAGTTTTCTTTATAAGTTCCCCAAAGTTTTCTGTCGACTCAGCGGTCTCGGTTGGGGGCTCACTGCTCTGAGCTTGGACTTCAGAAGCGTCTTGAGTGGTCTGATCTGAGTGGTCCAAGTTTAGAAGCGTATTGTGACTGAACCAATTTTCATCATTTTCTACGGTTTGCATCTTATTACTATTTTGATATGGCATTGTCATCAAAGTGGTGTAATCGCTTTTGACTTCAGTATTTACACATTCCGTTGTTGTATTTTTGTACATATTATTATCATAATGATTCTGCGGTATGTTGTGGTATTGTATGGAGTTATGATCGTGCATAGAAGTGCTTGGTTTGTGCATGTAGTCAGACGTGTACATGTGGCCGTAATGACTAAACATATTCGTATGAGAATTGTGAGCAAACTCTTCAAAACTGCTCGCTGAAAAACTTTGCAAGCCTTTAAAGTGATGCTGATGATTGTCACCGTGCTGTTCGTATGTGTAGTTCACATCGCATGGAAACCGTTGCACATTGCTTGTGTCATACTCCATAGTACTGGTTCCAGTGTAAGGAGGGCCCTTCCCCTGTAAAATATTAGAAGTGTATGGATCAGCATGATTGTGATGAGTATTCGTGGTGTCGTAATGTATATTACCATTCATATTTCTTCCATCACTGTTATCACTGCTATATCCATAAGAGTCTTGACTGGTACTTTGATTTGTCATGTTATTCATATTACAGTGAACATTGTTAAAATTTCCAGCATTTACACACGATTCGACCTCTACACGCGGAGTGAGATTTATGTCTCTGACCAAACCATCATCTTGGGTCCTACACCGATTATTGTCATATGACGAACTCGGCGCCTGTAAATTCATATTGTGCGTTTCAGCCCATTGTCTTTTGGCGGCCTCTTGATTTTCTTCGTTTTTCTTTTCCATCCCTAATCTCATTAACGTATGAATAAAATGCGTCCTCACTCTAACTGGATTGAATTCTATTCTCCCAGTCGTGTTACAACACCCATCTCTGGTGCATCCGCACGGGAAGTTCAATCTATCGACTTGACATTTTATGCCAGCTAAACTACATGAACAACTTTCAGGGTTACACGTTCCTTTACAGGCACACCCACAAAATTCACGTGACGTCCTTATATCTCTACATTCATCTTTTTCATAGCCTTCAATTTTTCTAACTCCTGCAGCGCGTAAGAGAGCCCTCCTTTGTCGAGTAGGTACAGGTTGTAAAAAGTAGTAACTATCTAAATCTAATTCCGATTCTGATATGTCACTCGCTTCTTCTTCAGTGTCACTATCCTCGCTCGATGAAAGTGAAACGCCTTGTAAAGAATGGCGCTCACTTTTCAGCTGTTGCAATATTTGCCTATGTAACCGTCTCTGCTCCAAGGCGTGTTCGGCTAACGTAAACTTTTGTATATGAGAGTGTTCCCATTCCATTCCTAAAGTCGATCCTCCCTGTGACGGTACACATGAAAATCCTTGAGCTCTAGGAAAATAGAAAACTGTGACATTATCGAATTTGATTCCTTCTTTTCGTTTTTTCGGTGGAGGTTGATTATCAGAATCTTGTGAACATTTTCTCTTAAGATTACTTCTAAGAGGAGTTTTAATTGGTTCCGGTTCTATTTTAGCATTATCGTCCGTATTGCTCGCATCGGATGATTTATCTGTAGACGTATTTTTGACTATATTTAAATTATTACATGGCAATGCGAGATTGAACGTCGCTATCTTCGCGTCATCAGAAGTTTCTGACCCTAAGCCAGAGTCACTTCCTTCTGCCCGGTCTTGCACTTCTTCTCTGTCCGGAATAGCGCTGTCTGGCGGTAAGCTTCCGAGGGCTGAGTCTTCACTGTCTGCCGACGCACTGTCTGTTTTAATATCATCTATATCGCTGAGAGTGTCATTATCGTCTATTTTGACTGCATAATCTACTTTACTATCACTGCTCTCATAAAACTGAGAGTTGCTACTACTAACTATGTTACTTTGTTCATCATTAGAACTAAGGTCGTCACTGTTAGCGTCACTGTCACTTTTTTCGTCTTTTATCACAGAATAGGACTCCTTGTCGCCATCGTCTGCCTTACATTCTTCACTGCCGTTGTTCGTGTCCTCTTCTACTTTAGGCTGTTCGACGGGGTCCGTCTTAGAGTCGTCCATTTTTATCTGAAAAGATAAACCATACATTATTTTTCATTATTTCTCATTACTTAACAAAAGACACGAGTGAATGTTGTTAGAGATGACGTTATTCTCGTAGTAGCTCTGACTGTTTGTTTTCGGTATTGTATGAGTGGGTAGGTAGTTATATTAATAGCAGATACATCAGTAGGTATGTAGTTCATAACGTTTTGTTATAAATGTATGTACTACGTTAGTCGTAACCGTTTGAGTGCAAGCCACCTGCACCCGTCCGAACCGAGCAGCATTATAAATCAAACAAAATGATAATTCAAAACCGGTACCTATTTCAAAAGGCTGTGGCCTCGGCGACTTCACCGGCTCCCGCGCTCCTTATGCTGAATTCTCCAGTCCATGGTGGACGGCTCCTCCAATATTTAGATCACCAACACAGTTCAATTATCACCATTTTAAAACTAAGGAAATATCTAACATCATTTGACAAATTCGGTCACTAAGTATGTTACTGTCAAGCAAATATCACTTCTGTTTTAGTTCACAATAAGGTTCATTTTACAACACATTCGAACGCGATCTGTTGTGCTTTAGTCCTATTTATTTGTTTTCTGTCTTATTTTGACAGATATATCCTTTACGTTTCTTCTTTTCTTCGAGTCCAATAAACCACACGTGTTCACTAAGTTGTATTGAACAATTACTTCACTTGAGACACTTTTTTTGATAAAATATTTGACGAATATTATTCGCGTTGTAGCACGATAGAGAGCGGCCACTTTTACTGGCGTTCTCAGAGTTCCCACCTCGTGTAATCGCGTTGGACGACTCGAACGACGCAGGCAAGTTTTAAACCGGCCGAATGGAATGTGAGTTCGAGGCGGCACAATCGTACGCGTTGTGGGGCCTTCTCAATTTAGCCGCGTACGGGCTGCGTTGTTCGATGTGACGTCGCCTCGCCCCGCAGCCCGCCCCCCGGCCTTGCGACCCTACACCCCGCGCCTTCCCGTGTACACCGCGCATGCGTGCTGTTTCTTATGAATGCAGTGATGCCATATCTCATCGTCAAACTGCCCGTTATTATTATTACATTTATGAACACCCTTTTTATTATTAATAGCGAATAAATTACACACTTTAAGTTCAACTTTTATTATTTATGTTTTATAGTTCTCTAATTTTAACATAACCTTACCAAATCTAAATCTCTAGTTAGGTGCGCTAATTACTTCATCGTTATTAACAATAAGCAGTTGAAATAAAATTTAAAATAGTTATAAGGCATTTTTACCTTTAATATCTTTTGTATTTATTTTTTCTTTACAATATTGTTTAATTGGAATGATATTTAACTTCAACATTTGAACCTTAGCAAAATTAGACTCACCTTTTATAGATAGCTGTTCATATTAATAATGTTAGGTAGAATACCTCAAACAATAGCGTGTCGTGACTAGCAACCCAGGTTCACAACCTTTTGCTCTTGGGCCAGCCCGACAGGTCTCGACTCGACCGACATAAATGTATATACATACATCTACGTCACATGAGGGCAACATACATAGGATGTCTACCTACACAGTTCATGTACTTTTATCTTCCTGGTTTAATGTAAACATTCGATATTTCCTAGTACAATAATTCATGTACAGAATGTATGTGTTACACATACATAAACGAGGAACAAAACGTTTTTTTCGTTCGAGATGCGCAAGGTAACGGTATACGAGGTCTATATTTAAATCTACATAACGCAATACACCGCCAATTTGTTTATTGAATGTACGGCCGTAGGTGTGGTGACGTAGTGCATCGTCACAACTCACTACGAGCATTCTTCAAATAAATTGGCACTCGACAGCCGACAAAATACAGGGTGAGGTGGCGCACTATACGTACCAACCAGCACCTATACGATAATCAATAGATATTTTCAGGAGGCTTTCGTGGCGGGCGAACACGACGTCAACACTACTTCTATCCCGCTCTCTCCTGTAATTTTCACAGTACAAGGTAAAATGTGCGAATGTTTTTCGTAATTTGATTGGTTTTTAACGAGTTTTTATCTGAATTGTCTTATCTGATTTTATGTTTCTGTCTTGTCTTTAATAAACAAATGTGTGATCCTAGTATTGATAGTAGATTATCTACTGAGGTATAGATATTAAAAGAAATAAAAAGTGAAGTAAAAGTCGGCATCAAAAATTCCAGTTTAGCACACTCACAGGACTCTACTTGATGATATTACTACGAGAGGAAGCATAGTCATTACCTATAGTAAAGTATACTTACTTAAGTTATTGCAAATATTCGCGCCTAGTAAAATTTGGCTTTTGTTGATACTTCCAAAAATATATATTCAAACGTTTTTATATTTACGAGTATAGTAATGTACATAGTACGAGTTCTATTTGTACTTATGTTATGTACTAGTAGACTGTGTCATAGATTGATTTGTTATAAACATGACAATACTTAACGACCATGACCTTCATCTGTTATCTATGTATGTATAGTCAACAATACATAGTTAAATATATACTTAGGTGGTTTAACTTATGGCACGTAGTAACGGTTGCAGTTTGAGCTTATAAAAGTTGAGTATTTTTACGGAAAGAAAGCACAGCCCTAAATTGAAGATTGGCCTTTTAAAAATTTCTTCCGTAATTTAATTTATCTTTGCCAATTAAGTTGGAAGTCTTCTTAAAGCTCTTTGATGTACTTCTTTGAAGTTCAAATTGAGTCAAATTAATTAGCATAAGTAGATAGATGTTGTTAAAAACATAAATCGAAAATTACTTTAGCTATGTTAGTACCTAGGTACTTCGATTTACATTATCGCATTAGTATACCTTTCTCGTATTCTCTGATATCTCTGAACCTTGACCTAACCCCCCTACTCTACCACTGACAAGGAGAAGTAACTTGTACTTAGATTTGTAATAAATACTTCAATACAAAAATGTTTTTGTTACATCACAAACCGCGTGATCTAAGTGAAAGTATATTAAGAGTTGAAGAAGACTATTTTTGGACCAGTTCAGGTAAAAATAACGCAGTAATAATTAACCAAACAACCTTCGAAGGCAGAATTGAACAATAGAACTGGTTTCATAATCGCTGGAAGCGCTTTATCTCAAATGTAACGGTATTCTGCGTCACTGGCAGTACCTGTGTAGGGCATGCCGTGTACCTGGTGGATAGGTACACGAATTGGTTCAAATAGTATAGCGCGGGTCGCCGAAACATCGGCCCCGTGTCGTTCCGTACCTAGGCACAGCTAGCCTGCAAGAATAGCTGGATTTATTAATCGTTCTCATGGTAACGGTGAAAACAAACTAGTTCGATATATAACCAGTCATTACGCGTTAGTATACACATCAAAGACGCGGGTTACCATGAATAAATTATTAGATAGAGTGTGCAGATAGGTATATAGGGGGTCGACTGCAGGATGGTAGGGTGGCGAGGGGTTGTCGAGGGAGGCAGACGGGGGTAGATTAAATTTCGTACCACACCGCTCGCTGGTTGCCTCAAGCTCGCTTGTATTCATCACCGTTAGGGTTGCAATTGCTTCTCCGTGTATTTTAGCTTACAATAGGTACTCTTCAGGTACCCCAGCCAGATATAATTTCTCCCATATTCCAGGTAAACATTGCGCTCTGTTTTTATTTGCTAGTTATAGGAAATCGACTTGAAATTCCATCTCGCCTGGTTATTGGGTGGTTATCAACTGTTGGAAGGGAAAATGTTCAGTTTTTAGTGGTTTTGGAGTTTTAATATACTAATTCAACGTGTCTATAGTTTTGATTTGGAAGTTGCTTTTACAAAATCATTAAAAACAACTGAACAAATTGGGGCTGGTATTCAGAAACAAAAACACCACGTTTTACTCATAGAAAATATGTAAGTATCGGATAAACGATCTACTTTTTTAGAGTCGCTGAAGAGTTTTTAAGTTTATTTGGTTAAACATGCTAATGTCTTAGCAAGGAAAACAAAAAGAAAAATAATGTAAGTAATTATTTTATCTTTCTCATATTCACAGACTGATATACTAGTGCTATTATTTATTATTATAATTTAAACAACTACTGCAGCTGTTTTAGTTTGATTATATACGTGTTTATGTACGTCATTTCATTATGTATCTGTATGGAAATGTTTCATCGACATTTTCATATTGAATTTCTTTACACTTATATACTCGTTGTATAAAGCAGAACGCCGTCTGTCTCTTTGTAACAGTGTATATAAGTTTAGGATCTTGTTCTTAGTAATGCAAAGAGTGATTCAAGAAGAAGGTTGATAATATTAATTTGTATAACTAACGACAGGTTTTCTGAATTCGGACCAGTAGAACCTGAGATTAGCTCATTCAACCAAGCAAATAAAAACAACTCTTCAGTTCAAGCAAAAAACTCTTGTAATATTAGTATGGATTTGCATATGTATGTATGGATAGGTATATTGATCAGACTGTAACAGCTGTGGAACTGAAGATGAGTCTGAGGGAACGAACCAGGTCAGGGTCAATGTTGAAATCTAATAATGACGTGTTTAGCTGACAAAAGTGCTGAGTATCTAAGTTAGATGGTCTGAGTTTCTGAGTTAGGTTGTCTCAAATATATAAAGGAAATCCGAGACTTGACTTTTTTGCCGATGTCCGTTTCACGTGAAATGCCCCATATATTATATTGTGCCACAATATTTTCTGTGCCGGTGGCCAAAATTGGAAGCTACTATTAACATTTTGACTATAATGTCATTAATTTGGATACATTTTCAATAAACTGACGACCAAAAGATGCGATTACAGCGAAGCTGTCACCGGCACAGAAAAGATTGTGACACTATACCTTAGTGTTCTGTCAATTCTGACACAAAAAATAGGTTATGACAGTAAAAAGTTAGACTGCGTGTCTTAGTTTGAGTTGTCTGGCTAGATTACTTAGATTACTCAAGGCTTTCGTCGGCGGAACACACCCAATGATAGTACATACGGGCATCAATCTTGTCGTTATGCTCTTATTGTTTTCCCTTAGGGTGGGAACTTTCTAAGATAAGCACTACGGTACTACTTATGCTTAGTGCTCAGCTAACGTTGTGAATAATATAGAACTCCTGTGTAAGATTACGAATATTACTTTGTTGCTGAAGTTTTTTTATGTAAAATTATAGCCGCAAGTAGTTTTTTATGTAAAGTATCTTAATACTTAACCTATTTAGTGGTAGAACAAAACTGAAATCGACGCGGAAAGTAACTCTCTCGCTCTGAATATCGGCGTGAAGTTGTAGCTCAAGCATACGTTTCGCATGGTGAGTATGAGTTCTAGGGCGCAAATCCCTCTCCTTACTTCTCCTCCTAATATCATGAGTTTCCTTAAAGGTGTACATAAAAGATGGTAGTAGTAGTTCCTTACCATCGGATGCCTACGTCTGCTTATCCTGATTTCTATCCTACTAAATTATAAAAAGGAAATTTTACGTTTACATGTTTGTTGAAAGAAATGAAACTTATATCATCCAAAAAAGTTTGAGAATACAGAATTCACAAAGCTTAACATAACCTAAGTGATTAGAGTTTTCTTGAAATTACGACAGAAATACGCTTGTGATAGCGCGAGCTAGTGTGTCTATAGCGTGTGTTTTTGTACGTTTGTCTTATAAACGTTTCTAAATTGTTGTACAAATTGCGTTGAAAGGTTCTTAAAGTGATAGTACATTAAAGAAAATACATTAAGACATAAGGAACAATGAATTAAATATGTATAAATAATGAAGAGAAAGAAGTTTTAATCGCAACATTTGCTTTAGAGATAAGTACTACTCATAAATGCAAATGTTTAATGTGTGATTCTTTGATGGATTACTGCAGTTATTTTCCACGATTAAAAAGATACGGATAATGCGGTCATAAAATTTATGTATCTTCGATATTTATAAACACATTTTAATGGTGAACAATTTGTTTAAATGCACTAATCTCAGGAAATTGAAATAAAACTTTTTGTATTTGATAGCTCTTTTATCGAGAAAGGCTACATTTATCATCGTGCTCTAACCGAAAGACAAGTTTAACGTGGATGAAACCACAGGACACAGGTACAATAATAGTGATAGTCAATTAAAACAAAAAAAAAAACGAAAATGAAATCTTATCTAATAATGCGCATAAATCAAAAATAATTGACATGCGCGGTTGCCCTTGCAGAAGTTAGTCCACTGATTTTTGGTTTGTTCGACTTCATTTTGGGAGAAGTAGGGAAAAAGACATTGATCTTCAGTAGTTTATGTGGGTAACACCATGAGGCATAAAAGCCGTAGAAGAAGAATAAGTAAATATACGAATATACAACAAAAAAAATTAAATATACTCAAGTGCCTACCTACTTTGAGAAATAAGGATCAGATTAATATTATAACAGTCAAAAATACTTTATAATTCATAATAATTACTTCCACTAATAGCATATTAGATGTATGTAATATAGTATGTTTATGTAAGTCAAACATACTATGGCAATCGATTGAGTTTATTTCTTAAGAATAGCGCCATCTGTTGAGTCTTTACGTAACTAAGTTGTAAATTCGAGTCTCAAAACATTTGCAATGGTAGAGTTTAATGTAGAGTTGGTAGAGCTTTAAGAATTAGTTTCGTTAACTTTTAATAGATCATCTCATAATTAAACTTCATTTGTTTATAATAAAAATATTTTGATATTTTTATTTATATATTATCAAGATATAATTACTTAATAAAATTTGCTATTTAACAAAAATAGTTTACTTTTATTATAGAGTACTTACAGAAAACGGAAAAATAATACACAGTCCTTGTATACGACACAATTTTATTACTATGACTATATATCTATTCTAAGAAATCTTAAATCACAATTTCACTTTGGCTTTTTATATAGGTAATGACATAAATATAAATAAGTATGAATACAACTATCTAAACATCATTCGATTAAATATCTAGAGGGTCTCAATTTTTGTCTTTTCTGAGACTTATGTAACTTTATTAAACATTTTTCTATTTACAGAAATAGCAAAAACGTTTTTCATTATGAGTACATTAGGGACTCGCTTTGGGTCCTCTGTTATTCTGTAGATACATCAAAGACCTTAATTACAAATATTTAGGACGAACGTGGACCTATCTATATTATTTACAAAATATTTTTCTAATTTTATATAATAAATAAACATTATCATATTCATGTTTTTTCTCTTTCGTTCACAAGGAAATGTGTGTGACAGAGAAAAAAAATGCATTATTGGTTTATTAATAACCTACTCAATTATAAGAATATCTACTTATTATAAAAAAAACATGAGCGTTTTGTATCCAATGCTCTAACTAAATTATCATTAGAATTTTAAGTTTAAAAAACATTATTTGTTTTTTATTATTAAACAAAACGTACGTCATCGTATATAATTATTAAACAACGGGCTGTTCATACGTACTTATAAAGTCAAAATCCTCGACTAGTTTCAGCCACGTTCGGTGGCCTTCATCAGGAGGAGTGCGATACGCCCGCGCCGTTGGCGTCTCGCTCTGCACGTCACGCCAACGGCGCGGGCGTATCGCACTCCTCCTGATGAAGGCCACCGAACGTGGCTGAAACTAGTCGAGGATTTCGACTTTATAAGTACGTATGAACATCCCGTTGTTTAATAATTATATTATTTGTTTTTGTTACATATCTATTCTAGTATTACATAATAGTCTTTATATGTTAACACATTCGTTCTTTTTTATAATAGTATAGTAATTTTAGTTATTTAATGAGCTTTTCCTACAGACATGACTGAATCTAGAAAATATAAAATTTTGGACGCAATCATAATGAGCGAGAATATATTTCTTTGGGACAACATACAAAATATTCTGTTTACATTCATGAGTATTATTATTATATGTTTGTTATGGACATTCAACTTATAAAAACGTGTTAAAATGACAAGTTTTGGGTTTGATGGGGCAGCTCTACCGTATGATTAGAGTAACAATTTTGCACGTTCTTGCAGCTTTCACTCTGTTTCTATTATCTACTTAGGCTCTACTACATCAGTATCCTGAACCTTCGTGAACAGATATGAATGGTTTTTGATCGCGGTTCACGTACGTATGTATGTAAGGCTGAATCCACTACGCGTTCTATGCACGAATTAACGATACTAATGTAGAGTTGCCCTGACAATTTCCATTGTCACATTTGCATATAGAGTCACAATCAAAAATAAATTTGTGTGCCGGTGACAGCGTCGCTGTAATCGCATCTTTTGATTGTCAGTTTAATAGAAATGTATCCAAATGACATGACGGTCGAAATGACAATAGTAGCCTCCAATTTTGGCCGCCGGCACAGAAAAGATTGTGGCTCAATACATGACTTGAATACTAGAATCACGTTTTTATGACTAAATCAAGCTATAATTTAAATAACAAATATCATTACGAATTATGTTCATTATAATTAAGAATATAAAACTACTCATATAAGTAAGTCTAGTTACTTAGGTATACATAATAATATGGTCATTTCGACCTATATTATTTGACTATTCGTATTTGGCACATCGATTCACAGTACTCTCTTTAATATTTACATTCAGAGAGGTTTTACTTAAAACTAGAACTTAATCTAATAATACTTTATAGGTAGTATGTCACGTCATCCGTCTCACTGTACGAATGTTATCAGTGAGGGATTTCCCTGTTTTCAGGACATTTATGTCAGTACTTAAACTTACAATTTTTTCAGTACTTAATTTTTTTACTTCTACAAGGTTAAGTACCTTCAAGGTAACAAAGCTAATATTGAAATCAGTTTTACTAAAAATCTTATCAACTAATCTTAAGCTATGAGTATTTTAAATAAAATTTGTGATATAAGTAATAAAAATATTAAAATATTTGTATAAATCGTTGTTAAGAATTGTAATAGAAAATTATGATTATACTTTATTATGTAAAAGAAAGTACATGACAAAGAATTAGACGAATAATTATAAAAAGAAGTCATAAATTATATTCTTTTTAAATTCTAAATACATTTAAGTACCTAATACCTACAAAAGTATACTTAACTACTGAGCTCAACCTAAGATTAATATTTTTTTAATAACCTTTTTGAACAACTTCACAATAAAACAACCAGTTTCGGTAAAAACTTTAGATGTTCCTTATAATCAAGATAATTTATATCCTTGAGAAAAAACCAAAATTTCGTGGGAGAAACTGCTAGTTTTAAATTATGAAATTAAATACAATAATTGCCTATTTCACGATCTTCAAGTAAAGTTTCCCACCAAGTAAAGTGAGTTTTGTCTCTTTCTTACTTTATATAAAGTGCCAAAGACAAAACTTGGGAGTCGCTACTTGGAAAAAACTATTTTAATTACTTAATTATAATGAGAAATGTAATTGGTATATTGCCATTCTCATTTCTTCCTTCTACCTCTATTATATTTACTCGTATATCATAAAAAGGTACCTACATTATTTAATACCTTAATAGTTACATAAGTAATATTTATAAAAACATAATATATTGGACGAATCATTTGTCCATCTTAAGATAACATTATGACATCACTGTTAATACTAAATAAATACTATTCACTTAATTAATATTGCTACCAAGAGAAAACACTGGAGATCAAACTTGTTTGTAATTCATGGTAGCGTTTTTGGAGATTTGAATATTTGGAGCTATAAGAAATATTTCAAAGTCAAAGTAAAAGATCATTTTATTCAGTTATAGCCTCAATGAAGCACTTATGAACAATGAATCTACCACCGATTCGGAAATTACATCAGCCGAGAAGAATCGGCAAAAAACTCGGGCTGGTATTTTATTTACATGAAATAAAACACAAAAGTAGTCCAAGTTTCCTGACTTAAGCCTCATAAAAATCGAATAGTGTGTGCAGAGTTTCGACCAAAGAGCTAAAAGTCACGTTCAATGGTCTTTAGACGTAAAAGTCATCAATTGACTTCAGAAACCATGGTCTAAACTTGAATTGAAACTTGTCACACTGTATATCAATTTCCGATCCTTTTCATCCTCGATGCTAACCGAGAATATTTTTTCTCCACCAATATTATAATCGAGCGATAAGTAGTAACAACCTACAAAACTCCATTCTTCTCCAAAATCGCTACCACCAACATCGATTGACTAACCGCATCAATTATCTAAATTGTAACTGAAAGGCGGGAACTCAGCCTCGCCTTCGCGGTTCATTGGTTCCATTTTAATGGGCATATCTCAGGAGGGTGGTTCGGGAGGTGCGGGCGGTCCAGGTACGAGGGGCTGGAGTAACTTAGCGGCAGCTGGAAGACCTGCGATGTCAAACCCAGGAGGTGGGACTATGCCTGCTGCTGTCATCGTGCCTTGGAGGTATGCTACTAACCTGTAATGTTATAATTGTTTTTAAAGGATAATTGAATAGGTAATTTTAGTTTTATATGCAAGAAAAATCTGGGTACTTTTGTGCTCATTAGATTTTTGAGGGCTTACTACCTAATACTACCCGTAATGACTGTCGATGAACCGAGGCCGACAGCTTTCGAAGAAAGTGAGTCATTTCATCGTCACTAGCGCATATTGTGTGAAATCATTCAGACGCGATATTATAAGTACACATCAGATTGTATTTAAAATTTTTTTTTTTAATCATCCTGTATTGTCCCACTCCTGGGCAAAGGTCTCCCCCAAATCTCTCCATCTGTCGCTGTCCCTAGCCAGCTCCTTCCAATCTCTGTCGAATCTCTCAAGGTCTTGCCTCCAGCGTGTCGGGGGGCGACCCGGGGGCCTACTTAAAATATAAGTTTAAAACTATTTACCTTCTTAGTTCTTCAAGTGCGCTGGCTTGCATCATAATATAATTCTTAGCCAGTAACAAAGTAGCTATTTTGGATAACTTTCGTACGGACGGTGAATGTGCGTATGGGATTACCCCTCTGAGCTCGTCTAATGCGTCGTTCTGAAAAGAATAAACATGAAAAAATAAATGTTATAATACTTTTTTGGGGAATAGACTTTTGAGACTATATTTATGATGCTACAAGAAAGGTAAAATACATTTTCTGAGGTAGAACCTTTGGGATAACACTTTCACATTTTGTTACGATCTAGTTTAGATCTGTCCACGCATAGTAGCGCTTCAATAAATTAACAATAATTTTATGAATCACTGTAATAAATCTAGGAATATTTACAGCAAATTCTTACCAAATCATGCATTCTTCTTCGTTCTCTCGCGTTTATGTTCAGTCGTACGGTCTTGCCCTGGCGCATCTTCTGCTTGGATTTGCTTTCGTTGATTGGTCTGCAAGTTATTTTTATCCTAATGTAAGTATTAAATATTCAATCGCTACATTAAGAAGAGAAACGGTGACTGATAAAAGTGGATTTTATTATAAGTATTTCCTATATAAACTATTATTTTCAGTCATATTTAATTAAAATATTTGATGAGGATTGAACAAAAATATCAATTTTTTTATTATTTGAATGAATTATTCTACTTTTTATGATGTTTGTACTGTACATTAACTTCATGGGGTAACATTCGATCTTATACACATAAAGATGATAATTTTAGCGTAAAAGTTTAAAAAATACTGAAGAATTTAAAACTAATTTTGTTTTGTATTTTTTGAATATGCTTAATTAATTTATGTCTTGTTATAATAATTAATTTTATTTATATGAACATTACAGATCGAAATAAATCTATTTTAACCAGATAATCCGGGAAATGTATAAAACTGTCTCAAACTTAAAAACAAAATAAATCTTTCAATTTAATCCTTTTAAAGTAGGTGTCTAACTTACTGTGAATTAGTTTTATTAATTTATTACGAATTGAATCGTATAAATACTATACAAGAATAAACAAAATCAAACTAATTATAATATATACGAGTACATCTGTTGAATTTGGGTATAATAAATTTGTTTAAACTTTCCATCACGGCTTTTCTTGCTTGGAGTTATTATGTAACGTTTTTTTTAATAGTTTTTATCCCAAAATTCGTACAGCTTTATTTGTATGCTCAGCTAAAGTATATTAATAAAATTTGTGGTACATAAAAATACTTAAAAAATACATATTATAAGGCAAGGGCCTTTTTATTTTTCACCCAAATATACTTCTCTCTCTTTTTTTCTTTTTTTTTGACATTCTTTTGTTAAAACGTGTTCTAAATATATTTAAAAAATGCTCAAAATTTTTGAAATACAAAAAAAATGGTGGTCAATGCAAGTGATGAGGGACGTTGCATTGTGTGCAGATGGTGCGTTGTTTCAAGTGTATGTTATTGTTTGCACCCCTTGCAGTGTAATGTGAACATGTGGAATAATGGAGGGGGGAGGGGAACTAGAGAAGGGATTTAGTTTAGAAATGGGTGTTTTGCTTTAATATGTGCGAGATTTAAAGAGGAAAATTTAATAATTTTATCAATAAAATCTGCAATTAATTTATTGTTATTTTTTTTATTTAGGACAACCTGACAAAAAAAGAAAATTACATTCTTTTATTAAATAAATATTTGTTAATATTTTTTTTTATTGAATAAATTAATGATTAAATCTACGAGAAATATAACCGTAAGTATTTATTTATATAAATTCCGTAGCACGTGTTTGGTCAGTATTTTCGTGCTTAGCTCACTATCGAATTTTAATAAATAAAAATACTTAAAAAAATATATAAATATTCCATAGTTATACAATGGTGAAGTAGAGTAATAATATGTATGGGAACTACTTAGTAAGGATAACTGACCGACTGTCATATCAACGCACAGCAAAACTCCTTTGGCTATACGAAGGAATAATAGAAGTTCGGTATTAGAGACTATTTAGACTCATGTCTTTGTGTTAAACTTAAACATTGAATTTAATAATTACTTAAAGAATCTGTTTTTCTAAAAACCATTTTAAATAGTTAATTATTTCTTTCATTTCTAAATTACATTTACAACGCGATAAATGATCAAGGCTAATTTAAAGAAATGATAAAGTTGTACGCATGCGTCAACAAAATTTTAATACAACAAAAATATCGCTTCATAATGAATATCACACGTTACTAATTTTCAAGGCATTTTATTGTATTTAGAACGTAAATTATTCTATTTTTTTTAGAAAAACAACACCGGAATTTTTCCGTGTAAATAAATAAACAAAAAATATGAAGGTTTATACATCAACACATTCCACAGAAATAAACAATAAACGGACCTTCGAAGTACAATTAATTGAATAAGATGCCATGTTAATTGGGTGCGATACATGAAAATAAGGCGATCAAAATAAAAATAACTATTAGAAATAGATACACCTAGATATATATTAGACCATAGATACATATTAGAATGAAAACAACATTTAAAAATTGCGTAATGGGTGTATTTTTGTACTGACCTTTGTCCATAACTGGTTCCTGGCTCGGGTTGGTTTTCGTCAGTAGGGTAGCAGTGCTGTGGAGGAGGCGGCTGCCCTCCTTGCATGTAGAATCCTCCAAGCCCCACTGCCCCCAGCGGCGTCCTTCTACCAGGCACCGACTGCGGCGGCGAGTGACTCTCCCCCAAAGGCACACCATCCCATGTCCTTCTATTCTCCATTATAAAAATATTTTTCTCATAATCACTTGTAAATACGTTTGTCTCGTGTGCGGTATTGACAGACAGTGCAGCGTTAGTGGTACAGATCGATTGGAGTACGCAGCTGGGGTGCGCACCCCTCATCTCGTTCGCTCATTGTTCTCCCGATTCTGATTTATTTCGTACCACCGGCGACATTAAAAATGATTTTGTACGCCCGTCAGCTGATAATTAGGTTGGATATACATTAAATAAGACGCCAAACTGGGATACATAATTATGCTATAAATAATATACGTGTTTTGTTTTGTGAGATTATATTTATTTGGTCTTCGGTAGCCTTAAATGGAGCGCGGTCGTTGACTCTTGATCGTGATCCTGATTCAATATAAAGGCGCATAAAGCTGTGTTCACATTTTTAGGTTAAATATATTTAAATATCGTGCATACAATGTATTATGAATAAGAATAATTATTACAAGCTTTATAATAAATGTGTGGGACAAATTTGAAAATGCTCTCTCGTTTGAGCTGAATTTTGCATACACTTTTAGTTCCAAGCTCTATTAAAGTGAACTTTTAAAGATGGCGGTCTAGTATTTCATTATGTATCTACATGATATGTGTATTAGGAAAATTTAATAGTATAAAATTGATTGTTAATTAAATTTTACTAACAACTAGTCTTTCACTCGTGACTTCATCCGCTTAGTATTCAATCTATTATATTAATATGAATAAATCATTATGCAAGTCCCTATTACTTTCCAATTATTTTACTACAATACAAAAAAACACTTGAACTTGTTAAAAATATTATAATTCTACAACTTCGCCAAGGAAATCCCCTTACATTAGTAGGATTTATCTGTTGTTTCAACAAGCGGACTAACCCAAATGTTTGGTAGATAAAAACATCATCATTCATCATTTTTGACCAGATTTACGATCCAATTACATATAATAATGTATTGTTTATACGATAAAAGGTTTCAAAAATCTAATATTAGTTCTCCGGGCATCTGCAATACATGCTAGTAATATTTCTTTGTTCGAATGAACTTGTACTTTTGAAAGAAGAAGTAGTTATGGTGATTGAAGTTAAAGAAATATCTGAATATTTGGATTAGATGGCTCTGTCAGATCGGATAATATGATTTATTTATATGCACTTGTTACTTGTAGACAGGCTCTTTTCCGCAATGTATAGAAAATCTAAGAAAAAGATCTTTTATATTTTGTAAAGCATTAATTACCGAATGGCTTTTTACCAATACTTTTTTATATGTTGTATGTAAGACATTAGCATCATCAGCGTGTAGTTAACTTATTAAATCATTAAGAATAGGTAAGAAACACCCAGACCAAGACTGACATGTTTATGTACACAAATGTTTGTCTTGAGCGGGAATCGAACTCGTTACCTTCGTGGACAGGCAGGGTCACTAACAATAAACCACTGGGTTTTCTAATGGGGTATTTTATTACAAATTCAGTGGCTTAGTAAATCTTCATAGGTTTGAGATATCAGTTGAGCAATTTAAAATATCCCATATGGTGGTGGTGGACTTCAAGATGTTTCAAAATTTGCACGATTTTTGCACCTGCTTCTATGATATAGATTAAGAAGAAGTCTCTCGTTTAAAAACTGTTATTTCAATTAAATTAAGGTAGTAATTGAGATTACCAACACGCACTCGGCAAGACTGGTGGCTACGCCACGTACTGATACCAGTGAGAGAGATGCCGTGTCCTTAAGGATCTTAAAAACCGATAGATATTTAAAATATAATTAAAACGGTGAAGGAATACATTGTGAGGAAACATGCACCTGCGAACGAAAGTGTGTGAATGTGATTGACTAAGACTTAATCGCTCTTATTCAGGGTAGGTTCGTACCCTTCGGTGGGGATATGATAATGATGATGATTGAAGTGATTCAAAATAAAACCAACAAATCATAATTAAACATTGACTTTATTGAAAGATATTCATCCTATAACTATGTACACCTTATTCCAATCAGTTCCGACTTTCCATAGTCATCAATTTACATTATATACAATTCCACACATGAATTTCATTGTTTCACAATACATACCAATTACATCTATGGAATTTCAATATTAAAATAAACTTAAAATTATAATATTAATACAAAACATAACTTTAATTTCTTTGGTTTTGTTCAAGGTAACTTTATTATTACGTAAAAATAACATTTCAATCGTATCAATTTTGTACCAAACATTTCTTTTCGTTTATTTCTGTAACCGATTCCTTTATGTCTTTTCACAGCCCCTTAACCTATGACTAGAACAATAAGTACATTTATAATTTCAATTTAAACATTTATAAAGATTACGAATATTACAATTTGCATTTTTTATTTTATTTTATTAAACTGTGACAAGAAGATTTTTTATTTTATATTTGTACGTTTACAAGTTTATTTATCAACATTGTTATTTATATATAATAGATAACGATGTGATATACGTATATAACTATTATATATAATAAGTACATACAATATATACTTATAATAACTGTGTAAAAGTAGAAAAAGTTATGAAATTTTCTAAGAAAGTTTAGGCCGTTTGAAATGCCACGAAATAATTTACGTGTAGCTTCATATACAATACTACATATTACAAGAATACTATATTTTAAAGCGATTTCCTTATAAATATGTGCGTTTGTTTACATTACATATGTACGTAACATTCAATACATAATATAGAAACATGTAAAATGAGTATCAATATGAGTTTTCATTTAATATCTTGGCACTAATTTTACGATTATCATACAACATTGAGACAATAATCTGGGGGCACGGCAGTGCCCCCCGCCAAGTCGAGCGCGAAGCAAACACTGCCGTACCATCCTTTACAGGAACCCTTTCGCCGCATTTTCAGGCCCCTATTTGACAACGTCTGGATAAGCCCAGAAAGCTGAAATTTTCGTCATCCAGTAAGCTATACAATCACATACTAAAAATAAAATTTCAAGTCTGTAGGTCATTTAGTTCTGAAGTTAAGCGAATGCAAAGTTTCGTATTTATGACAGACACTCACTCACTCACTCACTCACTCACTCACTCACTCATGATCATCAAAATAGAACTAGTACTTCCCATAAACCTAGAGAGCTGAAATTTGGTACAGAGTTAGGGTTTAATGGCCACATAAAGGGAAAACTATAAAAACTAGGATAATCGAACGGGAACGGGAATTATAAGGGAACGGGAACGGGAATTGTAACTCAAGAACGGCTGAACTGATTTGGCTGAAAATTGGTGGTGAGGTAGCTTAGAACCAGGAAACGGACATAGGATACCTTTAATCCCGAAATTCCCACGGGATTGGGAACGGGAATTTAAAAATCAAGAACGGCTAAATTGATTTGGCTGAAAATTGGTGGGGAGGTAGCTTAGAACCAGGAGAAGAATATAGAATACCTTTGGTCCCGAAATTCCCACGGGAATGGGAACGGGAATTTATAACTCAAGAATGGCTGAAATGATTTGGCTGAAAATTGGTGGGGAGGTAGCTTAGAATTAGGAGAAGAATATAGAATACTTTTGATCCCGAAATTCCTACGGGAATGGGAACGGGAATTTATAACTCAAGAATGGCTGAAATGATTTGGCTGAAAATTGGTGGGGAGGTAGCTTAAAACCAGGAGAAGAACATAGAATACTTTTGATCCCGAAATTCCCACGGGAATGGGAACGGGAATTTATAACTCAAGAATGGCTGAATTGATTTGGCTGAAAATCGGTGGGGAGGTAGCTTAGAACCAGGAAAAGCACATAGGATACTTTTTATCCCGAAATTCCCACAGAAACGCGAACGGGAACTACGCGGGTGAAACCGCGGGGCGCTTAATAATAAAATACTACTCCTAAAAAGAAAAAAATGTGTCAAATAAGAAAATCTAATAAAATAAATCAATATAAACACGTTTCAACAAAAATAAATGAAATCCCACCAAAAACATTCTGTAAAAGACTAGCCAAGTCTCGATGGAGCTGCTTGTTTATCACTAAAAAGTAATGAAATCTAGACAAACTCGTACCAAGTCTAAGGTTCCTTACTGCGATTTCTTTCTTATTATAGTTAATGTTGTGTGACTTGGCCGTTGAACATTGTTTATAACGTTAGTAGTGGGTACAAGTCAATTTAGTTTACACGTAATGTTACAACATTATTAAAATACGCAGCTTTATCGAGCCTACAATTGACTGGATATTGAATCAACGTTTTTCAAGTGGCAATTTTCTATCGTCAATGGGTAGCGGTTCTGGCGACAGATTGGTGCAATAGTGTCATGGAGCACCTAGTTTTGTACTCTTGAGTACATGTGTACCCTTCAACGGCCAAGTCACACAACATTAACTATAATAAGAAAGAAATCGCAGTAAGGAACCTTAGACTTGGTACGAGTTTGTCTAGATTTCATTACTTTTTAGTGATAAACAAGCAGCTCCATCGAGACTTGGCTAGTCTTTTACAGAATGTTTTTGGTGGGATTATACAATACGTTTTTAATAAGCTACTTCGCTACTTCGATAATACATTTGTCATTGTTGATTTTAACTTCGTACATAAAGAAACAATATACTCTGAAAATATATTAAGGGCCTATTTCACCATCTTCAAGTAACGTTCCGAGTAGGTACTCAAATGTTTTGTTTTTGTCACTTGATATGAAGTAAGAAAGAGACTAATCAAACGTTACTTGGAGAGTAACTTTACTTGAGGGTCGTGATATAGGCCCTAAGTATGTTAACATTTAAGTATCGACCTGTTATATCCAATTACAGAGATGGCGCTTGATATAAGAAGGAGCATTCAAAATGTTGCCTCAGAGTTATCATCAGCTTCTACTCCCAATTCAATGGGATCGAGCATACCCTG
Source organism: Timandra comae (assembly GCA_958496195.1). Taxonomy (NCBI): domain Eukaryota; kingdom Metazoa; phylum Arthropoda; class Insecta; order Lepidoptera; family Geometridae; genus Timandra; species Timandra comae. The sequence goes on along the minus strand of OY292355.1, from coordinate 3,500,655 downwards.
AATTAGAGCAATCAGGGTAAAAATATATTTTCAGAGTATCTGCACATGTAAAAACTACAAACATTTTCATTACTGAAGCAAAAGTTTACTCAATAAAATCTTGCAATCCAAGACAAAGTTGCGCTTAGACTGTTCAATAAATTATAATTCTAAATTGCACTAAATGTTGTCTACATTAATATATAAACACTACTTATATTATTGACTAGTCTTCTCTATGATAGAGTCTCTGTATCACTTCTTAGAACTAGTTTCACTCGCATTGATTCACCTTTTCACACCAATATGAATAGAATAGGCGTGTAGTTCATATAGAGATAGCCGTAGAAATTCACTAACTACATCTCTACGAAACTACTTCGTAAACATTAATAAAATCTCTATTGATACAACAAATTTAGTATAAGTAGACATATAACGATACAGAATATAGATTTTAAATATCTAGTTATACAAGTAATATGGTTATATTTAACCACTGATTATGTATGTCTTATTAATTAAATTTGGTATACGATTATGATCTGTTTAAATTGCACTTTTAAAGACATGTTGATATAGCAATTATACGTTATGTTTGGTAACTAAATATTAACCTTTAAAAAATCTTTGGTATAGCGATTATGTATACTTTTACGTTATCTTTGGTTACTATATATTAAACTTTTAAACCTAATTCTTCCATAAAAATACCAAGAGAGACAGTTCTTACACGAAAAGTCTAATAAGATCCAAGTATATAATCGAAAAATACTTTTCTGGAAAACGCCTTAGTATCATTAGTCTGTAGTTGTTTTATATATAGGTGGTAAGGTGAGGCGAGTGTACGGTGGTGCGCACGGGCAGGCAGGCGAAGCAAGCGGCGCGGGCAAGGCGTCAGCGCGCACGATGCGCGGGCCCGGCTGGTGGTCAGGGCGCGGCGGCGGCGAGCGGCGCGCGCGCAGGCGCAGGCACGCGCGGGCACGCCACCATCGACCCGCTGCGGCTCGCCTGGCTGCTGCTCGTGCCACCTGATGTCCACAAACCATCTAATTAATCAATCATTCCAAATAGTTAAATAGGAATCCTATCAAAACTATATGTTCAAACTTCCAAGAGTGAAGTTCATGTTCATGTCACGAGATTAGAACCGTTTTTAGGCTTTCAGAAAGGTAACTACTGGGTGCCATCTTGATCAAGTTATTTGTCGAAGATAATGTTCATTATGTATTTGAATTTTAACTACGTAAGAAAAGTAAATTAACTCTTACCGATTAATGATCCAAGCATCTTAGTGACAGAGAACTTTCTCGTGCGTTGAGGTGTGCGTACTTCAGCCAAGAGTCTGTCCACACATCTGTACAAGTCCCCTGAGTTGTCAGCGACACTTGCTTCGCTGAATGATGCTCCGTGAGCCGCACTGATTGCTTGGCCTTCCTTGGTTGTGACCTGAGAACAATAAAGAACCTAAGTTTAGTATGTATGAATCAAAAAGCTACTCGTAACAAGGCTTTGATTTCGTCTTTTGTGGTCAAATTCAAAGGCAACAAATGGAACAATTACAAACCTAGCCTTTTGAAATTTTGTCCCAGACTTAGGTCCTAACTTAATACCCATTCGATTCTATACAAAACATGTGATTAAATAACACGTTCTAAATATATTTTCAATAGTTCGAACATAACTGATTTCTGTGTGAACCTTTATTTAAACTTTGTTAGCTATCAATAGAACTTGTGCGTAAGTTTCTATTGTATAACAGTTATTGATAGCACAATGGGGGGTGTTGGACAGCCGTTGTTTGTTTTACATTTTCATTCGTTCGCTGCGATGTTAACAATGTGTTAACGTCAAAACTTGGAGTGGAGTTCGCTTCAGTTACCCATTCAAAAGGTGTTGAATACTTCAAAGGCTTGAAGGGAAATGTTTACTTTGTTACATAGCTGGTTGTCTTGGTTTGAGTGTTTCTATGAAAAAGTTTTAAAACCTACATAGGTACTAAAACTTTTTCACACAAAAAAGTGTATCAGCACTATAAATTTTAATCCACATGTATCCCAATCCTGTGGAATTTTTGGAATCAAAAGTATACTAATCATTACAAATAAATAGAAACAAATCTTTCCTCTTTATAATATCAGTATAGACAGGTAGAAAACAACATTAAATGTTATACTAAAAGTTTACCTAATTTATTCACACAAGAATTCCATTTATGAAAATCTGAAGTTTACAATTCGACGCAGAAATAACTTAGAATTGAACCTATAAACAAATGGGGCGATCAATCATCGTATTTTGAAAATTTTATATTATGCAACGCCTTTTTTTTTTTTTTTTTTTTTTTTTTTTTTTTTTTTTTTTCGCTGTGAAAATGCATAGAGTTGCATACCACCGTGAGCCGATAACGGGAGGACTCCCGGTGGTTATGTGGGGCTCTCCTAGCCAGAAGGGCTGGGCCTACCCACTAAAAACACAGCGACTTCCGTCCGCGTTACATTGGGGTACCGTAGGATCCCGAGGGGGATTACTACCACGGCACCCCAACGCCGGGCCCGCACTAAAGGTGGCGCCCCCCTCCCTGAAAGGACGTCTCCGGAAGTGAAGACGTCCCCACGACCGGTACCGAGGGCGAGCGTCCTCCCCGACGCTCGCCCTTCGTACTAGGGCTCGGGAGATTTGGGTCGAAAATGGCGCCTGTAGCGCCTCTTCCCGCATCTCCCAGCCCCCCTCACTGACCCCCTCACTGACCCCCGCACATTAACGGGCACAGCCAACTGCGCCCGAAATGTGGGGGGCCGCGCGCGCCAACGGGACGATCCAGAGTCCCGGGACCCCGGGTCGTCCGGCGGACGCGCGCAGTCAGGGGCAGCGACCCCCCTCGGCTGATTCGCCAATGGGGGCCGCCGCCTCCCTTCAGGTCCCCACCGGCGGGTTAGGGACGGTTATCACCGCCCTATACCGGCCGGCGGGAGACCTCGGACCGGGGTATGCCCAATTGAACTCCCCCCGACCCGCAACCGGGGCATTCCTAATTAGGATTCCCCGGTTACGAAGGCCCGAGTGGGAGGAGGTGCGCGTAGCGCCTCCTCCTCCCCCCCGGCCTCCTGCGGCGGATCGGGTCAGTGGACAGTGCCTCACGGACCCGCTCATTCGCCTCCTTCTGCGAGATCACAGTCTCGCAGAAGGTGACGGCCGCTCTCCACATCTCCTCGCCGTCGAGCATGGCCTCGACCAAGCTCGACAGCGACAACATTCCTCCTCCCATCTGCGCCACCAGGGTCTGTCTTTCCAGACCCCAGGCGGCGCATTCCGTCAGAGTGTGACGCGCCGTATCTGCCGGCGTGCCACACTCGTGGCAAACCGGGGTGATCTCCCGGCGCGCCACCCGGTGCAGGTACTCTCCAAAACACCCATGTCCGGAGAGCACCTGCACCAGCCTAAAAGTCATCGCCCCGTGCCGCCGGGCAACCCACCGAGAGAGGTGGGGGCGAATGGCCTCCACCGTCTCCCGGCCGGCAACCGGCGACCGGAGCGCTTCCCCCCACCGTTGGATCAGGACCTCATCAGCTGCGGTCCTGACCCGACTTATTTCCGCCCAGCAGGGCCGGTGACCCCGGGCCCTAGCATCCCCCCTGTAACGGTGGACCGCCGCAAGGACTTCAGCCTGAAGCTCCCACGGCGGATCCGCCGCCAGGAGGGTCGCCGCTGTCCAGCTCACCGTCCTGTATGCCCTCACAGCCCGCACCGCGATGACTCGCTGCGGGGCCCGTAGGAGTCGCACGTTGCGGGCGTTGAGGGCATCCACCCAAATTGGAGCGCCGTACAGGGCCATACTCCGGATGACTCCGGAGTACAGTCGACGGCACCCCGATCCCGGCCCACCCACGTTGGGCAGTAGCCTCCCCAGCGAGGCGGCGGCGGCTATCAACTTCGGGGCCAGCTGTGTAAAGTGGGCCCCGAAATTCCACCGTCCGTCCAGTACAAGGCCCAGATACCGCATCTGGGCCTTGACCGCCACCCTCTCGCCGAAGAGGGTAATGCCCGCCCCCCTCGGTGCCCCTCTGCGCGGCCCGTGGAAGTAGAGGGCCTCCGTCTTGTCGACGGAGACTCTCAACCCGAGGCTCGAGATCCGGCCGACCACCACAGAAACTGCGATGGCCGCCCGGAACTCGACCTCCTCCCACGAGCTGCCCCTAGCGGTGACAAGGGTGTCGTCGGCGTAACATGACACCCCTATCCCCGGGAAGATTGGGCCCCTGAGGACCCAATCATACCCGACGTTCCACAAGGTCGGTCCGAGAACCGAGCCCTGTGGAACCCCACATGCCACCCGATGACGGTGCCGGGCACCATCCGCGCCCTCCCAGGTTACCGTGCGGCCCCTCAGGTACGCCCCCAACAGCTCCCTCAGATAAGTAGGCACCCCGTGATAGCGGAGTGCCTCCTCAATCACCCAATGGGGGAGGCTGTTGAAGGCGTTCCGGACGTCTAGCGAGACCGCAAGGACTCCATCCCCCTCCTGAACCGCCCCCCTCGTGAGGTCCTTCAACGACTTCAGGGCGTCGATCGTGGATCGACCCGCCCTGAAGCCATACTGGGCCTCCGACAGGGGCGGCCCAACTCCCTCAAGGTGCTGGACGAGACGGGCAGCGAGAATCCTCTCAAAGAGCTTGCCCGTCTCATCCAGCAAGACTATTGGCCTGTATGCCGAAGGCGAACCGGCCGGCCGGCCCGCCTTCGGCAACAGGCAAAGCCTACCTTCTTTCCACAGCTGCGGGAACTCTCCGGTGCGTATGCACGCATCAAAGAGCTCCCGCAGCTGCACTCCCAAATACTCCGAGGCGAGGTGAAGCACTCGCCTCGGGACACCATCCGGACCGGGGGCCTTCCGACCTCCCCGGATCCGGTCCAGAGCGTCCTCCATCTCCCCGTCAGTAACGAGGGGTGGAGGAGGCTCCGTCACTCCTCCCCCGCCCGTCGGGGGGGCCATCAAAAACGGGGTATAAGTCCCCGCCTCAGTGGGCGCCCCGACGCGCGGGGGATCAGGGAACAATTCCCCTACCACCTGGCGGAGGAGATCTGGCGGAAGGGTCTCCGTTGCGGGGCGGCCCTGGGCGCAGAGTTTATTCCGCGCCACTCTGTAGGGCCGCCCCCATGGATCCCTGTTGAGATCCGCCAGCATCTCCTCCCTCGCCTCGGCCTTAGCCCGGACTATAGCCAGCTGCAGAGTCTCCCTCGCATCGCGGTAAAGACTCCGCAACTGACTCTCCAAGTCCGGGTTGAGGCCGTTGCGACGCCGACACCTTACGTACGCCCTCCTAGCTCTATTGGCGGCCGCCCGGAGATCCGCAATCTCCGGCGTCCACCAATAGACCGCTCGCCGCCGTCGCCACCGTCGCGCCCTCGGCATCGCCGCATCGCAGACCCTGGTGAGGGCCTCGCGCATGCGGCCGGCCAGGACTTCAGGGCTCGCTCCGTCGCTGGAGTCGGCGATCCACCCCTCGAAGATCGCCGCCTCCCTCGCCAGCTCCACATCCAGCTTCGCTAGCGCCCATCTGCGAAAACAACTTTCACCCCTCGGGGCACCCTCCTGATGGAGGAGGGGAGACACCTCGAACCGTATATATTTATGGTCCGAGAGTGTCTCCACATCCTCCTCCACTCTCCATCCCTGCACACTGCGCGCGATCGCGGGGGTAGCGAACGTAAGGTCCACCACGGACCCCCCCCGCGACCGAACGCAGGTGTGGGCAGTGCCCCTATTTAGGAGGGACAGTCCAGAATGGATTGACCAAATCTGGACCGCCCTCCCCCTCGCGTTCGTGGCCGGGTTACCCCAGGCCACGGATTTGGCGTTGAAGTCACCGAGGACGATAACCGCCCCCGGCGACTGCCGCGCCACTGCGGCCCTAACGGAGTCGAGCCAGGACTCGAACTCCGCCAGTGGACGGTTTGGGGAGAAGTACACACCTATGAGTGTGTATTCTCCCCACGACGCCGCCACGTAACCCGAGCCCCTCTCTTTAACCGACAGGGGCGGGCCATCTCCGCCCGGGGCCACCACCGCCACCATGCCGTCCAAGTCCCCCGCCCAATGAGGGAGTGGGGGCACGTAGTACGGCTCAGCGGCTACACCCACCGAGACCTCCCACTCCGCCAAGGACTGCAGGAACAAGTCCTGTGCCCTGGCGCAGTGGTTGAGGTTCGTCTGGAGGACTTTCAGATGTCGGGACCTAATCATTCCGACATCTGAAGTGAGTCCTCCCGCGCCCTCGACGGGCGTCCGGCATTGGTGGCGGTGCGGGCGGTCCGTGCCCACACCGTGCTCTTACCCCGGGTGGTGGGTGGGACACAGTCCCGTCCACCCATGATGTGACCCGCAGGCCTTCCCGCATCCGCACAGATTGCACAGCGTGGCTTCGCTGTGCAACTGGCGGAGTCGTGTCCCTCCTCGCCACACCGGTAGCACAAAGCACCCCGGTCGGCTTTGGAGGGACACCTGGACCGCGTGTGACCGACGCCCATGCACTTAAAGCAGCGCAATGGGCGTCGATCCAAGGCCGTGACCTTGGCGGAACTCCATCCGACCAAGATCCGGCCTGCAGCCAACACGGCCTTGGCCGCCAGGACCGGGCACACCACCACTGTAGCGCCCAGTCTCCCAGGGCCCTCGGCGATGCCCATGACCCTGACCTGCTCCACGGAGCAGGCCCCGGTCCGGGCCACCGCCGCGGCCACCAACTCCCTGGTGACCGAGTCGTCCAGCCCCACCACGCGGAGATCCGCACATTTGGTGGGGCGGGTGACGTCAGCCACGCCGTCCAGCACGGTGCGGAGCCGTGTTGTAAGGGCGTCGACTTTGTCGGCGCCCTGAGAGTTAGCGACCTCCACCATTCTCGCCCCCGCCATCGTATTACACAGCCTGATGGATCTGGGGTCGATACCCAGCTCCCCCAGGCTGACCTCCTCCCTCGCCTTGCGGAGGACCTCCGCATAAGTGATGCCCTTCGCCGCAGCCTCCGGCTGGAGGGTCATCACCACGGCGGCAGAAGTCGGCGCGGTCAAGTTGGGCTTGGCCATGGCCTTACCCTTCCCCGATGCCGCACCGCTCCGACCGCCAACCCTTCCGGGAGCCGGTTTTGCGACCGGCTTGGAGGCAGGAGGAGGAGGAGGAGGAGGAGATTTCTTCCCCCTCCCCTTCCTCACGACGGTGGCCCATGACTCCACCGTATGTGATGGTCCCGCCGTTGGCTCCGTGGACTGGGCCACCGGCGGAGGACGTACAACCGGGGCAGGGGGGGGAACGGGAGGGGCAGGTGTGGCCTTCCCCTTTCCCTTTCCCTTACCCTTCCCCTTCTTGCTGCCGCTCGTTGCTGGCGGCGCGGGAGTCTGCTGAGTAGCCCGGGGGGCTGCAATTTGCTCTTGCGCCGCCGCCTTCCTATCCGCCGCGAGAGGCGGACGCTCCGGCCTCATGGGGAGGAGACGGTCGCGGTTCGCCTCAAAGCGCGCGTCAACCGCCTCCTGCACTGAGGAGATGATGAGGACTTTCAGGTCCTCAAACATCTCCTGCGCCGACAATGATGACGAGGGCGCGAGGGACGACGCTTTGCACGAAGCTCGCATGTTTGCGAACTCCGTCCGGTACGCATGTCTCTCAGCCCTCATCAGGTCCACCTCGCGGCGGAGCCGAGCGTTGTCGGCCCACGCGCGCTTGGCCTCCTCGGATTCGTTCCGAGTGACCAGAGCCTCTATAATGTCCCCAAGGACGTCGACCGCGTCCTTGAGGGCCCTCACGTGGGTACCCTTCAGGTGCCCAGAGGTCCGAGCAACCTCCTTTATGACCTCCATAGATTTGCAGGCCATAGCTCGGAGCTCCTGGGCATCCTGGCGGGTGTCCCGCACTTCCAGCGAGCGATATTTTTGGCCCGCTGGCACCAATCTCCCCATGTTCCCTTCATTGTCTCCCGGCGGAGGCGGTTTCCGGAACGTCATTACGAGCCCCTTAGGGGCTCGGTCGTCGCCCGGAGAGTTGTCGCGCGATGCCCCACGCGACACGTCCCGCGACCCGTCACGCGACATGTCCCATGACACGTCCCGAGACGCGCCACGCGACGCGCCGCGCGACACACCACGCGAGTCCGCCTCGCTTCCCTCCCGGGAGACCCCTCTCCTCTTAACGGAGGACTCCGTCTCCGTGTCGGAGCCACTCCTAGAAACGGGGTGAGACCGCTTCCCGCGCTCCCTCCCCTCCCTCCCCTGTACAGACGGCGCGGGACTCGAACCCGCCGCATTCCCTCCGAGGTTCGCTGTGCACGGCTTCGTGATGCACGATGCCGTCACAGTAACCTTCCCGCTTGAAGAGCTACCGAGATTCGAACCCGGCACAACTTTCCCCCTCGAAGATTTACCGGGATTCGAACCCGGTACCGCTTCCGGAACGGGTGTTGAGCCCGTCCGGCGTCCAGAGCGCAAGCGCCCGGCGATCCCCCCGACGGAGGAGTCGGAATCCGACCCCATACCGTCCAGATTAAAATTTTAGTTCTACCCGCACTCTAGTATCTTAGACGATATAGTGACTATTTTGATACAAACCGTCACAATATCATCAAAAACACACAAACACGGATAAAACCAAAAGAACACCACCGACCTGGATTCCGGTTGCACCGAAAAGCACAAAAAACACCTCCAAAACACCTTCCCACGAAACACGTGCGTCTCCGACGACTGCCAGCGACCGACTATATTATGCAACGCCTAGTGCGGCGTACGTAATGCGCACTCGATCGAAAGATGAAGGACAGGTTATGAAACTACATCGACTTGATGCGAATAAAAAGGTTTATTTTAAAATTAGATTTTTGTTAGGTAAGCTTTTTGAAATCAAGTATAAAGGGTAGTAAGATGATGATGAAGCTCTATTATTTTCATCTACAATTACACCTTTCTTTAATACATAAAAAGGTTTTATTACAAATGTTTTTGTGCACATAGACACAGCTACAACTCATTTTAAAGAGAGAAGATTTGTGTTTTTGTATTCAATAAACTCAAAAACTACTGAAACGATTGTCATTTTTTTTTATCAAAAATAAGTCACTGTGTAAGAAATCTCTTTTCCGAATCTTTATCCCAAGTCTATTTGGGGTCGGTTTTAAGTTTAACCAGATTTGGCGGAATGTCAGTATTTTACGTGAAGCGACTGCCATCAGACCTTCACAACCCAGAGGGCTATACGACATTTTTGGTTAAACTGAATGTTAGTCTTTTGAGGGCTCTAACTACCTACTACTACTAAGAAAATTATATGATATACTCTGACTTTTCTACAGGAATGCGTTTAAAACAGCTTACTAAATAAACTCGTCTGATATATGTCATGTTTATAAAATGTTAATGAAAAGTATATCACACCGTATGACTTGTTACACAAGAAATAAGAATATTAAATTGAGATGAAAAAATATGATTTAACGTAACACAAACCTTATTTAGAAAGGAGATGAGATAAACGAAACGATCCGGAAAGTTCCAGATAATTTTCAATGATGTTATACAATTTCACTTCGTAATAAAACTTGTTCACAATATCAGTTACAAATAAGAATTCTGTACCGGAATTCATAAAATAGTCATTATTGTTAAAATTAAAAAACGTAATAGATATTCTTACTTTTATTACTGTGACCTATTTATTATAATGTCGAGGATATTACTCCTACGTTAGGTTATTCGTAGATTTTTAAGATCAAAATTGTCATCGAATACCTTTACATTTCAAAGGTGAATAAAAACAACCATTGACCTAATAAAAATAGAATAAAAAATACAATTACATGTGTATAAAATGACTCAAAACATGTATAATAGATATTTACTACGTGTAAAAAGGTAATTTATTTAAGAATGTTATTCAATTTTGTCTTTTAACAGCTTTTATTAGGTGTATAAGATTTGAAAGCGCTATTGAAGAAACCGTGTTTTCACGGGGCTATAAAGGTAACTATACATTAACCCTCTTATTCGTAAACATGGAATAACAACGTGATCATGAATCTTAGAAAATTATATTTAAAATTGGCCTAAGGTGAAAACAATGCCAATTAGCTAAGGCATTTTTATGGTACCTTACAAATATAATAATATGTATTGATACAATTCCAGAGAGAGAATGAGATGTAGTGAATGATTTAAAAAAATCCATCATTCAGTACTAAGAAGACCCACAAATAGATAATTGCATTGCAATATGTTACTTTTAAACCTGTTTGGTCTTTTCTCGTAGCTCTTTGAACTTCAAGTAGAATAATTAAAAAAAAATTAACCTTGGTACTGTCTGTTTTCGTTTCTTACCTGTCTCAAATGATCCAAGTCAGTTTTGTTTCCCAACAGAGCAAGGGGCATCGGCGCTGCTGCTCCGGCGGCCCCATGAGCTGGGCTTCCATTAGTAGGAGCACGCTTCAACACACTGAGCACTTCAGTGGCATATTCGAAGCTGCTGCGGTCCGTCACAGCATACACCAGAAGACACGCATCGGCCCATTGTATCTGGAAAGATTGAAATAAATATCACTCATCGCAATCTGGTACTAGACTAAGCTATGCTTGTACTATGGTTTCTAGACAACGGATAAACATATTTTTTTTAAATACATGAAACCCAGACCAAGAAGAGTATACCAATATTTTCGTGCACATAAATGTTTGTCTTGAACGGGAATCGAACCCGTAACCTTCGGCATAGGTCATCAAAATACATTCGTAAACCTTAGAACATAAAAGTTTATTTTATACACATTAAAATTACTGCATTATATAAAGGTGTATCAAAGAGATATATGCGCAAATAACTCAGAAAAGCATGTCAAATATTTTCGTCAACGATGTATTAGTGTAAAGAGTAATATAAAAAAGACTAGACGGAGAAGAATGTATACGATTAATTACCGTGTTGGAGCCAACATTCCCGCATAAAATTAGCTTAAGAGATTCACGGGCGTCCGGTGTGAGGCGAGTCGGGACTAATACATCTACGTTATACTAATACATACCTAGACATTATTGTACTAATGCTACTTTTGATTGGTAACAACTATTGGTAGTTGCTATTTGTGAATATTGAGTTCAGATCGTTGAATAAATAGGAGCTATTACAAGCAAATATAAAATTACAGTACGAGTATTATAATTGTGTTCTAAAAGGTGTTAATTAATTGCTCTTTCATCTTTATAAGCACGACCTCATAAGTTTTCATCAAAAATGGTCATTAAATAAACAAAAATTACTTGTGAAACAAAATGTTTTCGTATTGTTATGTAGGTTATTGTTCAGACGTGGCCATTATTTTAACAAAAGTAAACAAAGCAATGTTGATTGTTAAACGATTTCACAAAAAAATGCTTTTGTAAATTGTTTGCTACTTTTAAACAGGGTATTTGCACGGCTTCTGTTGTTTAATTGTGTAGGAACAAAGTAAACTGAATATCATTTGAGTGTTCGCAGTAGTTACAATAAATTGCGCAGAAAATTGTGGAAGTGATAAAAACGCCATTTCCTCGATTTAAATCTACTTGTCGGCTCTACCATAAATGTTTAACCTCTCTATTAATATGAATCGTGTAATGTTTTTATTGTTCGTTCATAACACTATTCTGAAGTTTGTTGTTTGTATTACATTATTATCAGAGTAGAAACACTGACGTAAAAACTCGAGATGGCGATTCGCCCATTCACTGTAACGCCCACCTTGATACAGAATACTTATTTACAAATTATATATATTTTTGATGTTGTTAAACTGTGTGTTAAAAATGTAGATAGTTATAAATATTTGTGCTAAATATAAGGTTATTATCCGTATGGTTGGTGTCATAACTAGGGAATGGTGCAATGAAATCTTCATGTCGGGATTGTGTACCTTACGTGTTGGAAATGCATTAAATGCACCGACAAATCCACGCTAGAACACCTCCCAAATGTAAACATAGTGAGTCACTCGCATATCCAGTAATGCAGGTCACTGGTACATTTTCAAAGCCATTTTATGCGCACAGAATAATTGTAACGATTAACCTATTTTCTGGACAATAAAACTGAACATTTGCGAATAGAGATTGATACTAGTTTTACTGCAATTGGAGTATCGAGGTGTTAGGAAAATGTGATTTATACATATAATTTATTGATTTAATATTTTTTGGTATTTTTTATTTGTTCTGTAAAAATACTTCATTCGTATTATAAAATAGCGTTTGTCCATAATTTTAAGTGATTCTACTCGGATATTAGGACTTCTAGCTTTCTGGAAAACTCCTATTTTACGGATCAATCTACAGTCTTATTGGTTTAGTATTTTACAGTAATCTAACAGAAACTAAATGTAAAAATTGAATCATTTATATCGAACAATATCGGGTAAGTGTACCGAAAATAAAATCGATTTTATAGTTGCGATAAAGTAAGCTACTTATTTATCTGATCAATTTTTTCGAACGTTATCTAAATCAGGGTGAACATAAAATTATTTATTTCTCTACAAGTATTTAAATGGTCTCGGTTACGGCTTCAAAACAACCTTGTTACCTATTTTTGAGGTATCCTTAATCAGTTGATTTAATCAAATTATTATTGTTTAGATAAACTAGAGGCCAGTCTGAGGTATTTACGACTTTAATACTATGAAGGTACGTAGGGCTGACAAGGTTTCTACGGTAGTTTTACCTGGCGAACGTGATAAAAATGTAGTTAAAAGGGATAAACGATGTTTTTTTAGGATTTCTCCGAAATATATTACCTGCCTACGGTTTAAAAGGGTAACCTTCAAATTTGTACGCGTATTGCTGTCTTTTAAACGTTTTGCGATGAATAACTTAAAGGTTTTCTGTTCATGTTTATTTAGGCTCAGTAACCTTTAAGGGCTAATCTACTTTACATATCAAAGTAAATATTCTTCTTAAGTCATCATTGTAATGTACACACATCAAAAGTGTCTAGGGATCAAGCATTTTTATGCGGATTTCTTGAGATTGAGATGTGGCTTTGTAATAAATTTATGATTTTATAAATTTATATGGATCCTTTTTGGTGCATTTCATAATTTGAATCAGGAACTGTGAATCAAATTCGAGTAAAAGATGAAAATCAGCTGTCAATATTTTCCCTATAAAAACATACAACGCATTGAAGACATTATTAGTGCTACTGTTTCCCTACTACTGATTAAAACCAACGTTATTATGGAGCGGCGACGTCATTTAAGCAGGGAAGAAATGCTCAGAGCCGTGGGAATGATAGAAGCTGGTTCCCGGCAACGTACTGTGGCTTTAGCTCTGAATACAAGTCAGAGTGTTATCAGTCGACTTTGGACACGTTACCGAAGCACTGGTACCGTGGCTGAGCGCCATGGAGGACGGTATCGCTGCACCACACGGAGACAAGACCGATACATTCAAATCTTAACTCGAAGAGCTCCAACAATAACCGCCATGATGTTAGCCGTGCGGCTTCATCACTCTTCAGGGAACTTAATTAGCGACCAAACAGTCAGAAACCGCTTGCATGAAGTGAACCTTCATTCCCGAAGACCGCTACGGGTACCACCTATAGCAATGCACAATCGTAGGATTCGATATCAATGGGCTCTTGAACACAGAAATTGGGCAGAAGAACAATGGCGTTTCGTGTGCTTTTCTGATGAGTCTCGTTTTGGTATGAGACCGGATACAAGACGTATACGACACTGGAGAACCCCTGGACGCCAACAGCGATTAAAATCCTGCCAGGAAGTCCATCCTTATAGTGGTGGAACCATCATGGTATGGGCGGGTATTTGGATCGGCGGAAGAACTGAGTTGATTTGGATCAGAGGCAACCTCAACGCTCAAATTTATGCTGAGACGATTGTATCAGACGTCATCGTTCCTCTACAAGTGCAAATCGGTCCCTTATTTCAGTTAATGCATGATAATGCACGACCGCACACCGCAAGAGTTGTAAGACAGACTCTCGCCGCAGCTAACATCAATGTCCTGCACTGGCCTGCTCAGTCGCCAGACTTGAACCCGATTGAGCATGCATGGGATATGCTACAGAGAAGAGCTCTGCCGAATATGGAGGGTATCCAGTCGCAAGAAGACCTTTTTTTGTTGTTGCAACGAACATGGGCGGCCATTCCACAGCGTGATTTGGATGAACTCATTTTGAGTATGCCAAACCGATGTTCTTGTGTTGTTAGTGTTCGCGGTAGAAACACGGATTATTAATTGTTTAAGTTACCCAATAAAATTTTAAAGAAAACTGTTATTTCAGTCTTTTTTTCGAACTTTAATGTTAGTGGTTCAAATGTCAAAAATCCCTTTATTAGGAAAATGGCAAATTTCTTTATTAATGCAAAGGTGACTTGGTTTATCGTTACTGTGACAAACGAAAACACTTTATTTGATGAATCCTTAAAGAAAATTTTAATTAATATCAATCAGGAGAAAAGTTATTGCAAAAATATATGTTGATCCCTAGACACTTTTGATGTGTGTATTTTTGGAGCGGAATAGAACATTATTTTTGAGCTATCATAGAAAATTAGGGACAGCTTTTCTGAGTTACAAAAAACATGTGTTTTAAGAATTGTGGAGCGTAAAAAACGTTTCGGATGATTGAAACTTACCTGTTCTGTCGGGAACTTGTCCGAGTTTGTGCCGGATACGTCAATGACTTCTAATTCAACTGGTGTACCGTTTATTGGCACTGTTTGTCGGTACAACAGATCTGTAAACATAATATTTGGGTTAGAACATTGTATTAGAGCGTGACATTATGTTTGTTATTATATCATAGTTGTTTTATATTTTTCTAGCGTCTTTAAAATATTAGTTGGAAGACAAAAATATATACTACATAGATGTGCACTGAAAAGTGACGACGTGAAAAAAATATGTGAGAACAGTTTTCTTGTCGTTTATTCGATATTTTCGTGTTGACATTATGTATATTGTTACTAACCTGTATTTGAGTGGTATTCTCCAATGTATCTTCTGGTTAGATAGCGTACGATTAAAGCTGAAACAAATATACATTTATTACTCATATTACCTAATTAGAAATTTTCTTTGCTTTAATCAAACGAAGCTTAATGAAATGGCAAATATTTATGTTTAAGATTTCAAGAATTCCTGCCCTAAATACCTAGTTTTGTGTTGTATCTGATACAAAGTCTGTGATCTGTGAGTCATTGAATTTGTAACACAACCCAGATTGTACAAGTTGATATAATAAAATGTGATTGATTGGGTGCAGAGTTTTACACGTGCAAGTTTTCTCAATAATATCTTTTGATTTATGTGTATTTGCTAACCAATTGTAGTTTTCAAAACTACGAATATTTGAAAATTGTTTCGTTTGGGCAAACATAAGCACTCTATAAGGTATATTTTTTATGTTTGAACCAAAAAATTATTTTCTATAATTCAAAATAACTTGATAAAGTGCAATGTTATCAACTATTGGTTTGATATCTATTCTTAAACATATCTATCTAGATAGCTAATCTAGCTAATCTAGATAGCTAAATATTCAGAAGCTAAATAGGTTTAATTTGTACAAGTTAAAGTGTCTTCTATCTAATATACATATCTTATATACATATTATCTGTTATCTATCCCAATGTAACTGCTAAAACCTTTAAATCATTAGTATGTATTAGACGTGAATGTATATATTACATCACATGACCGAGATATACATCTGTTACTCAGTTTATGTAATACAAACTAGGTCGTGCTCTTGATATTCAGTCAAAGCTTACAATGTCTTGTTTACATTGTCAATTATTGGTTTTTACATTCGAGAGAGTAGAAATATTTATGTAGGTTAAAATATTTGGCTTCAGACTAATGAAAGGTTATTTAATTATGATTCGTTTTTTGTTTTACTTTTTTTAGTTTATATTGTTAATGTAATTTATTATGAAATAATGTTACTTATAAAGCCTTTTTAAACCAAAATAAATAAAACAAAATCACATCTGGAATTTGAACCCAATACCACTCTGAACGGCGGTGATGCTACAACCTAATGACCTACTGAAATCCACACCTTGGTTGTGGTTTCTGTTTAAATCTGTTTGGTTATCAAATTAAATTAATTTTATAAATAATTTATTTATTAAAATTAAATTATTTTTCCATAATGTGTTGTATTATCTATTTACCTGATTTCCCAACTCGCGAGCTGCCGATGACGGCGATGCGCACTCGCGGCGGACCGGCGCGTTCGTCTCTCATTTTAGATGTAATTGTGGATTTTATCTGTAACAATACAAAAAGAAACATAAATAAATACACCCTTATTTTGAAATTGCGATACCTTGTAAATGTAATGTAAACGACGGGTGACAATATAATAGTGAAGTTAGTTTTTTTCTTTTGCTTTTATTTAAAAAGTTATGATAAGTCAAAGATTTTCAAAATCCCGCCGAATTTTATTGTTATTCTACACCGAACGCTGCGATACACAGCTGAGCGCGGTCATCGACCCGAGCCGTCACAGAATACTTGATAGCTAGTGTGCCGTCTGGTAATACGATATTTATTTAATATTTTTTAAAGATAAGAAAACGACTATCATTTTTGATATTTTTATTGGATATATGGATTCAGTTACTGCTACAGATATTCTGATTTTAATAAGTCCCATATTTTCAAAATAGGGGTGTATATTCAAAAGGCTTGGCAGTCTATTTTGGATTCGATGCATGGTTCAAGGAATGCTTGATTGCATTTTTTGAATAGGGCTCGACTTTGACAAATACAAGACTTCAGAGTAACAACTATTATCTTATTGGTACTACCGGCCCAGTAATGTAATTCAATTGGCTGAGAACAAAGTCAACTCATTCATTAAACGCATTCATTCCAATGACGTCCATAGTAAATGACCGGCGAAACGCGTCACGGACACTTCACGTAATTCACATATTTAAAACATTTTACTGATTCAATTATACACTTTAATATATCTCTTTATTGGTTCCAATCTCCGAAAACCATTTCGCAACTAAATTAAAAAGCTATGTTTAGCTAAATCTTAGATTATGTCATAAAATGACGACACATTTTTTCTTTATTGATTTGAACTAATTTATTCAAATCAAATTTGGAACGCAAATGGAACTTATGCGTTTAATTAACGTCTATATTTCTAATGCATGTACTTTAGAAGAATTTATTGTTCCGTAAATGATATGTTTTAGGCAAAGTGTGCAAAATTTAGTTAAAATTTATGAATGAGTAGATGCGGGAACATAATTGCGACGTGAAGCGAATGAGGCGTGCTGTGTATTATATTTTTAGCGGTGCTGCGCTGCGTCAACGTCTGCCCACAAGATGGTTGAATAACCCTAGAAAACAACGTGAGTAATACGGAACGGTTAACTTTCAAAACAACAAAAAACATTACTGTTTTTGTTATATTTTCCCAAAAAATCCATGTGTTTTCCTTTTGGAATGGAATTTAATACTTTTAAAAGGTATTTTATTACCTTTGTGCAATATAAACAGAGGTGATTATCAAATTTTTACTACGTTTAAACTTGGCACAAAAACCTATATTTCTATACAAATAATATTTTTCATATGAAAGCTTATTCGATTCCAAATTATTTATCGATTTTATCAGCAAGAACTTGCGGACAACCTCAGTGTTCAGCTAAACGTGAAAATAATTTCATTTTCAATTACATATTTTTGTAAGTAAAGGAAAAGAAATCCTATTCCCGAAAGACCGAGTCCAATATTACGTAACAAGACTCGTTCACTCAACAAGTGAACGAGTCGTAATACTCATAACGTTTCAACAAATAAAGAAAATTGTTTTCTTCAGTTGCGTAATATTTTTTTCTATGTTTTATTGGAGCAACCGGAACTTTTGACTTTTATTATTGTCAAAAATAATTATTATGATAACGTGATGCGCTAAAACTCAATTATAACAACATTAGAATAGTTTTATTTTTACTAATATTCATTAGATGAATGAACCGATTTTTATTAAATTTAGTACAGATTTTTCGAATAATCAAAAATAACACAAAGAACACTTTTTATCCCGAAATTCCCACGGGTTTCATCATGTTAGATAAGAGTGGGAATTGGCATGGAATATGTTTTACCCCACCTGTGGGAAGAAACGCGACGACTAAATCGTTTTTTATTTGTGTTTGGCGCCGAATAATAATGTCATTCAGGATTTCTGTCGCGACATTATGTGCCAAAATAAATGTAGCGAATACAAATTTACTTTTTTGTGACGTCGGTCATTTTTGAATTATTACGCTTAAACAAAATGGTTGACCATCAATGTTTGAATGATTAATACTTACAATATATCTGTATATGATGTAATGTGAATATATCAGATCTCTATTTTAAAATAAAACCAATACTCTATCTATAGGTACTGTTGGCCAAAAATTTTCAAAAGTAATCATTATTTTATTAATGTCGGTCGAATTTCAAACATTAGGGCGATCAAGAGCTTAATTAACATAAATAAATAATTAATAACATTTTGTAAAGTTTCGAAAACCGAATTCATAAATTACTAAAATCCATAATCCTAATCGCTTCAGTGTAAGCCCATTGAAACGACCGGTTCATAAATAAATTTGATCCAATTAAAACCTCGCAATTAAGTCCTGTGTTTCAATAAACTATAAAAAAATTATTTATTATTACAGTTTCAACTACAGTTCCAACATATAATACCTTTTGTGCCGTATCATTCAATTTGCATTTGACCTATTTGTCAAAACGTAATCGAATTGAATAGATTCCAAAAATAATTCAATAATATTCCAGCTGTCACATACAGAATGACAAAATCAATAATGTACGCAGCGTGTGAGTCCACGTGACTCGAGTGGCTCGCTTTCCATTTATCAACCCGTGTGTGTGCATGAGAAAACATAAGCGTTGCGTAGGTGACTACTCTAATATTTATATTCGAATGTTATCGACATAAAGTCCGGAGATTTTCAATGACACGGTCACACATATATTCATTCCCTTAGCGTACATAAAAACATCAGTTACGAAACGCAAAGGTTAACTAAGCAATACGTAGGTGTAGGAATAAAGATTATTTAGGGTCCTATCGGTGTGGGCGTGTTCGTTTCTAAACGATTTTGTGCGTTTATCTTATCATAGTACGATCTCCCGTGAGCTCTATTCGCTGCGTCCTTGTGTCTAATGCGTCTGATATCGTACACGTCGCTCATATTACACGAATGTCAATATTTCCGAAGGCCTCCGCGTCTATTGTTAAAGGACACGGCCTTCGTGCCAATGGTTCAAATTGAAAGTATTAATTTCCTACCAGGGTTTCATATTACAAGGACGATTCGATCTAATGACCTAGAGACAATATTCGGAGGTCGGTGTCGGCTTGTATCGATGAGGTCTTATTACTTGTTATTCATGTCGTGTCTGTTATCCGACTCGGCCTAAAGGTCTTCGGCTATTTTAAGACGGTGGCATTGTCAGAGAACACACCATTTGATATCAAGACAGCCTTGTTAAATTATATTTGTGGCTAAAAATAAAAGTTAGAAATGTTCTCTATGTGAATGTGAGAACGAAATCACTCATTATCGATTTTGACCGTCATGTACTCAAAATACCGTTTGTTTAAGAACTGAAGTTTTGAGCACCATCGCCATCGCACTAATCTCAGTTAATAAAAGTGTTTACGCATTCTATCCACATTACGCAGGTCATTAAGAAAACATTTTTTGTTATGATTGGTTCCCAGATGTGGAGTGAGATATTCATCGAGGTTCTGATAATACCGCGTTTCGTTTCCGCAATAATATTTTAATTTCGTTTAAAATAATAAACATGAATTATTTTTATAGCTGAATTCCAATGAAAGTTGCACTTATAAATGGTATCGTAAATAAAAATTATAGTTGACACTTCCAAAAAATATTATCTGTTTAAATTGTCGGAAATATGAGAATTTCAACAGATTATAAACAGTTGTGCAGAAATGATTAATTTTAGTCTTATTTATTATTCATAGTATAAATATTAAAAAGACTCGTAACACACATTTTATAAGTACTTATTTCACATTTATTTTGTGGGTCTACATTAGCTACGCCGTAGCACTTACTACGCGGGCTACAAAAGCGTGTAGGCTTTTAGTTGTAGCAAAAACAACATAAAAAATGTAATAACAATTATTCCAATAGGAAAATTCCATCCCAAAAATCTAAATTTGTATCACAATTATGCTAAGTAACTAAAATATTCATTAAGGGTTTACTACAAGATATTCAGCGGCACTTGCCTTCGAAGCCCGCGTTTGCTGAAGCCTTAGAAACACAGTTACATTATGTTCGTAATAATTAAAGGATTATACCACGGTTTACGTAATAATTCTAAATATTGTGTCATGGTTACTGACATTGAACTCGAATATTAAATGAAAACGTACTTGAAACTCGCGTTGTTAATTGTGAAATACTCGTACAATGTGAATTGCTGTTTCCTCTGTTGCTATGTGGGAATATTGTATCTTTTTTGTCATTTAGTAGTATTGGTGACTTTTATTTTATATATTATCGTGTTCAATTGTATTTTCTATTTAAACAAATCCATAAATAGTGGCTAAAAGATTAGTTACGTATTTTTCTTTCTATTCCTTATGCTTATTTATTAAATTCTTTTGTGTGTTTAATTTACAATTACTTTTAGGGTTAAACTACTTTTAATCGCGGTTTCAATTACATTTGTTTCAAAAACTTTGCATATGATCAGTTTTTTCTTTACACTCCTTGTAACCTATTAATTAATATCCAAAGCCTACATTAATATATACCATAACAAACAATATACTGTTTATTTTGTCCTGTATCCACTATATAAATCACTGGTCGAACAGTAGGGATGACCCATCGCTGACCCGGTCACCCAGTTCAACCCAGCTCTACCTGGATACCTAGGGTTATCGGATCATGTAATGTGTACTGGGACAACGGAGTAAATGTATTTGGGATTGTAATAGAAGGTTTGTTAAACATTGTCTATTAACTGTGTTTGGAATAGGACTAATTTGCTGAATATTTGTTTATCACATAGGTATTTTTTTAAGAGAATTAATATAATCCCCCCGCGGTTTCACTCGCTTAGTTCCCATTCCCGTGGGAATACAGGGATAAACTATAGTCTATGTCACTCGCTGATAATATAGCTTCCCATTAGTGAAAGAATTTTTAAAATCGGTTCAGTAGATCCCGAGTTTACCCCTTACAATTTAACAAATACACAAACTTTACTTCTTTATAATATTAGTATAGATATATGACAAATGATATCTTTATTCTGTAGTAAGATAATTTAATCGATTCGATAATTATTAATTACTCAGTCTAGATAAGTGTGAAAATTGACGGGAAATTACACCCGCGAAACATTAAGCTGCTAGTTTATACAAAAGTACATATATAAAAAGCAAATAAAGGTTATAAACATTCCATCACAAAAACGTTTCAATCAAAATCAGCCGGTACTCGCAAAATGATCGATTGCTATATTTGTTGTTCGAGTAAAATGTTGTTTCGATTCGTTCGCCTTAATTACTTATTGATAGTACATATCGAGACGTGTGTACCATAAATTACCATACTTTATAAACTTGTATAAAGTATTAGTTCTTGACCCGTTTTTCAGGTATTTTATATAACAAACTTGATGGTGTTCATAATAAATCAACGAGGTTCAATGTTATTACCACCATTATTCGTTCGTTCTGTACCTCGACCTTCGTAGAAGGCGAATGCTGATGAACTCGAAAAATTTTAAGAATCTTCGATATATTTTCGTGTGGAAAGATATAAACGTTGACTGTCTTAAACTTGACCTAGTTATTGTATGAACCTTACATTGTGTTAACCCAGTTATTAGGTATTGTTGCCCAACCATTTGGCTGAGTCGCTTCACAAACTACGTTAAATTGGGCTAATGAGCGTTTTCATTCATCTGAAAACCCTTCATATGATCTTTGAAGAATTTAACAAAAATATTTATACAAAGGTAAATGATTGAATGAGAATATTAAAAATAGTTGTTTTTAAAAATAAATGGAACGTCAAGAGTACGATTACTCGTACAGACCTACATATTGCAGTTAGTATAGTGAAATAAAATACACTAAAGGCAAGCATATTAGCCTATAAAAACATCAACACGAGACATAAGCTTCTGTTTCACTGATAATGTCCGACATCCTCATGGAACAGGCGTGGTCCCGCTTGCTCAATGCGTGTTCGTCATCTCAGACTAGAGCCTTATTTGGAAAGCAAGAACAATTTATCGTGGGTAAATGTTGCTATTTATCAAAATATATTACTTTATACGTAGTTTATGATATCATCACTTTACAAAGAAAACAGATTTATAGCTGTACTATGGCAATATAAAAATAAAAAACTGTATGAAAATGTACTTTAAAAATAGTTTTTATACGTTTATGGCATGGTAGCGTGCGTGTGTAATGGACCAAGATAGGCCTTTAATCCTTTTATAGCTGAATAAATCCTCCGGTTCATGGATCCATCATTAAAATACGACCGTTACCTTTATTGATCAGTAAAATATTCTACAGTTTTGCTTTCGAGACTGTTTAAGACCGATATACTATGGCAGGTTTATATCGAGCCACTTCTGACGTAGAACACGTAGGTATATTAACTTTATTGGCAGTGTTTCGCGTAATTCCTATGTTTTTCCTAGGAAATCTTAGGATGAAAGCCGTTTCATATTTAAATTAAATGTAGCAGCACATTATGTTATGTTTTAGCTAACTTTAACTGTTAGAATTATGAGGACTCTAACTATAAGTAATCGTATGGACCGTGAATGATGTCAGTATGATAACCGAGACCGTATTGCAACATTTTACAATTAGTGCAAAATGTTAAAAAATACTCCTCGTATACGTAACCTGTCTCTTCCAACTTTCAGGTACATTTGGACCCTAATACTGTTGAAAAAAGTTTTGTTTCCACGTCAAATTAACGTTTCGTGTTGCGTTTGTTGAACAGTTTTTCCGAGAACTCTCCAAATGAATACTGTACATATTCTCTGTGTTTCACGTTGAATAAAAACTTTTTTGTGAAAACACTTTGACGACCAAAATTCTACGTTATTTTGTAACATTTTATTTTCGTTTTAATTTTGTTTTTATGTAGAATTTTGTTGATAAAATTTCTAGAAATAAATTGACGTTTTTTGAAAATACTTTGAGAAACAACTGGCAACAAACTCTGTTGTTTGTGATATCATTGGTAATTGTGACATTATTTTACCATATTATTACGGAAACAAAACATAATAACCAAATAAAAACATTTTTCATCAACATCATTTTCACACTCTATAATAAAAGCATAAAATTATCGTAAACGGTATGCAAATACTACATATTATTATTATGAACCGCATATTTCTACCTAATGATATCTTAGCGAAATTCCGGTTTCATGCCAAAAACTGTACTAAATCACATGGCATTTATATGGAGATTGCCGTATAATAATTTAATATTGGATATTGGTTGTGTGCGCACCTGTTCCGCCTACAGGTACGCGTTGCAAACGCTATCTGAATATCAAACACAAGAAATTTTCCGATCGGAAACGCTCTTTGGGAATATTTCGGTCGTAAATCGGGAGAGCTGTACCATCGCACATCTACGTCACATCCTACTGCGTTTCAATTTAAACAATAATGTTGAAATTAATCAAAATTGATTTGGATATTTTAGTAAAAATAAATCGATTATTAAAATGTTTGTCGCTGCATTCGGAATGGTTAAACCTTTTTTAATGTCAAGACAAAAATAATGTTGTATAAAAATTATTATAATATGAGTTTGTTGTTGATGTGTTTATAATTATTTAGTATATAACGACATATATACTACTTTATATACATTATATGATTACATAGTTACTTTTTTATTAATTAGTGAAAAGCGTGGAATATTAAAATATTCCCAGCTGTGGCACTAACTATAGTTACATCGTCAACAACGCCTGAACAAAGGTTCTCGTTCATATAGTTTATAACAACTATTTCATTAGTAAGGACTTAATTAAATAACTTTTAGTTTAGTTTTACTTATATCCTTTGTACAAAACTGTCAGAGAGATTTGATTAAATTCTAAACAATGGGTTTTAGACATAAATATTAGCTTTCACAATATTGAATGTGTGTAATTAATTGTTTGAATATTATGCTATTGTTTTATCTGTTAATGAAGGATTTGGTTATTAATTAAGATGTATACGCATTAGTTATCAAGGTCTTTCATTAAAACTTAGTCATGATTCAAGAGGAAGGTTTTAAGCGGCGCTGCTTTTTATATATAAAAAACTTGCTTATACGCGAAACTTGAAACGAGCGAACTTTAAAACAGTTCAATGTCAAATTATTTACGAAACGAATTACTTTTGCATTATACTAGTAAATAATTTGATTTATTTCAACTTAATACAAGTAAAAAATAATCATTGACTTTACTGATATCATAAACATGTCCTAAAAAGTTTTACTGTTTCTAATCTATACCTTTTTCTATATGCACTCTGTTTTACGAGACTGTGTCTACGTATACGGGTCTAAGAACTTTAATAAGAGAAACGTGCGTCGTAGACAAATCATTGTCTTTTACGGGCTATGGGATACCTACAGATTTTAGTGGAATTGCCCCACGTGCCCAATGTAGTCAAACTTTGAAGAAGTCAATGAGAAAGTCGCGAAATGTGGCTTAACAAGTCAACAGTTTAAACTTTAGCAAAATTAATTCATTGTTACCCTGTAACTGTAAACCTGATAGTAACGCCGATGTAATAAAATTATTCATATTCAAATACAGAAGTTATAATTTACCCACTACCCATTACGAGTATGTATGTACATACGAGTATGTCCTTACTAATATTATAAATGTAGTATAAAACAAAGTCGCTTTCTCTGTACCTATGTCCTTATGTCCCTATGTATGCTTAGATCTTTAAAACTGCGCAACGGATTTTGATGCGGTTTGTTTTAATAGATAGAGTGATTCAGTGGGAAGGTTAGGAACGGGAACTACGCGGGTGAAACCGCGGGGCGCCGCTGGTAATAAATAAATGCGAAAGTAACTCGGTCTGTTACCTTTTCACGACTACACTACTGAACCGATTGACTTGAAATTTGGTAGCTTAAAGTCTAGGGAAGGACATAGTCCATGTTTCATTCCTACGGGATCGGAAACCATGCGAGTAAATCCGCGGGACACAGCTAGTATGCTATAGAACCGGTATCTATTCATCATATAAATCGTATAAAACAATCAAAAGGTCCAGACCAAACAACTAACAATCACAAAATCAGTTTATTAATGAAATAAAATCTGTATAGTAACAGACAACAGTACAAACCTAAAATTTGTGCGTTCTTTTACTCAACACAACTTTTTAAAACCAATGTCTGTTCTTGTTTATAGAAACTAAGATATATGTGAGTTGTAATATACGAGTAGAACGAAAAACTACATAGTAACAGGTACGAGTGTGATTCTATATAAACTTTGTAAGATTAAAAATGTAAATTGAACGGAAACTTTACTTCCTTGTTATTCCAGTATTGTTAAAATAATATTAATGAATAATGAGATATCCTTACTTAAAGACTCTCTATTTACTTAAACAGAGTTCGCTTGAAGAGAAGGTTCGAGATTACCGTCGAAATTACGTACTTAGACTTAAGTACTTACTTATATTTCTCCTCACTCTATACTAATTTCATGAATGAAATGGGGTTCTGTCATAACGTGGATTTGATAGGCCTTCAAAATGGCTTTATGTGCTGACATGTTCAGCCGTTTTCCATTACGTGGCCCTTTCAAAAATTAAATACCTACGTGTTCTTTACATTTTTTTTAACAAAAGTTGATTGCACGATGAAAATTTATTTTTCATATTCATCATGAAGAAGCTTACAACTAAGTGTTAGCGAACGGTGTAGCAAAGCGTTTAACTTGCTAGATAAACAAGAAATTAAATTATAAATTAAAATATACCTACCAATGTGAAAAAAGCAAACAAAAATTCAGAATATCTACCTCCAAAACAAAAAAGAATTAAATATTTCGTAACAAGAATCCTTTTAAAAGACATGAACTAATAAAATTGTCTTTGTTTCATAAAATCAATCCAATTATACCAATCGTAGCTCTGAAAGATCTTATATTTTTCAATCAATTTCCAATAAAACCTATTACGTAAAAGAATCGGTTTCTAATTAAATATAACCTAGTATTAATACCTGTTACTAAGGTAACAGGTAACTAATAAAGTTCGATTCTATTCGCCTTCGACTTGAGCTAATTGAATGCAATTAAACAAACTAATAGGTATCGTATTCCGTTACTGTGAAGGTCTATTATTATTTGTAGTCGTGGAAATAGGAGTACTTTACAAATAAAACATGATTTATTAATTGAATTGTAATTTGTATGAGGTTTGTTTCAATACTGTTTTATAAAATCTGTAACTTATCTCCTACATAAACGTAAATGTTTTAAACTTAAATATATTCGGTACATATTTGTTTTAAAAGATACTAGAAACACTCAAATATATTTTTTCCAAAGAATATTTTCGCTTAATTTATTGAAATGAAAAGAATGAAGCTTTTATTAAAAGGTGCAATATAATTTAAGAGCATAAAAAATCATAATCTCTCAAAGAAATGTAATTTTTATATTCATTAAAATATTTACCCAAAACCTTTGTTAAAAAATTTATAGTAAAATATCTATTTTTACGAACTATATTATAACTAAAAACATTTCATTATATTGAAGTATTTCTTTGTTAAATTGCACCCTTTGAATTTAGAATTCATAGAAATCTGAAATTGTATTTGAGCACATCATTTAACCACAGTTAAAATTCATAATTTATTTAACTTCGAGTGTAATTTTGTTCACATTTAAGATAACGAGTATAAAGAAATCATTGGCCGGTAAAATAAGATGTTTATTCAAATAAGAATCTTTAAAATAAAAATCAAATATTGTACATAATTCAAACATAAATACAAGTCTGGAGCTTTATGGTAATGCGAGTAATGAATAAGCTATGAGAAAGGTCAATATAAAATTAATTGATGTTCTATTGGAGTAACAAACTGAATTATCTATCCTTTCATTGATAAAATACGTGCAATTTCTTGAATTAATTCTATGAATCTGTACTTGTATAGAAAGCCGAACACGCTTGCAGGAATGTCTGTTGACAAAATCGATAAGCGCATGCAATGCGAAAATAAATTTGCTATTCGAAAGCTCGACTGATAGTACGCAAAAATCAATACTGCAATTTAATCTTTTATAAAAAACTGATAATGAGCGAGGTGAAGAGTAATTATGTACATTTGCTGGAATTATTTTGTAACTCACCTTAGATTAAGTTCAGAGGAAATCTGTTGACCGGAGCCGGCCAGGAGCTTCAATTCAAGCACACAAACGTTAAATTTTAACACAAAACACTTGTTTTCACAGTCCTTATTCAATGCAAATATTAGCGGGTAGGAGCGACGTGTACCGCGTTCGAGCACTGAGTCGCGACTGGGCGGCGCGCATCTCCCCTCGCTTTTATATACCTCCATACCTCAATTGCCGCCCGCCCTCAGTTCATACATGCAAAAATATCGGTGGAATTCACCACCTAATTCTCCTGTCGCTACCTTTCGCTGGCACAATGAGAGCATTGATCTCAGCTCGTTCAGGGATTGACCAAATTTTTTACTGTATTTTTTAATTGTTATAATCCCGTTTGGCCTTACCATTAAAGGAATGTTCGAGTAATGTAATTATGCTATTATGTCAAGTGTTTAAACATAATGTGGTCTATTTAATTGGGTTTGTTTAATGTGTATGTTGATCTCATTTTTTGTTTGGGTAACCATCTCGGTCGTATTAATAGTTTTGATTCTGAATGATGTATTGCAAACTTAAGAGAATTATTATTCGTAAACTAATTATAATCTGTTATTGTGTATAGTTTCAGTAAACAATAATAGTTATTCATTATGGAACAATTCTTATAATTTTACATATAAAAGCACTTTATAATTTACATACATATTTACAACTATCAGTCGGGCCCGGGTTCTATGAAAATATGAGTTGGTTGAGCGATGTATCTCTATTTCAAACATGACTAAGATTTGGAATCACCATCATTCTCTCTCATCACGTGTCATAAAGATCTAACAAGTTTACATATCTCAGATAGTAAAACAAGTCTATGTGAGAGTTCCATATCTATATCTATATATATAAAAGAAAGTCGTGTTAGTTACGCCACTTATAACTCAAGAACGGCTGAACTGATTTGGCTGAAAGGTGTGAGGAGGTAGCTAAGTAGCCAGGAGAAGGACATAGTAGATATACTTTTTATCCCGAAATACCATGTGAACGGGAACCACGCGAGAGAAACCGTGGGGCACAGCTAGTTATTGATAGATCTTCATAAATAAGAAACAGATTCATAATTCAGTGGGTATTCCTAGTCTTATAAATTAGTGATACTCTGTTTAATGTAGTAGGAAATTTTACTTTTATTTTAGTACGTTTAATATAATAATTTATTGTGACGAATCCGCTGTCACCACGTGCAAAAAATAAACATTAATCATTCGTCAAGTAATGAATATAGAAATTTTCTCTTTATATTTCAATTTCATTTAGTTTTTCTTGAATAATTACTATCGTAAATCATAAATGGCACTTATAAATATCTACCCAATGTTTATGTGCTATCATCGCTTCAATAAATAAAAAATATGTAAAAAATCGCGAATTAAAACACAAAGAACGTTGAAATGTATCATAATAGTGGAATTAATGTAAATATTATGGTCGATACGTGTGAGCAATAGATTTTTTTCGTTGCAAAATGAAACCAGCTCAAGGATAACATATTAAATCAAACAATGTAGATTCTGGAGTGATTTTATCGATGTTGTTACAATTTGTCGGACGATTTAACTTTTTACTGAGATTACAATCATTTATTTATCTTAATGCCAACGTGATTGACAGTGAACCGACTTTCCGAACAAGCTTGATCAATGAACTAACATAAAGAACGGGGATTCAAAAGAGAAATTATTTTATTTATGAATGAGAATGTAGATTATTTTAGTCGTTGTTTATGATATACTAGCTTTGTGATGCGGGTTTACTGTCAATGCTAAAGAAATGTGGGCTAAAATATGTTTTGTTCTAACTACTAACTATAAAATTAATCGCAGATTCCCTAAGGTCAAATCGTTATACGCAGTACAAACTAAAACAAGGGTTAAGGGTTTGTACAGTTGTAGAATGATTCAATAAAACAATCCACTAGAATAACTTCTAATGTTATTAACTAACAAAGCCTCCAACCCAACAAATTCAAAACTTTGTCGGTTTATTGTTGTTTCGAAATGTTCTTGTGTATGTTTAAAACTATGATTTTGGAATAAAAAGTAAGTAAATTTAGACGAATTTCTGTTTCACTTATGAATTAGAACTGTATGCGGTATAAGTGGAATCACCAGGTACGTTTAATGAGTGTTGGTGATTTCAAACCTGAGTAATGTTTATGAAACGTTTATCGCTCGTTCGAAATATAACATGCAAAAGCCAGGAATCGATTTCAGGACTTCCGAATTGGCTGGCAGGTGCATATGTCACTGAACTACCGAGGCATAAGTTCTATAATAAAAAATATGTTAGTTATAATTTACGATAATTGTTGCTAATGTACTAAATGTTCTAGATTTAAATATTGCTTTTTAAATGTTTATTTTAGTTGATTTGCTGTTGTGTTGTCGGACATTTTTAATGTCTTCGAAATGGGAACGCGCTAATTAATAGTTTCGAGTATACACACCTACTAATATAGCGAATTTTTTAGTATAACTATGTTGTTTTGTATGAATAATTTACGAGTTGTAAATAAGATGATTGGATAATAAATTTAATGGACGTTGACAGAGCTCATCATTATAAAAAATATTTTGTTGTTTTGCAAAGTAGGTTTTAGAGTTAGTTTTTTAGGATATCTACATAAAATTTTCCGAAATTAAACCACACTACTTCTTTATGCCAAACATTTCCAAGTCTCCCTATATCCTTCACAGCTTTCCACCAACTACTGTCAAAGGTGACGAGATCACCGCGCCAAAACGCATTCTAGGCTGACCCCGACGACGCCCTCCTTCAGGAACCCATGCAGTTGTTACCCCACTTCTCTGGTACCATCAGACCATCCAACCGCTAATTTTGTGCAATCTCAACTCTATATTTCAGTTCATTTGTGCGTGCTGTAATTTCGTATAAAAAAGAATGCTCTATGAAAAGATTTAATCAAATGACAGGAAGTCCCATTTAAAAATGATAAAATAGAATATTTTAACTTTAAGATATTAAAGCAGTTATTTAGTTTGCATCTAATAGTAAATATTTCAAAGTAAGATACCATAAATGCGTCTACATTCCACAACGTTCATATTAATGCATCGATATACTATTTTTAGACGAAGTGTTGGTCTGTTTTTAAGCGTTTTATTATAAGTATCTCATCGCGATGCTTTTGGGTTTTCCTCAAGAATATGGAGTGTTAACTTGTTCGAAAAGAATAACAAATATAAATAAGTTTATCTTGTTTTTATTTAAAAGAATAACATAAATAAATATGTTTACTAAATAGTTTTAAACCTATTAATCTTCTATTAATGGTATTTATGAGCATTTTATCTAATAATTTGAGTACTTAAAAGACGCTAAGAAAATTCCTAGATGTTATTTATATATGTAACTGCATGCGGTTCTATATTAATTTAAAAGGAAGGTCTGAATCGTGTTTAGATAAAGATGTTTACAAAGAAGGACTGGATCAGAGAACTGTCCCTTCGCCACGACATTAAATGTGTCATTAATTGTTTTTACGTTTGATAGTTTTATTTTAAACATAGTTATAATAAGGAAAATTTATTTGTTTGTTATTTTCTGACCACGTTGGAAAGCGGTGGAAAGATTTCAAAGTTCTCTAGAGGATGCGATATATCTGAATTTTACTCGGACAAAGCCATTGGCGGAAGTTTAATATTAAAAATAATGGAAATTACTGACGTCACCAAATGATATTACTGCGCAAAATTCGCGGTCATAAAAACATACGTACAATAAAAATGCATGAAGGATATAAAGTATCAAAGAAAACTTTGTAAAACATAAAAAGCCTAAAACCTTGGTTTGTAAACTATATTTAAGTACAAATGAGTAAGTTTTCTTCGTATTTATCAAGTTCAAATACATCCATACATTGATGTTTCTCGGAACACCGGAGATCTGATGCCGGTCGCCAAATGTACTAACAAACACCTGTTTATCCGAGAATTAAAGGAAACGTCCACAAACAATATTCGGAAGAGATTTCTAGCAGTTGTCATCCCTGAGTTACGCGTCAGTTTAGTCAACGGCAAGAAATTTTGGCCGTCCGAGTTTATGAATAACATCGTAAAACTGTGTGAGTTATTTAATGTTATTGTAAATTATTTGACAGACTTTTGTTCAAATGTGTGTCGGAATTCTTGGTAGGTACTTGGAAACAAATTCTTCGGTATTTCTTGTAACTTGTACTTAATATAAATATACACAATATAAATACTTGAAAGTTTCCACAAGCATACCAGACAGCAATCATATTACGGTTTAAAAATAGAATTTTTATTAAAACACCTACGACTTTTTCATTTTAAAGTCACTATTATTATATACATTTTATCTAGATTAAGTAATAAAATTTACAATTATTTGCTGGTTGGACGCTATTTTTAAACCGAGCTTAAATACAATCTTCCCACACAGTTGTCTAGCTTAAACCGAGTAATAAAGTTGATTGTTGCGTGGGATTCTAATGTTTTAGCGAATCCGAAACAAATCGGAATCGTAGCAATATGTAGGACCTTTGCGTAGCTCGTAGTCATTCGTAGCTTTAGTGTAGCCTTCGTAGTTCATACCGAACATATTTTGGATATTCGTAGCTAAAAGCAAATGAATTTCTATAGAAACTTCTAGTGCATTAAATTCATACAAATATAATATTTATATTTATGAATAAATAAGTATGTATTCTGTTCGCCTATAACTTTGAAGGTTCGTTGGCAAATGGTTTCTATGAATCGCCATAAATGTATAAAAACTTTGTAGGTCACCATTTGTCCTTTAATAAATAAAAAGATCAAAATTTTCTCCGAAAATCTTACAATATCATTAAACAATATCTTCCTATTAAAGTTTCCGAACGTTTGATCCAGTGTAGGAATTTTTTTGACATTAGACACCTTCGGAAGACGTCTTTGAACATCTTGTACAGGAATTATTTTCAAATATCATAGCATATAGAAGGTACTTGGTGTGGGCGTTCGCTCGCCCACTTAAACCGCTTTTTATTCCTTCTTCTGAGTTTTTTTTAATAAAGAGATACGAATGAGATTCCTTACAATTTCTACTTTATTATATTACGCAAGGGACTATGTAAACTTGTAAAAAAGACACCCCTCTGTAGTTAAGCGGTTTATATTCACTCTTTGATGCTAGGTTTGATTTATTGAATGAATGTTCTATTGACCTGAACAGTAAGATATCTATAGTATGTATTTTAATATATGTGCTATATATCCTGGGAGGCTTTACTTCATCGTAACACAGTTTATTTGTAACTACCACGGGAAGTAATGTCTCGATGACCATGTCAAATCTATATATATAAAAATGAAACCCGTTTCCCGTTGTCACGCCATAATTTGAGAAGGGCTAGACCGATTTGGCTGATTTTTTCTTTTGTAGTTTTTTAATTCTCTGTAGAAAGTTCTTTATGTAAAAAAAACTGGAAAATCAACGGGAAAATTGGACCCGTGCGAAGCCGGGGCGGACCGCTAGTAATTAATAAAAAAAATAAGTATAATTATTAATATACAAGCAGGCATTCACACAGTCACTATTCACACTTCATGGGGAAACAGAGTTACCTCTTCATTGAGGGTCTCAGGGCGGGTACTCTCATTAACCAAGCACAGACTCGAGTCGAAAGGAATTTCACAAACAAATTCATATGAAACTAGCAGCGCCCCGCGGTTTCACCCGCGTAGTACCCGTTCCCGTGTTCCCGGCAATTATTCGTTTTTTCTCACCTTTTAAACCTTCCCTAGACATCCACGAACATTTCAAGACCAAGATAAGACAAATCGGTTCGTGCACTCTATAGTCAGGAAGGAAAACCCGACTTATTTTTTATTCATATGAAATAATCAAACCAATATTTGTATTATAATCAGGCCTTGATTTGCGATGTATGTGTGATTGCGTATATCCGTCACCACTTGATAAATAGGAAACTTTATAGTGAGTGTAGTGAAATGCTTAATGCGTTTATTATTACGCTCATATTTTTCCTCAAAAATTTCAATGATATTCCAGGAATAAATAAATGAAAAGCCCCTTAATGTTACCAAGAATTTCTATTACAAATAACAATGATTTCTATCTATCCTTTAACAGTTTAGCAAGTTCAGTAAGTAGGTTAAGACGTCGCACACTTAGCTACAATAAATTACCGAGTGTTACTGTGTCTAGCCCAAATCACAATAAACTAATTTACCGAAGTAACCTGAATAATGAAATGGGACATTGTTACGACGTGAGGACACGTTGGGGACACAACGAGTTACAACACACTACAGAACGTTAATATGTTGTAATAATGATATTTAAACTGTATTTGTTCTGTATTCATTAGTAGCTGCGCCCCGCGGTTTTACCCGGTTGAATCCCAATCCCATGGGAGTTTTGGAATAAAAAGTATCCTATGTTTTATTCCTAGCTATAAGGAACATCTGTATCAAATTTAACCTAAATCGATGCAGTAGTTTTTGCGTGAAAGAGTAACAAACATCTATAATTTCGCATTTATAATATTAAAGTAGGATGTTTCTACATAATTATATGTGACATTCACATATAATTATGTAGAAATCTAAAACTATCTAAAAACTAGCTGTGTCCCGCAGTTTATAGTTTTTTCAATAATGACGACTAACATACAAAACTATCCAATACTCTTTCCAATATTTCTGAGGTTTCGTAGTATTATTTTTATGTGTAGTGTTTGCGAACATTTTAATAAAATAAATGAGATACTCGTATATTCAAAGTCACTTCACAAAAGCGTTTGATACGGTGAATAATTTATAATCTGTTCAAAACTGTCAAAGTGCCACGTTCACGTCCCTACCTATTTGTCGGATCGCTTCATCCGTTATAGAATGGAAAAGTACTCCAACACTCGTGGTGAAGGGATCGATAATCCATCATATGCTCTCGGGTTAAAGATGACATTCCATATCTCAATATCATTATCCATCTTCCTCTCTGAAGTCTTTATACGATCTAAATGGATAAAAATCCATTTAGGTTGAGTTGTTGCGTTTTTAATCGGATGTTTTGGATTTCTTGTTATGCCTGACAAGGGCTACTAAGTTTTAAGTGCCTGTATATTATGTTAACAACTTTATGTATATACACTTAGTAATAATTAATGATATATGATTCTTTATCATCATGGTTAGAGAAAAAAATGGTGTATAACGACTATACAAAGTATAATGTCTTTAAATTAAAACAATTGTTACATTTTTGAAAACTCTACGTGTAATGATTGTCAATGATGTCTGTACAAAAGCAGAAACCAACATACAAGACCATCGAAACACGCTAAACATTATTCACATTCCTAGTAAATTAAAAAACTTGCTAACCTCATCGGCACTTTTATAAGGCATTCAAAATTAAATTAATTTTCCATGAATCGCTCAACGTAGTTTGTTACCTATAAGTCAAAGTTAATTGGACTCCTGAGAAAAACAAACTTTTCTCAACAAGATTAATCACATTCTTTTGAAGCGAACGAATGCGAACTTAAATAAGTTAAACTTGATATTTACTTAGAAAGGTATCGCAATATCTGGTTAATAATTTTTGTGAACAAAAGCTGATGATTTTTCTAAAAGTCCTCTTTATAAATATTAAATTTTTATTTTATTATGACGTATGTAAATTACGTTTTTTTTCACATATAGAGACTTCATAACATAGAGTTTCACACCAAGCGTTATCGTAAGAAAAACTGTAAAGCAAATATTTCGTAACTAGTAGCGCCCCGCGGTTTCACCCGTAGCGTAGTTCCCGTTCCTGTGGTAATTTCGGAATAAAAAGTATCCTTTGTTCTTTCCCGGACCATAAGCTACCCCTGTACCAAATTTCAAGTCAATCGGTTCAGTAGTTTAGCCATGAAAAGGTAACAGACAGACAGACAGACAGAGTTACTTTCCCATTTATAATTATAGTTAGGATTAGGATATCTCCCTCTTACTGATAATATTAGTACCATACATATATATACGAATTCACCACACGCTTGTTTAAAGCGTGTTGGTGATCATCTCTAACTTGTTTACGTGGTTAATGCAATGGCCGCCTAAGTGGATATAATAGCATTGCCAAATATCCTACTATCGAGAAGTGGCTTAAAATTGACGGAGCATGGCAAAACAACGTGTTAGCGTTTCACTGGATTTATAAATGGCAAGTTCAAATATTAATACGGTATTTACTATGGGTGTTTGTTGGGTTTTCCAGTGTATGAACATTTTATAATCAAATATTTTCATCAACATTTATCCTTTATTGTTTTATTTGTATGCAAAAATAAATCTATCATTTGGAACTAGCTTTTTATATGTATATAAACTGATATTAAAAAGCCGGAGAGTTTATTTGTTTGGTTGAACGTGCTAATCTCAGAAACTTACTAGTTTGTATTGAAAAAATATTGTGTATTAGTGTTGGATAGCCCATATATCGGGCAAGGTTACACGCCATATATTAATCATACTTCGACTCAAGGAAAAAATAACGTGGGAGACGGTGGGGCACCGCAAACTAGCAGCGCCTTGCGGTTTCACCCGCGTAGCTCACATTCCTGTGGGCTTTCCGGGACAAAATATAGCCTATGTTACTTCTAGAAAAGTAATCTATCTAATATGGAAATAATTAAAATTAATAGGAGGATGTGTGAGGGGGACTCATAAATGATACATCAGATGCAACTTCATGTAAAGTTCACAACTAATTAAATCATAACTTTATTAGTTCCTCACCTAGTGGCGAGCGATGAATCACGAACTTTAACTTAATATACAGTAAGTTAGCATCACCTGCTTGCGATGTGGCTAACTTTCTGTATAATACAGCTTAATTAAGGGAGTGAGTAGTTTAAGTTTGGTATTGGTCAAGTTCAGTATCAATCATAGAGCACGAAATATCGGAGAAAACCGTGCGGGCAAGGAATAAGTTCGCGAGCCTAGAGCCTACTCTGTACTGTATTATTAATTTATTTTTTGTAAGTGCAATAAAAGACATTAAGGTGAGATGAGGTTTGCATCCAGATTTGGACAAAGCCCCCAAATAAGTAAAAATATCAAAAAATATATTCACCCAGCAGACGGTTCTAAGACGGTCAAACCTAGAATTCCGTTTATTATTTTATCAAAATGATATAATGACCTGGACAAAACGTTCTGCTGTATCACGAGCCTAACGTTTCGTTAACCTCAGACGCAATAGGTGTAACTTTGACACGGTTCGGTAATAAATGGCGAGTGAAGATTGGCGTGATTGCGTGCCGAGTCTCGCGGGCTCCCGCTATCCCGGATATTCACAAGTTATTTATTGTCCAACAAACAAGCACATCCAAATACTCCCCAGATACCAGACCTTGTTACGAGACCCGGTCGCGTCCTATCACTGATTTATACTCATTATGATTTAGTTACGTGTCATCAGATCGAAATTAATTTGTCTGAAAATATTTCACTTGATTTATACTAAATTTATGATAGAAGTTTGTTCTCAATCTGATTTTATATGACAAACAATAGTTATTTGTGATTGTGTATGTTTAGAAAAATGTGCTAGATTATTTTCTTTTTAACGGACTTTTTAATTCGTTGAATATTGTTTCAAAAAACGTCAAAGAGTACGTAACATAGTACAAGTAATTATTTTTACCAATTGCCTACCAAAATTGAAGAAGTTATTATATTTAAATCTAGCATTCAAAGTTCGTCAATATTTTTTTTACAAAACAATGCTATTCGCAAGGGAAATGTGTAATGAAATTCCATACGGTGCATTCACTGTAGTCAATTTTCTTTAGACGTAAATTACGTCACGAAAGTCAGCCATATTTTTTATTTAGTCTTCCATGTTTGAAATGTGTATGTTTGATTTATGTATGGCTAGTTTCACCATCATCTTTTGATTTGTAGACGTAATACATGTAATGAAGGTCGTGTTTAACTGAAGAAATAACATGTACTAGATAATTTCTTTGTTCTTATATCACGAGATTTTCCTTAATGAAGCTTATTCTTATTGATTATCGTAATAAATTAATTAGATCATGCCCTTAGGGAGACAAGTCCAAAATCGCCATATTTAATGAAAGAGAGATGAAATATTTTTTTTATGACCAATTTCTTTTCGTCATTCTAAGATTAAAATTTCGAATAAGTTTTTTTTTGTAATAAATATTTTGTTACTATCCCATAATTTTGTCAAAATTTTCATCGTGGTAACTCTTTAAAAGG
The DNA here is from genome assembly GCA_958496195.1 of Timandra comae. NCBI lineage: Eukaryota > Metazoa > Arthropoda > Insecta > Lepidoptera > Geometridae > Timandra > Timandra comae. Next base: position 3,462,865 of record OY292355.1, on the reverse strand, counting down.
AAAAAAGTTACTAAAAAAAAATTATATCCGATCCCTAGTTTCCAAATGAACAATAGTATGTTCTAAATCTAACTACAACGAACATCTGTACTAACTCAAACGCTTCAAAAATTTTTGCATGAGAAAGTAACAATCATCTATCCTCACACACCAACATCGATAACAAATATGATGTAACTTCCGCTAATCGAATTTTACCCACAAATTGTAACATTAAATCGATTCTAAAGTTTAGAATGTATTTAAATCGGATCATTGTTTACAATCTAAATTTAAACAATGATCCGAATTGAATACAATTCTGAGTTGCAAACAATGGTATCCCGATTCAATATTCGTGTCACGTTGTGCGACACATTGATCGAACTTCATTCTCTGTCACATGTCTGTATTGATACAATGACAATATTCAGTGAATGGACACACTGTGTTATGTAATACATAGGTACTTGTATATAAGTTGGTTTATATTCAGCTAATATTCTGTGAATGGACACACACATTGTTATATTATAATACGTACGAAAATATAAGCTAGTTACATTCAGCTATAGTTGAATGGGATATATCCTATTGTACAATTCTATTAGGAACTTGGATAAAAATAGTATATCCATTCAATGACGATAGTTTCGTTTTGGTAAAAGATTTTCAGAGTTGACTAGTTCTCAGAATGGGTACAGTGTTATATAAAATGATATATCGGCAACAATTATAGAGAAGTTTTATTCAGCTTTTTTTCATTGTATAATTCTATTATGGGACTACGATATAAATAACATATTCATTCAATGATGGCGTAACTTCATTTTGGTGATTGAATCAGATAGCTCAAGAGATAACATTCTTTATTCAAAATGACATTAAAAAAAACAGTTTCGGGAAACTAGCAAAAAAAATTAAAGACTGTATAAAAATTCCACCTACAACAACTATAAAACTCCGCGGTTTTCTGTACGTAATTAGCGTTTCGGCTGATGCCGTAAGAATTATCGGATAAAAAGTTTAGAATAATACGAAAGTTATAGGATATTGTTCATTTTTTTAGGAATAGAGATAGGGAGAGAGAATTAGCTAGAGTTTTCATTCAATCTAGAAGCGTGAGTTAGGGCGCGAACCCACCGCCACGCACTCTACGCACGCTGCACACGGCTACGTGGCGCTGCCATAGAGATGATATTTCAATTGTATGGCGCGTGGCCGTGTGCAGCGTGCGTAGCGTGCGTGGTGGTGGGTTTGCGCCCTTACTACGTCACGACAATATTCTGTGAGTGTGTACTCGTATGTCACTGGTCGAGTATTCTAACTGTAATCACAAATTAGACTACTACTATAAAATTCTATCTTCATCACTTATCTATTCATCTATTCGTACTACTCTCGCACATTTACTCGCTCATTGAGTCTCTAAAAATTCTACTACCCACTACGTTCTAGTGGGTTGTAGATAAATACTAGGTTAAAGGTCAGACCTGCTCCGACCCAAGCCGAACAATGCTAAACAAAACACTCCCACGTTTGCACGTTCGAATTGTGAATCCTCGTGTCATGTTGGCGAAGATATTATAAAGTACATGGTATAAAAACTAGCTATTTAAAAAAAAAACTTAGAACGCACTGAGGACCCAAATTAAGACCACATCAACTAGTTATTATGTTATCCAATCTGAGTTGCGCCCTGAGTATTTGTAATGCATGTCGAAAATAAACTAAATCAAGCACGAGGGTCCTACAAAGTTGGTGTTGTATGTATTTATCTATATCATCATTATATAAAAGGCTTTGTCCTGAATGACTGATGGATCAACGCACAGCCTAAACCGCTGATCGTAGAGACCTGAAACTTGGAGGGTGTGTTATTTGTATTACGTAGGCGTCCGATAAGAAGGGATTTTTGAAAATTCCTCCTCTAAAGGGGTGAAAAGGGGTTGCAAAGTTTGTATGGGACAACGTGATTCCTCGGTCTGATTAAGTTCAAACTTGGCATAAATGTTCTTCAAAAAGATTAATTAAATATGTGATACTCATTTTTCTTAAAATCATCACCTAACATGATTAAAAAGGGGTAAAAAGTTATTTTGGGGTTGATTTGAGTCGAAATTGATATCAATACTCCTTTGACATGTGTTTCAATTTGTAATTTGACAGCTGAATGACAAAATGGCGGACTAAAATAAATTGACGGAAAATGAGGCAGCGTATCAAAACTATAGGTACATAAATAAAAAAATACCGTATTTTTACTTATTAATAGATATTTATCAATATTCTTCACCCCGCATTATTAATCTAGACATTAATTTAAATAACTATTTCAAATATCAAATCTGTAGGTAAAGTAGTTTTTTCATAAAATGTACCACCAAATTGTTGCGTTACAAGGGCTTCGCTTTGCTCGCCCTAATTAGATATTTTACTCATAATTTGATTTCTGCTTATCATATCTTCAGACATTTTCGATCTAAAATATTACTATACGAAAATTATTATTCATGTGCGATTTATCGATTTTAGCTTTATGATATGAAATTAGTTATGTCGAGCTGGGTTTTTTTATAACTAAATCAACCACTTATTATAGATACATAGATTCGCTTAATTACAATCCAGAATCTTTCCAGAATTTTTCGCAGAATCTAAAACACTTTCTAATATAGTAGAACGCCGATTAACCGAATCACCAATTATCCGAATCAGTCCTAAGTTACTATGTAATGTACCTCTATTAATTGTTGTGATTTATTATATTTTGTACTAGCTGTGCCCCGCGGTTTCACCCGCGTAGTTCCCGATCCCGTGGGAATTTTGGGATAAAACGTAGCCTATGTTCTTTCCCGGACCATAATCTACCCCTATACCAAATTTCAAGTCAATTATTTCAGTAGTTTAGCCTTGAAAAGGTAATAGACAGACAAACAGACAGAGTTACTTTTGCATTTATTATATTAGTAGGGATTTTCGTTAAGGCCCGCTGGGATTGCAACTTAAATATAAATAAATAAAATAAAATAACTTACTCTGGATCGAGATGTTTAAGTGAGCTATAGATATTGTAGAACTGTGTGTGTTAAACTTATTATAGTTTATTCTACGTGTGACATCGTTTTTAGAGTTCCGTTCCCAAAGGGTAAAAACGGAACCATATTACTGAGACTTCGCTGTCCGACCGTCCGTCTGTCACCAGAAGTCAAGAACTATGGACATTGGAAATATGCTATGAAAGAAAGATGCATATTCAAGGTCAAGAGCAGTGATAGCTAAAGCTACACTTGAAATTTTCACATTGTATATCTATTCTATTGCCGCCATAGGAAAAAATACATAACATAAAATAAATATTTAAGCGGGGCTTCTCAATACAACAAACGTGTTTTTTGTCATTTTTTGGTACGGAACCCTTCGTGCGCGAGTCCAGCTATGTGCACTCTATGTGCGATAATCTGAATTTTCGATTATCCGAATGGACCCCGGTCCCAATTAATTCAGATAATCGGCGGTCTACTGAATATGTATTGTGTAATGAAACGCAGACTCTTCCGAAGAAAAGATGAAAAAATGGGATGGAAGTGGTAGTGGGGTAGAAGGGGTAGTGGCGTGGAAGTGGAGTGGAGTGGTGTGTATGCGGGATAGGCGTTGAAGTGGTAGAGATGTGGAAATGGGATTAGTGTGGATGTAGGACGGTGTGATGTAGAGCGTCGGTGGCGTAGGGGTTTAAGGCATTTGACTTTCGATCGGAAGGTGCCTGGTTGGAACCCCACCACCAATGTGTTTTAAATCATCATTACCAGTTCATTGATCTCCCTACCGAGGGTACAAGACCAGAAATAAGTAATGATGAGTGATGTGGAAGTAGGAGGGTGTGGAAGATGTATTAGTGTGGAAGGGGAGTGGGGTGGAAGAGGTAGTGGCGTGGAATTGATATTAGGGGGTCAGTATCAGCTACCTAAGGAGGGGCTAGGGCCTGTCCTGAATCATATCTAATAGGGGTATTTTAATTATGTAGTGCACATAAAATATGAAAGTTTACCTAATTTATATGTCAACAGCGGCGCGTCGCGGTCTCACCCGCGTAGTTCCCGTTCCCATAGGAATATGGGGATAAAATTATGCTAAAAACCTTCCTACTGAATCACTCTATCTAGAAACCGCATCAAAATCCGTTGCGTAGATTTAAAGATCTAAGCATACATAGGGACAGAGAAAGCGACTTTGTTTTATACTACATATGTAGTGATAACGAATAATATAGGCGTGTTTATAGTTTAATTTTAATCTCGACTGCCAGACCCACATTAGTACTGATTAAAGTTATTTTATTACATCGATATTTAGCGTTAGCCCAAAATAACTATTCTTCGCGTACGAAGTCGCGGGGCAGAAGCTAGTCATAAATAAATCTTTGTTAGCTTTGTAGGGAGAAAAATAAATGAGTAGTGTAAAACTATCTACTACTGCTATCTACATACATATAATTATACCAACTATTGTCGGTTTATTATTATAAAATTTACTTCAACAGACGAAAGTTCAAGGTGAAGGGGCAATGCGTAGGCGATTCAATTAGCGAATAGTGTTAAAACCGCTCATCATAACAGTCTCGTTATGCAATGTGAAGTCTGGATGAAAGTCATTGTTACAACAATGATTTTACATTGTGTATAGAGAGTTCTATTTTCTACTCAGTTTTCACGGTTAGTGTTAACATTCGTTACTTTGATTATACAATACGTATAGAATGAGTGATACTGGACTGTAAAAATTCATGTTTTATAGCTCTACTTATACACCCCTATTTTGAAATGACGATACTTATTAAAATCAGAATATCTGTAGCAGTAACTGAATCCATATATCCAATAAAAATATCAAAAATGATAGTCGATTACTTATCTTTAAAAAATACTAAATAAATGTCGTATTACCAGACGGCCCACTAGCTATCAAGTATTCTGTGACGGCTCGGGTCGATGACCGCGCTCAGCTGTGTATCGCAGCGTTCGCCCGTTGTTCGGTGTAGAATAACAATAAAATTCGGCGGGATTATGAAAAACTTTGACTTATCATAACTTTTTAAATAAAAGCAAAAGAAAAAAACTAACTTCACTATTATATTGTCCCCCGTCGTTTATATTAGCTGTGTGATTAAGTATCTCAAATTCAAAATAGCGGTGTATATCTTTTTCTGTACGTAAAAGAGATATTTTCTCATCTTATCATGTACGTCATGGCATTACGAGTAGTTAGACCCGCAGATTTAATTATAGATAGTTAGATTTAGTATTTGTTGGTTTTGTCCCGAACAACATGTTGACAGGTTTTCAAAGGACGTCAAAATAGGAAATTTTCTGGTTCGTGCGTAATAAGATATATTTACAATTTAGTTATTTTCCAAATTGATACCTTCTACTGAATGTCAACTTTGTGTACTTAAAGTGTTGAGTATACTGAGACAAGTGGGCGCTCCCTCGATGGAAACCTCCTACAGTTATTTTAGGGACCACTTATGAAACAACTTCGCGGTCGAGGGCTTTGTGTACTTGATTTGACATCAGAATCAAGTGATACAATTTTTAGAGCCAGCAATTTGTGTTCCAATTTTAAACTTTTATTTGTTTTTAAATGTTCGTCAAGCAAAATATGAAATGTTACGTCATTTTAATTCTGTTTAAAATTCGAATCGAGATTAGTTTCTTTTCAAATCTTTTTGTTTCAAAATTCGAATCGAGGGGTTCTTTTTTTCAATATTTGTATTCTTATTGCGTCACATTACTTTGTGAATTTGTTATATCTGTGTTTTACGTGTTTTGTTCTTGATTGTTCTAGAGTTCATTAACTTTAATCAAAAATTTCTAAAAGTTTATAATACCCTAATAAATGTTAACATAATTTCCGATAAAGTAGTATCGGACATTTAATTATAAAAAATGACAACAAGTTATAACAAAGACAAATTTGGGATAAAAATGTCGTTGTTATAAAGGTTGATGACCTATTAACTTTCCTAATATCTAAAAATCACTGTAGTGAGGTCATTGTTCTTTGGTTGTTCAAAATAAGCAAACTTTCCAATTCCTTTGGGTGTTTTTACTTGTAATTAATTTGTCTCGGCTATTGAAACAAAGCGATAATCTAATTTGATTTCTGTTTAACGGTTAAATTAAATAAGTAATTTGAATTTGAGATGAATTCTACATTAAGTAATTTGTTAGGAAGCGGTTTAATGACCTTTTAAGGGAAGAACGCGCTGAAATACCGGAAGCGTTCTGGTGGCGGCCATTTTTGAAATATTTGAGTTCGTATGCACTGGACCATTTTAAAGAGATCGTATGCGGCAAGCAGCAAACATTCACTATCCGCAGGTTTTCTCGGGATTTACCACAGTGATGATATGTTTGTTGACATATAAGTATTTTCTAAATGAAGTAAAAAGGAAAATCAATGCTTTACTTGAGTAGAGTCTGGACAACTGCGTTGTTGTATCAAATTAATTATTTTAATACTCGTATACTGCCGGTTCGTTCCGGATTGTGAAAGCATCCACAGTATATTATAATCACTAATTGACACAACAACTTACAATATCATTAAATTTATTGTTTGTTAACTGAAATTAAATTATATACCAAAGAAAGAAAATATATTTCCGTTGCAAACACGTACATTATATTCGTATAACATCGCGTTAATCATAATTTGCAACAATATTTGTCGACGACGTCTGTACATAAAATTAATAATATGCCGTAATTGAACATTATGTTCGTTTGATTCATCTTTTTGGATAAATTATCACCCATTTTGTTAAATATCAAAGCAAGTACACGCATGCGCTCGGTATCTCGTCTTTGTTTTAGGTTATTATTTGACAAATTATTAGTTTGGGAAATATCAGTGATATTATTTCGGGTGAGTTTCGGATAGTCTGTTTGCTTTCCATTGTACGAAGGGATGTCAAAGGGAATGTTGTGGGCAGATCGCGTCCGTTCGTGCACATAATACTGTTTAGAAGCTTTTGTCAGTATTAGGTACTGCGGGGGAGGTATTTGGGACATCTTTTATCTGTTCATCAAATATTTATTATCATTTTAACATCAAATGTGTGAATGTTTCATGTTTCATTTCACACGTTCCATCAAGTTCAATAGGTACATAATTTGTTTTAGTTTCTGACGAAAATAACCAAAATTTTTGAAATGTGCGTGCATATAAAAAGTAGATTATTTTTAGTGATTGATATGAAGAATGCCTTTGTTACGGAAGCTCAGAATCTTGTTTCATTTCAAAAGTAATATAGTTAATACAATGTTCCTTTATACCTTGCCCACACACTGTCATATTTTTCATCGATTTTGAAATTCCTAGAAACAGCAACAGAAAAAGTATAGAAAGGTTCTTCGAAATATCATATATAATATTCTTAAAAATATCAGCTTGGTTCGTAACTTTTTCTTGTAACTGTAAATATTCAGTAACATTAAGAACAAACTCCAAAATAAAAGAAGTGGAGATCAAAATCAACATTCAAATCATTTGCATTTTGCACTTTGTAACACTAGTAATATTTCCATTTCCCAAAACTTGAATAATTAATGATTTTATACATAATTCAAGTTCCAAGACCTGTATTATGTATTTATTACTTTGTCACTCTACACCAGACAAAAGTTCAATTCGCCGATGATTTGTTAAAGCAAAACTGCTTTTTCAATCGAATGTCCATTGAGCAGTAATTATGCGTATTTTCACTTCTCTAATTATGACAAAGATATGTTTGGAAAATAATAAATATGCGTTGTGTCACCAAAGAAAAGAACCTAGTTTTCTAGTCTTTCCCCGACGTTAAAAAAGGCACCTTTAGCTTGACCGAAAAGTAAAATATTCTAGAAATTAGTTGATAGCATTGTTAGTAACGATTTTACATTGAAAACTATTTCTGTAGACGAGATGACCTAAGTTTTATTAGTAAAAGAACAATAAACATATTTTTTATTTTATTTTATTTTTTCTGACGTACTCATACTTTCTCCTGAAACTGAAACATAAAATCTTGTAAAGCTCCCGTTATTACACGTAATGTTATGATCTTATTTGTCATCTAAACATTTGAAAATGTGTCTTTTCCCACGTGCTACACATTGGAAGGCGTCCAAACAATCTATAAATTCACGGGAAATAAATGATTTCTCGTTCTAATAATACCAATAACCAGACGCAACCGGTTTTAATTACATTTAGTTATGATGTTAATTAATCATAATAATATGCAGTGAATGTTTGACAAACACTGACTAAGCCAAGACAGTTTTTTGACCGGCTTGTAGATCAGGAAATTGTCCACGTTAGGTTTTCGTGATATTAATCATCTATTATTATTTTTATAATTAAACTAGCCATGGTTCACGATTTTACCAGCGTTATTTTCCAAGGGTTCCAACTTCCAAGGGAATCAGGGTCTTATACCTACATGTATTCAATGCGCTATTTCTAAGTAGCGCTGTCTAAGTAGTTTTGACGTAAGGTTTATATAATTTAAACTAATAATTTTCCTTCTTATTAGTCGAAAAAAATAAACAAACATTACTTATAATATTTATAGTATTTTATCTCAATAATAAGTTTTCGCCTTGCTTGCCAATTAATAAATCTTCGTAGACCTCATAATAATCAATGTTTTCATTATGAATCAGTGAGAGGAATGTTTCTTTTATATTCTGTTACTTCATTGTTATATCGTAAAGTTCGAACAGCCGGTCCACGATCTATTTTTAAGAAAACACTAAATCTCACACTTCCATCCGTAGTTCATTTTATAACGAACTAATAATAGAATTTGTATAAATTAACTTCACATCTTCGGAAGCTTTTTAAACTAAACAAATAAGAATTCAAAGCCATCAATAATTTAAATAAAATGGCGTAAGGAATTTTAAAACGTAACCGCTTTTTTCCGACAACATTAATGAACATTACTGTATAACAGACGCTAATATTAACGTTTTATTGAATCAGAAGTTCAGAAGTGAAGTTTTAAAAATAAATTGGATATCGCCCACGGTTTTGTGTTGGGGTGTGAATCACTTTTGTCGCAATGTCTTCCCAGGTATTCGGAGAACGTTCACGGCCTCTCATTTGTTCATCGGAGGCGATGATAACTACGCTCGACTGACACACTGCCACTGGAATACCTGACGTTTACTAACATTACTCGTGGTTAAATGGTTCTAGCTGAAAAATTGGTTGTTCATTGATCTAATCGCCTAAATAAATATTTTAAGGATTCTATAAGAAGTTGTTCAGTTGGTTGGGCCTATAAGAAGGCCGTGTGATGAGGGAAGCCTATTCAGCAGTGGAGTAGACAACTGCATACACATGTAAACAAATTTACAAAGGATTTTAAAAAATCATCCCATAGAGTATGCATGTTTTCGATGGGCATTTGTAGTTAAACTTAGTAAGAAAGTAGTCACTTTCACTGATGATATTAGTACAGTGAAGATGAATCTAAGGCGTGAAAGAATGAATCTAATTGGATGCAATGATATAAAGAATTTGTTATGTCATTGACAACAAAGTAAATAACACTTATTCCACCCTTGTCCAATGACAGTACTTACGCAACACATCACTGCACTCATAAAACACCAGTAACATCTTTATTCGACAACGTAAACCTTACAATCACAATATATAAAATACAGGATGTACCCAAAATCATTACATATTTCATTGTTCGAATATAAGAGTTGTGAAATCACTAAATTGCCCGTAAATGTTCCGAATACCAAAATATATTTGTAATAAAAAAAGCGTTTATGTTAGGGAAACATCCATTAAGAGTTCGTTTAAGTTATATGGGAAGATAATAAAGGATATTGTTAATACGGCAGTGTTCGGAGCTGTTGAAATATGGATGTTGATCGAGGTTAGGCGGCTGGGCTCGTGACTCCAACTCTGGAACGTGGATTCCGAATTCCTCCGCGACAATTTAATCTTCGCATCCTAATTTGTTGGGCGCCAACGGCGAAACACGGTATGTCAAGTGCGCGGTCAAGCACCCCACCTGGCTTCTAACTATATCTTCTTGGCACACAAAATTCAACATTATCCCTTTATATTATGGCTCATTTTTAGTTTTACTCCAACTTGACTGACTGATATACAATCGGTAGTCGATCAGCAATTTTTATAATTCGACACCCTGAATAGTGGCTGAATCAATCTTGTTTTTTATGGACGTTTCGTATTTTATTTCGGGATCACTAGAATAGGAACATATTTGTTACTTAAATGTGATACATTTTACCTTTTCTATTTGCGTCAGAGGTATTCTAAAAATTTTGTCTATTTTTGGGACATAAAAATGATGGTCAATGAGTTATTGTTATGCCATTATTACTTAAATATAAATGAGTTATTATTACGTATTACATATCAAAGATTGTGTTAAGATTGTTTGTTACTCACCGCTTTGAACTTTTATTAGTGTGCCTGTTTATATTACATTTGCCGACCAAATCGATCTATATGGAGATACTTTGTTATCCTTGATATTATATCATCATTTTCTCACGAATAAACTTCAAAGAGCAATTCTCACGAATATTATTGAGATGGGGATACAACTAGAGTAGTGGTAATACGACATAAATACGTATTACTCATGCCATGTACGACTAAATAAATTATTGAAATTTGTACATTCGGTAGGTCATGAATACACACACATATCCGTGGGTACTGTCAAAAGATTGAATTCTATATAGTTGTTTTTTTTACACACATTATGATGTTTTCAACTCAAAATATTTAATTCTGCTGAACAACCGTTGAGATTTTCATCAAATTAATCGCAAACCCTTCTTATTGAAAGTAGAAAAAACCCAAAACGTTAAAAAAACAGTTGAAAGTAGTTTTATTTAAAAATTGTAATGTTCGCGTAAATCAAAGATTATGAGATCACTACACTACATACGTCGGGTCAACTAGAGTGACAATAACAAATTTTTACGAGAAAATTATCAATTAATGTTTTGTTTATAAGAACATTTCTGTCGCCACGTGTTAGCATTGTCGCCATTATCGTGTTATTCACCGGCAATTCGTACTTGTTTTCATTGATACAGGTAAATAAGATTAATTTGTTTATACCATTCCATTCAGGTCTATTAATTAATTGAGACTTTTCCATAAACAATCTTTTGTTTCTAAATTGTTTTTGATAAGTACTAACATCGGAACTTAGTAATACTTTTTAATGTTTAGTTAGATGGCATTAACATTAACATAACATAATCATTCACTACATCATCTAATTATAGCAACTGACCCCTAACTAAGTTCAAAACTTGTATCCAGGGTATCAGAAACTACGCACACACTCATTCACACACACCCAGACCGAGACAAACATTAGTATACTTATTGGCCAAGATCTACCTAAGGTGACTTGGAAATCTTTTATAAACTGTGAATAGAGAAGGGGCTTAAGTTGAACCTTAGACGATGCGGTTACAAAGGAGCTTAAAAGTTAAAAGGCTCTATTTCAAAATTTCCTTCATCGCCATAAAAACTCAATTCAATATTTGTTTGTTGCAGTTTGACTTTTTATTGTTGGACTTTAATTGTTACCTTACATAACTGTTTGCAATTGTAATTTTCAAATAAGTTACAACTCTAGTTTAAGAAATTATCGGAAAATTCACCGCCATTTGCAGACTTTAAAGCCGAGACTAGTACTGTGACCTAGTAGTTATATATTATGACCAATAAGTAAATATTTATACCCATACTCATGTTAGATGCCAATAAACGCCCACAGAGTATCCGTTCTTGTGTAATTGTTGTCTTATTGTTGCCGACTCACGTTTATCTAATAAAACAAATAAACACGTGTTTCAATTTGTTTTCTATTCCCAAAACATAACTTTGAACTGCGTCTAAACAATGAGTCCGATGTGATATTGTTTCCATGGCGAAATGCTGTTCTAAATAAAATACAGTCACTTCGAAGTGTACTTATAAGGTTTTAAAGATTCAAAGAAACACGTGCAAGGTTGTGTGTCTGAATTCATCTTTGTTATAGTTTTATAGTAACTGACCCTTAAAAAGGTTATGTAGTCATAATATAATAACTGACCTCTAACTAGGTCCATTACCTTTATCTAGGGATTCTAGGGTGTAAGAAACTACACACAAAACTCATTCATACGCACATTCACTAAAAAAACATTAGAAGACACAAATATTTACCTTGTCCTACGGGAATCGTGAACACAAACTTTTCTTGGGCGGTTCGGCATGGATGGCTAAACTTATACAAGTATACACAAACCAGAATAACACTTCAACGAAGTTCAACGTTAAAGAGTATTGACATAAGCCGGAAAATTGTTCGCGTGAAGTTATCAAAGTAATATTATATGAACTCTGTGACATGAGGTCAAACCGCAGAGCTGAGGAGCGTAAGTTCAAAGTCCTCATAAGGAAATACGTGACACATAAGATATCATAACAAATTCATCATGAAACACTAACAAGAAAACTTATGGATTAATCAACTTGGGCGATATTGGTTAACGTTTCCGAACTGCTGTGTTTCACGGTCTTACCCATGTTACTTCCGATTCTGTAGGAATTATAGGTCTTTTTATGATGCGATTTCTTCTGATTTTTTTAAGCGCAGCGTTACTTTTGTTTTTTCATCTTCCTTAATATTTCATTTGCAAGGTCCTATAAGCTGGCTCAGTTCTGTTTTGGCCCTAACATTAACTTTTTGTTACATTTGCAAAACTATTTATGGAAGGCATTAAACTTAAAAATCCTTAAATATTTTAATTACTACTTTAAAAACCGACAAAATTCATGAGACCCGACAAGCAAATACAATAAAGACTGAATCTGTCATTGATTCTATTGAACATAAGTTTAACGACCCTGTCGTATAGGAAGTCTAGCGTCAAGTCTCGTACAGTCTAACTAATGTTGACAGATAACACGAATCTGGGGTGAACTCGCTTTGAAATTACACTGTTTTACAAGTTGAAGGTTTAATAAAGGTCGCTCACCTTAAAGTCACAAAGCAATGACACAAACAAGGGTTCAAACTCGAGTTTATTGCATGTGCTACTTAACAGTTGACTCGGTTTATCTTCATTTGATGTTCTCCTATCGTCGTGTATGTAAACATAAATTAAAGTAGAATTTGAATCTAATTTTGGTATCTTGTTATTTTCTATCTTATTCATATTCTTTGTTCACTCTCAAGTTAATTACCTTAAGTACGTTGACCTGTGCTCCAATTGTATTCGTATTACCTGTAATTATTTGGTTGTTTTGTTCCGTAAATATCGTACCATTGTCTGAGCGATCCATTAGTATGAGTACAATACAGACGTTGAAAACTAAAATAAACATTCATAGATTTTTATCGTGTGTTTCCACATGGTGTTTTTACGAGGAACTTTTCATAAACAAAGCATAGTAATAGTATTTTGTAACACAACATGTGAGAGTACGTTTGGAAGCAGGTTGGTTGCGCACCACAACAATGAGTCATGCGCTTGCGCCGCGTGCGGGGCTGAATCCAGGTCAGCTGCGGCCTCGGGGAAGGTCGATATCATGATACTGCTCACACTGGCAGCGGTACACTCTGGAATAGCTGAGGGATTAAGGGTATTATTAATTGCACTAAGATGACTTCTCTCGTGGATTGGTGTAGGTAGACGATCCTAATCATTTCGAGATGTAGTAAGTACTTATTTATTGTGTAGAATTATAGAATGTTTTAGAAACAAATTACTTTTTATTTGAAACCAAATATATACATGTTTAAATTGAATACACAGGTATACCATTCATAGACTTCACGTAGTAATTTGAATTAGTATAAATGAAAAACAAACTTACACATAACAATTTAAAGAGTAATAATACCTGCGTGTCAGGAAACAGTTATTGACTAGACTGATGACTTATAAAACCTATAAACCTATATAAGTGTACCCACTAAAACCCAATTGTTTTTCGACCTCGATCATAGTCAATTAGACGGGTGTTGTAGGTAAGTTTACATTGTTAGTTTATAGACCTAGCCTTATTTCAGAAATAATACCTATAAAATCTTACAAACATTCTTTCATAATAGTCTCACCAAGGATAATAGAGATCTTACTCTCGTAATATAATCGAAAATGTTTAGAAAAAAATCTTAAGACGATTACACATGACACGTAAATAAACATTATGAACCTTGCTAATGTAGTAAATCAAAGGAAATTCACCGTTAGGTTAAACATTTTAGTGGCCCGCTGTGAGACGCGTTAAATCTGACACTGTGCCATTATCGCATTCAATATTGGGTCGATGTATGACAATGTCAGAGTTTGTCGTGTTTGTGCCGGCAGCTGCTCGTCACCGAGCTAATTGCCGGTAAGCCGACACCACCAGATGGACTCCACAGCTACTTGACCTTACGGAACATTTGGACTTCCTACCAAAGAGAATATATACGTTTTACTGTGGTTTTACTTCCTACGTGTCACTGACATTGCGGTTTCTTTGTTTTGTACACCAATAAAGATTTCCGTGATAGATATGCGATATTTATGTCAAGGTCTGGATTAGTTTTATAGGGCACATACGCTTAAATCGGTCGTTTGATAGTTTGTTCCGGAGTTACGACGCCGCAGTATCCACAAAAAGTCGAAGTTATAAAATTAATGTCTTAAATTGTTTCGAAAATAAACTGGAACAGATTTTTGTTTTTATGTACGAGTATCATCTCAATATTGTCTACCTGCTATGAAAAGTGACACATATATATAAACAATGATTAAGTGACCATCATTCTGAAGATATTAAGTTCAAATTGGCCGAACAGTCCAATTCTTACGTTTCGTAGTCCTAACAAAAACTCCATAGAGGTAGGTAGTATAGATATTTCGTAATACCAATCTATTCTGCCCATCTGTCCGTCCAACTGCGACTTTTTTGGTTTAGTCCCTTCGGTTAATATTAAACTATGCTATGACGTAAAACTATCTGAAAATAAAATTGGAATGATCTAGTAACTAAGTTCTGTTAGATTCTTATAAAAAATGTTTTTAATACAAAAGTTTTTGAATGTTTACTTATAGCTACGCATAGAAGGAACAGTTTAGTGACGTGCGAAACAGATTACGAGTAAATGAGACGACGAACGTCATGTCATGATGCATTTCGCCTACATGGGCATTGGGCATCCGGTCACAAGTCATGTCTCATGGCTATTATCAGTTAAACAACACGTTAAATGTTCCACATACCACAATAATGATATAATAGACGCTACTCGCTTTGTTTTATCGATTTTCAAAGGTGTAAAGCGTAGTTTCTGAAACAGGTATCCCAGGTAGGGATCAGGGTGTTATGCATATTTAACAATATTTCTTAAATTGTTTGGTGTTAGAGCGAATCTTTTTTTATTTTCTTCATCATTGGAACACGTTTTGGCTCAATCAGACAAGTTAGCACTTCTCTGAGCTATAACAGGTGAATTTTCTGAGATGCAGAAATCTTTGGGCGGCAATAGTGAGTAAAAGTTATACCATCGACTTTCTTTGTCTAAATAATTAATACAAGACCTATATTTGCGTTTAAGGTCATGTATATCAATCGTCTCATTTCCGAAACGTTTATTCATATATATCACAACGACAGTGCATCATTTCTCCGAGATAATGACCTTCTTCGTCAGTCAGTTTAGAATCCTTGGCCTGAGAGGTTTGTATGCACTTCTCGGGAACATATTGAAATATTCTTTGTAATAAACCAAGCTGATATTATTGACTTTCAGAGACTGGGACAAGGCGAATTGTTTCCGATTCGCTTTAATGAAACAATATAGTATACTAGCTACATACATACGTACATACCCCTGTTCTTAAGGTAGAAATTTCTCTAAGTTGATTTAAAATTTCATGCACAGTGACAAAAAGACAATTGCGAATACCAAAACACTTTTCAATTAATCAAGTCATAACCATATTCTGAACTGAAACACCAAAGAACAATCAGCGATGGATTTTTATTTCAATTCAAAGTAAAACATAATTAGATTTGTCTTCCATGAAGGACGAATTTAAAAGAGCTTACAAAAGAAAAAATAAAATCTTAATAAAATATTGAGGTATAATAACAATCCTTAAAGCAAGTACCTACCTATGTTCCTTTCCGTAAACACGAAATGAATTGACAATCTAACCTTACTCAATATCAGACGTAGGTATACTGTGACAATAGGCACACATTCAACATCCAAATTGAGTTATAGTTTTTCGATCCCAGTGCCGCATAAGTAACCAGGTCAGGTCCTTACGGCAAATTTAGGTATTTTCTAGTTTCTAGGCAATAAAGTATAAGAAAAATGAAACAAAGAAAAACAAAAATATATCCCCAAAGACACATAAACGATAAAGTTTATTTGACAGACCTTGTATAGAATCAGATGTATCGTTAGAATAACTTATTCAGCTTCTGAGTTAGAAACTAGTTCACGGCACTTTTATAAATCTTGTGTAGACAAGATTTGTAGAAATCACATCCTTATTTTGGTAACACGTAGTTACAAAGTATATTTTTCATCACATACTTTGGTAATTCCTTTTTAAAATTAAACTACTTATTTATTAAGGAAGTTACATTTATAGCATCGAAGTTGTTATTTGTAGCATGAATTTCAGTTTATATTGCTCGTATTATAATTTAGTGAAGCTGAAAGCATTGTTACAAAATTGTTATGTAAGATTAGCCCTTATTGTAATGTGTGGACTTGAGCGTAGTTCGCTTGCTTCACCGTTGTTTGAAACATTCGGTTGGGAATTCTTTAGGGCTGTGGGCATCATCATGATCTTACACATGTCGCTACTTTACGCTAAATAAAATACAAATTTATATCACCTGACTAATAATTTCAGAAAAGTCTCGATAAATCATCTAGCCAGAAATGTTTTGATTTTAAAAAATATGTTGCAATTTTTTTGACAGAAAGTAATTTAATATTATTGTCAATAAATATTTTTTATGATTGTTAACGTCACTACAATGTGTACGTTGATATGTATACAATAAGTTTGTTTGATGATTTGTTAGTTTACTACGAGATTAAATATAATGTCGTGGAGTAGAGACGCAGAGCGTCGCGGGCGTGTCGGGTGGCGACGGTACTCGGCGCCGTCTTCGAGATTTATAACATTTAATCGTCGACTTTACAAAAATAATACTCACGTTAAAAGACGGTAAAGAGGTGTTAAAAATATCCTGTTTTTATTATTATCCACTCTCTTAAATGAGGTACTTCATTTGTCAAAAATATGATACACTTTTATTGTACAAGGATATTATATGCATAAGGACTTGTATAAGCTTACCAAAGCCACACGTCAAAGTTTTAACAAGCACTTGGCTTTTGTGATATCAATATAATTTTAACGACTTTTAAATTCGTTGCTTTCAAAATAAAGGTTTTTTAAGACGGAAATAAGCCAGTCTGTAAGGGAATTTAATTGGGCCAATTATTCTTTATTTTTGTAAACAATGTATTTGGTAACGAGTTTTAAAATTAAAAATAATTGGGTCATTCCCAAATTAACTTGTTAACTTGACAAATTACATTACATTATTCAATCTTCTTAGCTCACGTTGATCACTAATTAGATTCATTACATATCTATAGGTTACTTAAATACCACCTAAATCATCTTATGTAGATGTAAAGGCCTATGATGATGATGATAATGATGACTTAAATACCTATTTGTACATGCATCCAGACCAAGATAAACCTGAGATCATATAAATATTTATATTTTAATAAAAATTGATGTTTTGCTGACCATTAAAATCCCATTCTTCATAAAACAATCATCGAAATTATATTTGATTGAAGTTGTTTCATTCAAATATTTCGTGTTGAGAACTTCAGCCTTCTGAGAATTCGGCAGCGCCTCATTATTTGATATGTTAGAAGTTACGAGAACGATTGTTCAAATCCTTCATGTTGAATGTACATACATCAAATAACGTGCTTGTTTATTCGGATTCTAAGGAGATTTATTATAGAGTTTAGCAACATTGTTGAGAAACAACTAAATCTGTAATAAATTGCTTAATAAAACCATAATACTACAATAGCTTACGAATATTTGGTAACGATTTGATATTTTGTAACTTTGTATACTCTTATTCGATATCAAAATGTAGTGAAAATGGGAAAAATTACATTACGTTTCAGTCACTATAGGGTGGCGAAGACAGTATATCAATAAGAATAAATAATAAAAAAAAACCTTTTTAAAAACAATCTTTTTTTAGCTTTTATTGCATTTTCATGAGCCTTTACATGAGTATGGCAAATTTCAGCTCAATCAGATAATCAGAAGTGGTCAAAAAATAGCTTGCGAGATTTGATTACAGACAACGGGACAGGTGAAACTAAATAAAAACTTGTAATAAATGAAGGAATCACCCTAATTCAGGGTAGGCTTGTGCCCCTCGTCGGGGACATTATATGAGCAGATGATGATGAAATGAAGGAACTAAAAATTGAAGATTGAACTTTTAAATATTAGTTAAGGAAAGATTCACTAGATTAGAATCTCAGTGAGCCAAACTGTGAATATGGAAAAAACGAGAAAATATTGAGAATCATTAATAAGTAATGTAATCTTAAATGAGTTTTGAAGCTATAGATAATAACTTCCAAGAAATTTGTTTTTCGTACAAAATACCGTTGATTATTTTATTTTTCTACATTCTTTAACGTCGTTTATATAGTAAATATTTACCTACTTTCCTATTTGCGCTAAAATCATAAAAAACTCATATTTATTGAAAGATTTATTTGGCGTCATTCTAGATTTGACAAAGTATATTCTTTGTTTACAATGTTTCATCAAAGAGTAGACAATTTAGAAATTATTAACTTGTTTAGTATATGCTATGCCAGTAATACTTAGTAAATATTATCGTCCTATAAGATCTCTGAACACTGAACAACAGAACTCGAATTAATAAACAACAAACAGTAAAAAAAACTTGAGGCCGAAATCGGCTAAGAAAGCATCATTATCATAAAATCTCACAGGGCAAAAGACTCTCTTTGATTCCGTAGTGGAGCCTAAGAGCGATTATAACACTTCGAAGATGTAGTGACTCATCGGTACATATTTTTCTGTACTGACTCATCCTGGGAAATCCTAAAGAAAGAATACTGTCTAAATATTTTTAAGATCAATTTATAAACCAAAACATAGTCATAATAAATTATATGTTCGGTTTTATTTACTCCAACAAATTGCCTGCATTTCAGAGACATAATATCAATATTAAAAATACGGTTAAAGTATTTTTAAGATCTGCCTATTAAAAAATATAGTCACAATAAATAATAAAACTTTTGATTATATTTAATCTAACAAATTGCCAGTATTTCAGAGACATAATATCAATATTAAAACTCATATGAATTCAGTAAAATGATTCCCAAACGCAACGTTTGCCAGCAAGCTGTTCCTATTTCGCCGTTTCATGGTGATGTCGAAATCGTTACACAACTCTGGGACAGAATGTGAAGCTTCCGTGTTCATTTCGAATAAATGTATTGTTAAACTGAACAGTCTTCGAGAAGAGATAAGATATTTATGAAGTTTTGTGAACAGTTTTGTTTGAAAATTGAAGTAACGTAACAAGTAATATATGTATACTTAATTAATTTGCGAAATATGAGTATAATGTTCGCTAAAACAAAAGATAGAGATAGTATTTAGTTTCTGTATAAAAATCAAATTAACTTCTATCATCCACATACTCCTAATATTGTCTTTTCTTAGACTTTTCTTAGAGTGGCTATTTATATCAGACAACACTTCCACGGTTTCAGTGCGTTTTATGGTAATCGAAATGAGTTCAAATTAAGTAAGTTAAGTATGTAACTAGTTAATCAGCCGTGGCTCCTTTGTACTGACTCCTATTTTCACATTGCTAAGGTTGATTTTGGAAATAATTATGAAGTCTACTTCCTGACATATGTATATTTATTTAAAAGCTGCATAATATTTACATATTTATATTTAAAAGCTTCTTAATAATTAGTCAATGTGAGAAGGTAAACTTGCTTATGAATAGTAAGGTGCAAGTTTGAATGGTTGAATGGATATTTTTACTTTATACACTTTCGTAAAACCAGGAATAACACAATAAATACTTCTTATCCCCAAAAAACATTCGGAAAAACCATAATACCCAGACAGTAATCAACAAAACATGTATAATACCGTCTACATCAAACTATTCCACCAAAGTTAGCCAGTATATCCTTTAATAACCTTCATAACAGCTTAGTAACAACTACACTAATGAGTTGGAGTCCATTCGTCGCTAAGGCGTGTCTGATACGATACTATTTCTGTCTACAAAGAGCCCTTCAATCATCGAACGGTTCTGACTCAATCTATTTCTTTCTACGAGTAATACTACTAAGTATGTTGTTGTTATGTGCGTTCTGTGATAAGTATAGCAATTGGATGAAATAGTTAATTGGTTACTTATTGGGTCAGCTTTCATTGATCACTGCTGTGGTTTCTTTAGTTTTGATTTGTTTTAAAATAAGTTTAAGTTAATAGAAGAATGTGGATAGTTAGTTAGAATATAACTTTTTATTTGTATTTTTCAAATCCCATTGAAGTAGAAGTGTCATAAGTTTGCCATTTGCCTATGGCATTTTAAATCCTAAACAAATGGCCTAATTTTGATTTACTATTTTTTTCGAATGATGTCATGATTGAAGGAGTACTTAACTATGTTATAATGTTGAAAAAACCACTTTCATTACCTTTTCGATTAAACTTCTTAATATTGTAAATTAAACCGACTCAGAAACAAAAATAACTTAAGTTTAACATATTAAAATAGGCTGACCCCATTAAAAACTTCCGCGTAGGCGTTAGGCCAAATAATGTTTCGACTGAACCACATTAAGACCCTTCGGTGTCAATTATACTTCATAATTTGGAAGCGTAATTTGAAATATTACACGTCATAATGTTGAGATTGATGGTGTTCACAGGGTCTCACAAAAATATGATCACGGTCATGGATAGTACAAAGTCGATCGATGTGATATTTCCTGTTTTTCTACATTTTAATGAATCACATCAATATCGAAATGGGTTATTCAGTTGTGACCTTAAAGGAGCCCTTGGTAATATTAAAAAGAACAGAGAAAGAAGAACGACACTTCATAATTTTGAGACTCAAATGTAGTAGACAGATGACCTAGTGGTCGTGGGGAATCGTTGGATGATAAGCGTGTGTTATCGAACGCTGTGGTATGATAATGATGGTGAAGATCCAAGACCAGAGCAAGTTCCTATATCTCGCGGAAGACTAAATTTAGAATATTAAGAAGAAGGAAGTAGATAAATTATGAATTCAGTTACTACTATAATGAGATGATGTAGTTTATGATTATAAAAAAAATATTGCCCTTGCTTATTATGTGGTGATTTTAATCCAAAAACTACAAACACGCATCGTTCCACAATTTAATCCAGGGACCTACTGCTTGGCATACATGTGCAGAAATTACAAGAAATTAAATAAGCAATTTGTCTTCTTTCAATGAAAACTTTATGAATGTACTACTAATTCGCAAAACAAATATTGACCCAATTAAGATGGAAAATTAATGACAGGTAAATAAATAAAACAAATAATGTCTAACAAAATGTATAAATTAGCTAGAAACATCCGCTGTAGACATAATAATAAAGATTATATAATGATTTGCCACATGTGACCCAAATATAATATTTGTAATATTGTAATACAATAACGAAACTGTTTCAACAGTTCTGAAAAAATATATCTGACGGATGTAGGTCTTTAATAAAATTTAAAAATATATGCAAAATATTTTTTTCTCACAAACCATTCATAAAAAATCATTTTGTTTGTTGGGTAATCAAATGAAGCAAATTAGGTTAGCAGCGGTTTTGTTGAGGAGACAGTAACTGCTGGTCTGGTGAATCTCTATTTTATAAAAATTTTTTTTTCGTTCGAGTAATGTTGAGTAATGAGTGTTGTGTAACGGAACGTTTCCCCGAATGAAGCTCATGTCAGTAACCTTTTTGTAAGCAATAAGCATTTAGCAAAAATACGGAAGCTTTTCAAATGTTTTTTTTTTTTCAAGGTACATTTTGTAATTTTGTATAACATCAGATATAAAGGATAGTATCTAAGTATAGAATAACAAATGATATCTTAATCGTTATCATCCCACTTCAGTCTTCTGTTACACATAGGGAAAATTATAATACGATTTTACTCGGAAAAACAAACTAAGTGAGTATAAAAGAAACAATATAAGTTTCTACCACGTACTTAGTTAAATTAATATTTGTCGAAAACATATTATTTACTCGACTACAATTATTTCTACGTTCAGAATAATTTATAATATGGTACTTCACTGTAACCTCTGTGTCCTATTTCTATCAAATAATATTCCTATAATTGTTTGTTACAACCAAACAAGACTTCCAAGGAAAGCATATTCAATTAATATTAAAAAAATACATTTTTCTTGAAGACGTTTCAATGCAAACATTGAAAATAAACAATATAATGTGTTCTTATTAATTTCGGAGTACTACCTAGTATTTGTACAAATATTTAAACTTTTGAAGGCGATGTATGATAAATGGATATAATGCTCTGTTTCTTATAACTTTGGGAAACTAACTACTTCTTTGTTTAGTATGAATGTAAACACTTGATGAGTTTGGCCGGATTTCGCTAATGGTTTCTCTTTAAAGGCCGCTTCCCGAAAATTACTTATGCATGCCCACCACAAGTGAAGACACAGTCTAGAGACCCGACAGCTTAGCATAACTAGGGCAATCGTTCAACGAAGTTTTCCTCATAATTTTACGTCCGAGTTTCTAAGAATTTTTCCTTATTATGTAACGTAGACTCGATAAACGTTTTATATTTTGTTATAAAGCTATCACTATACTTGCGATTGCACCACTTCAAGATGAATAAACTGAAATGGCCAGAAACTACATGTTTATTGTTCAATAAATTCACAAGTTGGCTAACGGAACCGCCAAACAGTTACACAATGTTCCGTTTTTTTTTATTTATATTTGATGATACTGAAATGTGAGTTAATGAATGCAAAATTTCTTCATTATACGAGCCACTGTAAAATATTTGATATATTTATTTACGTTGTTTTATCAAAAATACCCTCTAGTCGTAAATATTATCATTAAATATCTGTTTTCACTCATAAATTTTGATAATTATAAATAAACACGTAGGTACGTATTTTTTCCAGATGAGAAAATAGCAGACAGTAATTTTTTGGACCATAAAATATGAAAAGTAACCTAAGAGGTTTACCCAGTTTGGTACGAACCAATATTTTATTTTTAAATTAATCTTTTCTAAATATAAATCGAATATGTAACATGTTACCGAAATAATATACTAATTTCGTCAACAAACAAAAATAAAAATAAACACCAATAAATTTTCATTATCATCGTACATATATTTTTCAACGGAAATATAATATTTGTATAAAAAATTGTAATGTCTACTCGAATTTGTTAACTAAAAGCTATAAATTATAAAATTTGACAGTGGTATCTTCCTTTGCTGTTATATTAAGAAAAAAGCCAAGGAAAGTTGAGTAGAATAATGAGGTACCGTTTTGTTAGTGACAGGTGCACTTGTAGACATCTGAATACAATTTGTTTTTAATTTATACAGTGTTGTATTTCAGTGTTTATGATTGCTGAGTGGCCTCGGCAGCCGAAGACCTTGTCTCGAATCAACTACACTACTTCATTCATAACATCTGATGTGTACACCGGCCGGCGAAACGCGTTACTAAGACGACTTTAAATAATGATGATTGAAAATGAGTTATTTGCATACATTTCCTCAAGAGAAAATTACACTAATCCATTCAGTGAAAATGAAATTCAAGAGAGAATGAAGTTGGCGCAGTTTGACATCGAAGGTGAGAGCAATATAAAACGTAGCATGATTAAATACTTCCCTAATGTTTCTTTTGCAGACAACCGCACCAAATGGCGATGTTGGTTTTGACAAAGGAATACATTAAGAATAACATTGAAATGTTACTTTATGTGTTTGTGTTAAGGTTTATTATAAATTCCTACATCCTACTTTAAAATAAATGGTTTATCAATAACCTTTTCGTAATATTTTGTTCTAATAATATCATCATTAGACATTGCTGCGGCATATCGATTGGATATTGAGAATGTTCAAAGGAAAACCACTGTTATTTTCATTATGAACGGGACATATTTGTAAAATATTTCCGTAGCAAGTTTTCCAATATAAATGCGTACAAAACCTGTCCTTTTGGCTTACATTGTTGCAAAATTGTTTTGTAACAAACAAAAGTATAACCTTTATACTGAATTTGATTTATAACACAGTATTATGAAATAATAAAATGTATGGAAATAGCAAACATTGAAACTTTTCCCATAGTCAACAAGAAAGTGGGTGGTAAGAACGCAGTTCGAATTGAAATGAGACATGCAGTTGTAAATGTGTTTCGTGATTTAATTTTACGTTATATAAGGTTAGGTACGTGAAATACGTGCATAGTTCAGGGGGTCGAGTCCGCTATTCGACATTATTTGGTCAGACAATGTTTGATATTGAGACACCATACCGAGAGTGTCAGAAAGGTATTCTGTTAAAATTTATTAATATGCCTATTGGGTCTCAGGCTTTATTGCTTGTCAAAATTTAAATAAAAACTTTGTCAAATAAAGTTTCCATGACAACCATCTAAGTTTTGTGAGTCAGTGGCGACGGCGGCGTAGTTAGAGAAAAATTACAATAAATGTAAAAATAATGTTGATATTAAAATACATTCGAGTAGCATTACCACAGCATTATAGTTAACAGAATCGAACCCAGGTGGGAAACATTCTCTATTTTCAGGTATTGTAGGTAGGGAACGCGAAGCACTTTGCGTGGGTGCATGAAGCGTAGTTTACTACCTATAGGTATTCTATTGCGATGACATTCTGTTGCAAGCATTCGCAGTACTGTTGGTGACAAAACGTACAGAATATTTAAGTTATATTCAAGTTTAGTATGTTTTTCATTGTATAGAAATTAGCACAAGTTGTAGATTTTTATTTTGGAGAATTTATTTATTTATTTAATTTAATTTTGGGATATAAAGAATACAATATCCTTTTCTGTATACCTGACAACTCATGTACTCAACATTACATAAATAAATGTGTGGTAATCAAACTGACAAAATCATAATAAAGTTATTTAAAGCTGGCCCTAATGATTTAGGTATAGATGTGGGTGTTTCGTAAGCCTGATTAGATTTCTGATTAGTAAGGCATCTGAATGTAGTTACTAATACTAAACTTAGATTTTCAACAGCTGAGGTATTATGGATCTCGGACGCTCTATTGTTCTGAGCATCCTCCTAAATCCCAGTTTGAAAACAGAATAGTCTTCTTGTGTCTTTGTATTATATGGTGATTACAAAATTAATCTATCTATATATATATTCAGAATTATTGAAACAATTTTATAAGAAAACAACTACTGATTCAACCAATACGAAAACTAACAATATCGCACCCAACTGTACGTAAACATGTGTACATAAAGGTAAGGTAGGAAGGAAGACTTAATATCCTTTAGAGATACTGTCAACCAGTAAAGTGGTTACTATATGGCAGAGCTTTAGGAGACTATCTGGGAACTACGTAAACTAATATCCTCAGTACTTTGTGTTGTGAGCGGAGAGGAAATGATTGAAGTTGTTTGTTATAGGTTTAGCTGAATAATGTTCGTAATTGATTTGTTCAAGTGTAGTTATAGTAGTTTATTATAATGTTTTATAGAGGGTAAATATTTGACGTAATGTTATATTGTGATTGGTACTGAAGTCTACCGTAAATAAATTTTCAGTTATTTTCTTGTTCTTTAAAAAGTACGAAACAAGAACCATTTAAAGAAGAATGAGTTTCTAGTTTCTTGGAAACCACCATTTTAATGGAAGTCCATTATTGTTTATTTTACATTTAAACCGATTATCATCGTTGGCACTACACGTTCAATAGAAGAAAAACATTCTCGAATGGCGACTAACATTGATATGAGACAACACAATCTGTGAAAAAAAAAATAAAGGAAATAAAGAATCTAATCTAAAAGATGACAGTTAAAAATTAGCACAATAACGTGAAAGAAATCGGCAAATGTTTACAGTAACAAAAACATAATTAGTTACACAATGTTGCCCGTCCTTTCCTTCCGGCATTAAAAAAAACAAACGGTTAGTTAGTTGAAAATTCATGTTACAAAAATTTCGAGGCCTTGGCCTTCGTACTAAATTGGCAAGGATAGAAACCGTGCTAATAAAAGTATAACATTATTAGGTAGGATTTACTGCGGCGTAAATGAGCTGATGTTTAATGCAGAATGATCAAAGGTAACACTTTTAGGTGGCCTTTGACGAGTCAGTTTAACTGATCAGTTGAACTGGCGTCCATCCAAACATAGTCGTCATTCACTGGAGCGATTCCAGATAACAGTGGGGAGTTACTAGTTGTTCTAAAACTTTTGGAGTGACGCCACAGTTTTATGTTTGAACTGATCAATTCAACTTACTCGTCAATGGTCACCTTTTGACGCTACGACTGTTTAACAACTTCTAAATAAAAATAAAATACTTTTGTTCCAAAGTAGTTACGAAGGTTAAAGTAATAAACAAGTGCTATTATTTATTATTAACTAATTTAACGTGTAAAGTCCCTTGTACTTTGAGGTATAAAACGCCCGTCTATTAGGGCGGGCATAACTAAACGGAACAAAACCGTAAAACTGAACTAAAGCTCCGAACTTTTCAAGCTTTCTGACGCACGGCTATTGATTTTAATATGTTTCTACTTTATAGAGAATTTAAAGTAAATTGAGAAATATATCAAAACGGTTTTGTGTTTAATCAGAGACGATCGGCAGTGTATTTCATACCACTTACATTAACTCATCTTATTACAGAAACTGTGTCATAAAAATAAATTATGAAAACACTTAAAATGTTACTTAAATAAAGTAAAATATTTATTAATTCCGTACTAAATTTATTTATAAACTTATTATTCATACACAGTGCTTATGTTTATGCAAATAAGTGTTTAATTTTATTTACTCTCGGTAAATTGCTTAGAAATGATATAGAATATTTAATTAAACATAAATTGGTACTAGTAACAAAGTTATATCATCTAAATAATGTATTAACGTTAACTATTTCCACAAATTGTGTTTCCAGTTATTCTCGTGGTTGCGTTGCAGGCTTCCCTGCCACAAACAGCCAACCGTCAACCAAATGACGTAATAGAAAATGTTATATTTGTTATGAATCAAACCACTCGTGTGGATATAACCATGTTTATTTCTTACCATTATTTACGACTGCAACAGACTGTCTCAAGTTGTTTGAAAAGGGCAACGTTATGGAATAACTGAATATTGTATTGTATATAGTTTTAAAAATATATTTCTTGGGAATTGTTACGTAATGAGGTTGGATATGTTTTGTGAAGTAATTGTTCTAATATGAAAGTTTTCTTACACTGAAATACTAATGTAATGAAATTCCAGTGATTGTGTGAACTTTGAATCTGAAATTACAAGAAAAGTAAAAGCTGTTAGGAAATTTTCTCGTAGCAAGTGGTAACTTGCTATTATGGTAAAGGAAAAACAACATGCAAAGCAAAATTTTCCTTAATATGTTGTATTTGTGAACGTTCTCTGTAACTAGATCTCTTCAGTTTCATTCCTTTGTGCGTTCAAGTATTTTTGTTAACCAAATGTTGGATTTTTGGAAGGTTTCAACTAAGTACTTATAAGTACGATAATAATTAATACCAATAGTTTATATTGTGTCCTCTGAAACACGCAAATTTGAATGAAATCAAAGGTTCTACGCAGTGATCATTGTTGTGACGGTGTCAGGTGTTCTTTTCTTAACTTTTAACTACTTCTATAATCAAATTTAAAGACAATGGATATATCTTATCACATTCAACTTAGTACATAAGTATGTAGAAGACTATACTATAGATAGACTAACTAAGGTCATTATGAAAACATATTTAATTTTATACCTAACACAAACAAGATCTATTACTGTCAATGTTTAATGTTTTGCATCAATGAAATCATTTATTAATTTATCTGTAACGTATAAGTGCGTCTAATGTGAAGTATTAATCTATCTTTGACCTCAGCATTGGATCTGCACAAACTGTGTTATTATCTGTGCCCGTTTCAGGGTTAGCTCGAGACGCTACCGGCTTAGATTTAAGGTTACTCTCCTAGTTCCTGTTTTTCTTATCGCTTTATTATACCAAACAAATCACACATATTATAAATTAATTACGCACTCCCGACTCGTCTGGGTTAGCGAAGAAGGTCGCTGACCAAAACCAGACCTTGATTATCTAAATACTTTTATTTAAATGACGACTGACGATAAAAAAGTGCATCTATTTGTTGAATAAACATCATAAAATCATAACGTTCTTTGATGTCGTGAGATAACCGAGCTTCATAAAGATATTACGAGTCAGGAAATATATTTCGCGATACGATTACGGGTTTACGACCGTAAAGATAACAATGTGATGGAAAGTGTCGTGTCGTTGAGGGTAATTAAAAATTTTCCTTAAATGTAACGCGTTTATTCATCTTTGTTTCCCGAAATTCTTTAGGGAGCGACGACTGGAATCCGGAAGCAGGAATTTCAATTGAAAATGTGATTGAGATTGGGCCGTGTTTTCTGATCGGGTCCTGGACGGTCCATTGACTCGGCATGTCACTGGGCTAGGCACACAATAGAAAGGAGTCGTCCGTGCCTACTTAAGTGCAAGATTAACGAACTAAAAGTTGGTCAGTTCAACGACACCGTTTGAACTCGCGGAAATCTGTTAAAACGAATGCAAATTAACGAACCTTTGGAAAAGTTTGTGTTTAATTGGGACATTGGAAGAATCCGATGGATAGACGGATGTTTTTCGTCGAAACGTCCACGTGATTGAGCACCCGATGAAACGTAACGTAAGTACTCAATATGTGAGTAATCATATTTCTGGCGCCCCGTCAACCTTTACGATTCTTTTAATCGTTAAGTAGCTACTAATAAAATTATTTTATCGCATAATGTTTTTATTACTGGACTGCGACTAGTTATTTAAATGATTGATTTAAATAGCTATTTGATGAGTTTCAAAATTAATGAAAAAATAATAACACATATTACTTATACCTACAAAAAAAGAAAAATAAATTCATTTTTTATTTTTTAAGTTTCAGTAAACCGATTATATCTGGATATGTTTTGGCGAATGTAAAAAATATGGAAAGAATATAAATAAACAAAATACCTAAGATATTTCTTAAAAAATATATTAAAAAATATGGCAAATCTTGTCCATCACCAGGGTTAAAGTTGAGAGTAAATATTTAGATATTTATAAATACGAATACTACTAAGTAGCTGAATCCGAGCCCGTTTCACCGTAGCTTTATTTTTTACCCGGAATTTCAAAAAGTATACAAAAATACTCTTACATAACGTTGAGTGGAATTCCTCGCTCTGTGGGAGTTTTTCAGGAAACTGAATCTTTGTATACAAAAATGTCAACATTGAAACAATTTGTCTTTAAAACGTAAAAAAAGAGATAAATTTTACAAATTCGTTATTACAGGCCATCTATCCGCATTTCGCATATAATGATGCAATTTTCTTATAGATTTTCCAAAAATTTCTTACACTTTGACCGTATTCTGTCATATCATATTATAACAATAGCATAGTCATAATATTAGACAACTCAATTATTTTTTTATTTGAACAGCAAAATATCCTGGTGCTTTTCCTAGTTTATCGTAAGTGTATGATGTGCCATGGAGTTCATTCTCCTGAGTTTTATACAAAAGATAACATTAAAAATATAATGTAGCTGTATGTTAATTAACTTAATTTTAGTGCATTATTTAAGAAATGTTGTACAGACAAAAATTTGTGGTTGTGGTAACTCATTTTTATTTAAAAGTATGATAAGATAGATAAACATGACGTTTGCGTCCTTCTGCTCTTCCGGATCAAGATCACACAAACATTCAAAACATCAAGGAATCGAAATTATCGCAGATGACAAACGCGTTGATCATAATATTTTGAAAACAAACATCGCGATGGAAATCTTTGTGTTATAATTAACTTGCTTATTAATAAGTTTTGCAAAAATAGACACAAATCTTTCCGCAAATCCGATATCTTCCGTACGATATGTTTATTCTCGATAAGTGACTGGTTATTACTTATTAAACTCTAGGGAAACTATGATTGCTTTACATGGCTCGTTAGGTTTAGCAGAGGCGGACCTTTCTTAAAGTTGACGCGACTGTGAGGCGCCCGGGGCTGGCTAGATATTAGGGGAGGGTAAGCTATTAATGACTAATCGATCATTTGGAACAGTCTTGGATACATTTTGTTTATTTAGATAGTTATGTATATCTATCTATTTCAACTGATTCCGATGAATACCAGCCTAAAATATCTACTCCATTTATTTTCAAATCTAAACATTTATGCGAAACGTGATCTTTTGTGTCTCTGGCTATGGGTACCTAGTATTCTCGTGACCACGATCGGTGTAACCCCGTCGAAACGTCGAGGTAATTTTAATAATTATGTTATACGATGAAAGTTTACTAGATTACGTAGTTTGACATTTTAAATTAAAGATTGATTCTATGCAAGGTGTTCTACAAACTCAAGTTTGTATGCTTGTACATGATATATTATTTTGTTCAGGTGGACCACTGGGGAACAAAAATACCCGTGGTACAACCAGGTGAACTAAGGTGGACCACGGGTAAAAAAAATTACCCGTGGTACAACCAGGTGAACTATGTAGGTGGACCACGGGCAAGAAGCGGAGATTAAGACATGCTAATCATGCAAACAATGAATTCCCATCGCGAAAGTTTAAAAAGTATATGAGTACCTAGTCAAATTGAATTGTAGTTTGAGTAAGTAAGTACTTGAAAGTGCAACAAACATACATACCTTTGTTTGTATTATTAGTTTCTATATCTAACTCTTAAACTACTTGGCTGAAAATGAAGTATCTGGTTCTACTCGCCAACCTCTCCACGTAAGGGAATTGAACGTAAGTCAATTACCTCAGTCAAGTACTTTCCCATTCACGTGTTTTCCACATACGTTGTTATTATCAAAGGACTTAACTTGTAAGGAAAGATCGAGGAAAATTTAACAGGTGAACCACCTCGAATAATAACAATATGGTTTCGACTAAATATATATTTTGAATAAAATTCTTGTTTCTTTTATTATAAACTAGCAGCGCCCCGCGGTTTCACCCGCGTAGTTCCCGTTCCCGTGGAAATTTCGGGATAAAAAGTATCCTAATCTAGTAAACTTTCATCATGTAATACCTACTCCACGTGCTCATTATCTCTAGATCATGTCATACTACATCTCTAGTTCATTGAAGCGTTCAAATACCAATACCCATATACTTTTTCTTCCTTATAAAGATTATTTTGTTATTATATTCTTTCGATTCATTGAATCAAAGGTTCATTGGCCCGATCATCGACATAAGTTCATGTTCTTCACATATTTTCGTACTACGATAAGGTTATGAATGAATATTTGAACGTTATTGCTTGTTTGTATTGTATCCAATTTGTATAGGTACGGAAAGTTTAAAGGCTTCTGGATTTTCGTATATTATGTTTGTTAGATTTTATTGATGTTAAGAATTTTGTTTGTATTAATTTGAACATGAATAAAGTTTAAAAGATATAGGTACTCGTAAAAGTAATGATACAATTTTAAATATGAGGCGTCTCGTGAGACGTCGCCAATTGGTCCCCTTTCTCACGAGGACAGGACCGATTGGCGACGTCTCGGCGTAAAATAGTCGACCCACGATTCCAGTTTTCCAGTCGTTTCTAGTTTTAACCCACCTCTTAAATCACTCTAAATAATTGATGAAAAATCAGTTGCGTATTTTCTAAGATCTTAGCGTAGTTTCTTATAGAGACACAAACGGGGTACAACGCGGGAAGCGACGTCTAAAATACAGATATCCATGTTATTTTACTTTCATTCACAAGAAAAATATGGATAGGTATATCTACGTGAGAAAACATAAGAAGGTTCAGTACAAAGCGGTTAGTCTTTGTGTATTATTGCCAGGGAAAAGGTTTATGAACTCAAATCCAGTGAATGAAACAAAACTTTTAAATGAAGGCTTAAATTTTACCGCAACAAGAAGAAGTTACTGAATTAAATCACTCATAATGGTTCTTCTTAATAAGAAGGAAATCTTTTAGCAATTAACAAACGCGAGAAGGTCGGCTGACTTGCCATTAAAGGGGTTAACGGACGGGGCCTACTTTTGTAAAGATATCAACCCTGCCCTAAATTCTGAAGTGCTTTATGAACACGTTTTAATATCTTTTACTTCGGTTTGAGACCTCTTTAAATGCAGTAGGGTTAAGGGTCAACAGCCTAGCTAAGTATTTATGTCTTACCAAGAGATTACTGAGAATTCTTCCCGTCGTTTCTCTGAGGAATTTTCTGGAAAACTACCAGTGTTTATCGGAAAATATCTTATTATCGGGAAATATTTTCTTAGTGAACTGTACTGTTTTATCGTAAATTATCTGTTGATATTTCTGATTACAAGACAGTCTTTAAGGATATTCTTTGGTTGTTTGTTACTATGTAATCAATTTCTGAAGGAAGAAACTTGGCGCCCATAATAATGGCTGTTTCCTCTTTAGTATATGGACTATAATAATGGGAACGAGTATATATATTCCTGAATATATTTATATTTTTATGCCTTATCATTTTATCAAGTATGTGTTTCTAGTAAAATATAGTTTATCTGTTGTACATAAATTACGAAAATGTAGCAATATTAAATCTATATCATAAAATATGGATATCTCAGACTTTTTCACATCTTTACACAACTCGCCTACAACTCATAATGTGACTTATTATTGGCTGACAACTTCCTTATCTTCCTTAGACTTTTCCTTCTATTATGTTTAATAGAAAACTGTCCTAGCAGTAGAGGAAAAGTTATAGGCAACCTTACACGACAGGTCGCTTATCATTTTTCCTCTTCTGCCGTAAATAGTAACTTTTATTTCCTGTCCTCATTTCAATACGTCTTCGTTAGACATTTTCAAAAAGTATAAATATCTTCCTATTTATTTATTTTTTCAATATTTTCCCCAGTCACATGAAAGCCAACCTTCAGTAGTTGATGAGGCACTTCAAGAAAGAGAAAAATGTAATATGTTTGTCATTGCAAACCGAAGACACGTGTTATAAATGAGTTATTTACGATATCGCTGGAGTAGTGTACGTACACTAATATTATAGAGTGGAACGAATGGGTGCGCCAAAGTTCACCTAAAATTTCAACTCCGATAATTGGGAATCCGAAAATTTTCTTCCTCACATTTTTTATCCTAACAATCGCAACTCCTAAAATCTTTGTCACTAATGTTTTAATTCCGAAACATTTGTTTTCCTATATTTTCTCAACATAACCATCGTTCATACTATTATTCAAAGTCATATCTTTTTTGTTTAGATTTATTTTTATTTATTATAATCAATATTATATACATAAATTTTTCGTAACTTTGTTTTTACATAACATTAGGTACATATAACATATTACGCACGAGCCGAGCGAGCAAAACCAGAGTCCTGCTCCAATCATTCAGTCAAGTTCCAGTAACGAATCGGTCCTATTCCTAATTATTGGTTTAGGTTATGTTAGAACTGTGACCCCAACGCACGAGCCGAGCGAGCGTAGCGAGCGTGCCGCGGCAGCGGCCGGCGAAGTGCCAGAACCGAATTGGTCCTTTAGTTATGGTTATGGTAAACTCCCAGGCCATAAGCATAACCGTAAACGAGTCGTATAATAATCATTAAAACTATAAATATCATCTTCTACCCACATATATTTTTTATTACACTTGGTAAATGTTTCTTTCTGAGCATGAGTGAAAATATTATGGTAAGTATGTTTAGGGATAAAAGCGTTATGATAAAAAACAGTAGGAGTTTAAATATATTTACATTAAAGATGTTATGAATTAAAATTTTCGGAAAAATGAGTGTTATGTGCATCGTCGGTAGCACTACAAATAGTATGAATTAAAACTTTAGGATGAAATTTTTTAGGAAGAATGATCATTCGGACTACAAATAGTTAGGAAAAACATTTTCGGGTAAAGAACTTTAGGTGAGCCAATATGGACCCGGAACGAATTGATTGTTTGTTTGTAACGAATAGGCTCCGAAACTACAGAACCGAATTGAACCGATTTCAAAAAATCTTTCACTAATTGGAAGCTAATTTATCAGTGCGTGACATAGGCTATACTTTATCCCCGTATTCCTACGGGAACGGTAAATACGTGGGTAAAACCGCGGCTGCTAGTTGAGAATAATGATACACGTGCCACGTGAAAAAAATATGTTGATAAAGAGATATGTACATTACCGTAATTGATTCATAGCTAAATTGTTATTGGATGTTTTCATTTTTAAAACACGTGGAAGTAACGTGGATAGTGTATTGCGAATAAAACAAACATGTTGTTGTAAATGTGACTAAATATTTGGGGTATGAGTATAACTACATTATGTGGCGCCTTAGAAAAAATGTCTACTTATAAATGAATATAGATATAACATTTATAAGTTTTCAGGGTTCCGTACTCAAAGGGTAAAAACGGGACCCTATTGCTGAGACTACGCTGTCCGTCCGTCCGTCTGTCACCAGGCTGTATCTCAAGAACGGTGATAGCTAGGCAGTTGACATTTCAACAGATGATGTATGTTTATTGCCGCTATAACAACAAATACTAAAACCAAAATAAAATAAATATTTAACGGGCTCCCATACAACAAACGTGTTTGTTTGGTTTCAAAATACTTAATGGTTCTGGTTCAAAACAACACATAGATTTACCTATATAAAAAAGATTACATTTTGTTAAATAAAACATTACATTTCCTCTCTAGATTCCGTTCAATACAGAATTAAGTACTTACATAGAAGGATCGTAATATGGCGAAAATAACATGGGAAGTGGAAATAGGAAGGAATGACTATTAAAAAGCCATAACGTTATATATAATTTCTTCTCAAATGGTTTTAGTTACGTATTCCTTTTGGTCAATGTTTGACATTGAAATTTCAATTTCGCGTGCGCAGAAAAATTACACGGATATTTGTCAGACGAGTCCGCTTTTTCTAGACGATATTTTTGGCAATGAACTTTGTAAACCATTAAAAGTTTACGATATTACGGATTTGGCGAATTCGTATTAATTCTCATAATATTCTTGAATCAATAAATATTCATTTTCCTTCAACCGATTGAAGTTAACTTACCCCAAATCCAATATGGTGGACTTGTAAAGATGGTGGAATAAAAATGATTGTGTGAGGGGTTCCATAACAACTACATCTACTTTTTTATTATTAAACGAAACGTACGAGTGCAGAGCGAGACGCCGACGGCGCGGGCATATCGCACTCCTCCTGATGAAGGCCACTGGACGTGGCTGAAACTAGTCGAGGATTTCGACTTTAATAAGTACGTACTAACATCCCGTTTTGTTAAATAATTAACTACATCTACTTACAAGTTTTATTGCCCTCTTTACCTGAGAATTCCTCATTAGTACCGCGGAATAAAAAACTTGATTTCATTTTACAATTTTATTTCGAATATTCTTTGCTATTATTAGAAACTTAATGACAGAAACAAATGTCAAAGTTGAACATTAATAGAATACCTTCTCAATCACTTAATGGATTGAGAATAACAAAGGAATTGTAAAACAAAAGACGAGAGACAATAATGATGTAACTTTAGAAATAATTTCCATTTCATTTATTACAAGCTAGGTGAGCCATGTGGTTTCACACGTGTGATTCACGTTTTCGGTATAATTATGATAAAAAGACTGGCTTTAAAGAACTTTTGTACCAAACTTTTTCTTTTAAATCTTACCAGCCGATTTTGATTTTTAAACAGTTGAATAACCCAATTTTCCATGTATAGGTAATAGGTGTTGTTTTTAAAATTTTATTTTAAATAATCATCATAATTCTTTTAAAACATCATCAAAGTCACCGGTTTTATTATCATTCAAATAATTAGATTTCACCGCAGGCCTTAATTTAAAAGGCTCGTGAAGGGTTATGAAATCCAATCCGTTGGGACCTTTTGTATGAAGTATTACAATATTGGGATTATGTTCGTACAGGTATGTGTATCCCAAAGTTGGTACTGCTATTCTTATATCAAGTAGAAACATCGTTTCGAAAGAGGTTGGAAGATTTTGGCTAGTAGTCGCCCGCCATTTTGTTTCTTTTTCTAATCGGCGGCACGCGACAAAATATTCTGGAGTAAAATATTACGGAGATAATTAGAGCTAAAGATAGTGATTCTAAGTACCATGATAATAATCATGTAAAAATGTACAAAGTCGCGTATTAAATGAATATATGTTCCTCCAATGATAGATTCCGTTTCAACAACTTGCTATAATATAACAATTTTTGACTTCAAGTCACTTTCGGTAAGGTTAACTAACACAATATCTAGGGATTTCAATTATACTCATATTGTCGTCACCACCAAGTGTACAGGCACAGATTTTCAAAATGTTCAGAATTTCGATGACCTGTTTGTATATTTACTGTGTCACAATCGATCGTAGTAAATTTTAACCAACAACAAACAGTGTCTGTAAAGAAAACAAACAAAATTCACCTAAATCTAAAATTACACACAAACATTTTGAGAATGTTTGTTTTGCCGAGTTATTTGATCGATACATCTTGTTTAATTCGAGAACTTGGGTATGCTGTAGGCTATTGGAATTTACAGATTTTACTCAAAAAATTAGTCCGGCGTGATTACCGAAAACAGGTCGATCAAAAGTCACTTTTGCTTATTGAAATATTATACAAGCTAAGCATAACCTGCACTTCAGATAATTTATCTTCTTCTTCTTCTTTCAGTGCCTCTCCAACTAGTGAAGGTTGGCGACTGCCAACCTTATGCGGAGCTGATTAGCGGAGCTGACTAGCTCCGCATATTTCTCGCGATCTCTCACCAGACTGAACAGTTCTGCGGCACTCCGTACTCCTGCCCATTTCCGGATATTACGTAGCCAAGACTTTTTCCTACGTCCAACTGCTCATTTGCCTGCCACTTTTCCCATCATTATAAGTTGCAAAAGTCCATATCTATCGTGCCTAAGCACATGTCCTAGATAAGCAACCTTTCTCTTCTTGATGGTTTGCAAAAGTTGGCGTGTTTTCCCAGCTCTGTGCCCAGATAATTTATAGGGTGATAAATCTTTGCAATCATTCGTAGAAACTGGTTAATTTTTTATATCTATTTGAATAAGGGATTTTAATTGATTTTTATGAGTTCAAATAAGGGAATAGCTAAACGCAGCGGTCAATAACCTATAACAATATACTTTTCTGTACCCTTATCCAGTGGCGAGGGGTGAAATTTTTCGAAAGGGAAGACGGCCCAAAAAAAAACACCGCGCCTACACGCGTACCTACATAATTTTGGATGAGATGATGATGATGACAAACTTTTCTCCGGGGCTTTACTCAACAAATTCGTTTCTTGCTGATCATATGTTAATTTTAACATAAAAGTTAAGGTTTATTACATTGACCATTTATTATGTGAAAGTCCCATTAAAATCGGTTCAGCTGTATTGTTATTTGTCTGCTGACATAAAGATTTATTTTTTTAGAACACTAATTCCGATGGATTTATATACTTTTAAATCTCAAGTAACAAACACAGGAAACAAACACTTCATGTTATATGTCCCCCGTTATCATTTAAATATAAAAAGTCATTTAAAAAAAATTACCGGAGACAGATCTAAATCTAATGAAATTATTTCTATTAAATCTTTTACAATTAGGAAATGAATTTGTATACTTAGGAAGTTCCTGCCTCCTATAATATTACTGAACTAACTATTGATAACTAATTTAAGTAAATTCTGCTTATGGGAGGCACTGGAGTGCATAAAAGTTAAGTTAAATAATTGTATCTAATTATTAGTTATAATTCTTTAGTTATTATTTAAATAAATTAGACATTTTACTACATTTACATTCATTCATATTTTAATGTGTGTAATAGTTATAAGTATCTTATTTAAACTAATAAATGCAACAAAAAATATGTTGCAATCATCATATACTCTTACCAGAACTGCATGCAATTTGGTATAAATGTTTAGAAGTTGATACCTATTTCAGTAGACTAACATATTTAATTTAAAAAAACTGTGCAGTTTTGAGAACAATAAACTTTCATACAGGTCGTTTGATAACATTTAGTTGAAATCAATCTAAAAAGATTATATTATCACTTATCAAGAAATCACTAATTTCAAATAGTATTTTAAGTCTAATTTACTAAATAAGTTATTCTCACCTAGCAGGTTATCCAGTAAGCAACAGTTGCTCAATATGCAATAATCTTTTGTTTTGTTTTATTAAAACTTCACACTTCACAACACGAAAACCAATAATATCGAATATAAGTATTTAACTCACTAATTATATCAAATTTACAATTGAGGTATACGTAATAATAACTTTACAAATACTACTTTAAACAAATAAGTCGCGTAAATAATTATCATGTAAAATCGTAAAAATCAACAAAACAAAAACAAAACAACCACAAACTGTTTTTTTTACAACGCGCGAAAACTTAAATGGCATGACACTTGACATACGCGAATACGCATTGCAAAACGTCAACAGCCGTGTTCTCTTTCTCTCTCTATCTCTGGTCTGATCCTTGCCTGGCACAGAATAATTAATAGTATCTAGCAGCAAGACGGTGGCCGAGCGTCTTATTTTTGGGCGTGAATTTGTGCGAATATGTGTCAATGTGTGCGTGAGTTTTTGTGTCGGAACGGTTCATTGTATGTAGTTGTGAATACGCTTTTGTATGGCGCGAGACGCGCAAGGGAAAACGTTTTATCCCAACCGATTTTGAACCGTAACTCTTAGTACTTAATGATTATTATGATTTTGTTTCAGTATGAGGTAGTTAGATCGTTTCTTAGACGATGTAGGTGTATTGTAACTTTGTATAGCGCTTGGTACTTCCAAGTGATTTTGAACCGTAACTTTTAGTAATTAATGATTATTATGATTTTGTTTCAGTATGAGGTAGTTTGATCGTTTCTTAAGCGATGAATATTACGCTATGCTTTTCGTGAATTATTATTTTAATTTGATTTATTCAAAACAGATTTTTTTAGATATGTGGTTTTAAGTAAGTAGGTATGTGTCGTTAATATTTAGTTGAAGTATGAGTGTTAGATAATTTAGAGTTTAGTAGTGTAAGTTGGTCTGTTTTCAAAAGGGAAGACGGTAGGAATCGTCTTGTATGGACCCCTCGCCACTGCCCTTATCTCTGTCCCATATCTAAATTGGGTCGGATTCAGTTTAAACAGATTTAGAACGTATTTCACGTGGAACGACTACCTTTGTACAACTCTCACAATCCCCGGAGGCATTTTTAGTGAAACAATTTTCTTTATAATTATCTATTTTTATGTATACTTATACGGATCCGACGTAAGTAGGAATAACCTAACCTTTATATTTAAGATTTGCTCCAAAACAGGAATTTAATAAAACATTGTGTATTAAAGGTTAGCTAGAGAGTAGTAGAGAGAGTCTAAGTTATCATTATACTAGAACACTATCTTGTTCTGTAAAGTTTGTTCACAATGGTGTAACGTGGCCATTAGTTGGGTTGGTATGCCTCCGGAAAAATAACGCTATCTTAAAGTTTAATAGACATTCGAAAGAAAAACAACTTATGATATTCCCTATGTAAAGCATGATTTTTTATTTATAATAACTTGTTTGGGGGGCCCAGTTATAGAGCTGGCAAGTCTCCACCCGCCACTTTGTACGTGTTTATAGCATTGTATCGGCGGGTG
Source organism: Timandra comae (assembly GCA_958496195.1). Lineage (NCBI taxonomy): Eukaryota > Metazoa > Arthropoda > Insecta > Lepidoptera > Geometridae > Timandra > Timandra comae. The sequence goes on along the minus strand of OY292355.1, from coordinate 3,422,640 downwards.
CCATAGTCCCCATAGTTCCCCAATACCCAGTCCATTAAACATCCCATTCCCATAACCCAGTCGTAGTTTTCCATATATTTGCAATAGTCCCAGCAGAACCGGGGACTGTCCTTGGATGCATTTTATAGTGTTATACAGGGATAGTCGCCGGATTGTGCATCCTTTACACAAGATTAAATATGTCAAAGGGCTTCCGTGTGTTGGCTTTGGCCCCATACTAGCCTTCCAAAAGACCGGGACTCATTAATAGTCCCGTGAATGGAAAAGACATGACAAATAATAATAATAAAGTTTTTATTTCAGGTAAATACCCATATCATATACAAAAGTCAAATACGTAGTATACATAAGAACATAATATAACTCAAGTTCTAATACAATAAAAGTCATAAAAGTACATGCATTAAAATTCAAAATATGTGAATTACAATCTAAAATAAGTCAAAACATAGAATAAATTAAAACTTAAAATAAATTAAAATTTAAAATAAATTAAAACTTAAATCAAATTAAAACTTAGAACACATTAATTCTTAAAATAAATTAAAATTCAACATACATTAAATTGTAATACTCGTACACAGTACACACGCAATATACATATTTTTAAATACGGTTTACCAAAAACAGTACCGTTTGTCCATTCTACTTAATGTTGTCAGAGCGATGCACGCAAGACCACGTTAAAGGTAGGGCAGTCCATGCGCTCAGTCAGTGAAGCCAAAATGGCATTTTTTGTCGCACGAAGTCGACTCCAAAAACCAGCTTGCCGCGATCTAAGGATCGCGAAGTAATCTGGGACTCTGTCTTCAGCAAACATGGCGGACGCGCTGCAGTATCGAGGAAGCTTCATCAGGATGCGATATGCGTCATTATATTGCACCCTGATGTTACTCATAGTCCGCCGAGTGTACCGGGTCCAAAGCTGACACGTATAGAAACATAAACAATATGCTCGAAACAGTGTCCGCTTCACATCCCGATTACACCCGGCAAAACGTCGAGCAATCATGTTGCTGCGGACCGCCATAGCCCTTCGCTCCCGCTCGATGTCCGCGTCGTCGTTTAGATCACTGGTTAGTATGTGCCCTAAGTACCTGAACTGGTCTACCTTTTGGATTTCGGATCCGTCCATGTATACTCTTGGCACCTTCTCCGGACCTCCCTTTACCTTAAATATCATCATCTGTGTTTTCGCCACATTGTATTTTAGTCCAGCGTTCTTTGCGAATCGTTCACATATCGCGATCATTTTGTTAAGTCCGTTTATTGAGGGGCTGAGAAGCACCATATCGTCGGCGTAGCTCAGGTTGTTAATACACATACCACCAACATTACAACCCACTCTTGTACTTCTCAGCTCCTCAATAAGACCATTAACATAGATATTAAAGAGATCCGGAGATGTAAGCCCTCCTTGGCGAACACCGCACTCTAGCCTAAATTCGCTAGATGTCGCGTCGCCCCATCTAACATAGTTGGTTTGATTTTCGTACCAGTATTTCAACATTTGGATCGTATGCTGTGGTACACCCGACTCATCGAGTTTCTCCCATAGTAGACTATAGTTTACTAGGTCGAAAGCTCGACTTAGGTCGAGAAAGCACGCATAGATTGCCGTGTTACGATCGGTGTAATATTTAACTGCAGTCTTTAGACTAAATATCGCGGCATCTGTAGAGAGACTGGTACGAAAGCCAAACTGTGCGTCATCAATTCTTAGATTACGTTTTAAATCCGGATGTATGATTCTCTCAAATATTTTACCTATAATCGTACCAAGAGATATAGGCCTATAATTCTTGGAGCTTGATAAGTCACCAGTTTTGTTTTTCGGGATTGGAACCACCACCGTTTTCATAAAATTTTTGGGTAAGTAACTTAGTTTATAACACATTGTAAACAGCCTAGCCAATAGCACAAAGATACGATCACCAGCGTGCAGTACATGCTCAATACTCAAACCATCCCACCCAGGTGATTTCCCATGTGTCATTAGTCGAACCACACGGTCGACTTCGTCAGGACTTATATTTATCGCTTTGCGTGCTATGTCATCTATTACCTGTTGTGAGAGAGAGCATTTGGGGGATGTCACAAAATCCTGAAGTGGCGTAACCCTAAAGTGACGTGAAAACAATTCCGCTATATTTTTCGCGCCGTTTACTGTGTCTATTGCAATAGGCGCACTCGGTACATGATTCAGTTTCTTTGTCGCCTTCCAGAATTTTGGAAAGTTTTTATTAGCTTGATGTAGTGCTAGAATGTCTAATTTGATTTAACTCTCATTATTTTGACACCACTTCAATTTATTTTTAAAGTTACTTCTGGAGGTTTTCATTTTCTCAAAAACTAATCCTGAGCTGGGTCTACCCGCCAGCACCCACATCTCATGTTGCAACTTAGCTATACAATGTAACTCCTTAACGTGGTGGTTCCAACCCGGAATCTTTCTCTGTCGATTACGTGCAGCGCTCTGACAAACATTACTTTGAATTGCTGCGGTTTGCAATGATTTAACAATATTATCATAATAAACATCAATAAAATTAAAATGTAATTTACATATTCCATTATTACAATTATCACATTCATTTAAAATATCAATCTTATTTAATATATCACAGGACAGTTTCGTATATATATTTATTTGGCCTTGGTCTCTAGCACCCCAACGAATTTGACGCAATGGGTCCGATGTATCAGTCAGTACAGTTTTACCTACAATTTTACCCACATTACATTCAATCGAAATGGGGATGTGATCCGAACAATACACTCCATAATCCACTTCCACTTTGTGTATTGTATTCCTCGCGGCACGAGTTGTAACCACGTGATCGAGCCATCTCCTAGTGCCAAAAGCGTCACTGATGTACGTGTAAGTTTCTTCAGGTAAAAGCTCCTCGTCCACATTTATAAGATCGTTGTCAGCACAAAATCCAGACATTTCCTTCCCGAACGCCTTATGCGGATCAGCATTAAAATCCCCCATAACATATGCAGCTTCGAGCTCCGAGTCTGATATTAAAGCCGCTATATTGGAGAGGCATCCGGTGTATTCGACTACATTCTCAGGTTTGTCAGTTGGTAAATACACACTCATTACCAAAAAAGCGAAATCATCTAGCTCGATTTGAATTGCCGCTATTCTGTCACTATCACACTGAACAATTGACACTTTATTAAAAGATGTTTTCCGCCATAACAAGGCTACACCCCCATAAGGTCGACCCTTTAGTAACCCCAGTGTCGTGTCTACAGAAGATTTAGCGTAGTAGGCAAAATCAGGGTGTACGCTATTCAGAAAACCAAGGTCGTGCGGCAAAAGCCAGGTCTCCTGGAGGGCTACAATGTCTGACCTCATGCAAATGTCTCGAACATCTTGAACAGTTCGTTTTACCGAGCGGCAATTATATGATGTCATAGATACTTTATCCATAATCACTTACTAGCAAAATCAGCGGATCGAGCTTTACGCTCCCAGTAACGACGGTAAACTATACCCGCGGGCCAGAAATTACTGTCTAAAAACTTATTTAATTTACTGCTAGTAATGACGATTTTAAATGAATTAAAAGACGTTTCATTATGTTGCGTAAGCATCTCGACACTTAAAAACTGTTCTCCCATGTCATGTATGTGATTCTGGATATCAGCTACTAATACCTCTTTTTTTGTACGTGACACGTAAACAGCGCACTGGCTTTCTGCAACTTGTATATTACTGGTCGCTAGCGTACCACGCATATTCACGTTTGTTTTGCGCACGGGCTTTTTCTTCTTATACTCAACGAGCTTAAAAGACAGATCCTTATCCTGTTTACAATTTTGTTTACAATTTTGACTTGTACATAAATTGTCATTTTTTGAGGGTAGTTCGACATTCTTAGCACTCAAAACCGTCCGTGAGCTAAGTTTCGCCTCGGTGGTATTGTTTCTGCGCGTGCGGGTGACTTTCGGCTGTTGCGGTTGCGTGCTCGTAGTATTAGTCGCTGCAATAATATCTCGGTACGTCGGAGTAAACATGGACTTTGAATTGTTGTGTGGTGTAAGCGGTAAGCGATGTGGTGTATGTAGTTGGACTTGAGATTCGACGACTTGATGGTCAGCCGTAACCAAGTGCTTATTTCCCACAGTACGTAATTCTTCTATTTCCGTAGAGAACTTCAGTTTCAAATCTGCGATTTCAGATTTTAACATAGTTATATCTTTCAATAACCGCGTCACATCGACATAGTCAAAAGTTACGGGTGGTAAACGATTGAGATCTTTTGCTACAAATGAGGGTTGTAACTGCGGTTCTATTTCCTTGAGAACTTTGATTACGTCCTTCACATTTTTCTTCTTCTTATCTTCTCCTTTACGCTGTACATTTTTTAATCCGGTTCCGCAGGTACTGTATAACACATTTTTACCATCCTCGATTTCCTGTTCATTGAAGTTTGACGTACAGATCTGCACTATACTTAGTTCATCAAGAACATCAATCTTATTTTGCACAAATGATAAAAACTCGTTCACTATGATATTCGCCATAACTTATTAATTGTACCATACACCGAGATAAGCGTTCGGCAGAGTCACGGTAAGACATCCGAGCGGCACGACATCGCCCGACGCACGGTGTGGTGTGATTTATGGCCATCACTTTCCTATAACTCCGCATTTTGTTTTCCAAGCAGTTTAATTTATATTTGCTCAAATTTAAGTTAAAAATAACAGTGTATTGAAATAACATGATAACTTATTTTAATGTTTACTCAATCCTTGTTAGTTTAAGTGTCATCTAAAGTTATAGCGATGCGTGGGCGTCCAGAAAGGTTATACTTGTAGTACACCCACAATTTTCCACTACTTAATTCACTGAAATATTCATCCATTCAAATGGAATGATAAAATATGATTACTTAAAAAACTAACGAATAACACAAGTTTAAAAATTTCATGCCACGGCGATGAAACATGCGGGCACGGCAATGAAACAAGCGTCCACGGCAATGAAAGAACTGTCCCACGGTAATGAAAGAATCACCACGGAAATGAAAATCCATACATAAAACATTTTTTTTATATACTGACATGAGTATTATATTATCCTAACATACAATATATACACACCTGTCTCCGAGAAGGAGAGGCATACTCCCCCAGACGGGTTATCTACGCCACATCGAATGATAATAATTGATCGAATTTCTTAATAAGATTAACATAAAACCCCTATGATATATGGCCTAAAGATTGGAAAGAATCGCTTTTGGTCCCCTGTTCAAGAAGGGGTCCACAAAATTACATGCCTTATAAGCATGCTTTCATCATACGGTCTGCCTGTTAGTTTGTGTGGGTGGATATCGGACTTCTTGCGGGATCGATCGATACGGGTCGTTCTTGATGGATGCTCGTCCGATCAAATGGCGATTAATGCTGGTGTTCCCCAAGGGTTAGTACTCATTGCAACACTTTTCCTGTTGCATATCAATGATCTGCCAAAGCCCAGAACCTATGAGTATGCAAATGATTGCACAGTTGTAGAGAATTACATATCCATCCCGCGTGCTAGTGCGGCCGAGACACAGTATTTAAGAGAGGCTAGGTCGATTACACGAACTTTTCCCTTCGGGCAGTCTCCGATTGGAGCGATGCCAATCTGATCAAGTTCAATGCCTTGAAGACCCAGGCGTGTCTTTTCTCCGCAAGGAAGACGCTGTTCGAACTGGCTCCTATTTTCCGGAGTGTATCCTTACCTATAGTGGACCACCCTGACCTTCTTGGAATAACGCTGACCTCAACCCTCAATTTTGGTTCATACATTGAGTCAAAGGCTCAACTGGCTGGGTCTTTTTAAGCCGCGAGTCAATAGGTCACCTTCTGGGTGAGCACGTTCCATCTTAGACTGTATCATCGCTTTCCATCAGGTTAGTTACAGTCAAGTGCAAGCCTATTCTGGGTAAAAAAAAATGTGCACCCTACCGGACTGTAGCACTTATATCCCATGCCAGTAAGATTATGTTGCATATCATCCCGGATGAGGAGGCTGAAAAAGAGTTCCTTTTTCTATTTAACATCTATGGTGAATACTATAGGATATACGAAATATAAGTAGGAGAGTTCTAAAAGACTTTGGGTCAACAAGTCGAAGACAAAGGTTATGGTCACTGACCGAGCTGAACAGATCACACGCACAGGAGAATTGTCAGACCTGGAATTCATGAGCAAGTTTTGGTTGTATACCTAGGCTGGACGATCACCCCCACATTTCGGACGCAGTTGGCTGTGCCCGTTAATGTGAGGGGGTCAGTGAGGGGGGGCTGGGATTCTCCTGAGCTCTGGTAAAAAGGGAGAGCGTCGGGAGGACGCTTGCCCTTGGTACCAGTAGTCGAGGACGTCTTCACTTCCGGAGAGGTCCTCTCAAGGAGGGAGGCGCCGCTTTAGTGCGGGCCCGGCGTTGGAGTGCCGTAGTAGAAATCCCCCTCGGGAACCTACGGTACCCCAATGTAACGTGGACGGAAGTCGCTGTGTTTTTAGTGGGTAGGCCCAGCCCTTCTGGCTGGGAGAGCCCTACATGCCCCGTGGGCCCTCCCAATATCGGCTCACGGTGCAATTATATGCGTTTTCACTGCGTTAAAAAAAAAAAAGGCTGGACGATCAGTAATCAGAGAGGCTGCGAGAAAGAGATTCGAATTTGTGTGGAGATGGGCAAGCAATAAGCAAAATGTTGATAATCTGGAATGTCCAAACCATCTCCAAACGTAACAAAGATGAGACTAATTAGATCTCAGGTATTCTCGATATTTCTATACGGCTGTGAGTCCTGGTCTATCCACGCGCTGTAGATCGAAAAAAGATTAAGGCTTTCGAGATGTGGTGCTGGAGAAGGATGCCACACATACCGTTAACAGCGAGACGTACAAATAAGTCTATTCTAGAACTACTTGACGTAAAAACAAGTATGAAACAAATATGTTACCTACGAGTCCTGACCTACTTTGGTCACATTTGGAGCTACAACGGTCATACAGCTTGGACAAGCTGGTTGTGGCGGGAAAAGTAGACCTACCCGACCTACCCGTTGGTCAAACCTGATCAAGGCAATAACAGGGCTCTCAATTACCAGCTCTGAGAAGAGCCGAAGACAGAGCGGAGTGGAACGGCTGGTACACGACTCCATTACAGTGCATCAGAATGGAGACGATCTTAAGGAATCAAGAAAACCAGCTAGAAGGAGTCCAGTAAACACAAATGAGTTATTTACTGTACTTATAAGTCTTTACTTAAGTCTTTTGTCGTATTGCAGATATATTATTTGACGAGTACTGTACTGTCAGTATTCGGTACACTGTATCACAGATAAATATGTTTTCCTTGCCTAATCATACCATGGCGATGAAAATATAAGTCACGGAAATGAAATACCTGGCCACGGCGATGAAAGTAATTTGTTTTAAAAGACACGGCAATGAAATTTTTTTCATTGCCGTGTCTTTTTTTTCATTGCCATAGCAAATATTTGCTATGGAAACCACGGAAATGAAAGCATGGCGATGAGAAACGAGTCGAAAATTTAAAATTACATAAAATCTATTAGGTATCCTAAGAACTAAACAATTCACAAATAAACAGAAGAGTATGGGCATTCTATCGAATGCTCAATCAAGAGTATAAACTTGTTCAAATAGAAGTTATACCTATGCACGGCGATGAAAGAAAAACTGTCCAGTAACAAAAATGGGATACACTTACATTTATAGCTTGAAAACGCAGGCACGTGGACACGTCCTTCCACGTCGAGCACTGAGGCGGTACTATTGGGCAACGTTTAGCACACAGAGAAGGAGACGCAAGTCTTTAGGTGGAACAATATGTTTAAAAATGTTTTTGACATGGCGATGAAAGGAAGTTCTGGGACAAATGTTTTTCTAGTAACCATTCGTCGTATTGTTTAAATATTTGATTGAGTGTATTCCGTAACAATACCTTAACTATCCAAGTATCATATAAAACTAGGTTTCAATGTATTCAACCAATAGGTTTTCATCAAGGAGGTATAATACACATCAAGGTGAGTTGTGGACAGACACGGCGATGAAAGATTTCGAGGTTTAACATTTTTTTCTGGAGTACCTATTAATCCCAGTAATGAAATATTTAGTGCCTCATATAGGTGACTATTTCATCTAACTAAAAAAAAAGTTTTAAACATTATAACTATATTTTTTAGTACCGATTTCATAGTTGCCACGCAAATTTAGGCGCCGGGATATTCACTCTTTTACCATTACTAACATTATTATTTTTTTGTGTCGATCAATTTTTAACAAAAAGAAAGTTCTTGATTTCTATTTCGTTGGGTTACGTCTTTAATAAAATTGCATTACAGAAATCTCGTCGTAGTAAATTCCTGCCAAATAATTTGTTTCCAAATGTCACTCGTTCCCTACAATTCCCACTTACATCTCGAGCGTATTGAAACAAGGTGATGAACTTGAAAGTTGAATAAAGGAGTCAATAAAAAATATTTATCTACCAAATGTTTACCAAACAATTTGTTATTGTGTTGAATAGTATGAAGTGTGAACATTTTGTTTGATTAATGTTTTACATGTGTGAAGCAAAGGTCGAGGTTTAATCAATATGGTTTCCTATTGATGGGTGATAGAAGTAGGAAAATATTATTCAGAAACTAGCTAATAGATTAAAGGAAAATGTAACCCATGTCTACTTAAACAACGATCCACTTTTGGAATAGTTTTAAGTTCTCAATATATGTAGGTCGACTTAATAGTAACCGTGTATTACTTTTGAATATCGATCGTCACCAAATATACTCGTATATTATGTACCTAACCCGTTATATGTTATATTAGGTATACCTAATAGTACCTAAAAGCATTAATTTTAGGTAAGAACAACTCTACGGCTCGGCACGGGGTCAAATTCCAGCTAAGAGAACAATACCCTAGTCTGGGGACACCCTAGATTTTGGATATTTGGAGAGCCTTTACTATAGGGGGCCGCCTTGGAGGTATAGACCATACGCATGGTGCGTAGTTTCTGATACTTTAGATGCAAGTTTCGAACTTAGTTAGGGGTCAGTTACTATAATGAAATGGTGCAGTAAATGGTTATGTTATGTTATGGGCGTTGCAGTCTAGTGTCTTCTAGATCCCGACTTAGACACGTGGAAGGAAAACTACTGGGATTTTATAAACCTGTGTAGGCCTCGTTTTTCTGGCTGGGAGAGCTCCACATAACAGACTGGAGTCCTCTCTTCTAAAACTACAGAAAGAACACATTTTCCCAACATGAAAGAAAATGTCAACGCATTTTTTCAGCGTGAAAATCAACTTGAATTTTTCACTTCTCTCCAGTAAACAAATACTTTTTCCACCCTAACAGGCACAGTTCCCTTATTGCCTTCAACAAATACCTGTGCGGAAAGCACTTACAAAGATTGTATAAACAGAAGGCGCTCAGATCATGCTAGAATGGACTTTATTTAAGTAGCGTTAAAAGTTAAATTATATAAGTTTGCGAAGTCTACCTGCACAATTACGTGGCATTTCTAAAGGAAGCACAAACTGAAGTCTTATTAAAGTGTACTCGGAACTCATATACCTTCAGGTTTACTTTTACTTACAGTCAAGTTAGATCAATGTTAATAATCGTGTTCGTTTATATTTAAGTTTAACGAGGTGTTATTTAAGTTTATTTAACAAAGCGACGATTTCTAAAATAAAATTAATTTGGTTGAAAGAGACATCACTACGTAGAAATATTTCTCAGTCAAAACCGATTTTTGACGAAAGGTATAATGTCATTGGTTTATTGTTAGCTTTCAAAATATATTTGACATAAACTTTCAATCTCTGAAAACCAAAGACAAAGACTGGTAAAAAAATATTCTATTTCAGAGACAGTAGACATTTATTTTTTCATCAAACGTCATTCATATTAAAATTAAAATAATAATTGTATGTAGTTCGAAACTATTATATTTTTTATACGTAGTAAATATAAATGTGCAAGCGTCTTAAAATATTTATGATACTAAAAAGATGTGTCCAAAAGTAATATCTTCAGAGAGAACAGGCAAGGGATGCAACGAACAAGCTCAGTAGAACTCAAAAACACTTTCGAATGTCACTCGTTGGCCACTGGGCTGGCAAAACCTGAAGACGAGGATCTATTTTACACAGCGAGCGTACTATTCCTTCAGAAACGGTTACAAGAGAAAGCAAATCTATTGGAAGGCCCCCGCGTGGTGAGTAGAAGTTGTTGCCGACTGCTCACAGCAGGCGATAATCCCTGCAAAGCAATCAAATCACTCGAAAACAACGCAGTAGAAGAAAAACTCCTGATCAAGCCCTCTCTCTCTATACAAGAAATCCTGCCATTCCCAAAGTCAAGTAGACTCGGTTTCTTTACGCGCCTCAAGAACACAATCAAACAATTTCACAGGAAAAACATAAAAGTCGATACTGAAATTACGACCGCCGACATTTTAGAAACTTCGTGCATATCGGGATTTAAATTTCCTCACACTACTAAAACATTGGATATAGATCCTTCCCCGTGTTTAATGGATATTACAGAAGAAAATTCAGCTGATAGTTTAAAACATAAGGGTTCGTCGAAAAATATTACCGAAACTAGTTGTAATCAATAAGAATTGCAAATTCAATGTTGGTAATGTAAGTAGATAAATAAAAATGTAATTTGTATCTATTGTTTTATTATACGTGCCGTTCTAAAGGCTTCCAAACCCAAAATGAACACAGGAGACAAGTTTAACTATGCTTTCAAGACAATTCAAATAACTTCTTTTTATTTTAGAAAATATTTATGATAAACTACAGCTTTCTACAAACTCTTAGTAGAATCTTCGAGACCGTCTCAACATTGTAAGTTCGAGACGTGTTACTAAGTGCCAAATATTAGCGAAGCCCTACATAAAGTAGTTCATCAGCCAGCAGTAGAAATCGAGAAGGCGCGACTAGTGACGTAACGGGGTTTCCCGGTCAATACCCCCAGTTACAAACCTTCTGGTGACATTTAAATACAATCTAATTGTAAAATGAAATAATTGGAATTGATGTTGGTTACATCAAATAACGAAAATGAAAATCTATTTTCTAGAAGTTTCGTAATAGAAAATCCTGTGATTATTTCGTTTAAATAGTGTTTCAATTTATTTTTAGAAACAATTTAGAATCTCTAAAGTTTCATCATTTAATGTCTATGATTATGAGATTTGTAGTAAGGCTCTTCTTGCCTTATTCGTACAAAAGGAATAATATTATATAGGGTACTAGCTGTGCCCTGCGGTTTCTCTCGCGTGGTTCCCGTTCCCGTGGGAATTTCGGAATAAAAAGTATCCTATGTCCTTCTCCTGGTTTTTAACTACCTCCCAACCAATTTGCAGCCAAATCAGTTCTGCCGTTCTTGAGTAATAAATAGTGTAACTAACACGACTTTCTTTTATATTCACACATTCTTAAGCACGTTTAAGCATAGATCATTATACATAATTATAATACATTTACATACCTATTAACGTAAACCAGGTTTTTTTCAATCTCAAAATATACCTTTCGTTTCTAACTATTGAATAAAAGGATAAGTAGGTAGAGTTTTTATCTATACTAATATTTATAAAGAAGTAAAGTTTGTGTGTTTGTTAAATTGTAAAGGGTAATCTCGGGATCTACTGAACCGATTTCAAAAATTCTTTCACTCATGGATAGTTAATTTATCAGTGCGTGACATAGACATATACAGGGCGGCGCAATAGAACGTGCATTTTTAAAATAATTATTAAAAAATAAATACAAAAGGTATAGTTAAAATAAAACTAAGCAATTATTAAGTGATAACTGAAGTTTATTTTTTAAAAATAACATCATCTAAATGATGACCCTCTCTACGTTGGCACTCCTCTAACCGCAAACGGAAATTACCGAAAACTTTCTTAAGTAGTGCTGGTGTGATTGCTGCCATTTCACCACGAATATTCTCCTTGAGCTGACTGATGTTTCTCGGATTATTGGTGTAGACTTTGTGTTTGAGGTATCCCCACAAAAAAAAGTCAGGAGGCGTCAAGTCTGGACTGCGCGGAGGCCATGGGATATCACCTCTTTTCGAAATCAGTTTGCCAGGGAACATCTGCTTCACAACCGCCATGGAGTCATTTGATGTGTGACTGGTAGCTCCGTCTTGTTAGAACCAAGTCCTAGAGTTCTTTATTCTTGAATTTTCAAGTTCTGAGGTCAAAAAACCTTCCAACATCGCAACATAGCGTTCGGTATTAACAGTGATGTTTTGCCCCCGTGCGTTTTCAAAAAAATAAGGACCAATTATTCCTTTGGCAGATATTGCGGCCCAAACTGTCACTTTAGGGCTATGTAACGGTTTTTGATGTTTGAGTCTGGGATTTTCACTATTCCAATAACGACAATTTTGGCGGTTTACGAACCCATTCATATGAAAATGTGCCTCATCAGAGAAAAGGATGTTTTCAAAATTTGAAAACCGATTGAGCATTTCATTAGCAAATGTGAGCCGTGCTATGAAGTCAGAGTCTTTCAATTCTTGAGTTAATTGCAGCTTGTATGGATGCAATTTAAGATCCAAGTTTAAAATTCGTTGCAAACTTCGTCGCGATATGTTTAGGACAGACGATCTCTTGCGAGTAGACATTTGTGGATCTTCTCGTACCGACTGCTTAACAGATGTGCGTGGACGACCTTTCGCGTGTGGTTTAAACGTCGATCCAGTCTCTTCAAAACGCTTTATCCAGATTTTAATTAAATTAGCACTCGGAGCCTCCCTAATTTGCCGTACACCATACTCAAAATAGTCGCCTGACAACTACGTACGAACGAGAGTTTTCGTAAAATGCGCGCACGCAAAATGCGCGACGCTTCCCGTCGAAGTGACTCATAGTGACTAAAACTTTATGAACCGCGCTACCCAACGATATCGGTCTCCCCCCGCCCACGCCCCTTCTACCACGCAAAAAAAGATGATAAGAGATATATAAAAGATGATGCATGTTCTATTGCGCCACCCTGTATTTTATCCCCGTATTTACACGGGAACGGGAACTACATGGGTGAAACCGCGGGGCGTTACTAGTTTTAAATAAAGTCTTTAATAATTGTAACATAACACAGTTTATCAGTTAATCAATACGGAATTTTCTTCGAACTCTGTCTAGTCAAGTTTAAACAAAGTATTACGCACAACAACCTAATGACGAAATTATTTCAAAGTAATATATAAGTAGGTATAATCTCATTAATAAACTGCACTTATAAGTTTCCAATAGGAGTTATGACTAAGCTCCAGTAACTTTCCTGCAAGTTTTCCTCGTTACGTGAACGTTAGTTCTATCCTATAATGCTCATTGCGGATCGCGTAACAAGCTTTTAATTAACTTGCAGTAAGTGTGAATGTTTGTGTGGACAAGACAATATTAGGTTAGTGACGTCATTCTTAATTCAATATGGAGGACACCAAAAATGGCGCACCAGTATTAAATATTAGTTTTTTTTTGTAAAATGCATATTCTTAAGATTACTAGATATGAATATTTAATCATTTACAAAACAGTAGTTTGAGATGATCCATATGTAGCCAAATTACACATTGTTCTCTCTTAGTTGTTTATATTGGTTGCTCCTTACTTTCATTAGTAACCCGCTTGTGAGGTTTTGTATCGATGATATCACTACATAGTATAAAACAAAGTCGCTTTCTCTGTCCCTATGTCCCTATGTATGCTTAGATCTTTAAAACTACGCAACGGTTATTGAAGCGGTTTGTTTTAATAGATAGAGTGATTCAGTGGGAAGGTTTTGAGCATAATTTTATCCCCATATTTCTACGGGAATGGGAACTACGCGGGTGAAACCGCGGGGCGCCGCTAGATATAAAATAAAAAAAACGTTTCAGGGTGAAACACCTTGATATAACGTTAAAACAAACAGTTCATTTATTTGTCTGACCGTAAATCTGTCTCAAAAATGTGAATTTATTTGAATGTGACAAAGTTTTCATCAAAGTATTTCTATTTGTAGCAAAACAAATAGCGACGTCCGTCATAATACCGCTGGCAGTGGATTCATTCTTTGCTGATTTTTTTTTATTAAACTCTTGTCTTGATTGACGTGTGTGTGATATCTACGTACTTATAGTAGATAGAATCCTGGTTGTGATCCTTATTCTATGAGATAATATATGTACGAGAGAATCTTGGAGAAATCTTCGAGAGGATCACGACCAAGTGCGTGGCGTTGGGTTCGATCTACAATTCAATAATTGTAGCGCTAACCCACCGCTACGCACGCTGCACGCAGCCACGCGGCGCTGCCATACAATTGAAATAATATCATCTCTATGGTAGCGCCGCGTAGCCGTGTGCAGCGTGCGTAGCGTGCGTGGCGGTGGGTTCGCGTTCTTATTCTAATACAGAGCAAAGACCTCTCTTTGACCGAACATTATAATATTGGAATTTAATTAATACAGTTTTCTTCTTTCATAAAGACATTTTATATGAAAGACCATTATTTTTAAGTTAGTTATGAAAATTGGCATTGTTTCTCACAAAAAATCAAAAATAAAATAAAAAGATGTAATTCATTGACGCAACTACTCGACTATAAGTTTTAATTATGTAAGTAGGATATACTTAAATAAAAAACTACGAAGTATTTAAACGCTAAACTTTATTTCACAAAATGTACAAATCTAAATCTTTATCTAAATAGCTAAATGACAGTGAATTATTAACCAAATCTTAAAGTAAATTAAATTATATAAAATACATATAAAAAATACTTACTTATTTATGTATTAAAAAAGAAAAGAAAATATTAATTTAAAAAAAGTAATTTACAAGTTCAAAAAGGCAAGAAAAGTTATAATTTTATAAAGAAACATATTCACTTATTAGTAAACAAAGATAAAATTATTTTAATTAAGTTTTCTCTCTTTCATTCACAAGAAAAAATACACATTAATGAAAGAGATAAACATAATTGGTGAATATTTGTGTGAACCACAAATTTTTGTCTCGGTCTGGGTGTGTGTGAATACGTGTGTGCGTAGTTTCTAATACCCTAGAAACAAGCTTCGAGCTTAGTTAGGGGTCAGTTACTATAATGTTATCCTACTAATATTATAAATGCGAAAGTTTGTATGTATGGATGTTTGTTACTCTTTCACGCAAAAACTACTGAATGGATTTTAATGAAACTTTACAATAATCTTGCTTATACATCAGAATAACACATAGGATACTTTTTATCCCAAAATTCCCACGGGAACGGGAACTACGCGGGTGAAGCCGCGGGGCGCTGCTAGTTATGTTATAAATTAGGCATAACGTTAGTATTACTTATTGTTATAGTGAACTCAGGTACTCTAAAAAATCTGAAACAAACATTCTTAGCTTTTTCACCTTATCAAGGATTCAAAGCCGTGTCGATTATACTTACCATTTGAGCTTTCGAGGTCATATCCCAGCTACGTCTTTTTAATGTTAAAAATATTTGTAATTGTTTTTTCTTTGTTTAATAATAAGGTGGTGAATGTACTAATCTACATTTTATTTAAACTCCTTATAAAATATTAGTTGCAATTCACAACTGTATGTATTTACATGACATTTATCACAGGCGTTTGACGAATATGTTTTTACTTAAATTATTTTTACAGCTAAACTAAATTAGAACTAAGTATACTATTTCTTACATTTGTAAAACAATATTGTTGGTTGTAATTTGCAAAAAGGTACAATAGTTGATCTAGGTATATAAAACATAACTACACTTAGAGGACACTATAGGTTAACAAAAAAATAGGTAATAATAAGAATAATGGCCTATTTCACGACCTTCAAGTAAAGTTACTCACCAAGTAAAGTTAGTTTTGTCTCTTTCTTACTTTATATCAAGTGACAAAGACAAAACCTGTGATTACCTACTCGGAAAGGTACTTGAAGATGGTGAAATAGGCCCTTAGGTATATGTATAAACTATAAGTTTCGGTATCTAGGTTATGTAATGTAAAAATAAATATGGTACCTATAAGTACAAATTGAAACTATTTTTTAGTCATATTGATATCTTTGATTTACACGAACACTACACATTGAAATAAAACACTTAAACGGATTTTTGTCGTGGTTATATTTTCAGTTCGTGGTTAGAACCTAACGTGATCACGGGTTCTGTAAAGAATCCGAAACGTCAGAAAATGTAAAACAAAATATAACCACGACAAAAATCCGTTTAAGTATTTTTTAGTCGTTTTGATAAAAACAGTGTACCTATGTATTGTATTTAATGACAGGAGTAAGTAGCTAATTTCTAGTTCATTCTGGATAGAATCAACCAGAAATTAGCTTCTTACTCTTTACTACTCTTCTTATCTTTTTATTTATTACATCTTTTTATTTATTACATACACACAATAAAAAAGAATCCATTTTGATTTTGATGAATAATATTAATCATAATACCGCGGAAATAATCTATCCGTGCTAATATATATTATCAAAATAAATGTCTATATTTGTACTAAGTTAGTGAATATTAAATAAGCATAACCACCCGGTATACAATATTGTACCAACGGATAACTCCATTACATGCACCTGCTGATAATCGAATTATTTGAAACATGCACACTGAATCCTTATAATTATAATTAATTATACGCTTGAAATTTCATCACTCACTGTTAAATTCAATGCTAGCAATAAATTGAATTTATGATCACATTACCAATTACATTATGTAAAGTATTTAATATTATTTACTCAAATAACTCTCGTATAACTTAAACTAGAGCCTTCGTCCCACATAACTACATTTATAATGAATCTGGAATGAACTCGTACTAACTTTACTAGAACTTATTCTAAAGAAATGATTAGTTTGTTCCGACCTAGTTTCACGATATTGCTATGCCTTCATCCTTCAATTGCCTCACGACTTCGCCGGTGAACTCTTCTTCTCGAAACTTGTATCCACAGGAGATCATTTCTTTAGCTATAGTGAAGTTGTTTCGGAGTGACTCGAGCCAAATGGTGTACGAGTAATCAGGCCAGACCCCGCCATATCTCTCGGGCAGATGGTCCTTGTGAATATGTTTGTGTAGATTGCCGAGATCGTACCCGTGGAAGAATATTCTAGATCTCATCTCTGACGTAAGGAGAGGTTTGAATATGTTGTATATTTTGTCGAAAAGCCAGGAATGGTTGATTACGTGGATAGCGTGCGTCGTTGTTGGGAAGCAGGACTGTAATAAAATATGTTTATGTTACCCTCAATTTATTTTTTCGCGGAATGGAGTGAAAGTGAACTTGGAAATATTTTGTGCATAATGTACTTTACGTCTATTGTATGAATGTTCCTAGTCAATTATTCAATCAAGGCATAAAAAAGGTATAAATTGTTCAATGTGTTAACTTTTAATGCAGGCTGCACTAAATGTTTCATCATTATCATCATCAACGTCAGCCCACCGTAGACCACTGGTGGTTATAGACCTCTTTCAATTTTAACTTTGCTGGATTCAATTATTCTAGTGATTGCTTTAGAATACTTGCCTCAGATGTTATAGAAAAAATAATATTTAAAGGTACTTATAGAATATTTACTAAATTACTCCAAACCCCTTGCTATACTCACCACAAGCATTTTAACAATTTTAGAAGCAACAGATGGTGTAATCTGCCAAGCGTGAGATGTTCCTATGTCCTCCAAGTCAAAGAGTGCTACACCTCCCAAGATTTGAGTGCGTTGTTCCATCATACCGATTTCCAATGCCAGAATAGTGGCTTTGAATAAGTCCTCAACTGGAATCGCTTTGGTGTCCCAACAACCTGGAAATATATTTATTTTTTTGTAAAAAAAAGGGAATTACAACATCGTTTTGTTAGTTTGAAACAGGAACTTCCTATCTAGATCTACCTTAACTGATTATTTCAAGTCTACTAACTCCTGATTGATTATTCTTGACTTTATAAATATCAAATCAATTAAAATCACGCAACATTGTTAGCATGTTTTTATGGTTTAATAACCCGGGCGGCAAATCTTTGTCTGTTCATTACTACTAACTTTGTGTATTATGTTACTGTGGTGACTTGCATTTTTTCGAGATGTTTGCCTAAATTGAGCAAAAAGTTGTGAAATTGATCCGCTACGCTTATGAAGGTATTAGGTAGAACTTGTAAATACAATGTTCTAACACTTATCTCCTACCAATCTGTTTCAATGTCGATAAACAAATATAATAAAATTTAGAAGACTTCCGTAACAACGAACTTATACTTTACTTTGTTATTATCACGAGAAAAATACAAAAAGGTCAGACAGCATTTGTATGGTAAAACGTTTTTATATATTTTACATATAAAACTTAGATAGCTAAAGGTGCCTCTATTTAAAAATGAGGGTAAACAGAACAACAAGAAAACTCAAGACCTTTTAAAATATAATACAAATGAAGTTCAAAGGTCATGACGCGGGTGTTTATTATTATCCTTCTTCAAGTTTAGGACTTTAGTTTTCTTTGGTACCTAACCTTTTGATCTTATTAAAACGAGATATAGGTAACACCTTTTTCATATTAAAATTATAATTTCTTAATATATTTCATAGATCGAGTGCCTATTGTCAAAACTGAGGTTCCAAGTTCAATACCTATATAGGAAAAGCCTTTGCATGGGTATTTATATCATAGAGGTATTATACATAGAGCAGGGGAGCCAGATCTCCAGTTGTCCCTCGGTTAGAAAGAGAGAGGCGATCGCGGTTATTCGTTTAACGACTCAAATGTTTGTACAATTCTATAGTACCGCTATCTTCTCTCTCTTTCTAACCGTCGGACGTTTCCGTTTACAGGCAGCCGAATGCCTTCCCAGCTCTATGTGTATTAACTCTATTATTTATATCCCTTTAATTAACTCTCTTTCAACAGAAATAGAGAGAGTCTGAAATAGAGTAACTAACAAGTTACTCTATTTCAGAAGAGTTTACTTTTGCACAAATTCAATAAGTTTTAAATAGAAGTACCTACCAGAAGAACAGCACACTACAAGAGTTATTATAAGCTGTAGTAAGTCAGGTATTCAACCTTAAGAACTTCAACCTAAGGAAAGCCTACATATAAAATTCAGTGTATATTTACAAAAGAAGTTCATTGACTTCCCTATAACAAACCTACGTTAAAGCTAAGAATATCTCGATAATACAATACGACATTTTGCAACAAAGGTGACTTTTCTTGAGAAGATTAAATTTACAAATACTCTTAACGAAAATTTCCTTTAAGGTTTTTATTTTCTTTTGAATACTTTTTCGAGAAATGTAAAGTATCCTATTAAAATTGTATACAAATCCGTTTAGCCGGGCTAGCATGACTTCGAAAACGCGATATGATGTAACGATTTATCGACATCCAACTGTAAAAGTATGATAAAAATGCCCACCATATTTAATTACCATACCATAGCACGTGATAATCATTTGGTCATTCTTGCGAAATCGATATTATATCGTGGTATCGATATATTTTATCACGCACTGTCATGCTAGGTGGACGGTGATGGTTGAGAATAGTGCGGTCAAAGCAAACAAATACAGAAAGAAGTTAAACTGGATATAAAAAACAACACGCCTGCCCATTAAAGAAACAGTGTACAATATTGCACTGAGCTTATCACCCCGAGGGTCAACTGATAACTAGTGATATCTCATTTGTTCTATAAGAAGTGGAATAATGATTATGCTAACCTATCCTGAAGATCATAAGTCGTCGGCCATTCTGGTCTCTGTAGGGAGGAACAGCTATGACGTTGGCTTCTCCGATGTTCTGCAGATCCAGAGGGTACACGTTCTCACACAACTCTGGATGGTCTTCCTTGAACTGATAGTAGTTCACCATCTGGAAATTTTATATTAAAATTAGTAATAGGAGTATTTTAACATTAGTATGGACTGGGCCCAACAAAATGCTTTTTCAGAGTTACAGAAATGGCTTGACAATTATTTTCGTCCCGAAATTGTCGAAGAGATTGAATTGCAATTGTATGATATTTATGGCAACTGACCACTATTCAGATTTATAATCTGTATCTAGGATATCAGAAAATACACACACACATAATTTCTAATAACTTTGATACAGAAAATGTTTAAAAAATAACAACATTGTAAACAGAGGCGACGATAATCTACACTAATATTATAAAGAGAAAAAATTTGTATTTTTGTATGTAACGAATAAACTCAAAAAGTCACGGACCGATTTTAATAATTCTTTTTTCATCGGAAAGCTACATTCACCCTGAGTAGCATAGGCTATATTTTATCCCCATATTCTCACGGGAACGGGAACCACGCGAGTGAAACCGCGAGACGCCGTTAGTAATTACAATAAATGAAGCCGTAAGAAGTAGTGCTTTAACTTCATGGGAGGTAAAATTTGGTCTATACGTTTTTGTTGAACTATTTTCAACGCCTCTACAATCTGTATGTAAATTCTAAAACTAGACTAGACTACACATGCATATCCTTACCAATCGATGCGCTCTCTGCGGAATAAAATTGCGTGCGCGCAGAAATCTAATCAAGAAGTCGTCATCCATCCGATGCGGGGTACATTCACCTCTTTCTGAAACATAAGTTTATATTTATTAGTACATACTTAATAAATAAGCTATCAAACCTGGATCTGTTTAAGTATTTTGCAAGCTCATAAGTTCCCTATGGAAACCCAGAAATAACAGACTTTATCCCAAAATTCTCACGGAATTCGAGGACCCTGAGTACCTTAATTGTATTTATATTCAAATTATATTGCTATATACAATAATTTATTCTAATGTCCTATAATTACGGATATTTCAAGTCAATAGAAGTAAAATTGCTAGTTTTGGTTCATGCAAACAATATTGCGTTCAGTTCTAAAATAATCGTGGGAATTATTTAATACATATGTATGATGTTTTAATTACATAATTATGGATTGTCGATGTGTATTGTCATCCTAGACATTATTTACTTGATAATCAAAATGTTGAATCAGGCCTTTGTATATGATACACAACTGTGTTTGAGCGTATAAATGAGTATTATGTTATACTCTAGTTAAAAACAAGTAAGTTGCTATACTGATACGATAGAATGATGGATCAAAAATACGTAGTTACATAAAAATGTTACAAAATCCTTGATCTTTTATTATTGCGAGCTACATATCACTGTCTATATTGATTTTAATCTTCTTATATTCATTTCAGAATATCTATCCGTTTAATCCTTCAACTTGCATAAACCACTAAAATTTAGAATCCGTCACAAACTTTCACATTTTACAATATTGGTCGGTTACTAATACATACATCAAAATTTCACTCATAAAACGATTTAGCAATATTTATGAGGCAAGAGCACCATATTATCCAATTCATTCTATTGTCATAGCTCTAATATAGCTCTGTTATCAATCACCGTTTACAACCAGTACCGGATTAAGTATAACCACGGGGCCCCTAGGAAATGTTACTTAGGGACCCTGAGAAGCAATGTTTTTATATAATTATATAAAAAATGCATGAGTATGTATTGATTGTTTAATCTGAAAAGGTATTTAAAAGGCCAAAGCAAAAGAGATATATGTTCAGTCTGTAAACGTTAAATTGCAGCTGGGAAGATGGGAAGATGATGAGAATTCACTAAAAAATACTACAGAAATGTTCAGATTTGACGTGGGGCCCCATTTTGACAAGGGGCCCCTTTTAATGCAGGGCCGATATAAAATGCTACTCTTGCTACATGCCTAATCCGGCCCTGTCCACACCCACTAACGTACACAGACCGTTCATACAATAGACTGTGTCCTTGCAACACTAACACATATGTCACGACCTGACTTCATACAATGCGAACTCGTTGTTAGATAAATTGATCGAGTTATTCCTGTTTAGATGTTGTTTGCTCTTGAAATCGGCACGATACTTCTAAATTATAGCCTCGATCCGAATTTAAGTGTGATGTATTGTTTATTTATGTATGAAAAAAAATGTTTGCATAATAAGTCTGAAAATAAATGTAGAAAAGTTGGTACTAAACTAAACCGATATTGCCAAAACTTCATTTAAACTTTTGAAATACTAAACTATTAAAAGAGAAGATTAAACAAAAATGAATAGAATACAATTTTAATTAATCATTGTTACCATAATAAGGCGCCAACTAATGGTTTTTGCAAATGAAAGTCAACAATTTCTAATTTTTACTAATGAACATAGACAATTTCAGTTCCTTTTCAAAAAACTCATTAGAAGTACAAAACAAACAGACATAGAACTCAATTAAAAATCTACCAAATTATAATAAAATAAATCTCCAAGTTAAAAGGTCTTAAAAACGTCTATTTATCTTAAAAATCTTTTCATTTCTTTCGTTTAAACGTTCTATTGAAGACGTCTTCCTTTTAAAGGTCTTCAAAACACTCGTTATTATTAATTGATGTTTGCTTGTGCTCTACTTAACCAAATGACGTGAATTGAGCAACCTATTCATTCAAAAGATCGCTCATTACAATGTTCAAGTGAGCTTATTGAAAAACTGGAGCTTTTGTTGTCAAAGAAAACATTAAGAAACAAGCTTACAACATTAACTTTTTAAATAAGCTTATTATATGTAACGTTATTTTGAAAATACATGTACGTTTATGGATCTTTGACTAGCGAGGTAGTCGCAAATATATTAGTCTGGATCTTTGTTCTAGGCTTGTCAAATTAATTTTAGAAAATTGGCACAAAAAATAAGATGCTTAGACGATTTCAATGGCAATTGAATAATTTCTAAACGTAAAATATTTACGAGTATATTAATATTGACTTAACGCAACAGTAAATACATATTGATATTAAACTACTAGTAAAAATTAAAAACAAAATTAGTCAGTCAGTATAGCACTTCACTTCATATTTTTAATGATAGGCTATCTACATAAACAGGAAGCGTTTTAATATTGTCAAGGAAATACCGCTGTTTTGTTGGATTAAACATTTAGCGTGCAAGTTAATATAAAATAACAACAACATCGAAACTCTTTGTTTTAATTATTAACATTAACAGAAATAACACGATAACTGCTTTGTACAAGGACCTTCATATTTACGCATTTCCGCGTTTAAACACGGAACGTCCACGCACCTACCAACCAATAATTTGAAGAAATCAGTATTCTTGATCACTAAAATATAAACATGTACTTAATTAAAGTAAAGTCGGTCTATAAGGTCTTACTGTAGAGTAAAAGCATTACTCTCTCATTGACGATGTATTACGAATTTGTATCTGTATATTGAGGAGGAATAGGCGGGAACTATCATCTCAAACTCAAGTTTGGAAACTTGAATCGCTCGGCTCAGAAGTTGAACACGGGTATACGGGGCCTCAGGCTTGACAAGCAGGTGGATAAGCTAAATAAAGCCAATCTAATTAAACATATATTTTTTTAAATACTAGCGAGTAACTTCGGTAGTTTAGTCGATAAGAGTATCGCCTTAAGTTAAAATCCCTACTGAGGTAAAAAAAGAATTATACTTTCAGAAATGTTGTGTATGAACGCTATAAAAATTAATCTCGTTTTAACATTAACATTATCAAAAAACAAATTGTATCACAATCGAACAACGTGAAAGTAAGTTCACCTTTTAAATATTTTATTTCATACATTTAATTTAACGTGCGTATAAACATTATGGTGATGGATGTTTAAATATTCGGCTGCAATTTAAAGTAATTATGGAAGCATCTTGAGTTTTATTGATTCAAACACAATATGACGGTAATAATTAATAATGACCACTTGTTTCTATAATAAAGTTATTAATATGGTAATCATTTAAAGATGACGTGTTGCCGTAACTAAATAATTTATTTTTTTCGTAATTTACTTTTAAAAATCTTGTAGTGTTCCGCGCAAATCCTGCCTCATGTGACATCGGTTTCTCCGGCGTGATTCTGGCTAAGAGATCCAATAGTTTACCTATCCTATCCTAAGTTTTATTCGTGATTATAAGGAAAATTGTATCAAATTTCACCTAAATCCGTTCGTTATCACGTTATCACACATATTGTTGATGTTAACTTATCTATTAAGCACTACCTATTTATTCGGAACTTAAAACATCTAAATACTTATATAGTTTTCGTTCTATGTTACCAAGCCATCTATGAATAAAAAAAGATCTAAGTAATAAAAATATTATATGCCTTACTTAATACAAAAAGTAAACAAAGTAAGCCTCCCTAGAGATTAAAATAAACCTCTTTAATATAATAAAAACAATAACAGGAAAATATGTTTGTTCAACGAATAATAACGCCAGAAAATTAACTTTCTAAAGATAAGCCTCCTGCCTGCAGCCTCTGACAGATTCTTTAATATAAAACAACCAGAATATTTTTTTTAATGAAAATACAGCCCTATAAAGGAATGTTATGAAATGAACTTGTATTATATTAAATTATTTTTCTAACTTAAATACTTTATAAGAATAATGCTTTTAAAAGCTTTGTGTAGGCGTAGGATAAAAAATGTTATCCTTTTTCGTAATCCTCACCCGATTAACTTCAAATTTTGGAAGTTAGTGTTGATAAAGCATAGTAAGGTTGTCTAGGTGATGTCATTTTAAAACTAATATGGCGGACTACTAAAGATGGCGGACTAGATTTTCTTTCTTTCTACCCTCATCAAATAGAAAGATAAAATGTACGTTTTAAATTATTGTAAAACCAACCGTATATCATTTCCTTTAGTTCGTATATCGCCTGAAGCCTGTTATTAGGGTCTTCTCCGCAGTGGTTACGAGCATAGTCTTGGATCTCCGGTGGAGGCTCTCCCAAGTCCAAGTCAACGCTATAGTCCGGGGTCGGCATCTTATTCTGGAAAGAAAATAATTCTTAAATTAGTGTTCATAATTAGTGCTCATGTAATTCAATGAATTAGAGTTTATTCTCTACTAGACTATCTAAAAATGTTAGTATTTTTTATTGCAATTCCATATTTATATGTATAGCAAATGTCAAATAAGATTTTTAGTCTTTCTTGATATAAGTAAAGAGATTGATAAGACTCATAGAACTACTTCATAGTTTTCAGAATTTGACACAATAATTACAAATTACATTGTTTATTGCCAATACCAATTAAAATTAAATATGAATACTAAATTAAATACATTGTTACAACAATATAAAATAACTACAAAATTTAAACATAGGTATCAATAAAACCATGAGCTAATGTGCTCAGGTATACGTCTAATAATTTGTAATGTAGTTCGCAACAATGTTGCATAGCACCAATATTCTTCGAGGCCAAATGTATTATTATCATATACTTAAATAAATAATCATAAATTAACCCTAAAACCTCAATATTTGGGTCAGTTGTAACACTAAAAATAATGCAAAATTATGCAAAAAATGTACCTAATTAAGCATATGTTCAGAGACTAATAAATCAAACTCAAATTGTCACCGATCGTTATCATTTTGCGAAATATCTTTGATAAAAATTCGTATTTGGCTTGGTATGGCCTACAATAGCATTGCGAAACTTTAAAAAACTAATTTTTAATCCATCATTCTTGTTCTATTACCCAAGCGGTTTATAGTAGTCATAAAAATGTCCTTGTTACGTCATAATTTTAGGCAATTTTTTTTCGAAAAATCGTTCGCTCTCATGCTTTTTGAACACCGAAACAAATGCAACCTTTATAGATATTATCCATAGCAAATCAAATCATAGGTTAGGTCATAGTGTTCAAAGCTTTAGTATTTTTCGATTCGATCACCCATTTAATCGGTTACGGTCATACACTCTAAACACTTTCTATTGCGTAATTAAACGTTTGCATAAAAGGAAAATGGCTACTAACTGCTAATTGATACCATATTGCAGATATAGTAAAAGTTATGATAAGTACTAAAACACCATAATGTTTTTATTACACGAGACTAGCTGTGTCATACGGTTTTTACCCAGTTGATAGTGAAATTATTGTAATAATGAAACAGTGTTAATTGTTTATTTGAAAACAATAATACAAAGAGACTTTATTTTTACGATTATGCTCATCGATCCTAATTTTAAGTTCAATTTTGAATATTATATTTTTGTGTCTAGCATAGGTTTATCCCGAAACTCTATTAGTAATTAGCAAATATAGGAATTAAGTAAGCAAAATCGTGAGTAGAGCTATAATTACTAAATTTTTTAACCAATAAAAATTCAATCATGTGGTAAACCGATTTGCTAATTAACTGCCCGAAGCTAAAGCACTAAACCGATAATATATTTATAAATTCTTTTATTACAGTTATCATGAATATTGTAAATTTTATCATCATAATATAGGTCAAGTATAAATTGCAAGATTTTGCAAATTATTTAAACTAAACTATCGTCGTCATAGGTCAGATGTAAATAATTAGCATTATTCACAGTTGAATCCAATTTTTATTTATTTCACAACACCCACATAACAATAAGTCATAAAATTTTATTTAAACGTAGTTTTTTTTGAGGTCAGAATAAATAATAGTTCTGAATTTTTAATTTGCACAGGTGTAGTAACGCTAATTTAAACAGATGTCTCTTTTTATTATATTCATTATTTAATTAATGATTTGTACGTAAAAATTTAGTTTATGTTTCAATGTATTTATTCTGAGGTCATTGACACAATAGAAGAAAAAGAAGTGCGTAGTATTTGACATCAAAGACTGTATTTGTTCTTTGTTTCTTAAGGGGTATCTTGGTACTTACTAACGATTAAAAACTCTGCACACAAGAAAACCTACACTATGTGTAGTGTTTTTGAAAGTTAAGGAAAACGAGGAATATACTTTATGAAAAGACTTTTACTCACGGCTTTATGTGCTGTAGTTATACATACGAGTATATGGTTATATCATCTCCATGAATAAATCGTTAATTTAGGCATGAATAAAAGTCTATGTCAATTTCCAGACCTCCATACATTACGACATAGAAGGACAATGTATCTACTCAATATTTTGGAAATTTGCTAAATCTTTTCTTAGAGCTTACCTACAGCATTCAAAATGAAACCTGAGTGCAAATCACGGTCCTAGTCACAATAGTTTATACTCTGCGGTAATTAATCGGTCTGTGAGTCATTCAAGATAAGGCATAAACACATATCATTCACTACATCATCTTTTTATAGTCTTAATTTTTATATCCTGTTGTCATAATGTAGATTTTTATAGTAACTGACCCCTAACTAAGTACGACTTCGTAACATGTATCTAAGGTATCAGAAACTACGCACACACTCATTCACACACCGAGACCGAGATAAACATTTGTGGTTTACACAAATATATCACCCCACACGGGAATAGGTAAAGTACATTATGTACGAGTATTTAAATATCGTTAACAACAATCATAATTTTATTGAGATGTGTGGTGTATTTTCATAATTACCACTCAAAAGAAAAATATCTATTAATTGTTTAATGGTTAAAATTAAAGGGCTACATCTATAAAAGTACGTATACTTGTAGCTGGCTTTTTATTAATGATTCAAAAGTTGCGTGTTGCATCTATAATTTTAATAATAGGTATTAAGAGCCGTGATCTGGCGCGCGACAACTCAAATTTTCACTCACACAGACGCGCACGCGTGTCCGCATGCACACTGTCTATGTGGTGACGGCGCGCTCGCTCTGAATACTCCGGCCGAACGGTTTTGATCCATTGGAAATTATAAATTGTGTAAAAGTGATTGACAAAAGTATGAGTATATATAAAATCAAGTCTAAAGTATAAAATACATACTTATGTAAAAAAATCGTTGCGTAAGATATGATTAGATATAATTTACATTATACGTTTCGTTTCGGTATTTCATTATTGTATACAGAGTGTCCGGACTTCGATGTCGAATACTTTAGGAGGGTAAAATATGATGCATTTTTTATCGACAAATCACGATTCCAAATTTCTCTAGTCACTTCTACAAAATGGTATGGTAAAATATATATAATGGTATTAATAAAGTATTTATTTAAGAAAGATACATTTACCCCAAAACGGGGTA
The DNA here is from genome assembly GCA_958496195.1 of Timandra comae. NCBI lineage: Eukaryota > Metazoa > Arthropoda > Insecta > Lepidoptera > Geometridae > Timandra > Timandra comae. Next base: position 3,394,472 of record OY292355.1, on the reverse strand, counting down.
AATGCGTCAAAAAAGACAATTAAAAAGAAACAGTGAATTTAATATATTTTTAAAACTCCGGCAAAAAAACATCCCTGGTACTTTATACAAAAAAGCCATAGTATGGACTACAGTTTAAAAAAGTGCATAGTGTCATAATTTTGCTCATAATAGGTATGATGTTAATTTAGAGTGATTGAAAAATGGTACGCAACAGCCCCGGTTGACCTTATCTATTTTTTAACGCGGTGAAAATGCATAAAACTGCATACTAGGTAGTCATTAATTAAAATTATCTATAATGCCTCGTTACATTACACGGCTTCTCGGAGTAGGTACGTTGCCGCCCGGCCGCGCGGCCGAATCGGGGCGCCCGCGCCGCCGCCCGCGCGCCGACAAAGCGACAAAGGACCTAGGTACCTAATCTCCATTCACGTCGTATTACAAACATAGGTACAATATTTCAGCACACGCGCGCCGTTACCGCTTTTGTTTCAGGACTATATTATGATACAGTTTAGTGAACTGATATTTGCAAATGGTGTTCTGATTTGTTATAATTTTCGTGCTATTTTGTTAGATTTTTTAAAAATATTTTTAAAAAATTACACGCATACAATAAAAAATTAAAACACTTATAATATTAGTCCATATATGTAGGACTAATAAGTTACTCCTCCATATATTATTAGTGTTTAAATTTTTTATTGTATTTTCATCTCCACGTTGTATAAGTAGAACTAGTAGGATAATAATAATATATATTGTAAAAACTTAAAAATTAAGATAATTAATGATATGATAATTATTAGTTACAAGATTAAGAAGAATGTTGAAAAATATTTGTTACGTATGAGTATAATATAAATTTTCGGTACCAACCTTTTAGCTCTTGCTAAAGCCAGACTTTCTAAATTACATCCTATCCTTTTTTTGTTTAAAAATAATTTATTTTTCTACCCATTCTGTCTGAAATATTTACAATCATCAATATTAATATTTAAAAAAAAAACAACAAATAATATAACAAAAAAAAAAATACGTACCAAGTATCAAAATGTGTTTATGAGTTACTTGCATAAAATTCGTACGCGCCGCGAAGGTGAAACGCTGAGTACAAGCGATACGTCCTCTCTCTAAAAAGCCTCGCGGCAGACTGATTTGAATTGTTTCGAGCGTCCGATTTTATAGTAGTTTTATGATGATTTTAAAATATTTATAGAAAAAAAGAAAAATTGATTTAGAGATTTTTTTTTAGTATAATCGTTGTAGAAAATGTTCTTTTATTATATGAGGTAATTTTAATAACGTTTTGAGCATCATTTATCAACGTAAATTACGATTTTCTTGAGTGTGATTTTTACAAATTCTAACTTTATATTTTTTTCGATTTCAATAATAATTATAATAACAATTAAATTTTCCTCAGAGTATTTCCTTAATAAGGATCAGGACTTTAAGTTTGTTTAATTTTTAGTGCTAAATTGGTCGAATTACTAGAATTGGAAGGCATGGAAGTTAATGCTAAACGTGAAATTCAGAAAACATATGTTCAGTTTTCTTGATATATTTTTTAAGTTTTCTGTATAATATTGTTTTTCTCAGAGTATTTCTTAGATGACAATATTTCCTTTAATTATTACCTAAAAGCATGTTTATAAAATACGCTTTTCATATAATATGACTAGATCAAAAAGTACAAAAACCGTCAATTATCGAGTGTAAAGTCTTAATGCTTATTGACTTCCCTTTGTATTGATATGTCTATAAGTTTATTATGTAAGACTGTAAGTGCTTTCGCTTTTAAAATATCTAGATATATACTTATAGAAATTATTTTTAATATATAAAATACAAAATTCATAAGCGTAGTAAATTGTATAAAAGGACAAAAAATATATTTAATTTATACAATTTAAATTTTGACAACACATGAATTAAGTTCAAAGCTACTTTTTCAAAGGAAATATTACGAATTTTAATATACATATTTAAAAATAAATACCCAGTAAGTAATTTGTAAAATGTTTTCACTCTTTGACATTAAGCCTAGAGCTTACATGCCAATGAAAAGCGTGTTATTCACTAATACGTACTTATAATACCATGTTTTTCTTGTATGTAAATAGTGAGTTTGTTATACTTATGTTTTTCCGTACTAATTAGTGTAATAAGGATTGATTATCTAGTCGTTTCATAAAGCTATTAGTATGAAAGTAAGCTTGCGAGTTTACATGGTGTGTTTGTTTTAAATATGGAAAATTATATGTTCTGTCTTTAAACGTAGTTGGCGGACTATAATTTTGTTTTTAAACATTCAAAAGGATTTTTTTATATAACAGTTTTTTAATATATTTTTCTTTGTCTGTTTTTACTCCATAATAGAGCAGGAAAACTCACCCCGCGATGTAATATCTCATTTTTTTAACCGTAAATGAAAACTTCTCTACAGTCTACGCTACGCAAACATAGTTTTTTTTATAAAATATCATCCTCTATGGGACATATAAAAGTCCTATACAACTTTATTCTTTTAACTACACACATCAAAAGTGTCTAGGGATCAACATATATTTTTGCAATAACTTTTCTCCTGATTGATATTAATTAAAATTTTCTTTAAGGATTCATCAAATAAAGTGTTTTCGTTTGTCACAGTAACGATAAACCAAGTCACCTTTGCATTAATAAAGAAATTTGCCATTTTCCTAATAAAGGGATTTTTGACATTTGAACCACTAACATTCAAGTTCGAAAAAAAGACTGAAATAACAGTTTTCTTTAAAATTTTATTGGGTAACTTAAACAATTAATAATCCGTGTTTCTACCGCGAACACTAACAACACAAGAACATCGGTTTGGCATACTCAAAATGAGTTCATCCAAATCACGCTGTGGAATGGCCGCCCATGTTCGTTGCAACAACAAAAAAAGGTCTTCTTGCGACTGGATACCCTCCATATTCGGCAGAGCTCTTCTCTGTAGCATATCCCATGCATGCTCAATCGGGTTCAAGTCTGGCGACTGAGCAGGCCAGGGCAGGACATTGATGTTAGCTGCGGCGAGAGTCTGTCTTACAACTCTTGCGGTGTGCGGTCGTGCATTATCATGCATTAACTGAAATAAGGGACCGATTTGCACTTGTAGAGGAACGATGACGTCTGATACAATCGTCTCAGCATAAATTTGAGCGTTGAGGTTGCCTCTGATCCAAATCAACTCAGTTCTTCCGCCGATCCAAATACCCGCCCATACCATGATGGTTCCACCACTATAAGGATGGACTTCCTGGCAGGATTTTAATCGCTGTTGGCGTCCAGGGGTTCTCCAGTGTCGTATACGTCTTGTATCCGGTCTCATACCAAAACGAGACTCATCAGAAAAGCACACGAAACGCCATTGTTCTTCTGCCCAATTTCTGTGTTCAAGAGCCCATTGATATCGAATCCTACGATTGTGCATTGCTATAGGTGGTACCCGTAGCGGTCTTCGGGAATGAAGGTTCACTTCATGCAAGCGGTTTCTGACTGTTTGGTCGCTAATTAAGTTCCCTGAAGAGTGATGAAGCCGCACGGCTAACATCATGGCGGTTATTGTTGGAGCTCTTCGAGTTAAGATTTGAATGTATCGGTCTTGTCTCCGTGTGGTGCAGCGATACCGTCCTCCATGGCGCTCAGCCACGGTACCAGTGCTTCGGTAACGTGTCCAAAGTCGACTGATAACACTCTGACTTGTATTCAGAGCTAAAGCCACAGTACGTTGCCGGGAACCAGCTTCTATCATTCCCACGGCTCTGAGCATTTCTTCCCTGCCTAAATGACGTCGCCGCTCCATAATAACGTTGGTTTTAATCAGTAGTAGGGAAACAGTAGCACTAATAATGTCTTCAATGCGTTGTATGTTTTTATAGGGAAAATATTGACAGCTGATTTTCATCTTTTACTCGAATTTGATTCACAGTTCCTGATTCAAATTATGAAATGCACCAAAAAGGATCCATATAAATTTATAAAATCATAAATTTATTACAAAGCCACATCTCAATCTCAAGAAATCCGCATAAAAATGCTTGATCCCTAGACACTTTTGATGTGTGTAGTTATGTGTTGCAAGAATAAAAAACTTTAATAGTTTAAACTATATTAAATGTTTAAACTTTAATAAAACTGTATAATTATAATTAGCATTACTAACTGACCTTCATCAGTGTTGTAATCCTAAAATCTTGATCCTGAATAAACTGAATATTTATTATCTTTTAAACTTTAAGCAATCTGTGAGGATCATTGTTAATTTAAAATGCAAATTTTATCTTGAAATTTTAATAATTTTTTTATATTTCAGTTTTCAATGTACCTACTATTGTTTAACAAGTCTTTACCCGACATTTAACCTTTTTGAAAAAACCATTACAGAATCTACCTGAGTTCTTGTTACTACCTAAATTATTTGGGTAGGTTTAAGCCAATGTCAAGGACATATAAATCCTTTAGCACTTGGATTATTATTGTCACGTCTTTTCCATTCACGGGACTATTAAGGAGTCCCGGTCTTTTGGAAGGCTAGTATGGGGCCAAAGCCAACACACGGAAGCCCTTTGACATATTTAATCTTGTGTAAAGGATGCACAATCCGGTGACTATCCCTGTATAACACTATAAAATGCATCCAAGGACAGTCCCCGGTTCTGCTGGGACTATTGTAAATATATGGAAAACTACGACTGGGCTATGGGAATGGGATGTTCAATGGACTGGATATAGGGGAACTATGGGGACTATGGCACCCGCCGATACTATGTTATTAACACCTACGAAGTGGCGGGTGGAGACTTGCCAGCTCTATAACTGGGCCCCCGGAACAAGTCGCTCGATTCGCCACAAGGGGGCAACAAGAAACGAGCGGCTTTGAGAGTGGAGCAGACGCCGGAAAGTGTCAGAAATCGTTATTTTTTCTAATAGTGGATAGGTCCCTTCAGACGTTGAGAGCCCCACATTAACCGCCCGGAGATCGTCCCTTCTATCTGCGGGGGTAAGTTTTATGGGTTTATGAAACGAGATCGAAAGCCATTTTAGCGAAAGCCATTTGATCGACGCCAAATGAACGAAACGCCATTTGGCCGAAGATGCATTTGCTCACCGAAAAAAAGAAACTTGATATATAAAATATACAAAAAATAAATATTAATATTATTAGGATTACTAATTTTATCATATACTAGGGGCGCCCCACGGTTTCACCCGCGTAGTTCCCGTTCCCGTAGGAATATGGGGATAAAATTATGATTTGATAAAAACCTTCCCACTGAATCATTCTATCTATTAAAACAAACCGCATAAAAATCCGTTGCGCAGTTTTAAAGATCTAAGCATACATAGGGACATGGGGACATATAAAGCGATTTTGTTTTATACTATGTAGTGAAGTACTAATAGGTTTTATTACTTCACTATTATGGTTTTCTATGATAAGAATTGAATAACTTTTATTCCTTATGCTTAAATTCAATCATTAGTAAGTATATAAGTGTCATCGTAAACCTAACAATACAATAAAGGCAAGTTATTACTGTCAGTTACGCAGTAAAATAATATATAATAATAAAATAAATTCTCATGGAATGAGAAAGTGACTCTCTGCTATTAAAATTAAAATTAATAATTTATATTAAACGAAGGTACTAATTATTTAGTCTAGTCTTAAAAGCAATAAAAAAGAAAGATCTTAGATCTTAACTATATTATTTATTAGTTAGATTTAATACATTTTATCGTTAGTAAATTACTAGGTTATATACATATTATAGTTATATGTTGATTAGCACTAGTAGTAAAATTGGATTCTAGTAAATGTCGTATTACAATTAAAGGACTTTTATAAGAGCTTTGACCGAAAACAAGGAGCGCTGCTAGTAGTTCCATTAAATAAATTACGTTTAAATAAAAAAACTTACTTAGGGCCTTTCTAAATCTCAAAAAAGTATAGTTACTCACCAAGTAAAGTTAGTTATGTCTCTTTCTTACTTTATGTCAAGTGATAAAGACAAAACATGTGAGTATAGTAACTCGAAACGTTACTTGAAGATGGTGAAATAGGCCCTTATTCTATTAAAACTATCCTCTAAAAATATAACCCACACACAGCCCTTTCCCTAAATAATAAAAATACAAAGGAAAGGAAGAAAATGTTCTCAACGGGCCCAAATTGAAAACTATTCATGAAATACGTTCCATTGTTTGTCGAGAGTCGTTAAGGGATACGGAATTACGTTAACAGTTTGTTTACCAAAGGATTATCTATACTAATATTATAAAGAGGAAAGATTTGTTTGTTTGTTTGTAATGAATAGGCTCCGAAACTACTATACCGATTTCAAAAATTCTTTCACTAATGGAAAGCTAATTTATCAGTGCGTGACATAGGCTATATTTTATCCCCGTAATCCCACGGGAACGGGAACTACGCGGGTGAAACCGCGGGGAGCTACTAGTATGTAATATTCGGAGAACTTCATAGAACCTTTGACCGAACAAATTAGATTTATTCATATCATTGTTGTTGCTATATTTATTGAGCTAAAACGGGAAATTTGTATAGTTTATTTGTGAATAAGTAAGTTTTTATATGTATATGGTCCCTTGGGGGTATGTAGGGGATTGTGCAGATAGAAATACTGTTGTTTCAGCACTTTCATCCCTTAACTATATGAAATTGGGGATGATTGATTTCACTGTACTACTCGTAATATCATGTGTGCTTGAGAAGTAGTTGGATTTAACAGGCTTTATTTGACGATACCTCCCATTCTTTTTATTGATTACTCGAATAGTCAACTTGATTCCTCTGCTGGGAGCGCGTTTATAATCGTGGCACGATGAGATCAATATATTTTTAGCCTTGGAAAGACTCGAGACTAAACTTCGGTTCGATCAGACAAAATTAAGAATTTGTTTATTTCATTGTCAATTCATGTCTACGATTCGTATTTAACGCATTCTTAAACAATTAATCATAGCATAAGAGATACATAAACAAAGATAGTGCTAGTATTGGCTAACACGTTCGATGCTAAGCATAAGCTGGAGAAGCACTGAGATGGATATCATTAAAATATAAAAATACCAACACTACCCTGTAGCTTTCCACGTGAATCCCGCAGAAATTTCAAGATAAAAATACTCCTGATGGATGGTTTCTTGTAGAAGATCCTATAGCATGGCAAAACACTATCTCTTAAAAGACATTACTACTTCTATCAAGCAAAACGCTACAAGTTCTCACTCATGCTACTATTCACCAATTATTGCAGTTACAACGTTATAAAGTTCTTACTAATGATTACTGTTCACTGTTGAATGCAGTCTCTATAGCAACAGTTATCATCTTTCTTCGCGGAGGTGTATAAAGGAACGAGATGACAATATGACGTAATTGAATCCCAATGCGATGCAAACATCACAATAGCTCTTAATAGCCTGTTGCGTCAGGTAACAAAGACATTTCCTATTACTTAATAAATTACTGTTTATTTGCTTACGCATGAATTATGTAGATGCGATAGTTGAGAAAGAAGGTACAAAGGAAAATCTTTTCTTTATTTACCTACAATAGGGTACATTATTGTCTGTTAATTCTTTTTTAATCGCGTATTGTATTGTTTGATGGTTTTAAATGCAAGGGCTTTATCTATAATAATATTACGAAAGTACAAATTAAACAAAAGAAAGACTGTACAGTTTAAATGAGTGCTCCGCAATTCAAATTCTATCTTATTCTTCTTGCTAGGGCCACTGAATACAATAAAGAAAACGATAAATAATAATTAAAATTCATTCAATGATACATAATAATTAATAACAAACCTTACATCAGATACTTATGCCTTCTCTCTGTAAACACTGTGACACTACCGATTTAGAAATTACATCACTATTCAAATAGAATCGTCGTAGAATCAGTTAAGACTATAAATAAACATATTCTTCTGTTTTTTATCAAAAATAAGTTAAAACAATGGACATAGTATCCACTGTCCAGGGAAGTTCACTAAATAATGGCAATTGAAATTACTTTTAGTAGGAACTTATTAAATATTCAAAACACTGATCGATATGTTTGATAGTCTGTGGCATTTGACGTACTATATTCTTTGATAGTAAAACTTTTGTAATAAAATAATGTAACTGATAAGTTACTTTAAAGATTTTGTAGTAAATGAGTAAGTATATCTGCTTGTCAAGCGAGACACCTAGACTTTGATTTCAATTCTAAGCATATTTGCTAATTTGCAATGACCAAACACCCTGGATTCGATTCCCATGATACCTATTTGATACTTGGTAAACATGGTTCAGGTCTTTTGGTAGAGCTTTCAAAAAAGTTTTACTGCAATATGCATTTACATGTCAAACTATATCCCACAAAACCAGCATATAATTTAAAAACAAAGAACTACCAACTTAATCAAGGGTTAACCTTTATGAATAAGTGGGAAGTTCGACTCGGATGTAACGTAGGTAGTCATTGAACTTACGACTCATAAATCCATAACCACCACTCGAAAACCATTGAAGCAAAAGAACACCGGTCTCATGGTCATTGAGCGCGTTTCCTTATATATTTTGTGTGAAACGGTCGGTAATTTCGTCATATTATGGTCTCATTTTTGACCACTTATTACTAAAAAGAGGAAGGAAATCAACCATTTCCTATCTGATTTAGTTTTAAGATTAACGAACGCTTTGCATATTTAAAAGCGTCACAGTAAAGTGTAACAATGTTTCTGCCTGTTTGAGTCAAGTGCACGATTAAAGCCTCTGTGATAGTGATGGTATAAGTCTTGTATTGATCATAATAACTATCTGCGTACCAAATTGCAACTCAATTTTTGATTTGAGCTGTGTTCTGATTGATTAGTTAGACAGTAACGATTGCCTTTTATCTACACAAACTTGTATAAATAAATAGTGTATAGCCATAGTTATACATATATCACTGCTAATTGTATGCATCAGTAATATTGATCGTCTTAAAAGTCTGATTCATTACCAGTACAAAAAACATTATAGGAATAGTATCTAAACAAAAACACCTAACAAAGCAGTTCTCTTTTTAAAGGAAATAACGTTTCACATTATGTAAATTTATACTCACGAGTAAACTATTAAAGCAATCGGTGATTTAAATAGATATAGGGTGTCAAGTACCAGGGTAACAGAAAACAGAGAAAGTGCAGTGAAATGGCCTTAGTTTGCAAGGAACAGGCTCCTAGTACTAGTGACTCGTAGTGGTTATAAAACTGGTCACGATACGCTTGTTTCTATATGGGATTAGCTTTCATGTGTCAGAGGGTACTTGTTTTATAGCGTAAGATAGTCTACCTCGGACTTAATGATCACGATGTACTTTATAACATTTTATTTGCATTTTCTATTTTATCTTGTTGTTGATTGTATATTATTTTATATGCGTAGTTTTTGATATACTATACACCCCTATTTTGAAAATATGGGACTTATTAAAATCAGAATATCTGTAGCAGTAACTGAATCCATATATCCAATAAAAATATCAAAAATGATAGTCGATTACTTATCTTTAAAAAATACCAAATAAATGTCGTATTACCAGACGGCACACTAGCTATCAAGTATTCTGTGACGGCTCGGGTCGATGACCGCGCTCAGCTGTGTATCGCAGCGTTCGGTGTAGAATAACAATAAAATTCGGCGAGATTTTGAAAATCTTTGACTTATCATAACTTTTTAAATAAAAGCAAAAGAAAAAAACTAACTTCACTATTATATTGTCACCCGTCGTTTACATTAGCTGTGAGATAAGGTATCGCAATTTCAAAATAAGGGTGTATACAGTTATTTGGTAATTAGAGCCCTCAGAAGAGTAATCAAAAAACATCGCAGAGCGCATAAACAACCTAAATTGGAGCGGGAGATATGATCTCGAAAATTGCATCAAGTGTATTATTGTAGCAAATGAATTTTAATAAATGATTTTATTATTATTATTAAAAAAAATTAGAAAAGTATTGTTCGGAAAACTGCCCAAGCACGAGTATTAATACTAATAATCTATTGACACATACCCTAGCTAGATACAAACTAATAAATATAGTAAGAAATTAGTTGCTGTAAGGCGGTAGAATGACGGATATATATAATCGTGATCGGTTAAATATAGATGTATCTCGAATAAAACTCCAAAATTGGTTATTAAAAAATGCAAATTAAACTATTATCTTAATAGTTACTAAAGGTTAAATAACTATTTAAACCAATACTAAATGCAAGTTGAATATCACAATCATAGAGTATTTTTTTTTAATTAATATCAAGGCATTTAAATGATTTAATAGGCAATAGCCAGTGTCAATAAAACATGTGTTATTTATCGCATATTATTACTAGCAGCGCCCTGCGGTTTCACCCAATTGCTATTAGAATATGGGTATAAAATATAGCCCTTCGCATTTACAAATAATATGGATTTTTCAAGAATTTTCTAAATAACATAATTCAGAGACATCCTTACCACTTCACAACCTCGCAAATTTTACCTTTATAGAAAAACATTTTATATGGAAACAAAGTTGTAGATGCGTAGTACGCGTCATGAATAATATAAATATGATAATTCTAAAACAATAACAAAACCAACATGTTTATTTTTTATCAATACATTTTCATAATTATTTACGCCGTATCATTGTCTCGGTTTATTCACAAGAAAAATATGTGAGAAATAAAAACGTATTCAGAAAATATTATTTTATAATTACTTATTTGTTTATAAGATAGTTTATAAAGCGTAGTAATTACGTGGAGTTATTTAATTAAATCCAATTTAATATTTTTTGTTAATTAAAGACCTAAGATTATACCTTTGACGATGTAAACAGAAACTTGTTCACAAAAAATATTTGTTTTTCCTAATATTTTTCAATCAGTGCTTGAATTGAGGAGATTCATACAATTGAGAAGGCGTGTGTGATTACGACTATTCTAACTCACTATTTCCATCATCATTTATCAGAGAGAGGACCTGGAGTGGGCTCTTACAAGCCGATACTTTATTATTCATTCATTCATCAGCTCATTATATGTCCCCACCGAGGGGCACGAAACTACCCTGAATTAGGGTGATTAGGCCTTAGTAAACCACGCTGGCAGTGCGGGTTGGTCTACTTCACACACAACCATAGAAGTTCATTCTTTACTTTAGTATATTCTTGAAAATTAACTAATTTTTAAGAATATTCGTTGTCTTCGTTACTCTTTGCAGCTTAAAACAGTCACAAAAATGAACCAAATTTAATAACCATTACTTTTAATTTTAACATATAATGAAGGAAATATAAATTAAATGTAGATATTTAACTTTCAAATCAAATATTACAAAAAACTGTATCATGAAAGTCGAACAAGTATCAAGACATTACAAGATGAACATTTCGCACAAATAACTTTTGAAATATAAAAAGCGAAAGGATCAAAACAATTCCCTGAATTTAAATTAATATCATTTTCCTTTCATCATCATCAGCTCATATAATGTCTCCACCAAGGGGCTCGAGCCTACCCTGAATTAGGGTGATTAGGTCTTAGTCAACCACGCTGACCAAGTGCGGGTCACACACAACTTAAGTGAAAAAAAAATTGCGCTAAGTATATCATTAATATTCCAACTAAATACTTAGAAGGCTACGTCATAATTTGAATAAATTTGTGTAAGGATTTTTCCGTGAATATTTTTAACTAAAAAAACCTGTGCCGATTAATTATACGAGACAACCAGTATGGGTGTTAGTTGTGTTTTATGTTTACATTGTTGTTCACCTTGCTTCTCCTGACTAGTTTTTACGGGCATTCATGACCATACATATTGTAACAACCTTAATTAGATAATGTACTAATTTTGCGAGTCAAGGGTTTTGATACGATGATCAAATCATAGAGATACGAGTTTCATTTTAGGAATTACTAACCAGATTTGATTTCACAATAGATAGCCTATTCATTGAGGGAAACTTCTAGGCACAGGCTAATCTAGAATATTTTGATACGCGACAGATCAACAGAAAATAGATTTTTTTATACAACCTCTTTCCAGCTCTTCTTATTACAAAAAATACTGTTTTCAACACACTTGCTCATAAAGGGGCTCTTATTTGTGCAAAAACAGTTGAATAATGACACGCTTGATTCACAAGTGAGTCATAGTTTTTTTTTTTTTAAATTGTTTAGTTTTTAAAAAAAGTTTCGATACCAAAAAAAATCGTGTCCATACATTTTTAAAACAAACTACAACTATGTTGCCTTACTTTTGGTAGGTCTATGGTCGATTCCATTCATTCATTCATTCGATTTTTTTTTAATAAGTATATATATTATAGTCTTTGGCCACCATTGTTGCGCGCGAATAGAAAAACCGTTTATTTATTAGCGAAATATGATAATTTCTTCGCAAATGTCTTGAAAAACGTTGTATGGTACACGCGTGTATTGATGATTACTATCCTCGGCTATCTTCAGACCCTCGCCTGACGGCTCGGGCCTCAATAGCGCCTCGGAAGTAATCACCAACTTACCTCGCTTGTACCATAAATAACTATTATCCGGAATATCCTACAATACGATACAAAAATAGGTTAATTTCCATAGAAGGTATATTCCATAGTACACTAAATTTTCACGAGATTAGAGTGCGGATAAAACGGCTCACAGTTATTTTATAAGTACGTACTATAAATAGTAACATTACCATAATATTGAGAGGGACTATACACGTTCACTCACCATAAAAACAAATGTGTAATTATTATAGTCCGAACGGCCATGAATGAACCTTCACTACTTATTTAGGTAAACCTTATTGAGTACGATATTTCAATCATTTTTGTTTTTAATCAAATCAATCTCTAGATTATCTTTAAGTGTTCATCGATAAGTTATTTGGTTTAACCTATTAATTGAATTCGATTTGTTTCAAGGTAATTATTAATCAGTTGATATATTTACGTATTGCATTTATTAAACACATATTCTATATCTGTCATATAATAAATCTGTCATTTTGTGGAGTTACTGACCCCCATTTAGGTACGAGTATTAATGAAGACGCAGAACAAAACAAACCTAATTAGTATTTTTGTACATGTATCTCGTACGCTATCCACATTTTGTACGTGTATATTGGTTATCAGAAACGCATGATGTTGTTATTTTAGTTCGAACTCTAGACCAACATAAAAAGTTTCTAGATCATCACACACTTGTTTCATTTTTACCTGAAATGGGAATCGAACGCGAAGTCGCAACCCTTTGTATAGCAATCTGATATTGTAACTACTCAGCCACGTGAATCGTTATAATAGACTAGCCAAGAAAAATAAATGATCAAAACAAAACAGTTGGTTCTACATTTTGCCAATTTCAAGGTTTTAACCGATTAAGTAAGTATCAATATCAAAAATCGGAAACACAGTTTGAAGACCATACAAAACATATATTATATTATCTAATCGTCAGTAACCGGTATTTATTTACCACGTTTCGATCGAGTCATGAACAAGGTCGGCTCAAGTTAAGGCCTTTAGTTACATAAGTAAATCGTTCAATCAACGCTAAGTTTATAAGTGGTGTTAACCTAACATTCAGGTTAACGGGTCAAGATTATTTATATATTGGCCCTTAATTGTAGTATCACAAGTAATCGATTAGAGTAATTCATTCTACGTTACGTTTAAAACAAACTTTTGTCAAAATTGCTGCTGACTAAAAATCGATGGCTAATAAGTACTCAATATTTTACCTCTTTTCGTCCTTTAAACTAAATTCAAACACGTGATATATGTTTACTTCTAAATCAGAATTACTTAAGCTTCTTCTTAGCCTAAGTTTAGTCTACATAGTTTACAAATTAAATTAACACACGAACTATTTTGGCCTAACTCCGAATATAAGGTTGTATAAATTGGTAGTTACCTAAATAAAGTTACAGCCTTTTTCAAGACTAACCTCGGATTAGATAAATAAATAAGGATAGATTAAAATTAATACTGACATCATAAATAGAGCGAGGTGTGCTAGCGAACGTGAGAGAGTATTGACATTATTTAAAATTCTAATTAATTTTCTATACGGTACGTATCAAATATGTATATGTATCTGACCTTAATATTACACTAGTTTACAAGTATTATATGATCCGTAATATTACCTTAGTAGGAGCAATCTCGTGACCACGGTCAGTGTAACCCGATCGAAACGCCAAGGAAAATTTGAACGCGATTATGACGATGTGTTTTTAAATTGCTCTAATATTACGGCATAAACATCACGACAGTATCGGACTAGGTATCAACATCACTATAGTATCATTAGTGGGAGATAAGCCTTTGGTCTACCCTGCTATCCTACAGCTTTTTACTTTATAGTAGTATTTAGAGTGACTTCTATCAAGGCCAGAACAACATGCAATTTGATCGGGTTTTGACAGGATTCGACGACTATTATGACAATATATGAAAGCGCTGGAAGCTCTAGTTCATTAAAAATTCTTTGGTCTATCTATATTTTTTATAAAGTACTCCAATTTATTTGCAACTCCAGCGGTTTCGTTGTCATTGTCGCATTGTATAAAGACAAGGAGATAGTTTCGACTGCAACATTACAATTTGTGGTGTAGTTCACGAACTAATTAATGGTTTCTGTCGTCGAAGTATTACTACGTCCGGCGAAACAAGTGGCCTGATCATTCTGTGGTATAGTACTTTGTTTCTAGTATGTCATGTCTTTGTTGCCACTAAGAAACAAAAATCCATAATATAACTGTAGAGTTCTGCGGCATTACAATTTTTGTGTATAATTAATTAGTGTTTTATGGTTATATGTAGTTACTCACGCAAAAACTACTGGATCAATTTCTATAAACTGCAAAAAATGCATTTGTGATCATGTATATCTAGCAATAAGACATTTTATTTGTACCCCAAAATGTTTCTAATAATAAATCTCGTAGCGCAGTTGATTACCAAATGTGTTCGTTCTTTTAATGATATTTTTGGTACAAGTTTATTTATATCCATATTTTTGCTATAACACGTTTATTCGTATCCATTTTTAGACTTGTAATTACAATTAGTAAATACATTAAATACAAGATGGATTCCATAAAACTTCGTATTTATTCTCCAAAGGAAGAAGTAATTATCTCTCTACATTAAGTTATCAAAGCAAATTAACACCGAACAAGTCAGTCCCAGTTTTAATTGCCAAATTAGAAGTCTCAAGGCCAACTGCTGAGCTTGGGAATAAATTTTAAACCAACTTTTAAACTAGAAGACTCTAAAGTTACATAACAAGTATGTTAGATAATGTAATTATTAGGTTCACTGCTTTTTTAGTTGTTAATTATTTGAATTGCAGGGCAAAGGTTTTCCCTAAATCCCTCCATTTTATGAGCTAGCTCACTCCAATTGTCAAGCATTTCTGGGTCATTCGTAGTTCCCCTCCAGTGCAGCGTGTCAGAACAGAATTTTGCCCAGAAACAGGACGATGGAGGTTATTTATAAAGCATTATTACAATTTTGAAAACGTTTTCAAATTTCACACCAAACGTGCTTTTTTGCCGTTTTTAGTACAGAACCCTTCGATCTTTCTTTGATTTTCAAACTTACTTTTCTCTTGGATAATACACTCAAGGTAACCCTTGTGCTAAACAACATATAACTCAAAAGGTGGAATGCAAAACCGGTCTTCGAGAAAAGGAATAAAATCAAATGGCCGACGTCTCGGGAACCCGATTTATTACCCCACCTAAGCTTCAAAGGCTTCGATATTCTTATACTTTTAGTTTTTTTAGTTTGCCAAGTATTTTCTCTGCTAAAAATGCCCGGACAAAGGACTGTTTGAAAGGTTCTTGTAGCTATTATACTGACCAGACTCAATTAAGATTAAAGGTCATTTAAAATATTGAAAAGCCAAGTAGAAATCTTCAGACAAAATCATACTATAATATTATGTAAATTGCGAAAGTTTGAAAGGAAGGATAAATATGTTTTTAATCTTTCACATAAAATTTTACCTTTCTTGATTTATATGAAATTGATACATAGGAATATCAGTTAGGATACTTTTTATCCCGAAATGCCCAACGGGAATGAGATTAACGTGTGTAAACCACAGCTCACGGCTAGTTCTATACATCTCTCAAAGTATATTTTACGTATGTACCTATGTACTTCCTTTATAACATTGAAATTTAGTTACACCAATGTTATTTCTATTATGATAATGAATAGTAATAAGCTGGTAATTCATAAAATAATGTTTTTAAATGTCTAATTAATTCAATTATTTGGGTCATATAAACAATTGAAGTTCGTGAATATTAAATTCAATGTTGATATTTGATAGCAGAAAGACCTTCACAAAAGATTTGTTTAGTAATTGCCTGAACGAAAAATATTATGTTTCTTTTCGACGTGACCCTTTGGTAGCGTGTCTGGAATTATTTACCACACCAGTTACTAACTTCAGAAGTTATTACGTATAAAAGTACATTAGATGTATCATTATTTCTTTACATTAAAAAGCTTTTGTCCAAAAATAACATGTAAAATATATGTAAACTTATGTGTATCTGCTCTACTCGTATGAATCTGCTCTACCATTAAAAAAGAGGAATAATTTATTTAATGCTGCTTCTCATAAACTACATAGCCGATTTTTTTTTTGGATAATTTAACACGTTAATTAAAGATACCTCGACTTTCATTCTTCGCTTAGGGAACAAATTAACGCGGATAAAATCGCATGTACTTAGAGCTAGATCTAAGAGCCAGAATCGAAATATTATCTATTTATGTTAAACTAGGTAATATTAGATTCACATTACGTCAGCCGAATTTACATTATACTCGTATGTAGAATGAGAACGAGTAAATATCACGCTTAAAAAACATGTTGGTGATCTCAAATTAAAATAGCAAATTCATCGCTGGACCAAGACCTGAACCCGGAACCTCAAGCTGGCAGGTAGACCGATGAGACGTATCATTAAACCTATATAAAAGTAATTTCGTTTTTATTTTCTTTTGGTAATCACCACATTTTTGTGCATCAAAGTAGTGCACATGCATTTGGATGTGAGCCAAATCGGAAATATCGAAATGCGCACTTGTCGTGCGTACCAACTGTATAATATATGTATACGAACGTAATTACTTACATATAACATTACCATGAGGAGACAGATACAATGTAATGTAGTGCTAATAATACATGTCGATACGTCATTAGTGTAAAGACTACTTACTTTTAGTTTCATACTAACGCTTGTAATGATATCGTTATAATATTATAAGTAAATCTTAATACTTATCCTAATCCTAACTAACATTATAAATGCGAAAGTAACTTTGTCTGTCTGTCTGTTACCTTTTCACGGCTAAACTACTGAACCGATTGACTTGAAATTTGGTACAGGGGTAGCTCCGGGAAAGAACATAGGCTTTTACGTTTTATCCCGAAATTCCCACGGGATCGGGAACTACGCGGGTGAAACCGCGGGGCACAGCTAGTGTATTATAAAGCTGAAGAGTTTGTCTGGTTGAACGTGCTAATTTTGGAAACAGCTACCTAGCTGGTGCGAATTGAAAAAATATACTATAAGTGTCGTTGCTAATTTGTCACAGGAGGCATCACATTATAACCTATAGGAGCTAAGTTATTTAATACTGAATCTCTAAGTGTCTAATACACCGTATGATTCCGAACATAGTTCATAAAACCAATCTCGCGATTGTAAACTATGGATGAATTGTAAACTTTGCCGTATTGCTTACATTATAAGATATTTGCTTTTAAATGAAAATCAATGAAAAAAATATATTTGTTTTCTATTGTTAAATAGGATAAAGTGACGAGACATACGCTCCTGCTTACCTAGCAACATAAGGAGGAACTAGTTAAAATTATAAAATAATAATCTTTTAGAAGGTCAATAACAAAAACTGATAATAATCTTCTATAATACAAACAACCCGTACATTTAGGACGTTTTTTATTATTTCATATCATCAATTTGCCAAAGAAATATGTAATTACAAGACTAAATTGCACATAAATATAAGTAAACGTAAAAGAATTTGGATAAATCTTTTGTTTTTGTATCACTAATTGTCTTTGTTTTGTTTACATCGTTGTAGAGAGCAATGACCGTGATCTGCATCATCATGGGATATGCAGGTGAGGGCACATTGACTTAGGAATCTTTAACGAGTACTATCACTTATTCTTATTAAACAACAAGATTTAGGATCTTTAACGAGTACCTAGGTACTATAAATTGTATTGAACTACCTATGAGATATATTTTTACTTTGAATGGGCAACGAGTATGTACTATTTTTATTTTTATATTTTTATGATGAACTTTATGAACTACCGATGAGGTCTATTTTTTACTTTGAATAGGCACTTGACTGCCTAATTCAAAGACATGATACAGCCTAAAATGATCAGCTTTATAATTCCCGTTGCCCCACCAAGCCTGTCCTCACCAGTGGGTTCAATGGGAATAATTCCTTTATTTCCGGACAAAATGCTTTGTATAAAAGTAAAGCTTTATCGTACCTATATAAACCAGTGATTTACAACATGTTTAGTATATAAACTTATGAATTATTCAAAATAGAAAAACCGTCAACTGATGAAAGAAAGAAAGAAAAAAATTATTGAAAATTATTATGAAATATTCTGTCACACTAAAACATATCAGTCACAACAAAATGATAAAAAAACAAACTAAATTGAAAAAAAAAGAAACAAAGCCAAAAAAACCATACATAAGGTTATAAAAGACATGTTTGCGTGGGTCAAAAATGGTCGCTATTTCAGCACAATGCCACAACAAGATGCTGTGGCGCTAATTTTCGAATAGAACCATAATGGTGTTAAATATTATGCGCATTACTCATTGAGATATTGAAAACAGACATTGTTATTATCTCATATCACTTAGCATACGCCCCCTAACATTGAGTACAGCATTACATTACAAGATAAAAACGCAATTTAACAACAAATGGCTGTATGAAACTCGATCGCAACAGAACTACAATATAATGATGATAAACATCTCAATTGGATCACATTCAAACAACAAACTATCATATGTAATTTTGTCATGTTTTCAAAGTATTATTTCACGACCTTCAAGTAAAGGTACTCACCAAGTAAAGATAGTTTTCTTACTTTATATCAAGTTACAAAGACAAAACATGTGAGTACTTACTCGGAACGTTACTCTAAGATGGTAAAATAGGCCCTCAAAGTATTATTTTACCAGTAACAAGTGACGTCATCAAATAATTCGATAGAATAACAAACAAATACTTTAAACAATAGAATGTTTTACTAGGAATAATCTTCCACTACAAACAATTCCTAATAATATAATGCATGAACTAGTTAATAACTATGATTATCGTAACGAGAATGAATATTACAGTTAAAGAGAACATTTTATATTATGTACTAGCGGCGACCCGCGGTTTCACCCGCGTAGTTCCCGTTCCCGTAGGAATATGGGGATAAAATTATGCTAAAAACCTTCCCACTGAATCACTCTATCTATTAAAACAAACCGCTCAATATCCGTTGCGTAGTTTTAAAGATCTAAGCATACATAGGGACATAAGGACATAGGGGCAGAGAAAGTGACTTTGTTTTATACTATGTAGTGATTTTAAATATGTTTCCAAATCCTATTAATACGAGTATAATTACATCATCACATGAGTAGACCAATATTGTAAAGCTAAAGAGTTTGTTTGTTTGGTTGAACGCGCTAATCTCAGGAACTACTGGTCCGATTTGAAAAATTATTCTGTGTTAGATAGCCCATTTATCGAGGAAGGTTACAGGCAATATTTTATCCCCGTATTCCCACAGGAACGGGAACTACGGGGGTAAAACTGCGGGGCGCTGCTAGTGAGTAGATAAACTGTCATGTATTATGTTTAAAGGACTTTATTTGTGCAGTTTACTGCTGTACTGTGTTAACAAATGACAATCAATTGGAACGAATGATTTTGAACTGATCGAATCATCACTCTCATCGTGTGGACATTCTAAATTTAAATTATTCTTTCAGGCAACTTATGATGTAAACTTTCGCCCGTCGAGCCATCTAGACCTTTCAAAAGCATTTAATACTACGTCTTTGAGTTAAAAATATCGTAAAACAATAAACATGAATGGACTATTTCATATGGTAATAAATCCCGCATGCAAACAAAACGATTCAAGGTCAACTAAGTATTTACTTTGTACTAAGTAAAGTACATAATATATAGGTAAAAATAATAACAACAAAGACTGAGTGACCACTGAACGATGTAACGAGTCACAATCTAAACTCTGTACTATCGACTGTATATAAAAACAAGCAGCGCCCTGCGGTTTCGCCCCCGTACTTCTCGTTCCCGTGGGATTACGGGGATAAAATATAGCCTATATCATTCCCTGATAAATTAGCTTTCCATTAAAGAATTTTTAAATCGGTTCAGTAGTTTCAGAGACTTTGTCACAAACAAACCATCAAATCTTTCCTCTTTATAATATTAGTATAGATATAAACAGCGTATAAAACTGTGATATCTGAGTCATCACTTCTCAAACATCCAATAATATCAAATTATAAAGTTAAATATTATGTTTTGTTTGTTTAAAATATGTATGTGCGTAGTTACTGATAGCCTAGATATGTGAACCTAGTTACGGGTCAATTGCTCTAATTAATGATTTATTATGTTATAATGGATTAAGTAGTTATGTCAATTAATAAGTGTAGATGTTTTGATCGACTGTTTAATTAAAATTCGATTAATAGTAAAAACATGTTTTTATTTTGAAGCTTCTTTATAAAAATGTTTTTGACGTGGATGAAAGAGGAAAAGGAAAAGCGCTTTTCTTTCCTTACTTTAACACGCACCTACTAATGGATAAATGTATGACTCTACATAAGTAGAGTTACAAACTGACAGGAATGTACTTAATATTGCATTTATAGTAGATACGTATAACTGCCAGTCTTCCAAATAATTATTAAATTTTAAATTAATTTTATGAGAATAATTATAAAAATCGCTAGAAAACGTGAATATCCAAGGAAAAACGCTACCAATATTACGGGAAAATCATCATTAAAGTGGGCAGTTTTCCACATGGGTCCTTGGTTGTGGGTTTTGGCTAGACTTTTGAGGACTTTAACAACTCGTAATACGACTATTTTAGACGATTTTTTATCGTGGTGATAATTTCCTTTCATATTTTCTTAACTTCCGGATTCTTTCAATTTTAATTCGCCATCATAGTAGACCGGTGTAAATAAAATAAATCAATACACGCAATAAGGTTCATAATGACGTGACATATCCATCTATGTGGTTGTTTGGCCCACGTGTGAACACTGAACAAACCGCTGCCAAGGTCACCTCTCTCCACACGGTCACGGTGATAGTACACCGGCGGATTCAGACGAGATGCACTTTTGTTTTGCTTTTTAAGAACAAGAATTTCAAGGGACTAATTGCCTTGTTGGTTGCGAGTATAAGGGCTGAATTAGGTTGAAGATATTTGGTATTACTTTTTTATTTGTCTGAGTTGTTTTGTAGTCCCAAAATGTTAAATTTTATTTTGAAAATAGAAGAAGAAAATTGTTGCTACGCTGTTGTTATTATTTGCATAATTTGTAAGTAAATTATTCCTACCATGCGTTCGTAATTAGTATTAATTTTGTAAAAACACATTGAATCATTTAATAGACAAAAAAAGACGTAGGGGTACATGCGGCCCCGAAATTTATATTTTCGCAATAAAACTTCTGAATTCACACGCGTGAAACCGCAAGACAATGTTAGATACAACTAAAAAAAATGACCAGAACAAAACAAAATTAAACTAAGTATATATTATTGTGGAATACAAAACTGTCTTAATTAAAAAATAAACTATTGAAATGAAAAATCGACTACACAAACTATCATATTATGAAACAGAACAATGGACAGAAAAGCTTTTATTTTTTCTGATTAATGAAAGCAAGGCAATATGATTTACCTTTATCATTCTAGTAATATTGAAAACAAATATAGGTAACATACCATGTTGACGTAAAAGTAAAATTGTTCACAATTAAAATAATACTTTGTTTATCAACAAAAAGTAATCGATGTAAAACTGCTCGTCTGTTGAATCCGTAGCTCTATTTATTAAAATTAATTATCATTATCTTGTCAAGATTATTATTATTTATTACATATTAGTATTTACTATTCATCGATACGTTATAATTACCAATTAGAGTTTATTAAAAAATCTGCCCCAAAAACGTTTTATTTATCTAATCTATGGTCATTAAGAGATAACTAATTAGGTCATGGATTATAAAATATAAATATTATCTTTGTTTATATTTAAAAGATTTGGTTTTTTATTGCGTATAATTATTGTATGTATTTTCAATTAATATTTTTATAGTGATTTAAATTTTAAAATTATTTAATTTAAGCCCTCATAAAACATTTTTTTAATATGTGAATAAGATCTTAATTAAAAAAACAATTTTTTTTTTCTTTTTTTTTGGTGTCGTAATTAATAAATTACTAATAATTAAAGAAATTATATAGTAGAGTTTAAAAAAGTAAAAAAAAACTTACGTTTCAAAATCGTGTATTGTCCTAAAAGAGGCGCGCGCGCACGTCTGCGTCTCGATATGGACTGTTCAATCCAATCCTGCGCGTCACTCCAATACATAATATACTCGGACCTACTGATACAAGCTGTTCACACATTGACTAATTACACATTACTTATATATTTTTAGAAACAAGTAAGTACATAAAATTGTACATACATTAATTAGCCATATGTAAATTATTATTTAAATTAGTGATAGATGTGTTCGTATAACTAAAAAATATGAAAATGATAATAGTAAATTTCGAACTATGTTGGCTATTTGTTGTGCTTCGAGATTAAATTCCTTTTCAACACACTTGCTCATAAAGGGGCTCTTATTTGTGCAAAAACAGTTGAATAATGACACGTTTTATTCACTAGTGAGTTATAGATTGCTTTTTTATATTGCTTTCATTTTTAAAAAGTTTCGATACCAAAAAAATTGTGTCCATACATTTTAAAAACAAACTTCATCTATGTTTCCTTACTTTTGGTAGGTCTATGGTCGATTCCATTCATTCAATCATTAGATTTTTTTTAATAAGTAAATTTTAATAGTCTGGCCGATCACCACTGTTGTGTTGGATGCGCGCGAATAGAAAAACTGTTTATTTATTAGCGAAAAATTATAATTTCTACGCAATTGTGTTGAAAAACGTTGTATGGTGATACCTTCTTATCTTCGGCTATCTTCAGACCCTCGCCTGACGGCTCGGGCCTCAATAGTGCCTCGGAAGTGTTCACCAACTTACCTCGCTTGTACTTACTATAAATAACTATTATCCCAATGAATTGACATGAGATGGAACAGGAATTTATATTATAAGTATGTATGACCATCTCCTTAGTGTTATTTTTTTACTAAGCTCTCTAACTTTTACAAGTATTTTTTAGTTTTATGCACTTATACTCTAGATACAGGTATAAAACCTATTAGTGATCAGTTCTTCACTTTTAGCAATATATTTAAAATTAATAAAATTAAATAAAAATAAATATTTAACATTCAATTAATTGCAAAAAACTGTCTTTGTTGCGTTATCTTGACAACATAATTGTTCCAACTTTATTGGAAATGATTTGCTGTTTGCTCATAATGAAATGATATTGGTACTTTATTTACTTATACGTGAGTTTGAAAGTTGCGCCAATTGTAGAATAGATAAGCAGTGCTAGAGGCAATGATGCCTATTATGCTTCATCATGCCCATACCATCCGAAGATGGTATGGGCATGTGATGAGGAGGCCAGAACACCATATTGCTAGGAGAACTGGATCTGTGTGTGAAAGGAAACATTGGTAGAGGGAGGCTAAAGAAGCGTTGGATGCAGTGTGTGAAAAAGGATATGAATATGAAAGGAGTTAATGAGAGTATGACGAGTGATAGAAGCGAGTGGAAGAGGAAAACATATTGTGCCGACCCCACCTAAGTGGGACAAGGGCAGGGAAATTATGAAATAATGATGAGTGCGTATTCAATTTGTCTGTAAGCCAGAGAGAGGCCTCCGCCTCACTGTGAGATCTTGAAGAGTGATATAAGAGGGGCAGCTTCCATACAAACGTCTTACCGTGTTTCCTCCCTAGATAATGCCTCTAGAACAAAAATGTTTATACACCCCTATTTTGAAAATATGGGACTTATTAAAATCAGAATATCTGTAGCAGTAACTGAATCCATATATCCAATAAAAATATCAAAAATGATAGTCGATTACTTATCTTTAAAAAATACAAAATAAATGTCGTATTACCAGACGGCACACTAGCTATCAAGTATTCTGTGACGGCTCGGGTCGATGACCGCGCTCAGCTGTGTATCGCAGCGTTCGGTGTAGAATAACAATAAAATTCGGCGGGATTTTAAAAAACTTTGACTTATCATAACTTTTTAAATAAAAGCAAAAGAAAAAAACTAACTTCACTATTATATTGTCACCCGTCGTTTACATTAGCTGTGAGATAAGGTATTGCAATTTCAAAATAAGGGTGTATAAACAATTCATCTTATGGCCATGTCCCTCTTTTTTTCGTCTTAAAAATAAAGCAATTATGACATATTTCTTCCTCTACACACAAAATGAAAATATGACATATCTTCCTTCCTTCCCTAATATCTTAATATATTGAAAAAATAAAAAAGAGGGACATGGCCATAACAAATCCTCACTTAAAGAAAAAAAAATGTTTGCTCTATAACGAGGCATTATCTAGGGAGGAAACACTGGAATAAGCTTGTATATAAAGCTGCTGCTGGGCAGAAAAGGGCCCTGCTTTGGGTTCTGACATGCTGATTGTTTAATATGAAACTTATTAATTTTATGTTAGAAATATTGCGATTCTGTTTACCGTATCTCATATGTCTTTTAAAATTAGTCAAACCTAAAACTTAATTAAGTTATCTCATATAAAATAAGATGCATATCTTATAAATATACTTTTTATGTACAATAAAACCCGCCTTTTTAAGACACAATTATATTTATTTTATGTATACATTTCGAAATCTGCTAACAAAAAACAAAACAAAAAAGTTATGCAAAAAAAATCTCAAATATTTGCATTGAAATAAATTTTTGAAGATCTTATCTCAAAATGAAAAATATAACTGTGACAATCTTGTGAAAGTGGACGAATTTTTAAAATGTTTTATAATTATAAAATGTGTTGAAATCGTTTTTTTGTGTGAAAATGTTTTATTTATATATTAATTAACAGACGCATGTCAATTGTTTCAACTTGTGTATTGAGAGCTAGTTAAAATTTGAGTATAAACAAAGGTTCAAGACATTTAATATGTCTAATATTTTAATTTTATAATAAAAACTTTTTTAATGAACACAGATGCTTTCGAGTAGAAATCTATTCGAACTTTAGGAACTTCAATTATGATTTTGTAAATTAATTATTTAATTAATATTAATAGCATTAAAGTATGAATGAGATTGTGCGTAGTCTTCGATACTGCGTGCAAGTAAAACACTCAGTTATCACTTCACATTAATATAATAGAGAGATTGATTTAAAAAAAATATCAGTTTTTCGTAGCCAGCTATGTAATATATATATTATGTCAGCTTTGCTAAAAAATATTGTCTGGTATTTGGCCCTGAAAACTCAGTTTTTCCCCACAAAGTTCTATTTGCAAAACCGTTCTTCAATACCCAAAAATTGTTGCGACCAAAGCGTTGAAATATCTTAATTTACTTAGATTATAATGAAAAAATATTTGCAATTAGCTTAGCCTAAATTTTTTCATTGTTCCACATAAGATAAATATAACTTAGAGCAAAAATATTTGTTCAAAAATGTTAATAGGATACTTAATAACTGCTATAGACTCTAATTGGATCATTAAAAATGAAAATCTAAATAACTTAATACTTTGAAAATATATTAAATATTTGACCTGATACACTATTTAAGCATATTTATCTCATAAATTTAGAAAAAAAAATTATTAAGAATTTTTAAAAAGAAGAAATAAGATAAGGCCTATTATACTTCCCTGAGGAAATCCATACATAGAAACAATGATCACGATAAAATGTCTTCGTTAACTGATCGACATATTATGTATCACCTATTTATTTGTAATATTGAGGAAAATCATCTTAATCTTAATGTATTTTCCTTATTCTAATTACCTTGGCTAAAAGTAAACATAATCTAAAGCTTTGGTCAAATCAATAAGTTTTTAAATGCATATAATTATTTGGAATTAATAAATATGAAAATAAAGTGTTTAATTAATTTATACGTAATTGAACATTTTTATTTAATTACTATAAACATCTAAAAATAAAGCTGTTAACATATAAAGAACTTCTAAAATAGTTTCAAAACAAAACACGATGAGTAACGTCACGTACTTTATGATAGCAAAACACCGAAAGCTATAAATTAAATCGTAGATCATAACTTTTAATCGAATAATATCAAAACATATCAACGTCACAACAAAAATATTAAAACCGGTCGAAAACAAGATTGGAATAATTTAACTTCCTATATATAAACCACATATTCTAGAACCTTCAGTAAATAGTGCAAATAAACTAAATGTTTGAATATGTTTGACTCTTATTAACCTTGAATGATCCCTCAATTCCCTATATTACTAACTTACTCTATATACATAATTTACGTTAGTCAAGCATGCGTCACCTAGGAACCTTTATAAACGCTGGACTTATAACCAAGTTATGCGATTAAGTTAAGCCATGAAAAAGACCTTGAAAACATGCTGGTCGTACTTGAAAGTTCGTGAAGGTCCGGCGAGTATGAAACCCATCATAATAGAGAAGTCGATGGGTAACTAAGGTATTACTCGTACTTATGTCTCACAGGATTTCGACAATATGGACATTTTATTGTTACAGTAATAATTGTAATAGTACCACGTACAAATATGTTTGTATATTTGTGGAAGCAATAAAACACAGAGTATCTATAACCCTGATGTAAATTCAAAAGCAATTAAGTATTTTGATTTGCCATAACGGTTCAATGCAAGGTTCCCAATTTTTATAGAGTTCACGACATTTCAAATTATAAGTTAGTTTTCTCATGAGTGAAAACAGCGTATACTCTATTTTAAAGCATTGTCTATTTAAGTGACTCAAACTTCAACGTTTTATTTAAAAGCAGTTCAGGAAAGTTTTGTAACCAACAATAAGTATGCATTTGATATTTTAATCATAGTTTTGAAAGTTGATCTAAACCTAATCAAAACCAGACAGATCTAGTG
This sequence comes from Timandra comae, assembly GCA_958496195.1. Taxonomy (NCBI): domain Eukaryota; kingdom Metazoa; phylum Arthropoda; class Insecta; order Lepidoptera; family Geometridae; genus Timandra; species Timandra comae. The sequence goes on along the minus strand of OY292355.1, from coordinate 3,366,981 downwards.
CAATTATAAAATAATAAAATATATTTTATTTTACAAAATTTATTCAATCCTTTCACATTTATTGAATGCATTTTTATTTCTGTTAATTTTTGGCATGAAAAGACTATCGAGTTCTGTAACTAATCTAACAATCGATTCGACCTCTTTCGTTTATTTTTTCCAAGGATTTTATATTTTTGTCATTAATTAATTCAAATAGAGTCTATTTTTGCATAACGCGCCTTGACCGAGAATGAACGCCAACTAAAATGTATGCATTAATTGTAAATCTATGATTTTAATTAAGCTTACATTTCGCAAATTGTTTTATAATCTACATAAAAATGTTGGATATCCGGTCAATTACTGATAAACTTGGTTATTCCTCTAAGAATGACCCAAAAACATCAAATATTGATTACGTAACCACAATACATTTTCCGGAGGATATTTTATAATCACTTTTGAATTTGATATCAGCTTCGTGGAAGCTCTTGAGAAATTTATATTTTGTAATCAATTTTGCTAATTGTAATGTGTTCTGAGTTTAACTAGGTTTATGAGGGTGTGTCTGTCTACGTATTATTCAGATGATATATAGACCCTAATATATTACAATGTTTGTTTTGCAATAACATAGTACTGGTTATGTAGTAATATAAATAAGTACATAGTATATCCAATATTAACTCATAACTTCCACTCAACCCCTTTGAAGGCACGGGTGACCGGTGCCGGTGAGCTGCTATTTAGGTCCTTCTCGTTTCGAGTACATATTATACAGAAAATGTGTAATACAAGGACAAGTAGAGCCGGGCCCCCGACTCCCGACTCCCGATTCCCGACTCCCGACTCCCGACTCCCGACTCCCGACTCCCGACTCCCGACTCCCGACTCCCGACTCCCGACTCCCGACTCCCGACTCCCGACTCCCGACTCCCGACTCCCGACTCCCGACTCCCGACTCCCGACTCCCGACTCCCGACTCCCGACTCCCGACTCCCGACTCCCGACTCCCGACTCCCGACTCCCGACTCCCGACTCCCGACTCCCGACTCCCGACTCCCGACTCCCGACTCCCGACTCCCGACTCCCGACTCCCGACTCCCGACTCCCGACTCCCGACTCCCGACTCCCGACTCCCGACTCCCGACTCCCGACTCCCGACTCCCGACTCCCGACTCCCGACTCCCGACTCCCGACTCCCGACTCCCGACTCCCGACTCCCGACTCCCGACTCCCGACTCCCGACTCCCGACTCCCGACTCCCGACTCCCGACTCCCGACTCCCGGCTACCGACTACCGACTCCCGGCTCCCGGCTCCCGGCTCCCGGCTCCCGGCTCCCGGCCCCCGGCTCCCGACTACCGACTCCCGACTTTTCCGACATTTCCTACTTTTCCCATTTTTCGACTTTTCCTCGAAGTCTTGAATTTTCCTCCAATTATGTAATTTTCCTACAGGTGTTGAATTTTCCTCCGAGTCTCGAATTTTCCTCCGAGTCTTGAGTTTTCCTCCAATACTTGAATTTTCCTCCAGGTATTGAATTTTCCTCCAGGTAATGATTTTTATTCCGAGTTTTGAATTTTCCTCCGAGACTTGAATTTTCCTCCGAGTCTTGAGTTTTCCTCCAATACTTGAATTTTCCTCCAGGTATTGAATTTTCCTCCAGGTATTGATTTTTCTTCCGGGTCTTGAATTTTCCTCCGAGACTTGAATTTTCCTCCAGGTATTGAATTTTCATCCAGGTATTGAATTTTCCTCCAGGTATTGAATTTTCCTCCAGGTACTGAATTTTCCTTCAGGTATTGAATTTTCGTCCGAGTCTTGAATTTTCCTCGAAGTCTTGAATTTTCCTCCTAGTACTGAATTTTCCTCGGAGTCCTGAATTTTCCTCGGGGTCTTGAATTTCCCTCCGAGTCTCGAATTTTCGTCAGTCTTGAATTTTCCTCGAAGTCTTGAATTTTCCTCCTAGTACTGAATTTTTTTTCCTCCACGTCTTGAATTTTCTCCAGATTTTCTCAGATTTTCTCCACGTCTTGAAATTCAAGAATCGGAGGAAAATTCAGTACTAGGAGGAAAATTCAAGACTTCGAGGAAAATTCAAGACTCGGCGGCAAATTCAAGACTCGGAGCAAAATTCAAGACTCGGAGGAAAATTCTAGACTTCGAGGAAAATTCAAGACTTCGAGGAAAATTCAAGACTCGGAGGAAAATTCAAAACTCGGGGGAAAATTCAAGACTTCGAGGAAAATTCAAAACACGGAGGAAAATTGAAGACTTTGAGGAAAATTCAAGACTGAGGAAAATTCAAAATTCGGGGGAAAATTGAAGACACCGGGGAAAATTCAATAATCGGAGGAAAACTCAGCCCTGGAGGAAAATTCGAGACTCGGAGGAAAATTCAAGACTTCGAAGAAAATTCAAGACTCGGAGGAAAATTCAAGACTTCGAGGAAAATTCAAGACTTCGAGGAAAATTCAAGACTCAGACGAAAATTCGAGACTTCGAGGAAAATTCAGTACTCCGAGGAAAATTCAAGACTCGGAGGAAAATTCAAGACTTCGAGGAAAATTCAAGACTCGGAGGAAAATTCAAGACTTCGAGGAAAATTCAGGAAAATTCAAGTCGGACGAAAATTCGAGACTTCGAGGAAAATTCAAGACTTCGAGGAAAATTCAAGACTCGGAGGAAAATTCAAAACTCGGGGGAAAATTCAAGACTCGGAGGAAAATTCAAAACACGGAGGAAAATTGAAGACTTCGAGGAAAATTCAAGACTCGGAGGAAAATTCAAAATCCGGGGAAAATTGAAGACACCGGGGAAAATTCAATAATCGGAGGAAAACTCAGCCCTGGAGGAAAATTCGAGACTCGGAGGAAAATTCAAAATCCGGGGAGAATTGAAGACACCGGGGAAAATTCAATAATCGGAGGAAAACTCAGCCCTGGAGGAAAATTCGAGACTCGGAGGAAAATTCAAGACTCCGAGGAAAATTCAGGACTCGGAGGAAAATTCAAGACTTCGAGGAAAATTCAAGACTCGGACGAAAATTCGAGACTCGGAGGAAAATTCAAGACTCCGAGGAAAATTCAGTACTAGGAGGAAAATTCAAGACTTCGAGGAAAATTCAAGAATCGGAGGCAAATTCAAGACTCGGAGGAAAATTCAAGACTTCGAGGAAAATTCAAGACTCGGACGTAAATTCGAGACTCGGAGGAAAATTCAAGACTACGAGGAAAATTCAGGACTCCGAGGAAAATTCAGTACTAGGAGGAAAATTCGAGACTCGGAGGAAAATTCAAGACTTCGAGGAAAATTCGAGACTCGGAGGAAAATTCAAGACTCCGAGGAAAATTCAGGACTCCGAGGAAAATTCAGTACTAGGAGGAAAATTCAAGACTTCGAGGAATATTCAAGACTCGGAGGCAAATTCAAGACTCGGAGCAAAATTCAAGACTCGGAGGAATATTCAAAACTCGGATGAAAATTCACGACTCGGAGGAAAATTCTAGACTTCGAGGAAAATTCAAGACTTCGAGGAATATTCAAGACTCGGAGGAAAACTCAGACCTGAAGGAAAATTCGAGACTCAGAGGAAAATTCAAGACTCCAAGGAAAATTCAGGATTCCAAGGAAAATTCATGACTTTGAGGAAAATACGAGACTCGGAGGAAAATTCAATGCCTGGAGGAAAATTCAAGACATGGAGAAAAAAATCAAGACTCCGAGGAAAATTCAAGACTTCGAGGAAAATTCAAGACTCGGAAGAAAATTCAAGACTTCGAGGAAAATTTAAGACTCGGACGACAATTCGAGACTCGGAGGAAAATTCAAGACTCCGAGGAAAATTCAGGACTCCGAGGAAAATTCAGTACTAGGAGGAAAATTCAAGACTCCGAGGAAAATTCAATAATCGGAGGACAACTCAAGACTTGGAGGAAAATTCGAGAATCGGAGGAAAATTCAATTACCTGGAGGAAAATTCAATACTTGGAGGAAAATTCAAGACTCCGAGGAAAATTTTAGACTCAGAGGAAAGTTCAAAACTCGGGGGAAAATTCAAGACTCCGATGAAAATTCAATTATTAGAAGAAAACTCAAGACTTTGAGTAAAATTCGAGACTCGGAGGAAAATTCAAGACATGGAGGAAAATTCAAGACGCCGAGGAAAATTCAGGACTCCAAGGAAAATTCGAGACTCGGAGGAAAATTCGAGACTCGGAGGAAAATTCAATACCTGGAGGAAAATTCAATACTTGGAGGAAAATTCAAGACTCCGAGGAAAATTTGAGACTCCGAGGAAAGTTCAAAACTCGGGGGAAAATTCAAGACTCCGATGAAAATTCAATTATTAGAAGAAAACTCAAGACTGAGTAAAATTCGAGACTCGGAGGAAAATTCAAGACTCGGAGGAAAATTCAATGCTTAGAGGAAAATTCGAGACTCGGAGAAAAATTCAAGACATGGAGGAAAATTCAAGACGCTAAGGAAAATTCAGTATTCGGAGGAAAATTCGAGACTCGGAGGAAAATTCAATGCTTAGAGGAAAATTCGAGACTCGGAGAAAAATTCAAGACATGGAGGAAAATTCAAGACGCTGAGGAAAATTCAGTATTTGGAGGAAAATTCGAGACTCGGAGGAAAATTCAATGCCTAGAGGAAAATTCGAGACTCGGAGAAAAATTCAAGACATGGAGGAAAATTCAAGACGCCGAAGAAAATTCGAGACACGGAGGAAAATTCAAGACTCCGAGGAAAATTCGAGACTCGGAGGAAAATTCAATACCTGGAGGAAAATTCAAGACTCGGAGGAAAATTCAGTACTAGGAGGAAAATTCAAGACATCGAGGAAAATTCAAGACTGAGGCAAATTCAAGACTCGGAGCAAAATTCAAGACTCGGAGGAATATTCAAAACTCGGATGAAAATTCAAGACTCGGAGGAAAATTCTAGACTTCGAGGAAAATTCAAGACTTCGAGGAATATTCAAGACTCGGAGGAAAACTCAGACCTGGAGGAAAATTCGAGACTCAGAGAAAAATTCAAGACTCCGAGGAAAATTCAGGACTCCGAGGAAAATTCGAGACACGGAGGAAAATTCAATACCTGGAAAAATTCAAGACTCAAAGGAAAATTCCAATCTTTGAGGAAAATTCAAGTCTCGGAGGAAAATTCAAGACTCGGAGGAAAATTCAAGACTCGGAGGAAAATTCAAGACTCGGAAGACAATTCAAGACTCGGAGCTAAATTCAAGACTCCGAGGAAAATTCGAGACACGTAGGAAAATTCAAGATTCCGAGGAAAATTCAAGACTCCAAGAAAAATTCAATACTTGGAAGAAAATTCAAGAGACGGAGGAAAATTCAAGACTCAGAGGAAAATTCAAAACTCGGATGAAAATTCAAGACTCGGAGGAAAATTCTAGACTTCGAGGAAAATTCAAGACTCGGAGGAAAATTCAAGACTCCGAGGAAAATTCAAGACGTCGAGGAAAATTCAAGACTCGGAGGAAAATTCAAAACACGGGGGAAAATTCAAGACCAAGGAAAATTCAAGACTCCAAGGAAAATTCAAGACTTGGAGGTAAATTTAATTCCTGGAGGAATTCAAGAGACGGAGGAAAATTCAAGACTCCGAGGATTGTTCGAGACCCGGAGGAAAATTCAATGCCTGGAGGAAAATTCAAGACTCAGAGAAAATGAGAAGGACCTAAATAGCAAACCCAGCTCACCGGTCACCCGTGCCTTCAAAGGTGTTGAGTGGAAGTTAAAAGTTAATATTGGATTTACATTTTGGTTATACCATTCCCACTTTTCCGACATTCCGACATTTGATTGTTTACAGAATTTAATCGCGTAAGTTATGCATTTATTTAAAATTGAGTCGACTATTAGATTTTGACTTCCGACTTCTAACTGTTATTACTCGGTCTCGGTCTCTATCTATCTCCGTCTCAGTCTCCATTCAGAGCAATTTCGATAATATCACATACCTAGTTACCTATGTGTAGGTACAGGTCAAATTAGTATTATTGGTCCTATCAAAATCATTCAAGTCTGTTAAAAATTGAGAACATGCAAATTTTATACTCGTAGTAAGTACTGATGAAACATTACAAAACTGTTCTTTTTTTGTATTATTAAACTGGCCCTGGATACCTTGTTATAACTCTATAGGACCTTCAACAACAAAAGAAATACTATACAATGAAAACAACAGCCATCGCCTATTTTCTGATATATTAGGCAGTATATTTTTAGTACACATAGGCAACAGAATATCCGATAACGTGGGCGTAAAGAATCTAGAGCAACTGGGTACAAAGGTCACGATATCACACAATGGGGACGCACATAGATACCCCAATAACCAAATATGCGAATAAATAAATAATAACTTATACCGTCTTATTATTAGAAGAATAGATGCGAGTAGTATAGGCCGATGACCTCTTAGAAGTCAATATATGAAAAACGCTTGGAAATCTTTTGTTTTGTCTTTAAGTTCCTGCTGTTTGTACCCTTAGCCTTAGATCATTTATACTACACTACGGATTTAAGTGCAGTTTTCAGTAACAGTGATTTAAAATATAGATTTATATAAAGTTAAAAAAAGTTTTAAGACTAAGAAGTTCTTCATTAGACAATTTCTTAATCTACTATTTATATCACAAACCGGAAAACTGCATATCACTTATCTGCATAATTTGATTTGAAATTCTTTGATTGACTAGTCGTTATAAATGTAGTTTAGATAATCAATCTATGTATTTAGCCAATCTATAAAAATCATTAAAATTTTATCTGTCTGGGTCTGATTTCAAAATACCTGTAGATTAATCATTAGATAACGATTTCTAAGAGTTTGGAAACGGAATATTGTGGTTTTAATATTATGTCAATATTTTATTCTTCTAATTAATGGAATATTAATATTCTCACGGTAAAAGTAACTTTATTATTTGTAATATCCGTGTTCTATAAACGAATACATAAATTACTAGCTGTGCCCCTCGGTTTCACCCGCGTGGAACCTTATCCCGTGGGAATTTATCCTAGGAAAGTATCCTACGTATGAGGAACATTCTGTACCAAATTTCATTAAAATCCGTTCTGTAGTTTTTGCGTGTAAGAGGACACAAACATCCACACTCACAAACATTCGGCTTTATGATATAAGTAGGAAGTAGGATAATTGACACGAGGATATAAGGTATGGATTTGGAATAAAACAATAACCAGAAACAAACCCTCTTATAGGAAGAAGTATGTACCTACTCGTAAAACCGTTTATTTAAATTATATCTGATTTGAATCTTTCATTTAGAAGGACTGAAAGAAAGAAATATGGTTTAGCTACGAGTAAGTATATTGTTGGTATTTCTCGTTTAATAAACAAAGGGGAAACTGTTTACTTTAAAATATAACTTTATTTCAAAGTCCTATCTAATATTTTTTGCGTTGTTTCACATTTTATCAAAAGAATTTTCTAGAAAAAATCATTTCCTCTAGTTTCCTTTTACCTATTGATATTAAAACTAATTAAATTTTGTGAAAGAAACTCTCAAAAGGTAATAACATTTTCTTCTCAAGTCCTATACAAACATTCTTTTGAGTATGAATGTTTATTATTTGTAAAATGAAGAATCTATTTTCAAAATTAATATTTTTAAGTAACTACTTACTTATTTCATTTTTTTAAATATTAAGAACTAGCTTATTGCCTGTGTCTTCGCCCGAAGTTGATATTAAGGGGTAAAAGGTTTTATCCGAATTTTATTAATTCCAACCTGAAAAATTTAAGTCAGTCTCTTTTCAACATACGGATATTTTGATTTGCTAATTATTTTTTTATAATATTGGTATGGATTACTCGAATTAAATTGAAACGGAAAATATTTTCAAGGATAAAATAGCTGTAAAATAAAATTGTGTCTGTATTTTTTTAACTGAACTTATAAAACCCGTTAAATTTAAACTTGAACCGTTATTAAAATGATAAACTGCATAAAAACGAACGCATTTTTAAAACATTTACATAATTTCAATGCAATTCAGTATAATTTACGAAATATTAAATAAAACATAATTATAGGTATTTGAAAGTTTATACGTTTAACTGTTGTGTAACTAACAAACCGTTTATCAGTTCATCTTAACTTATATAGCTTTGTTTCGCGGTTTTCGGCGTAAATTTGGATCTTATAATATTTTTTACCGAAAGTAATAATCTTAAATCTAAGTATGTTTTCAGTACTTACGCAACAAAATATCAACAATTAATATACATATAGGTATGTATGTTTATCCGTTACCTGATATCCGTAGTACCAACTTTGACTAGATGCCAATGTGTCTTACGGGTCACACACTTAAATATTTTTTCAACACACTTGCTCATAAAGGGGCTCTTATTTGTGCAAAAACAGTTGAATAATGACACGCTTGATTCTCTAGTGAGTTGTAGATTTTTTTTTAAATTGTTTAGTTTTAAAAAAGTTTCGATACCAAAAAAAATCGTGTCTATACATTTTAAAAACAAACTTCAACTATGTTGCCTTACTTTTGGTAGGTCTATGGTCGATTCCATTCATTCAATCATTCAATTTTTTTTTAATAAGTATATTCTTTTAGTCTTTGGCCGATCACCATTGTTGTGTTGGATGCGCGCGAATAAAAAAACTGTTTATTTATTAGCGAAAAATGATAATTTCTTCGCAAATGTGTTGAAAAACGTTGTATGGTACACGCGTGTATTGGTGATTACTACCTCGGCTATCTTCAGACCCTCGCCTGACGGCTCGGGCCTCAATAGCGCCTCGGGAGTAATCACCAACTTCCCTCGCTTGTACCATAAATAACTATTTCAAGAAGTAACTAATAGTATCCCTGAGATAAGCGCATTCAATGAAACTCTTCAGCATTATTATATTAGTACTTATAGATTATTAACATTTACTATTATTTAAAATCCTTTATCTTAAAACAAAAAAATACTAGATCCCAATATGTATAATAATACAATTCAGTTTGGAGGTTCAAGGCACCTACGCACTATAATCGTCGAGGCGTACCGCCCGTAACTATTACCACTATTATATTCTACACGTGGAGACATTAAAGGTATCGTGATAACGTATGTATATGGATTTGAAACGTTCTCTACCTCATTATTGTAATGGCTACACTTAGCACGGGTGTTTGACATGACTCGGCTCGGAGCGTATCTGACCTTTAGCCTAGCGTTTGTAGGCTCATGGGTATATTATACAGGGTGTCCCAAATAGAAAGGTCAGTGAGTGGAAGTCTAAAAATAAGATCAAAGATCAAAGATCAAAATCAAAGATCAAAGATCAAGATCAAAGATCAAGATCAAAGATCAAGATCAAAGATCAAGATCAAAGATCAAGATCAAAGATCAAGATCAAAGATCAAGATCAAAGATCAAGATCAAAGATCAAGATCAAAGATCAAGATCAAAGATCAAGATCAAAGATCAAGATCAAAGATCAAGATCAAAGATCAAGATCAAAGATCAAGATCAAAGATCAAGATCAAAGATCAAGATCAAAGATCAAGATCAAAGATCAAGATCAAAGATCAAGATCAAAGATCAAGATCAAAGATCAAGATCAAAGATCAAGATCAAAGATCAAGATCAAAGATCAAGATCAAAGATCAAGATCAAAGATCAAGATCAAAGATCAAGATCAAAGATCAAGATCAAAGATCAAGATCAAAGATCAAGATCAAAGATCAAGATCAAAGATCAAGATCAAGATCAAGATCAAAGATCAAGATCAAAGATCAAGATCAAAGATCAAGATCAAAGATCAAGATCAAAGATCAAGATCAAAGATCAAGATCAAAGATCAAGATCAAAGATCAAGATCAAAGATCAAGATCAAAGATCAAGATCAAAGATCAAGATCAAAGATCAAGATCAAAGATCAAGATCAAAGATCAAGATCAAAGATCAAGATCAAAGATCAAGATCAAAGATCAAGATCAAAGATCAAGATCAAAGATCAAGATCAAAGATCAAGATCAAAGATCAAGATCAAAGATCAAGATCAAAGATCAAGATCAAAGATCAAGATCAAAGATCAAGATCAAAGATCAAGATCAAAGATCAAGATCAAAGATCAAGATCAAAGATCAAGATCAAAGATCAAGATCAAAGATCAAGATCAAAGATCAAGATCAAAGATCAAGATCAAAGATCAAGATCAAAGATCAAGATCAAAGATCAAGATCAAAGATCAAGATCAAAGATCAAGATCAAAGATCAAGATCAAAGATCAAGATCAAAGATCAAGATCAAAGATCAAGATCAAAGATCAAGATCAAAGATCAAGATCAAAGATCAAGATCAAAGATCAAGATCAAAGATCAAGATCAAAGATCAAGATCAAAGATCAAGATCAAAGATCAAGATCAAAGATCAAGATCAAAGATCAAGATCAAAGATCAAGATCAAAGATCAAGATCAAAGATCAAGATCAAAGATCAAGATCAAAGATCAAGATCAAAGATCAAGATCAAAGATCAAGATCAAAGATCAAGATCAAAGATCAAGATCAAAGATCAAGATCAAAGATCAAGATCAAAGATCAAGATCAAAGATCAAGATCAAAGATCAAGATCAAAGATCAAGATCAAAGATCAAGATCAAAGATCAAGATCAAAGATCAAGATCAAAGATCAAGATCAAAGATCAAGATCAAAGATCAAGATCAAAGATCAAGATCAAAGATCAAGATCAAAGATCAAGATCAAAGATCAAGATCAAAGATCAAGATCAAAGATCAAGATCAAAGATCAAGATCAAAGATCAAGATCAAAGATCAAGATCAAAGATCAAGATCAAAGATCAAGATCAAGATCAAAGATCAAGATCAAAGATCAAGATCAAAGATCAAGATCAAAGATCAAGATCAAAGATCAAGATCAAAGATCAAGATCAAAGATCAAGATCAAAGATCAAGATCAAAGATCAAGATCAAAGATCAAGATCAAAGATCAAGATCAAGATCAAGGATCAAGATCAAGGATCAAGATCAAGGATCAAGATCAAGGATCAAGATCAAGGATCAAGATCAAGGATCAAGATCAAGGATCAAGATCAAGGATCAAGATCAAGGATCAAGATCAAGGATCAAGATCAAGGATCAAGATCAAGGATCAAGATCAAGGATCAAGATCAAGGATCAAGATCAAGGATCAAGATCAAGGATCAAGATCAAGGATCAAGATCAAGGATCAAGATCAAGGATCAAGATCAAGGATCAAGATCAAGGATCAAGATCAAGGATCAAGATCAAGGATCAAGATCAAGGATCAAGATCAAAGATCAAGATCAAGATCAAAGATCAAGATCAAAGATCAAGATCAAAGATCAAGATCAAAGATCAAGATCAAAGATCAAGATCAAGATCAAGGATCAAGATCAAGGATCAAGGATCAAGATCAAGGATCAAGATCAAGGATCAAGATCAAGGATCAAGATCAAGGATCAAGATCAAGGATCAAGATCAAGGATCAAGATCAAGGATCAAGATCAAGGATCAAGATCAAGGATCAAGATCAAGGATCAAGATCAAGGATCAAGATCAAGGATCAAGATCAAGGATCAAGATCAAGGATCAAGATCAAGGATCAAGGATCAAGATCAAGGATCAAGATCAAGGATCAAGATCAAGGATCAAGATCAAGGATCAAGATCAAGGATCAAGATCAAGGATCAAGATCAAGGATCAAGATCAAGGATCAAGATCAAGGATCAAGATCAAGGATAAGGATCAAGGATCAAGGATCAAGATCAAGGATCAAGATCAAGGATCAAGATCAAGGATCAAGATCAAGGATCAAGATCAAGGATCAAGATCAAGGATCAAGATCAAGGATCAAGATCAAGGATCAAGATCAAGGATCAAGATCAAGGATCAAGATCAAGGATCAAGATCAAGGATCAAGATCAAGGATCAAGATCAAGGATCAAGATCAAGGATCAAGATCAAGGATCAAGATCAAGGATCAAGATCAAGGATCAAGATCAAGGATCAAGATCAAGGATCAAGATCAAGGATCAAGATCAAGGATCAAGATCAAGGATCAAGATCAAGGATCAAGATCAAGGATCAAGATCAAGGATCAAGATCAAGGATCAAGATCAAGGATCAAGATCAAGGATCAAGATCAAGGATCAAGATCAAGGATCAAGATCAAGGATCAAGATCAAGGATCAAGATCAAGGATCAAGATCAAGGATCAAGATCAAGGATCAAGATCAAGGATCAAGATCAAGGATCAAGATCAAGGATCAAGATCAAGGATCAAGATCAAGGATCAAGATCAAGGATCAAGATCAAGGATCAAGATCAAGGATCAAGATCAAGGATCAAGATCAAGGATCAAGATCAAGGATCAAGATCAAGGATCAAGATCAAGGATCAAGATCAAGGATCAAGATCAAGGATCAAGATCAAGGATCAAGATCAAGGATCAAGATCAAGGATCAAGATCAAGGATCAAGATCAAGGATCAAGATCAAGGATCAAGATCAAGGATCAAGATCAAGGATCAAGATCAAAGATCAAGATCAAAGATCAAGATCAAAGATCAAGATCAAAGATCAAGATCAAAGATCAAGATCAAAGATCAAGATCAAAGATCAAGATCAAAGATCAAGATCAAAGATCAAGATCAAAGATCAAGATCAAAGATCAAGATCAAGGATCAAGATCAAGGATCAAGATCAAGGATCAAGATCAAGGATCAAGATCAAGGATCAAGATCAAGGATCAAGATCAAGGATCAAGATCAAGGATCAAGATCAAGGATCAAGATCAAGGATCAAGATCAAGGATCAAGATCAAGGATCAAGATCAAGGATCAAGATCAAGGATCAAGATCAAGGATCAAGATCAAGGATCAAGATCAAGGATCAAGATCAAGGATCAAGATCAAGGATCAAGATCAAGGATCAAGATCAAGGATCAAGATCAAGGATCAAGATCAAGGATCAAGATCAAGGATCAAGATCAAGGATCAAGATCAAAGATCAAGATCAAAGATCAAGATCAAGATCAAAGATCAAGATCAAAGATCAAGATCAAAGATCAAGATCAAGATCAAAGATCAAGATCAAGATCAAGATCAAAGATCAAGATCAAGGATCAAGATCAAGGATCAAGATCAAGGATCAAGATCAAGGATCAAGATCAAGGATCAAGATCAAGGATCAAGATCAAGGATCAAGATCAAGGATCAAGATCAAGGATCAAGATCAAGGATCAAGATCAAGGATCAAGATCAAGGATCAAGATCAAGGATCAAGATCAAGGATCAAGATCAAGGATCAAGATCAAGGATCAAGATCAAGGATCAAGATCAAGGATCAAGATCAAGGATCAAGATCAAGGATCAAGATCAAGGATCAAGATCAAGGATCAAGATCAAGGATCAAGATCAAGGATCAAGATCAAGGATCAAGATCAAGGATCAAGATCAAGGATCAAGATCAAGGATCAAGATCAAGGATCAAGATCAAGGATCAAGATCAAGGATCAAGATCAAGGATCAAGATCAAGGATCAAGATCAAGGATCAAGATCAAGGATCAAGATCAAGGATCAAGATCAAGGATCAAGATCAAGGATCAAGATCAAGGATCAAGATCAAGGATCAAGATCAAGGATCAAGATCAAGGATCAAGATCAAGGATCAAGATCAAGGATCAAGATCAAGGATCAAGATCAAGGATCAAGATCAAGGATCAAGATCAAGGATCAAGATCAAGGATCAAGATCAAGGATCAAGATCAAGGATCAAGATCAAGGATCAAGATCAAGGATCAAGATCAAGGATCAAGATCAAGGATCAAGATCAAGGATCAAGATCAAGGATCAAGATCAAGGATCAAGATCAAGGATCAAGATCAAGGATCAAGATCAAGGATCAAGATCAAGGATCAAGATCAAGGATCAAGATCAAGGATCAAGATCAAGATCAAAGATCAAGATCAAAGATCAAGATCAAAGATCAAGATCAAAGATCAAGATCAAAGATCAAGATCAAGGATCAAGATCAAGGATCAAGATCAAGGATCAAGATCAAGGATCAAGATCAAGGATCAAGATCAAGGATCAAGATCAAGGATCAAGATCAAGGATCAAGATCAAGGATCAAGATCAAGGATCAAGATCAAGGATCAAGATCAAGGATCAAGATCAAGGATCAAGATCAAGGATCAAGATCAAGGATCAAGATCAAAGATCAAGATCAAAGATCAAGATCAAAGATCAAGATCAAAGATCAAGATCAAAGATCAAGATCAAAGATCAAGATCAAAGATCAAGATCAAAGATCAAGATCAAAGATCAAGATCAAAGATCAAGATCAAAGATCAAGATCAAAGATCAAGATCAAGGATCAAGATCAAGGATCAAGATCAAGGATCAAGATCAAGGATCAAGATCAAGGATCAAGATCAAGGATCAAGATCAAGGATCAAGATCAAGGATCAAGATCAAGGATCAAGATCAAGGATCAAGATCAAGGATCAAGATCAAGGATCAAGATCAAGGATCAAGATCAAGGATCAAGATCAAGGATCAAGATCAAGGATCAAGATCAAGGATCAAGATCAAGGATCAAGATCAAGGATCAAGATCAAGGATCAAGATCAAGGATCAAGATCAAGGATCAAGATCAAGGATCAAGATCAAGGATCAAGATCAAGGATCAAGATCAAGGATCAAGATCAAGGATCAAGATCAAGGATCAAGATCAAGGATCAAGATCAAGGATCAAGATCAAGGATCAAGATCAAGGATCAAGATCAAGGATCAAGATCAAGGATCAAGATCAAGGATCAAGATCAAGGATCAAGATCAAGGATCAAGATCAAGGATCAAGATCAAGGATCAAGATCAAGGATCAAGATCAAGGATCAAGATCAAGGATCAAGATCAAGGATCAAGATCAAGGATCAAGATCAAGGATCAAGATCAAGGATCAAGATCAAGGATCAAGATCAAGGATCAAGATCAAGGATCAAGATCAAGGATCAAGATCAAGGATCAAGATCAAGGATCAAGATCAAGGATCAAGATCAAGGATCAAGATCAAGGATCAAGATCAAGGATCAAGATCAAGGATCAAGATCAAGGATCAAGATCAAGGATCAAGATCAAGGATCAAGATCAAGGATCAAGATCAAGGATCAAGATCAAGGATCAAGATCAAGGATCAAGATCAAGATCAAGATCAAAGATCAAGATCAAAGATCAAGATCAAAGATCAAGATCAAAGATCAAGATCAAAGATCAAGATCAAAGATCAAGATCAAAGATCAAGATCAAAGATCAAGATCAAAGATCAAGATCAAAGATCAAGATCAAAGATCAAGATCAAAGATCAAGATCAAAGATCAAGATCAAAGATCAAGATCAAATATCAAAGATCAAGATCAAAGATCAAGATCAAAGATCAAGATCAAGGATCAAGATCAAGGATCAAGATCAAGGATCAAGATCAAGGATCAAGATCAAGGATCAAGATCAAGGATCAAGATCAAGGATCAAGATCAAGGATCAAGATCAAGGATCAAGATCAAGGATCAAGATCAAGGATCAAGATCAAGGATCAAGATCAAGGATCAAGATCAAGGATCAAGATCAAGGATCAAGATCAAGGATCAAGATCAAGGATCAAGATCAAGGATCAAGATCAAAGATCAAGATCAAAGATCAAGATCAAAGATCAAGATCAAAGATCAAGATCAAAGATCAAGATCAAAGATCAAGATCAAAGATCAAGATCAAAGATCAAGATCAAAGATCAAGATCAAAGATCAAGATCAAAGATCAAGATCAAAGATCAAGATCAAAGATCAAGATCAAAGATCAAGATCAAAGATCAAGATCAAAGATCAGGATCAAAGATCAGGATCAAAGATCAGGATCAAAGATCAGGATCAAAGATCAGGATCAAAGATCAGGATCAAAGATCAGGATCAAAGATCAGGATCAAAGATCAGGATCAAAGATCAGGATCAAAGATCAGGATCAAAGATCAGGATCAAAGATCAGGATCAAAGATCAGGATCAAAGATCAGGATCAAAGATCAGGATCAAAGATCAGGATCAAAGATCAGGATCAAAGATCAGGATCAAAGATCAGGATCAAAGATCAGGATCAAAGATCAGGATCAAAGATCAGGATCAAAGATCAGGATCAAAGATCAAGATCAAAGATCAAGATCAAAGATCAAGATCAAAGATCAAGATCAAAGATCAAGATCAAAGATCAAGATCAAAGATCAAGATCAAAGATCAAGATCAAAGATCAAGATCAAAGATCAAGATCAAAGATCAAGATCAAAGATCAAGATCAAAGATCAAGATCAAAGATCAAGATCAAAGATCAAGATCAAAGATCAAGATCAAAGATCAAGATCAAAGATCAAGATCAAAGATCAAGATCAAAGATCAAGATCAAAGATCAAGATCAAAGATCAAGATCAAAGATCAAGATCAAAGATCAAGATCAAAGATCAAGATCAAAGATCAAGATCAAAGATCAAGATCAAAGATCAAGATCAAAGATCAAGATCAAAGATCAAGATCAAAGATCAAGATCAAAGATCAAGATCAAAGATCAAGATCAAAGATCAAGATCAAAGATCAAGATCAAAGATCAAGATCAAAGATCAAGATCAAAGATCAAGATCAAAGATCAAGATCAAAGATCAAGATCAAAGATCAAGATCAAAGATCAAGATCAAAGATCAAGATCAAAGATCAAGATCAAAGATCAAGATCAAAGATCAAGATCAAAGATCAAGATCAAAGATCAAGATCAAGATCAAGGATCAAGATCAAGGATCAAGATCAAGGATCAAGATCAAGGATCAAGATCAAGGATCAAGATCAAGGATCAAGATCAAGGATCAAGATCAAGGATCAAGATCAAGGATCAAGATCAAGGATCAAGATCAAGGATCAAGATCAAGGATCAAGATCAAGGATCAAGATCAAGGATCAAGATCAAGGATCAAGATCAAGGATCAAGATCAAGGATCAAGATCAAGGATCAAGATCAAGGATCAAGATCAAGGATCAAGATCAAGGATCAAGATCAAGGATCAAGATCAAGGATCAAGATCAAGGATCAAGATCAAGGATCAAGATCAAGGATCAAGATCAAGGATCAAGATCAAGGATCAAGATCAAGGATCAAGATCAAGGATCAAGATCAAGGATCAAGATCAAGGATCAAGATCAAGGATCAAGATCAAGGATCAAGATCAAGGATCAAGATCAAGGATCAAGATCAAGGATCAAGATCAAGGATCAAGATCAAGGATCAAGATCAAGGATCAAGATCAAGGATCAAGATCAAGGATCAAGATCAAGGATCAAGATCAAGGATCAAGATCAAGGATCAAGATCAAGGATCAAGATCAAGATCAAAGATCAAGATCAAAGATCAAGATCAAAGATCAAGATCAAAGATCAAGATCAAAGATCAAGATCAAAGATCAAGATCAAAGATCAAGATCAAAGATCAAGATCAAAGATCAAGATCAAAGATCAAGATCAAAGATCAAGATCAAAGATCAAGATCAAAGATCAAGATCAAAGATCAAGATCAAAGATCAAGATCAAAGATCAAGATCAAAGATCAAGATCAAAGATCAAGATCAAAGATCAAGATCAAAGATCAAGATCAAAGATCAAGATCAAAGATCAAGATCAAAGATCAAGATCAAAGATCAAGATCAAAGATCAAGATCAAAGATCAAAGATCAAGATCAAAGATCAAGATCAAAGATCAAGATCAAAGATCAAGATCAAAGATCAAGATCAAAGATCAAGATCAAAGATCAAGATCAAAGATCAAGATCAAAGATCAAGATCAAAGATCAAGATCAAAGATCAAGATCAAAGATCAAGATCAAAGATCAAAGATCAAGATCAAAGATCAAGATCAAAGATCAAGATCAAAGATCAAGATCAAAGATCAAGATCAAAGATCAAGATCAAAGATCAAGATCAAAGATCAAGATCAAAGATCAAGATCAAAGATCAAGATCAAAGATCAAGATCAAAGATCAAGATCAAAGATCAAGATCAAAGATCAAGATCAAAGATCAAGATCAAAGATCAAGATCAAAGATCAAGATCAAAGATCAAGATCAAAGATCAAGATCAAAGATCAAGATCAAAGATCAAGATCAAAGATCAAGATCAAAGATCAAGATCAAAGATCAAGATCAAAGATCAAGATCAAAGATCAAGATCAAAGATCAAGATCAAAGATCAAGATCAAAGATCAAGATCAAAGATCAAGATCAAAGATCAAGATCAAAGATCAAGATCAAAGATCAAGATCAAAGATCAAGATCAAAGATCAAGATCAAAGATCAAGATCAAAGATCAAGATCAAAGATCAAGATCAAAGATCAAGATCAAAGATCAAGATCAAAGATCAAGATCAAAGATCAAGATCAAAGATCAAGATCAAAGATCAAGATCAAAGATCAAGATCAAAGATCAAGATCAAGATCAAAGATCAAGATCAAAGATCAAGATCAAAGATCAAGATCAAAGATCAAGATCAAAGATCAAGATCAAAGATCAAGATCAAAGATCAAGATCAAAGATCAAGATCAAAGATCAAGATCAAAGATCAAGATCAAAGATCAAGATCAAAGATCAAGATCAAAGATCAAGATCAAAGATCAAGATCAAAGATCAAGATCAAGATCAAGATCAAGATCAAGATCAAGATCAAGATCAAAGATCAAGATCAAAGATCAAGATCAAAGATCAAGATCAAAGATCATGATCAAAGATCAAGATCAAAGATCAAGATCAAAGATCAAGATCAAAGATCAAGATCAAAGATCAAGATCAAAGATCAAGATCAAAGATCAAGATCAAAGATCAAGATCAAAGATCAAGATCAAAGATCAAGATCAAAGATCAAGATCAAAGATCAAGATCAAAGATCAAGATCAAAGATCAAGATCAAAGATCAAGATCAAAGATCAAGATCAAAGATCAAGATCAAAGATCAAGATCAAAGATCAAGATCAAAGATCAAGATCAAAGATCAAGATCAAAGATCAAGATCAAAGATCAAGATCAAAGATCAAGATCAAAGATCAAGATCAAAGATCAAGATCAAAGATCAAGATCAAAGATCAAGATCAAAGATCAAGATCAAAGATCAAGATCAAAGATCAAGATCAAAGATCAAGATCAAAGATCAAGATCAAAGATCAAGATCAAAGATCAAGATCAAAGATCAAGATCAAGATCAAAGATCAAGATCAAAGATCAAGATCAAAGATCAAGATCAAAGATCAAGATCAAAGATCAAGATCAAAGATCAAGATCAAAGATCAAGATCAAGATCAAAGATCAAGATCAAAGATCAAGATCAAAGATCAAGATCAAAGATCAAGATCAAAGATCAAGATCAAAGATCAAGATCAAAGATCAAGATCAAAGATCAAGATCAAAGATCAAGATCAAAGATCAAAGATCAAGATCAAAGATCAAGATCAAAGATCAAGATCAAAGATCAAGATCAAAGATCAAGATCAAAGATCAAGATCAAAGATCAAGATCAAAGATCAAGATCAAAGATCAAGATCAAAGATCAAGATCAAAGATCAAGATCAAAGATCAAGATCAAAGATCAAGATCAAAGATCAAGATCAAAGATCAAGATCAAAGATCAAGATCAAAGATCAAGATCAAAGATCAAGATCAAAGATCAAGATCAAAGATCAAGATCAAAGATCAAGATCAAAGATCAAGATCAAAGATCAAGATCAAAGATCAAGATCAAGATCAAGATCAAGATCAAGATCAAGATCAAGATCAAAGATCAAGATCAAAGATCAAGATCAAAGATCAAGATCAAAGATCAAGATCAAAGATCAAGATCAAAGATCAAGATCAAAGATCAAGATCAAAGATCAAGATCAAAGATCAAGATCAAAGATCAAGATCAAAGATCAAGATCAAAGATCAAGATCAAAGATCAAGATCAAAGATCAAGATCAAAGATCAAGATCAAAGATCAAGATCAAAGATCAAGATCAAAGATCAAGATCAAAGATCAAGATCAAAGATCAAGATCAAAGATCAAGATCAAAGATCAAGATCAAAGATCAAGATCAAAGATCAAGATCAAAGATCAAGATCAAAGATCAAGATCAAAGATCAAGATCAAAGATCAAGATCAAAGATCAAGATCAAAGATCAAGATCAAAGATCAAGATCAAAGATCAAGATCAAAGATCAAGATCAAAGATCAAGATCAAAGATCAAGATCAAAGATCAAGATCAAAGATCAAGATCAAAGATCAAGATCAAAGATCAAGATCAAAGATCAAGATCAAAGATCAAGATCAAAGATCAAGATCAAAGATCAAGATCAAAGATCAAGATCAAAGATCAAGATCAAAGATCAAGATCAAAGATCAAGATCAAAGATCAAGATCATAGATCAAGATCAAAGATCAAGATCAAAGATCAAGATCAAAGATCAAGATCAAAGATCAAGATCAAAGATCAAGATCAAAGATCAAGATCAAAGATCAAGATCAAAGATCAAGATCAAAGATCAAGATCAAAGATCAAGATCAAAGATCAAGATCAAAGATCAAGATCAAAGATCAAGATCAAAGATCAAGATCAAAGATCAAGATCAAAGATCAAGATCAAAGATCAAGATCAAAGATCAAGATCAAAGATCAAGATCAAAGATCAAGATCAAAGATCAAGATCAAAGATCAAGATCAAAGATCAAGATCAAAGATCAAGATCAAAGATCAAGATCAAAGATCAAGATCAAAGATCAAGATCAAAGATCAAGATCAAAGATCAAGATCAAAGATCAAGATCATAGATCAAGATCAAAGATCAAGATCAAAGATCAAGATCAAAGATCAAGATCAAAGATCAAGATCAAAGATCAAGATCAAAGATCAAGATCAAAGATCAAGATCAAAGATCAAGATCAAAGATCAAGATCAAAGATCAAGATCAAAGATCAAGATCAAAGATCAAGATCAAAGATCAAGATCAAAGATCAAGATCAAGATCAAAGATCAAGATCAAAGATCAAGATCAAAGATCAAGATCAAAGATCAAGATCAAAGATCAAGATCAAAGATCAAGATCAAAGATCAAGATCAAAGATCAAGATCAAAGATCAAGATCAAAGATCAAGATCAAAGATCAAGATCAAAGATCAAGATCAAAGATCAAGATCAAAGATCAAAGATCAAGATCAAAGATCAAGATCAAAGATCAAGATCAAAGATCAAGATCAAAGATCAAAGATCAAGATCAAAGATCAAGATCAAAGATCAAGATCAAAGATCAAGATCAAAGATCAAGATCAAAGATCAAGATCAAAGATCAAGATCAAAGATCAAGATCAAAGATCAAGATCAAAGATCAAGATCAAAGATCAAGATCAAAGATCAAGATCAAAGATCAAGATCAAAGATCAAGATCAAAGATCAAGATCAAAGATCAAGATCAAAGATCAAGATCAAAGATCAAGATCAAAGATCAAGATCAAGATCAAAGATCAAGATCAAAGATCAAGATCAAAGATCAAGATCAAAGATCAAGATCAAAGATCAAGATCAAAGATCAAGATCAAAGATCAAGATCAAAGATCAAGATCAAAGATCAAGATCAAAGATCAAGATCAAAGATCAAGATCAAAGATCAAGATCAAAGATCAAGATCAAAGATCAAGATCAAAGATCAAGATCAAGATCAAAGATCAAGATCAAGATCAAGATCAAAGATCAAGATCAAAGATCAAGATCAAAGATCAAGATCAAAGATCAAGATCAAAGATCAAGATCAAAGATCAAGATCAAAGATCAAGATCAAAGATCAAGATCAAAGATCAAGATCAAAGATCAAGATCAAAGATCAAGATCAAAGATCAAGATCAAAGATCAAGATCAAAGATCAAGATCAAAGATCAAGATCAAAGATCAAGATCAAAGATCAAGATCAAAGATCAAGATCAAAGATCAAGATCAAAGATCAAGATCAAAGATCAAGATCAAAGATCAAGATCAAAGATCAAGATCAAAGATCAAGATCAAAGATCAAGATCAAAGATCAAGATCAAAGATCAAGATCAAAGATCAAGATCAAAGATCAAGATCAAAGATCAAGATCAAAGATCAAGATCAAAGATCAAGATCAAAGATCAAGATCAAAGATCAAGATCAAAGATCAAGATCAAAGATCAAGATCAAAGATCAAGATCAAAGATCAAGATCAAAGATCAAGATCAAAGATCAAGATCAAAGATCAAGATCAAGATCAAAGATCAAGATCAAAGATCAAGATCAAAGATCAAGATCAAAGATCAAGATCAAAGATCAAGATCAAAGATCAAGATCAAAGATCAAGATCAAAGATCAAGATCAAAGATCAAGATCAAAGATCAAGATCAAAGATCAAGATCAAAGATCAAGATCAAAGATCAAGATCAAAGATCAAGATCAAAGATCAAGATCAAAGATCAAGATCAAAGATCAAGATCAAAGATCAAGATCAAAGATCAAGATCAAAGATCAAGATCAAAGATCAAGATCAAAGATCAAGATCAAAGATCAAGATCAAAGATCAAGATCAAAGATCAAGATCAAAGATCAAGATCAAAGATCAAGATCAAAGATCAAGATCAAAGATCAAGATCAAAGATCAAGATCAAAGATCAAGATCAAAGATCAAGATCAAAGATCAAGATCAAAGATCAAGATCAAAGATCAAGATCAAAGATCAAGATCAAAGATCAAGATCAAAGATCAAGATCAAAGATCAAGATCAAAGATCAAGATCAAAGATCAAGATCAAAGATCAAGATCAAAGATCAAGATCAAAGATCAAGATCAAAGATCAAGATCAAAGATCAAGATCAAAGATCAAGATCAAAGATCAAGATCAAAGATCAAGATCAAAGATCAAGATCAAAGATCAAGATCAAAGATCAAGATCAAAGATCAAGATCAAAGATCAAGATCAAAGATCAAGATCAAAGATCAAGATCAAAGATCAAGATCAAAGATCAAGATCAAAGATCAAGATCAAAGATCAAGATCAAAGATCAAGATCAAAGATCAAGATCAAAGATCAAGATCAAAGATCAAGATCAAGATCAAAGATCAAGATCAAGATCAAAGATCAAGATCAAAGTAAAGATCAAGATCAAAGATACTAAAATCGATGACATGGTTCCTAAGACCAGATCTTTGTATCTCTTATAGTGTTTTAGACTTCCCCCCACTGACCGTTCTATTTGGGACACCCTATACACCCTTATTTTGAAATTGCGATACCTTATCTCACAGCTAATGTAAACGACGGGTGACAATATAACAGTGAAGTTAGTTTTTTTCTTTTGCTTTTATTTAAAAAGTTATGATAAGTCAAAGATTTTCAAAATCCCGCCGAATTTTATTGTTATTCTTCACCGAACGCTGCGATAAACAGCTGAGCGCGGTCATCGACCCGAGCCGTCACAGAATACTTGATAGCTAGTGTGCCGCCTGGTAATACGACATTTATTTGGTATTTTTTAAAGATAAGTAATCGACTATCATCTTTGATATTTTTATTGGATATATGGATTCAGTTACTGCTACAGATATTCTGATTTTAATAAGTCCCATATTTTCAAAATAGGGGTGTATACCTAGTAGTTCGCATTTGCTAGCATGTAAATTACTTCGATTCGTACGGCATATAAGGCTAGAATAAAAGCATAAAACGAATATTTGTATCTATAACATATCTGTTAATTGGATACCTAACTATAGATTTAAAAATTTATTATAGACAATAACTTCAGAACTTCGAGTGTATTTCATTAAATATTTGAACCAGTTTAATCTCTGAACTTGTTATCAAATAACAACTAAAATAAACAACGATTTGGGTTATTATGTTAAAGAAACCTTGAAAATTATGGGCACGAAACTGTTTTCTAGGTCTTCATAATAATTTTAATTAATTTAAACTAATTTTAAGTTATTTGGTTCATAATAGGGGTTGTAAATACCAAAGTAATACTAAGTTTTCAGATATATTTATCTTGTTATAGACACTTTAAAATAAGGTCGTTATTAATAGTTTAGTTTCTAATTAAGTTAATAGTTATTTAAACATGTATTAAAATATTCATTATGTGCTTATTACAGTTTTGTGGAGCAAATAACACCTACTTATACCTCCTTACATACAACTACCTCCTACCTGTGACTGTGATGATAGCACAGTATAATAATGAGTACGAGTACTAGCATATATAGATACACTCTACGAGTCTTCTGAGTTGAATCTGTACCGACAGTAACCACTAGTCACCTGGTGAGTCAGTCTACTCGATTGTCCTAATATCATAAAAATATCATAGACTAATTATTATTAGACCAAAACTGAAATTCCTCACCCAAAATGAACTATGAAATTTATTGGAACTTAAAACTCTGAAACTGAAATAAAACTGGTTCAATGAGATAATTATACTAAAACATACAATCATTATATGTATATTTTTTATAGATTTAATTCAAAAATGTAAACGAGTATTTCATCGTTGATATTTTATTGGAATTTAAAACTACACAACTCCTGAAATAAAACTGGTTCAATAAGTACGAATACATATAAGTACATAAAATGTATTTCATCATTCCTTTCTTCTTACGTTCAGGGCAGTATTTGATTTCTAATATTACTTAATATTTACCTATTGCGTCATACAAAGGGACCAAGAATGGTATAATACTGAGTTCATTAACTTTTATTGTTCTATTTCTGGCAAAAGATCTCATTTTGTGACGTCTACAAAGTTTTAGTGTGGGTCGGCTGAAGTAATACAGGCATATACTTACAGGTAAAGAGATATTGATTTTAATAGTTTCGGTTCAGTGTGTAATAGAAAATTAAACAACAGTTACTTAAATGTAGATTTCATCATTGAGAATTTAAAAAGCACATGCTTGGTATGTGTAATTAAGTATTTAATTAATATAATAAGGTTTGAAATGTTCCGTTAGTCAGTTCGTTCATCCTTACCTTCAAAAGCACATACTTAACTAATATAACTTTTCGTCCAAAAGAGTTCCATGAAAATTAATCTTTTTCAATTAGGATAGAAAATTGTTTGATTTGATTATTTGGCTGGGCTGGATTTAGTTATGTACAATTGTACATAAAGTGTTACAATGCAAGTTATCTATAAGTATATAATATAATACAACAGGATGTTTGTACCTACTTATTTATGTCGATTCCCTCGACTAGTTTCAGCCACGTCCGGTGGCCATCATCATAATAAAAAATGCAAGTTATCGTCAATCGAATAAGAACAATTACTGTAAGAACTGCAAAGTAAGTTTCTTTGGAAATCAGATGTTAGTCGGTTAAGATGTTGAAAACATCACACAGACAGATTTAGTTGTTAACGTCTTGCTACTGTGATTTGTTATAACGAATTTATAATGTTCATGATTGTCAAACTCCCTTTACTTGACATCTTCATATTATTTTGAACCTTTAAAATAACATAAGTACTTACATATAACAAAGTAAATCTACACTAATATAACAAAGAAGACTGAAGAAAGATTTGTTTGTTTGTAACGAATAGGCATAGGCTCCGAAACTACTGAAACGATTTAAAAAAAAATCTTTCACCATTAGAAAGCTACATTTACCCTGAATAACATAGGCTATATTTTATCCCCGTATTCCCACGGGAACGTGAACCACACGGGTGAAACCGCGAGACGCCGCTAGTATTTTATAAGGAAAAAATGGGATTTTTCGTGTCATCAATAATGAATTCACCACATAATTTTAATAAGAATCATTTTGAATGCCACATCATTTTGCCATCACAATAATCATAAATATTTATTTTTTGATTATTCATTTTTGAAATGTTGGTTTTTCCTTGTATTTTTTATAAATTTTGCAAACTGCGGTAGGTTCTAGTGGTTGTAAATACCTGCCTACCACGGTTTAAAAAATTTGAGGAGTGGTTATTCTGAGGTTACAATTTTTGTAATAAAGTAGATGTATAGTAGATTTATTCTTTGATTTTGACATAATTTTATATGACGAAGTCATTTGTAACCTATCTTAGTTGTTATTTTTTAAGTAATTCATCATTGTTAAAATAAACTACCTACAGTTTCAAACGGTTTTCAATTAGGTATACCTACGTATTTATAAACAGCATGATAGGAAAAACAAGAAAAATCTTTTCTTTGTACATTTTCCACGTTCTACGCCTGCTTCTCCTGTAAAAGTACTACAGGGAGTCTACAGGGATCTAATATTCATAAACTTCAACCTTGATTGTGCTTTGGTTCTTTGAAAGCTTAATATTCTGACGGCGTAGTGTATAGTGTATTTATAACTTTTACTAGTATTAGGCGGGCTAAAACAAAATATTAACTAGGCGAATAATATAAACAACAATTCAATTCTTAGATTAAATTGCTTACGTATAGGTTGATATAAAAAAGAGGAAAGGAAAGCTTTCATTAGGTCCGCCGAATAGCTTCTTCATTACATTACTTAACAAGTATTAAATATAATGTCATTTTAAAAATACCCCATCTATCGACATTTACATGGAACTATTTGTTAAATAAACTGTTGCCAAGGAGATTGTTCAGTGTTCACGAGAGGTTTTGAGCAACGAGGCAGTCACAGCAAAGTAAAACGAAAAGTTTTGCTACTCATCGCTAGATGGCGCTGATTGTCATTACATTCAAATATTGTAATTTATAAGATTGAATCACGAAGTAAATATCATGGTTTGTATAATGAGGAAAAATACTATCAATAAAATACTGATATCAAAAGGTTTGTTCAGCAATACTTTACTGGGTTCTTTACCTTAACTTTTTAAATCCCTATTTAGGTACCCATGACTCAAAGTTCCACAAACGAACAAAGAAAATCGACACACCGAAAGAAGTGAATGGACCAATTTGAATGGAACATTTATTTAAAGGTTTTTCTATATACAAAAACAAAGTTTCTTAGGTATTTCCCAAAAAGTAGATATACCTACCTAAGTATGTACTCGTATACCTATTGTAGACCCCAATAAAAATTGTCATTATAAAAAATATATAATAATATTGCTATATTTATACCTAGGTAGGTCATAATAATTATTTGATTTTTTTTAAACCTAAGAATATAATGTATAACAAATACCTTATATCTTATTAAAACGAGAATAAAGAATTTAAAATGCAAAAATTGAAAAGGAGCAAAACGTGATTTTTAATAAGTAAATTATTTGAAATACCTATTAAAATTATTTGACGTTTCTTGCAGAAATTCAAGTAGGTACCTAGGTACAACTGGACCGATTTGGTTATACGTAAGCAGGAAGATTTAAAAGCTGAGAAAATATAAAAAACACGGCTTTTTATATAAATATTCAGACAAAATTTATTGGTTCTGGCGGTGCGAAGTTTTCCGGGTCAACTAGTTGGTAAGGGCACATTTTCTTCGAATTTTCCTACAATAATAGAAAAATCATGAGAGAGGTAGGTAGCTCTTTCTTCCGTGGGTAAAAACCAAGGACTTCTTACAAGTAAACTAGGCTTCAACTACTACGAGTATATATATTTTAAAACTATCAACTTATCTAGTTTCCTAGATTATTCAACCTATGAAATCAAAACAAATGAACGCGTGACACTGACAGCTACCAGTAAAACACACTCAACAGACCCAGTGTGACCAGATTTAGTATTTTAATACTTTTTCAGTATATTTCATCGATTTTTCCGAACATCAGTATATTTTCAGGTGTATTGCTGGCAGTCAGTATTTTTGGGTATATTTTGGTTGAAGTTATGGCAACACTGTAGTGAGTGATCGTCTTTGCGCCAATGTTTGCGGAATTCCCCGGACCGGAACGCGAACATTGGGACTTTCCCGGATATAGTTTATACTCATACATGTTATCTATGAGCAAAGATGAGTAAGTTACAGATATGACAAGAAAGACGGCCGTTGCCGGCGTTGTAGTATTGTAATACTACATATACAATTATCAATCAATACATAGTATTAATCAGACTTGCAGAATGTATGTTCGCCTTCAACTTTACTACTGCTGGACCGATTTTAATGCGGTTTGCACTATTCGATAGAGCGTAATTTCCAGATTGCATACATTCAAATTCTTTGTGTTTCATGAATATCAGTCTACCCGGACAAATTCGGGACGGACCGCTAGTTTATCTATAATTTTCAAAACAACGTCTAGTTTTTAAGTTTTCAGTTGCATGAATAGGTAGTAAAATGAATGAATAGGTAGTAAAGGTAGTTAAACTTAAAAGATACTTTATTACTAGTATCAAATCGTCTAATACGGTTCAAGTGAAATGATTGTCTCTTCTGCATTCAACTTATTCTTTGAGGACTTTCTTTCGATAATTCGGGAATTTCCCCAAAATAGGAGATGTTTTTGTCATCATATAAATAGAACGCGATTTTCGTTGTTTTTATTTACTTAGTTGCATTCATTCGGACAGCATGTCTAGTTTTCAGCAAAGTTATTTAGCGAAGTGGGAACAAATTCCGGAATTTTCTTCGTGGCTTTCACGTTACAAAGATGACGAGTTCACCGCATTTTGCAAAGCATGCAATGCGAAAATGCAAAGTAGATTAGCATCTACAAAACAGCATGCAAATACTGAAAAGCATAAATTGAACTTGATAAAATATAAAGGACAGTCAAAGGTAAGCATAATTCGCTTTACTTAACTAGTTCAAGGCGTTCGGATATATTTTAATTTAATTAAAGTTAATCATCCTAGTTTTGTTTCTCAAAACCAGTTAGGTAACAGCTATGAAATGCGGCGCTATTATAAAAAAAAACTAATCAAGTATTTTAAAATTTTCAGGTTGATACATTTTTCAAAAAGGCCCCACTGAAAGACGAAGTCAAGAAAGCTGAGCTGCGTTTATGCAGTTTTCTGTCGGAACACAACATCCCATTTAGAGCAATGGACCATCTTAGTGATGTTCTAGTGAAGTGTTTTACCGATTCCGATATTGCGAAAGAATTTTCCTGCAAGAGATCCAAAGCAGCCGCTATAACTTATAATGTTTTAGGACCCAATTTCGAAAAAGATATGATTGAAGACATAGTTGGTACTGCATCTCCTTCAGGTAAACCAGTATATTCAATTATAATCGATGAGAGTACAGATGTTGCATCAGTCAAAGTATTGGCAATAGTAATTAAATACTTCTCTGAAACTAAATGTACTGTACAAACCAAATTCCTTGATTTAGTTGACTTAAGTGGTGAGACCGCAGGTCATTTATTTAATTCGTTGTCATCAAAATTATCGGAATTAGGTTTAGAAATAAAATACTTAATAGGATTCGCTGCTGATACTACGAATGTGATGTTCGGTCAACATTCTGGCATTGTTGCAAAAATTAAAGAAGTAAACCCAAAGTGCTTTTTTATAAAATGTGTTTGTCACTCTGCAGCATTAAGTGTTAGCCACGCCTGTAAAATACTGCCTAGAAATTTAGAACAAATAGTAAAAGAAGTTTATGGATATTTTTCTCAAAGCAGCAAGCGTCAAAGAGAATTTGCTGAGTTCCAAAATTTCACAGACACTGAAAATCACAGAATTTTGCGTCATTACGACATAAGGTGGCTTTCACTTCATGCCTGTATTAGTAGAATAATTGAGCAGTGGAGGGCATTGCAACTGTTTTTTCAAGACCAATACTTGAGTGATCGCAATATGTCATCAGAATTTTTATTTAATTCTTTTACCACTGATATAAACAAATTGTACTTTTACTTTTTGGACTACATATTGCCGATTGTAAACAAATTTAACATAATTTTTCAAGGCGACTATCCGTGCATTGATAGACTGTATGATGATGCATCTAGTATGTACTTGTCGATTTTGGGTTGCTTCATGAAAGCTAGTTACATCAAACGTACGGACAATGTATTTACGTTAGACCCAAAGTCTAATGTAAATTATTTGCCATTGAAAGATATGTACTTAGGTATTCAAGTAGGCCAAGAATTAATCAAACACAGGGAAAACATAAACATGAAAGAGCAAATTACTGAGTTTTTCAGAAGGTGCCAATCATTTTTAATTGAGTTGAGCATGCAATTGAAATCACGTTTGCCTTTTGAAAATCCAGTTTTTCGAGAACTGAAATTTCTTGACCCACACACTGCCGTGCATAAAGAATTTCGCAGTTTACGAAATGTGATAGAAACTTTCCCATGCGAAGTACAGCCAGAACAAATGCAGTTAATTGACGAAGAATATAGAACTCTAAAGTTTGATCGCGAAGTAAGTGATTTGTTACAATCTTCCAGCACTGGCTCACCCATCTCGTGTGAACAATTTTGGGTGAAAGTTGGGAAAATTTCTAACATTGATGGCACGTTAAAATACAAAAATATAACTAGTTTTAGTAAATCTCTTCTATGTATACCGGTATCGAATGCTGCATGCGAGCGCATATTTTCACAGATAAATTTAATAAAAACGGACCAAAGAAACAGATTTATAAACAAAAATGTGTCAGCTATTTTAAAAACAAAGCAAGGTGTTAAGGATGACGGAGGTTGTGTAAATTTTAATCCTTCGAAAAGGATGTTAAAATATAACTCTAACATTTATTGTGAAAATGAATAAATAAAACGTGTTAAAAAAATCAGTATTTTTAATGGTATATCTGTCCTATGTAAGTCGGTATATTTCAGTATTTTTTTGAGGTGCCTCGGTATTTTCGTAAAATTTAATCTGGTCACACTGAACAGACCGGCAAACGCTCAGTCGTGGTTCAACTACGCAAGGGAAACCACGTTTGGACTCCCCTTCACTAAAACCAGCATATCACAACAAAAACATGAGATAAAATCTGTTCGAAATCAAATATTTTACACGTGAACAAGTTATTGGACATTTTTTGTATAGATATTGAAGTGTTTCCGTTGTATTTTTAACTTAAATTGAGTGTCAACCATGCCTGCGCAAGCTGAGGTCAAAATTGTACTAAGGGAAGTTACCCCTGAAAGTAAGTAACCCTTTTTTGTTTAATTTGTTTTTTTATCTTATTTTAGATATAGTTTAATTCATGATTATTTTCATCTAACTCGCTATAGAAATATTATTGTGATCGTAATTTTTATTATATAAATTCAATTACTGTAACAATCTTGGGTTATAATTTTATAAAACATGTAAACATGAAATTTTCTCTGAAGTGGATTTGGAATCTATATTTAAGATAATATTTAAAAAAATAATATTTAAAAAACAGTTACTTTCTCATTTATAATATTAAGTAAGGATTACGAACATCTCAGAAACTGTAACATAATAAATAATATGATATATCTTATTAGAGTTGGATGTATTGACACATAGAAAATAGTAATTTATCTACGTCATATCTAAGTAAAAAAAGGTGTCTGCCATGTTTTTATTGTATCAATTAAATTGAAATGGAAACTATACAAGTAATTTTCCTCTGTTCATTATTTGATAAACATATATAGTTCTAATAATAAACTTCTTTGTTTTAAGTTCATAAACATTGACTTATTAATATAACATATAACTTAGATTGTGTATATAACAAATATCTATGGAA
This sequence comes from Timandra comae, assembly GCA_958496195.1. NCBI lineage: Eukaryota > Metazoa > Arthropoda > Insecta > Lepidoptera > Geometridae > Timandra > Timandra comae. The sequence continues at coordinate 3,335,251 of OY292355.1, read as the reverse complement.
AAAAATAAATATTTACATAACTTAAGTACATTGGCAATATACACAATCGTAGTTCTAAAGTACAATAGTGTAACTACGAGCATGTACTTATAAATACATCCTACTAATATTATAAAGGCGAAAGTTTGTATGTATGGATGTTTGTTACTCTTTCACGCAAAAACTACTGAATGGATTTTAATGAAACTTTACAATAATCTTGCTTATACATCAGAATAACACATAGGATACTTTTTATCCCAAAATTCCCACGGGAACGGGAACTACGCGGGTGAAGCCGCGGGGCGCTGCTAGTACTTATATATATTGTAATTCATGTCATACACTATCCACTATATTTCACACGACCGCAATGTTTCTAACATTCAAACACATTTTAATCTATACTAATATTATAAAGAGGAAAGATTTGTTTGTTTGTTTTTTTGTTTGTTTGTAATGAATAGGCTCCGAAACTACTGGACCGATTTCAAAAATTCTTTCACTAATGGAAAGCTAATTTATCAGTGCGTGACATAGGCTATATTTTATCCCCGTAATCCCACGGGAACGGGAACTACGCGGGTGAAACCGCGGGGAGCTACTAGTATTTAATATGTTCATAGTTTATGTACTAGATAGTAAAATTATGTTTGTAACAGGAGGGAGTGCGCTGATGTCTGAAACACAAGCTAGTTAGACACAGAGGCTAATTGTAAGATTGTAACCTATTTACTGCAATAAAGAATTTATTTATTTATTTAACAAAGAAAATGGTTTACTTTGATATATTTCTTTAGGTTTTAGCCAGCAAAATCATGTGGGAGTTTACAATTAAACAACATTTTCTACAAAAACCAACAATATTCGGTCATATTATACGACTTATCGTAACAATAAAATACAAACCTTCCTCGTTTATCGCTCTTTCCATCAGTGAAAACTATAAAAAATTGTAGCAAAACTTTATAGAAAAGTGAATGAAAAGTAATAAGTATACCAGTCAATATTACCAAATTAATTTTCAAACTAAGAAAAAACCGCCCATTAATTAAAAAAATAGGAACTGTGTTATTGAGGCATCTAAGTACTTTGACCATAGGAATCCAAAAATTTCATTCCTACCGAAAGTAACCTAACTTATTCGAACTGTATTTTTTTCCTAAACTAAGAACGAAAGAGAAATACCCGCCCCAGTTCCAAACCAACGCAATATTTGATACGAAATGTCCATATCTAACCTATTTTACGCGATGGCCCAATTCATGAATAATATTTGCATAGTCCTTGATATTCAAGTATAATATTTTGTCAACTTATAGAGGCCAAATCTCTGCGTTTTATATAAAACACGATTGTGATTCAGATCTGGGCAATAAACCACATGTAATATGAATATAGGAATATTGAACATAACTATGAATAACCAATATGTTTGTTTGTGATATCATAACGATGTTTTGATAAACATAAATTAAATTGGTTTGGTTTCATTAATATGTATGAGTTGTTTAATACTCTAGAATCTTTAGATAATAAACCTTGTATAGGGTCAGTTACTATATTGTATAAGGCCCTATCTTCAAGTAAATTTACTCACCAAGTAAAGTTAGTTGTGTCTCTATCTTACTTTATATCAAGTGACAAAGTCAAAACTTGTAAGTAATTACTCGGAATTTTACTTGAAGATCGTGAAGTAGGCCCTTAGCCACATGTTCATCCTAATATGAATCACTAAGAAAATGTTCTGCAAAATTCAATCGAAATATGGAATGAAAAAATTCATGAATACCCAAGAGAAGATAGAACTATAAAAATTGGTATAAAACTATGAAGATTGGATAGGAGGGGAAAGAAATGATGGCGGGAAAATTATTACTGAAACGTAAAATAAATTCAGACACATCAAAACTTTCTAGAAACATTTCTACACCTTTGCTCCTTATTTTGAAATTCTAATGTCCGTACAAAGTAACGGCCAAAAACCGCAGTAAAAGTAAATGTATTATAAATTGAGGAAGAAACACCGAGGATAGGGTTGCACAATGTATAGCAACAACTTTACTTCATTTTATGATGTGGTGACATATATTGTATCATCATAAAACTAGATGTATGCCAGCTCCCTTAGCGTGACTGTGCGTGATAAAATATATAGACACCACGAAATAATATCGATTTCGCGAGCATGACCAAATGTCATAAAATTAATCACGTGGTAAAATTCAATATGGCGGGTATTTTTATCAAATTTTGACAGTTGGATGTCAATAAATCGCTGTATCTATCGCGTTTTCGAAGTCATGCTAGCCTAGCTAGACGAGTTGATGTAGGAGTTAGGACTGACAACGCGTAAAGGATCTAGGACTTATCGTATAGTTTTTTTTTTTTTTTTTTTATTTACTAGGAAAGCAAACAGTTGTCTTAACAAAAATAAGTAGATAGATCAGTAAGATCAAGGATGAAGGCAAGGCAAATGCCTGGTATTCAATGAAGATGATAAAATTGGTACAATGAGAAAGATTAGGGATACCCACCACGTTTGTCCAAATCATTTTGGGGATCTCATGTCATCTCAACCCACTGATGTTTGGAAAATATCAAACTTGCATTGGTCTACCTACAAAATTAACCCGGAATTTCACGCTTGGCAATCATAAGCTTTGTATGCCTGTTCAACAATCTGGAGAGTGAGGTTAAGAGGCGAATACAGCTGGGTTGGGTAGCGTTTGGTAAACTTCGTCGAGTCTTCTCATCGCAAATTCCACAGTGCCTAAAGCTTTACTGAAATGAAGAACACAAAAAATAAATGCTAAATAACAAAAAATATCAATATCCTAAGTCAAACAATTGCAAGATTAATTGTATCACCAAGTAGACTACTCTATCCAGAGACAACAGGTCATTTCACAAGTTATGGCGCAAAATGTTTAAAAGTAAACGGTCAGTGTCCTCACCGGCGATCTTATACGGCTCATAATCTGGGGGCACGGCAGTGCCCCCCGCCAAGTCGAGCGCGAAGCAAACACTGCCGTACCATCCTTTACAGGAACCCTTTCGCCGCATTTTCAGACCCCTATTTGACAACCTCTGGATAAGCCCAGAACGCTGAAATTTTCGTCATCCAGTAAGCTATACAATCACATACTTAAAATAAAATTTCAAGTCTGTAGGTCATTTAGTTCCCAAGTTAAGCGAAAGCAAAGTTTCGCATTTTAGACACTCACTCACTCACTCACTCACTCACTCACTCACTCACTCACTCACTCATGATCATCAAAATAGAACTAGTACTTCCCATGAACCTAGAGAGCTGAAATTTGGTACAGAGTTAGGGTTTAATGGCTACATAAAGGGAAAACTATAAAAACTAGGATAATCGAACGGGAACGGGAATTATACGGGAATGGGAACGGGAATTGTAACTCAAGAACGGCTGATCTGATTTGGCTGAAAATTGGTGGGGAGGTAGCTTAAAACCAGGAAAAGGACATAGGATACTTTTAATCCCGAAATTCCCACGGGATTGGGAAAGGGAATTAAAAAATCAAGAACGCCTGAATTGATTTGGCTGAAAATTGGTGGGGAGGTAGCTTAAAACCAGGAAAAGGACATAGGATACTTTTAATCCCGAAATTCCCACGGGATTGGAAACGGGAATTTAAAAATCAAGAACGCCTGTATTGATTTGGCTGAAAATTGGTGGGGAGGTAGCTTAAAACCAGGAAAAGGACATAGGATACTTTTAATCCCGAAATTCCCACGGGATTGGGAACGGGAATTTAAAAATCAAGAACGCCTGAATTGATTTGGCTGAAAATTGGTGGGGAGGTAGCTTAAAACCAGGAAAAGGACATAGGATACTTTTAATCCCGAAATTCCCACGGGATTGGGAACGAGAATTTAAAAATCAAGAACGGCTGAATTGATTTAGCTGAAAATTGGTGGGGAGGTAGCTTAGAACCAGGACAAGAACATAGAATACTTTAATCCCGAAAATCCCACGGGAATGGGAACGGGTATTTATTACTCAAGAACGGCTGAACTGATTTGGCTGAAAATTGGTGGGGAGATAGCTTAGAACCAGGAAAAGGACATAGGATACTTTTAATCCCGAAATTCCCACGGGATTGGGAACGGGAATTTAAAAATCAAGAACGCCTGAATTGATTTGGCTGAAAATTGGTGGGGAGGTAGCTTAAAACCAGGAAAAGGACATAGGATACTTTTAATCCCGAAATTCCCACGGGATTGGGAACGAGAATTTAAAAATCAAGAACGGCTGAATTGATTTAGCTGAAAATTGGTGGGGAGGTAGCTTAGAACCAGGACAAGAACATAGAATACTTTAATCCCGAAAATCCCACGGGAATGGGAACGGGTATTTATTACTCAAGAACGGCTGAACTGATTTGGCTGAAAATTGGTGGGGAGATAGCTTAGAACCAGGAGAAGCACATAGAATACTTTTAATCCCGAAATTCCCACGGGATTGGGAACGGGAATTTATTACTCAATAACGGCTGAATTGATTTGGCTGAAAATTGGTAGGGAGGTAGCTTTGAACTAGGAGAAGCACATAGAATACTTTTAATCCCGAAATTCCCACGGGAATGGGAACGGGAATTTATTACTCAAGAACGGCTGAACTGATTTGGCTGAAAATTGGTGGGGAGGTAGCTTAGAACCAGGAGAAGCACATGGAATACTTTTGATCCCGAAATTTCCACGGGAATGGGAACGGGAATTATAATTCTAAAACAGCTGAACTGATTTGGCTGACAATTTGTGGGGAGGTAGCTTAAAACTATTTATGTATAGATACTTTTTATCCCGAAATTCCCACTGAAACGCGAACGGGAACTACGCGGGTGAAACCGCGGGGCGCTTAATAATATAATACTACTCCTAAAAATAAGTGTGTCAAATAAGAAAATCTAATAAAATAAATCAATATAAACAAGTTTTAACAAAAAGAAATGAAATCCCACCAAAAACATTCTGTAAAAAAACTAGCCAAGTCTCGATGGAGCTGCATGTTTAACTCTAAAAAGTAATGAAATCTAGACAGACTCGTGCCAAGTCTAAGGTTCCTTACTGCGATTTCTTTATTATTATAGTTAATGTTGTGTGACTTGGCCGTTGAAGGGTACACATGTATGTACACAAGGGTACAAAACTAGGTGCTCCATGACGCTATTGTACCAATCTTAAAAAATCCAGAACCTATCCATTGACGATAGAAAATTTGCTTAATTATAGCCACTTGAAAAATGTTGATTCAATATCCAGTCAATTGTAGGCTTGATAAAGCTGCGTATTTTAATAATGTTATAACATTACGTGTAAACAAAATTGACATGTACCCACTACTAACCTTTTAAACAATGTTCAACGGCCAAGTCACACAACATTAACTATAATAATAAAGAAATCGCAGTAAGGAACCTTAGACTTGGCACGAGTCTGTCTAGATTTCATTACTTTTTAGAGTTAAACATGCAGCTCCATCGAGACTTGGCTAGTTTTTTTACAGAATGTTTTTGGTGGGATTATTATATTGGGTGTTACGTAGTTGGCTGCAATCAGATTACAAAAGACTCCATTACGAGCAACGATTTGGAACCTAAATTTTTTAAAGTTCGTTAGCTTGGCCGCGAGAAATGTTGATATAGGTCATGTTTATTATCATCCAAATATTTTTCATAGTTCATATTACGATGTTTTTAATTATTATTTTCGGTTCTGATTATCCTGTAGGACGTTCTTATTTCAATTTTTTCATTATTATTCCAAAAAATCTATATGACACAATACTGTATCGTAACTGTACGCTAAGATATTTTAAACTACGCACTATTTTAAGTCCATTTTCAACAATGGACAGGGTAATTCTAGAAAACTACATCAATGTACATTAATACTGAAGTGAGTGATTACGCGGGTCACAGCTAGTTCAAATACAAATAGAACAGTCAATATATTCGATTTAACATGTAGTTTAATTGCAAATGAATGCTTTGATCAATAAACTAGACTAGAGCAATGAGCTCTATTGCTCTACCGTCATAAAGTGGATCAATCCCTGATTAACGGGATTAGCGACCTAAATAACTGCGGTATTCTATGTCAATAAGGATCATTTTGTCAATAAGGATCTTCTGTATTAGTTATAGTAGTTACTGTAAGACTTATAAAGTACTTTAAGCCTTATTGAAGAGAATTGGGCTAAATACTTAGACTTTTGAGAAGATTATTTCTAACACTAGGTTTTTGTCCACGACTTTACGTAAATAGAACTCGATAAAACCCTGTTTTTAATAGTTTAGTTAGGGGTCAGTTACTATAATGAGATGATGTAGTGAATGATTATGTTATTATGTTATGTCCAATATATAAAATTCTCGTGTCACAGTTTTCGTTGCCATACTTCTCCGAAACGGCTTGACCGATTCTCATGAAATTTTGTGAGCATATTCAGTAGGTCTGAGAATCGGCCAACATCTATTTTTCATCCCGAAATTCCCACGGGAACGGGAACTACGCGTGTGAAACCGCGGGGCGCCGCTAGTTATGTTATAATTTGAAAAAGAACTGCGAGGAACGTCTGTTTTTATTTTTATTCGGTGGTCTATAGAAATGTATATTCTTTATGATCTATTCTATATTCAAAAATTTTTAATTTTCTCACAACCTTTCATTCTGTCTCTATCTTAGGCGTTAATTCAAATAAGTAAATAATAAAATAACAATTGTGATACCATCCAAAAACAAAAGATGTCCTTCAAGAGCTTAATAAATGTAATGTTTGCAACAAAAGTGTACATTTTAATTACTTTATAACATTAACTAATTACAGTTGTTTGATTGTTGTAATTGATATCGAGAGTTTTGTAAACATGGTAATATCAGTTTAAGTTTAGTGAGACTAAATAACAGTACTAAATAACAGTAATAATTGTATTTACCCGATTTGGGCGAAGCAAGGGTCAATAAATGATGATGAGTACATCATCATTCATCATTCTACCAGAAGGTAGTACGCATTTGCACGCTCCGTGTCCAGAGGAGAAGCTTTGCAGAAGAGCTCAGCGCCGCTGGTGTAGCGGATGTGCGGCCCGCTTACCGTTGCGCCGGCACTCAGCGCCCAGGCGATGTCGCCCCCGGGGGTTTTTTGTGGGTAGGACCTCCACCGCTCCATCTTGGTGGAGGGCGAGTCCCACATACTCCGCTGCTTCGGCGCGGGGATGCGTCAAAGCATTTCCCCAGGGACATAAAAAAAAGGTAGTACGCATTGCCATCTGTTACGTCATAAGTTCTAAACTACTACGATACGTGACGTCTATTGAACTTGAATGTTAAGTTCCCTTTATAGGACACCAGAGGCGCCCCGCAGTTTTACCCGCGTAGTCTCCGCTCCCGTGAGAATGAAGGGATAAAATTATGCTAAAAACCTTCCTTTTGAATTAGTCTATCTATTGCTGGATACGACATTCAAGCATACATAGCATAGGGATAGACAGACAGCGACTTTGTTTCATACCATGTAGTGATGAGAAAATAAAACAGTCAATGACTGTCTGTCTGTTTACTATTGAACCGATTGACTTGAAATTTGGTACAGGGTAGCTTATGGTCCGGGGAATAGCATATAGGCTATGTTTTATCCCGAAAATAATTTCGGGATAAAACATAGCCTATGCCATTTTCTTATTTAGATCATAAGATCTAAATAAGAAAGTATTTAAAGATGATAAAATTAAGTTAACCTAGATTACAAGCCAAGCCATGTGATTATAATTTCTGTTTTAAGTTTTAACCTCACACTATCCAATTTACTACCAAAATACGTCAAGGTTTCCTTACATTTGGTTAAAAATAATACCTTTTTGATATAAAATTTAAAACGTATCTATTCGAATATGGTATCGCAGTATATTTATAATTTTATGGACAGTTACCTTCATGGTAAGGTCGTGCACCTATTGAGTTATGTGACTAACAGACTATCTTTGTACTAGAAATTGTTGGTTCGATAATGATATAATATCAACGATAGTTTAATTATTCTATTTCTTTACATAAGTACTTTTCAGTGAATCTCTCTTTAGTTCTTTTTAGGGCGATTATACGGTGTTTTTTTTTAATTATACGGAGTTCTTTTTTTAAATACTATTTTTATAAAAACTCTGTTAGTAGTAACTCTGTCTGTCTGTTACCTTTTCACGGCTAAACTACTGAACCGATTGAAATTTGGTACAAGGGTAGCTTATGGTCCGAGAAAGAACATAGGCTATGTTTTATCCCGAAATTCACACGGGAGCGGGAACTACGTGGGAGAAACCGCGGGGCACAGCTAGTCCTACTAATATTATAAAGGCGAAAGTTTGTATGTATGGATGTTTGTTACTCTTTCACGCAAAAACTACTGAATGGATTTTAATGAAACTTTACAATAATCTTGCTTATACATCAGAATAACACATAGGATACTTTTTATCCCAAAATTCCCACGGGAACGGGAACTACGCGGGTGAAGCCGCGGGGCGCTGCTAGTATTAATATTAATTTTAAAATCATGACCATAGACGAACTACGATAAGGTTTTCTACCAGAAAAAAATAAAGTAAAGAAGTAAAATAGGTACTACCTATATTACTTTTTCATATACCTAGGTAGTTAATTGAATTAGTCATTTATGATGTAACAAATCATTACTAAATAATTACAAATGAATCCGGTCACCACCTGGCAATAAAAATTCTGAGAGCCAGTACGATCAAAGAATAAGTAATGACGTAGAACATTGCTATCCGTACTTTTGTACCCATAGACAACGTAGTCTATGTTTGTACCTTAGTATGGTGAGGCTAAACCGGTACTACTGCAAAGTATGAGTCAGAGGTATACTTAGTAACTAAAGTAAATAGTTGACAGTGACAGTGATGAAGGTATGAGAATAATGATGACCGAAACGTTGTTCTGTATCTTAATCCTTACTAATATTATAAACTAGCGGCGCCCCGCGGTTTCACCCGCGTAGTTCCCGTTCCCGTAGGAATATGGGGCTAAAATTATGCTAAAAACCTTCCCACTGAATCACTTTATCTGTTAAAACAAACTGCGTTAAAATCCGTTGCGTAGTTTAAAAGATTTAAGCATTCATATGGACATTGGGACATAGGGACAGAGAAAGCGACTGTTTTTTACTATGTAGTGATGAGAAAATAACATTGACTGTCTGTCTGTTTACTATTGAACCGATTGACTTGAAATTTGGTACAGGGTAGCTTATGGTCCGGGGAAGGCTATGTTTTATCCCGAATTTCGCACGGGATCGGGAACTATGTGGGTAAAACCGCGGGGGTTCTGTATAAAACAAAATTATTCCCGCTGTCTTTTCTGTTATTCTTTTTAAGCTGTCTTTTAGGGTTTACCTTTGTCCCTGACTTTATGTTATGTAACCATACCTTGAATATTTAAGTGACCCTAGAGATAGTTAAAATATAGCTAAAGAAAGACTACTACATTTCATCTACTTATATAAGTAATTATTATGAAAGATACTTTCATACATTCATGAAATAAATATATTTACATGCAAAAACCGTATAAAATTAAAATAAATTAATAAATAATGCGACATATCGTCATATTTACACAGTATTTGTTTTTAAGTGTGAATATATTATTCTAAAATAAACACTAATTTATTAAGTTATTCACTTACATAACCTTAGGATTATGCGAATTGCAAAAATGGCAAGAAATCAGTAAATTTCATTAACACATTATAATTTTGTAAGGAACATGTCGACCTTGTACCGTGGGGGGTCACTTTCATAATGATCGATTTAATATAAGTACCATGTTAGTGGGTCAATGACACTCGGAACTAGATTAGTACAATCAATAGTTTGTCTTCTATACCTATACAACTATACATTGTCTCAGTAATTGCAGTGAGTCATGCTAACAACTACTTACTTAATAGGTAACGTCTAATCACTAAAGTCTACAAACTGTGAACCGAATAGGTATCTCTTCTTCAAATTGGGCTTCAATCAACTTTTTTTGAAAATGAAACCTCCATGATCACTTTAAAATTTTTTGAAATTGGAATATAAAAAGTAATCAGGTACTTAATCTGTGACTCTCCAAGCCTCCACTCATAATTTGAAATTAGCTTTTTAAATGTTTGAAAATGGAACCCTGAAGAAACAAAATTACAATGGATTAGTCGGAATCACAAGTCTTCGGAAAAATACTATAATAAATTAAACGAGACAAATAAAGAAGGAACCGTTTTTATTAATAATTTATTTATTAGCTGTTCCAAACAATCAACAAAAACAAACTACATACCATAATTGGTTTCTAATTCTCATAAAAGTACAGGTCCTTACATTATAATTAGATACACAGTAATTCCGATAAAGACCTCTTTCCTTATTTGTTAATTTGGATGTTCTTGGCCTTCAGTTCCATGGTCTTTTGACGTCCGCTACCCATCCAAGCAGTAAGTGACCTTGCCTTCATGTCACACCCTATGCATTCGCAGCCGTTGCCAAGAAAAGTTGAAAACTGTCACCGACATAAATTTGGGTGAAAGAGATATATGATAGTTTCGGAAAGGAAAGGATTTAAATATGGTCTAAGTAGGTAGGTTTAACGATATCGTTGCCCTTGGTGTATGTACGCGGTAAACTTGCCTACTTACGAGTACATATATGAGTACTTAAAAGTGGGCAGTTTTCCCCAATTAGACCTTAGGTAATTTCTTTGTGCTTCTGTATTTTTATTTAACCGTAACGACTGTCAATAGTGTTAGTTTGACTACTAGAACCGATATGATCGCTTACTGTGGTTTCCATGCACGGCGCAACTGGAGTACTGGATACAAAACCACATGTAGCAATAATCGATTTAACTAAAAATATACGACCTTTAGTTAAATAAAATATTTATATTGTATTGCAATTGATCTGATTGATAATATAAAACATTTAAACAACACATTTTTTTAACACACATTGCTGGCTAAAACATGTTTGCACTATAAATAAATAAAACAGATTTCAACGTCGGGTTGAGCTTGTAAATAGAAACCTCTTGTAAATAAAAGTAATAATTTACCAACAAATTGAGATAACGTAGGAGATCTTGCTTCTAATATTATTAACTAGCTATTTAGCTATACCCCGCGGTGCTTCTATACGTTGAAGCGTGATGTTTTTAGTCAATAATTCGAACCGATAATTGAGTACCGCGTCAAACAATTAAAAATTAAAAAAAAACCCAACACAATTACTTTCAAACCCCCGCAACTTTTAAACGGGTCAACCGATTTTCATCAAACATGTCTAAGCACACTCGCACGTAAGTCCCCTTTAATAAAAAAAAACTAAAATCTACTAAATTAAAATCGGTTTATCCGTTCGGGAGCTATGATGCCACAGACAGACAGATACACACACAGACATATACAGACACACACACAGACACGTCAAACTTATAACACCCCTCTTTTTGCGTCGGGGGTTAAAAAATAAAACCACTATCTTCTTAAATACATACATAGTAAGAAGGTATGACGCTATAATTGAATTATTATAATAAATTACAAGTATCTCATAATACATTAAAAAAGGCTAAAGTACTTGTAATCCTTTAAAAAAAGCTTTCGTTTGAGTCGCCCGCTTACGATAATCCGGTCTAAGATTAAATAAGTTTGACTACAAAAAACTGGTTCACTCGACTCTTGAAAAAAACAAATAAAAAAAAGGAATAAACTGACTTCCTATGTCCATGGAATTACCCCTGAGACTGGGAACATTTTTTTGTATCTGTGGACGAATGTAAGAGGTCTAGAAAAAGGTACAATTCCATATACAAAAGTTATTATTTTTAAGTTATATTCACAAGTTTATCCATATCCATGTCTTTGCCATCGTTTAAACATGAGAAACTTGAAATATTTATACTTATATGTATATTATGTCTATGGAAAAAATATCTTACTACATAGTTACACAATACAAACCTTATTTTTACCAAACAAAACGTATAAATCACGAGCCTAAAGTATAAAGTCGCGATAAGGGAAATGCAACCTTATCTTATCTACAAATTAAAATAATAGTAAAATGTTTAATTTCGTTATCTAATAGGGTTCTCGCATCCAGTGTCGAAATCACGTAGGTCACGTCCCAAAAACATACAACGGACCAGAAACGAGATGATTGTGAAATTAATGTTTTAGCTTTATCAATACAACGCCCTACTTTGATTGTGCTATCAAATGACACATATTGTGTACAAAATTTTATTATAATAAATAAGAATGGAATTGAAAATTTCATTATGCAAATCATAGAACACGGAATAACCAGTCCGCGTAGAGGATGTATATTTTTGGCGGGTTTAGATACCTTGCTCTATGATGCGTTTTTTTTTAGTTGATTTGAATTTGGAGCACATTTAAAATGAATCGAAAAATAATTTCATTATTTAATTAACGGCCTATTTCACCACATTCAAGTAACTTTCCGAGTTGATACTCACATGTTTTGTCTTAGTCACTTGATATAAAGTAAGAAAGAAACAAAACTAACTTTACTTGGTGAGTAACTGTACATGAAGGTCGTGAAATAGGCCCTCAGTATAAATATTTTGTACCTACTTTAAGAAAAATAATATGTACTTATACATCAGTAAGAATCCAGTTTTTATCTTTATCAAAGTCTATCTCTCATTGATCGATGATATTAGTTGGAATTTAGTGAGTCAATGAGGAGCTGTTTGTGTTTTATATTCTGTGGCGAGTAGGCATCTGAATACCTATAGGTATTACAATGTTATCTATTCTACACATAACTTATTCAATTATGAACTCATCAATAACATTTTACATACTAGGTTTATTATGTACAAGTAGCTCCCCGCGGTTTCATCCGCGTAGTTCCCGTTCCCGTGGGATTACGGGGATAAAATATAGCCTATGTCACGCACTGATAAATTAGCTTTCCAGTAGTGAAAGAATTTTTGAAATCGGTCCAGTAGTTTCGGAGCCTATTCGTTACAAACAAACAAACAAATCTTTCCTCTTTATAATATTAGTTATGTATAAAATTGTTCTAGATTCTAGGCTACTCATTGGAGTTTGAGCTTTGAATGAGTAATTGAACATGTGCTCATTGCTTATCATTTATGTCACCGTTATTTGTAACCAGCATACATTACACACTACGCACTACAAAACATTTGTTTATCATTTACTTACTAGAAAACCCGGCGAACTCCGTTTCGCCACCAGATGGCTTTTCCCGCTTTTCTGTTGAAATTTTTCCTAAATTTTCTTTGCTACAAACCTCACGGAGCCCGAGACCTTTAAAAACGAATAGCGTCAGGAAGGAAAACCCGACTTATTTTGATATACCTAGTAGATAACAATGTATTCGAAACATTTGTATGAAACTATGTGCACGATAATTTTATGAAAGCTCTGTATGAATGTGTTTCCAAGATAAATAGAATGATTGGCTGATTTTATTTTTACGTAATCTTTAACTTATCATTTATTACACTAAGGGCCTATTTCACGACCTTCAAGTAAAGTTAGTTTTGTCTCTTTCTTACTTTATATCAAGTGACAAAGACAAAACATGTGAGTAACTCGGAACGTTACTTGAAGATGGTGAAATAGGCCCTTATTATTACATAATTACAAGTTGTTATTAGTTAAGTACCTACTTACCTAATGATTCAATACATAGAGGCCCATTACTAAGTATCCAGCAATTAGTCAAAAATACTGCAACAATTACGAATCAATTTCGCTATTGTTCATCAATTGTTTACTATTGACGTTGGGTTTATTTTTAGCTGGTTACAATGAGCTATCAAACCCACAAAAGGTGTTCAGTGCCATAAGCGTAAACGTCTGCATTATCCACGTGTAATCGTCCATTAACCTCCGTTTGGCAGCCTCCCAAACATGTGCGCATTACAATTATCATACATGTATTACATGTCATCTAGTCGCAAACTAAGCACAGCTTGGACTATGGATACTAGATAATAGATAGATACACATACATATCTACTTACTTTCTTTATTTTGATACTAGACAACGAATACTCATACACATATAGGAGATTTTTTATCTTAAATCCATACTTAGGGTCTCCCACATTTATTGATGCGGAATCGGCGGCGACGCCCGGTCTAAAAAGCCTTTATGTCTACGAAATAAGGGTGTTACTGAGATGATGGGGTGGTGAGACCCTTAGAATAGATAGAAAACAAGAAACAAGACAAGACAGACTTGTTCATGCACACAGTGCAAATTTTAGACGACCTTGATTGCAGAGTGGTCCATGCCGGACTGCCATCCGTAAGGTTGCGGGTTCGATTCCCGTGCGGTAAATATTTGTGTGAACCACAAATGTTTGTCTCGATCTGGGTGTGTGTGTGAATGAGTGTGTGCGTAGTTTCTGATACCCTAGATACAAGCTCCGAGCTTAGTTAGGGGTCAGTTACTATAATGAGATGATGTAGTGAATGCTTATACTTGAATCTTTGGCATAGCAAGCAGGGTCACGAACCAACTACATCACTCGGTTGCCATCGTCATAGCAATGAATTATTTATTGCATGTACTTGTTTAATTGTTTACATTTCATTGTTTTGTTGCCAACTGACGCTTTCTCCGAGATGTGCGCACAAATACTTGTGTCCGACATGAATTGTGTTTCGTAATGTTATAGGCTGTAGGTGTAAATGATGAACATCTCGCCAATGTTTACTTTTATGAGTGTAAAAGTTTTTAGTATCCGTTTTGAATTTAGTTTTTGTGTAATCTGAAGAATTAATGACACGATGCCATGATCTGACTAATTGACCTGACCACTGACTGAATTCTATCAGTCGGTGAAGGCTTTCCCATTTAAGTGGTAGCAGTGACATTGATCCTCAAAAAATATTGAAAAGACACTCTGCATACAGTTATTGAATTAACCGACTTTCAAACTCCATTGAATTACCCCTACTAAAAACGTGACAACAGAATCTCTTAGAGGCATACCTATAGATACGATACGATACGATAAACTCAGTTTTTACTCATGAAGCTGCATATTATTGTTATAACTAAATTACCTGAAATACGGAAATTAAAAGAAAATAGTTAAAGGGAAATATTACTCGTGTCTTTCCTCATATTTATTTGTGCTAAAGAAAAATAAGATTCAATATAAACAAGGAAATCTAACTGTTTATTCTCATATTAACAAGATGCTACTAAAAACAACATCGAAATAATTATCATACAAAATATCTAAAATACGTAAATAAATACAATACATTACCATATAATTCGACCAGTATTACGTTACATCGTATCGTCATAGCATACGAAATAGTAAGCAAAATGAGTTTCGACTTGGAGTTGCTGGCTGACCTTGTCCTGAGTTGCGAATGTGCAGAGCAATCTGGTGCGGCAATGACCGTGGAAATCTTTTAGAAAGTACCTCTACCTACGTGGTTAAATGGACGGATGTTACGACAATGGTGGGGTGTTTTACGTTTTTCATAAGATTATTTTAATTGTTTATATAACTTACCTATATACTAAATACTACGTAAGTAAAATATAACAGCCTTACTAATATAACGCTTAATTTAATTATACATAATTTACAAATTACCTATGTAAAGTCATCAGTACACCTGTACGTATATACTCGTTCATTGTGTTTGTTCATTATATACACAGTACACAGATGTTACTTACTTAATTTAAAATAATTATAATAAATAATGGGCCCATATTTGTCATTTCTGTCTTTGGTTTTTCATTTTACACACATTTTCATTATTTTGTTTAAAATAGATCAAATATAAAGTTTACTACAACAGTCACTTAAAAAATAATAGAGCATTTGCAAAATATACCAAAAGGACACTAGGTACAAAGCTCATTTTCCATAATCACAAAAATATTCTCAGGAATATAAAGTAAAATCCTTCAAGCAACGAATTTTTATACATTTTCCAAGCTTAATTGTCCGACAACGCTCATAGAGCGCGCGTTACAATATAACTTTTCTTATTCATGAATAAACAATGATTCAACGTTGACAGCGCATGGCCTAACATAATGTAATTATTATAATGTGTTTGATACGTTCACTGAATATGTTAGCCGTGTCCGGATAAACAAAATATCCGAAATTGTTTGCCTTTTAAAAGTCAATAGGTTTAAGCTATTGTTTTACAACAATGCTTTTTATCCTTCCTACCTAGATTGAGAATCTTTAAATTTAAAGGCACTATAATACGCTTATGAAAATTTAAGCAAAACATAAAAAAACTTGTAAACATACAGATTCCAATATTAATTCACACGTTTGCACACAGTAGCGACCTCTGTAACACACCGCTAATGACGCAGAACTAAAATGATGTTTAGTTAGTTCTGCTACTCCACGGTAGATGGCACTAGAAGTATATAAAAATAAATAAATACAAATACAACTAGTTCATTTTGCGTATCTCCTTATTATTAATTATTATGTTTTTCCATATATTAGGTTATTTTAAATTTATCGCTATTTGAATTATATATATTTTATACAAAAACACTTACGGTGCATTAAACTTTTATGCATGTAGCTATAATGATTTCGGTAGCTTGTCTATGCTATAATATTATGTACAATTAATAAAATGAAGACAGCGGCTGTGACAAAGCCCTCGAGCTTTCCAAGAGTTCATGACCTTCTGGTTCCAGTGCACTGCCTGCAACAATCAAAATCCCAATACTTACTCAGTTCAGCGTACAATAACGGAACCTGCGAACAGTCATTCAAAGTGCGAGAACAAACTGCATTGTCATCCAGTGCAAACACATTCAATAGAATTTTATAATTAAATGGAAATTTACAACGAGAATTAAATCAGTTCTAAAATTAAACCGAGTAAACAAACCGACAAGAAATCTAAATGAAAATAAAAGTTTTTCTCTTTCCTTTCTTATTGTTTGCTTTTCATTGAAAAATAATAGTAATTTTGCCATAAAACATCATGCCATCATAATCCATTTAATATATTTTCTACTTAAATTTCAATCGCATTCCTTATCTGTTTTAAGTAATAAAATTGACATAGGTACTTACTTACTTTTTTCTTCTACATTTCCTAGTACTTACTACTAAAGAAAGTAGCTTTCTATCTGTAAGCCTAGAAAATATGAACATTTTAAAGCGGTTTTCTAAATTTTCATCAATAGATTCAAAATTACAATTAATTAAATTTAACACGTGTGTAAGCCAACACGCACTTAGCTAATATTTTACTAATCAACACACATCAAAAATACTACATTAACAGTACCTAAGTACTTACTTAAGTTAACTTCTTAAGTAACCATCTTCAAACATCAATTTCCTAATCTGTGATTTAACGTAATAAATGAAATTTCGGCCCTTAATCATTTCGTGCATCAAAATGTGGGTAATATAAAGTATGTTTTGAAGTCGAAGCGTCCAGTGCGGTTATACGCGTTCAGATAGCACGTCTCATCCGCGAAACGTCTGCCATTTCTTTAAAGAACGTGAAATATCGTGATTTTATTAAATAACAGTTGAATTAAAGTGAAATTATGGTAAAAAGTAAGTTTTTGTTGTAATTATTTTATGATAATTGAATAATTGATTTAGGTTTTATAGTTTTTAAGATAAAACATTGTTTTGTGGAAAGTTTTGATGATTTTCTGTAGAATTCTTTGTTCAAAATTATTGAAAGCAAATATATTTAGTTATTGGTACTCATAGGTTTTAATTGATTTGTTTTAATAAATTCTTTAAACTTAATAAAAATATTTCGCTTCTTATTTTTAAAAGAATTATACCTACCTACTTAAGTATAAAAATACATCTTCAAATTATTGGATAAATTACGTTACACATAGAAGTTTAAGTAATTACGAAAATTACGAGTAACCTACAAAGTTATGAATAATTAATATTTTCCTTAAAATAATTTTGAATAAACAGAATTAAGTACCTTCATATTATGAAGGTACTATTTATTTAAAAATTACAATTACGTATTAATATTTTAAAATAAAGATTTAATTAAAACAAACAAACACAGATATTAAGAAACTAAACACAAGGTAAACAAAGATACAGTTAATCCAAGTTTTCCCTCTTTCATTCTCAAGAAAAATCACACGTGAATTAGAGATTAAAAAGCGTACCTTTGTTAAATATTATTCATTGTTTAATAATAAGAAAATTAGTTAATACGGATTTAAATTTTATACGATTATAATCCATACATCTATACTTAATATTATAAAGAAATAAAGTTTGTGTTTGTTAAATTGTTAGGGGGTAATCTCGGGATCTGCTGAACCGATTTCAAAAATTCTTTCACTCGTAGAAAGCTAATTTATCAGTTCGTGACATAGGCTATTTTATCCCTGTATTCACACGGGAACGGGAACTACGGCGGGTGAAACCGCGGGGCGCTGCTAGTATTTAATATTATAAAGCTGGACATTTTGTTTGTTTGGTTTCACGCGCCAATCTCAGAAAATACAGGTCCGATTTGAAAAAATCTTTTAGAGTTTTGTAGCCCATTTATCAACGAAGGCTATAGGATAAATACCAACTCTCTACTAACAATATTAGCGGTGCTAACACGGGGAAAACAGCGGCGTGTATTAGTATAGATAAATGGAAAATTCTACCATGTTTGTTACTTGTTAGGTAACTCAACATGTGTTGCATTCGGTCATTGACAGCATCGAGAAACTGGTTCCGTATCATTATATCAGTATCAATTCGATTCAGAAACCCAGAAACATAGTGTGTAAAAGTAGATCACAAAATATAGTTGTGTTCCGTAGAATTTCCCGTATAGATGGATGGAATGGGAAAAAATATGATAGGTACTTAAAAATAATGTAGGTCCTGTTATTGAAATAAATTATATTCTAGAGATGTTATCCGCAATGAGACGACATTTTGGTTAATTCAGGACCTTCAGGTAAAGGTACTCACCAAGCAAAGTTAGTGTTGTCTTACTTTATATCAAGTGACAAGGACAAAACAGTAGCTACTCGGAACATTACTTGAAGATGGTGAAATAGGCCCTTAGACTTTTGTAGACTCATAACTACCCGTAAAAAACAAATGCTGATTGTGTGGAATGTAGAAGTACCTTAATAATATTAAAAATCTAAAGATCATTTAATCTAATGAGGCCTATTTATAAGTTTCGTAATCAAAGTTTCAATATAAAAGGAACATCAACAAAAAACTTCATTCAAACGATGATGATGTAATGAAAATGTAACTAACAAAAAGATAAACGCAACGCAATAGGAAGGCATCTGTGGAATATTTAGAAATACCCGAATATTGTGCAAAAACAATTTAGTTACGGTAGAAACTTAATGGTATGTTTTCATATGTTGTTCTACAATAATAACTTTAACACAGAAGGTGCAAATGATAAAACATACAACCAAATACAAAACTAGGGAAACCAAATTTGATTTCAATCAATGTCAATGTCTTTATGAATTGTTTAAATCCGTTAAATAAATACAAAAACATGCTCATATTAGCAAGTTCAAGTCTAGCATTACTAGATATCCATCTAGATATAGTACCGTTATTTGCTACGCCTACGCCTTCAAGTATGCATTTATGGACTTGCAAGTGGATAGTTTTCAGCTATAAGAACTCCCTAATATGGATCCTTTGTGCGCAGCGATATTTTAAAGACAATTATTCGAATTATCTCTCGCTGTCGATGTTAGTTCATCAACCGGGATTGACGGTTTACCTTGCCAAGCAGGGAAAGTCATCAAAGGGAAATGAAAGTCCAGTTTCCGACATCCTAACTAATATTATAAATGCGAAGTAACTCTGTCTGTCAGTCTGTTACCTTTTCACGGCTAAACTACTGAACCGATTGACTTGAAAGGTACAGGGGTAGCTTATGGTCCGGGAAAGAACATAGGCTACGTTTTATCCCAAAATTCCCACGGGATCGGCAACTACGCGGGTGAAACCGCGGGGCGCTGCTAGTATTTAATAATTCCACATTTACAAAATTTTCCCGCTAATTTTCACGTGTCTTTAGAAACATAATAATATTCGGTGTAAACGAAACCATGTGCAAAAAGCTAGTGTCATATAAATATTCATAACCCATGACACTAAATATCAAAACATGTTGTTCAAAAAACAAGAATTATGTGTTATTTTCATTTATATTATTTAATTAATCAGCACGCTAACAAGTTGTTTATTTATCTACCCGTCATACATGGGAACGTAGAAAATGGAAGATGAATTGGCAATGAGTGAAAGAAAATGTGACAACTGAAAGACATAAAACTAAAAATATATCTGCAATGTTGGCATCCTTGAAATGTTAATTTAATTTTTTCAAAGTAGTTTTATTTCAAAGCAATTTTTTAACATTATAATGGCGGGACCAATTCCTGAATTCTGTCAATACATATTGCAGTGTTTAGTACTAAATTAATAATATTAATAATATTATAATATTATTAAATTTTAAAATACTTAAGTGTGTAACACACTTTTAAATTGTGTTTTATACGCCTTAGATTTAGCCTAATTAGAGGAAATATTTTTTATTGATGGCAAGAATTTCAAAGACTTATGAATTTATCTATTCAATCGAGTATTATATACTATTCAAGCGAGACTATCTACAATTGATTTTTATACAAAGATGTATAGAATTATTATTTAAACTTAAAATACGTGGGTAGAATTAAACAAGTAGTGATTTACAAATTACCTATGTAAAGTGATCATTAATACACCTGTACATACCCGTTCATTGTGTTTGTCCATTACCTACGCACCTGCACACACAGATGTTATTTTATTGAAAATGAATTATTATTTATGTACCCACATTTTGCACTTTATGTACTTACCCAATGATACAAGTTGGTAACAAAAGTCGATTAAAACATAAATTCTATCTCATATTTAATTAGGGTCGGTTTGTAGTTACTTCAGATTTTGCTAAATGTGTACCTAAGTCTGAAATGAGACCTCTACAACCTAAAAGGCAATTACGTTTATGGTAAAGACGGTCGATGATGATATTTACGACAACCGGGACGGGTTAACGTTCTTCGTAACTGTGGCCCAATATGTTATAGTTTGAAATATTTGCAATATAAATTTCTGTTTGAATAGACTTATGTTTCTGACTGCACACAGAATTACCTCTGAGGTTAAAGTAGATGTTATAAGTTTATATTTCCTTTTATAAAATAATTTAATAAATACTATTTTTTTGTTCCAGTATCTCAACACATGCTGACTGACCTGGACAAGCTTCCAGGAGTCCAGCTCGGAGATTTCCTCCTCCAGTTCGAGCTGGATGAGCCGAAGGATTCCGTCAAGGAAATCGCCAGAAGAGAGCTGAGAGAAACGCCTGATATTGTCAAACCAGCTGTCGAAGATTTGAGGAAAATTCTTGAAGGTAAGAAATTAAAAAATCCTATAAATGCGTTGCTTTTTGTGTTAATTTTCCAAAAGCCTTTATCAGTCTGGGTGTGTGTGTGAATGAGTGTGTGCGTAGTTTCTGATACCCTAGATACAAGTCACGAACTTAGTTAGGGGTCAGTTACTATAATGAGATGATGTAGTGAATGATTATGTTATCTATCTCTAATATATAAAATTCTCGTGTCACAGTTTTCGTTGCCATACTCCTCCGAAACGGCTTGACCGATTCTCATAAAATTTTGTGAGCATATTCAGTAGGTCTGAGAATCGGCCAACATCTATTTTTCATCCCGAAATTCCCACGGGAACGGGAACTACGCGTGTGAAACCGCGGGGCACAGCTAGTGTTATTATAAAAATACCCGAACCAAAACACAGTAGCACTTTAGCAATAGCACGGATCATAAAATACGTAAAATATAAATATAACGCAATAGTAAAAATACTTCCTTTTAATTTTTTCGGAGTAATATTTGATGCTAAATATAGCCCAAAGCACCAACTCGAATATAATTGTAGGTATATAGTACCTGTATATAGCACGAAAAAAAATGCCGAAACGTGACGTAGATAATTACGTCATCTTTCGAAATACCACAAAAAAACTTAAAGGTGGCGTTAATTTTAAAATAATGGCATTTTGTTGACCTTTTATTGCGATTTACCAAAAATGGTCATCTTTTCCATTTTAAGTCTGCAATATTGACATATGTATGTTTTCGTATTTAATCATGTATGCATAGCACCTACTCATATTTACTCATATGTAGAATGCTAATTTAAATGGGTTTTTTAATCCAATTTTATTTATTGTATGAGTTTAAACTTCCAAAGTTTATTTTAATGAACGGAAAATTCTTCATAGTTAGATTCTAGGTACAACAATAAATCGCGAAAAACTTTGTACGCCCATAACTTCAGAACGACTGCATTAAATTGGATCATTCATATATCCTTTTTAATTTCGTAACATCTAACGAAGTTTGTGTAAAAGAAAAATGCCAAAAGTTAAAAAAAAACACCGATAAATGAAGCCTGAGCAAGCCGCTAAAATAGGTTAAAATTACAATAGGCATCTAAAATATAGAATAATAACAGCTTGGTCCTAGATATCAAATATACACGTAAACATTAACAAAATAAGTCCTATACACACAGCTAATGTATTTTTTCTGGGATTAACATGAAATAAGAAGTGTTAATGAAAATAACAAATACAAGAACTTGTACAAAATTTAATTAGCACGATGACATCCTTGTTTTATTCTTAAGTATCAACCATGTACTTAGATTTCCGCAAAAGGAGTGTTATGTTGTTTTATCTGTAAATAAAATATATGCGGATCCTAATACAAAGTATTCACAGTTTCATTTTATTATCAACTAACAGCGCCCCGCACTTTTACCCGCGTAGTTCCCGTTCCCGTAAAAATTGGGGGATAAAATAAGGCTAAAACCTTCCTCTTGAATCACTCCATCTATTGCTGAAAACCACCTCAAAATCTGTTGCGTATTTTTAAAGATCTAAGCATACATAGGTACAGACAGCGGGAAGCGACTTTGTTTTGTTTTATCTAACTATGTAGTGAAGTCGCTAAGTTTGTTAGAAAGCTTTTTTTCATCATTCATTTTAAGGATCAATTAACTAAAAATAAATCGTTTTATTAAATAAATGTCTCGCAGACGTTTGAGTATTTATCTATTGACGTCATAATACACTAATCACAGTCTTTTCTTAAATGAATTACCATCGTAAATGTTTAATCGAAATTGTTAAGTGACGTTTAACAGTAAGTAAGTCCCATAATTCCATATGTTTAAGTCTCATATATCATTTCTTTAGTTTACACATAACAAAAAAAACATTGTAATCATACACTCATAAATTAGACTTTATTAATAATTGTTTCATACTTACTAAAAATTGAATATTCTAGGAAAATATTCAATTTTTAGTAAGCGCACGCTTTTGGTCCAGTTTTTTTCTTTCCGTCATGACCATCTAAATCAATTTTTTGCTGCAGTAACAAAATTCAGTTCTGAAATTTGCTTTTAAATTGTACCGTTAGTGACCCGTTCTTAGTAAAACGTTTTGGTATGTTTTTGTAATATCACGTTTCTAAATCGGAGAAAATAGTTATTTATGGTACAAGCGAGGTAAGTTGGTGATTACTTCCGAGGCGCTATTGAGGCCCGAGCCGTCAGGCGAGGGTCTGAAGATAGCCGAGGATAGTAATCATCAATACTCGCGTGTATCATACAACGTTTTTCAACACATTTGCGAAGAAATTATCATTTTTCGCTAATAAATAAACAGTTTTTCTATTCGCGCGCATCCAACACAACAATGGTGATCGCCAAAGACTAAAATAATATACTTACTAAAAAAAAAATCGAATGAATGAATGAATGGAATCGACCATAGACCTACCAAAAGTAAGGCAACATAGTTGAAGTTTGTTTTTAAAATGTATGGACACCATTTTTTTGGTGTCGAAACTTTTTTAAAAACAAAGCATTTTTAAAAAAACAATCTATAACTCACTAGTGAATAAAACGTGTCATTATTCAACTGTTTTTGCACAAATAAGAGCCCCTTTATGAGCAAGTGTGTTGAAAACTCTTTTACAATAAACTCTTGTGTGTTTATTGTAAAAGAGTTTTTCTCCGATTTAGAAACGTTAAATTTATTTACTTACTTAAAGTTTTTATTAAGTTTTTTAACAGAAAACAAATTGCGGAAACATATTTTTTTTATAATTGAGTTAAATTAACTCTTTAAACTGATTTGCGCATAACTTTTAGATTAATCAAATTTAAATAATGGATTCTATAAGTCAGAATACTTGAACCAAAGCAAGACAAATAAATCTCAGAATGAGCTATTATTTATACATACCAAATAAAAAACAAATAATATCAAAATTCAGATCACGGAGTCGTCCCTGACTTTAATAAACGTTCAATTTATTACTGTCATTTTATATGGTGTCATTTTTGGAATCTTGATGCATTTTAAGGTCATCTATTAACACAAATGTTTATCTCGGTCTGGGTGTGTGTGTGAATGAACGTGCGCGTAGTTTCTGATACCCTAGACACAAGCTTCGAGTTTAGTTAGGGGTCAGTTACTATAATGAGATGATGTAGTGAATGTTTATGTTATCTTATAAATGACATGACATATTCATATTGAACATCTTGGAAGGAGAAGTAGAAGGAAGAAGGGGAAGGGGTCGGCCAAGAATAAGTTACATGAGTCAGATAAAGTATAAGGTCGGTGTCGTGTCGTATAAGGAGGTGAGGAAGGCTGAATTGGATAGGGGCAGATGGAGAGAGTTGCACCTGTTACACCGACAAGAGCGCCGCTCCTACATGAATGAATGATGCATTTTAACGTATCTTCACTTCTATCCTACTTAGTTTTATAACACCACCGTGTTATAAAACTTCCTCGATAATGGGCTTTCCAAACATTTTTATATTTAAACCAGTAATTCTTGGATTTACCGCGTTCTTCCAAACATAAAAACAAACTCTTCAGCTTTATTATAATGGCATATTGTTAAAGTCGTATAGCAACTTGTCCGCAAAAAAGGACATCGACTTGTGATTTTAAAAAGTAAATGAATGTAATTAAGTAGGTTTTATATCATTTTTGCCTTTCAGATGATAAAGACTTGCACGTACCTTCAGACAGCGACGCTTGGCTGATTCGGTTCCTGAGACCTTGCAAGTTTTATCCCGAGAGTGCATATGACTTGGTAAGATAATAATTTTTTACAAACATTTTTATATGTAAATTATAGTATTTGCTTCGAAAAACTTGCAAATGAGTATTAATGTCGTTATCCTTTGATGATTTAAAATTTTACATATTGTGTCGTTGTGTCATTACTGTTGTGTCATTACAATTTTACATATTGTGACGTCACTCAGAATTGTCATCCAGATGACAATTCTGAGTGACGTCATTGTAAATCCAATATGGCGGACTCGTAAAGATGGCGTAGTCCTTTCCCGTATTTAAAAGATGGTATATCTTGCAGTTTTTTTTTTTCAATCTTGCAGATTGGATTATATCGATGTTTGTTTATCAAGCCGGCGTTTAGGTTAGTTTAATCTTTTAAATATTATATTTAAATGCATAGACAAAATAAAAATTGGATAAGGACCAAGAACGAATAAATGAGCTATAATTATTTAAGGCGCCCAATGCGTCATTTGTGGCGACAACTTTTTAAATAACGTCATAAATGCGTTAATAAACATATTACTATTATTATTAAAAGCCAATTAACATATTAAATGCTTGTTTTTATTTTTTTAGAGAATTTATCTATCGGTTTTTCCTGTTACGATTTTTTATTTACTTTCCTCGGCAGTCTAACGGCATGTGCTTTCGTCTAACAAATGTTAGGTGCCGAATTCGATTAGTAAATAGACTCGATTACACATTTACCGCCTTACTCATAAACATTTCATAAACCTATTTTAGTTAAAATATGTTTTGTCACTTTCACACTTTTACAAATGTTAGATGGTGGGACAGGCACAAAAAACACTTTTTAACTAAAATAGGTTTATTATATTTTTATGAATAAGGGGGTTAGAATTTATTTTTATATTATTTCACACAATTAGATATTTTGAAAGACGTACACACAAACCCTTGGAACTTGTTTGTCCTAAGTAGCTGAGGGAAAACTTTGCAATTAATTTTCAGACTACACGATAAGTATATTTTCATACATGGTTAGTGGTTATGAGATTATCAAAGACGTTGTTACGCTTCTTCTTCTTCTTTGCGTATCAACTCAAATTTTTGAGGACCAAAACTCGGCCACCGATATAGCGCTATCAGTGGCCTTGTAAAGGTCCTCGTGTGTGCAGGTGTAGGGACAGGTGTTGTTACGCTTATATCTCCATACTTTACTAAAATTAAGATATCTTCAGTGAGAAGAATATCATATGTGTGCCTTGCAGACATTTGACCAACTATTATGACCAATTGTAACACAACAATATAGCATTAGGTCAATTACTGTAGTTAGTACTGACTCTATAATTAAAAGCTATTAGATTTTAGACAAGATACCTAATTGCAAACATTATGTTAATTTTTATTTATCTGTGATCTAGATTATGTTCGTTTAAGTGAGTCAAACAAAACATTGTTTTCAATAAATTTTTGAATAAAAAATTGTTTGTGTATTTGTTTTATATACCTAATTATTATATGTATATTGGCTTGTTTATCATCTAAACTTAAGTGCTAATATAGGAAAAGTTTAATACCTAAATATTTACATCTAGAACTTTTTTATTTAATGTTCCGAAGTCCAAGTTAAACAATATCGCTGTTTATGTAAAGATTTATTGTTATTATAGAAATATACCTAATTTATATTAAATTGCCTCATTGAAATATATTTTTTAATGAAAGGAAAATATGGTCAATTATCTCTTATAATAGGGATGTCGACTAAAAACATCTAACTAGTCCGTCAAATAGATTTCGCAAAAATATTGGACACGTATTTTCTCTTTTTTCATACAAACAAATAAATAAGACGATATAGTGCATAGAAAACTCGTGTAACGTCACAGCTACATACATTTTTTACCAAAAATTATGGTCACAAGACCCCACTCCTGAACTTTAATGGGTCAATAATGACACTAAGTCTTATTTACTTTCCTCGGCAGTCTAACGGCATGTGCTTTCGTCTAACAAATGTTAGGTGCCGAATTCGATTAGTAAATAGATTCGGTCTAGCATGAAGCTGGACCCTCGGGCTCAGTGGATCGCGGTTTAAAACCCAGGGCGTCTGCTCCACTCTCAAAGCCGCTCGTTTCATGTTGCCCCCTTGTTGCGACTCGAGCGACTTGTTTGGGGGGCCCAGTTATAGAGCTGGCAAGTCTCCATCCGCCACTTCGTACATGTTTATAGCATTGTATCGGCGGGTGTCATAGTCCCCATAGTTCCCCAATATCCAGTCCATTAAACATCCCATTCCCATAACCCAGTCGTAGTTTTCCATATATTTGCAATAGTCCCAGCAGAACCGGGGACTGTCCTTGGATGCATTTTATAGTGTTATCGTTTTATCATTTTATATATATCGCCGGATTGTGCATCCTTTACACAAGATTAAATATGTCAAAGGGTTTCCGTGTGTTGGCTTTGGCCCCATACTAGCCTTCCAAAAGGCCGGGACTCCTTAATAGTCCCGTGAATGGAAGACACTAAGTCAATTATTTATTAATTTGATAAATCAAAAAAATACGTGTCTAATATTATTTTGAAATCTATCTGACGGACTAATTAGAATTTCATTTTGTTTACCCAGTCGCCATACATAATACAGTATTGTTCATATTAGCCTATACTGATTTGATTTCTATCCAAGCCTTAGCAACGAAATTGATAACTTTAATTGCACAAATCATAAAGTATTTAAGACAATAAAATTAATTACGAACGTCTAAAGATTAATTGGTTGACGTAAAGAAAAATGATGTATGAGGTATCTTTGGGGTAATTTTATAATATTACTTACATTTTCATATTATGTTCTGAAATTCAAGGGTATAAAGTGTACCTTCCTATTTTATTTTTCTTTTTTGTTTCAATATTATAAATATTTAATAAATTCTTAAGGAAAAGAAAATTGAAGAAAGACCTAGGTACGGTTATTAATATTAGAGGCTTTCTGGGGATCTCTTATTCAAGCTTCCTTTTGCAAGCTTTTTTCTTGCCTTGTTGAGAAGTATATTTCAGTAGTCAGATTTGATCTTAATACATGTCATTCTTCTAAATCTATTTAAAACTAATACCGGCCCCAGTCAGCAATAACATCAAAATTCCGAGGAAAACTAACTCCTACTATTTCATCTTCCAGATCAAGCGTTACTACGCGTTCAAAGTGAAGCATCACAAGCATTACGACGGGCTGGTCCCGAGCAAGGAGACGAACGTGTTCAACCAGAATGTGCTCACGGTACTGCCGACCAGGGACCAGTATGGACGCCGCGTGCTTGTGTTGGAGTTGGGAAGTGAGTTTATAACATAACATATAACATACATAACATAATCATTCACTACATCATCTCCTTATAGTAACTGACCCCTAACTAAGTTCGAAACTTGTATCTAGGGTATCAGAAACTACGCACACACTCATTCACACACACAGCCAGACCGAGACAAACATTTGTGGTACACACAAATATTCACCCCGCACGGGAATCGAACCCGCAACCTTATGGATGGCAGTCCGGCATGGTGACCACTCTGCCATCGAGGTCGTCAAAGTTTATGCTCGTACGAGTAGATTATTTACTTTTTTATCAGGTTCTTTATGTGATCAGTCTTTTTCTATGGATGATATTTAGGTGTAATGTTCTTGCCATTTTTTGCGTTCTTATAAAACAATTTGATCATGGTCACTCCTGTTTTCTTCTGTTCCATTTTTTTTTATTAGTTTCGTGAAAAGAGAAGAAAATTAAGATAAACACAAGTTATTTTTTATTCGTTATTAATACTTAAGTTTAAGTACATTACAGTAATTATTTTACTAGAACTGAAGTTTATTCGTAGCACGCTTTTTATAGTCACAATTTTTAATTTCGTTAACGTTTGTCAACAAAGAGACTCTTTTCGACCTACAAATTCATCTAGAACATTCCTCAAGACAAAACTAAAAATAAATCATTAAAAATACATAAAAAAATTAACCAATTATTTTGTCATCACGCCCGGCCATTATGTAAAGAGTACGTTACATAAAACTCGTAATACAGTTCTTATCTATTCAATTTAATGGAAGATTTAGACTCATGCAACTGTGACCGTGAATATTTATAACAAAATTATAGGCTTGGATAGTTGTGACGTCGGAAAACTATGACCAACTTATAGTTAAGTATCATAATATCGTTCTGCAAAACACACAAACATAAATAGATATTAGTTCCTCTAATTATGCATCGATGGGTAAAACCCAGAGTGACCCAGAGCTCAATATAGACGTAATTATTTTGTTATTCTTTACAATCTTTAGGAACTTTTTTGTGACATCACTATATCCTGTATCTGTTTATAATTAGATGTTTGTTATTACCTAAAATAAAACCACAAAAGAAATAAAATTGTCTTTATAGTTTTATAGTTACCTATGTATGTATGGTTGAGCTAGATTTGTGGTTTAATAGTTTTATAGCTAGATAGATATAGCTGTTGCTATTGGTAAACTGTTCAATATGAGTGAATTGAATAATATGCGACGTCCGATTTATGTAATGGCTCGGCATGGGAACGTCATGGTAGTGCATTTGTAAGAGTAGTAACAAAGGGGTCAGTTAACGTGTCCATTATTCTATTGTAATAGATATGTCGTAGGGCAAACATTTCGTAATAGTAAATCCAATATTATATGCGATCTGGTTACTACTACCTAGTTATTTAGTGATATACTATTCCAGATGGAAAAATGCTTGTATTACAAAGAAGTGTTAATTTAAAGGAGTTACTGCTTATGTGTAAGCCCCTCTCAAGTTGCTGCGCCCCTACGGGGCATCACATGATCCACACATTTATTATAAGAGCTCTATGTTTTGTGATATTGCAATAAAGTTATTATGATTATGATGTTATTTAGTTCAGCTACTGCCCGCTAGAGGCGCTCTTTCAAACTTGCAGATAAAAATATTTTTTTACATTGACTTCAAAACTTTTCACCATTCATCCAAGTGTCATAGGTTTCTTCATCCAAGTCATCCAAGGTCTATACTGGATAAATTGATTAAAATAAATGCGAATTTAATTCATCATATCAACAGTCTATCTGAATCCATGGTTGGACATAGGCCTATATATTTTTTTCAATAATTACAGAGAAATGGAAGCACAACAAATGTTCCCTGGATGAAGTGTTCAAAGGCTGCGTGTTATTCCTGGAAGCCGCCATGTTGGAACCAGAGACACAGATCTGTGGAGCGGTTGTCATCTTTGACATGGATGGACTGTCTATGCAGCAGGTTCTGCAATTCACACCGCCTTTTGCAAAGAGGATTGTTGATTGGTTGCAAGTAAGTTTTACTATTTCCTTCAAAAAAAATGATACATAACTTAATGTAGATAAAGTTTCAATTACCTCTAACAGTGGATGTATTTATACGTTTTATTGCAAGAAAATCTATGAGGTTTTCATTTCTTTAGTTCTGCTACTGCCCGCTATAGGCGCTGCTGTGCAAAATGCTTCTGCAAATAACAAGCAATTATATTCGAGCCAACTTTTGATGCAGCCATTACTCCTTAGTCTATCATTATTAAATAACAATTAAATCGATAAGGAACATCTATAGCTCAGTTATCTACCAAAAACAAATACAATATCCTAATTATTTTCTTAAATCTTTCAGGAATGCATCCCTCTCAGAATAAAAGGCCTTTACATAATCAACCAGCCGTACATATTCAACATGGTGTTCCAAATCTTCAAGCCGTTCCTTAAGGAGAAGCTCCGTTCCCGTATCATCTTCATGGGCAATGACAGGGAGATGTTACATAAGCACATCAGTCCAAAATGTCTACCGGAGCAATATGGCGGCACTTTGTCTATTCCCAACGTCACAGGAGCGCAGTGGTTGGAGTTACTGCTTATGTGTGATCAGGAGTTCTGTGGTAAGTTCTTTTTCCATACCTTTGTCTTCTATACTAATATTATAAAGAGGAAAGATTTGTTTGTTTGTAATGAATAGGCTCCGAAACTACTGGACCGATTTCAAAAATTCTTTCACTAATGGAAAGCTAATTTATCAGTGCGTGACATAGGCTAGGCTTTTATCCCCGTAATCCCACGGGAACGGGAACTACGCGGGTGAAACCGCGGGGAGCTAGTAGAGTACTAATAAAAAAGAAAAACTTTATTGTTCTTCATTACAAAGTATAAAACAAAGTCGCTCCCGCCGTCTGTCCCTTTGTATGCTTTGATCTTAAAAACTACGCAACGGATTTTGATGCCGTTTTCTTTAATAGATAGATAAATTCAAGAGGAACTAAATAAAACTTATGGATAGCTACTAATTGGGGGTCACTTATTTATTAGTTTTACCAGATATAGTGGAATGTCAACAATTAATGTCGTTTATTTTTACAGCAATCAACTCATACGGCTACAAGAAGTAATCTCAACATTTAGTCTATATACTTTACCTATACATATATCTATATTGTCAATGTGATATTTTGTAAGACATATCGTGATAAGAATATGCCTGTACACAATATAGTTTTAAGTATCCTTTTTATGTAAAATTCTTTTACTGATTTAAAAATTGTGGTCATAAGTACAGCAACATTTCAATGATTTTTTAAAGTTGTTACCAGAATTATTTAAAAAATTGTTGAGGCAATACAGAAAGCATTACAATCAATGAAGTTTATGCAAGAATCCTCTTGAATTCAGAATTTTTGGATATTATTAGACACGCTGTATATGTGGAATCGTCTTGAATTCAGAGTTTTCGGCTAAAAGGGATGTTATGAGACACCCTGTATAATATGTGCTTATTGCCACAATTTAGTACATAGTTTTGTGTTATAAGTAATATTTAGATTAAGGGCCTATTTCACTATCTTCAAGTAGAGTTCCGAATCGCTACTCACATGTTTTGTCTTTGTCACTTGATATAAAGTAAGAAAGAGACAAAACTAACTTTACTTGGTGAGTAAGTTTACTTGAAAATCGTTAAATAGGCCCCAAGTATTGTAGTTCAAAAAAGCATTTCTAATGTTAGAATATATATCTGATATGTACACTTTTAATTGTTAATATTTTAATAATATGTATTTAAGGACTAATTTCCTCGGATCTGATTAGATGGCGATATATTTGTCAGGCGATATATATTTATTTATGTATTTATACTTTCTAACCCTTAAATTTGAGGGTACCTTTCAAAAGAACTTCCGAGGAATTTAGATAATACTAAGTAAGTACCTATATGCCTTATTTGCCTCGAATTTATTTGCATATAAAGATATGTAAGTTACGTCCAAAAATGGCGTACTTATTGGACAAAAGAAAGTTCAAAAGTAAAACGCACAAATAAATAAAGATATTGTTATGAATAATGATGCTTAAATAACTGTTTTTGATAATAATGTTATTTTAAAAAGCGGTGGGCTGTGATATAAAATACTAAACTTTAATAATAAAATCACAATGGAAGTATAACTATGAATGAACTTAATAAAATTCCTGTTTTACTCAAAGATGCACAATTGTTGCTTAACCACAGAACTTGTAAAAAAGATTATTATACAAAGTAAGAAAGAGACAAAACTAACTTTACTTGGTAAGTAACTATACTTGAAGGTGGTGAAATAGGCCCTAAGAATAAAATTCCACTGGATAAAGTCTCTCTCACTAATGATATTAGCACATCAATTAGAAATATCCGTAGTCACCACGCTTGCCTGCGCGTTGGTGATCTCAAAATCAAGCCACACAGCTCGGTTTGTAAGCAACCTACTAATTTCTGATACAACTCAAGCACAGCAGCTCTTGATTTTTTTATGTATAAGTATAAAATGGGAATTTTAATTGCCATTAGTTACTTTCTTGCATTGTTATAAAACTCATTTTACATTAACGCTAGTCGATGTTAGGTATGTTTATATGAAAATGGGGTGACGGAAATGTTTATTTGTATGAAAATCTATATGTAACCAAGGAATATAATAATATTAAAAATAAGATAACCTTTTTCGCATTATTAAAAAAAACTCTAAATGAGTAAGTAGGTAAGCTCAAACCTAGAGAATGTCTGGACCAATTATTTTGAAAAGAAAAATTTAAAAAAATCTAATAAATAATGTGCTTTATTTTGTTTTTTATAATCAAATAGATAACTTTTTTACTTAGCGATAACTTCATAACATTTTTCATAATAATTTAGTCCAAAACATAGTTTGTATAATGAATACGACTTTCGTTTCTGATAACACAGTTTTATAATTTTATTGTAAATAAGTTTGCTCTTTTTCCTACAAATAATATAAGTACCTATATTTTACTTTTAAATGGGTTATTATTAAGATTGTACCTACTTTTATGTATTGTAGTTTACGTTACAAATTACATTTTAAATATTTTTTAAACTTATGTCTTTGAAATGTATGTTGGATGATATTATTTGGTAAGTTCAAAAATATTGTTATAGTTTTTAAACACGTAATAAAATATGTTACTACAAACTTTGTTTTATTATAAAATCTGCACTAGAAAAAGTTAAATGAAGGGGAATTTAAAATAAAGTCAAGTTGTTCAATATTATTTAACTATCCACGAATCTCTATTTAATGTTATCATTACAAAACAATGCGTCTCTTAAAATAATTATAATGAGCAATAAAGTATAGTTTAAATCTTTACAATTCACTCAAAATAATACCGCAACCAAGGAAAAACTTATACAAAAAGGAAGGGGCTCCAAAAAAACTCAACTATCACAAACATAACAGTGTTACTGCAAAACGATGTCTTAAACTTAAACACAGTTTAAAATGCTCTACCTCTAAACTTGGTTTAAACAATGTCTAAAATGACCGTCTAGGCGTCTGCCTACGCATTTCTATCTCGCTAAACAGTGTCTGCCTTATTTGCGTTGCATTTTTAGTCTGGTTCTGGTTAGCATTTGACAACTTGTCAGTCAAATCTGTCGCTTTAGTTTTTGACAGTATTCAAAATTGTACTTATCACAAATTGTACTAATAAAAAAATCTTAGTACAAAATTGTATCAGATTATATAACCCGGTTTAGTGCTTAACCAGACTAAAAATGCAACACAAATATGACAGTGTTCGACTAAACAGCTGTCTAGACTGTGTTTAAACAATATTTTGTACTAACACTTACAATAATCACACGCAGAGCCTGCTCCATAATCAACAACTCATCTCAACAAAAATGTTTTCACTTTCGCCGGCTCCAAACGCGACTCAGCAAAGACCTCAGTTCTTCTCTCACTGGGTGGACCCAGTTTTCAAATCACCAGATAAATAAAATAAGGCAAGAGAACAAGCATTCATCACATAACTTGACCATCAATGTCAGCTTATTGTACGTACATTTTATAACTAGGTACATATATTTATTTATAACCGTTGGACATGCTTCAATATAATTATTGTATAGCATACCTATATTCCTGTTTTATAAATATAATTATTTTATCTCTAATCTACATAACTACTTTTATAGAGGTATAGTATACATAAACAACCTAATAAAATTGATACATAAGTACTTACCTAAAACGTACAAAACATTTTCCAGTCCAGTAAAAAAAATAACTTTTGAATATTAAATATAAAACAATGTATAAAATCTTTATGATAGAGAGCAACATTGCATCTAAAAAACAACTAAGTACTACCTGTATATTTTGTCAACTTTAGGGTCACAACATCTTTTACACTAAAGATATCTTATTTAATTTTTTTATTTTTATGTTATTTTAAGTCTCAATCACTTCAAAGTAAACTGTATTATTGTTCAAACCAAGGCTTCCCGAAACTTTTTTTCCTATGACGTCCTTGAGAATATGCCTCAAACAATAAATTTTATTACTGGCTCTTCACGCTGTATCCGTATGAGTTCGCCACTGAAACAAAAACATTTTTAAAATTATACAAAATTTAAATAATTATATCATGCAAAAAAGTAAATGCAGAAATAAATTAATTGCGTGGAAAATAAGGCAATAACACTTATTTTTAAAACTGCCAAGCTATGATATGAATAATTCATATTATGAGATGGTATGAGAAAGTATCTCTCTCTCTTTTTCCCTATAGTGTCAAAAAGAGATGACGTGTAATAATTTGTACTCACTTTTAAAATCTTCCTCATAATGATATAACATTTTCCAAAGCACTTCTCCCGGTATTTCTGGCTCTGGGAGATTTCCTCCGTGTCGCTTCCTCAATGCGTCCGCATTTATATGGGACAACAGGGATTGTTTGTTAGACCCGTGGAAATGTATACGGGATCGAAGCTTCTCTCTCATAAACGGCTTGAATAGAGCAAACAGCATGTTGAATATGTACGGCTGGTTGATAATGTGCACGGCTTTTAGGCGAATCGGAACGCAGTCCTAAAAGAAAAAGGTTATGAATTTTAGGTAAACATAATACATATACTTACTTAAAATTTTATAATTGACTAAATTACGATGGAAGTAAAAAAAATACGTGGGAAGTAGTGACAGTGAGTTTGAAAGTGAAAACGTAAAGCATCAAATTAACTTAGTTCTCAATTTTACTTCCATAATAATTATTAAACTTTTTGAGGCAATCGACATTGATAACAATAGTTTTACCCGAAGTTACGTCCATATCCCTTTATTTTTATGAGAAGCTACCTCAATATTAATTTTTTTTCGAGATTATTATTAAGATTTTGCGAGGGTATTAATCACGTACCGAAAGATACGCAAATGATATCATCAAATTTCTTCCATACAATAAGATTACAAAGTTCAACCGCACATGCCCATTAAGTTAATAAGACTCAATAATACCTGAATCCATTCAATAACCATCTTCGCATACGACGGAGTGAACTGCATCACGTGACTGAAGGTGAGTCCTTTCATATCGAATATGGCGATCACTCCATTGATCTGCGTCTGAGGTTCAGACATCGCTGCTTCCAAGCCCATGAGGGTTCCTCTGAATACGTCTCGAAGTGGAACTTCGCGGGGGTTCCATCTTTCTAAAATAAGAAGGAAAGAAAATAGATTTTTATTAATTTTGATGACCGAATGGTGGCTGTTACCCTGCACGCTGGTTACGGATATCAATTTCCGCTCAAGACAAACAGAGTGTGCATGAACATCTCAGTTTCTCTCGGTTTCCGTGTTTTCTATCTATTCTAAGTCTATGTAAGTACCTACATATTTACAAATTTTTGCCCTCTATCTATGTAGTATCCATAGTACAAGCATTGCTTTGTTTAGGGTTAGTTGGCGAAGTATGATTTCAAAAAAGGAAGTTATCAATTCAACCTGTATGTAGGTAGGTATGTGATATTGTAATAATTGCACACTTTTTGTACTAGCTTCTGAACATGTGTGCCAAGTTTCGTAAGTGTATGTATGTTTGTCCACGCATATCTCATAGTGTCAGATTGCAAAAACTAGTTCATAAAAAGTTACATACAAATTAAGTTATTAGGTACAGTTACTACTTTTCTGACTTTTAGTTGAATTATAGCTGAGAATTCTCGTTTCATAAGTACTTTTCGTATTGGTCTTCAAGTGTGGAGATTACTAATTTCAAAATCTCGATAACAGCTCAACCGATAAGGTTTTAAAATATAAAAGTCTAAGGAAGGTTTAAAAATTGAGTAAATAAAAATAAACCTGACTTTGCTTTATTTTTAAGTACTTACATAAATAAATTCAGAAAACTTTTATAAGCGGTACCAAGTTCGCCGGGTCAGCTAATATCAATTATAAAATTACACATTATAATAATTTATAGTATAATTATATGAATTATAACTTTTATAGCTGACAAAGAGGCCAAGATACAAGTCATCTTGTTTCTTTATTAACTTATAATATTATTCCCACTCGAAACAGTAACGAAAGTTGTCTTGAAATTCTATAAAATACGAGTAAAAAACAGGTTCAGTATTACGTTCAAAATTTTCCATTAGAGTCGAGACAAATAAGCAGTTCTTATTAGTTTTTATGATTCTATAAATAAAACTAGAAATATTTGGTTACAATTTAATTAAAATATTCACTTGTCTATTTGATAAATAAAAAATGTACCTACCTAACCAAGTAAAATTCTATAATAAGTATGTACCTAGGTACCTTTATACGTTTACATTACCATGTATACTAGGTACAAGGACCATGTCTGAATGCTATCCATAATAGAAAGATTTGGTGGAATGTCAGCATTCTACGAGGGGCGAATGCTATCAAACAAACATACCTACATAGAGTAAGTATAAAACACTCTGACATTAAACTTCATCGTAAAATCACCATAAGTCGTCATAAGGTCAGTTTAAGAGTTCAATGCACAAACCAGTATCTAAGTTATTCGTTGAATCAAACAAGTTTATTATACACTTACCTCCAGATTCTATAAGCATGATCCGTCTTCCATGTTGGTCTCTGGGCGATAAGATTGACACGACCGATTGTTCGAAGGTGTTCTTAGTTGCAGAGGGAACCAGGTCAACGCAATAGTTCTTGTACGATATCCGGAATTTGTAGAAGGCTTGGATCTGAATCAATAGAGTTTTGAAGTACTTATAGTACCTAGTATCCTATAACATTATTTTTTGATCCAATTTTCCTGGTATCCTAATCCTCGCTATTAGATACCTAATGGATACCTATATCATTAATAAGAAAATGAGACAAATTCCTTATCCCACTTGGATTTTACCATAATATACATACTTATACAAAAGTTCGCACAAAAGTTGTCATGGATAGAAAAGGATATTTCTATATTACTTTATCCCTTTTATGTGATTCCGAGGGCATTTTAGGATACAAAGCGTTCTTGCTTTGCACAAAAATGTGACGCATGCGGTTACAATCAAGAGGAAAAGTTTAATATTAAGAAACCCCATAATCATATAAATTTTTTGGCATGTTGCAACTAAAGTTCGTAAGTTTATTTATACATCGTAACATTCCGATTCAAAATTAATGCAAACCAGTAATTTTCCCATAGAATTATGACATACGGTATAATGTTGAAATGATGTGAAAGAAATAACCCAGTATTAGGAAATGTTATTGCTATTCGATGGTCTATGGACCACGGTAAACATGTTCAGAGGTCGTTCACCCTATCATAGACACTTTAGTATAGTTATGTCATTGTATAGCAAAAATATAGATATTTTTATGACAATTATGGATATCATTCAACGAAATCATCATTATTATTACTTTTATTCTGAAGTAGATGTTCCTATGGTTTTACCCACATTTTTTTGTTTTCTTTCATAGGAGATGACAAATATAATACATAAATGATGCAGACATCATTTATGTATTATATTTGTGTGGCAAATATTGCAATCCGCTCAGTAGTGGTTTGAACTGTGTGTTGATCGGTTACTAACGGTAATATTATATCAAGCAGCATATAATATTAGTAAACTAGTATATAAATTACTTCGAACTGACAATACCTTGAGAGATCCTTAATCTAGTCACAATTTAATCTAAAAGATTTTTTGTTTTGATGTTCGTCAGCGTATCAAATTTTTTGTAGGTATATGTTTTACTTCCATTTTTCCATTATTAAAAGTTATGAACAAAAAATTGATTAACTCATCCATAGTTAAATTAACTGGAATCCTTAATAAAAACATGTATCCGTATTTTATTACTGAATTAAAATTAAAATGAATTTCAGAAAGGAAAAAAATATATATGTGAAGGACTTACTTAAAATAAGTTTACGTAAATATAAAAGTGAGTAATATTTACCTTTTTGAAAGCACTCTCAACGTAGAACTTGCACGGTCTAAGGAACTTCAAGAGAAAGTCGTCTTTGTCCAATGGAATGTAAAGTGTGGTTTCACCTTAAACAAAATTATAAGTAATGTTTAATATAAATACTTTTATATAATTATTAGTAGCCGCCTGTCCCAGCTCTACATGGCTACAATTTTCCAAATTTTCTTTTCCAGCTACATATATTTCTCGAGTTTTGCTCTCAGATTTACATTCGGCGATTCTTTTTTATTTATGTTTACTTCTCTTTTTCACAGGGAAAATATGGTAAGGAAAACAACATACTATACAATACTTATGTATTATTTATGTATGTATTGGGCATATATCTTTTGAATTGATGTTGATTAGAAAGGAAAAATAAAGTTCTTGGGTTTTAATCAATTTGGAATTTCCTTCAAATTTTTATCTTATTGGTATTTCCCAACAAAATATTTTTCCTGTTAATTGATAGTTGAAAGATTAAATAAAAGTAACCTTATTTACCTTACTTTGTAGCGTTCTTTATTACTTATTATTACAATCAAATACTATAAGGTATTAATAACTATTTGTATGTAATATCTTTTCTAATTAATATAGCTGATACATTGTTATTGTGTCTAGTAATACAGATAAATGAGGATTATTTAAATAAGCACCTTGATAGCCATCAGTATACTCGTTATTTAGGTACATACTCGTAAATTTATAATAACTATCAGTGCGCAGTATCGTATAAGTAAATAAATATTCAATCCTGTAGTATACATACTTCCCTCGTAAGACAAGAAATTGCATTAATATAAATTTTCAAAATAAACTTTGCAAAAGGAAATTGGTCCTTATTGTTATTGATTCATAATCCCCCATCTCCATTATTAACAAGTACTTGATATAAGTACTTAAATCTGTCTCTTAATTCAATAACCAGATAAAGAAGTACTAAACAACAATATTATCTTATTTGTAACAAACAATGAACATAATTAACGTATCAATTAATAGGCACTAAATATACTATAGTACTTGACAAAGATTATTTATTATGCAGGTACCAAGTAAAGATTTATCTATTATGTATCAGATGTGTATTATAATTGCTTAATAAAACGCAATTTTATTAACTATTGATTAATAGAAATCTTTGTCTGAAGTTAACATTTATGCGTTATCGCTCTGTTCTAAAGAAATATTTAGAACAAAAATGAGACTACAGTTTTATCTTCTTTTATTTTTTCTCTAAGGGCCAATTTTTCCATCGCCAGATAACTTTATTCGACGAATAACTTTGAAATTTTGACACTTATTTCATACAAAATGTCAAACGTCAATTTAATTCGTCGAATAAAAGTTATCTGGCGATGGAAAAATCGGCCCTAAATGTTTTACGGGATCAATTTTAAAAAAAAGAACAGAAAAAAATGTTTTGACTTTGGATCACAGATAACAAACATATTCGATGAACGAATTGAACGATCACAAACAGAAAAATAAAATTGAATTTATAACCTCCTTTTTTATGCCATTAAAAAGTCGTTTGTCTATTGGCATTATGAAGGCCTTTTCATTTTTTAACAACGAATTAATTTTTAGTGCAAGTCATCACGAAGCGGCACAATTCTAGTGGAAAATTAGAAATAATTTATGTCTTTTATTGCAATTAACACTACTACTGTAATCTGCAACGGTGTATAGGCTTTACCTTTGTTACATAATAATCATTGTCAAGGCTAGTTCCTACTGCGAGTTAGTCCTAGCTACTTTTTTGTTCAAGAATCGGTCTTGCGAGACAACGTTGCGTCTTCCGTCTTTTATTTTACACTAAGTACTTACTATATGTAATTTTCATTATATAAAAGTGCCGAATATCGAGGTATTTGTAAATATCTATCTATCATTTTACACCACCCAGCTCTAAGCTATAAAATTGACAAAAATATTATAGTGGTAGTCTACCTAAATAAAACTAATAAGTACATAAAATGAACTTAGAACATTTTGTATCAAAACCTTACTCAGGGTTTTTTAGGATTTCATCTTGGTGACCGTCAAGTGACTGCTATGAATTCGATGTAAAAAATCCTTTGGATAGCCTTTTTATGTAAATTATGAATTTTGTTTCCAAGTTACGGTCTATCTTGGGTACGATATTGTGTTGTTTTTCTTGTTCTTTATCCAAACCTGTATACCATACTATTTAATTAGGATCTATTTTTAGTTTAATCAGATTTAATGCAGACAGTATTTTACGAAGAGCGACTGCCGCAGACAGAGGGCGATACGACATTATTAATTAAACCAAATTTTAGACTTTTAAGAGAAAGGACTACCTAAGAATCTATTGTCTTTACAAGCAACTACAATTAATGTCCATAGATTCGTCTACGTGACACAAAGTTCAAGACTCAAATAAAATATAATGAACGGTTCTACCATCTAAGCACAAAAAATAACAAAATGATAGAGCTACTTTCGCATTTATAATATCTGTGACTGTTATAATTGGTATTGGATGTTCGTATCTGAAAGACGCTTATTCATACACGTATCAAAATCAAGATAAACATGAATAAAATTGATTGTAGATATTTACCTCTCACGAAAGTTGCGTCATCATCCCTGTACATGTGACTGATTTTAAGTAGTATTTTTATATTGATTTTAAATTAAGTTTATTTTATGTAATACTTTCTAACTTTCTCACCTTTCAAAAGTTCCCTCAGCTCTTTCAAAGCTTGC
This sequence comes from Timandra comae, assembly GCA_958496195.1. Lineage (NCBI taxonomy): Eukaryota > Metazoa > Arthropoda > Insecta > Lepidoptera > Geometridae > Timandra > Timandra comae. The sequence continues at coordinate 3,293,403 of OY292355.1, read as the reverse complement.
TCTACATTTTCTGGTGTTTCTCTCAATTCGTTCTTGGCTAACTCTAGTACTCCTGTATCTGTTACCGGCTTCTTTTCCAATTGTATTTTATTGTCACCCCACATAACGTAGGGGATACCATCACTGTCTATTTGCATTTCCATGGTTAAAACCTTTTTATTTTCTAAATTTAAATAAGTCTTCAGTTCCTTAACAGTCTTCAACTGTTTTGTTTTGAACTAATAACAGGACATTGTCCCAATGATATGATTGCCAATGATTAATATAAATTGCCTTATTACCAGACTTGTGATGGTGGTTCAGTCGCCAACCAAAATAACTTATCACTTCGATAATTCCTTATCCACTTCACTTTAATTAACCTTATGATTATATTATAAGTATTATTTATTAATCACTAGTATTTTGTGTAGTCAGGAACGACTGGCTTGTAATACAGAGATTATTGGACTGACCGGCGCGGGCGCTTCTTAACGGTACGTTGGTAGTACACCTACCTAATGGGTTGTTGAAACCAGCAAAGCCTCTCACTCGGTCGTGATGTCAAGCCTTCATTTCGTTGTGAAACTGAGATTGTAAGAGCGTTGTGCTTTAAGATGCTTGCTCTAGATTACAATCTTATGAATGTAATATCTTTATAGTACCTATATGCACTACTGTAAATGTACCTTTATTAAATAAATAAATAATGTATATTTTGTGTACTTATGTTTCTTTTTAACTACCGGGTATCTATTAGTTAACTTCTGAACCGATTTCGGTGAAATTATGTACGTATGAAATTATGTACTTAATTATGCCTTATAACCAGGAAAAAACATTGTGAACTAGATATATTTTACCTAAAACTCTCCGTAGAACGAGATTTTCTGCAAGTCATTTTATAACTTGTATTCAAACATTGTAAGATTATTATTATACATATATGGTTTTAGTAACGTTATTTATTATGTTAGATTTCAATGAAAAACCTTAATTGCGTATGCACACGTATCTAAGGATACCATAAAATTTATGGTAATTGTTTATTTATAGCTACCTACGTACATAGACGTAGGTAAACTAAATAGTTTACCTTATATACCTTGAAGATGATCATATATTTATTATTAGAAGATGTTTTTTGTTACACGCTATTAACGTTTTTCTTTCATACACATTTTTTAGTTGAAGATGCAGAAACGAACCCCTTGTACTACTGGAAAAGTTTATTACTTATATTAGACTAGACTAGAATACTTACTTACGAAAATAGATAAATTTTATTTAAATAAATTGGGATTAGTCTAAATAAAAATAAGGAAACTTGAGATAAATGCAAGCTATTTGTGTAATCAATGCAATATGTTATCGTAATCAAACTTTTATACAATATCATAAACTTTACCCGGTCCCAATTATTGACTGGTTTTCGTAGACTTGTACGTTACATAGTTACATATTTATCTCAAAAGAAGTCGGAAAATACTAATGAACTATTTTAACGCACCTCTGTGTAAAACAAAATTTGCACATAATTTCTCTTTGTTTCGGGGTCCTATAATCTACAACAAATTATCCAAATTATTCCCAAATCTTTATCAGAGCTCAACCTATTCTTGTAAACTTGTTGTTTCAAAATATTTAAAAACATTAACCTACTCTCAAACAGAAAAAATGTTAGTCTCGAAATATAACACAAGCTAGTTCTTAATAGTCTTTATTATAATTGCTATTACTGTAAAATTAAAAAAAAAACACTCTTTATTTGATATCTCCACAGTACCAGTTTATTAATCATTAGTTTGGTGACACTCCTCTGAATATAATTAAGTAAAGTGGCAATTGAATTACATGAATGGTAATACCATCCGAGATACAGTTATTACTAGTTCGGATGGTAGGGACAATGTTTTGTTAAATATAGCCATTATTAATTTGTAAAAGTAAAATAAAAAAATAAAATAAAGTAAAAATTCAGGGTACCTATACATTTGGATTATTTTCTATGGGGTTACCTCAAAGAAGCAGTTAATGAAACAAATATTCATGATAAACGAGAGTTATGACAAAAATTCAACCATGTTTCTGAATTGATAAAAAATCATCAAACAGCCCAAAAAAGTTTACAAAAAGCTTTATACGAAGGTGTTGTTATGCACAAGAGCTAAAGAAAAGCATTTAAAGCCTTTAATCTAAAAATAAATTGAGTAATAAACGAATTTCCATAATTAGCAATGAATTTTTGTTTTGTCTCAAAAATTTCCTTTTACTTTGATATAAGTTAAAATAAAAAACTACTCATTTGAAACCACAATGTTATACTTTTTTGTAATCCTTATGATATGTAGATGTTTTAAAATTAAAGTGCCACAAGGCTACCATACATTTTTTTTACACCAGCTCAGCTCAAATACCACTTAACGTTTTTTGAAATTTAACAATTGCACTTGTTTTGTTGATTAATTTTAAGGTTAATGATAATTACACTAAAACATGATTTAAATTAGAAATACCTATGTATTCTTAACGCTCTTGAATAAAAATAACATCAAAATAAGTAATAGATTTTGTAGAATTAAGAAAAATGTGCACAGAGTACGATAATTTCACCTACTTACTAAAAAACGTTATAACTTCAAAACTATGAGGCCTAGGACAATAAATTTTGGTGATTCTGGTAGGTAACGGTTTCCCCTATCCCCCACATCCCGTTGGTCCACTACTTACGGGACACCCGGTATAATAACATATGTACTAAGTACTTTATCATCAATATCATAATAACTTAAAATTGTCTCTATACTTAATAACATACTGTTATTCAATTTATTGTAGATTCTTTTATTGGGTGCTTAGGACTGAGTTTTCACGATTTATCCAAAATGTATAAGTAGATATTTTAAAATATTTATTAGAATTGTAATGTATGGTTTCATATTAAAAATAAGTACTCCTACATTTTTATTATCGCAATACGTTAGTACATCATTAACTTTACAATAAGTCACAGGCGCTATTAATTTAATATATTTAATCATTCATATCACTACATCATCAGTCTCATCTCATTCTTGTTTCTTGTCTCAGTTTGAAACTTGTAACTAGAGTATCAGAAACTACGCACACACTCATTCACACACACACCCAGACCGAGACAAACATTTGTGGTTCACCCAAATATTCACCCCGCACGGGAATCGAATCTTCAACCTTACGGATGACTATCCGGCATGGTGATCACTCTCCCATTGAGGTCGTCGATTTAGTAATGTTTACGTAGAGTTGCAGGGCCGAGCCGAGCCTCCCACAGCGCCTGTGTGCGAAACATATGAAGCGCCTCTTTTTTTCACGAATTTTCACGGTCACGGTCCGGGGGGGGGGGGTGCCTACAGCGCCCCCCTTACTTTACGCTCTTGAGATTAAAATTGGCAATAGCTTTTACCCGCAGATATCAAAAATTAAAAACATACGAGGTGGGGGGATGAAACTTATATTATTTCCACTCTTATCACTTTTCCGTTTGCGAAAACGCCCCACGGTTTCACCCGCGTAGTTATCTTTCCCGTGGGCATACTGGGATAAAATATAGCCTATACCCAGGTCCCAGTGACGCCTTGGAAACTGCGAGCCCTCGTGTATGTCTATTTGGTCTAATATGGCCTACTTTATGGATATGTTTTTGTGGTGTAACAAAAATAATTTCGATGGCGGCCGCGGCGCCCCTATTGTCTTGGCGCCTCGGCCTTCGGCCCTGTAGAGTTGTATTGATTTAATGTTACGATGTGTATTTGACTAGAATTTCAACTAGAAACAAAACCTTATTTTCCATTAAAAACAATAAGTTCAGTGTTCAAATTATTTTCATTTCCCGTACCAGACAAGTGTATTGAATATTATTATAGAGGTTAAAGCAATCTGAGCGAACATCAAGAGATTCATGATATTAAATTAAATACAAAATTGTACTAGTAGTGTTGCTTGGAGGTGCCGTTGCCGCAACAAAAGTACCTGGAGCTTATTTTATTCAGATCGTTTAATTTTTTACTCTTTGTATAATCTTGTTAAATCTTAGAAGTAAATACTTAATATTACGTATTTCTAAAAATGTATAAGTACTTAGGATACAAAACAATTATTTATTTAATTTATTTTATGAATTTTAAGTGATTACATGATATGTTCTCCTTGTATTTCGTAAGAAATATTGCATAATTTTGATTCCTTTAGGCGAATGGAGATTTTAATTTTTAAATACTTACACTTCTTGCACAAGTATAATCTTTGCCTTTATAAAATCAATATGAGAACACGTTTTTAAACTTTAGAACTTCAAATTAAAAAGTTACTACGCTTACTTTCTAACTAATAATTTATGACTCATTTTTAGGTAATTGTAAAATCAATTATTTCGTAAAATAATTGGGAGGTTATTCAAATAAATATCACTCTACTCAGATAATTTCTAATGTCTTTATTAAAAATTCAATTCAATTTTATAAAAAATCTACCTATAATAATTTCAATTCCAATATCTAGTAACATTGAGCAATTCAGGCTGTTTACTCTTTTATTTATATTACAAACTTTTTGTTGGTACGCGTCAAAATGATAAGTAGGTACAGAAAAAAAAAAGAAAAAAGTATAAAACCTTTTTACAAATTGATATCTTTGATTTACACGAACACTACACACGAAACGTCAGAAAATGTAAAATAAAATATAACCACGACAAAAATCCGTTTAAGGGTCCTTTTTACAAAGTTATTCGATCTGGTTTTCAAAAGCACCAATATGTATCTCATTTGTACATTTAAATATTTCAAAATAATATTCAAGTTTTATACATTTTAAAAATGAATAGTAAAGTAGGTCCCAGTAGTTGTACTATACTTCTCAAACTTTTTAGACTTTTGTAGGGTTAAAAAATAAAAAAGTCAGCATTTTAAATACATACATCACCATACTCTAAAACTAGAAACAAATTGAAAATACATTGAAGCAACGCGTACCTATTATTTACCTAAAATAAGTATATTTTATGGAATGATTTCCCAAGGCACACATTATCACAATGGTTAGCTTAAATTGAGAACTGATGAAACATATTTATTTCACCTAATATTTAAGAAAAAGGTAAATAACATACTGCAGAGACCTACTTTTTCTGTGGACTAACGAACATAATAATTTCGAACACGCAAGGCAAAGCTAATTTGTTTCCAAATATCAGTTTTGATTTGCAGGTTGGGATTGTTTTACAAAAAAGTTTTTATGTAAAGAAGCCTGGAGGCATCCTGCTTCTGTGCTTAACTATTCCTGCTCTAAGCATAAAGATTTTAGTATAAGTATAATAATAAAATACACAAAAAATAAGTATAATTGGTCCCAATACCGAAACAGTTATCATCAGCCCCTATAATTTTGTCAGGAATCGCATGCCACACGCAATGTTACGTACTAATATTCCGACTAAATATAAAATTGAGACTTATAAATATCAATTAGGTATTTGGTACAAAATAACAACACACACAAGTATCTACATTTGGTGAATATGGTACAATAACTGGCACCTTGCATTTCACAGCCATAGTACCGACATACAATTTATAGGTACACTTTAGGGTTACACATTTTATTTTATGTCACATAGATCAATGTACAAAATAATCTATTAATTCATAAGTTATTCTAATATTTACTTAAGAATTAATGAATTCGTTTGCTTGTAGAACTTTCAACTCGATACAAAAGTCGTTTATTGTGCGTTAACCCTTACAGTGCTTGATATACCACTAAATGAGCGGTCGCCTTTAAATCGCTTTTCATACTCAGATGTTCTTACCTATGTATACTACATTTAATAAATTCCATACTTATTCTACAGTTTAACTAAATAAATATAAGTACCGAACTAAAACTACGGCTTTCATTTATAAACATGTCATGAAATTCGCTCACACTTTTAATGTAATTTTGCTTGCGTTAATCGCGCGATAAATGATCCGTGACGAAGAACGCAAGTGCAATCGCACCTTAATGTTTACAATAATATATTTTAAATTCACGTACACACCCGCAAATATACTATAGAAACATATTTTTTGGCTAAGTTGCTAATTTGTTTTCAATAAAATGTATTAAAAAGTGTATACCAGCACTTAATATTGAAGTAATTTAAATTGCTACATGTATAACATAAATATATAATTTGTAACATTCATAAACATTTTAAGAAAAATTTTAACATATTTTTTTATAACTCGATTGAAATTCAATTAAAATATTCATCATTTTAGTCAAACATTTACCCTGTTTCATTCGTAACATCATTCTCTAAAAAGCCATTTCAATAATATACTTAGTCACAATCACTATATTCCTATAATAGTCCAAGTAACATCTACTTTCTTTTATTGATAGAGAAAACATTAATATAATAATTTTAAATTGCAACACCACCTTACACTGACTTTTCTCAGTACTATAATTATAGAATCAGCAATAAATCAAATACATACCCACTACTTATTAAAACCTACACACGTCTTCAAATTTATTTTTGCATCATCGCATGCTAAGTGTTACGCACTTTTACTATACAAGTAGGTTCTGTGCCTACATTGATAACCCTCTTGCTGCGTCTAGACAAGTCTCTTAACAGTGGGTAAGTGTAAAAGTGATGTAAAAGTTACGAAAAAGGCGATTCTCTTGCTGCGAATAGACCACTGTCTTAACATTGGACATGTGTAAAAGTGGTGTAAAAGTTCTTGAGAAAAACAATATTTTCTCTACCAATAAATGTTCACTAAAACTTAATATGGCTTCAAAATGCAAGTTACGCGTCCTTAGCGAACCCGTATTTGTTCCAGTTCTGTATGTGTGGGAGTACGTCGTTGATGACGGGGTACCATTCGGCTCCGGAGTAGTCTATGGCAGGCAGTTCACCGCCGTAATCGGCCGGGAGGTGGCTCGGAGCCAGGTGCTTGTGGAGAGACGCCATCTTGGAGCCGTGGAAGAAGATCTGGAACGTACAGAAATAAGTTTTAGTAAAAACCTTGGTATAGAGTCAGAATTACTTGTCTATATTATTGCATCATCAGAATAAGTCAGAATGCTAGTCTTAATTTTGCCTCAGCAGGCAAGTAAATATTAAGTCTGTGTATATCGATTACTAATACCTATTGCAAAGGTTTCTTTTTCACCTATACATAATTTTATTATTTAAAATCTATATTTTTACGTATTCGACGAGATTAGAGAGATCAGCGAAATAGTTAAAAGGCTTGTTCAATAAAAAACTGTAACATTAAATTAAACTATAATAAAAAAAATCAGCACTTTTTTAATTGTGACAAAAAATTGATGCGTATGAAATAGTGGGCTCGTGCGTCAATAAAATTGCACAAATAGAAAAAATAAATCAGCGTTAAACTGTTGTCATAAATAATTAAAATGTCCACACATGTTGAGAACAAAAGACTGACATGTTCAATGTTTTTATAAAGTATTTTTTCTGCGTTTAGACAAAGGCTGTTGTGTTGTTTTAAGGGTATTCAACTGGGAAAGTGTGGTGACACTACGTACAAACAAACGAAAGGTTTTTATCATATAAGTACATTTAAAATAAGTAGGGAATATAATTATTATTTGAGGGATTGCCTTTAATGGCTTAGTTTTTTTTTGGAAAATATGTTTCAGATGTTACGTACTTGTAGTAGAAGCTGCAGCCTTATAACTTTTACACATAGGAATACTATGAAATATGTAATCGTTATTATAAGACAAGATATTTCTAATTAATATATTACAATTACTCACTCTGTTCTTTAGCTTCTCCCTAATGAAAGGCTTGAACATATTCCATACAACATTGAAGACCATCGGTTGCTTGACGAAGTGCACTTCTTTCAGACGCAGTGGCATCGCATCTTGGATGAAGGTCAGAAGTCTCTTGGAGAACGAAGGAGTCAGGCCCATGGTCTAGAAAAAAGAAAAAGAATATGAATATTTATGCGTCAAACTATTCTTTTCACAGATCATGGAGTCTAGGACATCTTTACTCCTTTTCTCTATGATTCTTTTACTTAACGTAAATGACTTATCATCCCTAAAATCCTTCAATGTTTTAAGTAAGTATATAAGTTATATAAAAATATAAGTTATTTAAGTATAAGTAAGTACTCCAATCTGTTCATGAAATAAAATTCATCTTGCGTTGAATTCGTCCTCCATATTAATAGCCTAATTAGTTAGCTGGAAGTAAGTTTCTATACGAAAACATTCATAAAATAATTAACTTGCCTAATCTTGATACATCGTACGGTTGCGTGATAACTAAGCATCTCATAGTTATGCTTAGACAATGTGTATTATACACGAACACTTCATGAAAAGCGTATTATTTAGTTGAAACGACCTACTTGCGGCTGACCACGGAGGTCGAGGCGCGTATCGGGTTAAGAATGCCAATAACAAGACCTCTTTTGTTACAAAAAATATAGGCCAGTGTTGAAAATTATGATTTGTAATTCGAATACATAAATGGACGTCGTCTATAAAAAAAAGAAGTAGCACAAACTTTCAAAACGAACAAAAAATAAAATGAAGGAATTTAATTCTAAATTTAAATTATTCGAACGAATATTAATTTAGTACATCGAATTTAATTTTAAATTAGGATTACCTATTTTATTAAAATAAGTAAGTACTTACTCATTTCATTTTGTTGGAAAGAAAACATACAACAGCAATGAGCCTTCCTTCCGTAAATATTTTGTGAATTTACTATTTAGATTAGAAAATAACAAACCGAAACCGAATTTATTGATTAGATTGGACTAGTTGGTCATGACTTGACAGAAACTAGGCTAATATAATCGCTCAATTTACCAATGGATTTCCCAGTAAGTTTATATTCGTGAATTTTCCTAAATATGTCCTCAAGCAAGAGGAAAACCCATTTCCTTCAAACATTGAACAATAAGCGGATGTTAGTGTAACAATATTGTTCTTCAGATAGTAACACGTATTTGATCACCTAATTTGGAAATATTTGGACTTACAAACTATGTAAGTATAGTAGGTACAGAGATGTATGTTAAAAACACATATAATTTATTAGGAAATAAAATTACAATACTTTAAAATGCACATATATATGAACGTGAATGGTAAAAATAGGTCTAAATTCCAAATATGTTGTTGTATTTTCTTTCTGCAATATTAATCGGTAAGTATGTATACCTACCTATAGTTTGCCGTGGTTGTTTTTGGGATGAAATATACTAATCGAAATTAGAAAACAGTATTCAGTTTATAAGTTAACCTGAGTTAGAGAGAAAAAAGATACAACACCGAAAAATGTACTTATAGATTGTCTTTGATATTTCGTCAATATTTCAATACAATAATACTTATAATCGTAAATATCGTTATCAGCCGCATTAATAGGCAATAAAACATTTTATAACCACACAAGGATATTAGAACTGTATCAATGAGATTAGATTTACTAACCATAGTGTCCATAAGGAAGAAATTAAGACGAGTTCAGACTACCAAATGAAGATACGTGATGACCCTTGAACAAACTTATATTTTCCTCTGATATCTCTATCATGTTACAGAATACTAATTAGTTTTTATGGGAGAGTCTGTGAGACTGTATTAATTAATCGATATTCGATAGTTAAAATGATAGAAAACCAAATGATTACAGCTTCGATTTCCTCTCTAAGTTATTGATGTGTGATCCACAAATATCTAAGTACCTATCTCGATCTGATTCGATTCCTGTTTTGAGCAATGTATGTTCGTTTTTTCTTTCAAACATTGCTCTGATTTATCATAATCACCAACACGAATTTATAAACTTGGTGACCATGCCTTTGCCTATCTCTGGAGAGAGACCTTTCATACTTTACATGTTTATATGATTTCAAATACACACTTTTTTAAGATAAAAATGATCATTTCGCCCGAAGTCATACCAAACCACTAGTGTTGCCATAATACAATTGGAATCATAATAATGATAACAATTTAACATTCAAACCGATACGTGATCTTGAAGACAAATCGATTCAATTTGCAAATTACCCGCGGTCAGGACAATACAAATAACTTCGACCTTGTTTAGGGCACTTATTCTTATTTGATACTTCCGCAAAAGTTAATATAATATTTACTTTGTAAAAGAAGTTAGTATGTTCATAACAGTGATATGTTTTTCACTTTTCACTGCATTAACATTTTGAAGGAATGAATGTCTGTTTATTTTTCTAGCAGTTTCAGTAGCGTTTAGAGCATAGTCGAGCAGGAGTTTTCCATACGAAAGAGGAACATAGGTAAAGCAGGCCCACACTTTATGAAAAATAAATTGCTCTAGAGGCAACATCCAGAGCGGAAACACGAACACAGGTATACGTGTGTATGGAAAGTTGCTGTTCGACTATCCTCTTGAATCATTCTATGTATTAATTTTCATTTAATTATACGCAGAAGGTGTAAGTTACTTCTACAATAAACAATTCCTAATCCCGAGAATTATAACTAAAAGTATCTAATTGTTTCATAACAAGTCCTAATTCAAAGGACTGATATAATTAATATCACTGAATAAAGCAATGATTTAACAAATACTTATTGTTAATCTAAAGATAAATAAATGTTGGATAAATACAATGAACAACTAACAGTATGAGGTATATGATATGATATCTTCTGATAACTGTGTATCCTGCTCGGAATATCCTGTTGTTTTAATACTTTTATACCTAACTGAGTTTTTTTTAATTTTATCTCTATGTAGTATCCGTGATAGTATCGGTTGCATTCAGCTGTCAGTCCCTCTGTATGTATGTTTAGATCTTGTATACGATGCAAAGATACAATGCAGTTTTCATCCATAGATGAATGAGGAAGGTTTATAATTAAACGCGGAAATTGGGGTAGAAATCAAAAACCTTATAGAAAAACAATCCAAATACTATTGTACATATTTATATATCTACTTATACTCCAATACTCACACAAATTAAATTCAAACTGAGAACATACAATTTTGTTACGTCAACAAAAGAGTACACTTACCTACCATCTACCTAGGTATTTTATTAATACATACTCGTAGGTGTAACTAAATGCATTTAAATTTGAACTTGAAAAAGATTATAGAGGAGTCACGACTACCGAATACAAATTCGCATGTCAGACAAACGTGTACTCTATATCTATATACATAAACATGATTATTTCAATGAAAAAAATAACAAATTAGTGAACCAACAAATCTTCAAGGCGAAGTTACTCAATACTTGTGAACCTAACAAAGAATACCTAGGCTTGTAAAAACAATAAAATACTCAACATGTAAGGGAATAAAGATAATATTATGTGTTTCGAAACTTTAAACAAAGATAAAGTAGGTAACTATGCAACAGTGAGCACGCTAAGGCACACTTGTACTTCGTACTCGAATATTTACACTTCGGTTCTTTGTTAGGGCACTGCACCAAGTGATGGACACTTTATTTCATCAAAAATGAATCATCAGAACCTAAGGTAAAAACAGTTGACTTCTTTCTCTTTAAAAAACATATACATGACTAATGTTTTTAAATATGCATACATGTATAATTAAAAAGTAATTACTCATTTTTCAATAATTTCCATTGTTTTGCTTTGGTATTAATTACATACTACACTACATTATAGGAATAATTTAAGCTATCACACAAAACATATTAGCCCATACAAAACTATAAGGTTTTTTTTTTCTACAAAGTACAAACTACACTTCACATTTCTGAAACTGGGAAAGTAACTTTATTTATTTGTTACGCATTGACATCTTAACTATTTAACTGATCATCGTGGTAATTTACATACACATTAACGGGGATACAGAAAAAGGCAAATCTACTTTTTTATCCGATAGGATCACTAGTAACAGGAATTACACAGCATCATGGCAGAACTAGTAAAATAATAAGGAATAAAACTGATAATTTAAACACTATAATCCACAGACATCGATTGTTGTTTTACCGAACCAATACAAACAAATTAAAATTCATTTTATTCAAGGAAATAGACTCGATCGCAGTACGAACGCACCTTCATTGTTATTACCAACTACAAATGCAAACGACGCGCAAAATCTAATAAAATTAACACAATGACACATATTTGTAGTACCTTTGTTCAAACACTTAGCCAATTCATAAAGAGAAAATTAATTAGTAATTGCGTTTGTTGCCAAAACTGTTGTGCAAGCGACATTGAACCTTAATGTGATCTGTATAAGACTAATGTGAGGATTGCGTTTCGACTGCATAATTAAACGAAAAAATTGCAAGTATTTACAAAATATTACACTACAACGAAACAAATTGTTGGCTAATGAGGCTTATTACAAATTTACGAACTTTTAAACGGATAAATTCCAAACAATTTTCTAAGTTTAGAAATTTTGTGACCCAGTTATTAACCCACGTCAAACTGATACATTACAAACAGGAGACCCTTTCTCACGCTGAGAAAATGGGTATCCACGTACACAGCGGGAACGGGGAGGATCCCAGCGGTTATGTGGATTAGACTAGACCCTGGATGGAGGACAAATTAGTCCCAGTAGTCGTGTTAACAATAACATAGTGTTTTTATGCTAGCTTAACAGTTGATGTAACTAAAACACTAATCTACGAAAAGGTCTCCCAAATACTGACGATGTGCCAAATCTAGCCGACATTGCATAGGCTTTCGACATTAGTCTTTCAAACTTTATCTCAGTTTGAAAGACGAAAGTGTATTAGTGTGGTATAATACAAGAAAAGCATAAACAGGACATGAGAACGTATCCAAGTAAATTTACTTATAACTATTTGTTCAAAATAAATATGCGAAGTTTGTTTTTCCTAAGTAATTAGTATTACACAACGCAATATCTAAACACGCAATTTTTTTCCCATTATAAATAAATTACATTAATTATTTAAAGGGCAAAATGTCAAAAGATACTGGAAACCGAAGGCCGTGAACGCCTTTCTTTAATAGTTTTGTTCATTTAAATATTTGTTTTATTTACAGTTCATTTATTTTTACCACTAGATTACACTGACTGTGATCACGAGAGGATTTATCACTTTTTCAGCCTACCTATTTTAGTGGCCAGAACTTTTTCATGATTTCTTTTAAACTTTTTGGAATCTTACTCCTCCTCCTTAAGAAGGCAAGTCAAAAGAGGTTATTCATGTTTTTTTAAAACGTAAACTTAGTTTAGCACTGACCTGTGTCCATCCCATATTGTAGAAGTCCATCACGACGACGGTCCCTCTCACTTGAGACTCTGGTTCCAACATGGCGGCCTCGTGGATCAAATAGAACAGTCTGAACAACTGGTCTGCTGTCACCTTCTTAGGGTCCCATGAACCTTGAAAATATAATCGTATTTTCAAACTATGTTAAATTACTATCTATTCAATCTATACTAATACATATTATAATGCTAAAGTTTGTTTGGTTGCACCCTTTGGGACTACGATTTCAGAGTTAGGATGCTAAACTCTCCTCTGTTTATGGAATTAAATGAAAATTGGAACTGATAGTTTAGTATTAAAACATTCTAAGGATGGGAGAGACCTTATTATCACTTGTCTTAAAAAAAAGAAATGCTTAGTATGCATACCTCCAACATTAACAATAAGGACCCGTCTGCCCTTGTGGTCTCGGCCCTTCATCACGTTGACCACCTTGTGCTCCAGGAAGGCGACCTTCTCGTGCTCCGGCAGCAAACCGTCCAGCAGCGCTGCATTGTCGCGTTTGAACTCTGCCGCGCGACGCATCTGTGACAACAAGAAAGTTTTTATTCAAGTTTTTTGATTGATGATGATGACCCATGTGGCATAATGGTTACCATGCCAAACCATGGTTCGATCCACGTGAGAGGTAAATATTTGTGTGATCCACTAATTATACAGGGGGTGTGTATGAATGAGTGCGTGTTGTTTCTAATACATATAATAAACCTAGTTAAGAATCAGATGGGATAAAACTATGGAGTATGCTATGTTTGTTAATACGAAATTATTAACCTTTAGAGAAAGGGTAACGAGCCAAACATGTTCCTTACACACAATATTTATGCAGACCAGACTCTTATCAGTAGCCTCACTACACCACTTTCTCATTAATTACCAACATAAATTATAACTTAGCATTATATCAATTATCTTCCCAACCACTTAGCCGCTCGAACAAGCGAAACACGTTAGAAACGTAAGTTTAGAAACTCTACATGTTGTTAAAGCCTTGTGAAAACAAAAAGTAAAGAATGTTATTTTTAAAAGATTTTGTTTAAGGTACGAATAGACGAGATAAACTAAAACACACAACCGAACACCATTTACAGTAAAACAAACGGTTATCTCATAACATCCTAAATATTACACAATATTAAACGAAAGAAAATATTGACAATATGCAATTACATGTGTGACCGTTGTTATCATAATAAATCCAGAGTTTACATTAGCAGGTAATACAATGGATTGGTTTCCCTGCCACTTTCGATAAATACGGTACAGTACATACATTGCGATGATGAAAATCACCGGTTATTTACTGTCGGTTGGCAGAAGGTCAAGTTATAGGTAAACTACCGATAATGGCGCTGCGCACGTACCGGTCGATTGATGGATGGACTGAGTAACCAAATAAATTCAGTTATATGTATATCACTATGGTAATGCTGCGTTAAATACTGCTGTGCTCCACAGTTTCACTCGCGTTGTTCCCGATCCCGTAGGAATTTCGGCAAGCAAACTACACTTTTTGCTATTACTGGTTATAAGGAACATAATATTTGTGGGACGATCGGATGGACTATTACGTATTTGATTTTTTATACAGTTAAAAAAACATTTACCGAAATGTCTATACTTGCTGTATTATTTATTATTTAATACCTGTATCGGCCGCTACCAAGGCCATTAAACTTAGCATAAACAATGCACAAAATGACAAACGCGGAAAAATGTAAAGAAATGAATACGCAAAACGATCCCTACAAAAGATATACAAACTTTTTTAAGTGACGTAAAGAGTAATCTTCATCTTCATCAATTGTTCTTAATTTAAAATATTAATTATTTCTTTTATATTTTGTAGGTTGAATAACTTCAATTTAGGAACATTAAGTGTTACGTTAGTAGAAACGTAACGTAATCAATTATAATGATGCTAAGGGCTTTGGGGTCACAAATCGTCTATGAAATAGAGAGATATTGAGAAATCGGCATCATTTTTCTTCATTCGTGTTCTGTCAGATGTTGTTACGGTTGTTGATTGATGTAAATTGTTCCCGTAAAGTGCAATGTTGTTTTTAATTACGGTAATGTTGCAAGTTAGAGCGGTGTTGCTTAACTGGGCCAGTGCAGGGCTAACTACACACTGTGAACACCTTCCCCCATTTGAGTAAATTAGACCATAATGTAACATAGTATTTGCACGTTAATTAGTGTCTGATCCAGTATTTTAAGCCGAATTTAAGGTTTGTGATTCTGATTCAAATCGCTCATATAAGTATATGCTAGAATCTTAAGTTGACATTAAATTGCTTTAAATAAATACTAAAAATAAAATCATTTTTTTGTGCAAATGGCCTTTTTTGCGTCGTTGTATTGTTTTTCGTGAATTTCAAAGATTTGTTCGTTTCATTTTAAAAAATATAGATAAGTACTAATAAATCTTAAATTTTATTGGCCAAGATCAGGAGATGTACAAATAGGACAAGATGAGAACAAATCTATAAGAAATCTACATATTGTTGTTATTTTCATAATCAGTCAACAACCCGTCATAAAAAGAACATTATTTAACTTAGTTTATTTCTGAAAAAATCTCATTTTTTTCCATTCGTTATCAATAATTTATCAATCGCATTGCACTCGGTCAAGTATTATCAGGACGTCATAGATAACATGGGTATTTATGGCATACCTACTTTGTGTTAAGCATCATAAATAATCATTTTATGTATTTTAATAATTATAGATTAATTTCTGATATAATTGTGGCATTGTCACTGATAAGAAAGAAGTTAAAATTAGGTTTATATTTTGTAACCCATATAAGGGAATCTTTCTATATTCGCTTGCTTGGTTCTACGGCAAAAGAAAATAAATTCTTACGAGATAACAATATCAAAGAATAGGAATACCCTATCAATGGGAATACCTATAAATTTGATTAGTTAAATGTCTAGAACAAACCAAGTTCCATTTACAAATTATTTTTAACCTGCACATAGACAATTTATCCTTTTTCTTCGTTCATTGTATTAAAACTTTTTACGACGAACGCATTTGTTTTGCTATTATCTCTATCCGTAATAGATTAAGAACCTTTGGACTTGTATGTACTCGGTTGATTAGTCATACATGATGATAAATAGGTAGATATAATATTAAGTTAATAATAAAATATACTTAATAGGTATTATGTTATAAATATTTCCTAACCCTTGAAACTACTAATCTAGTATTAAAACGAAAAAATTAAGTATATTATTTCGAAACCTTAAATTAAACTTAATAAGGGATATTGCACAATATACATAGGTAAGTACATATTATAATAAAAACTATAATTCCACAGCCCGTACATTAAAACTAATGAGTTTGTGTTACGAAAGGTCACAGGAGCATTTTTTTGTCAAAACGTCAATTACATTCGTAAACAACAGCCAGTTGTTAAGTTTTACGTTCGTAAATCTATTAAGTTCATGGCAAAAGATTAGTTGTCAACGGTTGTGATGTCGTAATACGTCCTTAAGGTTTAACGTGTGGCACATTATGGCTAGCCCAGACTGAGGACGGTAAGAGAGAGCATATTAATATTATAACTAAAATTGGTGAACCAACACTTATATTTTTGTGAGATTCTAATAACTAAAACCATTTTAGTAACATTGTGATTTAACTACTAGGTACTACTAATAACATACGACAACATGAAGATTTTTTTAAGATCAACTCCAAGGTTTCATAACGATTTCTCTTCGTAGAATTGTATTTTGTATTTGTTTACGTTACAGTAAAGGAAAAATCCTGTACACTGGTAAACACCCCCAGGGTACAGAAGCCCTTATCATTGACTACTTAAGTTGTATTGAAACTTATAATATTACATTTCATAACTCAAAATAAAATCATTATTGAACACCATAAGTGGTGCACATATCGATGAAGTGCGTTCCGTGCAATCTATTTGAGTAACTCTTTGCATATTTGTAATTAGATCCTTGAGGCTGAGGCGAGACTTTGTGAAGATTTCTTTTTAAACCATAACGCAGTTGTGTTGTAAATTTGACGTGTCTTACATGAACTAATTATTTTTGTTTTACTAGCATTAATTAAAAAGTATTTAGGGCACTTTTTATCCCGAAATTTCGACGTTTTCGCGTTATACGCGGGATACCTATAACTATTAGTAGATTATAAAATTCAGTGCACAAGGCACTTGCTACAAGCCGGTAAATCCGTTTATTTTTCCACTGAATCGTTCAATGTATCTATAATTAAGTCATACAAGCAGTTGGCATTGGTCCTCTCGATATTTATTAAAGCAAAGACCGGCGTCTGCGCATGTAAACAAACAGAATAACATGCACACGACAAATATGCGATTGTTTACTTCACAAAGATAATTTTATGCGTCTTTTTGTTCTAAAATATATCTATGTTATTACGTATTGTCTCTATGTGGTACAGTCACCTGCAATATGGATTCATTGCATTTATTAATATTAATAAGATACACACATCAATATACAATATTTACCTGATTACTGTCAAAACAAACTCTTGATAATAATGTTATCGTATCCATTTTTGTGCCAGAATCAGTTTTGTTTGCATCCGCCTGTTTTAAGTAAAAAAAAGACAAATGGAAATCCTATTGGTGTGTCTTATAATTTAAAAATATATGTATAGGGTAAAACTACCTGTTAGCCGGCCACTACCCGTTATCGGCCACTTGGCACATTTTGTTAAATAATTAAAAATATATTAATCTTATCTTTTCTAACTTAGTGTCTTTCGATTCCTGCAAACTTCACTTATTTATTAGCTAACGGCATATTCCTGAAAGTGGAAAATTGAGCTCCCAATCGCAATTTAAAATTTTGATGTGAGGAGTTGCGCAAAATTTAGCAAAAAACATAGCAAGTAGATTTATTTTCAAAGCTAAGTTTTAATGTTTTACTATAATTCAATTGCTGAAAATATTGGGCTGTGTGTTTATAAAATGTTTAAATTTCATATACAAATACTAAAACTCATCAAGGTTTCATCAATTTTGAGATTTTTGGAGGCCGGCACACAGGTCGACGAATTTCTTCAAAAACCCCTTATCGGCCGGGAGGTCGCAAACCAGTTTTATTTACGATGTTTTTCTTTGATTTTATTGAAGAAACCTTAGGTTTACTGAAGTAGGTCTATTTACATGTATGAACTACTATATTTTTGTGGTCTTACAACTAGATTCCGGCCGCCAAAATACTTGGTATTTACAAAGTTATGACCTTCAGAAATACTGAATTTATGACGGCCGGGTATAGGGTATAGCTATACCTGTTATCGACCTATGAACATTATGGCTAAAATATAACATTTTTATCAGCCATACGAGTTGGTAACTAGCCAGTAATTAGCTTTTATCAAGGTTATGCTATACTGCGCGTCGAGTCGACTGGACGGCCCGTGTTCCCGGGGCTCCGGACCGTCCCATCGTCCCTCGCATTTCAGGCATAGTTGGGTGTGCCCGATAATGTTAGGAATCAGGAGGGGGCTAGGAGATGCGGGAAGAGTAATCGACCCAATTTTCTCAAGCCCAGGTACAAAAGGTGGACGCATAGGAGGACGCTCGCTGTCGGTACCGGTTTGGGGGACGTCCTTGTTTCCGAGGATGTTCTTTTCAAGAGCGGGGCGCCCCTTTTAGAGGGAGCCCGGCATTGGGGTGTCGTGGTAGAAATCCCGCGGGATTTCTACCACGACACCCTATAATGTGTAGCGCAGTCGGAAGTCGCTGCGGGTTTAGTGTAT
Organism: Timandra comae; assembly: GCA_958496195.1. Classification (NCBI taxonomy): domain Eukaryota; kingdom Metazoa; phylum Arthropoda; class Insecta; order Lepidoptera; family Geometridae; genus Timandra; species Timandra comae. The sequence goes on along the minus strand of OY292355.1, from coordinate 3,274,315 downwards.
ATGCCTCGCCCTTCTGGCTGGATGAGTCCCACATAGCCACCGGGATCTCACCTTGCATTCCCGGTATAATATATTTGATTTTCTATATTTCACAAAACGTTTATCAAAATATAATAGCAACTAAAATCCTTTTTGTATGGTTTGTACTTAGCGCATCAATCGTTTTATTTTCATTCGACTATCAACCTTATGTCTCTACCATAAGAGTCATTTTCCTATAGTGAATGTAGGCGGCCGATAACCGGTACATTGCTGGTCGATAGCCGGTCTTAGGGGCCGATAACCGGTGTTTTCGCTCATTTCACGATTAATATTTATTTGTAAATTATGTGTTAAAGATACGTCTATATGCTTTAGGTTTTCTGAAACTAGAATATTGTAGCATTACATAATGATTTGTTTGAAAGTTTTTGGTTTATCCAAATAGTATAAAGATCAACGCTGAAGTTGAAAAGTTGCTTAAGGGGCCGATAACCGGTAGTTTTACCCTATGATCATTTTGTATTTGACTGTACATTGTACATTAACTTGATATTATGATTATGATGATGCCGATTTAAGGTCAGCACGGTTATTTGGATGATTCCAGTCTTATTTCTTAGAATGTTTGTTTACAAATACCTAGAATAGTTTTCTCTAATATGTTTACCATACATGCAACAGTTTAACTCATCAGAAGTTGTTATTTCTTGTTTCTCTTGTCTATATTGTGTTTATATTTGTTTAATATAACGTACTATTAATATTTTATGATCCGTGGTATTAATAATAGTTAACAGCAAAATTGAATCTTAGTTTAATTTTTATGTTATTTGGGTATATAATACTTTAATATTTATATACCTACGTAAGTTAAATAATGGAAGAAGGATTTCAATCATCACTATCACTGGTATAAAACAAAAGTCGCTTCCCGCTGTCTGTCCCTATGTATGCTTAGATCTTTAAAACTACGCAACGGATTTCGACGCGGTTTCTTTTAATGGATAGATTGATTCAAGAGGAAGATTTTAAGCATAATTTTATCCACGCCTTCTTACGGGAGCGGGAACTATGCGGGTGAACCGCAAGGCGCTAATAATAAAATTAATTACAGACAGAAAACGTTTGTTATGATAAACTATGCAACATATAGCATATAACCTGTCAACTATATGCTTATTATGAACAAATACTTAGACATAAACATAATTAATCTTATCACAACGATCAATGTTTTAAAACAACTTGTTTACAAATACATTCATTAATCTAACGTTAACTTTATCTCAATGAAACTTTCCGCTGTAACCTTTTATCTCTGTCTATCCATGTCATGTATGTTATACTCGTATGTATAGAAATATAGGTTATCATTTGACATACGACCCTAAACGCTTATGAATTATTCCTATTGCATTGCAATACACTCATTCATACAGAGATAGAGACCTCCACAGACCAAGATGAAGGGAGCCCTATTGTATAGTGCCTTCTTCATCGTTGTCATACTTAACAAGAAATTAAAATTTCACAATATGATGAACTTACTACAGACGACTGTAGTTTGTATAAATAATAGGTACTTCTAGTTTTGAATTACACCAGCAAGGTGGTAGAAAAATCAAATATTTTTCGAATAAGTTCATCCCATACGCTATATACTTAGTCGCTATAATATACGTACGCTATTAAAGAATAAAAAAACACGGGTAAAGCCGCAAGACACAGCTAGTAGGTACATAATATCTACACTATTATGAAGAGGAAAGATTTGTATTTTTGTGTGTATGTTTACGTTTAGGATATATTTAATCGCCGTATTCCCGCCGGAGCGGGAACCACACGGTTGAAATCGCGGGGTACTGCTAGTATTCATATAAAAACGAGATAATTTCCCATTTCAAGACTAACTCAACATACTGGCTCTCACTGATAGCTACTATCAGGCCCTGATAAGCGATGCCCTTTGACATGCAATGTCCTGTTATCAATGTCGCTGGGGATGACAGTATCTTGTTGTTCGTAACACATACTGACTGATAACTAAATAAATGGTCTATTTATTACAATATAGTACTTACAATATACTACTTTAAATTGTAATATTTATTTAAGGTAATAAACATTGCGTTATGGATTAAGTCGTGCTAAAAGAGCGTATTAAGATCTATATTTACAAATACTTTAAACTAAAGAGTTTGTTTCGACGACCTCGATGGCAGAGTGGTCACCATGCCGGACTGCCATCCGTAAGGTTGCGGGTTCGATTCCCGTGCGGGGTGAATATTTGTGTGAACCACAAATGTTTGTCTCGGTCTGGGTGTGTCCGTATGAGTGTGTGCGTAGTTTCTAATACCCTAGATACAAGCTTTGTGCTCAGGGGTCAGTTACTATAATGAGATGATGTAGTGAATGATTATTATGTTATGTTATTATGTTTCATTGTATGTTATGGGGTAATTTCAGAAAATACTGGTGTGATTTGAAATATTTTAGTGTTTGATTGCCACTTTATGGAGAAAGTACAGTGTAGTTTATTTTGAGAAATAAACGATCACAGCAAATTTTTCTTTTGCTTTATCATTATTGTTTAAAGAAACTATGTCTGCACAAATTTACGCTATAAGCATAAATTAAATAAGGATTTGAGTCTTATTTCTTACTCATATTTCTTAAATAAAACTTAGCAGATATAGATCTAGATTCGAATAACACACTGTAATATGAAACATAAAGGTACAAGACTTTAACAAATAAGTAGAGGACAAACGTAACATTATAAACATGCATGAACGATGTTTATATGTTATGATTTATTTATGTTAAAACATCTTTCATAAAAAGTATAAAAAGGTCGCTTCTGTCTGTCTGTACCTATGTATGTGAGAACGATTAATCTGTTAATGCGGTGATCAAAAGACGATTAAAGAAGAAAGTCAATATGTGTAATAAAATTTAACGTGCTGAACAACTAGAAATAAGTACCTATAATATAAATAATTAAATGTTTAGCTACAACTTGAAATGGAATGAGACGTGGTAAAAACTCATAGGAAACGATAATTACGCGAGCCAAACGGCACGGCATAGCTAGTCATTATATATTTACAAGAAGCGACATGTTTAACGATAATGTATCTATTTACTACCGTATTTACGAGTACTTAACGTGTTTAGAGAAATACATAAGAATGCTTTATTCATATTTTACATATTTCTTTATCTATCTACGTAATAAATACAAAATAATAAAGTTCTATTGCTCCATACAATACAGCCTAATATCGTTGGTTTAGAAACTAAAGTAATGCACGAAAGTTCTATATACATAATGTACTCGTATTATGTTGTGATATAAATTTTAAACATAATCCCCTAAATTACTGAGTAACGAAAGTTACTTTGTTTTAGGATTATCTTTTACATAGTATGAAATAAGAATTACGAAATAGAGAAAGACAGATTAATGCGAATATTACACATTACTTAAGACTAATTTAATCGGATTAAATTCGTGAATTAAAATTTGTTTTATAATACTAACCACAGATCATGGAGTCAGTTAATCTTAATTGTAACCATACCATTTGTTGAAAAAAAATTTTATAACAATTAAAACTAAAACTTTATTTATGGAAAATGGCTACCATCAAACACGTAGCTTGTAACATAACTAAATAATTGGCGTTAGTTGCAATGCGTAATGTTTTCAATTATTGAGAAACCATCGCTTGCTCTGTATTTACACGTAGTCAGCTGCAACTTTTGCAACTTATGGTGCGGAATACTTATAAACATTGCAATAAGTATGCCATGGGTTACATGAGTACTGTTTAACTGTCTATTTGTCTATTAAAACTAACATTTATAAAGTTACTAGCCCCGCGGTTTCACCCGCGTAGTTCCCGTTCCCGTGTGAATTTCGGGAAAAAAATGTTGTATCCTATGTTCTTTCCCGGACCATAAGTTACCCCTGTACCAAATTTCAAGTCAATCGGTTCAGTAGTTAGCCGTGAAAAGGTAACAGACAGACAGAGTTACTTTCGCATTTATAATATTAGTTAGGACTAGTTAGGATAAAACGAAATTTAGTTAAACATTATTTAAATACATTTCGTTTTTAAGAGGGGAGAGAAAATTGAGATCGTGGTTTGTCGATAAAAAGTTACCATATTTTACCCCCTTAAAGTTCCCGACCTATACCGGGACACCCTTTATAGAACACGCTTTCCAAATTTCAGGACTCTACTGTCAGCTGTTTAGCCGTGAAAGCCTTTTATAGTCATAATATTGGTTCCTTTCATAATAGACACGCATAAACCAAATCTATATTAACTTATCTCATAGAAACTCTAAACACAAAGCTGTTTGTGTATAACTTTATCATCAATCAAACAAATTGACTCTATTATCATTGCATTAGTTGAATGACCTTTAATTGTTATACATAACACTGCACCGTGTTTCTCTACGTTATGTAATGCCATGTGTAAGCGACGACACTTGCAAACCTAAACAGGTAGCTCTGAGATTTATGTCTATACAAATAAATTTAAATGTCTGTTTGTGATCATTAAGGTTGATTTATAAAGAAATAAACACTTTTGATGACAGCAAGCAACTTTGAATGATGATCAAAAAATAACAAAGTACGTGTAAGTAAGCAGTCGACGATGATGCCAAAAAAAACAACTCCAAATTGGCAGAACCAATTTTGACGAAACACTAACAAGATTATAGCTGTGTTATAGGTACCTAACAAGGAATATCTTAGGCTACCTGTAATCTCATAGGATTAAAGGAAACGGCAATTAACACGAGTAAACTGTGATGTACAGCTTGTACATAAAAAAGATACTTACACATACAATTCTATGTACAATATATATCTGTCTATTCAATATGTACCACGTTTAAACAACGTGATGCAATCATAGACACTTTATTATTAATATTGAAATCCGCAATCAACATAGCTATAGATAATGCATATTTATTAATGAGTCAACTAAGATGTCGGTTACTATCCTACTTATACATATACCTAACCGAAGCTACGGAACTTTGCAGCTCTGCTCGAAAATAGAGAACGAATTTTCCTAGATATGAGACCTAATTACATCGATGCAACGTATCCTCATATATTTCAATTCACATTGAAATCCTATTGGTGAAATAATGGCTAGGTTTGGATAATCTCCTTTACAATAAAAATATTAAATTAAATACGCATTATTAAATTATTTTGCAACACTTTTTTTGACAAATACAAAATGGTCAATAGGCTATAAAATTAAGAATCTCTATCCTTCTAAAATTAATCAAAATTGCGAACCATGCTTTAAATAAATAAATATACAAACAAATGAACTCATATTTAAATTTATTAAATTATGTACTTACATACTTACTTATTTTAAATTTTTCACACGCTGATCAACTTACAGTAATTAAGGTATATTATATAACAAACAAGTAAACAAATGGAAGTGTTTGTGTCAGTTTAATGAGTCGATACACCTATTTCTCATTGAAACTCTATATTATAATTCGATATCTTGAACCTTGACAAAATTATAGTAACGTTTGCGGCTTTACACGAGTACAATTTTCACGTGAAATTTTCTTTCACAGAAACCTTACTAAGATATTAGATTAATAGCATCACAGCTATTCTGAAGTGATGTGCTTACCTAGTGTACAATCTGTCATCAATATTATTTTTAATCGACAGTTCAAAATATTCACATTTTCTATAAGTACATATACATATACAGCCAGTATTACATAACTAAATAACCTATTCTAAAATTTTATTATGTTTAATCTAATCTTAACCCACATTTTGTTTAAATTAAGTTGTAACAAGATTTTAATCCACGCAATAAAGAAAATCCTTGATGGAAATCGAGTGGAGTCTAGACAGCTAGACTATCTTATTGTTTATCGTCATACAACGTACGTATTGCCGAAACATCACTTACTCAAGTAATTAACATTACCACAGATTAACAATTAGTTAGTACGTGTAAATATTACGCAAATTTATTAGGGTGTAACGAATATGCGCGCCCCGCTCTCATTTAACGAAAACAAATGTTTCAAGTTCTTAATAATAACAATGTTAATCTCTGCCTACTTATTAATATATTGGTCATTGTTTATTGATTACTGAATGGAATTTTTCTTTCAACGATGATACTATAAAAGGGAATTAAAAAATTGTGTTGTGATATAAAAAGTTTTGGTAAAACATCTTCATGGAAATCTTTGGACACGCTTTTTGCACAGAATCCAGAAAAGGCAAGAAAATACAGGGTGTAATTTCATAACACCCTGTATTTTCAGCTAATGGGAAAAGTTACGGTGGTGGCTGAAAATCGACGCTCAACGAATTGCACATGAAAGTCTTGGGTAGCGCAATTGAACTACTAACCTTTTGTAACTAGATCCTAACATTTATTTATTACTTTCGAAAACCTGTTTCTCGACTACATTACCTATAGGTATCTTTATCGTTTGATTTTCATTCACTTTTATATTTGTTAGGTATCAAAAATTTAATTTGCTTTACGTAATTCAAATAGATTGAATAATTGACTGTTTTAATCTACTTTTACTGGCTGTACAACTCTCAAACAAAGAAATAAAATACAATAATATGCATCTTCTCCGCCCGAGGCATGTTAGTTAGTCAAGTCAACACACATTGCGTACCTTCTTCAAACTGACTATTACTTAATCTACGCTGTACTCATTTTCCCTACATGGATGTTCCCCATATTTATAGCGGTATTCAGATCTTAATAGATATTATAAACTCTTGTTACCTACTTAACTATCGTGTCGGGTCATCTTCATGACTTTAAATTGAATTATTAAATATGAAGTTTTGGTCGGTTATGTGATACTAATGTTATGACAGTCGTTGACTGTGATTTTGAAACTTGAACACTATTGATTGTACGTTTAAGGTGTGTCATTGCTTGTTTCATATTTATATACCTTAGCTAAGCAGCTTTACCTATCGTACCTAGACTAAACAAAGATTAGTCGGAATTCGCACATCATTGAACGGTGTCCTGCAGTTCAGACAAAGTTTGAACAGACGGTTTATAAAACCTTTAAAGCAAGTTTAATGATTGTAACGGAAACTATTAACAAGAGATTAGACATAAGTACATACATATCTTCTCAGTACCAAAAAATCTTAAAACTTGTATCTATTAAAGAACAGGAATTTTTGTAGCTAAATTCTGGTCCTGAGTCGACACGCAATACCTTAACTCCTAAGAATACCTTATTCCTTGCGTGTTGAATACATTAGTCTAACTTAGTTGAAAACAAAGGCACTTACCAAAGCCAAAGCGCTTTCCGGATACCACTTGCAGGGTCTGAGGAATATCGTGAGCAGTTCATCATCGTCTCCATAACAGAGGTCTTTGTTTTCCTTCAGCAGCTCTCGGAGCCTCTCCAGGGCTTCTCTGACGCGTTCCGGGGTCTCCCTCAACTCCTGTTCAGCTACGGCTTTAGTTTCAGCCGATAGCTCCACATTCCGCTCTAGCCTAAACTCATTTGAAGACATTTTTGTGACTACCTAAGGAAGAAAGGTAGTGTTAGTTTTTATTTTGTTGAAAAAAGTTTGGATTTTTTAAACTCATTTTAGACTTGAACTATGTTTTGTGCTGGTTATATGTAGGTAAGTTAGGAGTTTGAATGTGGTGTTATGTTTGTTTGCAGGAGAAAATAATCTGCATAGTAAAAGTAAACATAGCCACTAACTTTACAAAATATCCATATTTTACAGATTTAGACCTCTAGGTATTATTAAATCTACTCGATACTACACACCGGCAAACGTACGAAAACATTAATTAACAACATACAAACTCATCGTATTTCCATATTGATAAAACAAGTCCTTAAGCGTAAACTTCCTGCAGTTAGCAGAAGTAAATAAGATCAACGACAAGGCAAGAACCTTGGTACTTTAACTTAGATAAATATGCGAAACACGCACAGTAGCGACCACTTCATATCACTTGCAATCCTTACTAATATTATAAATGCGAAAGAAACTCATGTCTGTCTGTTACCTTTTCACGACTAAACTACTGAACCGATTGACTTGAAATAAAGTACAGGGATAGCTTATGGTCTGGGGAAGGACATAGGTGGTGTTTTATCCCGAAATTCCTACTGGGTCGGGAACTATGTGGATAAAACCGCGGGGCACATCTAGTTAAAACATTAAATACTTTGACCGATTGCACACAATGTATTTGTCAACACACTGAAATTGTTTGTTTGCGTAATTCACGAACAAACGGCTAAGTGCCGGCGTTTCGGTGTAAACTATTGTGGTATGTAAAACTGATAGACAATTGAAAATATGCGCGTTTACTTTTATCGGCTTTGTTTTGTATGTTATCCAGTGACTAAGTATATGTTATCTATAGAGTTGCGGATCTGGTTTTCTGTACAGCCTGAGTATACCTACCTACTTAGAAAATACAAATTATACCGTATCAATAAAATCAGGATCATCTTCTATCGTTGTTATTTTTTTCGCTTAGCATTTCGAAATTGGGAAAATATTCTTTTTGTATAAGTATAAGTATAAGTACTAATAAGTACTACAGAAAGGAATACCTTTCTCTAACTAGCAACTACAGGTTTAGCTTCAACTAACTTTTATATACAGTAGTCAACATATCCTATCAGAAACTAAATAAAACATCTTCACTGACTAACAGAAATTACATTCCAATAATTGACTATTAAATTGTTATCAGTCGCCAAGTAACTGACCTCTCAATGTAAATAAAATATAAGTATTTATAAACATTATCAGTTTATATAGCACGACTTCTATCGTATAACGAAAATATTGATCGACTATATTAACGCTCATTTAATTTTTTAACCACTTAAATTAAGCTTATAACATTTCCACTTGTATGATGATCAAGTTTTATAAGTATGTGCTTAAACGAGTGCCTAAGTAAATATTTTGATCTAAGCTCCTTTTGTTTTAAATGTACTTACTTATTTTGATTTTCGGTGACATTAGTGGTCTTGCGTAAAAAGTGTAGCCAAAACTGGCTTATAATTTAATGAGTTGGTATTTCATAGGGAGGGCTTTCAAAGGGCACATTAACCCATTGTTCTTGGTTGTCGTACTAACGTCATCGACAGTGGTTAATGGTAGTTCAACCCCTCAAATCTATCAATGATTAAACTAACTAACCAAAAATATAGCACCCATAAAAGACCTAAATCTCAAAAGGTCCATAATAATGTGACAACTGGCCACTTACTTACACGTAACAACACAGTACTTTATAGAGTGACAATAAATAAGTATATGTACATACGTTATCTTTATATTTGACTGATATGTTATTTATATTATTGTTTATCGACATAGGTACTTATGGGTATGCAGATGTTACAGCTAGTTACTAAGGATGATAAAATAAAAATTACGATTTTTTTAAATGTTGCAAGTTTCCTAAGTAAATGGGTGTATCCCAGTCATAGTAATAATAATCTACCATGTTCTTAATCTACTGCCGTAATAATGGAATTAAAAAAAAATATGGCACTTACAGTAACAATTGCATACCGGTCAGTAACAAACTTATAGCAAAAAAGTTATTAAATACTGGTTTGAAACAAAAAAAATATAGTATAAATATATGAATTTACTTACTTAACGATTATAATAACTATAATTTAACTAAACATAGTTTTAATTCGTAAGTACTTAATGAAAACAATCAAATCCGTAAAATCAATTTGTGCGCGAAATTAACTAGCTTAAAACAGAATTCCTTACGAAATCAATGTTGTCATTCACATAAAAAATATTGTCACTACCCTCATTAATATTTAAAAAAAAATACCCTATACACATCTCAAAATTGGTTTTTATTTATCTTATTTTTTTACTAATTAAGTAAATCTATTAAAACCTTATTTATAAAAAAAAAACAAATAAAAAAAAAACACAAACCAGCACAAAACACACCACAGAATTGTAACAAACTGAATATCACGGAAAAGGATGAAAGGATTTCCACAAAAAAAAACGCACTAACCTCACTCGCGATGCGTATGCGACGTCAAACAAAGAACGATATCGATCGTGCTGCGTGAAAGAGGCGCAGGCGAGTGTGCGCGCGCGCAATCACCACCTCGTTATATAGACACGATAAGGCGCACACGCTTTGTGCCTCCGCTAAGGATTACATATATCTATTCTTTTAAAGTAAATATTATTATGTACAATATAATTATAACTCGTTTGTGTAACTAAATAAACTTTCTGTGTCTTTTAAAATAAGAAGACGTACTGTCTACTGAAATATTTAAAAGAAAAAGTAAGGTTTGTACAATTCACGAGGTTTTGCAAGGACAATTATTTGGAATCGGAAGTATCGGAAAAACGGAAGTAAAATATCCATGATTACATGATTGTCACCTATGGACCTCATATGCTAAAGACTGCAAAAGGGACTAGATATCAACTTAAAAGCGATTCTTGTTTTTTCGCGGATAGACAGATGAAAGGCTAGAGGAATCGGAAGGGGTAGCAGCGTCGATAGATAAAGAATACAGCTCATCCTACAATTTCGTCCATATAGAATTTTCAAAATAACTAGGTACTTATGTTTAGTTTATAGTTTCTATTTTGCAGTATACATAGGTACTTATGCTGATACATAAATCTTTACAATATAATAAACTTTTAAAAATAAGCAAGACTGCCGATAACTTTATCTTAACTTATTTATTTGGGAGCCAACAACAATTTACAGCATAGTTTTTAGATAAGACTCCTTTAAGTTCCCACGGGTAACAATACAAAATCCTCACAAAATCTTATCGAATACTTACAAACTTTTATGTTTGTTTAGTAAATGAGTAAGTACTTACTTAGTTCGTAATGTTGAGACATGACATGAAAGGACCTTACATTACAATTAACAAATGAATTTATCAATATCTCCATGATGACTCAATAATCGTAAACATCACTGTACTCGTAGGTTGTCGCTTTGTACTTAGTGACAAAGTCCGGCTAATTAGTACATTTGAACAATAATTTTTGTTTGTCGTTTTATCTGTGACTTGTACTCTGTACTATAAATATGTACTTATGTACTTATATTCAAGCGCCTTTGTTTTATATCTCCAAGCCATTCTTTAACGAAGAAAGGGGTATTGTGATTATCTTACTTTCAAACATGTTTTCATTTTATATAAATAACTAAGGGATTGAGCGTTTCCGTGCTGCGGATGACATTACTTATTAGTTTATTTAAACCCAGAACCATGCTGAATCAAAGCACAAAGCTACAGAGGTCACATCAAATCTTGAATACTTTCACCTGTATTCCCACCCATCGGCCACCCCCGGATCCGCCATTCCTCGCTGCGCTCGTGATTCAATTTTAGAATCCTTCGCTGGCTCGTGATTCAATTTTAGAATCCTTCGCTGGCTCGTGATTCAATTTTAGAATCCTTCGCTGGCTCGTGATTCAATTTTAGAATCCTTCGCTGGCTCGTGATTCAATTTTAGAATCCTTCGCTGGCTCGTGATTCAATTTTAGAATCCTTCGCTGGCTCGTGATTCAATTTTAGAATCCTTCGCTGGCTCGTGATTCAATTTTAGAATCCTTCGCTGGCTCGGTCCTCAACTGGAGCCCCGGTTAAAAAGTAACTTTGCACTCTTGTATAACAAATAACTCGTAACAGTCTCACTGTGATAGACAATATAACTTTAACACTTAATTTGATTTATATCGTTATAAAATTTAAATCTGTTTCCTAATCAGTTTTCTTTGCTGACCGTACATTTAACGATGTAAACATTCTATTTAAAAGTACTTAATTAATTTGTTATACTTAATTATTTAAATGTTATGCTGTAGTGGCATTTTTGTTTAGCTAAAATCACCGCATTCAACAAATTAATAACATCGGCAAAATGAGAAGTTACTTTTTAAAAATCGCTGCACTTTTGACTAGTTATATTTTACGTAACTAATTATGATAGTAAATTATTAATTCCTTGCATTATCACATCAGTAAATGATAAGTCAACATATTATTAATATTGATATTAGTTGCTATGTACTTATTTATACACACATCAAAAGTGTCTAGGGATCAACATATATTTTTGCAATAACTTTTCTCCTGATTGATATTAATTAAAATTTTCTTTAAGGATTCATCAAATAAAGTGTTTTCGTTTGTCACAGTAACGATAAACCAAGTCACCTTGTGTGCATGTGGTGTGAGGGCCCACTTGTCGAATTTTTTTGAAAATATGCTAAGTATTTAGTGAACATTCCCAAACAATTGTGAAAGTTGGAATCGGATTTTGTGAAAATAAAATAAAAGAGTTATGGGCTCTAAAGTCGGGCCCTCAGTCCTCACATAGAGGACTGAGGGCCCGGCTGTATCGGAAAAACTATGGATACTACAGGAATACTGTTTATGCCTAAATTTAAGGTAATGCCAAACAAAATTTGTGAAAGTAAGATATTATGCCAAAACATCGTCAAACTTTGTATATTTTCATTCAAAATGGGCCCTCAGTCCTCACACATGTCAAATTAATTATGCAAATAACATGAAAACTATGAATGTAATCCTGCTGTTTGAAATTCGAAAAATTAGGAAAAAAATTGTGAAAATTTGTGAAATAAAAACCAGATCACTACTGCTTGTCGTTTAAAAGTTATTACTTTTGTAAAATTCGGGCCCTCAGACCTCCATATTTTTTTGTTTTTCTTTTATTACGCGTAACTTATGAAAGATAGGATAAAACAAAATATCTCTCTTTTTGTGAAAAAAATTGTGCAAAAAATTCGATACTACAGATAGTTAAAAAAACCATTTATTGTTATAAAAAATCAAGTTTCATTTTTATCAACAAAATTTGTAACTAGGGTGACCACAATTTTTTTCTGAGAATCCATGTAATTTTCAAAATGTATAGAAAGATGGACTTAAAATTAAATTGAATCAAACTTGTTTTAGAATAGGCATTATTTAGCTTAAAAAAATCATAAATTTGTATTTTTTAGGTAAGTAAAACTAAAAAAAGTGAAGAAAGATTTTTGTATGGAGTCTGGCATTTGTAGACCGCCATTTTTTTTAAGTCAGAGCGCCATGTCTACGATTTTTATAAAAATAAAATAGTCATTCATAGATTTAAAAAAATATCACTCAGTGCGAGGACCGAACCCGGAAGTATTGAAAAATAAAAACAATGCATTTCGTTCATTTTCATGTTTCGGTTTGTAGAATCTATACGCAATTACTTTTCAACACACTTGCTCATAAAGTGGCTCTTATTTCACCGAAATCAGGCACATTATGACACCTATTATTCACGAGTGAGTTATAAATATTTTTTTATTTTGCCTTGTTTTAAAAATGATTCGATACAAATAAAAATCTGTCCATAGATTTAAAAAGAAAACACCATTCTGCCTTACTTTTTCTACCTCCGTGGTGACAGTTGTCCATAGATTTTAAAAAGAATATACCATTTGCCTTACTTTTCCTACCTCTATGATTGACAGTTAAATACTGTAAGGCAGTATGTATGGTTGACTTTAGCTCAATTTTTTATTTATAAATCTTGTTATTTTGGATGCGCGCGAATAGGAAAACTGTTTATTAGCAAAAAAAATAATATTTTATTATTATTTTCTTCGCAAAATTTGTTGAAAAACGTATGTTGTACTATTAAAGCCACATTACGGAGATAACTATATACGAACTTAGTTAAGGGTTAGGTACTACTACGAGTATAATGAGGTGATATAGTAAATGATTGATTTTTGATTCATTATTATTGGTTACAGTTTAAAATAGCGATTATGAAATCACGTAAAATGTACAAATTGCGTATTAAATGAATTTAGGAATGTTTCAAGTGGACGCGGTAGACCAAATCTGAAACTACTCTCGACGCGGATTTTGATAAGAACTATAACTGCATTAGATTTTTGATAAATAAATACTAAGGGAAGATAGTATGAGGTGTGTATGAAGTACTAGCTTTTTTTAGTTATACTTAAATAAGATTCTACAAACCGAAACATGAAAATGAACGAAATGCATTGTTTTTATTTTTCAATACTTCCGGGTTCGGTCCTCGCACTGAGTGATATTTTTTTAAATCTATGAATGACTATTTTATTTTTATAAAAATCGTAGACATGGCGCTCTGACTTAAAAAAAATGGCGGTCTACAAATGCCAGACTCCATACAAAAATCTTTCTTCACTTTTTTTAGTTTTACATACCTAAAAAATACAAATTTATGATTTTTTTAAGCTAAATAATGCCTATTCTAAAACAAGTTTGATTCAATTTAATTTTAAGTCCATCTTTCTATACATTTTGAAAATTACATGGATTCTCAGAAAAAAATTGTGGTCACCCTAGTTACAAATTTTGTTGATAAAAATGAAACTTGATTTTTTATAACAATAAATGGTTTTTTTAACTATCTGTAGTATCGAATTTTTTGCACAATTTTTTTCACAAAAAGAGAGATATTTTGTTTTATCCTATCTTTCATAAGTTACGCGTAATAAAAGAAAAACAAAAAAATATGGAGGTCTGAGGGCCCGAATTTTACAAAAGTAATAACTTTTAAACGACAAGCAGTAGTGATCTGGTTTTTATTTCACAAATTTTCACAATTTTTTTCCTAATTTTTCGAATTTCAAACAGCAGGATTACATTCATAGTTTTCATGTTATTTGCATAATTAATTTGACATGTGTGAGGACTGAGGGCCCATTTTGAATGAAAATATACAAAGTTTGACGATGTTTTGGCATAATATCTTACTTTCACAAATTTTGTTTGGCATTACCTTAAATTTAGGCATAAACAGTATTCCTGTAGTATCCATAGTTTTTCCGATACAGCCGGGCCCTCAGTCCTCTATGTGAGGACTGAGGGCCCGACTTTAGAGCCCATAACTCTTTTATTTTATTTTCACAAAATCCGATTCCAACTTTCACAATTGTTTGGGAATGTTCACTAAATACTTAGCATATTTTCAAAAAAATTCGACAAGTGGGCCCTCACACCACACGCACACAGTCACCTTTGCATTAATAAAGAAATTTGCCATTTTCCTAATAAAGGGATTTTTGACATTTGAACCACTAACATTAAAGTTCGAAAAAAAGACTGAAATAACAGTTTTCTTTAAAATTTTATTGGGTAACTTAAACAATTAATAATCCGTGTTTCTACCGCGAACACTAACAACACAAGAACATCGGTTTGGCATAATCAAAATGAGTTTATCCAAATCACGCTGTGGAATGGCCGCCCATGTTCGTTGCAACAACAAAAAAAGGTCTTCTTGCGACTGGATACCCTCCATATTCGGCAGAGCTCTTCTCTGTAGCATATCCCATGCATGCTCAATCGGGTTCAAGTCTGGCGACTGAGCAGGCCAGGGCAGGACATTGATGTTAGCTGCGGCGAGAGTCTGTCTTACAACTCTTGCGGTGTGCGGTCGTGCATTATCATGCATTAACTGAAATAAGGGACCGATTTGCACTTGTAGAGGAACGATGACGTCTGATACAATCGTCTCAGCATAAATTTGAGCGTTGAGGTTGCCTCTGATCCAAATCAACTCAGTTCTTCCGCCGATCCAAATACCCGCCCATACCATGATGGTTCCACCACTATAAGGATGGACTTCCTGGCAGGATTTTAATCGCTGTTGGCGTCCAGGGGTTCTCCAGTGTCGTATACGTCTTGTATCCGGTCTCATACCAAAACGAGACTCATCAGAAAAGCACACGAAACGCCATTGTTCTTCTGCCCAATTTCTGTGTTCAAGAGCCCATTGATATCGAATCCTACGATTGTGCATTGCTATAGGTGGTACCCGTAGCGGTCTTCGGGAATGAAGGTTCACTTCATGCAAGCGGTTTCTGACTGTTTGGTCGCTAATTAAGTTCCCTGAAGAGTGATGAAGCCGCACGGCTAACATCATGGCGGTTATTGTTGGAGCTCTTCGAGTTAAGATTTGAATGTATCGGTCTTGTCTCCGTGTGGTGCAGCGATACCGTCCTCCATGGCGCTCAGCCACGGTACCAGTGCTTCGGTAACGTGTCCAAAGTCGACTGATAGCACTCTGACTTGTATTCAGAGCTAAAGCCACAGTACGTTGCCGGGAACCAGCTTCTATCATTCCCACGGCTCTGAGCATTTCTTCCCTGCTTAAATGACGTCGCCGCTCCATAATAACGTTGGTTTTAATCAGTAGTAGGGAAACAGTAGCACTAATAATGTCTTCAATGCGTTGTATGTTTTTATAGGGAAAATATTGACAGCTGATTTTCATCTTTTACTCGAATTTGATTCACAGTTCCTGATTCAAATTATGAAATGCACCAAAAAGGATCCATATAAATTTATAAAATCATAAATTTATAACAAAGCCACATCTCAATCTCAAGAAATCCGCATAAAAATGCTTGATCCCTAGACACTTTTGATGTGTGTATTTACCTAGTCTACACATCGTTTATTTCAGAAAGGAACATGTCATTGCAACAATCAGATTATCATGTAATTAAATATGCAATGTCCTTTAGAGGTCAATGTGTTTATAGGGCAAGAGATTAAATAAATAGATATTACTAGCTGTTTCCTATTGTTTTGCCCTCGTTAATATTCTTTGGGATGGCAACATCTAATTGAAGCGAGGCGTATCAGAGCAGTGAAAAATAACATAAGTACATAATTTGCTTGACCAAGGAATCGAACCCATAATTTCCGGCTTGGCAGGAGCAAGCAGGTTTACAACTATATATTAGAACTAGTGATTACAATAAAGAAAACAATAGTATTTTTATAATAATGTTTACTATGATTCGTCCATTTCAGATACAGTGTAGTCGGGATCGTCATCGGCGTCATCTCCATCACCATCACCGTCTCCATCACCATCACCATCGCCATCTCCGTCATCTGAGTTATCATCTTCATCGCTATTTACTTCCTGAAATACAAAGAAACAACAATTTTAATTTAATACTGCTGAGACCAAAATCGTCTGGAAGACATTGTCAACATAATATTTCTACTCAGTTCAAATTGGAATCATACAAAATTAAATTTACCTTAACTAGTTTACTTTTTTATTAGTTAAGTTAATTATTAGGTTAATTATTCATAATAAGTAGTGTTTGTTTTTTTTAATCCCTTTTTTAAATAAATAGTGCTTTTTAGGTGCTTATTTAGGGTCAAATAAATCATAGTAATATTAAATTTAAATTCAGAACACTCACTTCCAATTTCAAATTGGCGTTGTTAGTGGCCAGCATTGTCTCCTTGACGCATTTGAATATGTGATCGCGACAGACCCACAGCGAGTTGGCGGGAAGCCACCCGTACCGCTCGTGGCATCTCAGCTCCGGGAGCGGCTCCTTGTTTATGATCTCTTGGACTTCCGGTAGCTGGACGTCGCATAACTGGCAGGAATATTTTTTTATTATTTCAACCATGTTATGAACAAACTCGAAATCTCGAAAATTCAAAATTAGAGGGCTGAGATTTAAAATCAGAATACGTGGTTCTGATCCGTGATAATGCTCAAGTCAACTGAGGTTTTTTTTTCAGTTTAATCATATATTGCATGTCTTGAAAAAATCTAATTAGAACAAAATTTGTATGTAAGTAAATAAAATCTTGCTTTTTACCTGATAAAATATCTGTCTCTGCGCGGGCACTAGCCCCGGACGTACGAAACACGTCCCTTCGGGCACTTCCTCAGACTGTGACGTTTCGGCAGAGTTCCTCTTTCTTTTTACTCTCACTCGGTCGGCTTTTTTGTAATGACTCACTTGATCGCGAGTCATCACCATTGCGTATACTCCCGCTGAAGATATACATAATCGATATTAATATTATAAAGCTTAAAAAGTTTGTATGTTGTGTTGGTGGGACGCAATAATTATTTCAAAATTGCCCAATTATCGAGGAAGACGAGAAGACCGGCTAATATTAATATGCTTATTAAAACAAAATATGAAAGACAGACTCAATATGAGATGGATTACAATAAAACATCATGCTACCACTAATACCACTAATACGAGCGATGTGGGTTATACTGGGTCACACCACCACAGTTAGACAATAAAGATAACGTAAATTATTCACCTGTATGCCTTAACCTGAAGTCCAAAGTCTGGTATATCCGCGACCCTCGATCCTTTCTCGGATCGTACCCGTATCGGACCCAAGTCTTCTTCCAAGGACCATCGGACATGAGAACGCTCAGACAGAACACAATAGATTTCAACGAGCCGAGCTTTATTTTCGTTTTGTATCTGAGAAGGTTTAATGTCCACATGGGACGTTCTTCGAAGCACTGAAAATTGATATAAATGTATAAGTTGCTAGCAGCGCTCAGGTTTCGTACGCGTAGTTCACAATCCCGAGGGAAAGTATCAAAAGTATGTAGGAATATTTTTACTTTAGACACTTCAACAACATCAATAAAACAACATTACAAACAAAGAATAGTTCTAGACTAGAATATATTTTAATATACAGTACACTAAGTAACATCTTACCTTTTTAACAATTTCATAATCACTTTTGATACACGGATTGTGTACTATTTTCAAATTCAAGTTCTTGATATACGCTGGCTTTGGTTCAGTTGGTATATCGCCAGCGAGACTAAACCTCCAGTGACCTGAGGCCAAGCCTCTCTCTGTTCGACACTTGGTGTGATACTCGCCAGTGTTTGATAGATTACTGTCTGGGTATCTCTTACCAACATATGAGTAAGGTATAGGTCGGTCTGATCTTGTAAAGTTGGCTGGTACTATGTAGAATGATGTATCAGTGTTGCTGTAATTAATTATCATGCTTACTTACTTAGGGGTGATGTAGCATTTTACTGGTGTATTTCTTAAATTTTGTAAACTAAACAGATGTATGTACATAAATGTGGATAATTAAACTTTAGCAAATTTCAATAAATAAGTTATCACTTATTACTTTAAGGGACAATCAACAGTGTGGAATCCATATATTTTATTAAGCACATAAAAAAATCTGGTGGGACACTGCCAGAGATGGGGATGGTTGGAGATGTTTGGTGGAGACCTTTGCCCAGCAGTGGGACACTATAGGTTGTCAAAAAAATGGATGTTTTTCATGTAATACTTACTTAAAAAAGCTCATTTCATCTAATCCTGAAGGCATTATATTTTCTAGATTACACTTAATCTGACCAGTTGCTTCATCTTTTAGTACTGGTAGGAATTGGAAATCACACATTGCTGAAAATGAAAGATTTTTTTATGAAATTAAAATTACCCTTCATCTTAGGTTTCCATATCACATTATTTATTAATGAGGACTACTTTCAGTTCATTAAGCTAATTAGAATGAGTAAGATTTATTGTTAGATATTTGGTTGGGCTCTAGTCATATTATCTAAGTAAAAATTGTGCAACTCCCTCCACTTATTTCTTTTAAAGCAAAGCACCTTTTAGTTCCATACAACTAAATAGCAACCTTTACCTTTAATTTGGCCTATGTAACATTATATTTTTGCCTTCACATTTAAATAATAATAAAAATATACTAACACTCAAATCTATAAATCTTGGAGACCCTCCCAACAACATCTGTTGATACAATCTGTTGAGTCACTTCATTTCCTTTCCTACTTTTCTTCACTTTCACCTTCAGTAGGACACCGGCTGTTTTCTTAATATCTGCAAAAACCTTCTTGACAAATGGATTTTCTGGTTGAAAACTTAAGCCAAGTCTCTTCTTTAATGGTTGTGAATACACCTAAAATATAACATAAGTAACATAATCAAACACTCAATGTTATTACAGAAACTGACCCCTAATTTAGGTTAATTTAGGGTACCAGAAACTATGCAGTTTTCATAACTATTGGTGGATCACAAGCATTTTCCTGCGACGGGATTCGAAACCGCAACCTTTTGTTTAGTAGTCTGGCATGGTGACCATTCTACCTTTAGCGTCATCTTAGAAATTATACATTCCGATTTCTTAGATAAACACGTAATAAAGTAACGTACAACGATTTCATACATTCAATACATTCCGATTTCTTTTAAAGCACGTAAAACGTTATAAAGATTGTAATTCATACCTGGGATATTGATTTTATGCCACCCAAATACTGTAATGCCTTTTCATCATTTTTAACGACACCGGGAAATAAAACACATACTAAATCCCTATCCAAGCTACTAATATTAGGATCACTCATTTTTGTATACAAAAGCTAATTTATTAAATAATTAATTATTTATTACACACGATGCCTTGCATTGCAATGCAACACATGTTTTTTGTTTTGACTTTTGAGCATCTTTTGAGTGTACGTACTGTCAACAAAAACGACTGTTTGACAGATTTGATTGACATAGACAGACCGGATTAAATATTTGACGGCATGCATGACCATTGACCAGTTGTAGTTGACCATGGAAGTACTCATTTAGAAAAATTCAAGAAACCAAATAAATCAACCAGAAACCATGGAAAAATATTTTTGGGTGTAAAACTGTAAAGTCAAACAAAATGGTTTATAAAAGTAAGAAATATAATTCTTATTTATATGATCATAAAAGTTTACAAATATCACATCATATGCCACAAAAAAGTATGAATGAGCCAAAACTCTGACTGATAGGCACCAACCCTTCGACTTCGATACCTCCACAGGAGTACGCGTATGCAACTAAATTCTCAAGTTTTTATGATGCACACTGTTCGCATATCATCATGTTTGGTTTTATAAGTACTGTCCAATACTTAAATCACTATTATTTACCGTCGTACAACTGCCTCTACAACCACCAATAGCCTGTAATTATTATAATAAATTAATATCCTTTAATAATAGCTTCATTACTAATTATATAATAACTACAATATTTACTTTTCTAACAAAACATTTCTCTGTTTTTCCACTTCCAATCTGTCCCTCTCTAGTTTCAGTCTTAAATTATTGCACCTCTTCTTCTCCAAAAGTCTTTGTTTTTCAATTTTAATTCTTTCTTCTTCTAAATTAACAAGCCTGTCTTGTGTATGTTCTGTAAAAAAAAATATCCCATAAGAAAACAGGTTTGTACCAGAGTTCAAAAGGTATATAAGATATTTTTTATTTATACTTACTAAGTGGCCGTCCTCTTTTCCATAAAGGTTTCTCTGTAGGTGGAGATGAGACCTCATTAGGTCCCATACCGGTGTCATGGGCCATTGTAACATTCACTCCATGTTCTAGAGACATTTCTAAGTCAGCTTGAGTGAAATGTGAATCTGGGGGCCACTTCTGCAAATAGTTTAAAAATAATTAAGTGTTCATTCATTTAAAATTTTCAACAAGTTACTACAATAATAAGAATGTTACAAACCATAGTACTAGCCGAAGGATCTGTAGTGCACATATTATCTTCAGTAGCTACGTTACTCTGTGTTGGAGTCTGTAATTGAAACAAATGAAAACCTCTCATTTCATATTGTTTCTATTCATATTTTGAATTTAACTTGAAAAAAAAATCATTTACCATAGATTCCGCCAGAACTGATGTTTCTGGTACTCCAGATAGTCCAAATGATGGTGTATTTATACAAATCAGTCTTAATATTTTTTCTTCTGCTTCTGTAAGTTGATTGCTAGTATTAGCGCCTGATGCGTATTTGTTTCTACGAACTTTTAAAGCTTTTTTCTTTACATTCGATTTCCAATCTCTCCATGTCTGAAATAATAATGATATTGTGTACTTGTAGACCGAGTATTATCGAAGATAATATAATAGATAAAGAATTAACTATAAAAGACCCCAAAATACAAAGTACTAAGTCTATTATTTAAATAAATAATAACTCACCTGTTGCCATTTATCTGGCGTTTTGATGGCCCCCGATCCGAAGCCGGAGTTAGCGTTTAATTTTTCTGTTATTTTTATCCACGCATTCGTTTGTCTAATTTTACCTTCTAACCCATGAAACTTTCCTATCGCCAGTTCTTTGTCATCTTCTAAAAAATGCAAAAGCATATTCAGCTGTTCCGGGCTTGCTTTACGTCTATCCATTTGCAAATATTTTAGTTAATTTCACCACAATATTGAGTAGAAATTACTGTTTTATAATAGTGTAACTATAGTAAATCATAATCTTTATCCTTATCTAATAGTCTAGACGTTGAAAATATGTAATTAATTTACAAACAAAAATATTATCTTCCACAAGCACAAAACAAATTGTAAACAAAACAAAAAATAAAAACAAGAATTATTTGACCGCATGACCGGTGACCGGTGAGTCTGTGGTATAAGCCACAGACAGATATTAAATTACCTCAGCCAGTATTTTGTTTAATTCACGGAAAAATAAACTGTAAGTTACTTGGAATAAAGCTATTTTTTTATTGAAAAATGGTATTGTACACCATGAATGAAAATTTATATTATGAATGAGTTGAAGTTTGAATGAACTTGATTAATGAAAACAAAACAAAAATAGTAAACATAAACAAAATAGCAAACGAAACGACTAGTGCGTTGAATTTTTATTATTTTTCTCTACTTTATTAGTATTTTTTAATTTGTAACTTATTTTGTTAAAAAATGAATGTTTTCATAAAGTTAAAAATCCTAAAAACCATTCACAAAGATATATTATATCGCCGACAACTGAGGGATCTTTCTGACTGCATTTATTTATCTGATTCATATCTAATTAAAAACTTTAGAGTAAACAAGGCAGTTTTTCATCAGTTAATACATATACTTGAGCCGGTGGTGCCGAAACCACAGCGATGCAATGGTATACCTTTTCCATTAAAGGTAAGTAAGTACTTACTTTTTCTCTTTATTATTTTTATTTAAACAAAATACCCAAATTTAGTTGCTCCTCATAAAATCTGATTTAACTAAAACAACAACAATGTTTGGTTAAAGGAAATAAATATTTAATAAAACAACTATTTATACACCTACTTAATCAATTTCTTTTCAGATATTAATCACACTATCCTTTCTCTCGAGTGGTTCTCACCAGAAGTTTGTTGGTAAAGATTTCGATGTAAACATATCACAGAAGTCAGTCAGTCGGTTCATAAAACTCATTATAGAAGGGTTGAACAATGTGCTGAATGATTGGATTGTTTTCCCAGTGCATGTACAACAAAGGGAAATAATTAAAGATGGGTTAGTATCTCATATTTATGATTATACTTATAAATACACAAAAAAGTTACTTATTACTAATTGGAATTATAATATTAAAAATACTATGTATTATTAGCCATAATCATCAATTTGCAGGACAAGTCTCTTTTCCCTTTTTCTCCAGTGTGGTTCTAATGTTACCTATTCACTAACTATTAACTAATGACTTACTAATTAACTTGACTAATGAAATACCATCAGAAAGCCTTTTGCTCCCTAGAGCAGGTTCCCTTCACCTCATAATATCCTCCAAGTTCTCCACTATTTAGTAACTCAAATAAATCCATTTTCAGATTTTACAGAAAGTATCACTTTCCCAATACAATTGGATGTCTCAAAGGCAGTTACATACAAATTGTATGTCCAAGAGATGATGAGGAAATATTCTTTGATAAAACGGGGCATTATTCTATTCATGCACAGTTTGTAAGTTTATTCATTATCATAATGGAGTAGGGAATATTCCAAATCCACAACTGGTATCCCAGCCTGTTTTAATGGGTTAATGGGACAGTTGTGAGAGATTGTGTCACTGTCCCATTAATAGGTGTCACTGTCCCATTAATAGGACAGACTAAGATATGGGGTGGGTTGGATATATCCAAGTAACATAACATGAAGTTATGGCTTCTTTCAATATTCATATCATAGAATAAAATATTCTTAAATATAAATCTAATACATTTACTTTTCAGATCTGTGATTCAAATACAAAAATAATAGCTATATGCTGCAGATTTGGAGGTTCAGCTAGCAATACTTATATCTGGGACAAGATGAATATTAGAACATTTATTGAAAACAATAGCAGATTAGGAGAGTCTAGTTGGCTTGTTGGTGAGTTTCAAAAATATATAGTGTGATAAAAGTGGAAAACTTATGACACCAAAATACTATCAATTTAATTTATAAATCTTGTCATATATGAGACATGCTCTAGCTTTGGCTTCATCTCACTGAGATGGCACAAATACGTATAGTGAGGAAAAATGGGATGTAATCACGACATATCTTAACCATTTCAGAATTAATTTACAAGAATTTATATTATTAAAAAGACCTTATTTTCATATTTCAGCTGACAACAGCTATCCCCAACGCGCCTGGATAATGACACCGTTCCCTGGTGCTGCTGAAGGCACACCTGAATCCCAGTACAATATTATCCATGGAAACACCAAAACATGTATAGATAGCTGTATTAGCAAACTAAAAGGCCGATGGTCTTGTCTCCACAGAAGACCTTTACACTACACTCCTCAGCAAGCAGCTAAAATAATCAATGCTTGTGCAATATTACATAATCTATGTGTAAATGCAGGTCTACCTGACTTAGAACATTATGTAGATACTAGTACCAATACAACACCTTTGTTTAATGAAATGACTGAATTGTCTGATGATGATGTTAATGATTTGTACTATGGTATGGAAGTGAGGAGACAACTATCAGAAAGAATATATTATGGTGTGAACTAAGACTGATTTTATCAGTAAATTAAACATTATGATGTAGATATTTTAATTATTATATACGGGAAAGACTGATTTTGTAATATAAATAAAAGATATGAGTAATGATTACCAAACGAGTTTTTATTAAAATTAAAGTTTACATACTAAATTAATGCATTAGGATTTGCATCTGTGCCAACTGGCTGTAGGTGTCACCAGGCATTCTATAGGCGATGTTTCCAGCAAAGGTGTTTAAGACTTCAGCTTGTTCACGTAGCCATTCCACTTGCTAAAAATGAAGAAATACAATGTAATAATTTGTATATTAGTTTTTCATACACAAGAAATACAGATGAACCTTAGGAAGAAATCTATGCATGTCTGTAATCTATTGTAGATAGATTTATGCTAAAAATGTTCTAAAAACTGTACCTTATTATTCTGCCCGCCCAGCGGTTGTATGTTAGCTCTCAACTTCTGCCTTTGTGCCAGCAATATTGTGCAGAGCGCGCGAAGCACGGCCGGTAGACTTCGCAGGAGTTCACCGCGGGCTGATCGAGCGCTGGATACTCGAGCGTCCAACTCGCTTGCATTCAATGGGACCAACTCGCATTCTCGAAGGGTCTAGAAAAAGTACCAATTATTTGTCATGAAAATTTTTTTTAAAAGAATAAGATAAATAGCGGCACTCAGCGGGTTTGCCTGCGTTTAAAGAAAATAAATAGGAAATTTGAGGAAATTAAAAAGTAATCTACCCATTGTTCCCAACCCAAACTAGTTTATCTCTAAAAAAACAAAAGTTCATGAGTTCAGTGGTTTAGGTTTGAAAGCGAAACAGAGTTACTGCTGCTTTTGAACTTGAGTTTACTAAAATATTGACTTGAAATCTAAAAAATAGAAGTATAGTAAATACCTCAAGTGCACCATCATAATTCTCGCTATGAAATTGATCAAAGAAGGTCATCAGTTTGCACAGCTTAGTGTAAGCCTCTACAAGTGCTCCAGGCAGGCTGGCGGCGTCGGCCGAGCGTAAACGCCGCGACACGTGCTCTGCTAACAGGGAGAGGCGTTCGCGCAGTCCTCCGCCGCCACCGCCGCTGTTCACCACTTGCGCTAACAGTACGCAGAATAGTTCTAGAACTTTCTCTAGGTTCTGTAAACAAAAATGGAATTTCTGAATGTTGAACAAACTGGACTT
Source organism: Timandra comae (assembly GCA_958496195.1). NCBI lineage: Eukaryota > Metazoa > Arthropoda > Insecta > Lepidoptera > Geometridae > Timandra > Timandra comae. The sequence goes on along the minus strand of OY292355.1, from coordinate 3,248,377 downwards.
GGCCTACATGGTTGACTAATGCCCTATACACCAGTGGCGAGGGGTCCATACAAGACGATTCCTACCGTCTTCCCTTTTGAAAACAGACCAACATACACTACTAAACTCTAAATTATCTAACACTCATACTTCAACTAAATATTAACGACACCTACTTACTTATAACCATATATTTAAAAAAAAACTAACTGTTTTTAAATAAATCAAATTAAAATAATAATTAATTCACGAAAAGAATGCATAGCGTAATATTCATCGTATAAGAAACGATCTAACTACCTCATACTGAAACAAAATCATTATAATCAATAAACGCTATGAGTTACGGTTCAAAATCGCTTGGAGTAAAACGTTTTCCCTTGCAGGTCTAGCGCCATACAAAAGAGTATTCACAACTACATACAAAGAACCGTTCCGATACAAAATTCACGCACACATTGACACATATTCGCACAAATTCACGCCCAAAAATAAGACGCTCGGCCACCGTCTTGCTACTACATACTATTAATTATTCTGTGCCAGCCAAGGATCAGACCAGAGAAAGAGAGAGAAAGAGAACACGGCTGTTGACGTTTTGCAATGTGTATTCGCGTATGTCAAGTGTCATGTCATGCCATTTAAGTTTTCGCGCGTTGCAGTTTGTTTTTGGTTTGTTGATTTTTACGATTTTACATGATAATATTATTTACGCGGCTTATTTGTTTATGTAGTATTTGTAAAGTTATTATTACGTATACCTCAATTGTAAATTTGATAAAATTAGTGAGTTAAATACCTAAATTCGATATTATTGGTTTTCGTGTTGTGAAGTGTGCAAGTTAAAATAAAACAAAACAAAAGTTTATTGCATATTGAGCAATTGTTGGTTATTGGATAACCTGCTAGGTGAGAATAATTTATTTAATAAATTGGACTTAAAATACTACTTGAAAGTAGGGTGATTTCTTGATAAGTAATAATCTTTTTAGATTGATTTCAACTAAAGGTTATCAAACGACCTGTATGAAAGTATACTCGTATTGTTTTTAAAACTGCACAGTTTTTTTAATTAAATATGTCAGTCTATTGAAATAGGTTCAACTTGTACAACTGAACTTTTATACCAAATTGCATGCATAATTGATGATTGCAACATATTTTTTGTTGCATTTTTTAGTTTAAATTTAAATTACTTACATTATAACTATTACACACATAAAAATATGAATGAATTAAAATGTAGTGAAATATAATTTATTTAAATAATAAAATAAGTAAAGAGGCAGAATTAAAACTAATAAATGAAACATATTTTTTTTATGCACCTCCAGTGCTACCCATAAGTAGAAGTGAGTTAAATTAGTTATTAATAGTTAGTTCAGTTACATAAAGGAGGCAGCAACTTCAGAAAGTATACAAATCACCTAATTATATAATTTTATGAGATCTGTCTCTGGTTTAATTTTTTTAATCTCTTTTTTATATTTAAATGATAACGGGGTATATAGCATAAAGTGTTTTGTTTCCTGTGTTTGTTATTTTGGATTCAAAAGTATATAAATCCATTGAAATTTGTGTGTTTATCTTTATGTAAGCAAACAAATAACAATACAGCTGAACCGATTTTGATGGGCTTTTCACATAGCAAATGGTCAATATAATAAACAGTAACTTTTATATTAAAATTAACGTAGATCAGCAAGAAACATATTTCTTGAGTAATGTCACGGAAAAAAGTTTGCAATCAATATCATCCAAAATTATGTAGGCGTCGTTTTTTTTTTGGTTCGTCTTCCCTTTCGGAAAATTTCACCCCTCGCCACTGCTATACACAGTAGGCTCGGTTGGTCCCCTCGATGGAGTGAGCCGATAATTATGATATTTCAACAACTGTACGCGGGAATTATCATGATAGTTCAAATAATATAATGATGAATAAAACTGCAAACTTACCCCAGCAATATCATACATTGTGATTGCATCTTCGAAGAGACCTTTGTTCACCAATTCCTCTGCTACGTTTAATGCAATCACCTACAAAATAAAACCATTTTAAATAAAAAAAATAACAAATTATATTATTAACAAGAAAGAATTTGGTATTTCTTACGGTAGTATCAATATGTGGGTTATTGAATTGATCTAATAGTCCGTTACTCCTGAGTCCAGTGATCGCGTCCATACGCCCGAACAACAGATCGTAATCTCTGCTTTCTAATGCTAAGTCTGTACAACAACACATGAACAGGTTCTTGCCACTTGGGTCTTTCAGGTTTCTAAAATAAAAGAAATAAAGTTTATAATAAGTTAACAAAACTAGATTTGTAACATATAACAGTCAAAATAATGGCTCGGGTAATGCAGTGCAAAACATATACATATTTTGGTTGGGCAGCACCGATTTTCGACCACTCCATTTCACGAATTTCTTATACCAAAACATAAGGCAGAAATCAGTATTCTATACCTTAAAAAGAAGTAATAATGTAGAGCATCAGATGGATCAGTCAGTTCAAATTTCCTAACATACAGTAGAATGAGTCGCACTAAGTTGAGGCGCCGCAGAGGCATAGGGTCGTCCGTGTCCACAGATACTGAAAGAAAAAAAAACATTGGTTAGAAGAAAAATGTACTATAAAATGTCAATCAAAATCTATTCCAGTGTCACCAGTGTGTATGCTCTTTAAAATATACTTCTACTTTGACACTGGCAGAATTGCAAGGCAGCAGCAGCCAAAGAACTAAAAATTGAATTAAAATATACTTACGCAATGGTGCATGCACATTCCGCGGTGTACCGAGCATAAAGACATCATGAAGTGCTAAAGCCATATGAACTCCATGTACTTGATATCTGAACAAGAAAATAACATTTAATAAAGTCATTAGGCGCGTCCATACAGGGGGCGTCCATTAATTACGTGAGGCGTTTTTGACAATATTTCGACCCCCTCTCCCCCCTTGGTGAGATATCGTAAGATTTTCATTAACTCATTAGATACTTTTATTGACGACTAGCAAAGACTAGTATTTGCGAATATTAACGTAATTTAAAATTACAATTAACAATCAATCAAACAATCAAAATTAAATTATTAATATCAAACAATTTCTTTTTATATGATAAAAAAAAATACGTGATATTTGCCAAGACTCCCCCTCCCCCCTATGTGAGATTTGGAAAGATTTAGCTTGACCCCCTCCCCCCCTAGAACACCTCACGTAATTTATGGACGCCCCCACAGAGCGACCTGCCATGTGAGGTATTTGCCACGAACGAACGCGGTAGCCTTAGAATAGTGAATATTTATAAGATTTCATTTTATTTAAATTATATTTTATTTATTAATTACCTTGGTATTCTTGATAGGAATTCTATAGCTGGCTCAAATTGACCAGTCAATGTTAACATTTGGAAGTACACTACTGGTTTCTCATATGCATGGTAGTGAGTTTCACCTGTAAGTATAACATATTAAGATATGGCTGCTCCACAAAATTCCTCATGAATATATTTCTTAAAAATAAAATGGAAAACGAATTTGACGTCAAGTTTACTGACGGGAAATTTTCTGACATCACCTGACATCGAGTTTAGTGACATCAAACTTTTAAAGCAAATTCATTGGGCCTATAAATTCAGAAATTAAAGATTTTGCCAGCACCATATACATAGTTTTAGGGGATAATTAGTCTGTTGAGTTGTCATCTCTTACATACTACTACTTTGTCTACTCACCATACTCTTCCAATATCAATTTCTGTAGATCAGAGTAGGAGAACGACTCCGGTTCGTTGTTAGGTCGTGTTTTGATGTATGACAGTTTGAGCCAGAGGTAATCGTCGGCAGTGCGCGCTACCTCGTAGTGCTCGTCACTTTGGTCACAACATCCTATGACGCAGTACACCTGAAATTTATTGTGAGATATAAAGTTATGTGTGCAGCAATGATGGGTCAACTTAAAGGTTTTTTTTGTTTTCTTATTATATCATCAAAAATACAGTAAATGGGACAGTTTCTTGCTTTCCTTAAAATGACAGTAATAAACCAATTTACTTTTGAATTACATACTTATTACATTATATGTTACGGGAACTTAGTTTGAGATCAGTTACAATAATCAGATGATGTAGTGAATGATTATGTTATGCTCTATAATGTAGTAATTTGGACCCCGATTATTGAGTGAATGGACTTGAAAATGAATTACTTACAGCTCTTTTGTAAGGATCTGTTGAATTCCGCACTTGTATTCTGTATTGGAAGTTGATAGCTGTTTGCAGTTTGTCACTGAGTGGCTTCTCTGGGCTTCTAATGTGTTCTTCAAGAGCTGCTATAAACTCTTCATGGTCACGACTGGAGAAAGGAAAATTAAATTAGTATTTCTTTATTTAGGGGAAAATATAGTAATCCAAAAAGTATGCACTTCTAATAGGCTCATTTTATAACTAACTATTAAATAGATAAGAAAATAGTCCTGTTTAACAGTGGCGAGGGGTCCATACAAGACGATTCCTACCGTCTTCCCTTTTGAAAACAGACCAACTTACACTACTAAACTCTAAATTATCTAACACTCATACTTCATCTATATATTAACGACACCTACGTACTTATAACCACATATTAAAAAAATATCTAATATATAATAATTCACTAAAAGAATACATAGCGTAATATTCATCGCATAAGAAACGATCTAACTACCTCATACTGAAACAAAATCATAATAATCATTAAATACTACAAGTTACGGTTCAAAATCGCTTAGAAGCACCTAGCGCTATACAAAGTTACAATACACCTACATCGTATAAGAAACGATCTAACACCTCATCCTGAAACAAAATCATTATAATCATTAAATGCTATGAGTTACGGTTCAAAATCGCTTAGAAATAAAACGTTTTCCCTTGCAGGTCTAGCGCCATACAAAAGCGTATTCACAACTACATACAATGAACCGTTCCGATACAAAATTCACGCACACATTGAAACATATTCGCACAAATTCACGCCCAAAAATAAGACGCTCGGCCACCGTCTTGCCACTAGATACTATTAATTATTCTGTGCCAGCCAAGGATCAGACCAGAGAAAGAGAGAGAAAGAGAACACGGCTGTTGACGTTTTGCAAAGCGTATTCGCGTATGTCAAGTGTCTGTCATGCCATTTAAGTTTTCGCGCGTTGCAACAGTTTGTTTTTATTTTGTTAATTATTACGATTTTACATGATAATATTATTTACGCGACTTATTGTTTTATGTCGTATTTGTAAAGTTATTATTACGTATACCTCAATTGTAAATTTGATATAATTAGTGAGTTAAATACCTAAATTCGATATTATTGGTTTTCGTGTTGTGAAGTGTGAAAGTTAAAATAAAACAAAACAAAAGTTTATTGCATATTGAGTAACTGTTACTTACTGGATAACCTGCTAGGTGAGAATAATTTATTTAGTAAATTGGACTTAAAATACTACTTGAAAGTAGGGTGATTTCTTGATAAGTAATAATATAATCTTTTTAGATTGATTTCAACTAAAGGTTATCAAACGACCTGTATGAAAGTATACTCGTATTGGTCTTAAAACTGCACAGTTTTTTAAAATTGAATATGTTAGTCAATTGAAATAGGTTCAACTTTTACAACTGAACTTTTATACCAAATTGCATAATTATGATGATTGCAACATATTTTTTGTTGCATTTTTTAGTTTAAATTTAAATTACAGCATAACATTACAGCATATATTACACACATAAAATATGAATGAATTAAATGTAGTGAAATATAATTTATTTAAATAATAAAATAACTAACGAGGCAGAATTAAAACTAATAAATGAAACATTTTTTTGCACCTTCAGTACCGTATAAGTAGAAGTTAGTTAAATTAGTTATTAATAGTTAGTTCTGTTATATGTATAAAGGAGGGGTCCATATTGGCTCACCTAAAGTTGTTTACCCGAAAATGTTTTTCCTAACTATTTGTAGTCCGAATGATCATTCTTCCTAAAATTTTTCATCCTAAAGTTTTAATTCATACTATTTGTAGTGCTACCGACGATGCTCATAACACTCATTTTTCCGAAAATTTTAATTCATAACATCTTTAATGTAAATATATTTAAACTCCTACTGTTTTTTATCATAACGCTTTTATCCCTAAACATACTTACCATAATATTTTCACTCATGCTCAGAAAGAAACATTTACCAAGTGTAATAAAAAATATATGTGGGTAGAAGATGATATTTATAGTTTTAATGATTATTATACGACTCGTTTACGGTTATGCTTATGGCCTGGGAGTTTACCATAACCATAACTAAAGGACCAATTCGGTTCTGGCACTTCGCCGGCCGCTGCCGCGGCACGCTCGCTACGCTCGCTCGGCTCGTGCGTTGGGGTCACAGTTCTAACATAACCTAAACCAATCATTAGGAATAGGACCGATTCGTTACTGGAACTTGACTGAATGATTGGAGCAGGACTCTGGTTTTGCTCGCTCGGCTCGTGCGTTATATGTTATACCTACATGTTATGTAAAAACAAAGTTACGAAAAATTTATGTATATAATATTGATTAAAATAAATCTAAACAAAAAAGATATGACTTTGAATAATAGTATGAACGATGGTTATGTTGAGAAAATATAGGAAAACAAATGTTTCGGAATTAAAACATTAGTGACAAAGATTTTAGGAGTTGCGATTGTTAGGATAAAAAATGTTAGGAAGAAAATTTTCGGATTTCCAATTATCGGAGTTGAAATTTTAGGTGAACTTTGGCGCACCCATAAAGGAGGCAGCAACTTCAGAAAGTATACAAATTACCTAATTGTATAATTTTATGAGATCTGTCTCCGGTTTAATTTTTTAAATCTCTTTTTATATTTAAATGATAACGGGGTATATAGCATTAAGTGTTTTGTTTCCTGTGTTTGTTATTTTAGATTCAAAAGTATATAAATCTGTTAGAATTTGTGTTTATCTTTATATAAGCAAACAAATAACAATACAGCTGAACCGATTTTGATGGGCTTTTCACATAGCAAATGGTCAATATAATAAACAGTAACTTTTATATTAAAATTAACATAGATAAGCAAGAAACGTATTTCTTGAGTAAAGTCACGGAAAAAAGTTTGTCATCAGTCTCATCCAAAATTATGTAGGCGTCGTTTTTTTTTTGGATCGTCTTCCCTTTCGGAAAATTTCACCCCTCGCCACTGCTGTTTAATAACTAGTTCTCAAAGAAAGAAACTTTATTTTTTACTTACTTACTTACTCCTATGGCTCAGCGACCCAAAGTGTGTCTTGGCCTCCGATACGAGAATACGCCATTTTTTTTTTTTGCTTACTTTGTAAATTGACAAAACAAAATAAAAATTATGTTTACCCAGCCTTCCTCAAGCAATGCAAAGCAGCGGCAGCGTCTCCACTCCTCAGACAGTAGTATACCATCGGCCAGAGTGGACGGTCGTCAACCACTGCGTCCGCGAGTCCTTGAGCAGAGGTATTCTGCAGTCGGAGCCCTACAAACCCTCGCACTAGTGGGTATGTGCCCGGTTCACCGCCGCGTACTGCGCCCGCTGGGTTCGCACGGACTACATCGCCCATGTACTGCTTATATCTGTGTGTTACATAAGAAAGATGATTCTCAAATTAAATTTTTAAAATGGTTTATTTACTTAAGAGGGATGTCGAGCAGTATCTTTCCATACATTTTATTTTTTTTAACTTTAACGGAAGGCTGCACCACTTGGGATTTTCAAAGACCTCCCTAAATCCTTTGTTTTGAAGTTGATTATACATATATGTATAATTATATCTCTTAACACTATGCATGACAATGGCATGAAAAAAGTATGAAATTAATGGCAAATTTTATTAAACTTTACTCACCTTTTCTCTAAATATGACTTCCCTTGGGCCACAAGACATTGCTGAATGGTGGAATTCCCTCGGGCCTTCAGGGGATCTTCGTCTCTGACTAATGCGGGAATGTTTGACATTATCTTTATTATTTCCCACATTTCTTTTACTTTCTGAAAATGGGAAAAATTATATTTATTTTCTATTTCTTTTTTTGCTAATTTATCTCTTTTCCAGTTTTATAAAGAGTTTGAACACTTGCAGGAACTATGCATCTGATGTGGAACAATCTTTTTGAATTCAATAGCTTGTTTACTGAATAATGGTTTGAGTAGGATAGAAAATACAAGCTGTGATGAAAGCTTGCATGGGCTTTGGTCTACAGGCTTCTTCGATTCACATACAAGACTACTACTAATATAATAGCAATTTTGTTATAGATGGTCCATAAAACTGGAAATACTAATCAGAAATTCTATTGTCATTTTGTAATACTTACAGGATCATTAAATTCATCAGCAACTTGTGCAAACTTCTGATGCAATGCAATCCTTGATTTTGAACCTTGGAACACAAGCTTGTTGTATTGCTGTACTTGTCTGGCATATGCAGCTTCAATATTGTCCAACATAGATTGTCCGAACTTCTTAGGAGTGTCCGCAATACTCGGTGCTTCAGGTGTGCGTTTAAGGTCCAGCCAGTTTTGAGACGGACCAATCATAGCATTCATTAACTTAATTTTCTCTCTATTCCATTCCGATAGCATGTGCTCCCATTTTTGATCTTCAATGGCTTGTAGGGACTGAAATATTTTTGGATAATAAATTGTGATTGTTAGATCTTTATGAGGTGATAAGAACTGTAATTATGTGAGCAGTATTACTTACATTTTTATTGACTTCATCAATAAGAGACAATATTGCATTCTCTCTCTCATTTTTTAGAAAACTTTCTATATCTGTGTCAGCTATGGGCTGCAGAGGCTCGAATGTACGTTTTGAACTTAGTGTTTCAAGCTTCTGCGATATTTGTTGTAGGTCGATGCCTTTTGAGCCAAATAATAAATGCCTAAGGAAAAAGGAGAAGGTTGTAGTAGAATAACAGTGAAAAAGCCTAAAAATATATAGCTAACACGGTAAAATTCAATATACTTACGCCTGAATGTCATTCGCGCCAGACTGTATAACCCTCGAATGGAGTTCTTGTGAAGCTTCCAACACTTGTCCAAGAGATCTCTCAACTCTTGGCAATTCCTCGTTACCTTCTATTTCAGTCGTCAACTGCTCAGCTTGTTGTAATAACCGATTGAAATCATCGTCCGCCATGATTCAATGAAAAGGTTATGTTGTTTACTTTCTTATTTCCCAGCTGGCTATGTAAGGGAATTAATACTTAGACTATTTTTATATGATACGTTATTAATGTATTGTATTAGTTTAATAGAACAGATTATTATTTAGAAATTTTAAACACAACCGGTAACAGACGCGAGAACCGAACGCGACTACTATTTGAAATGTTTTGACATTGACATGACAATAGTATTACTGACAATGACAAATGAAAAGCAAAACCAAACAAAGCTCGATATTGACAGGACGAAAACAAATCTACACCACGGTTTTACACCGTGTGGACCCGAATTAATCCACTGCCCTGACGCCGCATTATCAATTCAATTTTACAATAATGCATTTCTATATCGAAGTTCAAGCAGCGCTCCGCATTTTTGCTCGCGTAAAATCTAATGAGAATATGTTAAAAAAAAGGGTGATTGATTTTTGAAATAATTACTTATTTATTGGAACCCTTAGTTGGAACCATCAGAAGTTGGGACCGATGATCATCACTCAGGACAATTTACAAATTAAACAAAAACCAATAAAAAAATTAGTTTAATATTTCTTGTTTAAAATGTTAACAGTCAATTCTAATTACTATAAATTGTTGAATGATATAAAATCTGATTCTTTTTCGTGTCAATGATTATATTATTATCTAAAGTAACAAAAATAACGGACCAAAATCAACTTGTCCTCACGTAACAAATTATGCGACATTTAAACTCGCACACTACTTCGTTTTCAACAACAATTTTGACTTCTATTTAAATACAATTAAAGTCCGAAGTCCTATGAAGAAGGATCATTTATATTTTTTTGGTCCAAATATGAGGTCTGCGTCTGGCGCGCCCTTAGGGTGTTGGTATTTCTGTCGCACGTGTTGACCTCTGTTAGGGTTGCCACTACCGCCGGACCCACCCCCGCTCTCAGCACTATACTCCTCTTCCTCTTGTCTCTCTGAGATGTTTAATGTTAAACTGGAAAAAAGTTAAGATTAAAAATATTAAAATACTTTACAATTTCGTGATTCATTTCATGGTAGGATAATCAGTATCAAAAGTTGATTAGCTTAGCTTACACATACATAAATGGAATATTCTTTCTATTCAAACCAATAGTTATTGAGATAAGCGCGTTCAAACCGCAAACAAACAAACAGGCTAACTTTATAATATCTATAATATAAGTACGTAAAGATAATTGGAAAATACCTTTTTATGACCTTTCTAGAGATAACTCTAGAAAGGTCATAAAAAGGTATCACTTACCGCTTCACTCTTTCCATTTCTTGTTTATCTGCTAATGCTTGTTGTTGTAAGTTGCTCGCGAGTTCTGGAGGTGCATTGAACGATTTGTACTGGGGCTTCGTCCCTTTTCTTACCATCAACACAAATTCCACTCCCTCTTTGCCTTGCTACAATAAAAATATTTATTGAAAAACTTTGGTAGCTGTTCATGAAGTTTAGCTATAGTTAGTTATGAATAATTAGCGCTCAGCAGTTGAGCTAGAGACTCATAAGTGTCGGGTGTGGCTCTTTTTCTCATACTTAATAGATGAAACAGGCTTGCTAAATATCCGCGTGTGGCGCTCCTAGACAAGACACAAGTGTGTCTTAAGGTATAAGTTGGTGGCCGACCGCAGACCACACGAAGCCGACCACACGAAGCCGGCTAATGTCATCATGACACTTTGTAGCTTCACGTAGCTGCGGTCTTGATTTCGAACCCGACTGCAGGCGACAACTGCAGATGGCAACAGATGATGACATCCAGTTCGTTCGTTCCGAGTCTTAGAGTAGAAAGCCAAACGGAGACAATAAGAGAACAAATTTGATAATAGAAAAGTCTGTCAATTTCTGCGTGGAGAGTGCGGTAACGCACACACAGACAATTTCACACCAATGCAACTGGGGGTGACGTAGCTACGAACGTACACGACCAAAATTATCAAACACTAGTTGCAATTTACGCACACTTGTACATTCTCACACAGGGTCGTACCTATACGTGCAAGAGATGACGTCAATTTAAAGTAAGCGACACTAGTGCTTGATACTAACGATAAATTTGCTGTCAATGATTTTTGACTATTAAGTAAAAAAGCTATATATTCGTATACCTATTATGAAAAAGCGGACTGACTTAGATTCCGAACAGAACATTTTTTTTTGTTTTTGTAATTTAGTGCATTATTTAACAATATTACATAATACTTACAAGTGATAAGTGGTATTATCCTTTTGTATACTTGATGATTCTGATCGCTTTTTATACATAAAAATACACAGCAATTTGGCATTTTTGTTGGGTATCATTCGACGCGCACTGTCATTTGCTGAATGACGCGGAACATGCGCGGAACGCGAGGCGATTAGTTTTTATAAAACCACTAGCTTCTGCCCCGCGACTTCGTACGCGAAGAATAGTTATTTTGGGCTAACGCTAAATATCGATGTAATAAAATAACTTTAATCAGTATGTGGGTCTGGCAGCCGAGATTAAAATTAAACAATAAACACGCCTATATTATTCGTTATCACTACATACGTAGTATAAAACAAAGTCGCTTTCTCTGTCCCTATGTATGCTTAAATCTTTAAATCTACGCAACTGATTTTGATGCGGTTTCTAGATAGAGTGATTCAGTAGGAAGGTTTTTAGCATAATTTTATCCCCATATTGACGACCTCGATGGCAGAGTGGTCACCATGCCGGACTGCCATCCGTAAGGTTGCGGGTTCGATTCCCGTGCGGGGTGAATATTTGTGTGAACCACAAATGTTTGTCTCGGTCTGGGTGTGTGTGTGAATGAGTGTGTGCGTAGTTTCTGATACCCTAGATACAAGCTTCGAGCTTAGTTAGGGGTCAGTTACTATAATGAGATGATGTAGTGAATGATTATGTTATGTTATGTTATGTTATATTCCTATGGGAACGGGAACTACGCGAAACCGCGAGGCGCCGCTAGTGACATATAAATTAGGTAAACTTTCATATTTTATGTGCACTACATAATTAAAATACCCCTATTAGATATCATTCAGGACAGGCCCTAGCCCCTCCTTAGGTAGCTGATACTGACCCCCTAATATCAATTCCACGCCACTACCTCTTCCACTCCACTCCCCTTCCACACTAATACATCTTCCACACCGCTCCCACTTCCACATCACTCATCATTACTTATTTCTGGTCTTGTACCCTCGGTAGGGAGATCAATGAAATGGTTATGATGATTTAAATAAATTGGTACGTGGTGGGGTTCCAACCAGGCACCTTCCGATCGAAAGTCAAAGGCCTTAAACCCCTACGCCACCGACGCTCTACATTACACCGTCCTACATCCACACTAATCCCATTTCCACATAACTACACTTCAACGCCTATCCCACATCCACACCACTCCAGACCACTACCCCTTCTACCCCACTACCATTTCCATCCCATTTTTTCATCTTTTCTTCGGAAGAGTCGGTGTTTCATTACACAATACATATTCAGTAGAACGCCGATTATCTGAATTAATTGGGACCGGGGTCCATTTGGATAATCGAAAATTCGGATTATCGCACATAGACTGCACATAGCAGGACTCGCGCACGAAGGGTTCCACCAAAAATGACAAAAAAACACGTTTGTTGTATTGTGAAGCCCCGCTTAAATATTTATTTTATTTTATGTATTTTTTCCTATAGCGGCAGAATAGAAATACATCATCTGTGAAAATTTCAAGTGTTGCTTTAGCTTTCACCGTTCTTGACCTTGAAAATGCATCATTCTCTCATATCATACGTCCAATGTCCATGGTTCTTCAGATAGTCTGGTGACAGACGGACGGTCGGACAGCAAAGTCTCAGTAATATGGTTCCGTTTTTACCCTTTGGGAACGGAACTCTAAAAACGATGTCACACGTAGAATAAACTATAATAAGTTTAACAAACACAGTTCTACAATATCTATAGCTCACTTAAACATCTCGATCCAGAGTAAGTTATTTATTTATATTTAAGTTGCAATCCCAGCGGGCCTTAACGAAAATCCCTACTAATATAATAAATGCAAAAGTAACTCTGTCTGTTTGTCTGTCTATTACCTTTTCAAGGCTAAACTACTGAAATAATTGACTTGAAATTTGGTACAGGGGTAGATTATGGTCCGGGAAAGAACATAGGCTACGTTTTATCCCAAAATTCCCACGGGATCGCGAACTACGCGGGTGAAACCGCGGGGCACAGCTAGTACAAAATATAATAAATCACAACAATTAATAGAGGTACATTAATTAGTAATTTAGGACCGATTCGGATAATTGGTGATTCGGTTAATCGACGTTCTACTATATTAGAAAGTGTTTTAGATTCTGCGAAAAATTCTGGATTGTAATTAAGCGAATCTATGTATCTATAATAAGTGGGTGATTTAGTTATAAAAAAACCCTGCTCGACTTAACTAATTTCATATCATAAAGCTAAAATCGATAAATCGCACATGAATAATAATTTTCGTATAGTAATATTTTAGATCGAAAATGTCTGAAGATATGATAAACCGAAATCAAATTATGAGTAAAATATCTAATTAGGGCGAGCAAAGCGAAGCCCTTGTAACGCAACAATTTGGTGGTACATTTTATGAAAAAACTACTTCACCTACAGATTTGATATTTGAAATAGTTATTTAAATTAATGTCTAGATTTATAATGCGGGGTGAAGAATATTGATAAATATCTATTAATAAGTAAAAATACGGTATTTTTTTATTTAAGTACCTATAGTTTTGATACGCTGCCTCATTTTCCGTCAATTTATTTAAGTCCGCCATTTTGTCATTCAGCTGTCAAATTACAAATTGAAACACATGTCAAAGGAGTATTGATATCAATTTCGACTGAAATCAACCCCAAAATAACTTTTTACCCCTTTTTAATCATGTTAGGTGATGATTTTAAGAAAAATGAGTATCACATATTTAATTAATCTTTTTGAAGAACATTTATGCCAAGTTTGAACTTAATCAGACCGAGGAATCACGTTGTCCCATACAAACTTTGCAACCCCTTTTTACCCCTTTAGAGGTGGAATTTTCAAAAATCCCTTCTTATCGGACGCCTACGTAATACAAATAACACACCCTCCAAGTTTCAGGTCTCTACGATCAGCGGTTTAGGCTGTGCGTTGATCCATCAGTCATTCAGGACAAAGCCTTTTATATAATGATATAGATAAGCCCATGGGCATTCTGCATTCTTAAACCTTTGACAGAGGGGAAGGCCTCCCAGTTTTCGCTCCGTTTGGCTTTCTACTCTAAGTTCCGGGTGCTTCGTGTAATAAGATGTCTGACGTTGAGTGAGCGATGAACTATCGGCGAGTTTCTCGCCCAAGAAAAAGACAGTGAACATACATTCCGTGTAAACAAAAGAGATGCACATTATTATGTAATTACAAGATGAAATCCCGGCTTCGCTCGGGTGAAATTTGACTCGTAAATCTTATAATACACATCTATCTAGGTGAAAAATGTATGTAGATATTTCTGAAATCATCGATTCTCAAGGAATATTATAGGTATAATAAGCAAGGCATAGATAGCATAGCGTTCGTTGTGTTTAATATATAAGTATAGTAAATAAACACTGCAAAAGATTTTCACACAAATATTTTTAATTTTAAATCAACTAACACAAATAATTTTGTTAATAAATAGCATATTTTTTAATGTTAACTTTCTGTAAACCTATTTGTTTTAAGCACACAGTCTTCCAAACCACGCGCACATATAATAATATGAGTAACATGTCCCTGTACTTCGGTACTTGAAGTAACCGATACGGTGGGCGCCATCTCCACAACATGTAGAGTGACCTCTGTTACTGTAGAAGAGGCGGTACCACGTCGGTTACGGGACGGATTCGGGCGAAGTTTCCTCTCTACCAGGGTGAAGCCATCCACGTCGACTTTCTCTGCTGCACTTACTGCTACTTGCTGTTTCTTAGGTGCAGCTACGCTCTTAACCTGGATAGTACGCACCAGATGAGGCTTGTTGGTTGCTTGGTTTGCGGAGCGGCTGGCGGGATACCTGCGCGTAACTCTTCTGCTAAGGGGCACGTGTAGCAGAAGAGGGCGCAGTTGGCACGGGGGTCGGTGTATCTGTTCGTTTCGCACTCGCCTTTGTTAATAGTAGTGATTATTCAGCCAAACATTGAGGCAGTTGTTGCGACACGACGTCTTGTGTGTTGGTACAAACGCAACGCAACGGTACAAAATCAACAATTGCTACTTTTCTACGTTTTTACTATTTAAAATTGTACGAAAATAAAAAAATAAATATAACGTCGAGCGAAGAAAATAGTCAGACATGACATGAGTCTGTCAGACAACTGAGACAACGTTCGATCAAAATTCAATTCAAAAAAGGTTTCGTTTACGGATTAAATGTTCTTCAAAATGAAAATATCGAGTAATTAGTGTACTGTTTCTTCAATTAACAATTATTCTATTCAATTTAATTTATCCATAATTAATTTTAATTTAATCTTTCGTTAACATGGAATGGACATTCACTGTCCTTTTCTTGGGCGAGAAACTCGCCGATAGTTCATCGCTCACTGTGGGACCGCTGATTTAATCTATGGTCGGATATATATATCTATGGCCAGCTTCACTACTGATCCGCGGTCGGGCGACACTCCCGTCTGCTGCTCGGCGACGCGAAGCTAGCTTCATGAAGCCCACTTCGAATGTTATTTCATAGAGATTCATACAAACCAGTAGTGGCGCGGCTTCGTGTGGTCGGCTTCGTGTGGTCTGCGGTCGGCCACCAACTTATACCTTTAAACTTTATAAAAATATGTATTAATTACCAATAACTGTTCGTAAGTCTTCTTGGTAGTCTGTCTGCATGTCATGGGTACGGCAATATCCCGCTGTTGTGGTCTATTTTCGCGTTGTCTTTCAGCTATATTCTCCATTACCATTTTTTCAAATGCCGATTCGAATTCTACATCTTCCACCTAAAAATAAATAAAAAGATATAAAAAAAAAACTTGGTAATTTTCGTATTATTTATTACTAGCAGCGCCCGCCCCCTTATTTCAACCGCGTAGTTCCCCTTCCCATAAGATTACGGGGATAAAATGTAGCTGTTAACATAGTTTCCATTAGGGAAATAATTATTAAAATTGACCCAATCGTTTTTGAGTTAAATTGTAACAAATAAACAATCAAATATGTCCTCTTTATAACATTAGTATAGCTTTAATATAAAAATTACCGGTTTCGTAGCAGGTCTCCTGGCCTCGGCCCGTTCGTTATCAATATCCTCAGTTGTTTGTATCTCATTATCATCATTGCCAGTATTCTCCGTAATCGGTTCCTCGTCCGAACTTTCCTCTGGCAACTGCGGGTTGTCAGTTTCGTCATCAGTCTCAATAATCGTATCAAGCCCTTCATTAATACTATCCTCATTCTGATCCTCGTTCTCGTAATCATCGTCACCTAACTCAGGGCATAAAGTCTGTCTCAACTCCTCTATAGCATCCTTACACTGTTGCCAACTCGTATACAAATTCAGCTTTGGCCGTAACGTTGTCAAACACTCCTGATAAATATACTTCACATAAATAGGAAACTTGTTCTCGTCAGTCCAGTACGGATCCGAGAATTTGAACCAGTAATAATCTTGGAAGAAGACCAAGAAGTAATCTAATCGTTTCTTGCTTGAACCACTGTTGAAGTAAGCTCCACACGTTTCTAGAAGTGCGCAGACGAGGCGAATACGGAATACGTTATCTGGTGGATCGAGGGGAGACATCGTACTGTGATCGTTTGTCACACCGAACGTAATAAACGAGTATAGAACAGTGAAAACGTCCCGTGAATCTAGCAGTTTATAGTTGTATAATTCTCCCAGATACCGCACTGTGGCTATTCTTCGCTGATTGTACCTGGGATGTGGGTCTTCCATAGTGACACGGATTTCTTCGATTATCGTGTCTACGACTGCTGGCGCGACATTTTCTTGCCAGGCTGCCAGTTCAGCCGTCAAACGAGCTAATGCTCTCCTGGCACTGGCTCTTACCCGCCAACCACCAGCTAAATGCATGATAGCTGCGGCTGAAATCTCAGGGTCATCCCAGTTGAGTTTGCGCATCAGTCTTAAAATCTTCTCTTCATTGCTTTTTTGTAAGTCTTCATGGAGGATTTTTCTGATGAACTGATGCATCGGTGGCT
The DNA here is from genome assembly GCA_958496195.1 of Timandra comae. Lineage (NCBI taxonomy): Eukaryota > Metazoa > Arthropoda > Insecta > Lepidoptera > Geometridae > Timandra > Timandra comae. The sequence continues at coordinate 3,230,936 of OY292355.1, read as the reverse complement.
CTTCCTCTTTGGGCTGTGCGGGCGCTTCGGGAGGGCATACGTAGTAAAATGCGTTTTCTATTTGGGTAACGTAACGGGAATCGAGAGCAGAAACAGTCTAAAAGAATTCAGAAGAAAATTTATATTAGAAAATAGTTTAAGGTAACAATAAATACATTTCTTTTTTCAGTTTATTTACCTTTTTTCTCATCATCTGTTGCAAATATATCATGGTCCTTTGGTGTGTATCTGGATTGCAGTACAAGTACCGGCCACATGTCTCCAATAGGTTGCAGGCCATCTCAATGTGGTGATGTTTGAAGTCATGTAGCAGCACTTTCAGACAATACAGTGCTTCTATTTTTGAGTAAAGTCCAAATTTAACCAATTCTCCTATGAATCTGACAACTTTTATCTACAAAAAAAGGACTTATTAGACAAAAAATCAAGTAGATTTTTTTATGAAAATTATTTAATTTTTACTTAAGAACTTACTTTCGATTCAATATTAATTTGATCCTTTTTCCTGACATGGTATTTAAAATCTTGTTTTAGCATTTGGCACAAATCAACACATACATCTGGCAACACTGGATACAAAATGGCCGCGAATCTCGAGTAAAATGGCAACAGATCTAGCCTTGTTCTGGCAACTCCGAACAGTACTCTAGTCAGTTTTCTACGATTATTTTTAGTATTGAGATTCATGACGAAATCAACTGCAGCATTATCTATCAGTCCTCTGTTTATACAGTTCGGTAGTTCATTAAAGAAAGCGTCGAGAGCGTATCTGAAAAGATGAGACGAACATATGCATTTCCTCATAAAGATAAACATTTATGACCACATAGTCAAATGGGAAAGAAAAGGAGAAAATAAAACATTGAAGACACTAACATGTATTAGCTATAACAAATTATTTAAATATTTATTAAACTACAATAATAGACATACATTAATAAGCACCCTCAGCAAGAAGGAAGGAATTTATGCAATCACAATATTAATAATTCGTCAGAAGCGGCTCTAAATAGGGGAAGCTAAGTTTTAATGGTGTACTTATTATCAAGGTTAAAAAATCTATTTATTTTTAAAAAATAACAAACAATAACATATCAAACTCTCCCATACTTATTAGACACGTTGGTTGGTTGGACCTCCTCTTGTTCCAGCTCGGGCACAGTGGGCGGTTCCTCACTGTCACTCAGCTCGTCCTCCTTCAGATCCTCGTCTAGCATCTCCTCAGTTACTGTTTCAGTCTTACTTTTTACTGTCTGAAATATATTAGAATGTATATTTTACTTATTATTTCAATATAATCAGCCTATTATTGTCCATTGCTGAGCTCTCTAAATTGTTATCATTCAGCACAGTTTTGTTTTTCTTAGAATTAAAGGAAGATGCACCTGCTGTTAGTGGACTTAATCTTTATAACTTCCTACGCAACGGTTTTTACGCGACCGAAACGCGGGGCACAGCATCACAATGAAAATAAAACAACTTTGACATATTGAATTCGCAAATATACAACTTCAGGAAAGTACAACAAAAAAATTACTAGTTTATTCAAAATGGGACGAATAGGTTACAATAACATATTTTTCAAACACTCACCTCCTTAGGCTGGTAATGTGGCATGAAAACTTTGAGATCAGGTAAGCTAGTGTAGAATGTTCTCGTATCTTCGTCTTGCCATGGGTCCGTGCCCGCTTGCATGTTGAACTCTTCATTACCCCCAATTGTAACGGAGCCCTGGGTCTCTATCACTGTGAGAGATAGTGTTGGAGGCTCTCCCGCCTCCCCCAGCTCTTCACCGAGGACCTCGGCAAAGTTTTGAGCTCCGATAAGGAGTTTGTCATATGTGGCCTGGAATAATGAGGAATTATTTGACTTTTATGGTAGTACATACATATTTACAATTTTATTCACACTGGAGAGGTCTAATTGTAGAATCTGCCCATATTAAAATGCTGCTCACATTATCTTAATCAGACTTTCCATAAGACAACTTGCAGTCAAGTGCAAGCAAGCAAAGTAATAAAGTAAAGATTACTTTACCTGATGTTGTTCCAACTGGTCCTTTCTTTCCTGAGAGAGTTCACCCCTTGTGTGTAATGTCCTCTGATTGGCCGCATGCAGAGCTTGCAACTGGGCCTTTTCAGTTAACAAATGCTTTGTCAGAGATGCAAAGTATTCTTTGAGCAGTGTTCTGACAGCAGTTTGTTTCTCAGCAGGTAGGAAAGTGTTACGAGGCACCATTATGTTGTATTTCTGTAATTGATCATTTTAAATTAAATTGGAAAAAAGTACAGATTACCATTAATATGAAAAGATAAATTGCATGATAATTATGTTACTATTAAAGTGGGTTAAGATTAAAAAAGAAATTATAAAGTAAATTGAAACCTCATTATTTTAATTCAACTTACTTCAGATATATCTCTAATTTTTTTAGGCATCAGACCAGCATAATCTTCACCACAATGTTTACAAAATGACATAAGAATGGGAATATTATTGTGTTCCTCTTTATCCATATTTATGAGAACAGTCAGCACACTTCCCAGCAATGGTAGACCTGTCTTATTAGCAAATATACCAACTGCTACAAGCTCTGCATAAAAACGGATGTCTATTCGCAGCTTAGAAGAGTTCGTGATCTTGTCTGAAACCTTAAATGTCAGTATTTTTTGCCAGTTTTCAAAGAAATTAGGCGAAAACTCAGAATAAGTGCGATGAAGGGAAGAACACAGTTTTATCGCAGCTGGAATGTCGGACATCTTCAGTTTAGCTTCAGCAATAGCTGCAGCGACTTCGGATATGTATTTAGTGAGGTTTAAAGCGGCAAAGTCTTTCAATAACACGTCGATTTGAGTAGCGCTGAACGACTTGAGTTTCTTTACGAAAGTTGTGTTCTTCTTCAAACCAGAGTCTAGCTTAGAAAAATGGTTTTCAGGAGGCCGAACACAATTCAAATTCTCATTTCGCAAATCTGCTTTTATTTTCAATCTAGATTCTAGGTTAGCTATGTATTCAGCCAGAATAGCCTTGTCGCTTTCTTCGGTATTCTCGGGAGATTCCTCAACGGTTGGTTCAGATTGGTCACCATCTTTATCGCTGGTAGTCATTTTGTTAAAAATATTCACATAACAATTTTAAAGTTACAAGTTTACAGAGAAATAGCAAATATTTTTATGAATACGATACGATTATTGACCCTTCTTTTCACTCACTCTTGTTTTGAACTTTTGATTGATTGATGATTGAGTCGAAATATCAAATTTTGACGTCAGATGTAGCAGTGACAGCCTTGTGACTTTGGACATTGGCAACTAAAAAGCTACACTATACTACGCTATACTGTCAAAAGTAGTTCGCTTTGCTGGACGGACCGGACTTCACATCAATCAAACAATCAACATCATCAGCTCCAGCTGTCATTGTTAATCAAGCAAGACATGATCAAGACAAGACCATTGACATAAAGACACGGTTGAAATTTCTGAATTTCCTGAAAATGAAAGAAAATAAACAAAAACTATCAAATATTTAAATAATGTGTGGTATTTTATGTAAAATTTGTTCTGCAGGAGTAACTAGCCCAAAAGCAAGTACCTGTAAAATAACACTGTAATTGAAAAAACAGAAAACATTGAATATAACCTCTTTATTTGTTTACATTTTCAGGATGAAAGAGTTTGGAAACGAATAAAAAATAGAGGTCCAGACTGCTTCAATTCTCTTGAAATTAGTCCAGTATGTGGTACAAATATTATATTTTGCGGTGCAGTTCTATGGATGCAAGGAGCTACTCTTACACCTCAGCCTTTAGACGATGATAATGGCATATTGTTGTACAATGGTGATATATTTGATGAAACGTGGACCAGCGATCTCAGTGACACGCAGGTTATCATGGATAAACTTAGCCAGCATAGTGTAAGTATAAAGAAAACAAAAACTTTAAAAAAATCTTAATTCAGCCATTTACACCATGAAAGTTATATTCAGTAACAAGTTTCCCTAATCTCTATTGAGAAAACAAAATAAATCTTTAGTACATACTAAAAACATGCTATTCTATACTTAGGCTAACTAAATACAATAATGCATAAAGATTTAGAAATAAAAGTCTCAATAACTTTATTTACTAACTTGTTTTAATAATATTTTTCAGGAACAAAATGCTCCAGATTATTCTATAACTGAAACAATAAAATCACTAAAGGGACCATACAGTTTAATTTATTATAGTAAAAAAAGTAATCAATTGTATTTTGCTAGAGACAGAATAGGAAGAAGCACAATGCTTGTTTACAAAGATAATGATTCTATTATAATCAGCAGTGTATTAGGTAAGTTTGCTCAATAAACATTCAAGTGCTGAGACCTAGATAAATACACCAAGTATACAATTTTTTTTTATTTCTATTAAGTCTCAGTTAATTTGATTTTCAAAATATTAGTTTGGATATTTATAAATATCTTATATAATTTTCAGGCCGAGAATATCCTTGTATAGAAGTACCAGCTACTCACATATACTGCTTGGATATAGTAACACAAAAACTTAAACTTTATGCATGGAATAAATTAGGCAAAACCATAGATTATGAGCTGGATGATTGGCTTAAAAATGTGCAATTACAACAAACATTGCCTGATGATGAATTTAAATTTGATTTTGATCAGAAAAGTATAGAAATTGAGGATGAGGTTGCAATTTCATTATATTATATGACTTGTGTATGTATACTAGCCCTATACTATACCACATACAATAAAATTAAACCTTATTTCAGGAAAACCTCATAAAGTTTATAGAAACAACAGCAAAAGAAACAAAAGACAAATGTTTAATCATGAATAATCTAATGAAGAATGAAAAAATCAATGCAACTGTATTAAAAGTAACCAAGCTTTTAGAGAAAAGTGTTGAAATTCGTTTGAAAACACAACCAAATAGATGTAAAAACTGTTTACTTGAACAAGAAATTGAATGTAATCATTGTACTGTGGGAATTCTTTTTTCTGGAGGTTTAGACTGCACTGTATTAGCTCTCCTGGCAGACAAATATCTACCCATAGATCAAAACATTGATTTAATTAATGTTGCATTTAGCAAAGATGAGACATCATCTTTTGAAGTGCCAGACAGACTTACTGGGAGGCAATCTTATGAAGAATTAAAGAAAAGCTGCCCTTTAAGGTACTTAGTAGTTAAATCTAGAAGGTACTTTACAAAAAATATTTTCATTATTATATTGAAATGATTAGCAATTGATTTCAGAAAATGGGAGTTTAGAGAAGTTAATATTGGAATGAAGGAACTAGAAAAATGCCAGATTGATAGTATAGCAGACTTGGTTTATCCTCGACAAACAATTTTGGATGAGAGTCTTGGATCTGCGCTGTGGTTTGCCGCGCGAGGTCAAGATGAACTATCTGTATCATCTTGTAGGGTGAGTTTAACTATTAAAAATATTTTATAGGTACCTAAAAATATAAATAATATGTAGTGCTTGGACAATCATTACATCCCAATAGTTGGGACATTTACTAGCATCAAAATCACTAAAACTATTTTGGAAACAGTATAAGAAATTCTTCTGTTTTGAGACTTCATACATTTTTTTTACATTCTAGGTATTATTACTGGGATCAGGAGCTGATGAGCTATTTGGAGGGTACACAAGACACAGAAATGCATTCAAAAGAAAAGGATGGACTGGCTTAGCACAAGAGCTTTCACTGGATTGGAACAGGATATCATTTCGAAATTTATCTCGCGATAACAGAGTGATATGCGACCATGGACGGCAGCCGAGAATGCCATACCTTGACGAGGATTTTACTTCTTTTGTTTTGCAATTAAAACCATGGCTAAAGTACGAATTTGTCTATAAATTAAGTACCATTGCAATTAATAAAATCTTTAAATTGTTAATTATATGTTTATTATTATATTAATACATTGTTCTATTTTCAGGTGTTTTCCAAGCGAAAATCTTGGCCTAGGTATTGGTGATAAGTTAATGCTTCGACTAGTTGCTCTTAACATTGGCGTAACAGGAGCTGTAGTATTACCAAAGCGAGCATTACAGTTTGGATCGCGAATTGCTAATAAAAAAGAGAAAGGTTGTGATGTATCGCAAAGATTTCTTGTTTGTAAATAAAAACATTTTTTAATACTTAAATCATACTTTATTTCTGCCCTTTATTCGAATACTAATAATTAAAGCAGTAAAAAACAAAGATTGCAAAAACCCATAACAAATGATGTGGCAACAAAATTTTCGAGTAAATTCCCCATGTAAATACCCTTTGATTAGCAGGAATCTGGCTAAAGTGGTAAAGCCTGATGTAGATTGTCGTGGATTCGATCAATCGGATCGGAATTTCCATTTCCTCCCTACCTCGCCCTGCCAGCCCTACTTCAAATGATTGGTGAAAATTGTTTGTTCATTCTAATTCGTTATCGTTCACTCACTCATTCACATACATACACAAAAATGGCCGCGAACCGTCGCAAGCAGGACGATAAAAATTTAGAAATTTTACGTGAATTGATTTCTATAAATGGGAATAAATATTGTTTAGATTGTAACCAAAGAGGGCCTACGTACGTTAATACAACTATCGGTTCTTTTGTGTGTTCAAAATGTTCAGGAATGCTGTAAGTGTTGTTTTTGCGTTACTTTACTACGAGCTTTGTTTTAAAATGAGATCAACAAATAAAGTGTTATGTTTCAGGCGTGGTCTTACTCCTCCGCATCGAGTGAAATCTATATCGATGGCGACGTTTACGCCAGAAGAAATAGAATTTATAAAAACAAGAGGAAACGATTACTGTAGGCGCGTTTGGTTAGGGCTGTACGAGGGTGAAAGTGTTAATTACGCGGACGAACAGAGTGTCAGAGACTTTATGTCCGATAAGTATGAGAAAAAACGTTATTATATCGATCTGCCTGCGGGTAGTGTTTCTGTGAACGGAGGTTTCACAGCGAAAAATAAAACAAAAAGTAAAGCCGGAAGTGTCGCATCAATTGCTTCGCCGTTGATATCGATTTCGCCGCAAAGCGTGAAGGTTCCAAGTAATAAATACAACAAGGTGAATACAGCGAAAGTTGTGAACAGTTCAAGTACAGTGGGCAGTGATGAGAGTCACAGGGTGGCCAGACCAGTCACTAACTCTCAGCCGACTCCACTAAACAATCTGAACATTTCTATGGCTCCTGTTACCCAACCCCCAGTACCTGAGTGAGTATTGAACTTGACATACAACATACCCATTTAATTATAAATATACCTACCCTATACCTAGAAATGTTTTCATTTTCAGTTTTCCAGTAGACTTTTCTACTGCAAATATATACAACAGTAGTCAGTTCAATAATAATATAAACAATAATAATTTTACAACACAACCCTCCATGACAACACCTAACTTTAATGTATTTAATCCTCCGGCGGCACCAGCAACAAGTGAGTAAACAAATAATTTCATTCTGTTCAACCTTCAAAACTATTTATTATTACAACTATTTAGTGTTTCTCTAAGAAGGTCATTATCTAATAAATTTACATAATTTTCAGATGATCGCTATGCAGCCTTAGCTGATCTTGATTTAGCTTTAAGACAGCAAAACATGAAGCAAATGGGTAAGAATTGTTAAACAATTGATCTTCATTTACATGCAAGGGTATTTTTTATTAATCTTAATCTTGTGTAATATCTTGTTTCAGAGGAAAATAACTTTGTAAATAATAAAAACCCATTCCAAAGTTCGGCAACCAATGATTTGTTTACAAATAATCCTAAAAATCCATTTTTCAATGGAGGATGGAATACCACAACAACATCTGTACCAGTTAATCCCTTCATGGTGAGTTTTCTTTTATATTTATTTCCTACATCTTTTATTTAACTTCATAATACCTATTTATCTATAGTAATATATTTACTAACTTACATAATGTATTATGAAGATGTTGACTTTCTTTGTTACCTTTGGTGAGATAATCTCAGGTAAACATTTATTCAGGAAACCCAAGACCAATTCAGTGCAGGTGGAAACCTCATACCTAAACTAGTTATAAGTTATAACATAAATTGTAAAAGATTTCCTTGATTAAATTAGTCATTTTCTGTTTTAGACAATCATGCTGATATCAGATGCATACATTTAATAGATACCTATAGTAATAGCTGATAATATCTGCATGATAAAACTGTCTGTAGGTGGTGGTTGACTCATAATTTGCACATTATAAACGAGGGTAATATAAACTAAATTACTTACTCCTTTGACTCAGCGACCCAAGGTGTGTATTGGCCTCTGATACGAGAATACGCGATTTTCCCCGGTTTATATAATAAATTAGGTACCCTTAATATTAACTAATAATAAGTATAAAAATGAGAAGAGAATATAATTTAGGCAGAAAAGTACATACATTTCCTGTTACTCATAATTAACAAAATATGGTGTTTGTCAGTTATCATAGTAATTGGATGTTTATTTAATGACTACATATAATGTTTATCCTGTTGAACTTTGTTTAGATTATTATTATGATTGTGGCCTATGGTGTGTTGGCCTTGAAGACAATGTTGACAAAAAATATTAGCATATTGACATTATATTTGGTTTTGATCGGCCATTCATGATGTACCTAATCAATTATAGTTATACTCATAAATAATTCATGATATATTAGGAACTTGTTGAAAAATATGCTTGAGAATATTGATTAGTTCAATTTAGGATTGCTATTCGAACAGAACACTATATTTATATTGAAAGCAACAAGCTATACATATTTAAATCTCTGTGGTTTTATTCCCATTATTCCCGATTTCGGTGTAGTAATTTCGTAAATTTGGTTTTTACATCAGTTATCCTTATCAGACTTATCAACCATGATATTTCCTTTCAAATGTTCAGCCAGCATAAAAATAAGTACGACAAAAAGTAGGTTTTTTTTTCGTTTATTACTGCATAAACTATAGTAAGTATTTAGTAAAGTTATTTCGAAATAACAAGTAATAAATCAATAATTTTATAGATTTCATTTCTAAGAAAATTCTATTGTGTGTTAAATATAAGTATCAATAAATATTATTTAATGCAAAACAAGCAATAAAATATAATAACAAATATAATATTATATTGGTTAAAGTAAGAGAGACCCAATAACCTTTTCTTAGATTGATGTCGCTAAAGTTATTCATGTCTCGCGTACTCTCTGAACGTGACACGGTTTAGATTTATTTACGTTTGCTAATCAGTGTATCGAGTCGTACTGTACTTTGAATCTATTTGTTATTTACCTAGACATGACTTAAAACTTCGACTTGTTTAGATATATTACAATTACAACGATAGATAAATAAGAACAATGACCCACTTTACATATTTAGGATAGGGCCCGAGTCGGTTACGAAACTAAGAGCGTCCAGTTTAAATGATCCCCACAATGTATTTACCACCTACTGTGTGAGAGGTCTTGGTGCGTTTCCGATATTAAATAACCTATTTTTATGAGGCACTTTATTATGTGCAATTAAATAACTGGAGTATACTCCAATTGTTGTATTGTTATTATGGTCTTAAGCCGGCTCCTCACTGAATGTTCCGGTAGTAGCCACGTATTTTAAATTTTAACTCTGGAATTATTTATTAAATGAATAGCGCGAAAATTAATGTCGTAGGCATGAAATTATTCGTAATATATTCATTACATTATGTGCGCCAAATTTATCTCTTATCACTATCGAGTCATGCCTACAAAACCCAGAGGAAATTACATTACATTTTATTAGATACTGCACGTTTTTTTTATTAATATTTTGCGCAATATTTCCCAGAATCCATATCATGCGTTATCGCGGTTTAGACGCTGTTGTATGTACATATTTGGAGTTTTGAGGTTGCTAATTCCGTGAGTCACGAGTTATCGTGTTAACGATAAGTATGTAAACAACACGTTACACTCTTGTAAATGTTTCAATCTGTTTCAGCCGGCAACAAACAACGGAAGCTTTGTCAACTCCAAGAATCCATTCCTTTGATGGTAGACTGTGAAATTCTTTAAGAGCCAAGTGAGATATCCAATGAACAAAATACGTAACAAAAAGCACAAATTAGCTACAAAATCAAACTTTTAAATTAACTTAGTAGTCAAATTTAATTTATTTTTTGCCATAATGGGAATAATTAAGAGTGATATCAGTAAAATGAGCTAATATTGAATGGGGTAAAATAAAAATGTATACGTAAATGATATGCCCCTTAATATTAAGATATACCAATTCAGTGCCTCAACATGCCTTAAGTAATTAAATATCTATTTACAATGAAATAGAAATAAAAATGAAATTATTAAAGTATTGTATTTTATATCGATTATGAAATTTTAAAGGAATAATTTATTCTGGTCTTAGTTTTATTGTGAACTATTTAGATGTATTTTACAAAAAATTCTTTGTGCTTATTATGAATGATGAAATGTTAAATAAATTTTATATTCTTGACGGTTCCGCCATTCGTACGTACATCATACTCGTGATATAATGCTGTACTGTAGTTCGTCGGGAGCTCTGTGTTCCAATGAATAATAGAATATAAAATGATGTCATCCTAGCGCGACCTTAAAGCTAGTTTCACACTATTGTTTAGGTATGCGCTCGAGTTATTTGCATTAAACTCTACATAACGAAACATTTTTAACCACAATTATGAGAAATTTTGCCTTTAGCGGTCGACAGATGCGTGCCTTACAGTATTTAATATAAAACTAAAATTTCTTTATTAGGCAAAATTCATAGGATTATTTACATAAAATGCCTCGGTTACAAAGTCGATTGAGCCCGTATGCAAATGCCAGTCAGCCGTTAAATGTTGACGGTTGACGCACAATGTATGTGAAACGAATAATTGAATACAAGTACTACTAAAGTTCTTTAACAGTTCAAATGCGGTCGTAATGCGGGTTTCAGATGTGTATCAATATAAATTGTTTATTTACAACACCGATATGTCAGCTTCCCGTCCATTGTAAGAAATATATTGTCATGTTTCCCTTTGTAAATATTTAAACGATTATGTGAAAGCTAGAATGGTTCTAGTCAGTTGAGAGGTGATTGTCCTTTCGAATTGGAGAGGAGAAAATCTATCAAACTGGTTTTATAATTATGTGTCGTATATTGAAAGTGTATACTTGTATTTATAAACCTTTCTAGAACCATATTGTAGGCTCATTACGGAAACAGTGTTGATAATATATGTATAAACATCTTGATGTTATAACAACCCTCCCAGAGGCTTTTGTTTTATCCAAAATGTTAAGTAAATGTGTATGTAACTTTGTATTGTTGACTCATTTACATTTTTATTGTCACTACTTTGTACATTAATTTTATTTTTAATGTTATTTAATGTTCTAACGGTTTTACTTGACAAATTGTACTGAACACTTTCTTTGTCAGGGTTTTTTATTTTAACTATTGGACTCTTCTATCCGTGTAGTAACTTAGCTAGGCTTTAAACATAGGCTATTAGGAAACTTGCTCTCAATTTTCGTGCTTCATCTGTGATTGTAATCAGTTTTATTTTTTACCTATGATGAGATGAGCTAACTTGAACAATTTATTTTCTAATCAATGCACTTTTTAATTTATTTAGTTGTAATGTAATTGTTTTTTATACTATTGAGCACTAAGATCTGTTAATTTGTATAAAGATGCCGAAACTTTAATCACTATTAAATTAATTTTTTTAAAGGGTTGTTTTAATTTTTGCTCACTAACCACACCAACTGTTAACAACTTTTTTAACACAGACCTCTTACAGTAACCTAGTTTTTACTTACAATAATTAGAGAAATGTAAATAAAACAGATTTTTGATGTCTTAAAGCTTATAACAAACATTAATACAAATCCACAATCACACTACATTTTATATTTATTATTTCTCCTTATAAATACAGGTGTTGAGAAGTTGTCCGGAGTCACATTTGGACTAGGTACTGGTGTTTTGGGAGTCTCCTGAGTTATAGACACTGAGGCATTCTTGATGGCTTCCGGTATGTCATCGGGAAGGCTCTGAGGTTGCGATGAAGATGCAGCGAGACGTTTTTCAGATATTGTTTTCAGTATGTTCTTTCCTGCTTCCTTTGCCTGTAAAAAATAATATTTGGTTAGTATGTAGAGTGCGTATTTTTCAAAATCAAAATGTTTATTTATTTTTTGTATGGGAGAATTTTGTTGGCAAAAAGACCAGATACATCGTCATTATTATTGACATTACATATAAGCATATATGGATGGATTTAGACAGGACTATTATGTGACAAAACACAAAAATGAAGGCAGAGAAAGTCAATTATACGAGAATTTATGTATACGCGACGGTATATGTACGCGAAAATCTGTATTTACTTAAAAATTAATATATACTAACACTTTCATGCTCCAAACACTTATAAGCGTAGTGCGCGGCGTGGTCTAACAATGAAAACCGCAAGTAGTACTGCGCCAGGTACCGCTGGGCTCCGGGCAGTTCCTTGCTCCCCACGTTGGCGGGGTCTTGACACGCTGCCGTGTAAGCGGCCGCCGCACTATTGGGCATGTTTGATCTTTCGTATAGTCTGAAATAATAGAAGATATGAATTAGTTTGTCTTTTTAAAGTTGAATACTCGTGTCGACAGATTTTTTCTATGAAGTCAAAAATTAATTTAAAACTCATTTTTATATAGAAGCACTAAAATTATCTTGGTAGATAAAAAATTGCTGGCAGAGATTGTATTTGTAGAAAGTGTGAAACTAGCAACAGTTTATTTAAAATAATTTCATCAGAGGGTACCGCAACAGGGTTCCTGGTCCTGCCCTAGTTTTGGAATTAGAATACATGCAATTCCATTAACCAATTATGATAATATAGGATTCAGATAGAATAGTAATCGGAATTACTTACTTTGCCAATTTAAACAGAGCCATGCCTTCAATATCACCTGTACTATGTGCCTTGTAATAACACTTGAGCGCGTTGGGTATCTTATCCATCTTCTCATAAGCTTCCCCGAGTGACACTAACATCCTGGAGTCATCCGGCTTCAGTTGAGCTGCCCGAGAGTAGTAGTATATGCAGTAACCGTTCAGTCCTAGTATTTCGTACGCTTGACCGAGACCATTCCATGCTCTGTAATCGTTTCTGTTCACATCTGAAATAGAAAGTTATATGATCTTTGGTTTAGGTTCTGTTTTGTGAAGACTAAGAAGGGATCTTATATTTATTTATTTGGAATATCAAAGTACAAATAACTACAAATTAAACAGCTTTTTGATAATGACTTTGGATAGTGCCTTTTATTACGAAGGGTAGTCTTTAGACACAGTCCTGTTGAGTCCTCTTAACTTCCTTAACCCATCACTGTTCAATGTGAGAAAAATGACAAACATTTTATCTCTCTTATAAATACAAAACCTACCTATAGCCTGTCTGTAACACTGTATCGCAGCATTAGAGTTCTGCAGTTCAATGAACTCGTGGCCCATCAGTATCCACGCTGACAGGTACTGGGGGTCCAGAGTGAGCGCGCGCTGAAAGTACACTACCGCTTTCTGATGTTCACTTCTTAAACTGTAATAGTTACCTGGAAATAGAAAAAAAGTGTTTTATTTTGACAAAACTTATGAAGAGTAAAATTAATTCTTATGCATGAAAGAGAGATCTCTTTCAATGTGCAATGTACATTTATTATTCTTTGTTTATTAATACATAAGTCAAAAGGTAAATGGGAAAATGATTAATTGATTGTAGTATTTTATTTTCATATTATAGGGGGCAAACATGTGGATAGTTTACTTGTTCACTAGACAGGCCCTTTTTTCTACAATTGATAATGATAATCAATGTATACTAACCAATAACACAACAAGTTTCAACTCTATACTTGTCAATAGATACAGCCTTTTGAGCCAAGTTGGCAAGCTCCATTCGCTTCTCCTTCAAGTACAGGAGGTGTGAGTATACATCCCAGTTGTCCAGTCTGTACGGATCACTTTTAGTAAGCTCCCCGAACAGAGATAAAGATGAGTCTACATCTAAAAACAAAACAAAATTATGTGAGATAGTTTATGATGAAACAAATTTGGAAGACTATTATACATAACATTTAGGATTTCATGCATAGACATTTACAAGTCTCATGCTAAGACTTCCATTTATTTGTTGATTGTTGTTGTCACCAATTTAAATGATGAAGAAAGATGAATAAATAATTTTGATATCCTATTTAACTATTTTATGAATTAGTTTCATAATTTAGTAAACTCCAGGGAATTATAAGGTATCTAAAAGAAAACACAATTTGAGATTTTTAGTAGGATGAACCAAGTATAAAACAAAAAATGTGAAACCAACCTCTCCTATCATGATGAGCGATAGCCATCTGGGCTGTCACATAAGTACTCTTATCAAAGCCTGCTGACACTAACGCCATGTAAGCTTCTAGTGCCTGCTCTGACAGTTTCAGTTCAACAAAAGCATGAGCAGCAAAGAAGTACATCATCCAATGTTTTGGTAATTGCAAGGAGTCTAAAGCCTCATACTCATTGGCAAGACCGGCTAGTTCTACCCAAGCTGCCCATAGTGTGGGTACAGCGGTGACTGATGCCTGCAGAACTGTAACAGCTTGGCTTCGGAGTTCCAATTTCTTCAATACTACACCTTCTAGGTAGAGCAGGTAGCCATCTAGATTGTTGTGGTTTGTCTGGAATTTATTCAAATATTTGTTTTTACAGGTTGAAAGAGTAAGAGTATAGGGTCTGGGTCTGTATGAGTAATGTCACTGCAAGGCAAAGATGTTTCCTTTTCTCTGATGATATAAATGTAGTGAGAAGGTGCGATCTACAAAGTTGTCTAATGTGTGTTGATGAATTCAAACTATCTGTTTCCTCAGATTTCAAACTGAGTTATTTGTTTTAAAAGCCAACTTTTTCAGTTTTAATAATAAATCTATACTAATATTATAAAGAAGTAAAGTTTATATTATACTACATTTCTCACCTTAAAAAATGAAAGGAGATCTAGCAAAACTTGAGTAGATTCACTATTTTCAGCCCCCACATCTGTTGCATTGTCTAATCGCTTTTTCTCGCTAGACATATACAAGGAATACTTGTGTATAAACACACATTTAGAGCTAGTACAGTTCTCTAGAAAATAAGCAGCTCTATCGTACTCTTGGTTATCAAAGTAACTTTTTGCTAATAAATACGCTTCCCGTTCTTCAGGTGATATCCCATCGCTTTGTGGATCATTATCAAGTTCATCATCCACTATTTTGTGATCTTTCAAGGCATAATTTAATTCAGCAAGCCACTTTGTAGTCTGCAAAAGTCCACGATCACTACATTCTCGAATACCTTGCTTTATATCTTTTCTTACTTGTGTTAGGTCAATTTGAATATCACCTTTAGGATGTATTGATAACGGTTGCATTGTGATTATGAAAATAGTTAGAATGTTAATATAATAACGGCTGCCATTTATCGTGCCGCACAACAAACAAACAATGTATGAAATGAATTGAAAATAACTTCTGCTTTCTTTCATAAAAACTACTTTGTTATTTTTGACATATTGACATTCACATTCCCAATTTTACACTTGACACTGACTGATGATAGTCACTTACAGTCTTATGTGTAACATGACGTGTTCTGCCTATGATGACATTACTTTGTAAATGACATTGACATTGAAATCTCTTCAACAGGGAGGTTTCTTCGATTCATTCATTCAAGTTCAAGTCAACGTCATTTTCATTTCATTTTTCGATACCGTACCGTATTTTGTATTTGTAGCTCACTTGTGCTAGTCTGGTTACTAAAATTCAATTTTATTTTATTCCTCTATCAGCCTGGTACGTTAAAAGTTGGTCAAATATTTATTTACTATCGTATACATAAAACAATTCAACTGTGTCTGTGATTAAACTTATTTACTACGTGGTCATTAAATTCTTTTACATTACATAGTTCAAATTCTCGAGATAATGGGAGACCAAAACACAGAGTCAGTTAGCAATGATGTGGAGAACGTTTATTCGACGCCTGGAGCAGATCCAAAAAACATGCAAGAAGTAACACAATATGTAAGTTATTATTTTAAACGCAGTTCATTATTACTCATGATTAGTCATGATATCCTCCATAATCATTTTATTTCATTAATTTTAGGTGCAGTCCCTTCTCCAAAACATGCAAGATAAATTCCAAAGTATGTCAGATCAGATAATAAATAGAATAGATGAGATGGGAACCCGGGTGGACGAACTTGAGAAGAATATAACAGATCTTATGACACAAGCCGGAGTAGAAAACGAAAAGTAGAATTTGTACTTTTAATGTTATGGTATACCTTTCTATTAGGTGGTAATTTGATTTGTATCACTGTCCTCATTATCACCAAAATATAATTATTAAGAACTTATCACTCACAATTGGTAGGAATTAATTTCTTAATTATAACTTGTAATGTACACAGTGACAGATGATAATAAGTTCAATAGCAATCATATGTATATTTTGTAACTTGCCAAATGTAATACATATGTATAACCAATGTAATCTATTTTTTTCCAAATATGTTTCAAATTCTCAAATATTCATAAAACCTTCTTAATAATATAATGGTTCAATTAAAGACACAATAAAATGTATCTTATAAATAGGTTATAATTATATTGATATTAGCATAATATCAAATAATCATGCATAGATTTAATTATCATTCTTAGATATTGTAGTTTATATAAATAAATCATCATTCACATTGATTTCAATTATGGTAAACATTTCCATCTCTTACCGGAATACATGTATGTGAAACATATGCCAATAATATTTATGACACTAACATTTAATTTAAATCAATCCCATAGGATTTGCCAAGTAAATAATAAATTGTTTATATGAGATTCTCAAGTCTCAAGATCGTTTTTTGAATCAAATCAATTTCATACATTCTAGAACAATTTTCTAATACTATCACTGTAGTTTCACCAGATATGGCAATGACCAAAATGTACTACCTACAAAGACATTAAGTAGTTTAAATATGGAGATAAGTACCATTAAGCCTTGCATTACTTGTATAATTTTTCCATACAAAAAATGTAGTTTTGCATCCATTTTTTGTGTACCTTGACCCAAGTAACTTAGTTACTCGAGCTAGTTGTTCTAGATGTAATGCAAAACAATCAATTAGGATATAAGTATTATTGGCTTCAACACATTGTCATTTGCATTTTGTAAATTTTTATATCATATTTGTATTGTATGTATAGATTTGAATATTTGTATTTTGTGTGCCTTTTGTACCATGTGGTAACAGAGGGTGAATATTGATTTGAGATTAGTACCAGGAACCGAATGGTACCTATAATATAGTCGGGAAATTGTTGCGTGTTCACGATTTGCACATCATTGGGGTTGTATTTAGATTCGACAGTATGGAAACGTATTGGTAAATAAAATAAGTATTGCACAAAAAAGGTTTTTATTCAAGTCCTTGAAATTAACATACTCTGCTTAATTAAAAATATTGTAGTAAAAGTACTACCTAATTAATTAGCGCGATTCCGTATCTTCTGAAGATTCTTGATCGCCAGATTCTTCGGTACCCTAAAAACGAGAGAAATATTTAAATAAATAGAACAAACAAAAAGGAGATTGGTGTTGTTAAAACAAAAGAAACTGTAGGAACAACTCGAAATAAAGATATAAAATCTTATTTCGTACAGAAATTAATTTGTGAACCTAGCTGATTGTTGCTAGTGAACATTTTTGAAGTTTACTAACCGATGTTTCTTCCTCGTCGTCTCTAGATGAGGAGTGGTTCATCAGCGCCGCTAACGAGCTTGATCTCGTAATGCCCCCGTTACCCTTTTCTGGGGACCTAAGTCTTCTTAGACTCTGCAATACAAAACGAAAATTTATTTATTTACGCAAAATTGATCAGCCAAGTGTAAGTGTAATAAGTACCTACTTAACGTGAGTAAGCAGTTTTACAAAACGATCGGTACGATCTAGGAGTATTGTTTTTTAAAAACCCAATGATGCAGTTTTACTTTTTATCAAAATCGGCGTCGAGACTTTTTTCAGCATTTATCGCTATTCCTTACAGTTTTGTGTTGGTCTACCAAGCCCATCCAGTACATTGACTTGATTATTTGACTTACCAGTGCGTCGTCATCCTTTGCCGGCGACTGCATCATCAGCGAGGCCAACGAGGACGATCGTGCCGATATGCCTGTGCTTACCATTTTCTCAGGCGATCGCAGTTTTCTTCGGAAGTTCTGTAAAATTAAAATGTACTTATACGATTCGATTCATTGAAGAAGCGACTCGTATCGTGCAACATTAGGTAGGTCGGTAATTAAAGTGCAAAAATACTATGAAGAGAAGAAAGAAGACAGTGTTGGTGTTGTATAAGTACGAATATTGGCAGTTTTTATACCCAATAGCTACTATTGCAGAAAGTTTTTTGCTTTAGACTGAATTGTGCTATGTTTATACACTAAAATATGTACACAATATAAGGTAAATGAATAGGTATTTACCGCTGGTTCTTCACTATCAGAAAGACCTGTATTTAAACGCTTGGAACAAAACACTTGATTAAATAAACAAGTCAAGTAATCCACCCAGTTATAATACTAAGTTAAAACTAACCATATGGGCATGTACTTACTTTATAACTAAGTAAAATCTTATATTCAGTAAGTATAGCTGTGTTCCGCGGTTTCGCCCACGTTAATCTGTTACTCCACAACATTAGCTTACTATCTATCTGTGTGTGAAAGTCCCGTCAAAATCGGTTCAGCTGATTCGGAGACTAGTCGGAACAAACATAGAGACATTATAGGTAAGTACATGAATATGAATATAACTACCTGAATGAATATACTACATGAATACGAATGTAATACCTAGCTCTAGGCTAGGTAGTCAATAGATAAGTATAGTTAAGTAAGTATGCAAGTATAATAGTTGCATGTAAGTAGGTAACTACTAATGGTAGGTTAGGTATAACACATTGGTGGCATTATGTATCAACAAACCTTCATGCCACAAGTTTGTATCTTATTTCATTACCAGCGTATGTAAGTACATACCTACATAGATAAGATTTAGGTATAAGTAAATAATTCAAGCCGTAAGGTACCGACTAAGTAATGGAAACGTAATAATTGTTATAGAAATAGAATACCGATGCACTTCATGGTAAATAATGGCTAGTGGGGAAATGATAAACGTGTTCCTAAGTATTCGTACAAAAATACTATCGAATGAAACCATCGTTCTTCCTCTTTAGAGCTAAAGACAAACGTAAGACTATGACCCAAATAGCAGAGGTCCATGCTACGGCATAATCACCACAGCTTCCCGACGAACTGCTAAACAAAGGAATACCGATTCCCGTATATTATGAAATATTTTGCTCACCTCTAAATCAGCCTTATCATTAATATCATGTATCTGTTGATACGCAGCAGACAACAGTTCTACAGCCTTTGCGTGGAATGTCATCTCGATCATGACGAAATCCGAAAGCAATGTTTTTAGTTGTTGCAATTTACGTCTCTCAAAGAACTCCGTTTGCTCGCTGAGGCCTTTGGCGGTGCGAGACATTTCCGCTGAAGCCTTCAGTAGTTCAGATTCGGCGTATGTCTAGATAAATAAAGGGGTATTAAGTATAGTTGGCTTATGTATTCGCAAAAACATTGGAAGCGCTTTATTTGAAGCCTAGATCGCAAACAAACTAAGCTAATTATTTTATAAACTTATTACAAACAACCTTCTTCATTTAGTTCCCAGTAAAACACTTTGGAATAGAAAAACTAAGCTGTATTTAAGTAGGTACTTACAACTTGTTGCCGATTAAAAGGTTGCCTTTCTCTGGCTTTATCTAAAACTTTCTTCCTAGCCATTTCTTTTTCACGAACATTCATCGTATGCTTAACTTCTTCTCTTGCATGTTTGCAGATGCTTTCGTATTGGCAAAGTTCACCAATTACCTATTAAAATAAAACATAAGTTTTAGTTTTATCAAAATCGGCTGCTAATTTCTATATACTATTGTGAACGTTATTGTAATTATGTATTATAAATATGTAAGTAAGAACCCGTAGGGAGATAAGTAGGTACCTCTACCATTCGGGTGTTATGGTATACGAGGGGGACTCGTAATCAATAACTGACTAACACAAGCTAACATAGTAAACGATCGTTACGTTTGACTAATTTCTATTGAACAACAAAGGATCTCCATATTGCTATTATTATTTTATCAGGCACCAAAATATTAAAGCTTTGAAGGAGTAATTTAATGATTTATTTACGAGTACCTTTACTTAAATAACATAGGTAGGTAGTTATGTACAAATTATTACATGGTTATTAGATAAATCAAACCTTAGCTTCTAATCGCTGCACTTGACAGTTGCGATATTCCTCGATAGCAGTCAGGGTGATAGACAAGTTTTCAAGTCCAACACTTAGGGACTTGTTGACTATCTCATTGTTTGCGTAGTCTTTTAGAACTTTGGTTAGCTCATCTCCCATGTCGCGTAATCTAAAACAGTTAAAATATTACTTACCTAATGACTGAGTACCTAGTTTATCCCATATAAGGGTGGTGCACCAAGTTAGGAGTAAGTAATTAATATTTAAAAATAACAACATTAGATATGTGTTTCTAACATAACATTGGATTCTTCAATATAAATAGCCAACCTGCTGATGGTCTCGTACATAGGCAAGCAAGTAATGATTAATTCAATATAGTAGATAGACTTACCTTGCTGTTTTTCTAGTGTAATCTCCAAATGCAACACATAAATCACCAAAGTTTTTTTCGACATTGGTGATACGGTCTTGTATGAATTTGGCTTGCTGTTCATAACTCAAAGAATGGGCGTTTTCACCCCTAAACATTTTATATTTTTCCCCAATTTATTTTTATTAAAAAGTAAATTGTTTGTTTGTTTATAAAGTATACGTTGCCATAGAAACCTCATATTGAACGATATATCCTGAACGTTTTTTATATGTTTAGCATGAAGTAATAGATGCTTCTTATTTTTTGATTTTACATACTTTCAAGGCCAAAATCTCACACGCTTTTTTATCAATCGCATCATAAACATAAATTAGTTACATAATTATTTTTTTACCAATCATCTCACTTTTATACATTTTACAATATTTCTCATGTTAAACATTAGCGATATAAATCGTGTAACATTTTTATTTGACAGTTAGGTTTAGTTCACTGTCAAAATGTCAAATTGGAATAAAAAAAACAACTCAGCTCAGCTGTTGTTTCTTGTTGTTGTTCTTGTTCGTGTTGTACATATAAATTTTAATTTTATCACAATCTTGTTAGATTTATTGAAAAAATGAATGAAGAAATCGACGAATACGATATCTATCACCAAGACTTTACAACGGTTACAGAGTGGGAAGTGTTTATAGCTCGTATAGAAGAAATATTAAATGAATGGCGATTGTCTAAAAGTACATTACCAAAATTAGTACAAAATACAAAAGAAGGTACAAAGAAGTGGATTGGGAAGTCGGAGGAAATATACTTTAGTGGTTTAAAGTTCATACTTTCATATCACAGTATAGAGAGTCCGCCGCCTGCGAGTTCAAATAGTGCGGAAGTGTCTGACGAGAAATCTTTGACTGTAGATTTACATAATGGTATATGGGAAGCATCTGGTAACTTCTTGGAGGATGTGGACGGCAGCCCCTTCCCTGTGTCGAACTGGTACGGGTTGAAACGATACGTGATGTTGTTTCCGAGTTCGCCTCTCGTCGACGGAAGTTTGATAAAGTTAGTGATGAGTTCTGTGAACATAGCGTTTGCGAACGTCGATTGTGGAGTGCCTTTGTTTGTTAACATTAGAGAACACTGGCAACATGTGTACCTCGGATTCTACGAGGATAGTGAATACAAGACCAGTTTTGATGTTATTCATCTAAAAAGGATATCAAACCAATGTTCTCATCTTAGCGGATTGGTTAGTCTATTTAAGGCGAAAGTGGCGTCTCCTGTAGCCCTAGATGCAGTTGTAGTATCTACGAAATTTTCTTATGAACTAAAAGACTATGAAGCATTTGCTTTTAAAAAAATTACTCCTTCAAATGAGTTTTTGTCTATTGATGGGTTTGATGTGAAGAAGCTAACAGAACTTCCGTTTGGTGTGGAGAGGAGTCCCATTCAGAGTGTGAGGCTCAATGCCATATGGCCTAAGTTTAGAGAGTGTACAATTGTTGAGTCGTCAACTTTCTCTGACATTGATCCTTTGATGGCACCTACATGGACTTTGACTCTTAAATTGAAAGACAACTTTGTTTGCTTATTAACTGAGACTATAACAAAGATGATGGAGTTATTAGATAATAATAATTTGTTGATGGATTCCTTGGGTCTAAGCAGAAGCTTAGGTTTAGTCAATCCTCTACACAAGATTACTGAAGCACCTATAACTATATCAAAGTTGGTGAAGGCTGCGATTGGTCATGGTAAAAATATAACAGACTTCAAAGGACCAATCCCTGATGACTTGTTGATGCCTCTGCTATACTATGTGTTCCCTGATGCCGTTGAAGATGATACTTTCAATTACCCAGACAAAGTGGAGATTGAATTTAAGCAGGTTTGTAAATTTATTTTACTATTAAGATAGTAAAAATCATAAAGGATACAGATATTTAAATATTGAGGATACTTTTAGTTCAGCTAGTAGTTAAATGGCTAATCCATTCAATTAACTTAATATAACTTAATCTTTACTCAAATTAATTTACTTAAATAAACTACTGTTATAAATAGAAAAATAATCAATCTGATCATCTAATTTGATAATATTGTGTAAAAACGAAACATATCCACTTCACATTTCATAATTCACCTACATTATTATAAAAAGTCTGCATAAATTTCAAAACCATTCCATTTTCAAATTCCAGAATGATGGGGACCCCAAACTATGTGGGTACATCAAGGCGAGTCCAGAAGACGGCCTCGTGTGGCGTCTATCGGTGACGTCAGCGAGGCTGCTTCACGCCGGTGGGCTGCCGTATCTGGCGCACTTCTGGTACGAGTTCACACAAGAACTGCAGTATAGGTGGGAGCATCGGATACTTGTGCCGGGGTGAGTTACAAGATGGTTAATAGTTTAAATTTGGTTAATCTGTTTGAACACAATTCCTTTAAGACATTTTAGGAAGAACTATACAACTTTATATTAACTATACTATATAGATAAAAATTCTTATACTAAGGTGTATTTTCATTTTAACCATAAACATTAGATAGGGAGAATAGAGCATGGAAGATTATATTTGGGTTGTAGACCTGTCCTCAGGTCGAGATTCCAGCAGTATTCAGCCATTTCATACATTTTTAGTAATTCATAAATAAAAGAAGTAAGTACAAATGTGTAAAACTAAAGTTACTTGGCTGAATGAAAAGTCAGCAAATAACAAAGGGTAATAATTGCTAGATTTTCAGTATATGTTATAGAATGTATTAAAACACTTTTAAGATAATATAAGTGATTTCTTTAATAAAACTCAACTAAGTAAATAAATTTTTAACAATATAGTCTATCTACAATGTCCTCAAAGGTCTTTAAAAATGAAAGTATGAAAGACATTTACAAAATGTCAATTTTATATAAAAATAGCACCATTTGGATTGAGCTTCATCTGTTTGGTTTTAATCTAAATAACTTATAAATTATAAATAAATAAAATATAATACTTAAATTAATATTTACATTGAAAGAAGATCTGTTATAATATTTGATTGAGGTATATTATTGGAAATGCATTTGCAAGTTTAATACTGCCCCAACCATGTTAGGCTTCATTTGTTTATTAAATGGACGGAAAAATTTCTTGTGACTAGTTTTCTCAAACCAATTACATATAAGTTGAAGTATATTATATATTTTCATAAAAAGATCCTAAGTATTGAAGTTATCTTTGAGTCATTAATGCTTTCTCTCTCGTATTATAATAAGAAACAGCACTAATAAATCAATATTCCATTCTTATCTATTTATTAAATAGTAACAAGTATTTAAAGATTAATATAAGTAACATTTCTTTCTTAACTACATTTTTTTTCTAAGTAATTGTTGATTGATATATTTCACAAACAATTGCATTACAAAAAATAAACATGGAAGTAACTAACATACCTAATTAGTCAAACTTATTTATAACTTAGTGTCTATGTCCACTTACTGTACAAATTACATTTATTTCGTCAATGTAATATGTGGGTAACGAATAGTATCTAGTCTAATGAACTATACTGATCAGTGAGTGTTCGTTCACATGTCTAATGCAATGTGTGAGCACGAGTCGTGGACGCAGTGCGGGGTGTGGTGCGAGTGTCGGCGGGCGCGGGGGCGGGGGCGGGCGCTACGCGCGCACCGAGAGGTGTAGCCCGCGCACGCGCCCGCGCCCGCGCCGCCGCGCCACGAGCTCGAGAAGCGCCCGCGACGCATCCCCTCCCTCGTCGGCGAACACGCCTCCGTGCCGCTTGCACGCTATAAAGGGACCAGCCCGCCGCGTGTCGTCGGATTCCTCGCCATATAGATGTCCATGTCGTGGTCGGTCCAGTTGTCGGACGTGTCGCAGTACCCCATGCCGATGGAGCCGACACTGTACCGGCTCGCGGGCCGCGACCTGGAGCGGGGTCTCCTCCTCGACCCCGAAGTCCCCCCGGTGGCGCCTCCCGCTGCGCCGCTCAGGGATAATCGAGATGCCCGCTCGGAGGCCGGTACCCCTAACGATTGGCGGGACTGGCGGAGATCTAGAAACAAATATGAAAACAATTTAGATATTTTATGTTTTCTCATCTTAAAACTTTTTGTACTGTGCATTTGAAGCAAGACAGAATAGAAAGCGACAGCGTGCCTCACCTGCTCTGGATCCCATCAGAGAACCGGGGTAGCCGGGTACTCCGAAGCGGCCGGAGTGTGAGTAACTGTGTTGCGATTGACCATCAGCCAAAGAACGGGCACGACCAGGTCGCCCCGGAAGAGGATCCGCCGCAGCGGGTTCAGTATAAGTGCGGGCTCGCGGGATCGAGCGTGCGCTATAAGCAGACACTTGATCCCACTCACGCTGCTTTCCAAATGCGCCGAGAGTGGCGAGCGACGAAAGGGGACCGCTGGGACTTGGGGTGCCAGTTAGACCGCCGCAACAGGGATTCGGCATTTTTTCCGGGGCCTGTGTGTGGAGGCGGTGCACCGTACGTGATCGTCGCCGAGACGCGGCAGCAAAGATAAGCACCGCTACCACGATTGTACCACAGATAGCGGCACTCGCGGCTATTGTGATCTTGTCCATGTTGGAAGCGGCGGCGGACACGGTGCGTACCTCACGACACTGCGAGTACGGAACATTCTCAGGACTCACGTGGACCTCCTCTAAGGAGATCACGCAGACCACGATACATTCCTGTTGGATCAAATATGAACGTGTTAAGACCATACCAAACATACAATGATATTCTTTTACACACTAATCAATGACTGACGACTTACCTGAGAAGGAACATTTTTTATTTTGAATTCTCTTTCGCTTGCTTCTAGAGGAGGGCCTTGTTTAAAGCTTTTATCTCCAAATAGTCGATAAACAACACGGAATCCAAGTATGTTTGCTACGTCAGAGTCCCACTGAATGATAACGGAGTTATCCTGCCTGTATGCATTTTTCACTATCACCTCGTTACTGTCATCAACATTAGGTTTTTGATGCGGGAAGCTCATAATGATTGGTGGTCGTTGTTGTGGAGAATGTCTCCAATTGGGTGCAGCGGGCCGCACTGAGGGCACGGGGCTGGGACTCGTCGTAGTTGTCGATGTCGTCGTCGATGTTGAAGGCTTCTTTACAATCTCTATGTTGTTATTGTTCACTACAGTCTCTTTAGCAGTTGAAGTAATTGGAGGAGGAGTCGTACTGCTGGTCGTAGTTGTTCGGGCCGTGGTCGTCGTTGTTGTCGTAGTAGTGGATGAATGACTTATTTTCCAATCGTTGCCACCGATTACCGCTGTTGCAGGTTTATCCGTTGTTGTAGTTTCATGTTCACAGACCAACTCGCTTGGTTCGAAACTATAGAACCCACGTTCCCGAAAATGAGCTGGGTGACCGCAGAACTGTGGGTTTCTTTCACGAGATGTAACTTGGAGTTCACCATTTCTTATCCATTCGATTATCCATCGGAGACGGCAGTCACAGTTAAGAAAACGTCCTCCCAGACTCAGACCTCGCAGGGTCTGATTGAGATGAGTAAACGCTTCTTCCGGTACTGTTGGTAATGGGTTGCCGTCTAATGCCAGAAGTGTCACCGAGGGATTATTTACGAAAGCGTCCACTGGCAACTTGTTCAAAAGGTTGAATCCAATATCGAGTACCCTCAGATCGACTAAAGTCCCAATAGCCGCTGTTGGAAACTCCGGCAACAAGTTATTTAATAAACTTAACGAGCTAAGTGTATTTTTAATGCCTTCAAAAGCGTCTTCTTTGAGATTCACTATTAAGTTTCTTTCCAAGTTCAATGCAGTTAAAGAGTCTAATCCTTCGAACGTGCGACTTCCATCTGGCCCTGGTAATTCTCTGATACTGTTTTGCGAGAGGTCAAGGAACGCTAAACTGCGCAGTCCTCTGATACAATCGGGTACGGTTTTCTGTTTCGTCCCTTTAAGGTTTAGATTCTTTAACGAATTTTCTAATCCACTAAGTGCGTTCGGCGATAATGTTACATTGTTGTCTGAGACTTTAAGGGTTGTTAATTTACGGAGCGTAGTAAACGAATTGCTCTCGATCTTTGTTATACGATTTTTGGATATATCTAAAAGAGATAGATTTGTGAGTACTTTTAGGGCCTTGACTGGCACCTTTGTTAATTCGTTGTCTTGTAAGTTTAAATTTTTAAGATATGGTCCCTGTCCTCTGAAGGCCTCGTCTTCTATCCTTTTTATCTTGCATCCAGATATTTGTAGATTGTGAATCTTGAGGTTTGCAAACATGTCGTCGTTGAGGACGTGAACTGTCGAGTTGTTTACATATAGTAAATCGATACCTGTGTTTTGGACACTGGCATTCAATGCGTCCATAAGCAACGAGAAGTCCACCTGTAAAAAACGAACATATTGTCAAATAAATATTATCGGGAGCAATATAGACAAAAATGTTTCGTTTTTACATTAAAATTTATGCTAGTTAGCATCTCGGAGAAATTCATGGTTTTGGAATAAAAAGTTTCAGTATGAGAAGACTATTCACACCATACAACGCTCATGACGATCAGTTGATTTGTTAAGACAGTAAAGCGTAACAAACTCACTTTCGCCTAAACAAATATTAATTAGAATTTAATCGAACATATCTTACCTGATCACATTGAACGGACAAGTCTCGTGCAAGATTGAATGCGCAGACACACGCAGACTGCAAGTTAGGGGAGCCTTCCCAGGGACATTCGCCTTGCACGTTAACTAATGTTGCTATTAGTATGAGCGCCGATAACCATTGTAACAACCGCGGTTTACAGACCTCCTGAAAAAGAAAAAGAGTTAAAACATTAGGTAAGTTTCACCAAACAATATGTAACTGAAATTGGCCAGAGTTTCTGAGTTATGTAGATACATGAGGCATATCCAGGCCTTAACCGACAGCACTTATGCCCGGTTTCTGAGGTACATTTGTTGGTGGTTTATCTATCGAACAACGGAATGTAAGATAATCCCGTTTAAACTGAGTTTAACTTAACTGACCATAGTGGTTCGTTTATCTCTTCCATAACTTTATTTGACGTTTAATTTTGAAAATTTTTAGAGGCTAGTGACACTTTTATAATTTTACGAAGATTTTAGAGTGTTGTTGAATTGTGTGTTGAAATATTAGCAGAATGATTACGAGCAGCTCATCAGAGTCCGATATGGAAGTCCTGGATTTTATTTCCAATATTTCAGTACCCCGAAATTTACGACGTAGAAGAAGTCCTTTGGAAGTGTTTACGGATCAAGAATTTAAAATGAGATATCGCTTTGACAAAAACACAGTCATACACCTAAGCGAGATCATCAGCCCGGCTCTGATTCCTGTCTCGTATCGCGCTGCCGCCGGCGTCCCGCTTGATCGCGAAGTTGAATTTGACGTTTTTATAAGTTTGAAAGTAACAGCTTTCAAATTCAGACAGCTATTAGAAAAAATATAGTGTTTTTAATGTGTAATATCATTTATAGCGAACTATTTCACTTCCAAAATAACAATGTTTTTAATAACACTAGAAATATTGACGAATTATGGCGATAAAATTATTTTTATACTCA
This sequence comes from Timandra comae, assembly GCA_958496195.1. Taxonomy (NCBI): domain Eukaryota; kingdom Metazoa; phylum Arthropoda; class Insecta; order Lepidoptera; family Geometridae; genus Timandra; species Timandra comae. Next base: position 3,202,520 of record OY292355.1, on the reverse strand, counting down.
AATTTGAAAAAGATCCATCTAGTGGCGAGTTAAGGAACTAGCTATCAGTTCCATAGTTATCTAAAGGCTCGTCTCATGCTCAGAAACACAGCGACAGTTAACTGTAGTTTATCTTATGGATATCTTTATTGAATCAATAGGTAGTGAGAGTTTATGTAATATCTTCAGAAACCGGGCATTAGAATCCTGACCATCTTAACAGGGGTGAAATGTAACCAAAGAGAAATGGATTTTGCAAAATTATTTTTTATCATGCTCTATGTCGAAATGAAAAGTGAAAAACAAAAAGTATTTAATCCAATCTTAATAAAACAATAACAATATCAATATTTCGGATGTCTTCTAATTAAAATTATAAAGTAGGATTTACGAAATGGAATTTAGAAGAATCAAAATCTCTCGCAAGTTTTAAGTAATCCCGGACTTTCGTAACTTTTGAATTTACTTTACCTTTCAGGGCTACCATTTAAAATATATTGATTTCGTTTTCCTAATTTAATTTAAGTAATTAAAACAGAATTTGATTTAGTTTTATTTTTAATATGATATGACGCACTTATTTCTTTGTTTCTATTTTGAAGGAAAATTTTGGAAGGGAACGACATGTTTTCGTAAACATCTATTAACCTGATTTCGACAGTCATTTGCATAAAGTATCATCCGCCAATTGGAAATTGGAAACTCCAACATTAAAGATATTATATGATGAGCAGATTTTGTTTATGCAAAGGGTAGTCTATAGGTAATTACCATATAAGGAACTCATTATTACCATCATATTGATAAAGAATTAAGCAAAAACACACAAGGGCCACAAGCTAAAGAAGTCTAATTTTCGAAAAACTACCAATTTACAAAAAAATCGGTAATGATCCGAATTATTTGCAACGCAGCCCTATGTGGAAATTAAATAATTTACTTTTTACTAGACGATGCTTCGTAATTTTGTAACAATTTTATGTAGGAATAATTAAATAAAGGATAAATATTGTTATAAAATTCTATCCGAATTTTTCATATAACATTAAAAAATACTTATTTTGGAATTCGATATCTGGGCTGAATATGTCATGTTTGCTATTTCACAAACATATGGCTCGGGTTTCAAATGAACAACACACACTAAACCGAGAGAGAGCCTTTGTTCGATCAGGCCTTCACAACCCAGAGGGCAATAATCGAACCAAATGTTACACTTTTGAGAGCTCTAAATTACTATTTTCATTTACATTCCTATGTAGATGTATAATAATAAAAGTTCAGTTAGTCCACTGCGGATTATATTACGACAATACAGCAGTAGTTACTCGGCTACTGGCAGTTTTAATACCACTTTTTTTTCTGTAAGCTGTTATCAAAGTGTGCACAAAGCGTGGTAGAGAAGTGCGGCCACGGACTACCGGCCCGGAAAATCTGGCTTTCCCTGCATTTGTGGTGCCATTAGGCTTCTAGTGTGCATTTATGCTTTACGGTGTTCCTATCAACAAACCGTATAAGCCGCGCCATAATCATAATGGCGTATGAAAGTTGATAACATAAAATTAAGTATCAAATTGAATTTTATTATCAGTGATAACTCTGCATTGGTTTCTTTTATTTTCGCTAACAATTTAGAAATAAAGCTACATTAGATTAAAGTTTCTAAAATTCTACATTGTTTAAAATTATGTCATTAAATTTAATATGTCTGCAACCCCATTTTCTGTGTCTGGGCGTTAGAAATGTAAAATTAAAATTGCAAGTTTAATCAGATTATGTATAGCAGTTTTCAATTTAATAAAACTATTTATTCACAGTATTATCTTTTGTTAAAGTTAATCTATCAACCCTTCATTGGCTATTAATTCACATTAGACATGCGGTCAATACACCGAAATAACAAATATTAGGTCTGCTAATGTAAACATTTGTCGATGTCCAGAAATAATCGATGGGTCAAACATGGTCTCATATTACTGACACGCATAAACAAATCGTATTTTTGCCTTTGGGAATAAAACTGGTGTATGTGTAGTATTGAAACGAGAATAGAAAAAGGAGAACTTTATTAAAAGATAATGAGGAAAAAATATTATGTCACCATAACAGATTTCTATTAAACATAAAAAAAAGAGTTGAAGGAAGAAGAGGAAGATATCAAGAATATTTGACACGAGCCAAATAAAAAATAAGGTCCCTGTCGTGCTGTTTATGGAAATGAAAGAGGCTTCTTTGGACAGAAACAAGATAAAAAGTTGCACTTGTTAATTCGACAAGAGCATGACTTTTTTGCAGTTGTACGAGTCGTATTGTAGTCAACCTTTTGTACTTATAATTAGACTCATTGAAGTCTAATTCTGTTCATAGTATCATTCGTTGTAATATAGCGAGCACGCTTCGCGTAAGATTGTAACACTGACCCATTTACATTAGTTTACCAGTCATCCGATTTCGCTGTAACGGTACCTGCTAAGTAGCGGCTAGACCGACCACGGACCGAATTGTATCGTTATCTCGTTTATTATTATCAATTTTCACTTTCTTGTACCTTCCCTCTTTATTATAGGTATAATGACGTAATGAAAAGGTTGTTAGCATTATTTATTGCTTATCTTCTTTAATGTACTAATGTCATCAGTAAGAGCGGATTTTGCCGTGTGGAATCTCACTTCTTTCTTTTTTATTGTAGAAATATTTAAATGGCAATTCTTCCAAGCGAAAACATAAACAAGTGAATTGAGGACTTTATTTTTTAAGTTTAGTTTAGTTGTAACAAAATCGTGTTTTATAATGTGAGAAAAAATATTCATTAAATCACGTTACCCGTTGTTGAGGGATTACGAGGATTACCACGTAATTGTAAATTTGTGATGTAATCATTAGAATTATTATTTTTAACTCATAAATATGGATTGGTTGAATTTGACCGAATGACTGTGGTCAGAAGATTAGTGTGTCTAAATTTTGCGTTGCCGAATCTAGTTGTTACCGGGCCAAATGGAGGTTCATCGTGTCTAGTAATACGAATAGATTTGATCTGTTAATTCTGTTAGTACTTATAGTTATTTTTTATTTGTTGTACCGGGAGTTTTCGAAAGATGGGATGTTTTTTTGAATATCCAGTTTCTATACACTGTGTCTTTAAGACCGAACGAGGTAGTGAATATCTTTGAATATAAGCTCTCCGGTTCTCCTTCCCACAGGCCCGCTTACCGCTTCTATTAGTTCTTTTATATTTCCTATTTGCACTACAAAATATTCAGATCGTGTGCATCCATTTGTTTTTAGTGTTATATTAACCTTAATCTTTTTCCAACAATGAAAATAACTTCGTATAAATTAATTCTAAATCTACGAAGTAACGGTTCTTTATTTAATTTTGCTTCTCTCACTTCTATCTTTACTCAAATTTTTATTATATTTACAAATATTCGAAAAATGTTGTGTTACAGTCTCGATACTTATATTAATTATGCATTTCTTATTGTCATATTTGAATCTTGGTAATATGAAAGTTAGTAGATATGAATGTTTTACGAACACGTTTAAATGCATTTGGATTTAATATGCCCTCAGTTTATCAATACATTTATTCACATGGTAGATGCCCGAAATTCTCACGAGATCAGAATTACTATTGCGAGTGAAATCGCATAATTTCCTTTATATCCTTTTAAATTATACGACACCTATTAGTTGGCCCAATGTTTCTATAATTATCATCAATCATCCGTCATAGACCATTAAAAACTTAGCAATTATTTTATTTAAATTTACCTATACCTATAGTAATTCATCTGAATATAATAAATTTTGAATCTTCTCAACGATTCGACAACAAGTTTTACTCCTTTCTAAGCTTTCTAAAGCATACTTGTTAAATTGTTTGAGTTTATTATTTTGCATAGTTTCTAAGTAAACGAAATCGATAAAATGAAAATGAAAGTGTACAGACTACATCCTGTCTGTCAGATATTCGTATTTAATATAAACGTGTTTTGAAAATGTTAGATTTATTTAGTCTCTGCGTCTATCCGGATAATAAACTATTTGGGTGTCAAATTTGATCGAAATCCGATCAGCCTGATATCGAGACATTCACTTCTGTGTATCTGTGTACCGAATTTCACCTAAAACCGAACAGTACTTTTTTGGCGTGTGTGTCTGTCAAAGGAGTTTTTCAATTTGATGCAGTAGTTCAAAGTAGTTGTGCGTTCAACCAACCAAACATTCACACTCTTCAACATACCATGTAAACATTGAACTTGTCCCGTCATAATTACATAAAAATAAACAATTTCCGACATTTTTCTCACCGTCATTCTTTTATAACAAATTGAATAATCATTCTTACAAAATCTTGTTTATTATTTTATATAATCCCCTTTTTCAGTTTTAAATTATGAAAAACAATTTTCTAAGACGGACGTTATCAACTTTGATGCGTCATCGTTTGTTTTTTGAGATTTTATATTTCTTTACTGTTTGAAAAAGGTTATTGTATTATGTCTGAGTGACAGATCGATTAAACTTTTTGTACTTTTATCGTGTTTGGTGCGCCAAAAGAGCTGTTTAGAATATTATTTTGTATTTACCTGACAACTTGGTCCGAGGTGTACCGGAGTTTAATCAGTATGTCTAGACTAGACTAGAGTCAATGTTTGGTTTAGGTGTTCAAATCGTCTATGTAAGATGACTTTGATTTTTTTACAGACATTACTCCTCGTATAAGGTCAAAACAAAATATAGCATGTCTAACAGCTGGTTTAACAATTGTAGCTCGCGTAATGAACCTAGATTAGAGATACGTTTTGTACGCTTGATATGGTATCTCAAGAATCAGTTTCTTTCATCTATCTATCTATATAATATAAAAATCAATTGATGTTCGTTAGTCTCGCTAAACCGCGAGAACGGCTGAACGGAGTTATCTTGGTCTTGAAATGTTAGTGGAGGTCTAGGGATGGTTAAAAAGGTATCAAAAATTCGAATAATTGCCGGGAACGGGTACTACGCTACGCAGGTGAAACCGCGGGGCACAGCTAGTATAACTTAAAAAGGATCTTTCAAAAAATTAGGGGTCAGAAGGATTTTAGCCCGCCTTAAGCGTAACAATCGGCGACGGACGTCATACAGACGCATGAGTAATCCGATCATCATCCCCCATTTAACCTTTGGAAAGATCAAACTTGTACACAATTTTCCAAGACCTGTATCGACGTGGGAATAAAACGATAGCGTGTGCTAACTTGCATGGTGGCGACATCTAGCGGCATCTTTGAAACTGCGTTGTATGATTTTCCCTAGATGGCGCTACTTGTTCAAATAGAAATTAGAGCCAGTTAATTTATCAAATATTTTTATAAGATTAGCTTTAGAAGCAATATTGATATATCGCTTGCATTGCATTCATGAATAATCACATGTTACAGGATCTATCAAAACTATGCATAATTTATATTACATATACAATCCATTTTTAATGTTGGGGAGAGGACTTTTCTGGGTCAAGTGATACTTTCTTTGTTTTCCAAACATGGCTAGGTATCAAGGGCGGATCCAGCTTTCGCGCCAGGAGGGGGTCACATAGTCGTGGTCAAGTAGTACCTAAGAACTTATAATTTAGTTTTGATAACAAAACACACAATACCAGGTGTTTGGTAGAGGGTTAACCATATGTGGTGGGCGTGTACCAAGGTCTATTTGGGAGATACACTTTGGCCAACAAGTTAACTAGTTAACCAACTAACCTAGTTGTTAAAATTAAAAAAAATATCGCCAAAATTGAAATTTTTAAATATTTTTTTCCAAATTGCTACCTTTTATCGTTTTCTTTTTGATTTCTTAATTGATTATATGGTCTCAGATATCACCTGATCTGCTCACAGCATTTTCAGACCCCTACAAAGTCTAAATAATTTGTTATGACCACTTAACGCTAGTAAAATGAAAAAAAGAAATCTTATAGGGGATCTTTCAACTCAAATAAAAAACTAAGTGGAACCGAGAATTTAAAAACTTATCTCTTTATTCCTTATTTCAACGGTGTACTACATGTACTTATTACAAAAAACTTGTTAAAAATTTTGGTGCAAAGTGGAAATAGAAGAAAAATAATAGGATTATGTTAAAAATAAATTCCAAGTTTGGCTTAAATACGCCACAGTATTAATTAATTTCGATTTTCCTGAGGTCTTCTGAAGATACTGAGATGCTGTAGTGACTTTATTAGAAAATCATTAGTCTTAAAACAAGTACAATGGTCTATCTCAATGACAGGACGATATTGCTCCTAAATCAAGATTTCGCTCTGGCAATCGCTTAAAGGGTTAAGAATACATCCAGTAGTGTGCACACGCGTCTGGTGGGATGCTATACCATTTACAGCCTTTTTTTTCATTCTTTTTACTGTGCTGGCGAAATGGCTTCTACCTCCATTACGTACTAAAAGAGAATAGATTCATGAATGATTTGTTTATTTGATGATTCGAAATCATTCTGCAGCTCGGAAGTCTGCACCACAGCATCTCACTAACATCATCGGCAATCGTTACGGGTAGTTAGAGCCCTTAAAAGTCTAACATTTGGTTTAACCAAAAAATGTCGTATAGCCCTCTGGGTTGTGAAGGTCTAATGGCAGTCGCTTCACGTAAAATACTGACATTCCGCCAAATATGATTAAACTGAAAACCAACCCCAAATAAATTTGGAATAAAGGTTCGGAAAAGAAGAGAAAGAAGTGTGACCAATTCTAACAAATTAATTAGACCTTGCAGGGGTCTGAAAATGCTGTAAGCAGACCAGGTCATATCTGAGACCATAGACAATCAAAAAATTTGACTGGAAACCAGCTCAAAAAGGCTATAGGGATAAATAGACGCAATGTGGAAAAAAATTTACAATTCTGGCGATATTTTTTTAATTTTAACAACAAGGAAATTTTTGGCCGACGTGTATCTCCCAAATAGGCCCAGGTACACGCTCACCACGCTTGGTTTATATCAAAATTAAATTATAAGTTCTTAACGTGACTATGTGACCACCTCCTGGCGCCTCTGCATTGTGACAATTTTTTTTATAAATAAAATCATTATGTTCAATTAGTGGTCCACCTAAGTCCTGGAACCTGCTCAGGGGGGGGTCATGACCCCCATGACCCACCCCCTGGATCCGCCGTTGCTAGGTATGAGATCACCGACACGTATTGGACAAATATGGTGATCTCATCACACTATACTAATATTTTCAGTGAGAAAGCCCTGCAGAAGGATTTTACAAGCTCAAACTTTACATTTTTGGGGTTTGGGAATCGAGCAAAAACGATTTTATAAAACCTCAAAATTAGGTGTAAAACGAGCTTTAAGTAAACAATCCGCAGTATATTAACGTAGAGGTTTATTTTCTAACCATACATTCAAAACTATACTTCTTTTTAACTTTGAAATACTCAATGTGAATGTCAAGTCGTCGCGTCGCGTCGTCGTGCCTCGCTCGCGTAGGTACTATCAAGTTCAAGTTTGCGTAAGCGAACATAATATTGATAGATAAGTCGAGAGAACAGTTGTTTGCCTACATAATCGAGAATTCTAATAATGTTACAGCTATTACATTCATGGCAAGGTACGTGACGCTTGGAATGCGCTCGGCATGATAATATCGGCGTGGTGCTCCGAAATTAATTCGAGACACGATTCGTATGAGACAAGTCAATAAAAGCTTGTCTTGGTCGGTCCTCGACGATAAACGCCTCGTCTTAGCGAAATGAGAAATAACAGACATGGAAAATCGAAGGGTCTTGTTCGCGTCTGTTATTGCAAAAAATCCGCTGTTTTTGTTTTTTAACTTCTTAATGTTCATTTCCATATAATAAATATATATACTTAATACTTCAGCACTTTTTTCTCATTCCGCAGTTAATGATAATATCTAAGACTAGTTGACCGATTTCGAACGGAACCCCACTGATAGATTACGAATTTTCCAGAGCATAATAATGTATTTAATTCTGAATTCACCGCAGGATAAAATGTTTAATGGCAAGACCGTAGGACATAGTCATAAATGTAAATATTAGCCAAGTACTGAAGTACGTACTTACGATGAGAAGCAGGATTTGACCTGGCATTAGAGAAAAACTTGAAGATGCATATTACGGAGTCATTGACATAGTTGCGAACGGCACAGAACAATAGGCATCTCTGTAGACTTCGTGTAGTATAGGTAGATGTTTTTGTCTGTTTTCAATGCACTCGGAAGGTACAACGGCTCAGCGTTATTTATAAATTTCCCTTCAGTCGTTCTTCAGAGGCAACCCTCTATTACGGTACACATTATTCTCCTATATTGCGGAATGACGCGTCCCTAAAAATTTCCTATTTCCCGTTTGAATGGAAGTAATTTCGCGTCTATTGTTTATGGTCTCACCCTCGGGTAAAAGTCTAAAAACGTTATCGATAAAATGTTTGCAACTAACTAACATAATGGTTTTATACAAGCATCTATTATAGAAAGGTTAGTAGCATATTGTTATATACACATTGTTAGGAAACATTTTTTAGGTTTAGAAAACATTTTTTGTTTAGGAAAATTTTAATTTTTCCGATTTGGAATGGAGCTGAACTTTAAGACATTTAATGCGAACTGTTAAAGTAAGATTTTTGTAATAAATGTCAAGGATCTCAAACAAAGTATCTTATGATAGCAATTTTTAATTCATATTGCGACCTTTTTCGGACAATTTTACTTGACTGGGTGGTTGTAAGCCTCCTGTTAAATTTATAGCGAGCCTCCCAAGAAATACCGGCGCCATTAAAGTTTCACGCTTGTGTCGACTTCCCTCCGTATATTCTACAAATTCAGACTTCTAATTTAATTTCTCTTCTCGAGCTTTAACTGGATATAAAGTTAACTGTAGACTTTCAAGAATTATTGATTAAATCTTTTATCCAACCTAAACTTTGGCATTTAAATAAATAATCGACCTGTAAAGGTTTCGGCGCGGCTCATTCATTAATCAAAGTTTTCAATTGAAGTTTGTCTCATGACGCAGCGAAAGCAGCCGATTCACCGGGCACGACTCAATAAGTCATGGTTCCGATTGCAGCCCATCCTTTCTCCACTGAATCATATTTGTGTTGTTTATTTTCCACTAATTTATCTCGTAGGTTGTGTGTCGTCAAAATACACTTTCATTTTCTATTGTAACGGGATGTCATTAGTGGAAACAATGACATCTCATTACATGCGTTTAGTTTTTTGGAGTCAATGTTGCGGAGGAAAGGAAAAGTAGTGGTGGTTGAATGCTTAAGAGTTAATAGTGGTGTTTCGTGTAAGATAAGTAATATGAATGTTGAGTCGGCGTGCTCTAACCGGCTTGTTAACTCGGCCGTCGCCGTCGTGGTCCCGGACCGTGCGGTATGCGTGTGCCACTTCGGTCCCACTTACCGGTCGACCACATCTGCGTTCAATCTGCATAATCTACTTCTAACGCTATATATCTCACATAATTCGTGTCAAACCTTTGTAATTACATATTTATATCTACACTAAATAAATAATATAAATTATTAAATAAAAATTAAATAAATAAGTAGTATTAAAAAATAACTAAGGAAAATAGAAGCTGACATGGTCAATCAACAAAGCATTTCAAATCAAAATAGAGCCCACTTAATGCTTTTTAATAAAAGTTCGTTAAAATTCAGGTAAAACAATAACCCAATTGAATATTCAAATGCGAGATGAGAAGTTCCGGTTGTCGACACAGGTGACACTTGGTGCATCCACATTGTAACGAACACGTATCCAAAGTGAAATGGTATACAAATATTTGTTTTGTATAAAATTTTCATCGTACTTTTATAACTACTGGTATTTATAGTTCAAAGATGTTGTTTTGTTATAACGTTTTATTGTATGAGTAGCTAAATATGTGTATACACGTTTGTAAAAACTTCAGTAGATAAGGATAAAATTCCCGCAAATCTAACAAAAAAAAATACTGCTTCAAAAACATCTCAATTAAGGCATGCCCTATCCACAGTCATTGTTTTTATTCTGTTATCTCCGCTTTGTGTGTCTAACGAGAAATTTCAAGCTTTAACTGTTTCCATATTACTGGTTGGTAGCTTTTATTTTCACAGTTTCATTTCTAAATCAGTTAGTAGACTTAAATGGAGAGTTTTCACGATCAGGGCGTATTAAACCGCCGATTCGATAATAACGCACAATAATCGGGGAAAGTGCCTTAGTGCACGTGTGTCCAATCATCGGTACCGAATGTTTTCTATTACCTAAGTGGTAACATTGTGGTAAACCCGCGCCCGGTAACTGCCGACACATAAATGATATCGAACAAATAGACTAAAATTACGTCTCGTTTTTGTTATCGCTCATTTGTGTTATAAGCCGTGAAGTAACAAGCGTAATTTGGGTTTATTTTCTAAATTGTCACGATCTAACACTCCGGTTGGAGCAAAGAAATTAACCGATTTTTTTATTGTTATGTAGGTAATTTATTTTGGTCCAACTGGTGAAAAGTGTAGTAAAAAGTAATATCAAATATTCCGTCACGGTTTGAACTGTAATCGTACTATTTATATCCCGATACTTTTAAACGATGGTCACTGTAACATGCTATACACGGAAACGGAAAACAAATAATGCTGCGTTTATTTTTATCGTCGTAAAATTCAATGTTGGCATTTGAACGGTGCCGTCCGTTCGACGCGAGGTGATGAAGCGTCATATTAAAAGGCACGGCAGAAATGTCGCCGATGTTCTATTTGGCGTGAATTGATCCCGCTGTACCGTTAGTCGAGTGACAACTGTTATTTGCCATTTACGTACGCGATGATAACAGAACATCGGCCGCAACTCACGTCGACAATGTGGACATGTGTGATTTATGGTGCAACGAATAATTGTCTATGTTAATACACGTGGACTTAAGTAGTAATTGTATTTGCATAAGGTAAAGATTAGTTATTGTATCGGCCTGTAAGATCTCTCTCCGATGATATTAGTGTTGTGTGTAGGAAAGCGTAATCTCCATGTTTGCTAATGCATGTTTGTGGTCTCAAATCTGAGCCATGTTTGGAAAACAGTAAACATACATCACTGAGAGACTAAGACCTTGGCAGCAGGTACACATGGTAATAGACCGCCAAAGCATGGAGACTTCTCAATTTTCTTATATAAAATAATTAAGTAATTAGTAATAATTTATATTTTACTGTTAGGTACAGTAAAATTGAGCTGTAAATGTTAATCCTATTGATTGACTGCCGTCTCTATTGACATAAAAGTACAGTCTCGGAACGAAAAGGTTCGTCAATTTTCAAATTGATTCGTATAATGTGTCGCGAAAACATATTACCTTTTGAAACTATGTTACAGAATAGACTCGGGTTAGGGAAAATAATGTTCTACTGCTCGATAATAAAATTCAAAATTATTCAGATCAGTGTTGTTTGACAGGATAAATATCTTGTCAACAAGATTTTTGATAAACTAAAACCTTCATGTTGGTTCAACCTGCCATTATTATTTCTGTTAAACTATTGTCAATCGGTCAATGTCGTCATTGCAAAAATATCAAAGAGGTTTTTATATGCCGCGCGCACAAGGCAGTGTTTAAAAAAGGATAGAAAAATCAAGCAAAACCTTATTCGATAGCAAACGTCATTCTATTTATTTAAATGTTAGCATCACTGTTTCTTACATTTGTATGTTGGCATAATTGTTTCTTGCAATACTAGTGCAAGTAAAAACCAACTCTAAGGTGACGAACCTTTTCATTCCGTGACTGTACATACATACACATAAAAAGTTGTAACAATGAATGTGCATAGAAAGCGTAACTAACTTCTTATTAAATACACCAACACGAGAGAGATGTTTTGGTCTGCCAATCGTCGAAACTCCATGTACCATGAGTATTATTAAGACATTATTTTTGGTTTCCAATTAGTATTAGCGAGCGACTCTGTATAGGAGAAATTTCCAGTAGATTTTCCAAAATAAATTAATACAGTGCTATTAAGTTGCGGTGCGGTACTAACGAGCGGCTTCGCATTACTACAATTTCCGTACATTTTCCGAAAAATCTTTCACACAATCTTCCTGCTTGACAATTCAGAATACAACAAAAAAGGACTATCCAATTAGTTCGTTCTGAACTTCTGAAGTGTTGCGCGAATACATTCGGCAATTGAGTTTTATTTATATGTATGGTTGGTAAAACTATTCGTTTTTATATGTTTAGGTTTGGTCAAGTAAAGTGAAAGTTGCAGTCTACAAATCAGGCTCAATAAATTATTTTGTAAATTCTCATAAAAAATATGAATTACTTATTGGATTTTAATGGGTTTGGATTCTATGAAATAAGAGGCTCACTCCACGACACTAGAATAGTAATATTCTTTGAATTTATCGACGGTTTACAATACCAATGTTTCTACTAGGCAGTTGATATCGTTCAGAAAACAATTGTGTGTAAAATTCTTTTAGATCCAACAAACAAATCATGTTGGTGCATACATTATAAATATGGAAAATGTTATGATAAACACAAGCAGATTTTATACAATGTTGGAAAATGGGATTTAATAAAAATATGCTATGAGTAAAAATAATGAATGATTGTGTAACTTTTGCAAGATTTGGGCTCAAAGTTAAGGACCGTGTGTAAATGTTATCAGGTGTCAGTTCCAAAATATTGATGGTGTTTTGTATTTGAATAGGATACTTCTTTCGGTGTAAAGGACGGTTCTATTTCGGGCCCCAACATGTAGGGTTGTTTGCGATAAATTCGATTTCGGTTCGGGATTTAGTAATTTAATAACGTAAGGTATACATATACACACAACCCGTGCACACAACCAACGCTTTGCTATGGAAGCAAAAACTTATTCGTCAATTCCATGTTCAAAATAGGCTTAAACATCACCTCACAGACATCATCGCATTACATAATATCAAGTATTTATAATATTACTCGTACTAAGGATTGGGGTAAATAATGTTCAATAATATAGTCGTTTGAAAGAACCTCTTCTCATTTCCTCACGGTTTAGTGACAAGTGCAACCATTCACGTGGACTAATTAACTTTGATCATGCCGAGTGCTTAATAAGGTTCGGTGGTAACACATTCATCTTTTATCAAACAAAATAATTATAAGTTGTTTACATCATTCACAGCTTGTGAATGTAACGCTAGTTAATAATTTTGTTGTGGGAATGTTAGTGACATCAATGACTCATTAAGGCCAATTTATGATCGTAATTATTGGCATTTCATAGAAGGTTTCGGAAAAATAAATGCGGTAGCTTTTATTGTTTTATATTAATCGGTATTTCATATAATTTTCACTTTCAATTGATTTGTGTTTCTATTCTTTATTTTTTTTATTTTTTTATTTTATTCGGAAAACAAACAGTATTACAACTAGATAAAATACAAATTAGTTAGATATACACCATTTACATGTTTTTGCATATAGTTGTACGTACTATATAGACTTGTAGAGAATGCTTTTTATTTCTTGCACAAAAGAATATTAAACACCGTCCTCACAAAATGGTGGCTTGGCTTTACAAAATTAGTCAGTTGTAAAGAGTAAATAGAGTAGAGATATAGATGTCGGACAATAGTAACCGTTTGAGAAATGGATGAGACCGGTTGTGCATAATGGCTGTGATCCTGGAGAGCTCCCGATGCCGGGAAGCGGGCCTGCCTTCCGCAACATTTCAGTAACATCCTGCGATTATTTATACATTTTAAGAATCATGTAATTGCGGTTGTAAGTAATGTATTACGTGAACGCACACAATATGGTTCTTATATCACTTTGTGTTCCTAATCGACATCGACATGTATTAAAGTTATTAGATAAAAGGTGATTTTTTATATGTTTACTTAAATAAAATTTATGCACAAAGTTTAGAAATCTTACGAAAATATTTTGTTTACTCTATAATTCAACAAAAATCGAGTTTGCAAAACAAATATCGCAACTATATAATATTAAATGAAAGCCGAGATCAAGGTAGCATCCGTTTCATATTCGAATCTCCAGAAAGCAAATCGACTCCATCATTTCTTTGAAAACTGGCAAAGTTTACGAAGAATTATCATATTTATAGATAAAAGTTCCGTCGAGTTACTACCGTTCATTTATTTGAATTTTATACGAGTGAAAATGTTGTACGGCACACATTTTCCTTGGTTTGAGACGTGGGCTGAAATAAAAACGTGGCAAAAACACATTGGCACGCGGTGGTGCGTTGAAGTTTAAGTGGTCTCGGTTTGTTAGGTACGCGCGGGTATCTCGTGTACCTACTTGTTTACGGACAATACTAACTACCAATAATGCTCCTCGCAGGTATAGTACACAGTACACTGAACTATGAGTGTGTTACCCCTCGCACCGCTCTAAACAATATCGCTAAACATATTTACTTTCAGTTTGCAGCACGGTGCAACACCCGGTGAGGCGTCTCATTAATCATAATCGATTCTTGTCTGCTTCAATATACTTGCATATTTTAATATCATCTGTGTACGTTAGCTTCGTGTGAGCTACGATAGATCCGTTGAGGATTTAGAGAACTTAAATTCTCATCAGTCTTTATAACGTTCGTTCAGATAGAGATAGTTATAATCAGATGCTCATCGTTCAAATTCAAATGAGACAGCTACTTGCACTATAAACATGAATATTTAGTATTTTAATTTATTTTACTGACTTCTTTACCAATAAGTATTTTTGTTTACTTCACGATGCTCGAACGGCTAAAAAGATTTTGACTATTAAGTAATAAGGTTTTTCCTGGGTTTACAAATAAGCTATTATGTTGTTCAAAATTTAAAAAATATTTATTCAATTAAGGCCTTAATGAGGCACTTATGAAGGTCACTGAATCTACCACCGATTCAGAATTACATCAGCCGAGAAGAATCGGCAAGAAACTCGGGCTGGTATTTTTTTTTAAATAAAATGAAATTCAAATGTTACTACCGCGAATCATAGCTAAGAAACTAAAAATATGAATACTACAAAATTACTTATTATTATAAATGAGCCACTCAACAGCGTTGTTCGCGTTAGTGAGCGATGCGAGACCGGTCCAGGTTGACCATCCGGTACTGCGATAATCAATGTACACACATCACTTGCGCTTCGACGCGCTACTAGTACAATTATCTCGTTACATTGGATGCAATTATTTGTATTGCAACAATTTCGATCAGTAAGTTTTACGTTCGAATGTTATTTTTATCTGAAATGGATGTTGTATTTTGCAGTTCTTTTATTGGGAAATAATTATAAATTATCTTCTTAAGTCCTTTGCCCATGTAACACAAATGTTTTCGTTCAACTGTTTCTGTAATAAGTCTCCTTGTGAGCAATAAAGAGCATCTATCTATTTGGTTTGTCTTAATTTAGCTCAAACTGTTATATTTTCAACAAATACGTAGTCCAAAGTAGGTACATTGTTAGGAATACCGTTGGGTGTGGTGGTGGCAGACGGAGCATCACTAATGTGCTTGTACAAGGTAGCCAATCCATCTTCACAGCGCGACACGCCACTACCTGACGGAGATGAATGTCTCTATGCACCTGTGTTTAGAAACCTCTACTCAACATATATTTATGTAATAGAAATCTATAAGAATATGTCCAGTGTTTTTAAAAATATGTCCATAAGTGAGTAGCGTTTTTCTAGTAAATAACGAATTGTATAGTTATTACACCAGTGACATTTGTCACGTCTTACTCTACACCGACAATAAACGTTGTCTGCTTTTAACAGTTCTTTTATAGTGGCAGTGTTTACAACTTGGTATTGTAAAATACTGTTAGAACTCGTTCACTACAGCTGCTCGTAGTGGCTGAAAGGAAAATTAAATCCCAGTACACTTAGATCAGTCAGACATATGTCGTCTTTTAAATTGGAACGTACTAAAACGTTACTTCTAATACTTCTTGCGTGCCCTTTAAATAAGACTGATTTATTTATTAGATGGTGAGGCTTAAAGATCTTATACCTTTGCTTGAAGTGTGTAACTGTGTGGCTATATCTTTCGCTTCGAAGCTTCCAATAAACGAATCAACTTATTTTAGTCTTTTTTGTTCGAAAAGTGGCATGATTGAGTTGAGTCCCAGCGTTAGCTTTGGTTCAGGAACATTTACTGGTTATTGCAATTTTGGGCAAAATGAGTACAGCGTGAGTAGCCAGTTGCGTTGAATTGGAATGATAAGAGGACTTCCAGCCAGAGCTAAGAAGTAGGGCAGGACGGCTGTTTTACAGCAGAGTAATATCAGCAGAGTACTTAGAGAGAGATGATATAGTGAATGATTTTGTTATTTAAAAGTTATCTAAAAAGTTTTAATAGATATAGTGTCAACAAAAGTAGTGTGATAATAGAATATTGTTTACAAAATGTATTTTGTTTCCTAATTTATAAATAGTTTCGTAACATCAATTACATATAAATTACAAGCTGTATGACGTAATTTGTAATCGACGTAATAATAATTTTATAATCATACCCTTCTATAAATAAAAACGGTTCGATACTTTATTTGAAACTCGATTGATTTCTACCGGTTAGTGTTTTAACAGTACATGTATTGATTTACGTTCTATAATTAGATAAAGGTTATTTCTAGGAAATTGGAAATGAAAATGATTGTTTTATAATTTGAGTAATTTGACTAATGTATAGTACAACTAAGTATACCGTATCCTGATTTTGTTTCTAGACAGCAACTTAGGTCTCGGAGTCAAAGTCGTGAATCCTTATCTAATATTTGAACTATTTTTGGTTAAACCAATAAACTATTACACTTTTAAAGGCTACTAGAGACAGTACCGGAAGGTATTTTATTGGAAATCTTTAAAAATGTACTTAATAATTGTTCATTTTAATTCATAATTATCCAAAAAACATTGAAATGTTTGCAACGGAATTTGATTTTGTCGGAGAATTCGAAATCAATTCATGTTTGTAAACAATGTCAGCATATTTGTTCCGAGTTGAATGTGATCGTTCTGATATTTTTAAATTGTAAGATTAACAATAGCTGAGTTTAGAGCTGATTTATTTACATGACACACCAACAGAATACATATTGTTGCATACAATATGGTGCTTTGATCTGGGATGATTAATGTTGTGAATTTGTATACCGATCTATCAAAAGGGAACTTTAAAAATATACATCATAAATGATTACTAAATGCAAATGAAACCCTACTAAAAAAGAATCTTTGACAGACGACAAACTCCATATTACGAACCATAATGATATACTGACTACTCACGCAAAAAAATCGACACATTACAATTTTGTGCCAAGAATTTCCTCCGCTTTTTAAGAGGGACCTTCTGGCTAGCGCTGTATATCTCATTAATAATTACTCCTATTAAAAAGCCTAGTTCAAACTCTCTAAAACGCAGTGGACAAAGATACCAAACCTCATAAAATTCGAAATATGTATAATGTATAGACAGAAGTAGTTATTCAAATTCTTCTCGTTATATTTAAATACTAATGCGACCTCAGTAGGCGTAGGCTTTTAAGGCCTCCACATCAATGTGACCCTTTCGACCATTAACATACATTAAATTATAATTTATCTTAATTTATATGACGCATTTTCTTTTGAATTTAAGAATTGGATTGTCAAACGGAAGTCTCTTGTGCCTATTCCATTTTCAAATGATGACGTGCCTCCGGACTGTCTATGATCAACGGAATAACGATGACCTCTAAAATTATGCAAAATTTAAAAACATATTCTTGATAAGTATAAAATCTTGAATTGAAACTGGTTTTGGTTTAGAAAGCGGTGAATTCATGTAGGGTATACATTTTATAACGAAGTTGATGGCCGTTTTCAAAAATATTTATCGTCTTGTCTTGAAGTAGGACATGCCTAGTTAGATGTTAGATATTTAATTACAAATTAATGTAACTTGTTAGTAATTATAACGAGCGTGGGAATAATTGAATAAAGAATTTATTTATTTAATTAATTTTAGAATAACTTTATGGTTCTAATGAAAATACTCCAGTTATTGAAAATCTTTAATGCAACTTTGCTTTTACGGCATCCATTATTTATACCATTATATTTTCAGATCATCTGAGCGTGTGAAACACAATAAAATTTTAATCCATATGAAAATTGTGTAGGTATTACCAAAGTTTTCATATTGATGCTCGAGCGTTGATTACAGTAGGGCTGAAAGTATTGTTGTTACATGTTAATCTGTCCGGATGACGTGTGTCGGCGAACACAAGCCGGCAGAGACAATGGCGCGTCTCTCACGGGCCGGGAGCGGCTCCGGGCCGCCTAATCAGTGGCACAGTTATTCTGTCTATTGTCTCTCTCTAGGGTTTTTGTCCACTCATCGCTACACAGGTGAAAACACCTAAAAACATACGCGACACAAACAACGTTTCGACGATTTCCTACTTTCATTCCGCACAATTTTACGCAGTTAATCGTAGCGAAACATAAAATATAATATTGCCACAGAAAGATTACGAAAGTTCGTTTTTAAGCAGTTATTTTATGAGGCAGTATACTTGTATTAAATTTTTTATGAAATCTCGAAGAATAATGAAGGTTGAACGCTTATATCTCATGCGAAATTCGCCGCTGTGGCGGAGGCGGGAGATATTACGCGGCCGGGGGTGAGCGGATCGCCGAAACCCTTATCCGCGCGCTCGTGTCGCTTCAGGGAGTTATTGTCTACTCTATAAATAGAGGCTTTCAAACTTAAGGCTATTTTCTATTTATGGCACACGTAAAGAACCGCGAATGCAGCCATCAAACTTTATGAGGAGTGAAAGCTAACGTCGCGACGGTAAAAATGGTTTTCAATAAACATAATATTTATTCATTTGTTTGTTTGAGCGAGAGGGGTTGAAGTTTGTTAATTAATAAGTTTGCAAGCCGTGTGTTCGGAGGTGTCGTTGATACGCAAAAGGCAATTAAAACGGGTTGCACGCGGGAAGCGGATCCGAACCGACTCAATTAAAACATTGAATTTCACGACACGTTCCGAGCTGAAACTATAAACTGCACCTCGCCCCGATCCACACATCCGCGGCGGTTCACGCCTGCTGCCGCTATCAAAACCCACTGTTTCAAAACAATTTTCCGCGCCGTCGTTATTTTGTATTTCACTCGTGGTTCCGGTGCTTATGCATATTTGTACGATTTAAAAGTTTGTTTAGTGTAAGCTTTAAGCGTGTATTAAGTAAGATCACATGAAGCTTTGAAAACTTCGAATCATTATTAGAATTAAGACAATAAAGAAGTGTAATTCGGAAAGATACAAGTATAATACAATCTAAAACAATGTTATAAGGTAAATCTACAAACTCAAACAAAAGAAACATCGCAAGATTAAATTATTATAAATGACTACAAAATCGTAAACATACTCGTAATTACAGCACATAAATAGCCATCTAAATATTTGATTAGAATCGTTATGCAAGTATTGTGTTAGTGTGCTAATCACTCAGCAATGTTTACTTGTCCGACCCAGAGCGTTTCAAATTTAATAGCTAAGTGCGTGTTTTGTGAAATTTTGTTCACGGAGAAAAGTGCTATAATACAATTTTCACCTTCACAAGCAAATTTACTGAGATAGCATATTTAACGAGTACATTCGCATCTCTAATGAGTGCGACAGACAATTAAGTGCCCTGTATTCATATTAAAGATACAGGATGAGGTAATTCTCACATTATGGTAATTATAAATGAGACAAAATTATATATTAATTATTATTATATTAGTACCGCTCTGTTTGCACTTTGTTATTTGTTTGGAAAGTTAAATGGGCATTTTATTGAATAATATTTTATTTTAGAGCAGTACTATAACCAGCTTACGATATGATATAATGAATCAATTTTCCTTTGAGTAAATAGCTGCACCTCGTTTGCGATAGTTATGTTTCATATATCCTAAATCTTATTACCAACTATATATACCTAACGAAATATACTTATAATTATTAAATGTCGTTGTATAACTCGACTGACGGTAACTCGAGATGACACATCGAAAGAACGGTCTTCGATAAAATCAGTTTCAAATATGTAACAAGATATCAAACCCAATGTTGAAAAGAAAGTATATCAAGTAAAATACATATTTAGAAGCTAACATTATCTAGTAAAGATACACAAGCCCTCAGTGTACAAGTGTATAGATTGTTTACTCTGTTACATAGACGTTGTAAACACATTTTGTAGACATTGCATCTGCAGCGGCAGTCTCGTCGACGTCGCAATATCCGGATATTGTTCACGTCTAGCTTTTGCATTCAATTTCCAACCTTCCCGGCTCAAATCTAGTTACGAGCTACGAATTGTCCTCTTGTGTACTCTGTGTACAGTATCTTTTATATGTAACTCTATCTATAGCCAAGATTCCATACCTCTTAGCTTTTATACTACGCCAAAGAAATTATTTTACTACGTTAAAGAAAGTATTTTTTACGAAAAAGTTTAACAGGTAGAAACTTCCAAGTTCATTAATTTTAACCCATGATTAGTTTTCTCAACCGAAATGATCAAAGAGCCAAAGTTTTAGATGGTCATCGGTAACTCTAGAAGCAGGAAACTGTGTCGAGTCAAGTAGAGTCACCACCCCGGGGGGTGACTGGCCCTGCAACGTAGCCTATACAAATACACTATTAAGCTGACACACAAGAAAACTTAATTAACAAAACAAACCTAACAAATACTAAGGACGCTTTGTAAATACTCACTTCGTAATTACTTTTACCTATTATTTTTGGTCGATCGCAGATCATTGACGATTGTTCCGAAATATAAATTGTTTAGTTGGTGAAAGTGCGCGCCTAACATAGCTACACGTGAGCTCGCTGTGTCATGATGCGTCTCTTGAGATCCATTATGACACACTTACATACGAATATGCACTTAAACTAACTTACAAGAAAACATTGTGTACCAAACTATAAGTTACGAATATTGACATAGTTGCTGTTACAAATGCCTAATTTATTGACCTTAAACTTGAAATGGATAGATCTAGATACGATATTATTTGTATAGTTTGATCTGATCAATTTTATTTTGGACTAGTAAGTATTGAAATATTTTCTTTGAAAATATAAAAATAAATATCGCGCTTTTAATTCCCTTTGAAACATATCGTAGCCATTACGTAGCAATCAATTTCCACATTGTTTTTTTTTTGTTTCTTTACTATATTTTTATACATATCAGTTCATTTATTCTGAACTTAATGTAATGTAATCCTAAGAATGATGTTTGTATTGTACTCATATACTTATTGTTAGTACCGGTACTTGAAGACGTTCCAAGTAGGTCAACTTACACGACAAGATTTTCTTTTGAGTTTTGTCTATAAAATCTACGATTCAATCTTCTAAAATGTCTACATTCATAGAATATTCGAACTCACCATGATTGGAAGCTCCTGGACAATGCGTTGCGGTTAATCCTTATTGGCTGCCACTTCTCACTAACATGTACGGTATTTATTGTTTAGTCACCGGTGTTTGATCATAATTGGATCACAGAGCAGTAAATAAAATTATATCGATGTAAGTAAAGTTAGTAGCGGGAGCAGGGGCCCATGTTAGCGCGGTTGATGCGCTCGCGGCTTGCGTCGGCGGCGGACTGATGGGCAGCGCCGGCGTCGCCCCCACCAGCACCTGACCTACACCTACCAGCTCCGGCTGCGGTAAACATACGGTTCACCGACCGATTACAAGACGAGATCTATTGAGAAGCACGCACCTTGATGCTCGCCACCTCCACTCCGCATCAATGCCGCATTTGTAATTCAATTTGATAACGGTTCGCGCGAGCGTTCGCGCGTTTACTACAATTCTCCGGCGATTCTAGGTCGTGACACACTAATTTAGACTTTTTTTTCTATAATATGTAGGTATCAGATTTTTTGGCAGGTGCTTTCATTGTATTGATCTGTAACTAGAGTAGGATGTAACTGATATGTAAGGTACACCTACGCTAATTTAATGAATGTCAAGAAAGAGAAAATAATATTGTGTATTGTCGCGGGCGGCGGGACATTCAGCGTTCACTTGATTTATTTACTTTCTTTTCACTTAAAATTACAAAGTGAAAGTTTAAGAACTATGTTGACATTAATACGTGATACTTAGTTGTTAATTTTAATGAATGAATTTCCTTTTCAATATTTCTATTCAATGTTTTGCCATGTACATGTACACATTACCAAAAAATGAAACTTCCCCAACTTTTAGCTACTGTCTAAGCAGAAAAAGCTATTAAAGTCGCTTATTTTTTTATTTTCATTTATTTGTGATAACTTAAAAATAATTCCTGAGTAAAACTGACAGAAATAATAATTGTTATCAGGGTAGCGGAGGGAGATCCGAATGCTCGGACGTGTTTACTACATCAAAAACTGCAACTATTGAATTGCTGTATTCTGAGAAGTAAAGAGGATTCCACGGGGTCGGGCAGCGGGGCGGGCAACTCCTCCGAGGACGAGTTCTTCGACTGCTCCGACGGAGAGGACGACCAGCCGCTCTGGAACCGCCCCGTCGGCCGCCTCCAGAGACTCGACGACGCCACGCTCAAGAGTGGAGCTCCCCTCTATATACCCAAAACACAGGTAAACATTCAATCCGTAGCGGCTCAAAGTTGGCGCTTTCATGATTTCCCTAGTGACGATTCTCCGATAACCATCAGGACCCCGCACCTAAAACTGAGGACCAGCTGGAGGAGGTGGCCGAGCTCATGGTGCGGCTGGGCGACGACTCGCGCGCGTCGGAGCTGCGCGCGCGCATGATGAGCGCCTCGCTGCTGTCGGACATGGAGGCGTTCAAGGCGGCCAACCCGGGCGCCGAGCTGTGCGACTTCGTGCGGTGGTACTCGCCGCGGGACTGGCGCGCGGAGGGCGGCGGCGCGCTCGGCGACCGCATGCTGCTGCCCGGCAACCCGTGGGCCGAGACGTGGGGAGTGGCGCGGCCCGTGCCCGCCGCGCGCCAGCGCCGCCTCTTCGACGAGGTGCGCGAGGCCGAGGCGGCGCTGCACTACCTGCGCTCGCGCTCCGTCGCCGCCGCCGCCGAGCTCCTGCTGCCCGGCGTGGTGCGCGCCGGCGCCGCGCGCGCCGCCGCTGAGGGGTGCTCGGGCGGCGCGCCCGGGGCCGGCCGCGGGGACCTGCGCCGCTCGCTGCAGCTGGCGGCGCGCGAGCTGGCGGACGCGGAGCGCGAGGCGTGCGGCGCCAGCGCCTACCGCGCCGTGCTTGCGGGCGCGGCGCCGGGTGGCGCGCTGGATTCGGCGGCGCGGGCGCGTGTGGTGCGCGGAGCGGGCGGCGCGCTGCCGGCGCCGGCGCGGCGCGAGTTCACGCTGCGCGTGTGCACGGGCCCGACGCCACAGTTGCTGCGCGCGGCGCTGGCGGAGGACCTCACCATCGTGGGCGCGTTCACGGAGCGCATCGTGTGCTTGTAGCGGTCGCGGGCACACCGGGCCCGGGGCCGGTCGGGCGTCAATGCTGTGTTATTAGACATTTTAAAATTTACAATTAAATATTAGATAGATGCATTCGAGTGATACTTCAGCGTTCTCGCCAAACTCCTATCAGGTATTCGATACCGTCAAATTCAGTGCAATTATCGATGTCTCCGTAAGTTTAAGAATGTTCAGGAATGCTAGCTCACCTAGTGGTGTTACGGTACATAATATGATATTGTTTATTCGTAACTGTGTTACATTATGACAGTTGTATAGTTTAGTTACCGTTTGTCTAGTTTACATAATTATATTTTATTATGAATGAAATTATTTAAATTAATGATAAATGTTGGTTAATTTAATTTTGTGGATATATTTTTTATATTTTATATTTATGAAATACACGTCAAGTTTAAGTGAAATTACCCTTTTGTGTTTTACTAATTAACAAACTTCTACAAAATTGATTCTGTGAATGTTTATAACTCAATTTAAAATGTATAAGTTAAGATGATATTTTTTTCCGATTAAATAAACTGAACTGTAACAAATATAATGAAGTCAATAACTTGATATTAGAATTGAATTTTATGTTTTCACAATAGAATTTACATGATTATAAGCGGTTGTATCAGTTGTTGATATCTTTACGACCTCTTTACGGAGGGAAGCTGAAAGGTAGACGCCATTTAATCCCCAGGCCCGACCCTCGCATCCCCTGCACACCTATTACGTATTTGTAATACGTTTTTAAAAGCATTTCAACGTATAATACGGAAAAACATTCACGGATTTGTTTCTCTTTAATTTGCGGGAAAAAATCGTGTAAAATAGAAACAAAGTCTGCAATAGACAAAGTTATTGATTGTCTTTTGTTTAAATGACAAAAGTTTTCATTCGAGATTTAAATGTAATTCGAGTTCTGCGATCTGTCATTCAATTAAGGTCATTAATTAGTCCCATTAGAGCTTACTTTAGAGAATTCAAAATCAGCACTCGGCTGTCACCGTAATTTTCAGCTCAACAGAAAAGTTTGTTTAGAAATAAACTTTACAACAAGCAAATACAATATTCAACACTGGAGGAGTGGAGGCGTTTGTTGAAAAAGATACCGTGAACCAATCAAAAATGTCCCTAAATCAAATATTAGTTTACTAATTTATGGGAACCTTACAAACTTATCGCAATTAAACTTAACAAAATTTCTGAGTTTGGAGGAAGTTTTCGCGAATATACCAGTCTCTAGAGTTCAAAAGTAAATAACTGAAATTCTAATAGATCTCTGAATTCGATGAATACTCAAATAGATGAATGACAGTTCGCCAAAGTGCCTCCTAATAATGTCGTTACTTTTTCCATTTCTAATAAATTAAATATTGTAATACGTTCGTGGGAGTCAGAAACGGGGGCACATAGAAATTGAGCCGAAAAGTATCGCGGACAATGTAGAGTACACTTATTACAAATTGTTATGAGTTGGTAAGCTTTTAATTACGGAGACAGGACATTGTCTGTTGGTGGGGCTTAGAGCGAGTGATGTTTGTAGTGTCGGTCGGTGGTGGAGGGTGCCGGTGGCGGCGGCGTGTGTGGGTGTGTCGTGGGGCGCATGCGCGGGCGCTCGCGGCTCCGCGCGCCCGGACCGCCCGCGCCCGCCGCCCGCCGCCCGTCGCCCAGCCTCAGTGGTGCGCCCGGACGCCCGGTCGATTCAACGCGCAACACATCAACCAACCAACACAAATACCGCACAACACCTTACAAATACTACGACTCATCCCGAAACTCACTAAATAAAATAAAACAATATTTTAAAATCTATACAAACACGTATTAACATTTCATAGGAACTCGTAAACACCTGCTGTCAAGTGATAACATAAACTCGTGCGCGAATCGCCCCCAGTTAATAGTCGACGGTATATTGACTGATAAATCTGAGTTAAGTGTTTTTGTGACATTCGAGATATGAGATATATTCGCGGATGATTGAACGGCGAGACCAGAGGAGCATGGTGATCGGCTGAAGCGAGTTTTAAACATGATTTTTTTCGCTACGTTTTTGTTGGAGGTAAGGCAAGACAATGTGAAAAGACCATTACTTATACTTTTTTATTATAAGTACTTATCTGTATTATATCTGATTAGTTTAATTACTTATTTGAAACCTAGTTTAGATAAATAATAACACATAAGTCTATCATCTAGAGAACAACTGTCAAGAAAACATTACACAACTTAGTTCGTAATTAAACCTGTAACGTGGTGTATAGTATACAATAACATTTATGATATAATAAATGATACAATACTTGTATTGTATTCATTTTAAGGGAAAACTCCGATTTTACCACGTAATAGTATAGTAAAGATACCACTTCACAGAGATACCACTGTCGGATACGCAACTCAAGTTGTTCAAAAGGATGTTTTACTAAATAAAAGTACTAAAAGATACATACGAAATGAAGGTATTTGCCACAGAATAATAACACTTATTGCTACGATTGAATTAGACATAACATGGGTACATAATGTATTATTTATTTTCCTTATTTATTTGTACTATCATGCTCCTACGTAACAAAGGTTAGGAAAACAAGGGATTGGGTTTAGTTACTATAAACAGTCTTCTATTATTAGCAATTATTCTTCAATACAATATGTATTTTCCTCCTGTCAATTCGTGCGTAAGAACCTCGTAGTTTCATTTTCTTTTATCGTAGTATTTTATTATACATAAGTATTTTGTCGTTTTAATCTGTTGATTGGTTGTAGAGATCGCACAGTCCCAAAGCAAAGTCACCCACTGATGACATAAGTACAGTGAGAAGGAAAAGACGTAATCACAACTTGTATAGTAGATAGATACCACCACAAATCTTTTTAATTATAAAAAAATACTTAAGTTTATAGTACACAACAAGACAGAAAGACACAGATACGACTAAACCAAATTGGATAATTATTTTGTCGTCTATTCATTATTGTCTTGATAAAGTCTGTGTGGAAGAATTTTTTGGGAAATCAAATGAAAAAAATAGACCCTTTTAAGACGGGTCCAATTCGGAAGGATTTCGCAAACCAAAACGAGTCGCTAGTTTATCATGAAAACAAAGTTAACTAAATGTATATTATATTTTATTAACTGTTGACTGTCGAATCTCAATTGTCAAAACTTTGTCGACCCTATAAATGTTGTTTACATAAGTTATCGCATTTTGATAATAAACACGAAACTAAAATCGTTAATGTAATGATAATAGTTTATTACATTAGATAAACGATTGAACTTAGTACTTAATTGAAACTAGCTTTTACTACTCAGAGGGTGCGTTAGTCGCGATCTTGATGGAATATTGAACTAGAACAAAATCAAATACCTACTTAACCTTTGGAGAATGAAAACGTAGATTAACCATACGGTAACAACGGTTTCTTACAAGTTTAATTAGTCTTAAGAATGAAATAAAAGAGTTAACGCCGCCACATAAAGGAGTTCGATTCCAGTATGCATTAAATATTTGTGATTCATAAAAGTTTATGAATGTGTGTGCGTAGTTCCTGAGATCTAGTAACAGGTTATAAACCTAGTTATGGGTCAGTTGCTATAATAAATTGATATAAGTACCTACCTAGTGATTTATAGAGCTCACTTGTATAAATAAGGTTTTAAACCAGCCATTTAACGGACTCTAGGTAGTTACTTAGGTAGGATTTAGGACATTAGGAACATTTATTGATTATTGTATTTAATTGAAAGTCTCCTAATGTTCTATCCAGTGAGCAGCGGTCGTTACAGAGCGGCGGGGGTGGATAAGTAGTCAACGTTAATAGACCTGTCTGTCTACGATCTATGAACGAGCTTTTTTGTACGACGCAAAAAATATGTCATAATAACTTCCTTATTATATTATTAACCTTAATTGCTTTGACCTTAAAAATCCCGTGTAATGCAAAGATTTCTGTTTATTTTGATGTATCTTCTGTCTCTTCCCCGAGCTTTGACTTACGTAATTCGAGTTTCCTTTGGATTTTAATGATTTCGTATTTTTCCTGAACAACCCCCGTATTGAGAAAAATATAACAAGAAAGTGGTATTCAAATATGTAGGTTGAGTTTCGTGTTTCAAATTCAATGAGTGCTAGTTAGAAGAATGTCAAACGTACGGCAATTTGTTTATTTTTATATAATTTTCCTATACAATCTTTACATTATTCATAATAAAAAACATACTTACCTTTCTCTTGTATCGAATTTATACAAACAAAACTATAAACCATCGATGATGTCCTAAGCAACAAATAACGTACATTACGAATGGATACGAGCATATCCTAAATCCCATAATCGTACGACCTCAATGCTAATGTCTTAGTTATCGTGTAGTAGAAGCATGCGCGTATGTTAAATGGAGCGATACTGGTGTCCGCCATGTCCAGTCCAATGAATAGTTCTCAGGCTGGCCATTATAAATAGCTAGACTATAATACAGTGTGCGCTCGACCGCGCGCTCAATCGAAGACGCGGTGATTTGCCTTCGGAGATGCGAGCCTATAATCTATGATTCCGACCGTTTGGTAACTAAACTAATATTATTATAGGATAGGTATATTTTCCTAGGTAATATTTACAGAGGTAAAATGTACCTTCATAATGTATTTTCAACGTTTACAAAGTCCCAGTTATCAGAAGGCGCATGTGATGTGAGTTATAATACAGATTTTATCAAAGGTCATATTGTTTGTTGAGATTTTCGCGTGGGCATTTGGTGTACCGGGAAATTTTATATTAGTATCTAAAGAATAATACGAGCCGGTCAATATATAACAAACTGTTCAAAAGTCAGCTAAGGAAAGGGACTACATTAAAAGTCAGCATCATACTTTTTATTTTCCTAAAGAAATGGTATTACTGAGACGGAGCGATCGATCGCTTTGTCTCAGTTTTAAGTTTATAGATAAGTAACGTTTGTGTGTTATGTATCTCCTTTATTGTTTTGAAATCTTATTTTGTATTGTAAACTGTTCGTTTACTTACTTATTTCACGATTTTATCAAGAAATTTATACTTAGTTAAAATCGCATAAAACACAAAAGTCAATCAATCAGAGAGATCTCCTATAAATTAAAGGATTACGAATAAATTCTCTCCGTAAAATGCGTATGCTGTTCAATTTTCCATATAATCTAGGTACAAAGGGACTCAAAATATCATTTGTTGTCAGCTCTATAAGCCAATTCATTGTTAATGTAACACATGCGACGGACAAAGCTAATTGACCACGTACACATTTAAAATGGAATATTTTGATTTCCCTTGATTGTCATTTCTGTGAGTGCATACTCGAGCAGGTAAATCGGGTGGGCCGTGAAATATTAAGCGTATATTTGTGCTGTAACATGTCAATATCGCGGCATCGTTTGATGTTTGAATTATGTTGTAAATAAATGAGCATACCGCAGGCCCGATGTGTATGTTACTCGACGCTGACCACAGGAGCGCCGCAAACATCGCGCGTTTTGACGTATAATTTACGAATACGATCTAATAAAAATATCGGTTTACTGTGCGTGTATTAGCATGTACAATCGTGAACAAAACTCATTTCTGTTTTAAATATTAATGGAACTTAATAATTAATGTTGGAAATTGAATGTTTCGTTAGATTCGTAATTAGCTGTTGTAGATAGTTCAAGCTGGAAAATGCTATTTACATATAGATTAAAGAACTTGAATCCTATTTCGAATTTACTTTGTGAAGTGTATTTTAGGTCAGATTATGTTATCGTGAAGTTATCTCTTTGATTCTCAGTTTGTTACTTGTGACACTGCTAGGATAAGAATCTTTTATTGAATAGACTGCCATATACGAAGATTTATGCATTTTTAGTGTACTTATATTTATTTTCCATGATTTTCTTATAAACGTGAGCAGAGTAATAGCTCAACATGTTTTTAACGTCACATGATTACAATCTTTAAATTCTAGCGATTTGTCTACTACAATAGGCTTGTAATATTTTATTATGTAGGAAACATACGAATATAATCCTTCAGAGAATAATTAATGTAAAAGTGAAAACCACGAGTGAAAATCATATCAAAATCCGAGAAACAGCTTTGTAGTAGTCAGAGAGTCAGTGAAATGAGGTAGTAATGAAAATATGTGCTTACCTAAATAATTAAACAATCAAAATTTTCTCGGCGGCCATCTTTAATCCGCAATATTAAATTTAAAATACTTATAATAAATCATTCCAACTAAATTGTTTATGCAAAACTTTAGCGGATTGTTATTTTGTAATGATTATACAGGGGGGCGCAATAGAACGTGCATTTTTAAAATAATTATTAAAAAATAAATACAAAAGGTATAGTTAAAATAAAACTAAGCAATTATTAAGTGATAACTGAAGTTTATTTTTTAAAAATAACATCATCTAAATGATGACCCTCTCTACGTTGGCACTCCTCTAACCGCAAACGGAAATTACCGAAAACTTTCTTAAGTAGTGCTGGTGTGATTGCTGCCATTTCACCACGAATATTCTCCTTGAGCTAACTGATGTTTCTCGGATTATTGGTGTAGACTTTGTGTTTGAGGTATCCCCACAAAAAAAAGTCAGGAGGCGTCAAGTCTGGACTGCGCGGAGGCCATGGGATATCACCTCTTTTCGAAATCAGTTTGCCAGGGAACATCTGCTTCACAACCGCCATGGAGTCATTTGATGTGTGACTGGTAGCTCCGTCTTGTTGGAACCAAGTCGCTTCTTTATTCTTGAATTTTCAAGTTCTGGGGCCAAAAAACCTTCCAACATCGCAACATAGCGTTCGGTATTAACAGTGATGTTTTGCCCCCGTGCGTTTTCAAAAAAATAAGGACCAATTATTCCTTTGGCAGATATTGCGGCCCAAACTGTCACTTTAGGGCTATGTAACGGTTTTTGATGTTTGAGTCTGGGATTTTCACTATTCCAATAACGACAATTTTGGCGGTTTACGAACCCATTCATATGAAAATGTGCCTCATCAGAGAAAAGGATGTTTTCAAAATTTGAAAACCGATTGAGCATTTCATTAGCAAATGTGAGCCGTGCTATAAAGTCAGAGTCTTTCAATTCTTGAGTTAATTGCAGCTTGTATGGATGCAATTTAAGATCCAAGTTTAAAATTCGTTGCAAACTTCGTCGCGATATGTTTAGGACAGACGATCTCTTGCGAGTAGACATTTGTGGATCTTCTCGTACCGACTGCTTAACACTCTCAATATTGTCTTCGGTCCTAGATGTGCGTGGACGACCTTTCGCGTGTGGTTTAAACGTCGATCCAGTCTCTTCAAAACGCTTTATCCAGATTTTAATTAAATTAGCACTCGGAGCCTCCCTAATTTGCCGTACACCATACTCAGAACAAAATAGTCGCCTGACAACTACGTACGAACGAGAGTTTTCATAAAATGCGCGCACGCAAAATGCGCGACGCTTCCCGTCGAAGTGACTCATAGTGACTAAATCTTTATGAACCGCGCTACCCAACGATATCGGTCTCCCCCCGCCCACGCCCCTTCTACCACGCAAAAAAAGATGATGCAATATGCACGTTCTATTGCGCCACCCTGTATAAGTAGGTAATAGTATTTTCAACACACTTGCTCATAAAGGGGCTCTTATTTGTGCAAAACAGTTGAATAATGACACGTTTTATTCACTAGTGAGTTATAGATTATTTTTTTAAATTGCTTTCATTTTAAAAAAGTTTCGATACCAAAAAAATTGTGTCCTTACATTTTAAAAACAAACTTCAACTATGTTTCCTTACTTTTGGTAGGTCTATGGTCGATTCCATTCATTCATTCATTCGATTTTTTTTTAATAAGTATATTCTTTTAGTCTTTGGCCGATCACCATTGTTGTGTTGGATGCGCGCGAATAGAAAAACTGTTTATTTATTAGCGAAAAATGATAATTTCTTCGTAAATGTGTTGAAAAACGTTGTATGGTACACGCGTGTATTGATGATTACTATCCTCGGCTATCTTCAGACCCTAGCCTGACGGCTCGGGCCTCAATAGCGCCTCGTAAGTAATCACCAACTTACCTCACTTGTACCATAAATAACTATTATTTAAAATTAAATTTCATTTAAAATATTTCTATGTCAGAATTGGCGAGGCATACTGTACCGTCTATAACTATAAAAACTTGTTACTTGTTTACCATGCTTCAAACAAATAAATAAGTAATTTCATTTCATTTCATCGATTCAGGGTAATTTTTATAAAATTCGGATTGCAGATTTTCCCAACACATTCTACTTACATACGTACTTAGAGGGCAAGTTGAATTATGTAAAATATATAAATAATCTAGGTATAAGTAAATAAACATATACCTAATAATACGTTAGGCTATTACATGACTTACTATACTTACCTATTAATAATAAACTTCATAGTATGCAACTTTACACATATCCTTCCTCATTACCAATGCCGTTGTCAATATCAATATTATACAAGTATAGAACTAACCGACATTACACAACATTATTGTTAGATGTTTGTTTGTTTATTAAGTTAAACACATGGCTGATACAGATAAGTTTATATTACGGTTACTTATGCCACGTATGACTTCCGAAAACCTGCTATCTCTATAAAGTTAATATTTATTGTTACTTTAGCTAGTTGATACTCTACCCCAGACCGTATTTAGCTCAAATTAATGTTAACAATATGAAATGTAGTTTGTTGGTGTGCATTACATAATTAATTAATTGTTTGTTCTTCGTATACATTGTAAGCTAAACAGAAATAACTACCCAGTGGTGTTACCCGAGTAATATCCGTTACCTTCATGTGTTTTTGACTGTATTTTTTGATAAGCTTGTTTTCCTGTCATATACTTCTTATTGGCTTGCCAATTAATTTAAAAGACATAGAAAAGCAAAATATTTACTACAATGAAATTTAAAGTTTTTAAAACACACTGTCGACGACTGTACACTACAGTACACAAAAATATAGGTGAACATATTTTTACAATTTAACGCAACATTGCTATAAACCTTGATCAATGTTCTTCGTTGTTACAATACCAGTAAAAAGTCACGGAAATGTGTTCCGTTTACATCATCATTAATAAAAGGAACTTTGTTTTATCTTGCTGTCGTATAAAATGTAGTATTTTGAACCCAAATACATAATAATTATTACTTACTTGTAGTCCATACTTACTTAACTTGCGATCTGTACTGAAAAACTACGTCTGACGCTGCACAGCAACAGTGATGGGATGGGTGACCGATAAATGACATAGGACGCGTTAGTCATCGATCTCTAGTCTCACAGTCTCAGGTTTCTCTCTTGTCGTACTAACTTAATCAATATGTGTAGAATTTTATATTTCATTTAAACTCATGCACTACACCATAACTTTTAAATAATTTATACTTATTGTATTAAACTTGTTGATGGTGTAAATAATATACCAAGAAGCATTTCTCAGGAGGAGACAGCGTCTGCTTTTCCATTACGTTGGTAGCTTTAATGCAAGGCTTAGTGTTTAAAGAATGTTCTACGAAGAGTGCTCCGACGCCCCATCGTGTGCTCTATGGAGCTTTTTATACATCGTGTATCGTCCGCAATAACGCAGTCAAAATTATTGCCAGTCATGATATTTTTTGTAGTAAGCTTATCTCTTTTGTATCGGAGCCACCTTTGACCTCAAAAATAGAATAAATGTGAGAGTTAACCGATTCAAAACGTTGTAATGATTTATAAAGGTTTTAATTTATCACTTATTTAAACTTTGGTTTTATCTGCCAATAACATTATACTTAATTCACACCTAAAAGAAAGATAAAGTAATTTACCAACTTTTTAATTATAACATGGCTCATATAATTCGAATGCGTAGGTTGTTCGCACGATATAATACCTTGTGGCTACACTTTATATTGTTTAGAAAGGCGTTCGTGGGGTATTCAAATCTTATGATGTGGTTTCAATACGATTCTACGTAACAGATATTGGCGCTGTGCCAAACCTAGCCGGTTAAACCGTAAATCATTCATTGACACTTTACAATCATAGAGAAATTAATGAACGTATGAAAACCAACGTTGGTCTATTTATCGAAATAGTAGCGGTAACGGATTTATAGTGTGTGTATATCTTGTCTTATTAGACAGTATACCTCTTTATAGGTAACATATTTAGCATACGTAGATATAAACTGATATTCGTTTTATTAGTTTAGATTCTGTACAAACAATTTGGATTTTATTTGCAAATTGATGCTTGACTTAAGAGTTTTATAACACGGATTATATTGAGAAGTAATAAGTAGGTAGGTATATGCAAGATCTAGGATTTATCTAGGCGTTATGTATTTGTTTTCAGATAAAATATACTTAATTTAATAACGAATTAATTAATAATAATAAGTTATCTGAAAACAAATATTTTATATTAAGTATCGTAATAAGATATATTTTTGCTTGATATTAAACGCTAAATTTAGAGTAGAGTCCTAGCCCCTGACTTGTCTTATCGATTGCGTACAATGTGTGCGTGATAAATATAGGTTGTGAAGGACGATAAGTAAATGAACGTGTGTCAGTCTATTAACTATAATTGTAGCAAAGTGCTTTACAAACGAAACTTTCAGTATACTTTTGCCTGTTTATAGATAACATCGTCCGGTCAATTGTATAAGCAGTTTATGAAGTACCTATGTTTAGTTTGCGTAGTATCTCGTATAGACTAGTAAGTTCTAAGTTTAACTTTTGGGATCATGAATAATTTAGAACACACATTTAATACCTACCTAGCTTTGTAAAAAAACGTCTTTAGTAAAGCTATAAGATATCTAGATAGATATAAATAATAAATGTGTAGCGTAGATACTAGGTTTGTAAAGTATGTCGGTCAGACGTATCGCCAAGTAATAAAGGTTCATTGTAGCAACGCAAACCCGGCCCAAAATGATTTGACGATCAATAAAATTTAACAACTTTAGCCGAAACATTTTTCTCATTTCATTGGACTTTGTTTACTCACATTCACGTAACGCAATCTCTCACATCTGGATTACATTCATCCGACTAATGTTATTAATTTTAGCACTAAAGCCCAGAAGTGTTTATATTTTTATATCATCCTTCATACTTTGTTTATATTATTCTTTAATAGACGCTCGCTAATCTTTAGATACTTTTGATAAACAAACATTAACAGCTCAATGGGTGAAAACAAGAACATTTCGAGAGTAATATGACGATGACGTGGTGTGTGATTCAGCGGTTCGGTACCTTTTTGTGGTGGAGAGGGCTCTCCGCGAACAATGGCCCGTACAACAGCCTTCGAGTTTTGGAATTAACAAGGCATCCTTCACTTTGAGTGCTATTCATTAAAGTGACCCCAAAAAACGTTTAGTTGCGAATTTTTCGTAGCAAAAAAGTTTGTCGCATTACGCTTAGATGTAATGGGTCCCGGGGAAGGCGTGTGAAACTTTTATTTAGGGATTAAGCGGTGTCATTTGTGCAGGAGGGTACCTTCACAATAAATTGCGGGGGAAATAAGCATTTGCCTGGTTAAATACGGAACAACAAAAATATAAGTATCAAGTATTTACTTAGGTACATTAATTTTAGAACACCCAACTTCCTTACTATACCTACTAAGTACTTAGGTATAATTCTTAGGTACTTATTAAAACACCAACACTTATTATGTAAACTTTGTTGATGGCGCCTATCAGTATATGCTCTTTGAACTAGTATTATCACCTAGTGACAGAAACGACTTATTGCTCTACAGTGGGATCTAGAGTCCGATATTTTACCATAGGAAAATACCATTACATACTTAGGTAAATATTGTAAAATTATGCTTCGCTTATGATTTCGGTTAATGACTCCCTTATAAAAGTACTTTACGAAAATGTTTACGCAAATGAGATGATATAAGTCTTATAAGTAATAAGTATGATATAAAAAACTAAATTGAATATAGGAAACAATTAATGTTAATCAGTATTACCTAATTGTTCCGGAATTGCTTTCCTTGGCGAGAAAATGTACTTAGCCCTAGCGTAATTATGTAAGTACTTACTTGAATATAAAATAAAAAGTAAGTGTAGAGATAGTTACTTGAATATAAAATTATTATAGTACTTATTACTATCAGAAGTGGATGGAAGCAAACAACAGCTTAATAAAAGCGTCTTCTAACAAACCTATTTTATTTTATTGGTACTTAGTCTAGCTACAGTACCTGATGATAAACATTTATATAATTTTGTTTTAAAGTATACATATTATATTACGTTGTAAGTTCACTTAGCTCTTTGAACTACTTACGCAGCGAATTTTAGTTTTCATCTATATACTCGTACAGGCGTAGAGTGAAAATAGAAAGGTTTATTTATAAGTTGGAGTATAGGGCCCAGCTAAAATTAAGTAAGTACTTATACCAAAAACTTTATGTAAGCACCTTTACGTGTAATAAACCAATGAAGATAGAAATTCGTTGATACATAAATGTGAGTACCTTTAGTATAAAATGTTCATCTATTCAAATAGTCCCCATTATGTCGGGGCGTATTTTTGAACACCAAGTGGCCGACAATGGGCGCTAATGAGGTGGAGCGTGCGCTAAATCAGCCGAAAATTACGACAAAATGGCGTAAAGCAACTCGACTCGCATTGTGGATTATACACCCTTCGGGGAAATCTCTTTGTCAGATCATTAAACCGTGATATAGATTAGAGAACCTGCTGCCAACACACACGGCTCTATTTCCTCTAAGATTTCTACTTAATCTAAGTAATAGATTTATAGACACCATGGTTATTAACACTCAAATTATTATCATTAACGGGATATTTACCATGTAAGTACTTATATTATTATTTATTTCGAGTTTCCGATATTTCGACTTACTTTGTTGCAATTGCAACAAAGCATTACAATGAAGCTTAAGATTCATTATAAAATCTATGATTTTAATATATATGAAGTTGTACCCCGACTTAACCCGTGATAGCCACGCTTATATATGTCCTTTCCCGAGAGTAGCTTGATGTTTTAGCCTGTAGCCTTCTTTGATAAATAGGCCATGAATCACTGAAATAATTTTACGATTCGAATTAGAAGTTCCTTAAATAAGTGCGTTCAACCAAACAAACAAACTCTTCAGTTTATGGAGTCGCAAGTGACACATTTTCTAAAGACATGGTTTTATTTACTTCATGTAAGTAAACTGTAATAGAGATATGCCATTAGGGAGTTGTGTTTAGGATTTTGGTAAACATAATTTTATACGTAGATACTTAAGTATGTCTATCGTTTTAGGTTTTTTTTCTTAGTAGCACTTATGGAATAGGGTGCTCGTAATAGTTATTTATGGCACAAGCGAGGTAAGTTGGTGATTACTTCCGAGGTGCTATTGAGGCCCGAGCCGTTAGGCGAGGGTCTGAAGATAGCCGAGGAGAGTAATCATCAATACTCGCGTGTACCATACAACATTTTTCAACACATTTGCGAAGAAATTATCATTTTTCGCTAATAAATAAACAGTTTTTCTATTCGCGCGCATCCAATACAACAATGGTGATCGCCAAAGACTAAAAGAATATACTTATTAAAAAAAAATCGAATGAATGAATGGATGGAATCGACCATAGACCTACCAAAAGTAAGGCAACATAGTTGAAGTTTGTTTTTAAAATGTATGGACACCATTTTTTTGGTGTCGAAACTTTTTTAAAAACAAAGTAATTTAAAAAAACAATCTATAACTCACTAGTGAATAAAACGTGTCATTATTTAACTGTTTTTGCACAAATAAGAGCCCCTTTATGAGCAAGTGTGTTGAAAAAGTTATTTACTCCATTCAATGTCAATATATCGTAGATTATTTCGGAGTAATTTCAAAACACTATAAACCTTACCTATAGCAACATAACCGACATTCCATTTTGTTTTCAATTTCGGTAGTAAACGCGAACAAAGCTATAAATAGCTCACAAGTTGGCCGACATTAACCGTGGTTGTCGTTAACTTCATTTCCGTGATAAAGGACACAATAATCCGATATATTCATCAGGTAGATTGCGTTGTATGGACGCTTGATAATCCCACTATCGCATCTCCCGACCATTCAGTGGGTGTATCAACAATAGCCTCGAGTTAATTGGTTTCATCCGCACAACCTCTTATAACTCGAAATATTGAAATTTAAACCGTAAAGTGGGAATGGAATTGAAAAGCTAAATTGGAAGATAGGATTTAAGTATTTAGTTGAATTAAATGTTTGTCACTTCGGGATTTTGAAATGAGTTAATGCTTTGCTTTTTAAATGTTGTTTATTCGGTCCATTTTGAATTGAGTCTCTTTTTGTTTAATGTCCTTCATCGATGGTCATGACTGTGGTATCTGGTTCGTAATGGTAGTCCAATGCGCGTGTTCTAATGATCTCCTTGTACACGAAAGCTGACTTGCGAGGCGTGCGTGTGCGCTCCGGGCTCTCGTAATCTACTTCGTACAAGCCAAATCGTTGCCTGCAATAATATTAATATAGGAGGATTTTAGTAAATTCATAGCAACATAGGTATTTATTGAAACTAGCTATGCTTTGCGGTTTAACCCGTGTTAGTCCACTTCTATCGATCATAGCGTGATGTTAATGATAGACCATAAGCCTTCCTCGATTCTAGTTCCTAAGATTAGCGCGTCCTACTAAACAAACAAATTGTAAAGCTGAAGAGTTTGTTTGATTGAACGCGCTAATGTTGGTATAGGCACAGTATAATAAAATTTCTGTTACACTTGTTGTTACTTACGTGTATCCTTTCATCCATTCGAAGTTGTCCATAATACTCCATGCAGTGTATCCTATGACGTCGGAGCCCTCATCCATGGCGTCCAACATGGCGCTCAAGTAAGCCCTGTAGAAGGCTACACGGTCGTCGTCCTCGAGGCCTCCGTGAGTGGCGAATCCATTCTCAGTGATGAACACGGGAGGGTTGTCGTAAGACTCCCTGATGTAGGTCAGTAGGTTGTAGAATCCCCACGGTACGCTCTAAATATAATAATTATGGTAAGTATATTTTTGTTACTTAGGTACAAAATATTTCACATTTCGCTTTTACAAGTTATGACTAAAGTTAACATAGTTTGTGAGATTTTACTATGTTTTACTACGCCTTTTTTAAGTTACTCGGGTATGAATTAATGATGTAAGTATAACATGTTTTTAATGCACCGAATTATCGTACCAAATTTTAAAACATAGGACCAAACAAATTAAGCAATTTTATTAGAAAATGTTGGTAAACTTACTCTGACCATGGTAGTAGGTCCAGCAATAGAGGCTACCCATTCAGGTAATTGGTACATAGCCATTTCAATATCATCGTACATAGACGGTACGGGGTGAAGACCTGCAACTGATTCATTCCTGTAAATTAGGTAAGTCGAATAATGGTTCAGCCCGAAGATGTCTGACGTTCCCTTAATGTACTCTACTTCTTCTGGCGTAAACTCTGGAAGTCTGGACCGGGGGAATCCTTGTGCCGCACTCTTAGCAGCCACTTTCTCCTTGACTATGGCCGGGAAATCACCAGTTTTCGAAAAGATTGGATGAGTGTAAACACCCCACTGAAATGTAAAAATATAGATAAGTATCGGCATGTTAATATTCTACGATACGATGATATTAACATGAATTAAAAGAAGGAATATGCGTAATAACTGTAATTTCAAAATAAAATACCTGGAATAGATTGGTTTCCTCAGCAACTTCTATCTCGTTTTCGGTTTCTGGCTCATACCACTGTGCACTGAAGGAAATGAAGATCTGACCACCCTGGGTGGGCCTGAATTCTTTGTCATAAATGTGATACGCCTTCGCATGTGCCAAGAGCAAGTTTTTGGCGCACATGTAATCCCCATATCCTCCAATTTCGTACAAAGGTGCCAGTGTCCCTGCCCCGTAACCTTGGTAACAGACTTCTCGGGGCTCGTTTATGGTGATCCAGTTCTTCACTCTGTCACCGAACTTCTCAAAAACTACTCGAGCGTAATCTGTGTACCAGTCAACAATATTAGGATTGCTCCAACCTCCGAGCAACTGCAGCTTTTGGGGCAGGTCCCAGTGGTACAGTGTTATCATAGGCTCGATGTTGTATTTAAGCATTTCATCGATAAGATTGTTGTAGTACTGTACTCCAGCCTCGTTGATCTGGTCAGGGAAGCTTGTAGGTAAAAGTCTAGACCAAGACAAAGAGAATCTGTAGAAGTCCAATCCAAGCTCACGCATCATTTCCACGTCGCGCTTATACTGGTGGTAAGAGTCATCTGCAACGTCTCCGCTCGATCCATCTTGAATAGGGCTTGGGTCTCTATGAGTTACGTGATCCCAAATGTTTTCGGCCTTTCCTAATATAAATAAAAATAGTATTTTTTAATTCAAGGAACAGATAGAAAAATCGAAATTCAAAAGTAGAGTAACTTTAAAAATATTTACCGTCCTCATTCCAAGCTCCCTCTATTTGATAGGAAGCGGTTGATGTTCCAAATTTGAATCCGTCTGGGAATTTTCTTACATCATGGCGGACACCAGTGGTTTTGCACTCGTGCAACGCAACGTTGAGAATAAAAAATCTGTAAAATTATAAATGAATTAATATAAAAAAATTGAGATTAATATTTAAATATTTTATCATCATATTAAAATTTAAAACTATGGACGCACAATAATGCCCCACGACCAATCATTTTTGGAAATAGCAAGGAGTGCAAAAAACGTTCGTTTTTAAAGCAATTTATATCGTCTTCTTATCACAATCAAGTGTTAGATTTTGACGATTATCTTTAGAGTTATTTTAGGTTCAACGGATGTTATGACGTCGGTACATATTCAAGTGTGAGATGAAGTCGACAAGTGAATACTGCATTTCGTTTTGCGTTAGAATAAGTATTTGTGTATCGAATTATCCTATAGATATTAGATTTGCAGAGAATTCTATATAACTCAAGAGGATAAAGAAATTAGTTTTTTAGAACAAAAATACTAAAAACAAAATAAAATAAATATTTAAGAGGCTACAACAAACATGCTTTTGTCGTTTTTGTGTTGCCCTTCGTGCGCGAGTCCAACTTGCACTTGGTCGATATTTTATATTAAAATATACGGTTTTTTATGTTAAAATTAGGTCTTATTAGAGCGATCAGGGCAATGCTCTCTTAGCGCAAGATTCATAAAGTATTTTACGGAAAAACTACAATATTTTTATTTCAATTCATGTCTAGAAATCGCTAAAATTACATTTTATAAACGAGTTGGTTAACAAAATAAGGAAAGAAGTTGTATATGCCAAGCCCCTATAAAGCCTTAATTTTTCTCTAATTTAATTATATTTTATTTCCCTTCTGGGTAAAAGTATCATTGATTGTATAAAATTACACGTGTACAATGTTTTGATATAACTTTTGTATACTTAAATAAAATAGATACATAATAAGTACCTATTTTGATTACGTAAATTATGTAACTTTATCTAGTTCTTAGATATGTGTTTGTTGGGGTTAAGGTTAAAACCAAGACTGATAATGTCAATTTTATCCAAAATTGTCAATTTCATAAAACTCAAGTGTGCACTTACGAGTATTTTATTACTATCAAGACATCTGATAACTCTGTTGCTTACGAGCTATGTTACTGAGACAATTTAGCAAACATGTAAACATAATTTTTATATGTTGATAACTTTACATATAGCTACACAACCTCTTTTTTTGCAAAATATCTTACAAATTACGAACTGACTAAAAATATTAGATAATGAAGAACACAGTGGGCACAGTGTTGTCCGACACTTGGCTAGGCTAACACGATTGCTTTAAAATACATAATACTTAAGACTTTACACTCGATAATTGACGGTTTTTGTACTTTTTGATCTAGTCATATTATATGAAAAGCGTATTTTATAAACATGCTTTTAGGTAATAATTAAAGGAAATATTGTCATCTAAGAAATACTCTGAGAAAAACAATATTATACAGAAAACTTAAAAAATATATCAAGAAAACTGAACATATGTTTTCGGAATTTCACGT
The DNA here is from genome assembly GCA_958496195.1 of Timandra comae. Classification (NCBI taxonomy): domain Eukaryota; kingdom Metazoa; phylum Arthropoda; class Insecta; order Lepidoptera; family Geometridae; genus Timandra; species Timandra comae. The sequence continues at coordinate 3,160,880 of OY292355.1, read as the reverse complement.
TTAGCATTAACTTCCATGCCTTCCAATTCTAGTAATTCGACCAATTTAGCACTAAAAATTAAACAAACTTAAAGTCCTGATCCTTATTAAGGAAATACGCTGAGGAAAATTTAATTGTTATTATAATTATTATTGAAATCGAAAAAAATATAAAGTTAGAATTTGTAAAAATCACACTCAAGAAAATCGTAATTTACGTTGATAAATGATGCTCAAAACGTTATTAAAATTACCTCATATAATAAAAGAACATTTTCTACAACGATTATACTAAAAAAAAATCTCTAAATCAATTTGTCTTTTTTTCTATAAATATTTTAAAATCATCATAAAACTACTATAAAATCGGACGCACGAAACAATTCAAATCAGTCTGCCGCGAGGCTTTTTAGAGAGAGGACGTATCGCTTGTACTCAGCGTTTCACCTTCGCGGCGCGTACGAATTTTATGCAAGTAACTCATAAACACATTTTGATACTTGGTACGTATTTTTTTTTTGTTATATTATTTGTTGTTTTTTTTTTTAAATATTAACATTGATGATTGTAAATATTTCAGACAGAATGGGTAGAAAAACAAAATTATTTTTAAACAAAAAAAGGAAAGGATGTAATTTAGAAAGTCTGGCTTTAGCAAGAGCTAAAAGGTTGGTACTAGGGTTCAGAACCGGGAAATCCCGGAACCGAAAATCCCGGTATTTCCCGGTTCTTTAATAGTAGTCAAAGAACCGGTTCTCAATGAATAAGAACCGGGATTTTCGGTATTTTCGGGAAATAACGAATCATGTTAACTATATAATCATTTGTTTGATTTTAATCTTCTATTAACAGCATTTATTCTTTTTATACAGAATATTCAAGCGAAAACCATATTCTCATTAAAATGTTGTATCTGTAGGTACCTGGTAGATCATTATTCCATCATAAGACAAAATGTGGTACTTAAAAAGCTTACGAACACCTTCTCACAATTCCAACTACTAGCGTGGAGCCAGAAATAATTTTCTCCTCAGCTGACCTTTTTTATAACTTAATTAGATTTCGATTAGGTGATGCAACTTTAGACGCATCTTTTTGAAGACACACACCAAGAGAACAAGAAAGTTTAATTATAAGGACCAAAATGGAGATACTATTTAGGACGTTCCGTCGCATATGGTCAAATTCGCAAATGGTCAAGTGACAGAAAAACCGTCAACATTGCATTCGGTCAAAATAGCGAATGGTCAATATCGTGAACAGTCAAAATAGCAATTGGTCCAAATCGCGAATAGTCAAAATAGCAATTGGTCCAAATCGCGAATAGTCATATTTGCATTATTACCTAATCGCAGACGGTCGAGTTCGCAAACAGTCAGGATCGCAATAGGTCGAATATTTTACTTCATATAATAATCGTAGAATTATGTACCTACGCATTACTACAAATACAAAAAGTAGTAAAAATAAAATAAAAAATACACAATTTTCAATTATAGGTGTATTTATTAATAAAGCAACAGGATGATATTACTATATTTAACATTACCTATTTATTATATATATAATTGGTCCGATTAAATACAAAAAATTGTACCTAAATACTTACCTAAATAGGTATCTATACTAATAATAAAACAGTAGAACCACCGTGTCTGTACATTAAATAAATTTACCTAAAACTGATAGGGGGGGATAAAAGAAGGTCAAAGGAAAACAAAAAATCAATTTTCGACTTTCTTTCCTGTCTGTCTGTCTGTCTGTCTATCTGTCTGTCTGTCTGTCTGTCTGTTCGCGATAATCTCAGAAAGTACTAAACGGATTTTCATGGCGTTTCCACATATGGATTAAGCTTAATTTGGCGCAATATATAGGCTTTGTTTCATCTCATTTGGACAACGAAAAGAAAAGTTATCAATAAAAATCTATTTTGTTGTTTTGAATTTAATAAACAATACTCCGCCCACGACATCGCTTGGGTAATATCCGTTTATAACGCGCAACTTACCACCTTAGTTAGTTCTAAGTTATTGAGATATTCTTTAAAATTTAGGAGGAATCGTAGTCTTTGTTGTTCTTCGGTCCTCTGATTTCAATCAAAAAATATATTTATCAACACTTCGCTTCCTTTTGACGAGAAAACATTGCTGACAAAAATACTACATTTTGGATTTTGTATAATAATATTTCATAGATATCAAATTTGACAGAATGTAGAATACTTCAATATCGAATGCTTAAAGGGCATATGCACATAGCGGATTTATTTTCAGGCGTAAAAAAATAGTAAGAAATATTCGACCTATTGCGATCTTGACTGTTTGCGATCTCGACCGTCTGCGATTAGGTAATAATGCAAATATGACTATTCGCGATTTGGACCAATTGCTATTTTGACTGTTCACGATATTGACCATTCGCTATTTTGACCGAATGCAATGTTGACGGTTTTTCTGTCACTTGACCATTTGCGAATTTGACCATATGCGACGGAACGTATTTAGGAGAATCGGCCTACGATATACGTTGATGTGTTATGTGTACAACTTTATCAAAAGTGAATTTATAACTGTATTTTAATAATCACCAGCCTGTTTGCGTCCACTACTGGACTTAGACCTCTCCCAACTTGCGCCAATATGCCCTGTCGGCAGCACGTCGCATCCACTCTCTCCCGGCTACCCTGCGCAGATCATCGCTCCATCTAGCCACAGGACGTCAAACACTACTTTTGCCGAGTCGCGGTGTCCACTCGAGAACTCTTCTGCTCCAACAACCATCGGTTCCCCTACAGATGTGGCCAGCCCACTGCCACTTCAGAGAGCTAATTCCTTGAGCTATGTCGGTGACTTTAGTTCTATGTCTGATCACTTCATTGCGAATGCGATATTTCAGAGAAACTCCGAGCATAACCCTCTTCAGAACTCTTTGAGCGATTTTAAATGGGTGGACCAGCCACGTGAGTGTTCACGTCTCGGCACCGTAGGTCATCATTGGTAGGACGCACTGATTGAAAACTATTGTTTTTAGGTACTGTGAAATTTGCGATGAGAAGACTCGTGGAAGTTTACCAAACGCTGCCCAACCCAGCTGTATTCGCTTCTTAACCTCACTCTCCAGATTGTTTCTACCCACTAATGACATTATTTACCCGAGGTAGTTGTATTTTTGAACAATCTCGAGAGGGGTACCGTGTACTAGGATCGGCTCCAGCATAATAAGGCTATTAACCATGACCTTGGTCTTGTCAAAGTTCACGCCGAGGCCGACCCAACGAGAGGCATCTGCTAGTTCATTCAGCATCCAGTGTGGCTCTTGCGCCGTTTTCACCATTGGTACGATTTCGTCTGCAAACCTGGTTTATGCCCCATCCAGCCCAAGGCAAAGTCTTAAATACGTCTTTCAGCGCGTTGATGAAGAGTTTCGGAGATATAACGTCACCCTGTCTTACACCTCTGCACAGTTGGATAGACTTTAACTGTCTGCACTGAACTTGAACGGTCATTTCTGCGGCATCATAGTCCACAAATGCAAGACACGGCTGATTATACTCTTAGGTCATCTGTATAATTTGCCTCAATGTGTGGATGTGGTCTGTGGTGCCATAACCGCTTCGAAACCCGGCCTGTTCGAGGAGCTGAATTTCGTCGAGTCTTCTTGATAGACGAATTAAGACAACCCTCGAGAACAGCTTGTAAACATGGCTCAAAAGCGAGATGGGTCTATAGTTCTTCAGCAGGGTTTTATCCCTTTTTTTTTGAAGTAGAGCACCATCACGCTTCTGTTCCATGCTTTTGGAGTTCTCCCAGAGTGGATGATATCGTAAAACAGCTTATGCAGTTTCCGCAGCACTGGCCTGCCTTCTGCTTTAAGAGGCTCAGTCGTGATGCTATTTTAATGTGTTAAAGCAATCAATGCTTATCTTGTCATGCCAGAATGCGCAATATGTGTTATTTAATACCTATAAATAATATTTTTAGACTATATTTACCTCCAAAACTAAAAAGAAAAAAAATCCCGAAAGTACCGAAAATCCCGGGAAATCCCGGTTCTGATTAGTACTGGTACCGAAAATCCCGGTTCTGTTATTTATACCGGTTCTCGATACCCTAGTTGGTACCGAAAATTTATATTATACTCATACGTAACAAATATTTTTCAATATTCTTCTTAATCTTGTAACTAATAATTATCATATCATTAATTATCTTAATTTTTAAGTTTTTACAATATATATTATTATTATCCTACTAGTTCTACTTATACAACGTGGAGATGAAAATACAATAAAAAATTAAAACACTAATAATATTAGTCCATATAATATGTAGGAGTAGTCCTACATATATGGACTAATATTATAAGTGTTTTAATTTTTTATTGTATGCGTGTAATTTTTTAAAAATATTTTTAAAAAATCTAACAAAATAGCACGAAAATTATAACAAATCAGAACACCATTTGCAAATATCAGTTCACTAAACTGTATCATAATATAGTCCTGAAACAAAAGCGGTAACGGCGCGCGTGTGCTGAAATATTGTACCTATGTTTGTAATACGACGTGAATGGAGATTAGGTACCTAGGTCCTTTGTCGCTTTGTCGGCGCGCGGGCGGCGGCGCGGGCGCCCCGATTCGGCCGCGCGGCCGGGCGGCAACGTACCTACTCCGAGAAGCCGTGTAATGTAACGAGGCATTATAGATAATTTTAATTAATGACTACCTAGTATGCAGTTTTATGCATTTTCACCGCGTTAAAAAATAAATAAGGTCAACCGGGGCTGTTGCGTACCATTTTTCAATCACTCTAAATTAACATCATACCTATTATGAGCAAAATTATGACACTATGCACTTTTTTAAACTGTAGTCCATACTATGGCTTTTTTGTATAAAGTACCAGGGATGTTTTTTTGCCGGAGTTTTAAATATATATTAAATTCACTGTTTCTTTTTAATTGTCTTTTTTGACGCATTTACCCCGTTTTGGGGTAAATGTATCTTTCTTAAATAAATACTTTATTAATACCATTATATACAGGGTGTCCGGGCATCGATGTCGGATACTTTAAGGGGGTAAAATATGGTATTTTTTATCGACAAATCACGATTCCAATTTTCTCTAGCTACCTTCATTACAAAATGGCAGCCATTTTGTTTTTTTCAACTCGACGCGCGGGTGCTTGTACTGATTTAGTCATTGCTATCCATGTAAACGTCTTAGGAAGATGAAAGATGTCTCATTTGAAAGTAAATAATGTAGGGTATTATTGAATGTAAGATTTTATTCCATATCTTAATAATCAAATAACAAAAAATCATTACAAAAATAGAAATCAATATTTTTTTACAGATTTTTTCTGCATTTTTTAAATTTTTGTTAAAATTTGACCCATTAACCTACGTTTTTCATCTTGTTTTTTGATAGTACAGAATATTTACTTAAAAAAGAATCATACATCTTATAGCCTTATGTATGATAGTTCTAAAGTTACGATGGTTTGAATATGATCCTTAGCTAAGAAAATCGTCTCGTATTGCGAGGAGTGTTCGACGTGCTCGCCCATGGGACTGCGTTATTGGGATTATCTGACTTGGACTATTATTTAGTCCGTCTAAGTGAAGGTAATTAATAAAAAATTGCTACATTTTATTCCATATCTTTATCAAAAAATAACAAAAGAGGATGATAAACACAAAAACAATTATGTGTTTTCGTAATTTTTTTAGATTATTTGTTTTTTCCTTAAAAAATGACCATTAAGCTACTTTTTTCTTTGTTTTTGATAGTACAGCATATTTACTTAGGGTATCTATAATAGTTCAAAAGGTTAGACAGTTTGAATATGACCCTTAGCCATACAGTCCCACGGACGAGTAATCCTGAGAATGCGAGGCGATTTTCACAGTTAAGGGTCATATTCAAACCTCCGTAACTTTTGAACTATCATACATAGGGCTATAAAATGCATGGCTTATTTTTAAGTAAGTATCCTGTACTATTAATAAATAACAAAAAAAATTTAGCCTAATGGGTCAGTTTTTAAGAAAAAGACAAATAATCTAAAAAATATACGATAACACATAATGGTTTTTGTTTTTATCATCCTCTTTTGTTATTTTTTGATAAAGATATGGAATAAAATGTAGCATTTTTTTTATTAATTACCTTCACTTAGACGGACTAAATAATAGTCCAAGCCAGATAATCCCAACAACGCAGTCCCATGGGCGAGCACGTCGAGCACTCCTCGCAATACGAGACGATTTTCTTGGCTAAGGATCATATTCAAACCATCGTAACTTTAGAACTATCATACATAAGGCTATAAGATGTATGATTCTTTTTTAAGTAAATATTCTGTACTATCAAAAAACAAGATGAAAAACGTAGGTTAATGGGTCAAATTTTAACAAAAGTTTAAAAAATGCAGAAAAAATCTGTAAAAAAATATTGATTTTTATTTTTGTAATGATTTTTTGTTATTTTATTATTAAGATATGGAATAAAATCTTACATTCAGTAATACTCTACATTATTTACTTTCAAATGAGACATCTTTCATCTTCCTAAGACGTTTACATGGATAGCAATAACTAAATCAGTACAAGCACCCGCGCGTCGAGTTGAAAAAAACAAAATGGCTGCCATTTTGTAATGGAGGTAGCTAGAGAAAATTGGAATCGTGATTTGTCGATAAAAAATACCATATTTTACCCCCTTAAAGTATCCGACATCGATGCCCGGACACCCTGTATATTTTACCATACCATTTTGTAGAAGTGACTAGAGAAATTTGGAATCGTGATTTGTCGATAAAAAATGCATCATATTTTACCCTCCTAAAGTATTCGACATCGAAGTCCGGACACTCTGTATACAATAATGAAATACCTAAACGAAACGTATAATGTAAATTATATCTAATCATATCTTACGCAACGATTTTTTTACATAAGTATGTATTTTATACTTTAGACTTGATTTTATATATACTCATACTTTTGTCAATCACTTTTACACAATTTATAATTTCCAATGGATCAAAACCGTTCGGCCGGAGTATTCAGAGCGAGCGCGCCGTCACCACATAGACAGTGTGCATGCGGACACGCGTGCGCGTCTGTGTGAGTGAAAATTTGAGTTGTCGCGCGGTAGATCACGGCTCTTAACATCAGTAAGGGGAAGGCGTTAACCCTGATCTTAAAGGCTTTTTATATGATACTTTTACAAGTACCTATGTACCTTCGTGAAAAAGGATAGGAAGGGTAACAAGACTAGGAAGAGAAGTTTTAGTAAAATGAAAACGAATACTTAAGTAATTGTTTTTTTATAATTATAAACTAATGATATTGTGGTAAAATTATTTATTGCAGATTTGACAATATGAGTACTATTTGATAACAATTTGAACGTACTGAGATATCAGCATTTCGGTCACTATCAAGATAACATCTAGTATGGATTATTAATCTCAATTGGTGGTACAAAAACGTGGCAGGAGAATAACAAATTATTTTATCAAGAATTAAATATCTGATTATTTAGATTCTAGCCATTTGTGAGAATGAGCAGATTTCCGCAACTCTACCTCTCCAGTATGGGATCTTTGTGCGTACTGTGTTCTAATGGCTATGTTGATGATGATAAACAAAGATTAAGGAGTTAGCTTAGGACTTCCGTCCTTAGTATATTTTCAATCGTTTTTAACAATTATGAAATTCATAACTTATTTATATGAATCCATTTTAGTATATACTTCTCCTAATGTATACTATTTGTTCCAGAGGTGGTGTAGAGTGACGGGTGCGGGCAGGTGAGGTATGGGGGCGCGGTGGGCGGCGTGGGCGGTGGCGTGGTGCGCGTGCGCCGCGGCCGCGCCCGCCGAGCCGCGCGCCTCGCCGCCCCTCTCGCCCGCCACCTGCGACCCGCTGCTGCTCAGGAACCCACCGCCTCCACCACAGGTGTGTATACCCTCAATATTACACTTCTGAACGCAATACAAAATTTCGATTTAATTCATTTGGAAACTGAATGGTTCCAGAATGCCCGTGAGCACGAGGCGGCCGCAGTGCACACGGCGCGTGCCCTCGCCGAGCTGGTGGAGCAGGGCGTGGCGGACGAGGCGCGGGCGGCGGCCCTCGCCCGCGCCGCCGCTCGGGCCCCTCTCGCCCCGCCGCCAGCAGCAGTCGCTCTGGGCGCCCCACAACTACACCTCGGAGTGCTATTCGTAGCAGATCCACCTCGACTTATCATATTTCAACAGAATAATTCTATTACTCTCCGTCAGTTCTGGAAAACTTTAGCTTCAGCGTGGAATGCGAGTGCTGTGGTCTGGTCGAACGCTTGGTTTTCCTGCGAATCTGACAGTGAAGGGTGGTGGGGCGGAGTGGCGGCGGCGAGAGGACAAGGGCCAGGGCGAGCGGCCGCGGCGATATTTCGTCGTTGGCCGTCCATGCCCTGCGAGGAGGCCATGTACGACTGGTTTGGGGGTCAACCGCTCTGTGACACGAGCACAACAGATTGTGAGGCTTCTCCCACATATGGATCAGACGAACGTAAATTAAAGGTGAATACACAAAGCATTTAACGTTCCTGTATGTAATCCTGCATGTAAACAATCTCTGATGTCAGGAAACATTATGTTGCAGTACCGTTGTAAATGCCGCGCTGGTTACTGGAACGCGGGTGGCAATGGGTGGGTGAGCGATGCGATGCTGGCCTCGGACATCAACAGGCCGCTGACGTGCACCCTGTGTGGCATGGGCAGTGACGTCACCATGTGCCTCGCCGACACCTACCGCATCGCACTCCTCGCCACTAATCTTGCAGGAATGCTGTTGTGTCTTGTAGTTGCAATAATCATTTTCAAGAAGCGAAAATGCAAGGTGATTAATTTTCATTATCATTTTAATTATGTAAAATAATGTTAAAAAGAAAAATATTCTTCATAATTTATTTTCAGGCAGTCGCTATGGGCATGTGGACTGTTCTTGAAGTAGTACTCCTTGGTGCGTTACTGATATATGCTTCGGTAAGTTTTTTTATATTTTCCCAATTACATGTATTTTTATTTAACATGTATTTCAAACAATTTATTTTCACAATTACAGGCAGCATCTCAGTACATATCGGAAGCGAAATGGCGGTGCATAGCAGGCGCGTGGCTACGAGAGCTCGGCTTCGTAGCGTGTTACGGGTCCGTAGTGCTCAGACTGTGGGTGTTATTGGCCGAGTTTCGAACTAGGAAAGCTCATAGGTGGACGCCTAGAGACTCTGAAGTAAGAACCTATCTATTTACTTAGGATTTAATGGAAATCATGAACTAAAACTTGTATAATGACGGGTTTCAGGTACTTCGTATAGTAGGAGCCATGTTGCTCGGTGCCACGTGCTACTTAGCAGCGTTCACCGCCACAGCCGCCTGTGAAGAGGAGACAGGCTGCGCAAACGCAGCTTGGCACCACGTCACCGCCGGGGCTGAACTGTTGTTGTTAATCGCAGGGATTAGGATAGCACACGCAGCCAGAAATGCTAATGTGCCATTCCAGGTTTGTGTTAAGCTATTTATTCTCAAGGTTAAGCGTCGAAGGTATAGTGGTAGGCCTTTGACGGAAGATGCTGGTTCGATCCATGCCCTAAAGTCTTTTAAAAATAGGAAAACACTGCGAGTGACGAGTAGAATTTTGTAAGGTTGTGAAGTTAACAAACTCGCACTTGGGCAGCATAGTTCACTAAGGATCAGACCCGTTTTTTGGCCTAGATCCTCTCGGTAGGGATATGATAGGATATATGAACTGATGGTGATGATTCCCAATACATCCATTGAGTTCGAATATATTGCGATAATAATCTATTTGTTTGTCCAGGAGCGCCAGTGGCTATCAGCGGCCCTGTGGATAGAAGGCGTGTGCAGCATCTGGTGGCGCGCGCTGGGCGGCGCGGCGGGCGGCGCGGCGCCGGAGCGCTGGCCGGTGGCGGCGGCGGCGCGCGCGCACCTCTCCGCCGGCGCCGCGCTCGCCTGCGTGCTCGCGCCGCGCCTCTGGCACGGGTACCGCGCGCGGTCACTCGCGCAAGAGGTGCCTCTTATGATAAAGCTAATTATTACTAATTCTGCTTATTGGCGTTGAAAATAGGAATAAAGCCAAACCGAAATAAGCCAACCAGCCCGCCCACGTTAGAATTCCTGTAGTGACCGATCCGGGGCCAGTCTTAAGAGCAAATATTGCTTTACGCCCACATCCGATATTCGGAGAACAATCTCCCTAATTCTCTTTTGATTAATTTTATTACTGACTATTTCTACTCGTAGAACATGTGGGTTGCACTAATGCATGCACGTTCCTTTTTCTCTCCTACAAAAAATCGGTCACCTATTGTTTAACAGACAACCTTACTATAAGCTCAAACAGACTATTTTGTACACACACTGTATCGACAGGTGTCCCGTCGGGGGCCGGCGGAAGGATTCGGCGTGGAGGGCGAAGAGGAGCCCACTTCGGAGGAGGTGCGCGCTGAACTCAAGCGGTTGTACGTGCAGTTAGAGATACTACGGAACAAGACCCTGCGACGGGACAACCCGCACATCAGCAAACGGAGGGGCGGGCGGAAACCACCGCATCGACGGTTCTCTTTACAGGTATTGTCTAACGTCAATGAGTAATCGTGCTTCAAATACATTAAAAATAATTATATCGTGAGCTAGACATTGCCTTAGGTAACGAAATTCGTGTATAGGTACACATTTATATGATCCTTTTGTAACTATTTTAGTACTTTTCTTATTCAAGCAAATCTATTAATTTGTGCTTATGATAAAAAATGACATGACTTCATTCGAACAAATGAATGAGTGAAACTATAATGTATCTTGAGCAGTCATTAGCGTTTTGTTATGTAGGTGGTAGGCAACAGTATTAAAACGTAATTTAAAATCATTTCATATGTCATTTATGTCGACTTAGGTACATAAGTTTAATACAACAGTAAATTTACATTCAGAATTATTTAAAACATAAATAAGGTTATGTGCATTCTAATTAGTTTTTGTTTAAGTGATGTTTGTTTCGTAACCCTTTTACCGTTTTAGTTATCCAGAACTGTTTAAAACCTTCTTACTTTTAAAGTTAATGTATGTTACCCCTTGACCCTAATGATTTAGTTTAGTTTGTTTTGTGATTATCTGATTTCACTAACTACCCTCTTCTAAATCGTGAATATTGAAGATGTGATTGTGAATGTGTTCTAACAAGTAGCTGTACTCGTATGTAACCATAGATAATATTAACAAATCTAACAAGAATGATGATTTTGATCGTACGTTAGTAACATCACATACCTTGTATTTCATTTTCATTAATGTAATGTTTCATCTTCCATCCCACTCCAACATTAGAAAAAAGGCAGTCGTGACAAGGTAAGGACACGTGTATGACTAATAGCATGTTTTGAGATGGTCGTGGAGCACTCGCATGAACCCTGTGAATGTCGGCGATGCCCCGCCCCGCCCCGCGTGCGCCCCCGCCTTGCCCGACCTCGCACCGACCCTGTGTCGTCACTGCAGCCCCTCAATGTTTCAGATACGCTTTCTCTGTTCAACAGGCCCACTTGACTACAAGTAAATATCCCAAATACACTATCGTAAAACACGCTAAGAACCGTCCGCGTCACAAAGTCGATACGCACAAACGAGTCGCGGCTTTACTCCTCGCTATAATTTGTATTAAGTAGATGGGGAACCTTGTTGATGTTAAACTTGCAAATACTGCCAACAAATCAACAAGTTTCATCCCAGAGATTCGAAGTAGATAGTGGATAAATTAACATATTAAAATGTGTGGTTGTGTTGTGGCAGGCGTTGCAGGCTCGGCGCGGGGGTAAGAGCAAGTCGGGGTGTAGCGGCGCGGGCGCGGAGGCGAGCGAGATGGGGGGCGACGCGTCCCGCACGCCCGAGGACTCCGTGTGCTCCGTGGAGGGCCCCTCGCACTACACGGACGGGGACACGCAGGCGTGATCCCACCACTATCGCTTAGTTAACGTTGTTCGTGTTACCCAAAGGACGGTCATTGTTTACAAAACGATACCAAACTGGCTTGCATTTAAATATAAGTGTTAGGCGATGTACGTTATTAATATTATAATTTAGATCTAGGTACGGTTGTTGTAATATTGTATTGTTATGTTCGTTCGTCCTCCTTAATGTGTTTAGGGGAATCGATGTGAAGTTACTTAAATATTTTTACCGCATAACTGTTTTACAGACGCAAAATGTGTTTTCAAAAAGAAAAATGGTCATTCTGACCCGGGTCCATATTGGCTCACCTAAAGTTCTTTACCCGAAAATGTTTTTCCTAACTATTTGTAGTCCGAATGATCATTCTTCCTAAAAATTTTCATCCTAAAGTTTTAATTCATACTATTTGTAGTGCTACCGACGATGCTCATAACACTGATGTGTCCTAAAATTTTAATTACTAACATCGTTAATGTAAACATATTTAAACTCCTACTGTTTTTTATCATAACGCTTTTATCCCTAAACATACTTACCATAATATTTTCACTCATGCTCAGAAAGAAACATTTACCAAGTGTAATAAAAAATATATGTGGGTAGTAGATGATATTTATAGTTTTAATGATTATTATATGACTCGTTTACGGTTATGCTTATGGCCTGGGAGTTTACCATAACCATAACTAAAGGACCAATTCGGTTCTGGCACTTCGCCGGCCGCTGCCGCGGCACGCTCGCTACGCTCGCTCGGCTCGTGCGTTGGGGTCACAGTTCTAACATAACCTAAACCAATAATTAGGAATAGGACCGATTCGTTACTGGAACTTGACTGAATGATTGGAGCAGGACTCTGGTTTTGCTCGCTCGGCTCGTGCGTTATATGTTATACCTACATGTTATGTAAAAACAAAGTTACGAAAAATTTATGTATATAATATTGATTATAATAAATAAAAATAAATCTAAACAAAAAAGATATGACTTTTAATAATAGTATGAACGATGGTTATGTTGAGAAAATATAGGAAAACAAATAAAAGTGTAAAAGATGTTTATTGCTACTGACTTTATGCAGTTGAATGTTTCGGAATTAAAACGTTAGTGACAAAGATTTTAGGAGTTGCGATTGTTAGGATAAAAAATGTTAGGAAGAAAATTTTCGGATTTCCAATTATCGGAGTTGAAATTTTAGGTGAACTTTGGCGCACCCTTCTGACCCACATACAAATCTTTTGAGTGATATAAAAAATAACAGATTTCGATAATATTGATCAGTCAATCAAACTACTTGAAAACAATTAGAACGTCCATTGATCGGGATCATCGTTGCTATAAATAATAAGAAATGGGACAGCTTTATTACAAAGTGAATTTTAAATACGTTAAAATACTTATCTATTCAGAATTACCAAAGAGAGGAGAAGAGGTTGTTTTAAAATATTTTGAATCCGCCTATATTATGTGATTTATGAACCAAATATTTTTTCACTAATCACAAATTTTCACTAAGCGTTTACCTCAGGGTACAGAATCGCGCCCCACAAACGGAATTACCGTGAAGCGTGTTTCATGGTCTACACCACTTCTAGAATTAAAAACTACTTATGCGGCTATTGTTTGCTATCCTATATTATCCTACTTCTGGACTTACCTAATTGTGAAAATTACCATTTTAATGTATTTACTCAACCATGATAACATGGTTAAACAGATTTAAGTTTGACGCACAAATTGTTTGTTAGTAAAAATTAAGATAAGCACTTCCCAAATTAAAATTCCCAGTTGTAAACATGTATAACGTTGAAATGGATAAAAGTTTCGAAATACAAGTACAAGAACGATATAAAGACCCTAGTAAATAAAATGGCATACTCTCTCTAATAAATATTATGAGTTTTTTGTGAGCGTATAATAAAATTCTATGTAAAAATACTTAAATCTTATTTCCATTGCTGTATTTATCTAAGGAGTCCAAATATTCCTAATTACCTGTTGTTGTATTCTTAATCTAATGTACATATTCCTAGTAAGGTTATTAAAGTACTTCTTTATTCAGTGTGTTTAATGAACAATGTCAACGGACCCGATTTATATCCTGTATCTACTATGTAATCGCCTATATGAGGGTGAAATGTATTTATCCACAATATCGTCAGAGATGGTAGGTGTTCATAGTAAAAACTTTGGATGCCAAATCATCCCTGACAACATTGCAATTGGATTAAATTTCACGTCTTATAGTATTTCTAAAAATTGTATCTTAATTATTATTTAAATGTTTCCAAACTAGAATATTAAATGTAAATCAAGTGACAAAAGCAGTCGAAAGAATACTTATATACATTCGTATTATAAATGGTTAGATGTTTTTGAAGTAATTGTTTACATAAGTGATTATATTTTGTATGTAATAAATAAATGTAATTATAAAACTATGTAAATATTAATGTGTTTTTTAAATAAACGTTATCCAAATGTTTTTATGTTTACGATATTATTGTATGTTGAGCTTTATGGTGTTCGCGGTGCGATGCGATGCGGTATGGTGAATACAACTAGTATTAATTATTATATTTATTTATTAAATAAATGACAATATTCATATTATGTTTATTTATTTTTTTATTTGCCAACCAGCTTTATTTACTTCAGAATTATAGTTTCTTTTCGCTACCTAATATCGAAGATGGGCTAGATTGATCACGTTCACAGAATATAAGTGTGAAAATTGGTAACTCAAGCTGCACAATGAGTGAGCTGAGAAAAGTGCAGAACTTAACCCTCTACCCCTTATTCCTTTTACTAATATCCTGTTTTTTTATACTAATATCCTGAAGTCAAATAGAGAACCTTGAAAGTCAGTTAAAAAGGTTTGAAAGAAGTAAGTATAACAGAACAGATAGATCACATAAAATAGCAAAAATGTTACTAATTCACTGAAATTACAATCGCGTTGCTAACAAACATAAACTTAGTTACAACCTGTACAATGTACATACATAGTAAGTATCATGTATTCTGTAGCAACGGTTACCAATAGAAACAAAATTACGCATTCAAGTATAATAATTTCATTTTTTGTTTTTATTATGAGCCGGAAAATGTCGCAACGCGGCGTATCGTGGCAACGACTCCTTGTTCCGAAGCAGGACACAAAGGAATACACAAAATGCAGATAACAGTCGATGGAATTTCTTCGAGCAAGAAGCTGTCGATAGTTATTTTTTGAATAAATGTTATACGTTTATATAGTTTTGTGGATAATGACGCGGAAGTAGACAATGTCTGGTGAGTAAATACTGAGTTATATACTTACTTGATTTTTATCGCCTTACGTTCTATACTACAGTAATAAAACAGTAGTAATCGAAGTTTCTGTCCGTACATATTTGCCGGTAATAGATGTGGGGGTATAAGAAGAGTAATGGAATCCAAAAAAGTCTATTTTGAGCTTTATTGTTTGTATATTACAAGAACCGCACCGCCCGCAGTTTCACCCGAGTACTCTCGTCCCGGTCAGAATTCATACGTGGATAAAATGTAATACGAGTATATCGTTTATAAAAATCAGTAAGGTCAAGCGGGGCTATTTCGACTAATAAAACACAGACATCAACTTAAAAAAATAGCACTCTCGATTGTAATTACGTTAAGCTAGATGTGATAATTGCATATGAAAAAGGCTCGATTTGAGATCATTTTTCACTTAGCACTAAGACGAAATACCTATTTTCTACGTTACAAAATACAAAGATTCTCAAAAAAGGCAGAAATAGTTACAATTACCCCTCGGCGGGGTAATTTCAACTTTGGCTTATAAATATCCTACTAATGTGATAATGGCGCTACAATTCTAAACTCGACAATAATTTTAGTATCTTTCAATCAAATGTGTATCTTACTGCTACGAACGAAGGCTCAGTGTTGTAGAAAAACACTTGAAACATTTTGGAGGGGTAATTTCAACTGTTATCTTGGACAGTAGGGCTGGGACGCATGTCGTCCTACGTAGTCGATAAATTGGATCGAACTAAAATGACTAAATGTAGACATTTACTGCATACATTTTTTTAGGTAGCTAATTCAAATAAAATTTTGCAAAGGGTATAATTACATAGATCTAGGTATACTAATATTTTTCAAGATTCTATTGTTTATTCATTCATCGAGTTTTATGTGAGTTACTTTATCTGCAAATCCAAAATATTTAATTTCTGTTGTTAAAAATCCACAGATCTAATTGCCCTATTTTTATCGTGTCAATGGTCCCATGACCTTCCGGCACATTGAAAATCACTTTATTTTTATGGCATTTAAGAATCGCAGGAGTTAAAAAAACGAGAACTTCAATCAAGCATCTTTATTAACTGTCCTTTTCTTACTAGAAATAGAAACAATCTTTGGAATGATAAGCACGTAGGAATTTAAAACATTCATTTAAAATTTTTCACCTCACCTTTTCTAAATCAAAAACAAGTACTTATTTAGTAAATAATGAGATCAGCAGTGGTACCTACTTGTGTACCACAATTATAGCACTATTTTATAACACTTTAATATTCTACAACATCAATTTTGCAAGGAAATATATATTCATTACCCTTAATTTCGGGATCTGGAAGATAACTAATTATGTCGGTATTATCTATAATTGAATGGTCATTATCAATAATACGAAAAACTTGTTTATTTTTTTTAAACGACTTGAAACCCTGCACTACAAGTTTTTCGTCGATCAGGTCTTCTATCAGGCACACATATTTATAAGTCTTCTTCCCTTTGCTGGAACTGAATTTAGCCAGTACAAATTTGTCTTTCTCTGGATCTTGCGTCTTGAAAAAACTATAAGCTGGATCTTGTGTCTTCGAGGAAGTGGCTGACAGATCTACACTATTACGA
Organism: Timandra comae; assembly: GCA_958496195.1. Lineage (NCBI taxonomy): Eukaryota > Metazoa > Arthropoda > Insecta > Lepidoptera > Geometridae > Timandra > Timandra comae. The sequence continues at coordinate 3,143,984 of OY292355.1, read as the reverse complement.
GAAAAGCGTTTGTTAGGTTGTTCCGTTATTATGTTAGCATCAGCAACAAAATCTTTTTCGGATAGCATATCGTCGTCTTCAAGCAAAATACTTTTAAAATAGCTTTCCATATCTTCGTCTTCGGAGTCATTTTTTGATTCGTATGAACAACTGCTATCGCTATCATCAGTTTCTGTGATCTTTTCTTTATATTTCTTCTTCTGCTGTTTTTTCTTCTTCAGATTATCACCTGATTTATTTTGTTGTTGTTTCTTGTTTCGTTGTTTTTGTGCCTTTTGTATCTTTTTTTCTTTATTATGTAGTTTAGCCTCCTTTTTTTTTAGTTTTTCCAGCCTTATCTTCTCTTTTTTTTCATGATCTTCAGTCATTCTTTGAATCACATCGTTATATGTTAAAACTTCTGCTGTACTGTTTACTATCCGTTTTTTTTGGGTTTTAGGCTGGTCATTTCTACGAACAGTTTTCAGTAGAAGTTCTTCAAATGTCACGTTAGGCTCTTGTACACTTCTATTTATTTCTCGCTTAAGTTGAATTGTTTCGCACTTCAAAATTTTAAGAGAGTCTGGCAATAGACTACTGTCAATTCTGTTAGGTATTTGCAATTGGATTGAGTTTTTTGTTTTCTCACAGTTATTGACTGACCATTTTGTATCCCACTTATTAGCTCCTTCATATGGTTTTAAAAATTTATGTGGTTCTTGTACAATACATTTAGAATTTTGTTCAGGTCTACTATTTGTGTTTGATTCTTTTTTTGTTTGCAGTACATCATTGGAATATTTTTCTTTATTTAGTTTGTGGTGTTTATTTTTATATGTTTGAGGTAAGGTTTTTCTCTGTTCGATTTTCACATTATTTTCTTTTCCTTGCAGTGACATTTTTGCGCTTCTTATTTGCTTCAGAGATGATCTTTTTTCCAAACTTCTTTTCAGATATTTTTTTTCTGTCAAATTATTATTAATCTCAGTCTCAATTTCAATTCGTTTTTGGTGATGTTCGTTAATTGTTTTTAAAGTTATCGTTAACAAGCTTGGAACAATAACTGTGTTGCTCTCATTTGTAATTTCAACACAGTTCAACACATCGGGTTCCATAGCGTCTTCTGGTTGGGGTTTGTATTTTTCAACAAGCTGTTCTTGAGCATTTTCCCATTTCTGCAATGTCAAAACATCAAATAATTCTTTCGGAATGGCGAAGCGATTTATCGGATATATCCCGGTTCTTTTAAAGCCATTCTGCAGAATAACAGGGTTTATTTCATCCCACACTTCAGTTAGAAGCCTAGCGAATTCGCCTTTTGGTAGGTTGACACCAATATGCAGCCTCTGCCATTGGATTATTTTTTCTTCCCAGCGATCTTTCAGCGGTTTCATTGTACTACAATCCAATGGTTGTAGTATGTGCGATGAGTGTGGTGGTAATTTCAGGATTGTAATACCTTCGGATGCTGCATATTTTATAACGCTTAAATCAACATGAGTAGCATGCCCATCAAATATAAGCAGCACAGGTCGCTCTTTGCCAATCGCAGGTACAAATGTTTCTCTCAAATACTTTTCAAAAATGGATGTTTCCATCCATCCTTTTTCACTGACAGAGTAAGCAGTTTTTACGTTTTTGTTCTTATATACCCATTCCGACCACAAATGTTTCCCTTGGAAAATAATCAGTGCCGGAACTTTGTCACCATTTGCATTTATCGCTAGGAGAATAGTGGTGTTGTTGCGTCCAGGGCCACTTGTTGTTCTTGTGGATTGGTATCCTTTTTTCCCGAGCACTTTTCCTTTTACTGGGTCGCTACATAAACTGGTTTCGTCCAAGTTATATATTTGCTTCGGTTTGTCTGATAATCCCAATTCTTCAACCACCTTTTCTAGCATATCAAAATATCCGTACACTATAAATGGATCGCAGGCCTTTCGTCTGGCCATCTCAACTGACTGGGGCTTTTTGATGCTGAGATTGTGCCTTTTTTGAAATCCATGGAACCAATCTTTTCCAGGTATGTCGTATTTGAACGGAGTTTCTATGCCATTACGACGGACATATTCGGATATCAATATTTTGGTTTCTTTTCTGGTCAACGGGAACCCATTTTTTTCCATGATATGCAAACATTCTGCTATATTACTTTCAAAATCAAAAGAAAACACTGTCGGTCTGCCTGGTCTATCATTCATCGCATGCGTTTCAGATAGTCTTGATACTATTGTGGATCTTGGTATGCCATATACATCTGCAGCTTGATAAGAATTCATTTTCTTACTGCGAACATCTTCAACTGCCTTATGAAGTTCGTCTAGTGAGTATTGTTTTTCTTTTTTTCGTATATAATTTCGCACCATCTAAAACAATACGAAAATACCATACACCTTTGTGTTAATTTGACTTATTTCTGATAACTTCTATAGGTACGTTTAAGTTGATACTGTGTAATTGATAGGTACTGATTCTGTTGAGTCCACTACCCAATGAAATTTAATGCTCTAGCTCAGTACCTATGGTAAAGATTACAGGCATGCATAAAATACATTAATGGCATATAGTTTTTTTTAAATTAAAATTACTCAAGTAACTGGTTTATTAACAGGCATCGAAACTACAGCAAATGGGAGCTCAGTTGACAGTGATTGCTTAAATTTTCTTCTTGAGATTTCTTTCAGAAACAATACTTCTTAAAATATAATTAAAAAGATTTATAAATGATGTCCTCTCTTGACACCCAATATAGTTTTCTTTTTATTCCTTATAGGTTTGCGTTTGACTACATACTGCCTGATGTTGAGCAGATATACAGATAGTACATTTGGTATATTTGTATAACCTTCTCGGCATATTTATATGCTCCCCAGAAAATTTTCATAGCACCACCTATTGACCTACCAAGTTTCTCGCATGTTGGAATAATAGTTCGATAGTTATGCGAGCGAGAACAAAAATTCATGAATCATACAAACATACATATTAATAAAAAGCAAAATCGTCCAACTTGCCACTAAGATGTGCACTCGCTCTATCGATAATAATAAAATCGCTTTAAATAACGATATCGTATGCACCAAGGTTTTTGTTACGTATAAATAAAGTATCGATATGGGGACATCACTAGTGTTTATTAACGCCATAGAAAATTAAGCGGGGTAATTTCGACTTTAGGTTAGTTGTAATAACCCCACTTCAATATCTTAGCGGGGCTATTTAAACTACCTAAAAATATCTTTAAAAACGTGGTTTTACATATAATAAATAAGTGGAAAATAACTTACCTTTTATACTTTCTTCATTCGCCCTGTGTTATTGTGAAAACAAACGTTCAAAACACTATTTTTTTTGAAAAATGTGACGAGCGTCCTTTCTAACACCGATTCGCAAAATGGCGTCTGACAAAAAATGCTTGTAGGTCAAACATTTTGTGCCTTAGCAGCGACATCTATGAAATATTTTCGAATTTAGCTGTTCATCGACTTGGATCTAGATGGCGATTTTGAATAAATGTAGTAAAATAAGAGTTATTGTCATTAGTTGAAATAACCCCTCAGTCGAAATAGCCCCTCCCAACAGTTATTTTAAGCTAAAAATAATCAAATATTTTTCAACACACTTGCTCATAAAGGGGCTCTTATTTGTGCAAAAACAGTTGAATAATGACACGTTTTATTCACTAGTGAGTTATAGACTGTTTCTTTAAATTGCTTTGTTTTTTAAAAAGTTTCGACACCAAAAAATGGTGTCCATACATTTTAAAAACAAACTTCAACTATGTTGCCTTACTTTTGGTAGGTCTATGGTCGATTCCATTCATTCATTCATTCGATTTTTTTTTTAATAGGTATATTCTTTTAGTCTTTGGCGATCACCATTGTTGTGTTGGATGCGCGCGAATAGAAAAACTGTTTATTTATTAGCGAAAAATGATAATTTCTTCGCAAATGTGTTGAAAAACGTTGTATGGTACACGCGAGTATTGATGATTACTATCCTCGGCTATCTTCAGACCCTCGCCTGACGGCTCGGGCCTCAATAGCGCCTCGGAAGTAATCACCAACTTACCTCGCTTGTACCATAAATAACTATTCTTCTTTCATATTAGTGGGTATGTAAGTACTTGTGTATAAGACTCAAAGTACATGAATTATTATGCAGTTTTCATAGATATTATCATTCATTTTCTCAACACAAATTCGAAGACTCGCAGCATCATCATCATCATCAATGCATAGTCACGTGAGTCGTAGCATCAGTCATGTTGGTCACAGGACTTGAAGCATCAGTCACTAGACTCGCAGCGTCAGTCACGTGACTCGTAGCGTCAGTCACGTGACTCGTAGCGTCAGTCACGTGACTCGTAGCGTCAGTCACGTGACTCGTAGCGGCAGTCACGGATCTCGTAGCTTCAGTCACGGATCTCGTAGCATCAGTCATGGGACTTGTAGCGACAGTCACAGGACTCGTAGCAACAGCGACGGGACTAGCAGCGTCAGTCACGGATCTCGTAGCATCAGTCACGGATCTCGTAGCATCAGTCACGGGACTCGTAGCAACAGTCACGGGACTCGTAGCGTCACTCACGGGACTCGTAACGTCAGTTACGGGACTCGTAGCATCAGTCACGGGACTCGTAGCAACAGTCACGGGACCCGCAACGTCAGTCACGGTACTCGTAGCATCCATAACAAGACTCGTAGCATCAGCCACGGGTCTCGTAGTATCAGTCACGGTTCTCGTAGCATCAGTCATGGGACTCGTAGCATCAGTCACGGGACCCGTAGCGTCAATCATGGAACTCGTAGCATCAGTTATGGAACTCGTAGCATCAGTAACGGGACTCGTAGCATCAGTAACGGGACTCGTAGCATCAGTAACAAACTCGTAGCATCAGTTACGAGATTCATAGTGTCAGGAACAAAACATACACGAACTAAACACGATAAATGAATTTACTACATATCTTTTTTATCTTTATAATTTCAATATAATACACACATCAAAAGTGTCTAGGGATCAACATATATTTTTGCAATAACTTTTCTCCTGATTGATATTAATTAAAATTTTCTTTAAGGATTCATCAAATAAAGTGTTTTCGTTTGTCACAGTAACGATAAACCAAGTCACCTTTGCATTAATAAAGAAATTTGCCATTTTCCTAATAAAGGGATTTTTGACATTTGAACCACTAACATTAAAGTTCGAAAAAAAGACTGAAATAACAGTTTTCTTTAAAATTTTATTGGGTAACTTAAACAATTAATAATCCGTGTTTCTACCGCGAACACTAACAACACAAGAACATCGGTTTGGCATACTCAAAATGAGTTCATCCAAATCACGCTGTGGAATGGCCGCCCATGTTCGTTGCAACAACAAAAAAAGGTCTTCTTGCGACTGGATACCCTCCATATTCGGCAGAGCTCTTCTCTGTAGCATATCCCATGCATGCTCAATCGGGTTCAAGTCTGGCGACTGAGCAGGCCAGGGCAGGACATTGATGTTAGCTGCGGCGAGAGTCTGTCTTACAACTCTTGCGGTGTGCGGTCGTGCATTATCATGCATTAACTGAAATAAGGGACCGATTTGCACTTGTAGAGGAACGATGACGTCTGATACAATCGTCTCAGCATAAATTTGAGCGTTGAGGTTGCCTCTGATCCAAATCAACTCAGTTCTTCCGCCGATCCAAATACCCGCCCATACCATGATGGTTCCACCACTATAAGGATGGACTTCCTGGCAGGATTTTAATCGCTGTTGGCGTCCAGGGGTTCTCCAGTGTCGTATACGTCTTGTATCCGGTCTCATACCAAAACGAGACTCATCAGAAAAGCACACGAAACGCCATTGTTCTTCTGCCCAATTTCTGTGTTCAAGAGCCCATTGGTATCGAATCCTACGATTGTGCATTGCTATAGGTGGTACCCGTAGCGGTCTTCGGGAATGAAGGTTCACTTCATGCAAGCGGTTTCTGACTGTTTGGTCGCTAATTAAGTTCCCTGAAGAGTGATGAAGCCGCACGGCTAACATCATGGCGGTTATTGTTGGAGCTCTTCGAGTTAAGATTTGAATGTATCGGTCTTGTCTCCGTGTGGTGCAGCGATACCGTCCTCCATGGCGCTCAGCCACGGTACCAGTGCTTCGGTAACGTGTCCAAAGTCGACTGATAACACTCTGACTTGTATTCAGAGCTAAAGCCACAGTACGTTGCCGGGAACCAGCTTCTATCATTCCCACGGCTCTGAGCATTTCTTCCCTGCTTAAATGACGTCGCCGCTCCATAATAACGTTGGTTTTAATCAGTAGTAGGGAAACAGTAGCACTAATAATGTCTTCAATGCGTTGTATGTTTTTATAGGGAAAATATTGACAGCTGATTTTCATCTTTTACTCGAATTTGATTCACAGTTCCTGATTCAAATTATGAAATGCACCAAAAAGGATCCATATAAATTTATAAAATCATAAATTTATTACAAAGCCACATCTCAATCTCAAGAAATCCGCATAAAAATGCTTGATCCCTAGACACTTTTGATGTGTGTATTAAACCCTTACACTTTATATACATATATATAATTTAGTATCGGCATCGGCAGTATTCAAATACTGCCTATGTCTTAAATAAACTAAGTAAGTATTTACTCTCAACTTCAACTTGCATGAGACATTAATTTGATATTTATTATAGTTCCGTAGCCAAATTGGCAAAGCGAACCACATTATAAGATCGTTATGGTCGTCTTTACAGGCTCTGCACAGCACAGTATTGCACAGGCTGTAAGTTATTTGGATGCCTACCTATGTATAGTAACCTACTTTCTTAAAGTTCTAGAAAATACACTGTTTTGCGAATAGTAATAGGTACCTAATTGGTTTTATGGTAAGTACAAAAAACACGTCGAGCTCGTTTTCGAGGAGCGATTTTTTTATTGTTTTTGCAACAAAGAAAATAAAATACCGGCTGAATTGAAAACGTCCTCCTTTTTGGAAGTCGGTTAAAAACTGAACTTCCACGGCTACTTACATGTAAATCAATATTTCCTTGGAGTTGGGTGTGGAAGTGTATGTTTACTACTCTATTTCTTTGGTAGGTAAACTTACCCAGAACTAACTCAACTAGACTAACATGAAAGTAGTGAGACCGTAAACTCAAACTCACACAAAGCTTCATTCGGAGGGTTGCGTGACTACCTTCCTTACTAGACACTTGGGTATTTCGTTGCACTTACGAGTACAATACTTTAGGTCTCACAACCACCCTACTTACCTTAGTAGTACACCAATGACGCAATGAGAGTTAAGATTTAGCAGTTTATATGTACTTAATTCCAAAAAATAATAACATTTATTTCTTTTAAATTGGTGTAACTCGGTTACTAAGTTAAGCATTCAAAAAAATAATTAGGTACAGGCTACCAGCCATTTACGAGTTTTGTCGTCGTGGTTTTTGATGAGTTACATTAAGTACTTAGAAACTTATTCAGAAAGAATACAGATTTTTAAGTAAGTACTTGAATATGGCACACCTTGTTATTGAAAGAAAATTATATTCTCGTATGGAAAACAGCTGACGCACGTGTCTCGATATTTGCATGACTGTGTTGTTAAGAAATCCATCTCAGGACACCAAATTAACCAATATTGAATAAATCCAACAAATTATTTAAATTTATTTATTTTATTCTGTTACTGAAGTATTGCAATTTACAGCTTCATGAATAAATATGTGTTACCGACATTATAACGTTATTTGTCTGCTCTTATAATAATGATTGTAGAAAACATGGATCTTATATTATTCCAGCAAATACTTACAAAACTTAAACAGCTATAAATTATATTTTAAGTTTAAATTAATAAAAGTACAGATATATGTAAGACCCTTAACTAAGAAAGGATGTAAATAAGTATTTATTAGAAATTAATGTTACTTTGTTATTCCGAACATTTGATATCATAAACGCGCATTCATATATCGCTATAGGTATATCACTATAGGTAAATAAGTACGTCTTGTCCAGACGTACTTATTTATAGTGATAACCACATGTATTCGTCCTCCCTCCTCTCCCTCCTCCTCTTTACTAATACATAAGTATAATATTTATCAATATAAGAAAGAAACCTTTGCCTTATGTATGTGCGATCTTACAGGTAGGCATTATTCACAGTCACAAAGATTTAACACAATGTCATCAAATAAAACTACCACTACCACGATTGTCTAAGATTGAAATGGATCGTGTCAATAAGTATTGCTGAAGCGAAACATTCAATCTCCTAAACAGCCTGCAAATAGTGTAAAAAGGAATTCAATAGAGGAATAGCGTGTGTTCTAAATGGTTTCCCTAGCACATTCGTGCACTTATCGAGTAGGCGTGGACGTCAATCTGCCATCCAATCTATTCACATGCAGCTACTTTAGCTTCTAAGTTCCTTTACTTAGTGTTGGCAAGTTTAGTTCAGTTCAGAGTTTCTTAGCGATGGCTGCTAACACAGAAGGACTTGAACACACGAGTATATACAATCGCGATCCTAATGGTAAATTGTGATTGCTATTTGATCTTGTGAAGGCGCTTTATAGTGAACAGTTAACCGACTAGGTACTTAGTATCAAAATATGTTGTAATAAGTAAGTACTTACTTAAACAAAAAATAACAAAGCTATAAGACGTAAACTATTTACTATAACCAGATGAAGCCTTTAATAAACTCTGAACTGTTTCACCCGGGTGGTTACCGTTTTTCCGTTACAATTAAAAAAGTTTGTACCGTTCGTTCTTGATAAATAGTTAAAATATCCTGACTTCGTTATATATCGACGTTTTTTATTTAGATAGCGAAGAAAGCGATGGAGAGGGAGGTCTAGGAAACCTGAACAGGCTGATAGTGCGTCCACCAGGGCAAAGTGGGAAAGCCAAGCGAGGCCAGCTCTGTTTCGACGCGGCTTTCGAGTGTGGCAACCTCGGCCGAGCAGACCACATCACGGACCTCGAGTACGACCTCTTCGTAAGACCAGACACTTGTAGACCTCGCTCGAGGTTCTGGTTCAACTTTACTGTGGAGAATGTGAAGCAGGATCAGGTTGGTAACAGGCAGGCAGGTGTCCTGAGTGATGTTTGTAAGGACCGGTTAGGGGAGTTATGTTTTTTTAACGATTTCAAGTGTTTTTGGCGTTATGTTTGTAGACAAATAATGAACTTTGAAGTGAATTACCTAATAAATACACAATAATACTTACTTACTTTTTCTTTTTTCAGAGAGTGATTTTCAATTTTGTGAATTTCGGAAAAGAGATGACCCTGTTCAATACCGATATGACTCCATTAGTTAGATCAACGTCACGACAGAAATGGTATAAATCTAATAAATATTTATCGTAATGCTATTAACTTTAAAATTAGCTAGGAAATCAAAGAAGTATTCATATCTAAATGGTTTCAGGCAACGTATTCCAAGACGCCTTATTTTCTATCACAAATCATTAGCTCACAGGGGACGAAAGATTCTCAGCATTGCGTTCGCATTTGATCGTGAAGAAGATGTGTACCAATTCACAGCAGCTGCCCCATATTCATACTCGAAACTGCAAAAACATTTGGCGTTATGGGAAAAAAGAGCACAAACGTTTGCTAAGAGAGAGTGTATAGCTCAAAGTACGGTAAATATCCAAACTAAAACTGTATTTAATTTTAAAATGTGAAGTGTTACGCGCCTGAAAAAGGCCACTTAAGAATCCTAGTCTTAGATTTTTAAATAACGCTCTAAGATTACATAGATCTCATACGTACATACTGCTATGCCTAGCTGAACAATGATATTTGTGACGTCAATATTATCAGACAATTTATTCAGATCTTACACGATTGCTAACAGACTAGTTAGGTATTTATATGGTATAATAAATAATGAGATTGATTTGCTGATGTAAGTACGATTTGAATAGGGTAACATTTACTGGAAGTATATTTTTTAGTGCTAAAAATAATATACGTACAAAACTGAACTAACAACTTATTTATCTCCTATCAAAAGATTAAGTACTTAGGTACTTACATTGCCAATGTACGAGAACTTGAATCGAACAAATACTATCTTTATAGCAAAAACGCCGAATAGACCTCATTACAATCGGAGATTTTGAAGACAATAAGTTGACCAATGAAGAGCATGGTCACAAAGGTAAACAAACGGACCACAAGAAGAGGGTTGTTATTATTCTGGCGAGATCTCACGGAGGTGAACCCCCGGCTTCATTCATTTGTCAAGGTTTGTTATTTTAAAAAGCATTAGTTTTATTTTATACTAGCTGTGCCCCGCGGTTTCACCCGCGTGGTTCCCGTTCCCGTGGGAGTACGGTGATAAAATATAGCCTATGCAGTGGAGTAGCGTAGTGGGGGCGGCAGGGGCGGCCCGCCCCGGGCGGCACATTTTAGCGGGGCGGCAAAATTTCACAATAAATAATAAAAATATTTGAACCATTTCATATTTTTAACGCAACTACAAAGGACCGATTGAAAAGAGCATGGAATTTTTCATTACTTATTCCAATTATTTAATTTTGTCAATCTGACGATCGACAGCTGTACCTAATCTGCGGTGATAGGTAGTGTACAGTCGAGCTCACATCAAGCTATACACTCGCAGTTCAAGTTTCGAGCTTATGCGTTTGTTAATAAGAATGGTGCAAAGTCCAAAGTGTATATATATATATAGGTTGACGCGTTCTTGAGTGTACCCGTTATAAAAATGTATCAATGTATAATAAAGATGATTGTAAAACTTAGATAAACTTTTTTATTTAAATGTATGTTATGTAATGTATAGTATACATTAAATTGAAATATCTAAATAAGAGGGCGGCAAAATTGTCTTCCGCCCCGGGCGGCCGACACCCACGCTACGCCGCTGAGCCTATGTTATTCAGGGTGAATGTAGCTTTCTAATGGTGAAAGAATTATTGAAATCGGTTCAGTAGTTTCGGAGCCTATACAAACAAACAAATCTTTCCTCTTTATAATATTAGTATAGATTATAGTCCGGTATAAGACTATAACCCAATATCTTATCACTTCTATCATCTTCAATAAATCAGTAAGTACATATTTATCTCGCACGGGAATCGAACCCACAAACTTTGTTTGGCAAGTGGGTAAAGGTGACTACTCTGTTATTTGGATCGTTAATAGAAATAAAAAAACTAAAAAACACGCTTTTTATAGAAAAGCGAACTAAAAAATAGAAAATAAAAAAAAGCGTGGGGTGCATGGTGTCAATATTTTAAAAAGCACCCCACGCTTTTTTTTATTTTCTATTTTTTAGTTCGGTTTTCTATAAAAAGCGTGTTTTTTAGTTTTTTTAAACTATAATTTATTTTCTACTTTTTAGTTTGGATTATTTATAATAGCTTGTTTTTTTAATTTGCAAATTGAAAAATGGAATAATTTTATCAAATTAGTGTATTGTCATCGGTCCTCAATAAATCTACAAAGTTTGAACGAAATCTGGCCGTTTAAAGTGGGTCAAAATAGCGCCCAAAGAAGTCGGTTACAAACAAACATACAAACATACAGGTGAAGCTAATAAAAAGCGTGTAAAAAAAAACAGAATAAGAAAACGACAAAATATACTCGTACTAAGTACCTATACTAATAATATTATTATAAGTAGGTAGGTACTTACTTACATTACAGCTGATTTAAAATAATCATTATCGCGTATTATACCTTTCTGCAGGATTCTTAGACTATATGGTGAGCTCATCGGAGAAAGCATGTGCGTTACGAAATGGTATCGTCATTCAAGTGAGTATACCTACCTAGCTATATCATAATATACAAGCACCTTCTAAGACGACGCTTAGACGCCTATTTCAGATATTTAGTCACTTTCTTTAAGTACCTACTCGCATGTAGATCTTACTAGATTTTAATAATCCTACGCTCAGAATACCTATAAGACAAAAATTAAAACGTTTTCAACAGATAGTTCCAATGTTGAACCCTGACGGCGTGTTCCTGGGTAACCAGAGATCCGACCTCCTTGGATCTGACCTCAACCGGTGCTGGAACAGGGCGACGACATTCGCACATCCCGCGCTTATAGCTATCAACGAAATAATCGGAAAACTCACCTCTGAAAAAGTAAGTTCAATAACCTTTATGAAGTGCCCTGATTCCCGATAGGAGTAACATGGTTCACGTATGCAAAGATCAGTAGAGTTTGGAATTGATTTAAATAAATCCATACCAAGTGTTTTCTGTTTTGATGAACTACCATCTGCAGATAATCTAAGTATGTGGTACGGTCAGCAACAAAAGTTGATTTATCAACACATTCAAAATTTTCTTGGCATTCGTAAAGCGATTTTCTATTAAAAAATAGGAAACTGGAGATATAAGAGGTTTATTATATCCCTTATGTTTTACAATCAATTTACGATACCGACCATACTATTGATACATTTGTTTCCAGGGTGTACAGCTAGATTTTATCATCGATCTCCATGCAGACATTAGTCATGAAGGTGTGTTTGTTCGAGGGAATTCTTACGATGATGTTTACAGGTAAACGACTGGTCACATATCAATTGTATTTCTGCTAAACGCTTATCATTTTTATTATGAAGTTTATCAATGCTACGCGAATAAATATTGTGTTGTGGTGATGATGCGCGCAATATATCTAAGTATATTTTGGTAAGTGTGTAGGTTCGAGCGGCACGCTGTGTTGCCAAAGTTTCTGTCGGGTCGCGTGGAGGCGTGGCGGGCCGACGCGTGCCTGTACAACGCGGACCCGCTGTCGGCCGGCGCGGCGCGCCGCGCGCTGCCCGCGGGCAACGTGGACGGGTACTCCGTCATGGCCTCCATGGGCGGCCGCCGGCTCAGCGCCCGCGGACCCTACATACACTACACGGAAGATGCTTGTATCCTTCATTTATTATACTGTTCTAAGTAGATGTGTATAAATTAGGTAGGTGTAGGCATCTGCGGATTATATTTTCTTTAGTTGGAATATAGATTAGAAGATATCTTAGAAAAGTGTGGGTCTATTGTATTGCATCAAAAGGCAGTATTATCCTTACATTTGCTTAATAATTAAGATACCAAGATCGGAAGATCCTTAGCCAAAGCCTTGTGCGACTACTACCGGCACATAGGGGTGATCCCTCCGCGCGTCGGACTGTCCAGTAAGAAGAAGGAAGCGAGGGGCAAACGCCGCCGGAAACGACCGGTGACAGGTCGCGAGAGGTAAGAGCATACGAGGTTTAGCAATCTCAGAACGAATCGACTAGGGGGTTAAATATCAAAATAAAATCTTCGTATTCGGTTACATATTATAATTATTCTCACACGATTTCAGGTCACACGTGTACATGCTAAGTTAAATTACAAATCAATTTGTCGTGTAGTCGTTTTGTGTAAAAGAGATATCCTAAAGTAGAGTGTGGGCGCGCAGGTCGCCGAGCTCGTCCCCGTCGCGGCGCGCGCTGGCGGCGCGCGTGGTGTCGCCCCCGCTGCCGGCGGGCGGCGCCGCCCTGCGCGCGCTGCCGCCGCGCACGCCGCGCGCCGCCCGCGCGCCGCGCCCGCGCACCGGCGCCGCGCTGCACGCCCCGCCGCCGCTCCTCATCGGTACGTGTGCGCCGGCCCGGCGTCCGCTAGCCGCAGGCCCTCACTGACCGCCCTCCGCAGGCCCGGCGCTGCGCACCCCGCGCCTGTCGGTGGTGGACATGAGCGCGTACATCCGCGCGGCGGCGGGCGGCGGCCGCGCGCCCCGCGCCGCCCGCGCGCTGCGCCCGCCCCGCGCCGCGCCCGCGCGGTTCACCAGCGACGAGGACACGCCCGACGAGGACGACGACCGAGGCCGGCGCTGACGGGCCGCCCGACCGGCTCCCTTTTTTACTATCGTTACAAATAAAACGAGTCTCTTTTTATTTAAACGTTTTAATGTCCAAGCTTTCATATTTACAATCACTAACGTCTAATCGTTCAGTCGTTTCGTTTCGGAACGAACTTATCGAACACTATTATCACTAAATTACTTCGATCGCGACGGCGAACGAGGTCCGGGGCCGGGGGCCCCGGGAGTCTATCGACGCTCGGTCGACGAGAGTATCGGTCGGCGGTTCGACTTCACTCCGCGGCCGGGCGGGGCGGGCGAGCGCGGCCTAATAAATATCTTTGGCATGAACCGAACGGGTCGCCGAGTGCGGGGGGCGCGCGGCGCGTCACTCCCAGGGGTCGCCGGGCTGGTCGTCGTCGGAGAGCGTGACGAGGCGCAGCGGGTCGGCGGGCGGCGGCGGCGGCGCGGCGGCGGGCGCGCGCGCGCCGCGCTTGGCCCGCAGCGCCTCCTCGTCGGCCGGCGTGCGCGGCTTGCGGAACTCGTACACCAGCGGGAAGATGCGCTCCACCGCCGACTGCACGTCGCTCACCGACCGAGCTGCACACACACACACACACAACATGACACACCTATTATTAGTTCGATGCGGGGTGCGTCCACGTGGCGAAACTTTATTAGTAATAGTATAGTTCACCACTTCAACACACTCTATTAATAAATTATTAGTATCGTCGATAACAATGGGGACCTACTTTCGATGCAATGTTATGTTAACATTGACATTGGCACAAGTTTAAATAAAAATTAAATGTGAACTTTATACACACACACACACACATTAGTTTACTAATAATGATCTGGGAATAAAACAGAAAGTCTTTGAAAGATTTTGATGTTCAAAGGAAAGGATACAATGAAATAATCTTAATTTATAAATCAATACAATTGGTTGACATACCTGTGATTGTAACACCTCCAGTAGAGAAAATCTTTAATGTAGCTTTAGGATTATACAGTTTGTATGTTACGCCAGGATGAAGCTCTGGTTCATAGCTGAAATACAAAAATATACACATTAATACAGGTATATCAGGTTATAGTAGTCCTACGTATTGTAGATCTATTGCTATATTTATGGCAGGGGAATACAAGTATTTGACAATCATAGGCTGTGATTGAAACTTATAACAGCCCTCTTTGGGTTTTAGTTTGGGATTTAAAACTGAAATTAGTATTAAAAATAAGACAACATGTACAGTATGGTGCTACAGTAGTGTGTGATGGATCACAGCTCATTATTGCTCATGTTTATGCATTAGAGCTCCAACAAGAGAATATAGGTCATTGAAGAGAGACATTACAATAAAGTACCTATGGATGGAAGCATGAATTTTGAATCATTTTACATATTTTTGAATCCAATATTAACCTATGACAACACTGACTTATGTTTCTTGGACTATATTAAGTACTAGCGGCCCGCCCCGGCTTCGCACGGGTCCAATTTTCCCGTTGATTTTCCGTGTTTTTTTTACATAAGAACCTTCTCCTAATTATAACAAATACAACAAAAAAAGAATAAGTGAAATGGGTCCAGCCATTCACGCGTGATGCCGTGACCAAGAAAAACGGGTTTCATTTTTATATATATAGATTATAAATAATAAATAAATAATTCTTTATGTCTATATAGAGGACTGTGGTTTGCTAACCTACATTACATACAACTATCCTAAATGTCAAATTTTACAGATAGTTGCTTCTGAACTGATTACAACAACTTTTACTTTCTTTACATAAAAGTTCGTAATAAGTAGGTTTATAATACATACATATACCTAGCCCACACATATTTGTGAGAACGAATAATGAGACCTTATTAAAGTCTTTCATCTCCATCCTATCATACAATTCTCATGGAAATCGTTAGAGCTATTTTTGTGGCCATGTTTACAAATATGTAAATAATATATAAGGAGCGCCCCCGTAGTTCACGTTCCCGTGGGAATACGGGAATAAAATATAGCCTTCGATAAATGGGATATCTAATACTAAAGAATTTTTCAAATCGGATTAGTAATTCCTGACGCATACAACCAAACAAACATTGGTATATAGATAAACACGACTAACAGCACCACTCGATTTCACCAGCAAATTTTTTTTTTGCCGAAGGCATATCGGGATAAAATACAGCTTATGTTACTCCCTGAAAGTAAACTATCTAATAGTCAAAGAATTTTTCAAATTGGCCTAGCAGTTTCAGAATGATTAAATAATACATGATAGCACTGAATTTAAACATACTATAACAATGTAAGATAATTTGTCAAGTATATTAAATGTCAAATATAATAACAAATGAAAATATGTACCAAGAATAAAAGTATGTGTAGCTATGGAGGTAAATGAACTTAATATCACATCCCAAATAAAATAACTAAAATCTTCACAATTTCATGTATTGAGGTAAATGAACTAAAGTTTTATCTCGCTCCCAATTAAGTACAATATCAATGAACGATATTTGTGCAAATGATGTATGCAATGAAATATTTTATAAATTGTGTAGCAAAATTCTTATTGCTTACATTGTTTGAGTATTGAATACCAATCATTTCATACAATCAAGTAAACAGTGAAATAGTGCAACTATTAATGTTATATATTTGAATAATACTCACTCGGCTTCCTTATATTTCTTGGAGAAGGAGATAATCCGTATGCCGAAGGGCATCCTGCATGTTCCTAATACATTGACTACGCGGAAGTTTTGAAAACGCACTTCAAAGCCGAGCTTCTGAAGGGCGCGCGCGTACCGGCGAGCGGCCACCTTGGCTTGGTCCTCGCTGGTGGCGCCGGTGCAGGTCACGCGGCCCGACGACCAGATGGAGGCGGTCGTGTACGGCCGCCGCAACTTCATCGTCACCATCCCGTTCTCGCGGCGGAACTCAACGTTAACACCTTTCAAGGCTATTTGTCTCAGATTCAAGTGGCACTTAACACTAAAACTGCACACGACATTGTTTATCATGATGTCTATTTCGGGGGTCTCCTCGTCCTCGTCGACGGCGATGGGCTCCTGCTGCGCGGCGGCGGGGTCGCGCGGCGGCTGCGGTTCGCCCGCCGCGCCCGCCTCGCAGTACTCGTGGTCCGGCACCATGTGGCTCGGGATTGTGTGGGACATGCCATGGTTCGACACTACTCCGTGGGTGCCTTTGCTCAGTTCTTTGATACCATTCTCCTGAATGAGTGTAGCCATGTCCGTCAACACACACCTGAAAATAATTACACAATCATTTAAGTTATAAAGTTAGTAAATGTATAAAATGAATCATATTATAAAATGAGTTTGATAAAAAATTGTGTTGAATTATAAACAAGTCTATTTATATCACCTACGGATCATCTCCAATTTCATTGACATTGGTCTTGTATATGTATTCTATGTATGTTTTGTACAAATGTAGGTATGAATTGTAAGTTACATTACATGTAAATAACATGTTAAATGGCAAATAACAAAGTGTGGTATCACATATCCTGCGTTTGCCTTGGATTTATTTTTGGTCAATGAAATGATGTATGTAGAGGCAAGTATTGGTGATGTAATAACAAGATTTCTCTTTATGTACCCACAAGTTGTTTTAATACATTTATAAAACATAAAAATCTGAAACTAGTAAAGTATAGTAGTGTTATTCAAATGCTGAATTACTCAGTATTAAAAGCATGAGTATTATCAAGAACAAAAGGAAATGAATGAATATTTTAATCAAGCATTGATTAAAAACATTCAAGAGTACGTATACACGCATTTTATACCTACCTACTGCATTTATATGACTAGCATTATTGTTGGCTTGCAGGAAACCATACAGAGTAGGTAGGTACAATATTGAAAATTATTGATTTCACAACAATGGCAAATACTAAACATTTGTGAAACAATGTAAACTTGTTACATTAAGCTGTAGTAGCCTTCAACTATGATTATGTAACATTTTGACTATCCTAAATTTCTCTGATTTGAATTTTTGTTAACAACTTGGCCAGTAGTATGAATTTACTGCTCAGATAGCACTGGTTTTAGAAAGTTTATAAAAGGAGCACAGCCTCACAGAATATTGTGATTAATATTATACATGACAATCATTTGAATTGACCTGCTAAACATCAACTAGTTTACAATTTTGGAAGTTTTAGGTAATTTTAATTTTATCTACATAACCATTAAAATCTGTTATTTGATAACAATATGTTCAATTGATTTTTTATTTTATGTCTTCTATTATTAAAATATGTTAAACAACTTTAAAAAATATTACAACACTGGAGTAAATGTTTAATTTAATACATAAGTTATTTAAGTAAATTAGGATATGCAGGTGAATTAGTGACCCAAAGTAAAAATAAACTTTTCATTTCTCAATAGCATTGATCATCATCTTGTCATCTCATTGTAAAAACTGATAAGATAAACATATAGGGTACTTACATCACTGGTTTATACACTGAAAAATACCATGCATGCTTCCACAGTATTAACAAAGAAATTGCTGCCCATTGTGTGTGTTGTAAAAATCAATCCCTCCTCATTGTTACAGGAAATAAATAAATAAATACTAATGTAAAGGATTGTGATGTGCTCTCAAAAGCATGAAACTATTGGAGTAATAGTGTGTTCACTGGAGGGGTTACAATTTAGGCCATTTCCCACGAGATGAGGCGAGTGGCGAGCGCAGCGCGGCGGCGGGGCGGGCGCAACAACATGACACTTTGCACAGCTGACTGCCGGACGGGACCCCGCCTCCCGCCGCACTTCCCTTGTCCGCCTACCTTGACGCCCTCTGTCTCGACATCCTGCGCCCTGTGCTGCGCTGCGCCTACATTTGCATTGCACTTCGTTCCTATTTAACCACGCATTCAGCCTATATTGCGCATTTATGCCCTGCCCAACTGATTTATCGATCTATACCCAATTTAAAATTATAGATTTTTGACATCCCAAGTTTAAAACTTTAAGAATATAGAACAATACCTACACACTATTAAACTATAGGAAGTTATTGACCTCATAACGACCTGGAGCACACGTGATTTTATGGCACAAAGGATTCTTTCAGACAGAAATACCCAATACCTTCTGACCAATGGATTATTTTGTAACACAGAATTCAAACAAACTATAATTAGGCTAGCAAAATTTTAACACGAGAGTGAACTTGAACCAAAATGGGGCACACAGATTCACTCTCTTCTCCACCTTTTGAGATTTAGGGGGAGACACCTGATTTTTATCTTGCAAAGTTAGGAAAGTAGCAAAGTTAAATGTTAATACAAAAAACAACAATTTACCTGGATATAAGTGTTATATTTGTCACAATTATTTTTACACCAACGAAGTAATAATTTTCATTGCAAAATTATATTGTCCAGACAAAAAAAAAATTTGAAACAAACTAACTATTTCACTTCAATAATAACAAGAGTGCACTAAATGTAATAAAATACAAAGCATCAGAAAATATTTTTTGCAAGACGTTACTAAAATATGCAAAATTCTAAAAATTAAATGCACATCCTGTCGAGCACCGCCATGTTCCATCGAATGAATGGTAAAATAAAAATTGATTGAGTGAGTTGCAAAAAGATTAACGAATGAATGAACCAAGTACAGGGCTCTTTACACCATACCATACAGTTTAAATTAATTTTAGTTTAGTGTAAAACGACCTTAGTGGCTGCGCAAAAATATAGCAATGCCCGCTGGCGGTGTCTTATTTTCTGTTTAATTATTAAATATAAATATTCGGACAGGTGGTTTAAGCAGCTAATTTCATGCTTAGCCGATGTTTTCTCACATATTGGTGAAACCTACATACATAGATTATGTTTAGCGAGGTAACAAGGTTACATAATAATTATAATCCATCTAACTTTTCTTCGTGATTTTGAATGACAAAACATAATTATTTAGGCTGTAGCTATTGCTTTAACATACATAACTAATAAGTTAAGTACATACCAGTATGATACAATACCAAAATACGAGATGTGAAACATATCATATTGAATAGATTAAGCAATATATTTACTTATTTATTTTCGATTGGACAAGTCATGTCATGAACTGAGTAGTTTAAAAGAAACAGATAGGCTCGTGTCTTGGCTAGATACGACACGTCATGTAATCGTGTCTCTAGTTTTTTTTCCAGCTCTTCGATATGTATATCCATCGCTGCACAAACTACCTAGAGATACTGCGTATTATGGCTGTATCTGGATATACATACCTCTAAAGTTTCAACTTTAAATATTGACAAACAAACCCAGATTTTTATTATTAGACCTTATAAATGCCAACATGGAATCACAATATAACGTGCTCTGTGGAACATATAGTTCCGTAATCCGTTCCGATTCGACATTCCGATTCCGACTTTTTTATTTGTCTAGCATGGAATTTAAAATTGTCTGTTAAACTGTAGGATAGATCCAAGGAAGTATCAAACTGCAATGGTATATCGGAATTTATGTAAATTCTTTAAAAATATCATAATAAGGTATTAAATAAGATATTTAAGTACTTTACCGTAATATTATTATTAAATTATAGCAACTAATGTACTTGTATATTGTTTTATTATTTCGAAAATAGGTCTGGCACACACTAGAGATGGAAAGGAAGAACTTGAATGTTGATTGCACCTGTAAAACTTTTACAGGTGTAATCAACATTCAAGTTTCTTCTCTGCAATACTTTTACAGTAAAAGTATTGCACACAGTCACAGTCCAAGACTTGAACTCCTTGAAAATGCATCAAGACGAGATTCTCTCTCATAATACGGCCATGCTTGAACTGTTATTTAATTTTGTCTATAATATTATGTATGTGCTAAATTGCTAATTGCCGTTGGTGTAACTTAATGAATAAATAACAAATAAATAAACTTGGGCAGAACATTTCCATTTTTACGTTTTCCCCGTACGCTTTAATTATACAGGGTTATTGGTTAAGTCGACCTATTCCCGTCAAGGGCGTGAAGTTTACATCGTTTCTGACTGATTTCACCATGAAACACCCTACCCTAAACCTAACCGTTTAAGAGATATTTCAATTTATTTGTTTTTATAAAAATCACCGTATCTTCGGCTATAAGCTTGGATATTTTCAAATGCGCGTGTCTTATTATTACTATTACTTGATTTTTACGTTTATAATAAGGTGCTTTGTGACCCCAATGACCAATATTGTACCTAAAATAAATAAATAAGTATTTGTAGACGATTAAAACTTTTTAAAAAATAATAACAATCAGAAAGTTTATTTTTCTTTCAAGGATATCTAGAAAAAAAAATATGGCACCTGTTTTGCAGATATGCCTAAAAATATCTACGTTTCATCGGCTATCCAACGAGCTATAACAACTTAGGATTTTATCGAAATTATGTACAAAACATGTAGTTTTATAGGCTACCGGGGAGGTTAAATAAAACAATAGGTCAGCATACAGAACAAGATACTAAACTTATTAAACTTTTAAGTACTACACACACCATTTTTGAGTCTAAATTTCATGTTCGATTTGTTCACCCCTGCGTTGCACACATCTTCGCATTATTTTGCGGAGACCAGTTTTCACTACTCCAGTAGTTAATTTTGTTCTTATTTCATTGGCCGCATTAATGATTCTGTCTCTCAGTACTTCAATTGATGAAATTGGGTTGGGCTCACTGTACACGAGACTCTTTATGTACCCCCACGCATAAAAATCCATGGGGGTTAAGTCCGGACTTCTGGCTGGCCAGGGTATAAGTAAGAAAGAAAGAAAGAAGAAACAGTTTATGCTGAAACCACATGTCTTTGATTAGGATTGAGTGGCAAATCATCAAATAGGTAATTTAAGTCTTCTCGCAGGAAATTTTCATAGTTTTCCCATTTAAATTGTCGGGGAGAAAGTAAGGCCCAATTGAATGATTGGAAATAATGCCCATCCACACATTCAGGCAAATCGATTGGACGAAATGGGCCTATATCCTGGTCAGCCAGAAGTCTGGACTTAACCCTCATGGATTTTTATGCGTGGGGGTACATAAAGAGTCTCGTGTACAGTGAGCCCAACCCAATATCATCAATTGAAGTACTGAGAGACAGAATCATTAATGCGGCCAATGAAATAAGAACAAAATTACTACTGGTGTAGTGAAAACTGGTCATCGCAAAATAATGCGAAGATGTGTGCAACGCAGGGGCGGACATGTCGAACATGAAATTTAGACTCAAAAATGGTGTGTGTAGTACTTAAAAGTTTAATAAGTTTAGTATCTTGTTCTGTATGCTGACCTATTGTTTTATTTAACCTCCCCGGTAGCCTATAAAACTACATGTTTTGTACAAAATTTCGATAAAACCCTAAGTTGTTATAGCTCGTTGGATAGCCGATGAAACGTAGATATTTTTAGGCATATCTGCCAAACAGGTGCCATATTTTTTTTTCTAGATATCCTTGAAAGAAAAATAAACTTTCTGATTGTTATTATTTTTTAAAAAGTTTAAATCGTTTACAAATATTTATTTATTTATTTTAGGTACAATATTGGTTATTGGGGTCACAAAGCACCTTATTATAAACGTAAAAATCAAGTTATAGTAATAATAAGACATGCGCATTTGAAAATATCCAAGCTTATAGCCGAAGATCCGGTGATTTTTATAAAAACAAATAAATTGAAATATCTCTTAAACGGTTAGGTTTAGGGTAGGGTGTTTCATGGTGAAATCAGTCAGAAACGATGTAAACTTCACGCCCTTGACGGGAATAGGTCGACTTAACCAATAACCCTGTATAATCAGCCCGTATGTTTTGGTTGTAAATGTATAGGATTTTTTTTATTGGTAGTTTTACAGTTTAAATTCAAGAATTGTTATTCAACGATTGGGTTAAGTATATAAATAGCTGCACCCCGTGGCTTAACCCGCGTTAATTCTTTTTCTATGGATTGGTCAGCCAAAGTGTGGAGCCGGCCTTAAGGTGATCAGCTATAGTCCATCTAAAAACACCGAAATATTTTTCAAAAGGCTATTTAAAATAAGCCAAACTTTTACTTTTACTTGTTCCCTGTTTACAACTTTACACCAACATAGGATTAATTTACATGACTGTAATAACAAAGGTAAATTTTTGACACCAACCAACCATCTCGTCGAACGTGCTCGACACAAGATTTTTAGTTCTATGCATGTACCTATATTCTGTGGTCATATTTAAATATTTCATTCATTCATTCATTCACATTTCAAGATCGATGTGGTGTTTGATTGATCATTTTATCTATCAGTCAAGCAGCGGTTTTTATTCTTAATTTTACGTTTATATTTTCATGTTGTGCCAATAATCGATACAAATTAGTGTTAGTGCAAAGATCATGATTTTTGATGATCACTAAATGTGGTCGAATGATCCGTAGTATCCGCAACGGTGCATATGCTTTGTTGTGAGAACCACCTTTATCTGCTGTCATTCTGAACTGTAGTTACAGAATTTCTTTACGATGAAACCTAAATGTGTGTTTATATAGTGATATTGTTATTCAAAAGCCTTCGAGAACTAGAGTGGCGGGTGTTGGATGCTTCGGGATGAGAGTGGTGTTTGAACAGAGGAAAGTATTCGGGAGAATGTATGGTGTTGTTTAGCCTCGGTGGCAGTGGCAGCAGACGTCAGTAGTGCGGTTGAGCATGGAGACGATGACGGACGAGGAATACATGAAGCGCATTCGGGCGCTGGAGGAGCGGCTGTGCGACCCGCGCTCCGTCGGCAATGTGGACTGCCTGCTGGACATGGTGATCGCCCTGATCTCGGACTGCGACCACCCCGCCATCCGCCGCATGAAGAATGTCGAGGCATACACCAGCAGATGTGAGTACTCCATCCACCCTACCTACCCTAACTAAAAACTTGATACAAAATTTATTCAATAATTATTGTTATCATTATCAACATTGATTCTATGACTTATTGTTTGATTATGCTTCATTAAACATTATACCTACTTTTAATGAAGGAGCTGAATTCTATAATCTAGGCACAAATTTTCTTTATAGTTTCTTCGAAAGCCTCTATTAAATTATGTTATCTACATAAAAACAAGTAAAACAACACAAAAACATTGTTTAGTTTTATGTTTTTAGAAGATTCATAGCATACTGTAGTTTATAATATTATTTATTGAATTATGAAATATACCTATAAATACCTATAATATTAATGAATATATCATGTACTCAATATATCAATATCAATCTTAACATTATTTGTACAGACTGTCATTAACAACCAAAACAAATACAGTTTGTATTGTCGTAACTATTTAATTAGATACATTGTTATTGATAGACAAGGTAATCTCACCGGTATCTATAATGTTGTTCTAGATGAACAATTTGCTGCTGAAATATATGAACTGCGATTGAAGGCAACAGACTTTGATTTCATCAAAGTAATAGGTCGCGGGGCGTTTGGTGAAGTAAAACTAGTCAGACACAAATCTACACATCATGTTTACGCAATGAAGCTGCTTAGTAAGGTAGAAATGATAAAGAGATCAGACTCCACCTTCTTCTGGGAGGAACGACATATTATGGCCCACGCTAACTCCGATTGGATACTAAAACTTCACTTTGCTTTCCAAGACCAAAAATATCTGTATATGGTGATGGATTACATGCCCGGCGGGGACCTGGTCAGTCTCATGTCCAACTATGATATACCTGAGAAATGGGCAAAGTTCTATACTATGGAAATTGTACTCGCTCTTGATGTCATTCATGGTATGGGGTTTGTACACAGAGATGTAAAGCCGGACAACATGTTGATAGACAAACATGGCCATTTAAAATTAGCTGACTTTGGTACTTGTATGAGAATGGGACCTGATGGGCTGGTCCGCGCCAGTAACGCAGTAGGCACTCCTGATTACATATCCCCTGAAGTACTGCAGTCCCAAAACGGTGAAGGGGTGTATGGTCGGGAGTGTGATTGGTGGGCAGTAGGTATATTTCTATATGAAATGCTCATCGGTGATCCACCATTTTATGCTGACAGTTTAGTAGGAACATATGGAAAAATTATGGATCACAGAAATTCACTACAGTTTCCAGATGATATAGAAATATCTAAAGATGCTAAGTCTCTTATTAGAGGTTTGCTCACTGACAGAACAAAAAGATTAGGAAAAAATACTGTAGATGAAATCAAACAACATCCGTTTTTCATTAATGACCAGTGGAGCTTTGAAAACTTAAGAGATTCAGTACCACCAGTAGTTCCGGAACTGTCCAGTGATGACGATACGAGAAATTTTGACGATATTGATAAAACTGATGCACTGGATGAATCCTTTCCTGTACCAAAAGCATTTGTGGGTAATCACCTGCCATTTGTTGGTTTTACTTATAATGGTTACTATCAACTATGCAGTAAAAGGTTAAAAGCTGCAGATGTAGTGGACACTATATCTAATAACCATATCAACAACTTGGGATCTGAAGCGATTCTTCAATTAGAAAAGCTACTTGAAAGAGAGCGAGATGGTCGCCGTAAATTGGAAGATACTCAGGTTTCTCTATGTGCGCAGCTAGAGGAACTCACTCAAAGAGAAATCAGAAATAAGAAAATAATAGCCGATACAGACAAAGAGATAACGCTGTTGAGACACGACCTCAAGGAATTGCAGCGGAAAGCCGATGCAGAATGCGAGTCTAGAAAGAAAGCGGAAGCTAACCTCATCGAGGCGAAACGACGACTCGAAGAGGAGCAAAGCAAACGGTCGAAGGAGATAAGCAACTTACAAAACTACAATGAAAAAATGAACTCCCTCGAAAAGCAAATATGTGAACTTCGCGAGAAACTAAAACACGAATCCGAAGCGGCGGCCAAATCGAGAAAACAAGCGGCGGAAATGTCCGCGGCGCAAATGGCCGCCGCCGCCGCCAACGACGGGACGATGGCGAGCCTGCGCGCGCAGCGGGATCAGCTGGAGCGCGAGCGCGCCGCGCTGGCCGAGGAGGTGTGCGCCGCCAGCACCGCCAAGCAGCGCGCCGACGCTGCCGTGGCGGAGGCGTCCAGCCGGCTCGGCGCCGCGCACGCCGAGCTCGAGCGGTCGGCGGCGCGCATGGCGCAGGCCGTGGCCGACAACCGCCAGCTCACGGAGCGCGCCGCCGCCCTCGAGAAGGAGTGCGCCTCGCTCGCGCACGAGCTGCGCGCCGCACAGCACCTCTACCAGCAGGAGCTGCGCGCGCACCAGGACACGCAGCGCTCGCAGCTCCTCTCCAAGCAGGAGGCCAACCTCGAACTGGTCAAGGGTGAGTCCCCCTCCGTTTCACGAACATGAACCATTGTGAGCTCGCGCTAATTTCCTTTCATATCGAACTGAGCTAATTGTTTGTAATTAATTATGATTTCCCGAAAAGAATACATTCCGGCCTTCCCTTTTTGCATGCCACAGGAGCATTGGAAATAATATTTGAAGGTATCGTTGAGTTTGCTAATTTACCTATCAATCATACACCCGTCGCCCGAGTCGCACGTCGCTCATCCTAGTTCATCACCGTTAGATCTCACAGCGTGCGCTCTGCATATTTCGAGATATGGTCACAGTTTCTATCGCTCATATTGAGATTTGTCACGTTCATTCTTAATATTTTACGTCCGGAACGGTAACCCGCACCGGTCACTAATCGGGGCTACCGTGTCGTGCGACAGCCCTTCAAAACAAGCTGAACGAGGAGAAGGCGGCGAGGCAGCGGTCCGAGTCTACGAGCCAGGAGAAAGAGAGACAGATGTCGATGCTGAGCGTCGACTACCGCCAGATGCAGCAGCGGCTCCAGAAGCTGGAGGGCGAACACCGCCAGGAGAGCGAGAAGGTAGGGCCGGGCCGCGCCGGGCGGGGCTGGCGGCGGGCGGCGCTGACGTGCTTGTGCGGTGCGCAGGTGGTGGGGCTGGCGGCGGCGCTGGAGCAGGAGCGGCTGGCGCGCGCGGCGGCGGCGGGCGAGGCGGCGGCGGCGGAGGCGGGCGCGCGCGCCGCGGCGGCCGAGCGCGACGCGCGCACGCGGGACCTGCACGCCGCGCGCGACAAGCTGCACGACGCCGCCGAGAAGCTCGCCGCCGCGCTCGCCGAGCGGGACATGTACCTCTCACGGGTCAGTGCAGCCGACTACTTATTCTTTTCTAACGACATTTTCCGATGTCCTTTTTTCAGCGAGTAGATCTTGACTATTGGTATGAATTCAAAATAGGTCGTCGTGAATTCTAGATTTGAATTGATGAACTTATGAGAGTTAAGGTCTTACTTAGGTTGCTTAGGTGTCTTAAAAGTCAACAAAACATTTGCGAAGTAATCGGTTTTATCCTACTTGCTACTTTCTTAAATTTTCCGGAAGTCCCAATATCCTTTCCCGGATCTATGTCTTACTTATCTTTGCTTAATTTCATTATGACCTGACCAACCGTTTTGTCTTGTAAAGGTGACAAAATAACAGGCCGACAAATAAACAAAGTAGCATTCGCATCTATTAAATTTGTATAGTGTTATAGGTATCTAACTGATATTAAAAGTGTGAATGTAGGTATTGTTATCTCAATACTTATACATATATTCGTGTAATGTGTTACAAAACCTGCTATTAATGGTCCTCGGCATATTAATGAATCACAGATCCAATGAATGTGGCAGCTTTTAGTAAAATGCGGTGACGTCATTACTCTATACATATTGCTAAGACAGTGCAGACCTAGCTGAGGTCATGTTTACAAACCGTTTCTTTAATTTTATAACGTAATTCCCTCAACACGTAGATACGTTCGTGACATCAACAACTTGTCAAATAATAGTCACCGCATCCTTACTTAGTAGATGATTTTCCTATTTCTTAAGGAGTTACGATGTACAGTTAATTAGGTATTCAAACTTTACGGTGTGTAATACATGAATATTTACTTTTTATATGTTCCCTTGGGAATGATACATTTTTCAACAATCAATTGTCACCAACCGAAGGGATTTTTGCGTGATGTAATATAATAACAGACGGACATAAAGACCAATCCGTGTTTATTGAGGAAGGTTATAGGTGGGTGAAGGAGAGATTTAAAAATATGTACTTATTGGTCTTAGTACCGATTATTAAAAAAAAAATATTTATCGAAATCTTGCCTGCGTTACCCTTAATAAACTGTATAGTATAAACACGATATAAACGATTAACGAGCGAAGCCGCAGGACAAGTCTAGTAATAGGAACTTTGCAAACTTTGTCAGCTATTAATCAAACACACGAACCTACGATTACGTGAACTTACGATATTTTTTTAAAATTACAAATTACTTATATAAAATGACATAATAAAAAGTCATAAACAAATAAAAATATAATTATTTCAGAGCTATGATACGTTATCTCTGTAAATAGATATTCAACTATAATGTATACAACTAAGTAACTATCTCGCGAGTGCTGCTTTTGAATTAATCATAATCTTAGCGCGCCGAAATAGTGTCCTCAGGCATTACGACATAGTGACTCATTGAACGACAAACATTCACACATACACACGCGCATACTTACAATATACATACATACATTTGTATGTGTTAAAGACGTTCCCAAATAAACACGCCATTTACCTACAAAAAGGTTTTCTTTTAAATACCTCAATAATATGATTGAAACAATTTTATTTAGTACATTATTCATGGTTCACAGAATGATGTATCTATGTTCATGGATTTACATGTAATTATGAATGTGGGCTTACCTATTATTATTAAATACCGTTTGTTATTGAGTTTTTTATAATAATATTTTATTTGAAAATTATAAATAAGTACATATTTCTTATGATCGTCCCATGAAGTCGAGTTCGAAGTAGGGTTTGAGATTAATTTTTTTTTTCGTTGATATAGCTGGTTTTCGCCGGTTTTTGGTTACTTTTTTATTGTTTATCTATTAATAAAATGCCCAAAGCCAAGAAAATTAAAATAAAATTAATAAGTTTAGTTTTTAGGAACTTAAAAAAAGATCTTTCTAATTCAGGTGTATTTCCATGTTTTCACAGTCCATTTTGAGAAGAATCTGACTTTAAATAATTACAAAAAAAAAACCCAATATAAGTACTTAATTAAATTAGTTCATTAGTATTAGATTTATGTACATTTTTGCAAACCTTAGCCCTATCTATGGATTAAGGTTGTTCTGGTGTATCAAAATGTGTACCCATACAGACAATGTAACATTAAAACTGGTATTATACAAAGACTATTTTTATAGTCACCGTTTAACAACCTTCCATTAAAATGTTACAGCTCTTAAAGTTTCTAATAAGGTTTTATTCGGAGCGGAATCGTTAAAGCGTGCTAGATTTTTGGTTCAAAACCGCAAATAATATGCCGGTATAATTACACGTACGCTAAATTAGTAGTTTACATAAATTGATGCGTGGTCAAATGCGTTGTTAGTAGGTATACGAGTACATCTTAGATGGAACATGATAAATACATTATGTATATTGCATTTGATGGCGGATCACGAACACGCCTCGCTATGAAAAAGTACTCAGTGCCGACCTTGATATTTATGACACAAACTTTTGAGATTCATTCCCCAGATAGAATAATCATATTGTGTACAAATACACAACATTTTCAACGGTTTATTGTCCAAGTAACGCCTTCGCGTAACAGTAATGACCGTACCGTGTTTACTTTATTTAACTTAATTATATATTTTCGTTAAATATTTCCTATGCTTACCTACTTATGGTTAGTGAAATAATGGCGGTATTGTGTTCTATGTAGGCGTTTGTACGCTCATTACTTGATACCTAACTGCTGCCCTCGGTTTTTACCGTGTTTGTATTTGTAAAACGGACTGTAGTATTCAAAGATAATGTAGGTTTCTTTTGGTGAACTTTTTCCTTGAATCGACATAATATTTAATTTTAAAAGAATAAAAACTGAACATCTTAAAAATTTAGTCTTTGCCGAAATATGTTTTCAATTTCTTGAGATTATACAAAAGTTCCATTATACTCTTAATAGCTATGAAAAGTTCTTGTCCATATCCCAACGATGAAATGTAAAAACGAATATCGAATTTTATGATTAAAATCTGATTTTATTTACATTTTGCATTTAAAACAGTCAAACTAAACTGCGCATTCTAAATCTAAACAGAAACAGGACGACAAGATGTAGTTTCGAAAGTGTTCATTGTAATCTATTTATAGAGAAAACACATAAAATTTTACTAATCCCATAAACCTATCTGTTTCTGTTACGAATAGTTTCCATATAAATTATCTCCGTGTATGGAGTTTAATGCTAGCTGTTATTGAACATTAATCTAAACTCGACGAGCGGTCACCAGGCGCCTACTTCCACGAATAATACACACGGATGCTTTGTCAATACTTTGATAAAAATTCTTAGAATATATTCGATCCGACACCCTGACATGTTCTATCCAGAAACAATACTATGCTATAATAATTGTTTTATTTATCGGCATCTATTCATGAAATAATCATATCAGTGTATTGTAGTCACTAGATGAGATGTCGCGTGCTCCTCACTGGCGCGTATATAAAACACTCCCGTAATGATCTTGACACCCATTAATATACAGGAATGCGTTATTGTGCTCGTATTAATTTCCTGGTCGTCTTCAACTAGTGGCGATGTCGTCGAATAAAATTATACTTTACGCTTATTGTTTACGATTATTATTGTTGTCTAGTAATTATTATCGTTCCAAGAAACATTGTGGATGCTTAAAAAGAAAATCATTTATACTACTGATGTAATGCTAACATAAAAAGCCTAGCGGCGTAAGTTTGTTGCAACTTAGGTACCTAATTGTCAGGTATTGCTCCGTGTAAAAGACTGTTTATGAACATGCAACATAATTCGAAGGCTCGGACGTTTTATAGGTATTTCATTGATCTCGGGTTCGTAACGCACGGTGAGCTATTGATTCGTAAAATAGTCATGTATGGCCTTATATAATTTATTGCATATAAATATTCGAATACGGCAGAATTGCAATCGATTCTACATCTTTGTTGTCGCGTAGTTTGCGTAACTTGCAATGTTGCGATTCGGTTTGAAGACTTTGTAAATCGATAAATGAGAAAAGGACTTCGGTTGATAGTCGTATTGTATCATAAAATCTTTATTTAGATCATATAAAACTAGATCTAAATTGAAGCATCGATTTCAGTGCGAGGAGTTACGGACGCAGTTGGAGAACGAGCAGCACTACTGCCACCTGTACCGCAGCCAGGTGAACGAGGCGCGCCAGCAGGTGGACGAGAGCTCGCGCTCCACGCGCGACCTGGAGCAGGAGCGCGCCAGCCTGCTGCACCAGCTGCAGCTCGCCATCGCACGCGCCGACTCCGAGGCCATCGCCAGGTAACCAGTGCTCACACACTAGACTAGTGGGAGTAGGGACCCAGCACATGGGGGAGAGTTCGACCTGGAGCAGTTGCAATTTTCTTCTTTTTGAAGTGCCATTTCTTAACGGAAGTTGGCTATCACTGTCTTCTTCCTGAGGTGCCATATCCTACTAGAGGCCTTATCGTATCTTGGTAGTACAATGGTCGTGTTATTAGGTCTATCGCGGAGGAGACGGTGGGCGAGCTGGAAAAGGAGAAGACGCTGAAGGAGCTGGAGATGCGCGACGCGGCCGTGCAGCACCGCGCCGAGCTGGCGGCGCGCGACGCCGCGCTGCAGGCGCTGCGCGACCGCGACCACGAGGGACGCGCCACCATCGACCTGCAGCGGAAGGTACGCCACACGCGCTACTTCGGAAGAACAGGGGACGGAATCCCTATCTCATATACGTCTCCACCGAGGGGCTCGAGCCCATTTTTAAATGGATGCTCAGCTTGATCGCCTGATCAGGCCGAGCATTCATTAATTACTTTGGCAATTTTATCGTATATTGGACTCGACTCTCTCAGCCCCTAAAACGCCTCACGTAATTAATCGACGCCTCCTACCGTGTAACGATAGTTTTTCATATAACATTAGATATTTATTATATTATTGTGGTTCACACAGGAGGTAGAAGAGCTCCGTCGCAGCGGCTCAGCGCTGGCGGAGCGCGTGGCGTCGCTCCAGCGGCTGCAAGAGGAAGTGGACCGACTCAACAAGAAGCTCAACTCTGAAATCATGCTCAAACAACAGGCCGTCAATAAACTAGCCGAAATTATGAATAGGTATAACGTTTTTGATATACCTTTAAAAATAATAAAAAAAATCTATATAATTATAATTATCATCTTCGTCAGCCCGTAATCGTCCATTGCCGGATATACGCCATTCTTAATTCGCTCCACACCATACTTTCGCTATATTACTAACTCAATTTGTGTATTACAGAAAAGACATGAACCCCGCATCTACGAAGAACAAGAGCAAGATGTCGGTGCGTAAAGACAAAGACTACCGCAAGCTGCAGCAGGAGCTGACCCGCGAGAAGGAGAAGTTCGACCAGCACATGTCCAAGATGCAGCGCGACCTGCAGGACTGCCAGCAGCAGTTGTTAGACGAACAGACCAATAGGATGCGGCTTGCTATGGAGGTACGTTGTAGTTCTATCAATAGATTAATTTGTTTTTAATGACTTTGTATGAATAAGACAATAATTTAAACTACATTATTTTGATGTTGTTATTACAATAGATCTGAAATGTGTCGTTTCATCTCTAATTTTCCGCATTTATAACATAAAGTGAGTCGTTATTCCAGGTGGATAGCAAAGACGCGGAGATCGAGCAGCTGAAGGAGAAGCTGGCGGCGCTGACGAGCGAGACGGCGTCGCAGTCGTCGGCCGACGCCGAGGACGGCGAGACGGAGCAGACGCTCGAGGGCTGGCTCTCCGTGCCGCTCAAGCAGAACATCCGCCGCCACGGCTGGCGCCGCCAGTACGTCGTCGTCTCCTCCAAGAAGATCATCTTCTACAACTCCGAGAGCGACAAGCAGAACACCACCGACCCCGTCATGATACTCGATCTCAGGTGCGTAAACACGACAACGAATGTATTCAGTTGGGATGTTGATTCCAAGGGATTGCATGTTATTAGTATTGTGTAAAATGTTTTAATGAGAACGTTCTTTGTTACAGTAAGGTGTTCCACGTGCGGTCGGTGACGCAGGGCGACGTGATCCGCGCGGACGCGAAGGACATCCCGCGGATCTTCCAGGTGCTGTACGCCGGCGAGGGCGAGGCCAGGCGGCCCGGCGACGACGCGCCGCAGGACGGGGGCGACCACGCCGGTACACACCTACAAACACTCACAGCTTTTCATATCAACATTGTGTTTAAATGCCGCCGATTTAGTACATTATTACAGAGTATTCTTGTCGGCCCTCACTGTAGATTGTACCACAGGTAACACGGTGCAGCACAAAGGCCACGACCTGGTGAGCATCACGTACCACATCCCGACGGCGTGCGAGGTGTGCACGCGCCCGCTCTGGCACATGTTCCGCCCGCCGCAGGCCTACGAGTGCCGAAGTGAGTACAAACGTCGGCAATGCGAGCGCGAGACCGCGCTACGAGACTTCGAACGGATCAACATGTGTGTCGTGTGTCCGCAGGATGTCGCATGAAGATCCACGCGGAGCACGTGGGCGAGGGCGAGGGCGTGGCGGCGTGCAAGCTGCACGCGGACCGCGCGCGCGAGCTGCTGCTGCTGGCGGGCGCCGCGCCCGACCAGCGCCGCTGGGTGGCGCGCCTGCAGCGCCGCGTGCAGCGCCACGGCTACCGCGCCAACATCTCCGCGCACGAACACAACAAGCTGTCGCCGCGGTGCGTGTAGTGCTGCGCTGTAGGGCGCTGCGCGCGGGCCGCGCGTGACGTGTCGTCGTGTTGCAGGGACTCGATGCGGTCGAACCTGAAGTCGGCGTACATGAACGCGTCGCAGCGCAGCTCGACGCTGCCGGCCAACGCGTCGCTGCCGCGCCAGTGACGCGGCGCCGCGCGACGGTCGCTCCGGGCCCGAGTCAAACTCGTCTCTGAATCGAAGCCGTCGATCGTCGTCCTCCTGCGATGCCAGTCCCCGAGATATCGATCGGGGTGAAACCTTTGAGCCGGTACCCGTAGACGTTTGATCTGTAATTTAAAAATTATTTACTTTGAATCTATACAATTTTGTACCTATTTTGATTGTATAATTTAGCTAGTCGTTTAAATGTAAATGTAAGGTGTGTTCTGTCCAAATTTTCGATTTCGAAGTGTACGGCGCGGCCGCCGTGAACGTGGATCACTTGTACTTATTGAGATATTTTTTTATCGTTTATTAATGATAGGATTCATTGTAGTCGCCGAGGAATTGACTAACCGCTTGCGTAGATGTACATTGACGTGATATAGTGTAACTGACGGCGTGCGGAGCGCCACTGGCCGGGACACCTGGTGCTCACTCGACTATCACAAATATCATTATATCTTAATGGTTCGCCAGTGGATGTTTTAACTGAAAATCAACTGTTTTTGGTTTGTTTTAGTTTAATAATGGGTACATATATTGTTCTGTTTACATTGTTAATGTTTGCAACACAGATTTTAAGCTTCATTTTTATAGTACACAGTGCAATGCGCTAGTTATTTGTTAATAATAATATGAATCATTCATCAATTCGTCCCGGTATTGCACATTAACACTTATACATAAATCATACGATCCACACAAAACTACTAATCACTAATGTCTAATTAAAAATTCAATTATAAAATAACATATAATAATAGTACATTTATGTAGATTCACATAAGAATTTTGCTCGGCAGTCAATTAGTTTTTCATTAAAAGCTGTCACAGATAGTTTAGTGTTAAAATAAAATTAAGTCTCATTATAAATAACACTTGTGTTGAGCATTACACTAACGAACGTAGAGTGCCATAAGTGTGTTACGTGTTACACAATAATGATAATTATATTCAATCTACTTATTGCTCAAATGTTAACAACAATTAAAATTAAAACTCCAACGGTCTTCCTGACTCGCGATCAATTTTATACATTATAATGGAAAATAATGAGCTTAGTGTTTTATATGAAATTAATGCCTAATTATCAGTGTTATATAATGTAGTATCAATTAATTTTGTAATGCTGTAAGCATTAGTGAACTGTAAGCAATTACTTTGCAATATTTTGTACACACTTTACTATCGATAAGGTCACTCGTTAATGGGTATTTGATGTTTGTTTTTATATACATACACACATATGTACACACACATTTTGTATTATTAATTGTAGTCCAAGTTTTATATTATATGTGGCGTCATAAATCTAAGTCAGTCGCCTTGATTTTAGTAAGAAAGTAAGCCATTTTATTATATAGAATTTATTTAAGGTGCCACCTTCATTAATATGAATCGATCTATCAGCGGTCGAAACCATCGATCGAGAAAAAAATAGATCAAGCGATTGTTGAATATTTAATCGATTGATCCATCCTACCTTCGACCGATGATCGATCGGCCCTTACGGTGGTATTCTTATAATAATTTGTCAAGTACCTATATAATTGAAATCAGTATGAATTATTTCAAAACATTGACGGCCTCTAGAAGAAGACTCTCAAAACATAATGTCGACTGTTTTATAAGTATAAATAAATTATTGTTTGTAGCGAATCGTGTAAGTGATTATAAAAAGTACAAAGTTTGTAGGAGAACACAACTCTTCTGTAAAAAACACGATTGTAATAATAATTTGCCAAAACTATAATCAAAATATATTTTTTTGCTATATTGTAACGCTTATTGTGATATATTTATGCGCGTTCATATCGTCAGTCCGACCCCGTCTGTCGTGTGATAGTAGTTGGTTAGTAATGTAACAAACGAGTACCGATACGATTGTGAGGCGATATATCGAGATAGGCCGTCAGGGGAGTATACAGTTGTTGTTCGCGCGCTCGGGTGGTGGTTGGGTGGTCGGCGACGCGAAGGGAGTGTGGTGTAGCTGTGATAAGTAGACGCGTGTGTCGACACTCGTGGTGCTAAAGGAATCAGGCCTCCGATGCATTATTTTTGTTGTTCGTAATTATTGTTGAGCTAATATTTAAACGCTGTTTTATCGATTTAAACATTGTTTACATTCCTCCAATTAACATGTTGAGTTTTGTTTGTTAGTTTTATATCGACTCGAGCTCACTTTGTGCTTCATCAGTCACGTTCAGCGCAGACTACCGATACACTAATATATTATAGGGAAATTATAATTAGTTTCGTAAAATTATTATATTGTTGCAATAAATAGGAATTGTTGTATGAATCAGTTGTCTGTCGCTGCGCCGGGTTTTATGCTTTGTCTAGATTTAAGTTCGATACAAACTCTTTATATTCATCTACGAACTGAAAAACGAATTTTAAAATTACGTACTTAAGTGTTTGTTCAAGTAACTCCATCTTAGTTTAACTAATACTTATTGAGATGCATTTTATATTTTATTAGGGCAGCTATTGCATTTTTTATTTTATTTCATTCCATAATGTTTCTTAGTTATTTTTTTTATATATTTCATACGTTTGGATATGGTTATTACCAAAGAAATTTTGAAATGAATATCAGAATTAAAGTAACAAATTATAATTTGAAAAATTTCAAACACGTATGTTATTTTCCATGCTTATAATATCATTGTCATGTAATGTTAATATTTTTATAAAAATAATATTGTTTATGATTGTGCATAATTTGTATAAACCTGATTTTATTATTGACGACATTTTTGGGGAGTATTTTTCCCCACACCCGGCCCTTAGTGCGCGCCGGTCGTGTCCAGAAATACTCCCAAATTGTCCGCTGTATTACTTTATAAATCAATGTAAATTATTTATTAATTAATAACACAGCATGTATCGTTTTATTTATCTCGCTAAAATTAGAAGTTCCTAACTAGCTAGCTTCACGTTTCGTGCAAATGTTTCAAGTAGCTTTCGCTAATACCAGTTTTTCGTTCAGCTTAACGTTTCATTTAGTGAACATATGTTTTATAATTGATAAATATTTGGATATTAACATGATAATAATGTGCGGTGTCGTTGTCCCGTCGGTGTAGTGGGACAGCGAGTGGCGCCGCTCGTGATATATATAATATAGTATGTAGCGAGTCATGCAGTAACCGATACCTGTACGTGCCTTGGCTACGGCCCCTCATATCATATACACGCATATTATAATATGTATCAATAGTTAATATATTGTACATATATCATTCAAATAAACCAATATTTTATTGAGTTTTTATAAGTAAAATGTATATTGTATAAATTAATTGATTTTATCTTAATAACGCCTAGTTGATAAGGGCTACATTTGTGAAAAAATAAACAGGTTAAAAAACTTAATTGTTTTATTTTAATAATATAATTTAACAATACACATGTCCTTAGGGAAGACAGTTTTAATAAAAAGAAACAAAAAATCCTTTCGGATTAAAATTATATTAACAAATAAATTAGATTTAAGTAATTAATTAACAATTAAATAATATTCGACACACTGGTAATATAGGTGCAGTTTACACAAAATATTTTTTTAAAATAAAAAATCTATGATAATTTCATAACTTATCCCATAGGATTTTAAGTATTTTTATTATAATTTACTTTTTAAATATAAATTACTTGATAATACTGCTATTAACAAGACAAATATTCATGCTAGCGCATCTATACGTTAATTTAAAAGTTGCTGCAAAATCACCCTTATCTCATATATCTTCAGAGTTTAAAATATACGATCCAGGCAAAATGCAATACTATTACATTCATATACAATATATTATGTGTGTTGCATACTTTGATGACTTCGATGGCAGAGTGGTCACCATGCCGGACTACCATCCGTTAGGTTGCGGGTTCGATTCCCGTGCGGGGTAAATATTTGTGTGAACCACAAATGTTTATCTCGGTCTGGGTGTGTGTGAATGAGTGTGTGTAGTTTCTGATACCCTAGATACAAGCTTCGAACTTAGTTAGGGGTCAGTTACTATAATGAGATGATGTAGTGTAGTGAATGCTTATACGAGTAAAGCATTGACGTGCCTGCGAGCCACTGAATTGGCCATTATAAATTAAAGTAATAACATGGGAAAACAGCAGTAAGCAATTTGACTTTTTGTCTTCATATATTAGAAAACTAAAATGTCTTAATGTTTTTTTTTCTAAATTATTAAAATAATTACGTATGTATTAATAATATTAATTATGTTTTTTTTCAGAAAAGTCCAACAGCTTTTTTAAGTTCCTTCTGCTTCCAGCCGGGCAGTGAACGGTATTCATTGTATGGGACTCCGAATGTTGCCACGAAATCGTCGTGTGTCAGGTACAACTGCAATAAGAAAATGATCATTATAGCTTAACTTATTAAGGGTTAAAATTGTCTGCGTTTATGGTATGTAATATTAGTGATTCAAGATAATACTTTATTTATCTTTCTATGTATTATGTTTGTTTAGGTCACGTCTAGTAATATAATTTCAAAACAGTTAATAATCCTAACAGATTTAGTTGAGTACATGTTTAATATGAATGACAGACAATGACGTCATCCAATATGACGAACCTCCAAAGATGGCGAACTTTTAGTATTTTAAGCATATGATGTGTGATAATGATAATAGATTGATTTTTTATAGTTGTTTTGTAACCATTAAATATTGTGTACCTCCTTGATGAGAGGGTCAACGTCCGACGGTAGATGTTCCTTTGGGCCGCGCAGTACTGTCAGAGGGTACTTCTCGTACTGGTCAAATCTGTTGGCGGTGTTGCCGTTCTGCAACGCGCTGTTGCCGCCTTGCACTATTGCTTTACCTTCTAGCGCGCTGATTATTGCACCGAATGTTTTGTGTCCCTGAAAACAATGCATAACAAAATTACAAGGTAATTCTTTGCATATACATGATAGCTACTAGTAGCTTTTTTGATTTGCTTGAACTTACTTTCCACATAGATTGTTTCCAATGCGGGAAAAAGCCGGTAAAGTGTGGCGGTTCACGTCCTTGAGTTATCGTTATTATTGGAGTTTCAGGATCACGAGCGGCGGGATCTGAAAACATTAAATTGATTATTTAAATTATCTAATAAAATAATATTTGTCTTGATAAAATCTGAGGTATGCAGCGAGGTCTACGTGGCCAGTTCATTGACTAACCGGTGGGTAATCGTACAGACTGTCACAAACTAGAAGTAGTGTGAGAATACTTCTGCCAACAGATCTCTAGTTCTCCAGTCATTAGTTACCTTGTGCGAGATAAGCTGTGGCTAAAGCACGCGGGTCGTCCTTGGCCCTCGTGCACGCATGCGCCCCGAGCCATACAAACACGCTGCCGTGCGCATCCACTACGCCCGCCATTTCTGGAGCCAAGTCGTATTGGCTGAATGATACTATCTCCTCGACTGGAACATAATTAATAATAAGTCAGATAATTACATATTTAAAGATGTAGGTAAAACTAGCGGTCTTGTAGACAGTAGATATCGCGTGCAAAATCTTCTTTCCCTTTTTGTCCCCATTTTCCCCCAATCGAAAAAGCTCTCTTTTTAATCAAGGAATACGTAGTTGTCCCGATCAGTTAAAATTGTGGCATCTAGCCCGGAACATAAAAAGTAACAGACCGATAGATAAACATACATAGTTCAGAAAGATCAAATCAAAATCGGCCTATCTTGTCGAAACGTCGACGCTTCGTTCAGTCAAATTATTTAAGTTTAAAAACTAACAAGTATAATGTCCAGGGGGTCCGAGAGCTGCGTAGAAGAGACGCGGCGGCAGCGGTCGCTCCACCTCCTTCAGCGGTGACGGCACGAGCAGGTGTCTACGGTTGCCTAGCGCGGCCCAGAAGTCGGGTTTCTCTTTGCCTGAAATAATATTATTTTTTTTTAGTTAGGAATGTAATCGGGATAACCCCTTATCCTATATCGGTATCGGATTAAACTCGTTTCAGGGGGTAAAACCAACGTCAGGAGAACTTGACGTTAGATAGAACAATGCTTGCTACGTGAAGTTTGTCGTATAATATCTTTGTCTGTTTAAGTGCTAAATCAGTTTGAAATATAAGTCGGTTTGCTATAGAAAGGTGGCCAACGTCTAGAAGAAGATCTAATCACTACCTGGATGGCGGTGTGATTAGTGTTCTACCCTAATAAGTTACCTTGCATGACGAGCGTGTGTTCAGCGGCGGCCATGTTCTTGGCGACCTCCCGCTCGTCGCCGGTGGCGGTGGCGGCGCACCACACCCACACGCGCGCGCCCTCGCGCAGCACGTAGCACGCGCCCGCGCCCCCCGCGCCGCCCGCGCCCTCCGCGCCCCCCGCCGCGCCCGCGTTACCGACACGCACCTCCACGCCGCGCGCCTCGCGGGCGTACTGACCCGACACGCGGATCAGGGTCCGGGAAGGAGGGACCACGCGACGACCGCTTGCTGGGAGATTCATTTGTACATGGTAAGTTATTTGTTATAGTCAAAGATCACATAATATACTGATCAACTTTATAGTTGAGTGCGGAGAATGAGAAAACCGGCATCTGTGCTCGGATTCTTAAAATCAAACTCAACATTTTTCATGATTATCTACTGCCTTATTAGTGTAACTTACGATCATAGTCTGTAGCACTTCCGATGTAAGTTATCATTCGACCTTTGAAGATCTGCAGGAAGTGGGCCGGTTCCTTCCCTTGATACACCCAAGCCTAGAAACAAACACAGATTTTGTAATATTTTTGTTTCTTTTTTCAGAGTTAACGATTAATAGTGAATGTTCTCACTTGGACAGGAAGACGTCCTAACTTTGTGTAGAGGTCTTTGGCTTCTTTTGCACCCAAATTCCTCAGATCATTTGGCGAAGAGCCACCCTGAAATCATAAAGTTTTAATCCACATTATCATCAAATAGTTCATCCCTGTATAATGTCTTCATTTCTAATATTGTTGAAACGTACCATCCAATAGTAAAGCATGGTTTGGTCGCCGGTGGGCGAGTGGTACGTGTACAGCACGATGTAGCAGTCCGCGTCGTAGAAG
Organism: Timandra comae; assembly: GCA_958496195.1. Lineage (NCBI taxonomy): Eukaryota > Metazoa > Arthropoda > Insecta > Lepidoptera > Geometridae > Timandra > Timandra comae. The sequence continues at coordinate 3,103,043 of OY292355.1, read as the reverse complement.
GCGGCGGCCTGCGGGCGCTCCACCTCCGCCAGCCCGCCCCCCGCATCCTCGTCCTCTGAACGCACTCGCCACACACGCAGGGCTCCTGACCCATCGTCTGGTAACTGGGCCTGGAAATAGTGATCCAAACCAATAGTTACAAGTGACGATAGAGAAGTGATAGCAGTCGAAGAAGTAGAAAAGTAGGTAGTTATACCTCTGCGGCGAGCCAGGCGTTGGTGGCGAGGCTGACGGCGTCAAGTTTAGTGGTGGCAGAGCGCGCGGCCCTGACTTTTGCGTCGTGTGCAGGCGCCCAGCGCCAGCGGTGGAACAGCGCGGCGAACTCGAGCGGCTCGTGGTGCGCGCGCGTCACGCACACCGCCCCCGCCAGCCGCTTGGCGCGCGCCAGCCCGCGCGCCGCGCCCAGCGCCCCGCGCGCCGCGCCGCCGCCGCACGCCCCCCCCACCCACGCCCACACGCCGCGAGGACCACTCTCCACTATGTACACACCCTGCAAACACCAGTCCAGTCTCAATGGTCACGCAATAACACTCCTATCTAGCAACTCCCGATGATATTCATCATAAGACACAAATTAGTTAAGACTTTTGCGATCACCCTCACAGGGTTCCATCGCAGTACGTCCTATATAAAATTGTTCCAGATAATATCGTTTTGGATGCAGATTATCCGAGGACTCCAGATTACTCACATCATCGGTCAAATCGTCCCTGTATAGTGGAGCTCGTTTTACTTCTTCGAGTCTAGCAGCAGGTCGTTGAGATGGAACTGTTACTGGTGAAGTTCTGGATGGTTGTGTCACTCTGGAAGTAAACGAAGGCATGTATAGGGACAAGCATTAAGCAATTCCTATCTTTTTCTTGGAAGACAGCTGTGTGTGTAGTACTTAGAAACTAGTATTCTCGTACTTATAAAGCCTTGCGAGCCTGGGCGGGTCGGGCGAGGCTGCGACGGGCCGCACGACGCGCGCGCGCAGCTCCAGCAGCGTGTCGAGCAGCGCGCGGTCGTGCGCAGGCAGCGTCTGCTCGTACCCGTCGTGCGCGATGCAGATGCGACGGGCACTCATACCCTTGTCGGCGCCGCGCGCCATGCGGTATGCGAACTGGAATGAGACCGAAGTACGTTCATTTTTGTTGGTCTCTTGGGATAAGCACATAAATAGAATTTTCCTAAAGCTTACATCAGTGGTTCTGTGTTGTAAGAGTTCTTAGGACAAAACATTTTTGGTAATAAAAATGTGGGAAATAACCGGTAAAAAAAAATATGCGTATTTTTGCATAACATATTGCGATTTGTACAATCATTCGATCGATAATGGACTTCTAATTTCACGGTTTACGAAAGTAAATTGCGTCTGAACTTTTTTGGCAGATCGAATCACCTTGGCATCGAAACACAGATCACACAATAGAAGATCAGACTATTGTTTGAATTTTGCATTACATTCTGTCTTTTCTACATTGATCTCTTTAATTAAATAGATCACTAAAATACATATCAAAATCATTATCATCACATATCACAATCATCTGCATCAAAAAAAACTAAAATGTAAAGAAATATAAGAATCTCACCTTAGCACCAAATATTTTCTCCACAAGATTGGCAGCTCTTCCAAGCCATAGCACGACCAGTGATGACGTGTCCAGTACAAAAACTCCATCAGCCGCGAGTTGGGACCACGAGACCGGCTCCAGCTGAATGAGGACTGGGCGACGTCCTCTCACGCGGAACAGACGAGCGCCACCGTTTATAGAGTTGGAATTGCTGCGGAGGATCCTGGTGAGAATACAGATTTGATGATTATTTTAAGTAGTGCTTAGAACTGTTTGTATCTTCTTTTTAGTAAGTAGATAAACAACAAATCATACAATCATAGATATTTGAGAGATTTATGAGTTACCTACCCCAAATGACCCCAATATAATAAGTTTTTTTACCACTTCGCAACTGACATTTCCCCCAAGAAATACCCTTAAATAAACTGACTGACACAAACTCAAGTAAAATCCTTAAAACAATTTCATATTTATTTATTTTACTGTTATGAAAGTACCTAGGTATGAAGGTACAAATCTCAACAATTCTTTTTACTGTCGTATAAATACCTATCTTGGTTTGGAGTTGATTCCCTTTTGCAGATAACGATGACATTCTTATGTGAAACAGAATTGGAATATGATACAGAATGGCCTTGTAACAAAATAACTGCTACTAAAAATACCTGATTCCATCTCTGAAGTAAGACAGCAACCTCGGTGTTTCCTTAGTGGCTGCTTCCTTGTGTATCACTACTGGCGCCCCAAGGTATATGGACAGTTGAGTGGCCTTCCGTAGAGCCAGTGCAGCGAGGTTCCCACTGCGCTCGCCTGCCCAGGCGTGGATGTGACGTTCAGGATACTCCCCATTGCCATTCTCTTTGATTTCACGACGCTTTAAAACAACAAAAAAACATGTTTAAAAACAAACTTAATTAATCCTGTAGGTAGATGCTTAAAAATAACTAGACCTTTGGGCATTCGCCATATTGAATTTCGAATGACGTTACTTAGTTACTCCTACACTACAGCTAAAATTCTACTCTTTCAGTTACAGAAAACCATTATAAAATTCAGTTACTTATGTATTTTTGTCTTTATGAGTATGTTAATGACTTACTATAACATCAGGGCCTGCGGGCTGTCCTGTAGTCGTACATGAGTACACTAAGTAGGCCTCCGCATCGTAAAATGTTCCGAAATACGTCCTAGGCAGCAGTTCTGTACATGATTCCTGTAAATTAAGAATAAAAAAAACTTAGTTCTAAAAAAATATTCAAGGCAATCTCTTTGAGAGGTACCTAAATGAGTTATAAAAATGTTCTACGTGCAAAAACCAATCTTCAAAAATGGCTTTACAATTTATCAAAGTAATGAATCGAGCGCACAAGCGCAACGTTCTACCGTTAAACTTATTTGTAATACAAATAATATAACTTTCTACAGATGATAGATATAACGTTGTTAATTATACTGTTATAAATATTTTTACTGATAGATCTAATAACAGATGTAGATAAAATGATAAACAAGGAAAATAATTTGAACATTTATCCCAATTGGACGTCGGTTTTTTAGTTTAACGAGATTTGGTTGAATGTTAACATTTCACGTCAAGCAACTGCTATAAGACGTTCACAACCCAGAAACTTTTCAGGGCTTTTAAAGTCTAAACTGAATCACAGGCAAAAAATAAATAAATGAATGAATTAGAATTGAATTAATAATTAAGTAAATCGATTGTAGAAATGGGGCTGATTACTGTTTCTTTTCAAATGAATTATGGTTCTGCAAAAAACAAACGCTGGCGGCGGAGAACGGCTTATCGAGAGTTCGAGACAGAGCGGCGAGATTGCGACGAGATTGCCCCTACGCATGCATGGGTATGATGCATATGCAATTACAGAAGCATGCACGTGTGTTTGTATGACGTGATCTACAGGGGTGTGTCATGAAACTTATAATAAAAGATTGTTTGTTTATATAGTTTTTTTTCAAATTAAACTCGTGTTATTACTTTTCTTTGACGGCACAAAGTTTGCATAAGCATTTGCCTTGTCTTTATATGCTAAAGTAGAGGACTAAGTTTTTTTTAGGTGAAATGGGGAAGAAAATCGATTACAATTTAATTAATTAACACTCATAATCAAATTTAAAGAGGCGAAACCTCGAGGCACAACTTTTTTGTATAATTTTATTGTAAAAGTGACACCCCTGGATTATCGCAGACGATCACGACAAGATGTTTTTATTAGCAAAACAAAAAGTAACGTTTACTGATGATATCTGGAGCAAAATTATGTAGAAATTATGTATAAGTACATATATTCAAGCCTCTGTTGTATTTTAAATACGACTATATTTATTTACTTTGTAAGATTTGTAACGTATGAAATGGGCAAAGTTTAACAAAAGTTAGGTACTATTAGGTAGAGTTAATCCAAGAATACTTACTCTCTTTTTAATTGAATGGTAAAAGTTGTGTGACTACAGATCAAGGACAGAATCCGAAATGTGACATTTAAATTATGAATTTAATCTACTTATGCAGTAAGTAGGTACCTACTTAGTGGGTTTATTTTAAGAGGGTTTAAGTTTAGCATAGTATTATCACATTATAATAAACGAGTTGGTATTAGTATGTTCTAAAGACCGTTGATATCTTTTGTTAGAAAACATTCAATAAGTTTTAATTGCTCGCGTGGAATACGAAGCACTGAAACAATACCTCGTTATTTTAAACGAATGTCGTTATTTTTAATGAAATATTTATGTAAGGTTCAACATGAAAATGCAATGCTTCTTCTGCCATGTTTCAAAAAGCAAAATTAAACCTATCTAAATGTAAGAAATTCAAATGATAATGTCGAAAATTAGATTTAGATTTTGGAAAGTCATAAAACGTTTGAATAAAATTTTACATGTAAAGTTCTCTTTGTCTATAGTTACATCACAGAACAGAAAACTGTATGTCACGAGAAAAGGAAGAATAAAATAAAGAGTGCACATATTCAAATTTTATTGATATGAATTTTGTCATTTGGCTCTGGAGTTACTTTTAGAGTAATTACTTTCGAACATCACATGTGATATAATGGATGCATAAAACCTCAATTATTTATTTAATTATTTCATATAAATGCACTTTCTACACAATAACATTGACGTTTAATTTATACTTGAAACATGTAATAATGCGCTGGTTAGATAATAACGTAGTTTGGTACTTGGATAATCTTCACGCTCCGAGGGGCAATGTAATGGTTACTTAACTTGTGCGGTATGAGGCATCCGCTTTACTTTAATTAATTATGTATAAAATATGTTGTTTTTGTTGGAACCTTATGTTAGGGAAATACACAAAATAGCCGTAAAATTAATTAGTTATAGAATGTTCAATGCGAATCTCTATGTATACTTAAATGAATTCATATTTCCTTTGGTCACGGCATCACGGCTAAGCTACTGAACCTCAGGGGTAGCTTATGGTCCGGGGAAGGACATAGGCTATGTTTTATCCCGAAACTCCCACGGGATCGGGAACTACGCGGGCACAGCTAGTAACAACTAATTATTTTGAAGAAGCATAGGGTTCATATTCAAGGAGCCTTAAAAATTAGCACCCTGTTCAGTTTAGCCGCTAAAACTAAACAGTTATTTTCTCTCTAACATTAGTTTAGACAAATAAAGTCTTCACTTTTCCAAGACCTTAGTGAAAGTCTATTTATCTGGAATTGTGTGTGGTTTTATTAACCAATACCACACCACTGGTTCCACTTTCGTATACTTATCGAAGTAAATTGTGTACCTACTTAACTTAGTTATCTATTAAAAGTACCTGGTAAACGTCAAAACTATTTATGGATCATATTAGGATAAATAATGTAGTAGGTAAATACTCGTCAAGAATAGTTTCCAATATTCATTACTTGCTGTTTCAAAAATCTCGATTTCGTTTTCATCAAAATCTACATCAAGACTTCTTTGAGTGTTTTTCGTTTTTCCTTTACAGACAGTATAGTAGATAAGGAATAGAGAGGAATAGATCCAGCCGCAGCCATCAATCCATCTGTAATTATGTATACAATTGACCACTTTGCATAGCAGCTGGTTAACAAGCGTGGCTCCGAAGTGTGCATCTTGATGCAATTTGTTCTCTATGCCGCACCGACCGCGCACTTTCTCTTGTCATTCATGTTATTTACAGGAAATAAATTAGCTAGGCACTAGTACTTAATAAATTGCATCTCATGACTTTGATTTAAGATTTGCGTGCAACAAGAATATCATCCAATATTTAGAAACAGTTACAAGGAGGAAAGTTCTTTTTACACTCTTCTTTTATGTCGGATAATTCTTCTATGTTTTTGTTAATTATAGGTAGAGAGATATTTGTGAAATGAAATGACTTGATTTTCATAAAGTCATATCTCTTATCGAAATTTCAGGGACATTCATGACCATCTAAAGTTTCATCACTCTCATCGCATTTGAAATCTTTTGAATTTTATTACTTCCTACTTACTCAATTGTAAGACGCAATAAAATTTACAAACAGGGTAATAACGAAATTTGTATTGAAGTATTCACAGGCTGGCCACAGTACCGTCCCACGTTAGTGCAATACGATTGTTTAATGCAATCAGAGTACACTGTGGGAAAATCGTACTGTTTGGACAAGGCTTAGTTCACACGTCCCGCCGAAATGAGGAAACGATGAATCAAATGGATACAAATAAATACACAATTCGTTTAAAGTATTCTTGCTCCAAATAAAGTCTCAAGCGACAAGAAATTGAAGTATTGTAGTTTATGGCGCCAACTTACTTTCACTAAGGGCATTTACTGAGAATTTAATTGAAAGTGTTGATTATCCTCTCTTTTACTTATTGGGAAGGTATTTCAATAAAAACTTTGGATTATTTGTTACGGCAAAAGCAATCAATCTTCCGGAACGTCTAGACAAACAAAACGTTGAATAGGTACGTAGATTGATGAATGACAAAACTCTTAAGAAAATGATAACGTTTTTGTGTAGAAAATAAGTTATGGCCGAGTGGTTATGTGTGGTAAAAGAGATTTAGTTTGATGTTATGTTTGAAAGTAATATTGTGATGATAGTCAAATCTACTTGGATAAAGCCTTGGAAAAAAAAAGTAAGTAGGTAGGGTAAGTAAGATGTGTAGTGTAGAATTTGGCATAAGTTGTTAAAGCTTTAGGATAAGTAGGTATTTATTTTTCAGCGCCTTACACACGAATTTTAATTGTTTTTGAGATTCTTTTGGCAAGGAGTGGAAAACTAGTACCTTTCATTTAACGCAAAAACAACGAAAATTGAAATAATGTGTTCAACCATTATGTTTATGACGACCACTAGAGATTTATAAATAAGTAAGCATCTAAACAAAACTAAAGTCACACACAGTAATTTAAAAGTCATAATGCCACCAACATCAGTCACTCTTACTTTGATATGTAGTAATTTAGTTGATTCAGTAATTCCTATTCGTGATAGGTCAATTTGAGACTATTCGTCAGAGGAGAAAATCGTGACACATTCACAATTTGCACGTATCAAGGATAAAAACATAATACTTATCCGGTCCGATATATGTACCTACTTATTTAATAATTTTATAATGAAAACACATCACTATTATAAGTAAGTACCTATGTATGTATTTACGACTTTTCGGATAAAATAATCTCTTTGGTTCTAAGATAATAGAGAAATTGACACCATAACTATTAGACTTGTGAATGCAGCAGAAAGATTTGTGCGGTCATACAGGCAGACAGAGAGATAGACGCTCAGGCAGAGATTTCCATATAGGTATCATGCCCATTGATAAATTATAGTAAACTTACCGTGACTCTCCAGACGAGAAATGTAGTTTGATCTTTCGGGACGGTTCGGAAAGCGGCGTCAACGACGCGAGAGCTTCCTCCATCTTCATCCTAGAATTACCACAAAACTGTAATTTTTAGATACTTACTTGGTATGATTTATATGATTATTTATCGCACCTTTAATTCATAAAAAATATTCATTTTTAAATGATTTAATATTACTTTAAATTATCTTTAAATTTACGTCTGCACGATAACATGTTAGGTTCTATGATGCTATTACAATTATACAGGTTGATATAAAGTTAGAACGTTTATATATAACAGGTAGGCTCGTTTCACATACGAACCCCATCATAATAAACATGATTGGACGTCTTACAGGAGTGGCCAAGGCCAGCACCGGATAGAATCGGACAAACGACTGAATAGTGGATTCTAGGTCATCACCACAATAGACCCCTGGGTGCGGTCAGATAATCTAACTACACAATGGATTAATGCGTAAAATGTACCATGGATACTAACGTAACAATATAATTAAGTAGGTACGTTACTAAGTATATACCTCGGCGATATGGATAAACTTGTAATTTATTTACTTACTTAACATTTTATTCAAAACATTTGGGTCGTTACATGAGACAAGATGTTAAAATTGTTAAGTTTAATTATTAGAAAGACTTGTCAGAGTCTTTACCAAACGTTCTTACCGGCTTACCTATGTAATATAATATCGTGGGAAAATAGTATTTTGAAACTTAATATCAACAGACTTCAAAAAAGTAGGAGGTTCTATGTTTGACTGTACCTATATTTTTCATACTTACTTAATAAAACATTATGTAGGTAAGTATATGGTAGCTGACGCAAATATTTATTTAAGTTTCAGTGATATTATTAATTTGAGGGTAGTAAAAAAACATTTCAAGACATTAACTTTTGCCCCTTTCTTTCCTGTTCTTGTCAGTTGTACTTTCTTCGTTAGTACCTAATACAGAATGAAGATGTGCAACTCTTCAACAATGTAAATCCACATACCTAAATACAAACAAATCACATAACAATTCAAGCATCACCAATCACACATGACACTTTCAGTTTCTATCACTGTTTATATACAACACGTAATATTTACTTGTTCAGCGCCTATCTCCAGGATGTGCATGATGGGAGCAGTAAGATCCTTGGAGGTGCGAGATCCACTCAACTCCGCGAGCCTGTCACTCACTACCGCGAGAGTACGCGCACTATCGCAACGCGGCCGATCCGACTCTACACTACTCACTGACTGACTGCCCATGTCCACCACCGGTCGACGCCGCACAACGATGCAAGTAAAAAAAGAAAATTGTTTCACGCTTCTTGCACTCACATTATTTTATAAAACTCTAAGAAGAATAAATTAATTCTCGCGAAAGTCGAGGCGGTAATATGCGTGGATTGATGTGTGGCGTGGACCAGCTATCGCAGTTTCATCGCCTCTCTGCGCCTGATTCATAACGTCTCAATTATAAACGCCAATTTATTTGTGCAACCGAATGGTCTATGCTTCACAAACTAATTTGATATACTATACGAATAATTAAGGCATATATAAAATGTGCAATTATTTTTTTGTTATGTACATTAAAACCGATTTACCTAAGTACATAGTTAGTAAGTACCTATGGTATGTAAACACTAACATTCCCATTATTTTTTATTATGGACCATTAATTTTATCACCAAACGCATAAGTATCTAAGTATAAGCAAGTTATGTAAATACTCATCTAATTACGTTTAGGTAAATGAACTTAATATTATTGAATACTTTCTTTGTACGTTATGGTTCTTCTTATGGCTGTTTGCTACATTAAAATTAACTAACTTTACATAACAGGCACTTCGTTATTATTTATGTATGAGCCCCTTACTTTTATTAGTATCATCACATCACTTTAATTGTATTATTATTCTTATTTTGCTATTATTAACGTTACGTAAAGTCACGCAACAAAGTTTTATCTAGAAAAATATAATTACACGTAAAATAAAATTATGCATGGAATTTAAAATGCACCTGATATTCGTCCATCAACGTTGTTATTATCTCACTTTCTCGTTAGCAATGAGCGTGCGGTATGTTATCTGGATCTGTCTGTGTACCGGCGATATTGGATGATAACCGTGGACTGGTGCTGTCCACCATACCATCAGTAGGTAGGTATGTACCTCGGTATAGCATCAACATACATGGTCTGAGTGAGTGGTTCCGCCACAGGAACCTCGCTTCGACGCGTCCTTTGTGTTTTCGGATTTATATTGAGGCACGCTTCACTTTCGTTTTTTTAGTGCTTGTGCATAGCGGATAGGTGTCAAAACAATGTATTCCTAAAAAATATTAAATTGTAACAAACAAATGTACCTATGTACCTACATTATTTATCATTGGTAAAGCAACCGAAGCTCCAAACATTTTTTTAGAATGTTAGTCTGTCTGTATGTGGCTATGTTTGTACAAGCACCATATAAAACTACTGATGCTATTTACAAATGAGGTGCAAATGTCCTTTGTTCCCAAGAATAGCACAAAAGATACTTTGTATCCCGAAACTCCCACTGAAGAAAACCGAGTAGGTATGACGTAGCTAGGTTTCTAATATTGCGGAGTAGTACCACTAATCAGATCAAATACATCTAAAAAAAGATCGCCATCAGAAAAACAATCTAAATCAAAACAACGATAAGTACAAGTATCAATTTACTTTGTATTTTAGTAGAATAATTTAAACGTCAACTGAAACAATAGATGTGGTTTCGCCACATGAATCATCCCAACATTCTATCCTAGATTCGTTTACCGTTAAAATCGGCATTGTTATCTATTGTGTATATCTGTAACATTACAGTAGATATGTTCAGCCATGGAGTGCGAATAGCGCGGGTATGAATCGATTGGCCACGGCCCAGTGGGTGTTGTTATAATGACCTAGTTATATTGATATAAGAACAAAAGTAAGTTCGAGTTCAGCATCAGTAAATATGGAATATTGTTGATGTCTCTGAAGTTAAACTAATCGGAGGGTTTTATCGGCGTTGATATACCTACGTATTATAGCTCTTAACTTCATATTAAAAGAAACTCTGCTGAGAGAGACATCTCGTGACTGCTCAAAATCTTCTCTGCTCCTAATAGCCACGGTAGCTCTCTCTCCGAGAGACCTCAGAGGAGACTCAGTATAAGCCTAGCTTACTATTTGTCCTGCCATATCGGAGGTCTCGGTTCTACGGTCGAGTCGAGCGATGCTTCCAGGTTCCCGTCATAGTGGAGGAGAAGGTCGAATCATATTATTTTACTAACTTTCCTCAGATTTGAGATTACCATCACATCACCCATGAAGCAAGTCTGGTAATTACGCCTTTTCCTTCCAAAGGTCCCACATCTGTAAAGAGGCCTATGCGCTGCATCAACCAACAATACAAACCTCTTTAACTATTTCAACCTATTTTCTTACTATTTACAATACTGTCATGTACGTCTAATTGGGCGGGTAAAGTGTCGCGTAAACAAATGACTGAATTGTCATTTCAAAATTGTATTTTTACATAGTACGATTTGTTGTGTTTTCGAAAATATGTACAATGACGATACATCAGATAAAGAAAGCGAATATGAGGAGCGAAGTCCCGAAGACAGTCCGATTATTACGAAGAAATCTTTATCAACTGTTGGGTTCAGAAATAATCCTGATAATCAAGCGGCACGGCCGCTCGCAATTCGTGCTACGCAGTCGTTCACAGGGGCGGTAGAGGAGCTTAGATTATGTGGAAACTTTCAGAGAACAAACCTATGCAACAGGATGAATGTGATGTCAGTGCCCAAAGTGGCTACAGTGTGTCCCTGCGGGTGCTTGCTGCGCCCGGCGACCGCCGGCCCGTTCCGGACTCGGGAGCAGAACACGCTGGCGCTGCACGTGGTCTCCCCGGAGGTGCTCAACTACCACGGGTACAGCTTCGAATCCAACCAGATTGCAATGTTTTGGAAGAAAGATTGCAGAATGTTTTTGTGGAAGGGGAAAGCAAAACTTAAGAATGTCATAAACGCCGAATCTCACAAAAAGTATCCAGATAAAACGGTAATCTAAATAAATTATACATGAAGTGTTTCTTGTTTTGTATATTACAACAATTTTATACATTAAATAAATACCTAATATGATTCTATTTACTTCCAACAAAAATGAATAAATGCGACATCTACTATAACAACTTTTATTGGAGAGTGTGAACTGTGTCCAATGGTTGCTTTTCTACACCAGGCATGTTAGCTTCAATTGTCTCTCCGCATGAAAACCTCACAAAATCAATTAATTCAACTTTGTTCTGTTCTAAGATTTCCTCAACTGTGTATGAGGGATCGAGGAGGTACTCTTGGTAGATGAGGCAGGTTTCGTCGTCAGAATTTTCGGCTGGTTTATCTGTTTCTTTGTTACCGATTTTCTTTGGGGAACATCCCACAATATGTTGACAGAGCTGTCTGCCTACGTCTTCTTGGTCATTGGGTTGTTTGTAGGCCAGAATTGCTCCATATTTTCCTGAAGAGTATTCTGAAGGGGATGTTGGCGCAGGGTGAGTGTAGCCAGCTATCTTCACATCCTTGCTGTTGGCTTTCCAACATTCAGCGCGTCTCAGTACGGCGTTTTCGCCCACAGATCCAATGAATAAAGCCATTACCTCAGATAACTTCTTACCGTCTTGAATTGACAGGTTTCCTAATTGTTCACTGTCTAGCTCCATCTGAAAATAAGATATTTAGGAATTAATTATTAAAGCTCTTTATATAGAGTAAGGAAATCCAAAATCAATTTTTTTCTAGTTGAGAGAATGTTGTCAGGGTTAGGACTTTTATCTATTCAATAGGGGACGTCCATTAATTACGTGAGGTGTTCTAGGGGAGGAGAGGGTCTATCTATATCTTTCCAAATCTCACGTAGGGGGGAGGGGGGTTCCTAGCAAATATCACGTAATTTTTTTTCTCCCAGAAAACGGTGTAAAAGTGCGTGAAATAATTTCTAGAATAAAACATGGTCAAATCTGAGAAAACTGTATTTGTCGTATTCATACGAACTTCGCAGAGCAATGAAGTAGCGCTCGATTGTTTTTCTTAATAATCCAACACGTTTACAGTTCATCAAATAGAAGTTTTGAAGAATCTCACGTGAGATTAGTGGAGGGGGGAGGGAGTTGAAGAAATCTCACGATTTCTCACCAAGGGGGGAGAGGGGGTCGAAAAATTGACAAAAACGCCTCACGTAATTAATGGACGCCCCCATACCTAAAAATGTTCTAGAAGATAACATTTGTATTTTCAGGCAATAGTGGCTTGAAAAATTATTTAATTTATGTAATGCTAAAAATATGGCTAGGACATGAAAACTTGGCCAGCACTAGCCTAGGAATCATATTTCATGTACCTCAATGTGTCCAATTACAGCCAAAATAATATGTCTAATTAATAGGATGCTAAAAAACCTCACAGTGCCACCCACAAATAGATATCTACAGTTGACTTGATAATAAAATCATTACAAAAATTACATCTTCTAATATATAAAATTCTCGTGTCACAGTTTTCGTTGCCATACTCCTCCGAAACGGCTTGACCGATTCTCATGAAATTTTGTGAGCATATTCAGTAGGTCTGAGAATCGGCCAACATCTATTTTTCATCCCGAAATTCCCACGGGAACGGGAACTACGCTTGTGAAACCGCGGGGCGCAGCTAGTAATAATTTAAATTACTATGAATTACCTTGGTGACAGGTCCCTTAGATTGTAGACTGGTGTGTGCAAACTTGAAGCATGCAGCAGTAGCGTCTTCAATCATTTTGTGGAACTTTTCATTTTTAGCAACAAAGTCTGTTTCACAGTTAAGTTCTACGAGAGTTCCATGCCCCTTGTCATATTTGACTGCAACTAGCCCTTGAAGAGCTGTGCGACCAGCAAGCTTAGTGGCTTTAGCCCATCCCATGGCTTGGGCTTGTTCATTCAGCCATGCTTCGGCCTGAAATAAGTTAATAACTTTATATTACTTCCCTAAAACATATTTGTGCTTAAAAGTTAGGAACTAATCTAATCTGGGAGAGATCCATCATCTCATATTTAGTTTAAGCTAGTTTTTCTGCATTATTAACTGAACCGGCACTGATATATTTTAGTATGAGCATACTCAAGTAAAATATATTTTCTTGAATATTACATAGTACTGTTCTAAAGGTCACACATAATTTCTAAAATAAGCACCAATTCATGAAGTCCTAATACACAATTGATGTCTTAATAAAAATAAAATACTTAAATATAAATAGGTACCTTATCAGAGTCATTGTTATGCATTTCCAAAGCTTTCTTGCAATTGGCAATAGTGTATCCCGTCTTCTTCCTGAGCTTGGCCAGCAGAGATGACTCAGCGGCTCTGCACACTGGTCCTGTGTGAAGGCTCCTCACCAACTGGAATATCATCTGAAAATTACAAAATAACATCTACTAACAACTTATTTTTAACAAGCTTCCAACATACATACAGAACTCACACAAAGCAGGTGTTATTTTTAAGAAAAAAGTCTGATCAAAACAACAACAAGGATTAAAAATACGCTCAACGCAAAAAACCAACATGAGTAGATCCTACAAGGTCATGGTATAGAACTATGACATCATTAGAGTGGGATAGAATTTTAGCGCTCTTCTATCAAGGCCAATCAAGTTTGTTTGCAACATAGTATTTTGTATAGCACATGTTTTAGTAGCCGGCAAACTGCATACCTTCGAATAGGATTTAATTCTCAGCTTCATTTCAATAACATAACCATTCATTCATAACCTACAATAAATACTTAGATAAGTCTAAGAATAAATAATTCATACTGATGATGTTTTGATATTGAGCGTTGGAGTAAGGAGATTCTTATGTTTATGTAAAGAGGTTTTACTACAGTTATGTAAATAGTTTGCAATTGATTAATTTAAAAAAATAATAAGACATTTTCGTTGCTATGGTGAAATCAATAGATTAAACATTTCATATCTCAAAATGTTGTGATAGAAGCAAACTCTGTAATTTAATTAATTTTGTAATCAAGATTAACTTTATTTTACTATTGTTTGAGTAAATAAGTGATAAATTTTGGTATAATATTATAACCAAAGTTAGTTTTAGTTAAAGGAGATTTACCTTGTTGTTACAGGTGATAAAACAAATTTTAATTGTTGGTTCACTTAGGACGAATGTAGTAAGTAATATAGATTAATTAATATAATTTAGATGTACTTTCAGATCGTTTTAGAGCTTGTTCTTATAAAAGAATTGATTGAATTGGAAATTAGAAGTTCTAGGATATTTGATTTGACAACTTTTTAGACATTTGGATTGTAGTGAGTGAGTTACAGTGACAGTTTCATATAAGTCACTGTCTGATATGTCAGATGGTAACTTTTTTGACAGCGACTTTGACGTTTCTATATTCTTACGCGGGAAATTATAGTTATTTATGGTACAAGCGAGGTAAGTTGGTGATTACTTCCGAGGCGCTATTGAGGCCCGAGCCGTCAGGCGAGGGTCTGAAGATAGCCGAGGATAGTAATCATCAATACACGCGTGTACCATACAACGTTTTTCAACACATTTGCGAAGAAATTATCATTTTTCGCTAATAAATAAACAGTTTTTCTATCGCGCGCATCCAACACAACAATGGTGATCGGCCAAAGACTAAAAGAATATACATATTAAAAAAAAATAACGAATGAATGAATGAATGGAATCGACCATAGACCTATCAAAAGTAAGGCAACATAGTTGAAGTTTGTTTTTAAAATGTATGGACACAATTTTTTTGGTATCGAAACTTTTTTAAAATTAAAGCAATTATAAAACAATCTATAACTCACTAGTGAATAAAACGTGTCATTATTCAACTGTTTTTGCACAAATAAGAGCCCCTTTATGAGCAAGTGTGTTGAAAAAAATATTATTACAAGATTTTTTATGTACCTACATAATTTTAATACTAATATTTTGTTAGGAAAGGAAAACAGATAGAAATCATGTCAAATAATAAACCGACTCGAAAGAAAAGCCTTCCATCGCCATCTGGTTCAGATGTAAAACTCCCCAAAATACCGAAAGTCTCAATGCCTGAAGACTTTAAGATACGAACACGGCCTCTATTTTCATTACCCGAAGAAATATTAAAGTTGCCTCCACCTGCTTCAAAAGCGGCAAAAATTCAAGCTGCCAAGGCTGCGGGATCTGGTAGTGGTGGTCCTAGGAAAAAGTCTAGTGGTTTGTATCAAAACCTTTTATTACCTACCTAATCCTTACTAATATTAAGTAGGTAAGTACTTACTTACTTAAACTTACTTAAATGCGAAAGTAACTCTGTCTGTCTGTTACCTTTTCACGGCTAAACTACTGAACTGATGGACTTGAAATTTCGTACTGAGATAGTTTATGGTTCGTGGAGGGACATAGGATATGTGTTATCCCGAAATTCTCACGGAATCGGGAACTATACGGGTAAAACCACGGGGCACAGCTAGTAAAATGTAAGCCGTCACTGAAAAAATATGATAAGTACTTAGTAATATTTTCCAACGTAATTTTGCGTATTTTAGTGATGAAAAGCTTCACCGCAATGCGCAAAGCGCGCGAGGAATTCAGGACAAAACTGATGAATTTGATTTGTCAATCCGCCCCCGGGGAAGACGGGGACGCCATTCCTTCGGGAGAGGAGAAGAACATGTTGCGATATTATTACTACTTGCGGTACGGGATTGACACGATTCACGTCGCACCGCTGGATAATAAAATCATACTCAAGTATGTTTCATAGTTTTAATACGAGATCTAAGTAGGAAAATAACTGCGTAGAATATTAAGTAAGTGCCTACAGGTAGGTACTTTTGCCTATAAATCGAATTAAGTATATAACTAAGTACTTACTTAAGTACTAATCTTAAATTCTCTAGTTACGGAAAACTATAATATACTTACTACGGCAATTATAAGTATACTTACACCGTATATCAATTTATTTTGACGAAATTACCCTGACTACGCAGAAACTGAAACCATTCTTTACTCTACTAAAATGAGATTTACTACGAATTACTTATCTTCTTAGTCCTTTTGGCTAGGCCTATTAAGTTAAATCTGCCTTAAGGGACTATACATAAGTTGAAAAGTCTTTTAGTCCGGTAGGTACTTACTACAAATAGAGGTGCCAGGCAGTTTCTGTATCAGCGTAGACGAATTCGGCACTAGCTACTTTTCAAAAACCATACCCACCCACGCATCTACCTAAGAAGTACCTACCTACTCTACATAAATATAAAAAGTAATATCTGTATCCAGAGTTCACAACTTAATATCGCCGAAACTAAAGAAATGGAAAGAAACGTTGTTTACGTGTACCGACGAGATGCGAGAGGACTTCATGATGAGCATGAAGAAAGCCATCGTCGACTTCGTGCTGAGGGACCCTAATACGGTAAATTAAATATTATTTGCACGCGCTCTTTGATATTTATAATGTGTTTCATAAAAACTGCGCACTTTGAAGATACTAAGCGCCTAATTGGTCTTTGTTTTATAAGTATTTAGGTTCCTTCCTACGTATAACAGTTGGCTTGATAAGTGTGCCCTTATCGTGATCTTGTGTTTGCACCACGAGGTTTGCATCGTCCGTGGTAGTAATTTATATCAGGATTTGGAGACTTTGTACCAGTAAAAAAAACACATTCGACAAAATTATGAAGCCCCAGTACTTTTGGTCTATTAACAAATAAATCGCGACCTGTATTTTTTAGTGTGCCTTAGATAGAATTGAGTTTAAACATTGTGCTTACTAATGTGTAAGTATATCCAATTTTGATTTAAATAAGTTAAATGTTATATACTTATTTACAAGTATCTAAACGTACCCAACCCAGATTGGGTTCTAATTAAGCAAAGTAACCATAGTAACTAACGAGTTCGAAGAGTTCCGAGAACTCTTGTTATTATGTTCCAGATACCAGATACGTATCAAAGGAACATAATTAGTCCCCCGTCTATCGAGGTCACCCTGTAATACCTCCCGAGGGTACACGACTGAGAAATTCTTTAACGGAATATCAAATTACCTATCTCTATATTTTCTTTTATAAAGAATAAAAATAATGCTTTTCAAACATAAAAGCAGCCATGACGAATAAGCTCCTTTCTAGACTCTTCGATATTAATAATTATTCGAGCGTACATAATTGATTTGTAATGCCATTCACGATGTATTCAGGAAAAATCCCCTAACGTTGGGGTGTGAGTAAATGGGCATTGCGGACCAAAAATTTAATCTCAAATATTTTCTATTTGAACATACTTAGAATACTTGTAGGATATGAATTTTGTTAACACATGCAAAGACCCTGATGAAAATTCATACATATAAATTGTGTAATTAACACTCTATGTAAGCAAGCACTTACATGTGAATGGATGTAAGTGACATGATTATACGTTTTTATGCTACCTTTGCCCCGCGGTTTTACTCGTGTGTTTCGCTATGTAAACTCCTATATCTACATTTATAGAAGCAACGAAATAAATAGAGTTCAAATCAGTCTATTCGTTTCGAAGAGGTTTTAAACATAAAACCTCTTCGAAACGAATAGACTGCGCGTGTGATCACTATTCGCTCCATAGATTAACGCTTATAAGCTTATGTTTTATTTAGGTACTCACATGATATACCTAATTATACCGTCCTCAGTAAATAGGCTATTATTTTTTTCAATTTAATTTAAATAGTTGTTCCTGAAATCACTCCGTTTCTATAAACAAACCTTTCCTTTTTATAACATTGTTTGGATTTTATACGACTTTGACCCCGAGGATACAAGAGACAGGTTGAAATAAATAAAGTTAGGGTTATGTTTTTGCCCTTTCATCACATGTCAGACAGTAATGAAGTGAATTAGTTAGCTGCCTACGCAGGGCCAGGGCTTCTCAAATTTAAGCATCTATGTACACTGTATATTGTACACCCTACGCTTGTTTGATAGATGAGGGTGCTATGGATTAATCCCGTCGCCCGGAAGGGTTCAATGATTTTATATTTCAGCTGAGAGCTTTTTAGCAATTTACTTTGTTATCTTCGTATCGGCTCCGATTTCGGACCCTTATTTTTTCTGTTCGATAGGTCAGGTAAATAATTATTACGGGGTTATGTATTGTAACTGCCCTTTAGATTATTTATTTAATAGGTTTCAATTTGGAAGAATGATTGGTAACTTCTTGTTTTATTTTTACTTGGCTACCTTTTGAAAGGCATAGCACAGTCTTATTTACCTATATCCCAAAATTCTCCACGGGATTGGGGTTTTTCGCTGGTTAAACTACGTAGCGCTGCTAAATGTTTACTTTCTTCTTGTAACACAATAGGAAGAATCTTTAGAAGAGGAAGATACACCTCTAAAACAAGAATTGGCGAACAAAGACGACGCGTGGCGCAACCGCTACGCAATGGCGTGCAAGTACCTCACCAAGAATCTGCACAGCGTCAATCCTTGCATCGCGCAAGTGTTGCAAATATGGTGGAGACAGTTCAAGTAAGGGGAAATTACTTGAGATACTTATTACTTTAACAGTTTATTTTCCCTGAACCATAAAAAATCAAATAAATTAAACAATTTTGTTCGTTTAAATTGATTCCTATTTCTGCTCTCCTTCAACTGAAGAGTCTTTTGCTTCGTCTTTTTAATTTAATTATAGATCTTGTTACTGCTTCTGTAGGTAGCCTTAAAATATTGCTCTTCTAAAACCTGTATTTATTATCTTATAGCATTTATCACAGACTGAGATGCATTGACAACATACGTCTTGCGTACGTGGCTGAAACTAGTTGAGGGATTCGGTTAAAATCGATAGCCCTAAAAATAACAAACGGTTTACATATAATATCCGTTTTGTTCAACAATAAATGGTGACCTTTCTTCTTATGTATAGTGATTTGAGACTGATCAGCATGAAAGACATAATGACGACGAACGAGGCGTACGAGTTGCAAGACTTCTGCTTTGTGTGCAAGAGGCATATTGACGCGGCTGGCAATGTGCTCACTCATCAGTGGATACCAACTGTCCAGGCGGTATTTCTACAGGTATGTCTTGGTATTTTCTACGTAATAGGTATTTCTTTGCAGGTACTTTTCAAACGAAATTCTAAAAAAATCCTAATACAATCAACTTAATTTAAATTTCTAGGACACTAAGCAATTTAAAAAGATATCTAGGAATTCGATTAGACGCTCTGTTCGGTACTATAAATTTTCAATAACTGTTTGGTACTGAAATATTTAATAAAGTAAAATTGTAAAGCATTCGCAAAAAATATAACAACCAGTCAAAGCGTAATAACTTTCTTTGAGAGCAAAATCGATATTCGAGTGGAATGCGCTCGTGTTCATCAATGCAATAATATTGGGGTTGCATTTTGCACCCTTCGAATATTGCAAGTATGTGTGTGAGGGGTGTATTGTACGTACACATTGTATTATTCTTTGGACATCATTTTGGTATCGCATTATTAATTATGATGGTTTAATAAAATCACGAAGAGAATGCTTTATTATTATGATTCCTAAACAATACTTTTCGTCCACAAATATTGCTCGAGTCGAATGATGCCTTTATGCATTTTTTTATAACTGAGATTATAAAAAGATTCTGAGTCTCGTGATGTCCCTTTGTCGACATCGTGTAAGTTTTGAAGTATTATTATAAGTATTTATCTAATCAAATGATGAAAAGCAATCATTGAAAGTATAGAAACATTTTCACAGAGAGTTACTCCCAATATTTTCCAATAAAGGGTCGATAGCAACCAAAGTACACAAAGCAAATGCAACTGCAGGATTACTATCAACAAATCCGTGGAATTGGACGCGCCACCTGTCTCACTAATTGAGTACTAATCCCTTTGAGCCCACCGAACATTGTGCACGTGTGTTCCCAATAAGCTTTACAGCTATTCGCAGTCACAATGTTGTTAATACAACTATACAATGTATAAAAGGAATTATTTGATGAAAGAAAATAAGTAAATTCTTAACTATTCTGGAATCACGTGGATGCAACCATAGGCTCCGATGAAACGTAGGCGTAAGCAGCTAGTCTTTTTTCCGTAAAACGAGGTTGTTAAGTTTCTTTTGGATATAGAAGGTAATATTGGCAATAAATGGATTGATGCTAAAAATAGTTGTTATCGAAAAGATACGTTGAATTGTATGGTATGGTACGAATACTGAAGAGAAGGGTATCCTGATTTTACTTTGAGATATATTTTTATCTTTTTTCGACACAAAGAAAATAAGCTTTCTTAAAACATACCTCTCGTATTCCATTTATAATCGGATTCCATAATACTAATGGATATTATGACATATTTTCTAATAGATTATCCATAATATTTGATATATTTATATATTTGATATACATAATGATTGATTTTAAAACTCTTCGGTCGTCAACTTTATATAATATTCCAGGGTAGTAAAAAGAAGTTGATCCCCGAGCCAAAGCAAGCAGCGAAGATGAAGAAGTTTTACAACTGCTTAGCCACCATAATGACGTACAATCTGCAGACGCTGTGCTTGAAATCTATGAAGGAATATACTGAGTACATTATGGATGTCGGGGTATGGGGAATAATATAACGAATCATTATTATTTTTATTTGAAAAATGAGTAAAAAGCTGCCTAATCGTTTTGTTGATTTCGGGGTATGGGGTGCTCTGCTTATATTATTACAGAATCGGTACTGCTGTAAATTTGGTTGTATAAAAACAACCAAATTTACATTACACCAGTACCGATGAATACAGTGTGATTAATAAATTTATTAATCCTAAGTCTTCCTTTGTCAGCTCTTTGACATTTATTAGTGCTCCTTTGAGGCCAAAACTGACTAAATGAATTTTGAACTTGAAACATCCAATTCCCAATTTGGAGATTAGTAGTAACTAGGTAGCTACTTATCATTTCAATTTATTTCCAGTACACCAATCAAGGTTTTGTAATAAATTTGGCATTTCAAAATGATGCAATAGAATTTGAGCCTTCGTTCAAGCAGTTTAAAGACCAACTTTGCCTGTTGTACGATTTCCTTATCGACGCCTGTAGGCAGAGTCCGCGGTTGGAGACAATGCTCTACCAGGATTATATTGTCACTGGGAAAACTAAGTTGAAGGTAATATTTGGGAAATTACTTTACTTTTATACTATTAGAAAATAATTTACTATTTAGTTAAATGTTAAAACAATATTTGTATGAAAAGGACAAAGATCACTTTTTAACTGACAATTTTATATCGTGTGTACAATGTTGTCGTAGTAGGATTTTACAGACGGTTATTTAATGAAAATTACGACACGATTCCTTTTTGATCTATTAGTACATACTTACTTAAACCAGTCACATTTGAGGACTCAAGTAAGAGTTACTGTTGACTACATGTACCTAAACGCTGTCGATGATGTTAGTACGACAACTGACAGACGGCAATAACCATAATAAATTTCTAAATACTGATCTTAGGGTCTGAATTGTTTTAGCCAATTATCGACAACGATCTTGTTGATGGCTATAAGAAGATGGTAGCTAACTTGATAAGCGAACAAAGGATTGGACCCGAACTGCGAGTGCAAGACTTCGATGATTACGTGTGCTTGCTAAATGGAGATGTAAGTTTTAAAAATATAGAATTATGGAAACATACGAGTTTAATATGAGTTGGTTTGGTATTTTTTCAAAAAATGAATAGAATACGAATGCTTTCTAAAGAAGTCTCATATGTTCCTATGAACATATGAGACTTCTTTTTCTATAAAAAGGGCTGATAAAACCGGGATACAGTTAGTTTATCTGGATTATTCCCATCGGCATCAGACCATGATTAATTAAGAAGACATTTTTAAACTTGCAATATTTGTACGTTTTTATGCTCTATTTTTGTGACCAAGATTGTAAAGTTAATGTATTGGTCTCTATTCTAGTCTCAAGGAAAGGTAGAGTCATTTATCAATGCATTCCCGGAAAAAACATTCGAAGAATATTGTGTGGAATCAGTCAGATATGTAGAACTGGCCAAAGAGATACCTTCTAAACTCGAAGGGACTATAGTAATTGGCATGTTTAGAATGCAAAGAAATGATTTGATAACGTCTTTGAGAACGGCAGCGACGAGACTCGCGAACACCTTACTGAGGAGAATGACTGAAGATTATCAAGGAATGATTAGGGCGTAAGTTTTTTGCAGTTACAAAATATTATGGACTAGTTTACCTACTTAGTGGAGGTCAGAGGTAATCTTTTAAGGGGTCAAGTTAAAAAAGTTTTCAGGATCAATGAAAGTTCTGGTTATCTGGATAAAGTTGCTTGGAAAAGTCAACCCAAATATGACCAGCATCACCAAATATGCGTTTCTACCTATAATAATTTCTTCTAAATTCAGGATTTACGAGGAGTATTCATTAATAGCGACCACTCTGACCACTCCGCCGCCCGACACGGAGGCGCTGATGAACCTCATAGAGTACTGCAAGAAGGTCGAGGACACCATGCTCAGCGACATGGAGGATAAACTGAGGAACGTGCTGCGGTACATCATGTTCCTCGGAGACTATACTAACTTCACACCCTTGGAGATGAAGGCGAACAATCAGTCGTTTCATTGGTAAGGATTCGTTGTGATAATCATTAGAAAAATATCCCTTGCAGATGATGTGTGTTTGCTTTTTACAAAACTTGGCTCAAGCTCACCTACAGGCACTATACTGATACCATTAATGAGTGAGGCCTTTGGCCTGCAATGGCATGACGTCATTGGTACATGCGTGCTCATCATGCGTCGCTCTGGATTTCAGACTTTAAATGTTGACATTTCCAGGTATGCTCGTATGCCTAGCGTGGTAGAAGAATGCAAAGTGATATGCGATCAGAAGAAGATTGAATATCAAGAACTGTTGAAAGTAAATAATTCGTCCGATTTCGAACCTTATTTTTACTGCATTAGATACGATTTCCTAATCAATCTTAAATATTGTAGGTTAGAATTGCCAAATTCATTGACGACTTGGCTATTTATGAAACGCAATGCAATGAACTCCAATATTGGGGTGAAATTAACGAATTACCTAAATACGTATCCCGTGCTCGGCATTTGGATGATAAGTAAGTCAGAAGAAGCAAATTACTTCTTATCCTCAGTCCTAACATTATCCATAAATGTATTTAGATAATGAAAAAAAATGACAGTGGGTTACGGGTTGTGGAGGCAAGGTATGTCCAGCGAGGGGGCAGATAGTCGGGTAGTCAATACGAGACTTCTTGTGAGATCTGTCGGGGAGACGAGGAATTGTTTTTTTTATCAATGGTTGACCCAGACCCGACACGGGGTGTGAGCGTCAAGCTCTGCTCTGTTACTCATTCCCTGCTATTCTTATTCTTCTTTCAGACTGTCACAAGCGTTGGTAAAAATAGACCAGTTTAACGAAGAAGAAACTTCGTTCGGATGGGAGGTGTCACAGTACCCTAAAAGGAAGGCGGTGTACGATAAACTGGTGCCATTCAAGAAACTGTTTGACGCCGGATTCGATTTCTTAGAGAAACATAATACTTGGATGAAGACTAAGGTATTGTATTGTGGTTGGAAATGGTCAGTTTTTTCCTCTTTAGTCGTTTTATGTAATAATTTAGTAGGATGCAATAAAGGAATTTTAATGTTACTATACTTTGTACACATACACTCTCTTTTTATATCAGTGATTTCAATTTCACAATTAATAATTTACTTGTAGGTCGGCAGTTTTGACCCAGAAGATATAGAGGGTGATGTAAGTTATTATTACAAGATCGTGTACAAATTGGAGAAGTCGTTTCAAGAAGTTCCGGACACGTACCGCCTCGCATGTGCTGTCAGGTAATAATTTATACTCATATAGGTATAGCAAAACATATTATATAACATAAGTTTCGCAACACGTTACATAATCTAGACACACCTTTAGAATGATAACGATGATGATATAATAAACAAAATTTGGTATTTTAGGGAAAGAATGGATGAGTTCAAAACTAACATGCCCATTATACAAACTCTTGGTAACCCCGGTATGAAACCTCGACATTGGGAGAAAATATCAGATATCGTTGGGTTCCCGATCGTAGTCGACGATGAGCTGTCTCTAGAGAAGGTTATAGATTTCAATCTAGTGGACTATATTGAGAAGTTCGAGAGTATATCGGAGGCTGCCACCAAGGAGAACAACTTGGAGAAGGCGCTGGACAAGATGATGAAGGAATGGGCCGATCTCAGATTCGAAATTCTGCCTTACAAGTTAGTTTGGAATTTTACTTGCTATACTGGCACATGTTATAGCGCTATTAATAAGAAGTTTTAGCAAAAATAGGAATTATAAAGGGATAGAAAACGAAATTTAGGATCAATAATGTTTTAAATCTGAGCTTTAAATCTACTATGTTATGTCTAGCAACATCACGGACATGTTAAGAAGTAATATTTAATATTCTTTCGACAGGGATACTGGTTCATACATTCTATCAAGCGTGGACGAAATCCAATTGCTTTTGGATGACCATATCGTAAAGACACAGACTATGAAGAACTCGCCATACATTAAGCCGTTTGAAGAAGTTATTTAGTGAGTGTTACACAAGTTCTTTTTTTCCGAACCTTTATCCCATGTCTATTTGGGGTCGGTTTTCAGTTTAACCAGATTTGGCGGAATGTCAGTATTTTACGTGAAGCGACTGCCATCAGACCTTCACAACCCAGAGGGCTATATGACATTTTTTGGTTAAACCAAATGTTAGACTTTTGAGGGCTCTAACTACCCGTAACGACTGTCGATGATGTTAGTACGACAGCCGGGACCGACGGCTTTACGTGCCCTCCGAAGCACGGAAACGCTCATGAAATTAAAAGTCATTTTTGGCAATGACCCATCACAGTCATGACGGTGCCAGACGTTGCTTAACCGCACAGATCACAAGTGATCTGCGGGTAGCACTGGGCCACGAGCGCTTCAACTGTTACACAAGTTATAATATTTTATAAACATATACTAGCCTAGTCTACTAAAAGGATTTTTTCAGGTAGTTCCTGACCTGACGGCTTCAACCAAACTTTATAATATTCGTATAGATTTTGATGTTTTAATACATAGTTTTGCAATTATAGCGATTGGGAAGGCAAACTGGTACTTTTACAAGAGATCTTGGACGAGTGGTTGAAGGTGCAGGCCACGTGGATGTATTTGGAGCCTATCTTCTCGTCTCCGGACATCCAACAGCAGATCCCCGAGGAAGGAAGGAGATTCAGCGCTGTTGATAAGGTCAGATTGACAATAAAAAATACGAAATAATTTATGTCTGTAATCTTTTTCTATAGTACAAAATTGAAAACTTTGTTGAAAGGAGAAGCCCAAGTAAAATAGAAATGAAGCATTTTTAAATAATTTATTTCTAAAATTTTATCTTATCGTGCAAGTAACATCATCAACTTTGTACAAAAAAACCGTTGTCAGTTAAAATCATCAAACTCACCTCTTTATCAAGTCGAAAATTCTTACCTTTTTTCTTACACCGACTGTACCAATAGATGTGGCGCGAAATAATGAAAGCCGCTTTCACTGAGCCGCGAGTCCTCGACGTGATCACCATCGACAAGATGTTGGATCGCCTCCGCAAGTCCAACAACCTGCTCGAAATGGTCCAGCGCGGGCTCAACGCCTACTTGGAGAAGAAACGCCTCTACTTCCCGCGATTCTTCTTCTTGTCCAATGATGAACTGCTTGAGATACTGTCGGAGACCAAGGATCCGATGCGGTAGGTTGGATTGGTATATACGTTTAAATACAGGCGAATGTTGTCTTCATAGATGTCATTAGTGTTGCTGTGCTACCGTGTAACTGAGCAGTTAAAGTCTGTGGCTTAGAGCGGTTCAGCAGTGTCCTAAGTTCAAATCCTAATTGATGTAAAACATTTTTTTAAAAAGATTTTTTTTTAAACTTTTGCGATTCATGTTTACCAGTAAAACAAAAATGTACAAATGTTTCAACATAAACAATGTTTCACAAAAATTCTGTCCACTTCAATCTGGTGTTTTTTTTCATTAGTGAACAGTACAAAAAAACTCGCTGTTCTTAATCTACTGTATGGGATCCGATACCATTATTTAATATTACATTCTCTCAAATTAAAATACACTTACAACAACCAACAGTGTCCAACCTCACCTCAAGAAGTGTTACGAGGGTATCGCGAAGCTGACGTTCACGGAGGACATGGTGGTGACGCACATGAGGTCTTCGGAAGGGGAGATCGTCCTGCTCACCGTCACCATCAATACCGCGGCCGCTAGGGGACAGGTATTTTATATAGGATTAGATTAATGACTTTGCTTTCTGTATGTAATCATACAAGCGTGTTTTAATCTCAGGTTCCACGCCCGTATAAAGTCAAAGTTTAATATAATAGTATGAAAAGTTGATTAATACGTTCAATTAAATTGACACTTTTTATGACGTTCTAAAAACACAATATTACTTAATTATTATTTATATTTGTATCTTTTATCAATCATTTTATGAGTGGAATATAATTTATTTTTAGAAAGTCATTTAAAATAAGTAAGTATTTCAATATTTGTCTATGTTAATCTACTTTTAAGATATCTAATTCACTTTTCGGACTATCATCTTTATATTTGCAAATCACGTCTTAGTAAACAAACTACTTTCAGTTACACGTTTCTTATAAACTCTGTCATAGAAACTTACTATTATAGAGATCTCGTTTCAAGCTCACCTGTGCTAGATATTAAAATCTAATGGTACCGAACGCTGTGAGAGTTGAATTAATTTCCTGTAAGAACGGAAACTGCATTACGTACAGTGACGTGCTTAGTATGCGCTATTTGTTTTAAAGCCCGGATATTGTTTAATGTTGTTTGTTACCTATTTGTGTACACATTAGTGCATTTATTAGCAGGTAAAGTAGGTTACGTAAAGTGCCATGTTTGGGGCCAAAAATATAAAGTGCTCAAATCATAATGTTTGCATTTGCATTTTTTTGTTAGTTCACTCCTATGATATCGATTAGTAGAGGTCGATAGGAATGGCATAATTTGAATAACATCGAATATTTAAAATCAGCATTAGGTATATAAACGTGTACTCATCCTAACTAATTCCTAACTAATATTATAAATTGCGAAATTAACTCTGTCTGTCTGTCTGTTACCTTTTCACGGCTAAACTACTGAACCGATTGACTTGAAATTTGGTACAGGGGTAGCTTATGGTCCGGGAAAGGACATAGGCTATCCCGAAATTCTCACGGGATCGGGAACTACGCGGGTGAAACCGTGGGGCACAGCTAGTATAATATACTTCCGCTTTGTCCCATCAGGAGGACTAATCGTAAAAAGGTTCCCTATCCCCCGAGGGGATAAAGGATGGTGACAGATCGGAATAGTACATGACATTTTGTTTGTAATAGGTAGAGAAATGGTTGTTGGAATTGGAGAAGGCGATGAAGTCGTCAGTGCACCACGAGGTGGCTCTCTCGTACGATGACTACTTGATGAGGCCCAGGGAGCAATGGGTGCTGGTGTGGCCTGGACAAGCCGTAAGTTATTATGTTTTATTTAATTTTAATTAATTATATTGTCGAATAAACTATAAGTGACTAACTGTATAGTGTGGTAATGTATATTCGGGTTACTTAACGGATTTCAAACAACGAAGTTCTATACACTGGGGGTGTATGTTCAGGTTTCAGGTTCAGTGGACATTATATTCCGGATGAGATGATGATGATGTTGTATACGAATAAAACTGAACTTAGTCAGTATAAGGTGCAACTTTTCCCACCTTCTTCTGTCTAAACCAGCGTCTCACTTCCCTTAACTGAATCTCTGTTGAAGTTCTTTAACTTTATAATTGACTAGTACATTGTTACCAGGTCCAATGTATAGCAATGACATTCTGGACGTCTGAAGTGACGGACGCAATACATATAAGTATTCCGGCGATGCGCGGCTACTGGGACAAGTGTAACTTCCAGATCTCCAAGATTGTAGACCTCGTGCGAGGGGAGCTGAGCTTGCAGAACAGAATCACATTAGGTATCAATATTAATTATTTATATGTTGGTCCTTAAATTAATCTATCGAATGTATCTTTTTTAATGTGACTCAAACATTTTCGAAAGACTATATGGAATAATTTCAGTACGATGACGTATCGTAGAAGTATCTCGAAAGCTGATATACGCGCATCCAGTTTTTTTTTTAAATATGTTCAGCATGTTTTTATAGATTATTATCATAAAAAAGCAGTAAATGATGTTGTTTCGCAGAAATCTGCGAGCTCTTATTGATTCTATTGATGTTTCGTCTACCCATTTATCGACCTATAAAATATCACGGGTTAAACCGTGTGACATAGTCTAGTCATAATCTAGTATTATATGAATATTAAACATTTTAGGAGCATTGGTGGTACTGGACGTGCACGCCAGAGACGTGCTCATGTTGCTGATCGAATGCAAAGTGCAACACGACAATGACTTTAATTGGCTATCGCAGATACGATACTATTGGGAGGTACCCTCACATTCAAAATTATCTGCGTTATTAGTTTAGGTAGATTGGGAATGACGAATGTCTTAGTAAAGAATTGTATAAACCTGGAAATAACCCTGAAAGTGTGCAGTATGGTAGTTATTATTTACTCTTACTACCTACTTATAAGAGTCATTGCTAAGCGTGTATATAGCAGTAAAACGTTGCTTAAAACTCGTATAAACTCTGGCTTTGCTATGTAACTTAGTATTAATAATTTATAGGAAAAGGTGTTTCTAAAAATTTTCGTCCCGTATGTTCTCCTTCAATTAAACTATCAAAAACATAAACATTGCATATTAACCTTTCAAAGCATTGTTTAGGAACAAGAGGACCTGACGATGCAGATAGCGACCCGCATGATCAACTCGCAGCTGATGTACGGGTACGAGTACCTCGGGAACACGGGCCGGCTCGTCGTCACGCCGCTCACTGACCGCTGCTTCAGGACGCTCTTTGGGGCTTTGCATTTGAATTTGGGTATGGTTATGGGAATTTTGTGATTTTTGGCAAGGGATTTTTGGTTTTTTCGTTCATAGGGTTTAAAATTCTTCCCAATTTAAAATTTAAGCGATCTCCACCGGTCGCTGTAATTTTTTCTGCATAAAATATATATTTTGATCAGGCTTCCTTGTTCATTTGTTTTTTTTCTTTCTGGTTTATTTAATAGTGTAATGTTTATTTAGGTGGAGCGCCGGAAGGTCCGGCCGGTACCGGTAAAACTGAAACAACCAAAGATTTGGCGAAGGCGGTCGCCAAACAGTGCGTCGTATTCAACTGTTCCGACGGTCTAGATTATCTCGCCCTTGGAAAGTTCTTCAAGGTAGGTGTAGTCTAATGATTCGGAAGTTTGAGTCGAAACATAATTCTGGAGTTTTTGAATCTTTAGTGTAGTTCGATTGAGAAGAGGATCATAATAATATTAAAAATTCATTTAGAGGGTTTCTAATGTATAGGGAGTACCAAGTATCAAAGGTACACCTTGTTTTCACGTTAACAAAATGCATAACTGCATACATACCGGGAGCGGGGAGTATCCCGGCGGTAATGAGTGTCTCTCCCCGCTCTCGTGGCGAGGCCTACCCACTCACCCCCAGCGACTGCCGACCGCGGGCATTGGGGGCCGTAGGACCCGGCGGGCGGGCGGGGCTGCCCCCCGCGCCGACGACTTAAGAGTGTGGGTCACGAGCGCTGCACATACAGCGCCTGGAGCGAAGCCAGTTCCCGACGCTGGGGACGGCCCGCGGGCAATGTGCGTGTGGTGGCAGGGCCTGGCGTCGTGCGGCGCGTGGTCGTGCTTCGACGAGTTCAACCGCATCGACCTGGAGGTGCTGTCGGTGGTGGCGCAGCAGATCCTGTCCATCCAGCGCGGCATCAACTCGGGCTCCACCGAGCTGCTGTTCGAGGGCACGCTGCTGCAGCTCGACCCCTCGTGCGCCGTCTTCATCACCATGAACCCGGGCTACGCCGGCCGCTCCGAGCTGCCCGACAACCTCAAGGTTACACCCCACACCCCACACCTTACTATTTATATCTAAGTATATTTTATATTAATTTGAAAGATTGTACTTTACGCAAATATCGAGACATTACCTCCAGTGTTACTCCAGTCGATCCATCGACTGTTACAGAGTTGTATCTTTTGCACCAACAATTATTGGGTTACTAATCTAAACATATACACTTAGCTGGTTTTCCAAAATGAAAACCACCAACATATTGTTTATCCTTCTGTACGTATTTCAGGCGTTATTCCGTTCGGTGGCCATGATGGTGCCGGACTACGTGTTGATATCCGAAATCGAGTTGTATGCGTTCGGCTACTTGAACGCCAAACCTTTGGCCGTCAAGATTGTGGCCACTTACAGACTTT
Source organism: Timandra comae (assembly GCA_958496195.1). Taxonomy (NCBI): domain Eukaryota; kingdom Metazoa; phylum Arthropoda; class Insecta; order Lepidoptera; family Geometridae; genus Timandra; species Timandra comae. The sequence goes on along the minus strand of OY292355.1, from coordinate 3,072,052 downwards.
GCTCGGAACAACTGTCTTCTCAGAGTCACTACGATTATGGTAATTCTAATTAGATATCTTTGACGGTTATAAATAAAAAAATTAAGTGATTTTATTCAGTGGTATGAAATTGAAGTGCTATATGATGCATCCAACTGCTTGAAGTCTCATCTCCTTGGCCAAGATTACTTGGAGTCTTTGAGGTAGGGTGATGAAATCAATGTTTTATGTAGTATGTAGATACATACTCATATAATTGATAATAACCCAGGTATGCGAGCAGTAAAGTCCGTGCTCCGTGCCGCCGGTGCCCTCAAGTTGAGGTATCCCGATGAAGACGAAGATGTTATCCTATTGCGGTCCATTAAAGACGTCAATCTACCTAAATTCTTGGAGCATGATGTACCGCTGTTTATGGTGAGAAAACTCGTACCTTTCACCAAAAAGAAAATGCACTAGGTACAGTCACGGAATGAAAATGGTTCGTCACCTTAGTGTCGGGTTTTCTTTACATTGAATGGCTTTCACTTGAGTTAAGTTACAGCCTAGAAGGTCCTAAGCATCACCATCACTACATAGTATAAAACAAAGTCGCTTTCTCTGTCCCTATATCCCAATGTATGCTTAGATCTTTAAAACTACGCAACGGATTTTGATGTGGTTTGTTTTAATAGATAGAGTGATTCAGTGGAAAGGTTTTTAGTATAATTTTATCCCCATATTCCTACGGGAACGGGAACTACGCGGGTGAAACTGCGGAGCGCCGCTAGTACCTTCATATAGCTTAAAATGGAGCGTGATCGCCTATAAGGTCCTGCTCGCTAGTGACTTAAAACATACAAGTTTTATCTTTTCCATTAATTTCAGGGTATTATCGGAGACTTGTTCCCTGGTCTGCCGTTGCCTGAAGCAGGATTGCCGCATCTGGTCTCTTGCCTCAAAGAAGCATGTGGACCTCTTAACTTACAGGCCAATGACTTCTTCATCGAAAAGGTATTGTGATCGTCAATATGAATGATTACTTATTTGGGGTTTCAATTTTAGTAGTGTCTAACTGTATCTATCTGTGGCCCAAGATCGAGAGTCATGGAAGGAGGAGGGAGAGGCCTTTGCCCAACTGTGGGATAGCAATGGCTAATATAATAATAACTGTATCACAGTTGGAAATATGGGTGGATTTAACTGGGGAATATATGTTATACACTATCACAGAAATTCGGCTTGAAGTACTTATAGCTCAAGCGAAATGATTGGGTGAGAAACTCCGTCCCTCCTAAATCCTGTTACCCTCTAGAAGCTGGAAATGCTAATTTATTTTTTTTGAACTACAGATCTGTCCATGGACCCTAATGGGCAGTAATAGTCACTTACTATCAGGTGAGCTATCTGTTCATCATACCCAAAAATGACTTATTATGACGTTTACTACAGGTGTTGCAGTTGTACGAGATGATATTAGTGCGACACGGTCTCATGTTGGTCGGGTTCCCGTTCTCGGGGAAGACAAAGTGCTACCACGCTCTCGGAGGTGCCTTGGGACTGGTTTCACAAAAGGTTAGTGATTTTAATATATTATAAAAATATTGTGAAAGAGTGACCAAGTATGCCAAAAACTTCGTTTTCGCCAGGAGCTCGATGATTTTGTTGTTTTTCAAAATGACTCGAGTTTGATGTTACCAACATGTATCAGGCGAGTGTAGTAATTATGAATACTCCTTCTCACTATATAAATATTTATTTACTGCGTATAAGTAGGCAGGTTTTTGCAGTTGGACCTTACTATTTCTTTTATGCGTGTTTCGATCTTTTTTGGTTAGACTTTTGTGGGCTCTACCCTTAACAAGGGCGGATCATTATCACTATTAAGTGCTCAATTACAAAAAAGGTAGAACCATAAATAGGCTTTAAACAAAACGTATTCAACCCATATTACATAAACTTCCAATTTAATATCGAAACATTACCCTTATTTACATCTGAGATAACAAAATACGTAGAGATACAGTTGTATTGTTTCGTAGTGATGTGATTATGACCCTTATTGCCAGGGGCTGATGGACGAGAATGCGGTGGAGTGGACGGTGATCAACCCCAAGTCGATAACAATGGGCCAGCTCTACGGGCAGTTCGACCCCGTCTCGCACGAGTGGTCCGACGGTATATTGGCAGTCAGCTATAGGGCATTCGCTGTATCCACCAACGATAATAGGTGACTTAAATATGGATCTTTTTTAATATTTATAGGTGTACCTTCGCAGTCATTACTGCTCTCAATGAGACATTAAAATCCACTTCTAAGATTACAAATTAACTACATTTTGAAACAATACTAAATATTTGAATACGCAATTACAAATTCCACTTGTATACTTTTCATTTTGCAAAACACATTGTAATATGAGTTTCATATAAACTTTTTATTTTATTTACTACTTGCCTTATAATGGATAAAATAAAAATAAATAGATTTTCATATAAATCGTCAAATATTCGTAGAAAATGGTTGATATTCGACGGCCCAGTGGACGCTATTTGGATAGAGAACCTGAACACCGTATTGGATGACAACAAGAAGTTGTGCCTGATGAGCGGCGAGATCATCCAGCTCGCGCCCACCACTAACCTCGTGTTTGAACCCATGGACTTGGAAGCTGCTTCTCCCGCTACGGTTAGTCATCACACTAATATTATAAAGGCGAAAGTTTGTGAGTGAGTGAGTATGTTTGTTAAATTTTCACGTCTAAACGGCTGGAGCTTATATGAAATAGATTTACTTATATGATTTTTTTACAGATGTTCCTTATAACTAGGAATAACACATAGGATCTTTGTATCCCAAAATTTCCACGGGATAAGGTCTGCACGGTTAAAACCAGCTAGTTAATAATAAGTCTACGTGAGGAAGGATGGTGTTATCTCTCCCTAAAATAATATTACATTATCCACCAATCTATCAGCTTTTTTCAACTGATCCATATTATATTTGTTACCTGTCTCTAGAGTAGTTTGAAGGTAGACAATGGGAGTGTTTATAAGAAAAAATAAATACTAAATGTTATGGCTTTTGAAGGCGCTGATTACCCCGACTGTCTATGATATCAACGTCTACCGAGACAGGTGTCTTACTTATATTCTGATTGACATATTGTGTGGCCGGTGGCTTGTTCTCTGATTGACCTATATTGCGTATCCATTAGCTGTAACACATTTTCCTTTCAACCTGACAACCACTCCGTCAGCGGGGCCGAGGTCTCGAGATCGACTCGTATACATTATACAGGTAGATAGTAGATAAATAGAAAAACCTTATTGCGTGCGTGGCGGTGTTTAAACACACACTACAAATTAAAATACAAAAAACTGACGAATTGAGAACTTCCTATGTTTCTGAAGTAATTTAAAAGTTCAACGCAAACAAAGGTTGATTTTGTAGGTGTCTCGTTGTGGCATGATCTACATGGAGCCGAAGGGCCTGGGCTGGAAGTGCCTGATGGAGTCGTGGCTGAACACGCTGCCGCCGACGCTGCACAACGTCAACAAGAACCTCATCCGCACGCTCTTCAACCGCTTCATGTCGCCGCTGCTCTGGCTCGTCGAGCTCTCCGGGAAAGTCAAGGTTTATGTTTCTTTAGTATCATGTAGATAGAGCTTTAGGAAAGTAGATGAATCAGGAAGGGATTGACCAAGAAGCAGGTGCAGGTGGAGGAAATTACTAAAGTAGAAGGAAGCAACGGCTAAGACGCATGAGCCATATAATAAGGTGGCTGCCGACAAAAGCAGGTGGTGGAAATGTGGACCTTTTAAACCGTCTCAACAGCACTTCTGCTCTTAATATTGAAAATAATAAAAAAATCTATGTTTCAGCAAATGTACGTAACGTCCAGGACTAATTTAGTAGTGGGATGCATGCAATTGTACGATACATTTATGGACGACTTCTATGATGAGAAATACGTTGAGCAGATATCGGATTTGGATATCAGAGCGCAACTGGAGGTGCGATTTGTTTGAAATATATGTTTCTATATTTTATAAAATGTAATCCCTATTTCCAATGACTGCACCAAATTGGGTATCTTTTTTGCGGTGTTCCTTAAGGAATAGAAGTTATTTCGGAATAAATATATGAGCAATTCTTAAAAAAATATAATTGTCTTTTAGGGAGTATTTTTCTTTTCATGCATCTGGTCTATTGGTGCGACACTGGAAGCCAACAGTAGAGCGAAATTTGATATGATGTTCCGCGGGCTTTTGGAAAAAGAGTTTCCTGAAAAGGTAAGTTTGGTTGTATAAAGAGAATAAAGTAACATTTGATAAACAAAATATGATTAATCGTCATTTTATAGGTTATAGAGGCGCTCGGTTACCCGAAGGACATTGCGAAACCAGAGAAGCAATACATATTTTCATTGCCCAAAGAAGGACTCGTTTACGATTACAGATTTATTAAAGAGGTAGTCATTTTTTTCTTTTAGTATTCATATTTCGATGCTTATTTAGTGAGTTAAATTGGATATGTTTATTCCATAGGCCGTAGTGCAATTAAATGTAGATACAAAGGTTTTTGTCTCGTGCGTTGGAGACGGTTCTATGATGAGAAGCATAATAAAATCCGTTCTTTGTGAAGCATTGTCTATATCATTCGCGTATCGAACTCGAGTCTTCAATTACTTTCAGTAGTTTTACTCGATATTGTGGTCGCCGGCGGCCGCGCCATGCTTGTCTCTGTGATTAGATTTGAAGCCCAGGAGCTTCACTTGGTACAGACCGAGAGTTCAGCCACTCGAAGGGGGAGAGAGAAATTATTTATCCGTGGGTAGTGATGACCTATCGGCGTTCCCCAGGGCAAGGGCAAGTGGAAGCCGTGGCAGGACGACGTGATCTCGGCGCCGCCCATCAGCCGCGACACGCCGCCCAACCAGATCCTCGTCACCACGCTCGACAGCGTGCGGTACCTGGCGCTGTTCAAGCTGCTCGTGACGCACCACAAGGCCGTCATGATGGTGGGGCCCACCGGCACCGGCAAGTCCTCCTACATCATCGTGAGTACTCCCCCTCGCACCACAAGGCCGTCATGATGGTGGGGTCCACCGGCACCGGCAAGTCCTCCTACATCATCGTGAGTACTCCCCCTCGCACCACAAGGCCGTCATGATGGTGGGGTCCACCGGCACCGGCAAGTCCTCCTACATCATCGTGAGTACTCCCCCTCGCACCACAAGGCCGTCATGATGGTGGGGCCCACCGGCACCGGCAAGTCCTCCTACATCATCGTGAGTACTCCCCCTCGCACCACAAGCCCGTCATGATGGTGGGGCCCACCGATACTCTACCACACAATCACAATCACACGCAGTACCTTTATCTTCATCAATTAAGTTTTATTCTGATTTAAAGCATACCTATGTCGTATACCTAAGTACTTATAGCTAAGTGTACCTAAGTATAGCTTTGCCGTCGTTCGACAGGACTATTTGGTGAAAAGGGTGGACACGAAAATTTATAAAGCGCTCATCATGGCTTTTTCGGCTCAGACGAACTGCAATCAGACGCAAGATATTATTATGGGTAAACTGGATAAGAGAAGAAAAGGTATTTTGTTATCATAAGAGGAAATTGATAACACTTCTTATGACAATAATGCTGATGATGTTATTAATTGTAATTATGTGTTATTTAAAGGTGTATTTGGACCACCGATCGGTTGCCATGCCGTAGTATTCGTGGATGACGTGAGTATGCCTCAGGCGGAAACGTATGGGGCTCAGCCTCCGATCGAAGTGTTGAGACAGGGCATCGACTTGGGTCTGTGGTACGACAGGAAGACAAATGTTGCCATGAATTTGATTGATGTTCAGGTATTAAAACCAGCCTGTTTTCTTAAGCGAAGCACACCGAAGCGATAAAATGTTTTAGGCAACAAAATGTTTCAATTATTGCCTCCATACATTTGCCTACATGGTACTTACGAAGAAGACACATTTCTTTTCCCGGGGCAAATTGTTGCTTGAAACATCTTATATTTTATTTAATTATTTGGTTCGGTGTGCGGCCTGGTATATTTAACAAGTGTGTCTTAATTACATTCATTAAAAAATCTCGTGTCTTAAAGTTTATGTGTGCTATGGGCAAACCTACTCCTGGTGCTAAATTGATTACGCCAAGATTTTCAAGACATTTCCTCTTCTTCTGTATCGACGAATTTGATGATGAGACTATGCAGGTGATATTTGGGAGAATTATGCTCTGGCATCTTGATACCAGGTAAGATAGTATACTTGAAAACATCTTCTACTTGCCTTTATCTACTACGTGGCATCGACACAATATATTTTCTCTTTCATTCTTCTCTATTAGCCTTCTCTTGTCTAACATCTTAACATTGACACTTTTATTTCGCATAACTTCTTTCACTCAATCCGTCCGTATTTTCTAATACTAAGACATACATCACGATAAACAAACAAATGCTTTTTTTTGTCGGAACTGTTAATGTTACATTATATTTTGAACATTTGCAGGGGATTTTCAAAGGACTTCGATCCTTGTATCGATGAAATAGTAGACGGTACTCTGGAAGTATACAAACAGTGTCGATTGAATCTATTGCCGACTCCTTCTAAGTCTCATTATACATTCAACTTGCGAGATTTCTCAAGAGTCATATTGGTAGGTTTTTGTCGCATCAAAAATTTAAAATTTAAATGTTATGGACCCAGTAATTAATAGACACATAACAGTATTTAAAAATCCCGGACTGCTGAAAAATATGAGGCAGAAAAATGCTTACCCGAATTGAATCAAAGGAATTATAAGTATCTGTACTTTTCTAGGGTGTATTATTATCTGTTCCTGAAGTAACTCCTGATCTACAATCTATTAAACGGCTATGGGTTCACGAATGTCTCAGAGTATTTTCCGATCGGCTGGTTGAGGAAAAAGATCGTCAATGGTTGGTGCAGTGTTTGAGAGAATCAACTGCTAAGTGTCTCAATGATGACTTCGACAGGATGTTCTCGAGACTACAAAATGGACCCAAGGACATGGTAAGTTAGACCCACATATTGGTATGTTCCAGTTAATAGTTTTACTCTCCTACCTCTATTTCATTTCTTTAATTCAGATAACAGATCTTCATCTAAGAAACTTAATATATTGTGACTTCGCTAACCCTAAAGTGGACACTCGTTTCTACATGGAAACTACTAATATGGATCACCTCAATGCAACTGTTGACGCCTTCTTGGTGGAGTTCAATAACATGTCGAAAAAACCAATGAATTTGGTACTGTTTAGGTAATCATTTATGATAATAATTTAATGTGGTATGATTATAAGCGTAGTGACTAAAAATCACCCGTATATTATAGATACTTGTATCATAAAATAGAACATGCTATCACTAACCATCCCATAAGATGATGTGGACTACGACTTTTTGTAGCGTTATGATATTTTTTCAAGATAATAATTTTGCTACGTATTATATCATAGTATAAGTATGATTACCAGGGATTCGTCCGAAAGGACTGCCTCTCCTTTTGCCTATTGTCTCCCCTAGTATGAGTATAGGAGATATGAGAAAGCAGCAGTAAAGCGCGCGTGTGTGTGTAGGTTCGCGATCGAGCACGTGTCGCGCATCTGCCGCGTGCTGACGCAGCCGCGCTCGCACGCGCTGCTGGTGGGGCTGGGCGGGTCCGGGCGCCAGTCGCTCACGCGCCTCGCCGCGCACATCAACGAGTACGACCTCTTCCAGGTCACATACACACACTCCTTAAAGCTCTCTGGTTTCATAGGATAGCGGTGCCAACATTTAGCGGCAGTTCGAAAATAGCTATTTTCGATCTTATTTCGACGCACACAATTTCGATAGTATTTGACAGTGGAAAACGATCTGCGCTGCGCTCCGTCAAATTTGCCCCGGCACTAATACAGCGGTGAATGACGTCACTAGTACATAGCGAACGTTCTAGAAAAACGCCACTAAAACGTTTTACAAAGACAACGTTCTAATAGTAGCGTCATTTATCGCTGTAGTACTGCCGTTATATGACGGCACCGGTATTCTTGGAAACAAGAGCTCTACTCTTGGTTACTCGTCGTTTCGGACAGACATTAAACGGTTTCCTCATTTAGGTCGAGATGAGTCGAACGTACGGTAAGAACGAGTGGCGAGAGGATTTAAAGACTCTACTTCGAAAGTCGAGTACTCCCGATCTGATGATGGTGTTCTTGTTCATCGAATCACAGGTGATACGGCCGCTTTGAAATGACGTCTCATTTTTGTTAATTTGAGTAAGTATTTACTTTGTATCTATCGTTTGAACGAATATTTCTGTAACAGATCAAAGAAGAAGGATTCTTAGAAGACGTTAACAATATGCTGAACTCTGGGGAGGTGCCTAATATATTCGGTGCCGATGAAAAGGCTGAACTTTGTGAAAAAATGAGAGTGGTTTGTATCTTTTTTAAGCTTCACGTTATAAGTTAATAAGTTACGAGTATAAATAAGTGTTTCGTTATAACGCTGACTTTATAATTCGAGATCGTGATAAAGGTTTACTAAACACTTCTTAAAACATATGTACTTACAAAAAGGAGCTAAATTAAAGTGCGTGCTTGTTAGATCGACCGTCAGCGCGACAAGTCGCTGCAGACGGACGGCAGCCCGACGGCGCTGTACGCGTACTTCGTGTCCATCGTGCGCGACCAGCTGCACATCGTGCTGGCCATGTCGCCCGCCGGCACCTCGCTACGAACCAGGATTAGGAAGTTCCCAGCACTCGTTAATTGCTGTACTATTGATTGGTTCCAGGTAGGTTATACTACATTTTATCTTTTGGGGCTCTTTCGAATTATACGTTTTGTGCGGACTGCTACGGTGCCAAAGCGGTGCGTTTAACGTATCGCGAACGGACGGTCGATTGTGTTCATATAAAGCGCGCGGTGCAGCTAACGGTGTGCCGTACGTACGTACAAGGCACGATAGATTAAAAGGGCTCTTACTGTTTTTATTTCTTTTTACTAAGTAATTTGAATTCACCAGGAATGGCCTTCAGATGCCTTATTAGCCGTCGCTACCCGGTTCCTCAAAGACGTCGAGCTGACGGAACTAGAGCGAGACACGGCCATCAAATTGTGTCAAATGTTCCACACCGACACCCAGGTGTTGACGAAGCAGTTCTTACTCCGACTAAAGAGATACAACTACGTCACTCCCACTGCTTATCTGGAGTTGATTAATATGTTCAAAACGCTATTAGGAAAAAAACGCATGTGAGTGTCGGTTCGTTTCAACCTCTTTATTTTCTTACATTAGTCTTATTGTTTCATACATTTTAAGGGAATTGATAACTGGTGAAAAACGCTACATCACTGGTTTAGACCAACTAGCTATTGCTGCAAAGTCAGTAGCTGCGCTGCAACAAGCGCTTGAGATTCTACAGCCCAAGTTAGCGGCTGGTGCGGCTGCAGTGGCAGTGACAACTGCTAAAGTAGAGAAAGAGAAGGAAGGAGTGGCTTTGGTAGCGGCTGAGGTGTTAACTGATCAGGCGGCTGCTGAGGCACAGGTAAGATAAGGCCTACTGCTGTTATGAGACTAGTCTGTCTAGAAATAGTGTAATACTAATCCCTTTTTAGTCTGTACATGAAAATTCCAACTTCTAGAACACGCTTCCAACACTAAGTTCTTCTTCTTCATATCTATAGACAAGATAATTGTTTCAATTGATACCGCTACAATAAGTGGCTACCTAGATGGCGTTAGGTTCTCATTTGATAGGGTCGTCTAAGGTGCAGGAGTTGGGGAATGATACACACTCCAGTATATGGTGTAATAAAATATTAGCAACCAACCAATTAAAATGAACCAAATAACTCAAACCACCGTACTCCTACCGAGCTTGATTCCAGGCGCAAGAAGCGCAAGGCATCAAGGACGAGTGCGACGCGGACCTGGCGGAGGCCATGCCGATCCTGAACTCGGCGCTGGCGGCGCTGGACACGCTCACGCCGCAGGACATCACCTTCATCAAGACCATGAAGAGCCCGCCCAGGGGCATCAAGCTCGTCATGGAGGCCATTTGTATTTTGAAGGTATTTTATATCAAGTGGGGAATCTATTTTTTTACATTGAATTAATCGGTAAAATCTTGGCCAGACAATTTAAAGTACACACATCAAAAGTGTCTAGGGATCAAGCATTTTTATGCGGATTTCTTGAGATTGAGATGTGGCTTTGTAATAAATTTATGATTTTATAAATTTATATGGATCCTTTTTGGTGCATTTCATAATTTGAATCAGGAACTGTGAATCAAATTCGAGTAAAAGATGAAAATCAGCTGTCAATATTTTCCCTATAAAAACATACAACGCATTGAAGACATTATTAGTGCTACTGTTTCCCTACTACTGATTAAAACCAACGTTATTATGGAGCGGCGACGTCATTTAAGCAGGGAAGAAATGCTCAGAGCCGTGGGAATGATAGAAGCTGGTTCCCGGCAACGTACTGTGGCTTTAGCTCTGAATACAAGTCAGAGTGTTATCAGTCGACTTTGGACACGTTACCGAAGCACTGGTACCGTGGCTGAGCGCCATGGAGGACGGTATCGCTGCACCACACGGAGACAAGACCGATACATTCAAATCTTAACTCGAAGAGCTCCAACAATAACCGCCATGATGTTAGCCGTGCGGCTTCATCACTCTTCAGGGAACTTAATTAGCGACCAAACAGTCAGAAACCGCTTGCATGAAGTGAACCTTCATTCCCGAAGACCGCTACGGGTACCACCTATAGCAATGCACAATCGTAGGATTCGATATCAATGGGCTCTTGAACACAGAAATTGGGCAGAAGAACAATGGCGTTTCGTGTGCTTTTCTGATGAGTCTCGTTTTGGTATGAGACCGGATACAAGACGTATACGACACTGGAGAACCCCTGGACGCCAACAGCGATTAAAATCCTGCCAGGAAGTCCATCCTTATAGTGGTGGAACCATCATGGTATGGGCGGGTATTTGGATCGGCGGAAGAACTGAGTTGATTTGGATCAGAGGCAACCTCAACGCTCAAATTTATGCTGAGACGATTGTATCAGACGTCATCGTTCCTCTACAAGTGCAAATCGGTCCCTTATTTCAGTTAATGCATGATAATGCACGACCGCACACCGCAAGAGTTGTAAGACAGACTCTCGCCGCAGCTAACATCAATGTCCTGCCCTGGCCTGCTCAGTCGCCAGACTTGAACCCGATTGAGCATGCATGGGATATGCTACAGAGAAGAGCTCTGCCGAATATGGAGGGTATCCAGTCGCAAGAAGACCTTTTTTTGTTGTTGCAACGAACATGGGCGGCCATTCCACAGCGTGATTTGGATGAACTCATTTTGAGTATGCCAAACCGATGTTCTTGTGTTGTTAGTGTTCGCGGTAGAAACACGGATTATTAATTGTTTAAGTTACCCAATAAAATTTTAAAGAAAACTGTTATTTCAGTCTTTTTTTCGAACTTTAATGTTAGTGGTTCAAATGTCAAAAATCCCTTTATTAGGAAAATGGCAAATTTCTTTATTAATGCAAAGGTGACTTGGTTTATCGTTACTGTGACAAACGAAAACACTTTATTTGATGAATCCTTAAAGAAAATTTTAATTAATATCAATCAGGAGAAAAGTTATTGCAAAAATATATGTTGATCCCTAGACACTTTTGATGTGTGTAGTTGTAATATTTATGATTTATATTTTAAAGAAACTCTCTAAAAGCTAGTGTATTATCTAAAAGAGCTTTTCTTTCTTTGATCTTTATATGATAGGTGTCATAAATGACTTATAATATGACCCTAACTTGTATTGATTTGGAAAAACCCTGCAGAGTTTATGCATCTTAAAAGGCTCATACAGCCCAAAATGTATATCAGAAGCTTATTATACAGCTTTAATTGAAGCGCTTGTTACAAATTATTCTGAAGAAAGCGAATAACTTTTATACGTATACCTATTTGCATTACAAATTGTAAATTATACCAAAATAGTCCAAAAGACGACTAATTTGCTAATGCCTATTTTTAACGCTGCCTTTAGCATGACGACCCGGTAAGTGTGTTTTGTAAAAATATTAGAAATGGCCATGCTGTGCTGGATGTGCCTTATGCTGGTTTTGCTTGATTTTTATTAAAACAAGGAACAAAACGTGATATTGTGCATATTAACAGGCTATAATAAATTTTCCTTTAATTTAAATTTGGGAAAATGTTTGGGGGTGATCTTTGCCCAGAATTGGGATGATATAGGTTGACAAAAAAACTTTAAAGATTAAAACCAAAAAAAGAAGAATTGACAAATAAAATACTTCATTTTTTTAAATCTACGTTTAACTTTATAAAAATAAATGTAGAAGTTTCAGAAGTTGATTTTTAATACATTTTATTTGTATACCAATATAACACACCAGGAAGTGAAACCCGACAAAATCCCGAATCCATCCGGAGTAGGCACTATAGAAGACTTTTGGGGTCCATCGAAGAAGCTTCTCAACGACATCAAGTTCCTCGAGTCGCTGCAGAACTACGACAAGGACAACATCCCGCCGCCGGTGATGAAGAAACTAATGGCCACTGTGATGCAAGACGATGGCTTCGTACCGGAGAAAATTAGGGCTGTGTCCTTTGCTGCTGAGGGTAAAATTGTTATCTGTATTTATATTATAAGTTGAAGGGTTTTTTTGTTTAAACGCGCTAATCTCATTAACTGGTCTGATTTGGAAAATTATTTTAGTGGAAGATAGCTCATTTATCGCTTCTTCTATTCGCTTCGGCAAATAGGAGTGGATCTAACGCGGGTTATACCAACACAGCGGGCACAACTAATTTAATAACAAAAGCCAACACTTAACATAAATTCACGAAACTAACGTAAATACCCTTAGGTATGTGCAAATGGGTGATTGCAATGACAAAGTACGACAAGGTTGCTAAAGTAGTAGCGCCCAAGAAGCAAAGACTCGCGGCGGCGCAAGCTGTCTACGACAAAGCCATGGCTGCATTGGCTGTTAAACAAGCACAGTTGAGAGAGGTAAGTAAAAATGTTTATATTACTAATTGAACGATGTGATATGAATGATAATATCAGTCAAAGAGATATAACAGTTAATCCTAACTAATATTATAAACGCGAAAGTAATTCTGTCTGTCTGTTACCTTTTCACCATTTCATGGCTAAACTACCGGGAAAGAACATAGGGTACTTTTTATCCCGAAATTCCCACGGGAACGGGAACTACGCGGGTGAAACCGCGGGGCGCTGCTAGTAGACTATAATATCCAAAAGACTTATTATTTATCATGGATTATTTGCTATGCAAAACGATAGAAGTTACTATTAAGTATTGACGTATTTTATTACTAACATATTAATATCTAGGTACAAGCTAAATTAGACAAGTTAGAGGAAGCCCTCGCAGAACAAAGCAGACAACAGAAGATGTTGGACGATGAAGTAATGGATTGTAGTAACAAACTGAAGAGAGCGGAGATGCTCATCTCAGGACTTGGTGGGGAGAAGACTAGGTGGACGCAGATCGCCAAGTCCTTAAGAGAAGCGTATAATAGTCTTACTGGTAACAATAAAAACAATTATTGACTCACAATTATTTTGAATGCTCTGAATTTCTCCATATTTCCCATAATATTTTTTATTTAATGCTTTGAATTTCTTTATATTTTTCACTTATTTTCAGGTGATATCCTAATAGCATCAGGGATCATAGCGTATCTGGGACCATTTACAGCTATTTTTAGAATAGGACAAGTAAGAACATTTAATTTAACGATTTTTTTATTTGTGTATATGTTACGATTTGATTTTGAACTTTGAATGACGTAAAACCTAATATTCAACTAACCACTCAAACGTTATACAGGTAAAGAAATGGGCTCAAGCATGTCACGACTGCGGCATCGTGTGTACTCTAAACTTCAGTCTGATAAGATCCCTCGGGGAGCCCGTCACCATACAACAGTGGTGCATTGACGGACTGCCTTCTGACGATTTCAGTGTTGAAAGTGCTATTATTATCATGTATGTACAAGACATACAAACATCATTATACTCTATCATCGCATTCTATAAAGATAGCCTATTCAAAGTTCTTCATCGAATAAGAAATTCATTGTGATTTGTCTATAGGTCAGCTCGTCGATGGCCTCTAATGATAGACCCACAAGGGCAGGCGAACCGTTGGATCAAAAATATGGAAAAACCCAACAACCTGTGCATAGTAAGGATGACGCAAGCAGATCTTGGTAGAGTTCTCGAAAATGCTGTGCAGTTTGGACAACCGGTAAACATTTTAAAAAGTATCTATGAAAATGTGGTGACCTTTCATGAAAGATATCATATTTTTTTTCTAACAAATATTGTTAAGGTCTTGCTGGAGAATGTGCTAGAAGAATTGGACCCTATGTTGGAGCCGTTGCTACAGCAACAAACATTCCGACAGGGCGGTGCGCTATGTATCAAAATTGGAGACACTATTGTTGAATACAGCAAAGATTTCAAGTATGATACTTTTATACCTATTAATAAAGAAATATTGGTGACGATGGAAATAAAAAACATCAATATTTTTGCTTTAGGTTATACATAAGCACAAAGCTCGCAAATCCCCACTACTTACCCGAAGTGGGTGTGCGTGTTACTTTAGTAAACTTCATGTTAGCTAAAGACGGTCTGGAAGCCCAGCTGTTGGCCCGAGTGGTCGCCCGCGAGCGGCCCGACCTGCAACAGGCTAAGGCAGACCTCACTACGCAAGGGGCAGAGCATCGGAGACTTTTACAGGAGATTGAGAAGAAAATTCTGAACGTATTGTCCACTTCAGAACATTTGTTGGAGGATGAAGAGGCCGTACAGGTACAGTACTACAACACTACTAAATAGACCAATATTGCAATTTTTATGTTCAACAGACATTTGAAATATTATTTGACTTTGTTTCTCCTAAACAGATCTTAAATTCAGCCAAAGATACCTCAAACGAAATCAAAGAGAAACAAGAAGTCGCTATGGTTACTGAGCAAGCCATAGACACGGCAAGAAACGACTATGTGCCTATTGCGGTGCATTCTACCAATTTATTCTTCCTTATCGGTAATACCATTTGCCAAAGAAATCGTGGTTTTATATATATTAAATACATTTATTAACATTACAATTTTCTTCGCGTAGCTTCTCTAGCGAATATAGACCCCATGTACCAGTATTCTCTGGGCTGGTTCGAGGGTCTCTTCACGGCTTCCATCGATAACACGGAGAAAGTGGACGAGATTCCAGAGAGGCTGGGCATACTGCGGACGTTCTTTACTTACTCGTTGTACGCTAACATCTGCAGGAGTCTATTCGAAAAGGTATTTAGTATTTTGCTTTAATATCTCATCAGCCAGAGCTCCGGAATTTTGGCATTGAAAGTATCGTATGCAACTATTCGAGAATAAAGAAGCAAAAAACATATCTTAAAAACTGGACGGATGCGTAAGCGTCTCCACACAAAACCGTCCTCTCCTATGGACATAAGCTGAATAGAGAATAAGTGCGAGTAGCCTGTAAGCCTTTACAGTACTGAGCCCCCCCAGGACAAGCTGGTGTTCTCGCTGCTGCTGACGATCACCATCATGGTGGCGGAGGGCCGGCTGGAGCAGGCGGACGTGCTGTTCCTGCTGGGCGGCGCGCAGGCGCGCGTCGTGCCGCCCAACCCCGTGCACTTCCTCAGCCCGCAGGCCTGGGCCGAGTTCAACGGGTACGGAATTATTACCTTCTTTTTGTTAACGTCCTGCCGTAGCTGTGGTGTCGTCGTCGTCAGCGCGTAGGCGGTGGTTCTCTAGCCGGCGATGAACGAGAAACGAGTAGAACTAGAAACTTCAAATGAGTTGTCCATCAGCGGGAAACGAGTGTAGTTTCTTAGATGTCGGGACTGCCGCATGTCCCCACTTTACACTGTATTTTACATCTTACAGTGAAATAAAGATCACATTCTGTAAAGTATATACTCGTACATTGGTCTGCCATAATTTTGAGGTAAACTCGACGGGATCAGTAGTATTTTAAATAAAATTTTTGACACAAAAATTTAAATTCACCGCATTTAACCGAGTAATGTTCTTTCGAAGGTTGAATGAAATGGATGCGTTCCATGGCATATACGATCACTTTATAGCGAACACGGCCGCGTGGGAGGCATACTGTGATACACCAGACCCGCACTGTAAACCATTACCTGAACCATGGAACTCAAAATTGTCTATATTCCAGGTAATAAAAAATATATGAACTTGTATAATTTGTATATACTTAGATTGAATATAAATACAAATTAAGAGAATTCATGTTTCAGAAAATGTGTGTTCTAAGATGCATGCGTTTGGACATGATGGTGCCAGCTGTTCAAAACTTTGTTGAAGGTTAGTATTAAGATAATAAAGAAAACACTTTTCAAACATGTAATTTTCAATATAATTTATTTCTATTTCGATGTATATTTTAGGCCAAATGGGACGTCCGTTCGTGGAGCCGCCTCTTTTCGATCTACCCTCATCATACTCGGACTCTCACTGCTGCATTCCGTTACTGTTCGTCTTAACTCCAGGTTCAGATCCTATGGGCACTTTGCTTAAATTTGCAGATGACCAAGTAAGTATAATCGTAAATTCTCAGTCTACTTTACCTCAAACTTGAACTTGACCTCAGACTTGAATTTAAATTTGTTGTAGGGTTTCGGTTCGTCCCGTCTGTTCTCGCTGTCCCTGGGCCAGGGCCAAGGCCCCATCGCCGTGAAGCTCATAGACGAGGGCGTGCGCAGCGGGACGTGGGTCGTGCTGCAGAACTGCCACTTGGCCAAGAGCTGGATGCCCATGTTGGAAAAGGTTTGGTGTTTGACGATGTTTTTTTTATTTTAATGTGGAAATAAACTGTAGAACTCGATTTTTTTTTCGAATTCATCAACATTATCATCATCTAGTCATATATATATGTCCCCAACTACGGGCTCTACATTGATTCAGGGCGAATTTCCCGAATTGTCCTCCAACATTCCGAATTATTGACTGCTTCCAATGATTTTACCGTTTTCATGTTCATCGTAAATAGAAAGTAAATCTGGACTCCGTTAGCCTTTCCACATCCATACGAAGCTTGGTTAATGGGAGCATTTCTTACAGATATGTGAAGGTTTAACCCCTGACACGACCCACCCCGACTTCAGACTGTGGCTCACTTCGTACCCGGCGGACCACTTCCCCGTCTACGTACTACAGAACGGGGTCAAAATGACCAACGAACCGCCGCAAGGTGAACATGTTATGGATAGAATATTTCATTTTGATAAAACAATGTTCTTACCCTCTAGTTTTTAATGAACGAGCGAGCGAAGCGTCAACATTTCGTCAAGATAGGTTGATTTAGTTTTCGTCATGTTTTATGCCAGTTTCAGGCTAGAGGCCAATTTTTTAACCAATCCTGACTAATCCTAAATAAATAATATGTGTTTATTGTTTTTAAAAAATCTGTTAAGACCTATTTTCGTTTGGAGGAAAGATAGGGAAAGAACAATTAAAAATTGATTATTATTTTTGTTCGGCATCCATTATTTTCCACGAGGTTTACTGCCCACAAGAAAGAAATAATGTTGTAATTAATCAACGCAGGTCTAAGAGCAAACGTGGCGCGCTCATACCAGAGCGATCCAATCAACGACCCAGAATGGTTTGAAGGGAACAAACAGACTGAGAACTTCAAGAAGTTGCTATTCGCCCTGTGTTTCTTCCACGCCGTGATTCAGGAGAGGAGACAGTTTGGGCCTTTAGGATGGAATATTCGTTACGAGTTCAATGAAACTGATCTGAGGATCAGTGTCACACAACTCTACATGTTTTTGAATGAGTATGACGTAAGTATAAATAAAATCATATCATTTTCTTTTAGTAACTGGGCCCTGTTATTATCTGTATCTTGGGCATCAGAAACTATGCACATTCATACACACAACCAGAGAGATACAAACATTTTTGAACTAATATTTTTAATTAAACATGACTACCTTAAAAGGCACCAAAAAGTCTAGGATGCTAATGAACTAAGAAGCTTATTAAAAAACTCCGCATTGATTACCAGTATCCAAGATGAGCACGTTCAAACAAAAAAAAGAATCTTTCAACTTGTTTTGCATTTATTAGCATACCATATACATTCAACTACGTTCGTAGTCCGTAGCATTTGTAATAAAACGTAGCACATTCCGTAGCGTTTGACTTGACAATGCGAGATAGGGGAGTATTCGTCAAAATTACGTGTTCCCTTGCATCCGATGCCAATTAAAAGTTGCAACAATGTCGCGCGCACGCCTCGTGTCGCGTGTCCAACTCATACAAAACTGTTGGTTGAAATTCAATTTCAGTTTTACAACACCAGATTGTTTCTCTGTACTGTACACTCGTGTAATTAAAACTTCTGTTTCTACTCCTAATTGTGTTCTCATATGAAATGTAATATGTAACAACCTAAAATGAAATTATTTTAATGAAACTGATTTATTAATTTCACACGTGTGTTTATTTTGGTATACTCGTATATTACCTATAGAATGAGTATAGTATTTCGTTGTAATTATTCTGTCTTCATGTTTAACCACTGAGTTGATTTGTTTTGAATAACGGTCAGTGTGGAGATATTTGGAGACTCTGCGAAGAACACAGGATAACTTTTATCTCGGAAACTCGTTTCTTTAAATTGTTTATCATCACTAGGATGTCCAATTCGTGGCTCTTCGCTACCTGACCGGTGAATGTAACTACGGCGGCCGAGTCACAGACGATTGGGACCGACGATGTCTCAACACTATACTGTTTAAGTTCTACAATCCGAGAGCCATATACGAAGACAAATACCCACTAGACCCTTCAGGTAAGAATTATCAATAAATACATGTTATTTGTTTGAGATCACCAACACGCTTTATGCAAGAAGGTTTAACGCATGTTCTTTCTCACTGAAATAATTTAGGCATTTGTCCTTCAGTAAGAACTTACAGGCCAATACAATCATTTAACTTAGGGACTTTAAACCCAGAATATAACATGGAATCCTTTCTTCGATTATGAAATTAGAAAGTTACGTATTACAAAATTTCCCTTAACCCAATTATTATTCTATACTTCAATAAACAATAAACTAATTACATACACGATCCATACTCGGATAATAACATAACAATACGTACAACATAACTACTACATACAAGTACAAGCAACTAGTGTGGTTTAGAAGCTCCAAGGAGAATTCATTACGCCACATAATGTAACCTTTGTGTCGTCTGATTAAATTGTATGCTGAGAGGAATTTCGCTAACATTGTTTACGGTAATTAGAACTCGGTAACTCGCGTCTTCTGTTTATACTCAAATAGGTTGTGTAATACTAAAAACTATGTCTTTGTGTCTGTTCAATGTTACGTACCTATTTTATTATGTTTTACTATTTAATATGTTTAAAATATCAGAATTGTTAGTAACTAGCGGCACCCCGTGGTTTCACCCGTGTAGTTCCCGTTCCCGTAGGAATATGGGGATAAAATTGCTAAAAACCTTCCCACTGAATCACTCTATCTATTAAAGCAAACCGTATCAAAATCCGTTGCGTAGTTTTAAAGATCTAAGCATACATAGTGACATAGGGACAGAGAAAGCGATTTTGTTTTATACTATGTACTTAGTGATAATCTGTAAACTTAATTGATTGCTACAATATGTGTTCTGTTGTTGTGATTTATAAACAAAAAATAAATATTTTTGCTCATTCTACTAGTAATACATAAAATAGAGATCCTTTGTCTATTAGTGGGATTTTACAGACCGATATTTTGCCAAACGATAAGTAAAATCTTCCTAAATGATTACACAGCATAAACTAGCACAAGATGGCGACATATTACTGCGCAAAAACATCTTACTAAGACTTAGTTTACATATTATGTGAACAAACGTACATACAGATGGACAAAAAACGGAATACGACTTAGTTTTATTCTATACAAAGAAGTAGATAAAAAGACACGTGCCATTACCAAATCGCACAAAACGAACATAGTTAATAAAGGTTAGTATGAAAATTAAAATATAGTATTAAACAAACCCTGGAGCTGTCGCTAGTAGTTAAAGCGGAAACATCGCCATGCTCTCAGGGCAGGACGGATACAAACTTTGTTATCTACACTTGTATTACATTTATTTATTTGTTTCACTGTATTGTTAGTACGGAGGATGTAGTGCCAACAGTTGAACATTTTCTTGCTATTACCTTTGTTTGATAACAATCAATGTGCATGTAATTTGTTACTTAAAGCAAAAACATTTATTTTTCAACACACTTGCTCATAAAGGGGCTCTTATTTGTGCAAAAACAGTTGAATAATGACACGTTTTATTCACTAGTGAGATATAGATTGTTTTTTTAAATTGCTTTCATTTTAAAAAAGTTTCGGTACCAAAAAAATTGTGTCCATACATTTTAAAAACAAACTTCAACTATGTTGCCTTACTTTTGGTAGGTCTATGGTCGATTCCATTCATTCATTCATTCGATTTTTTTTTTAATGAGTATATTCTTTTATGGAACGCAGCATTCTCGGCATTAAGAGAGTAGACCGCGTTAGGAACACCACGCTGCGTTCCATAACAGGTATCACAGACGTGGCAATTAAAGCTGCAAAGCTAAAATGGGATTGGGCGGGCCATGTGAGTAGAATGGACTCAGATAGGTGGGCTAAATTGTCCACGGACTGGGAACTCAACGAGCGTAGGCCCCCGGGTCGCCCCCCGACACGATGGAGGCAAGATCTTGAGAGGTTCGACAGAGATTGGAAGGAGCTGGCTAGGGACAGAGACGGATGGAGAGATTTGGGGGAGACCTTTGCCCAGGAGTGGGACAATACAGGTTGATTAAAAAAAAAAAAAAAAAAAATTCTTTTAGTCTTTGGCCGATCACCATTGTTGTGTTGGATGCGCGCGAAAAGAAAACCTGTTTATTTATTAGCGAAAAATGATAATTTCTTCGCAAATGTGTTGAAAAAAGTTTATGGTACACGCGTGTATTGATGATTACTATCCTTGGCTATCTTCAGACCCTCGCCTGACGGCTCGGGCCTCAATAGCGCCTCGGAAGTAATCACCAACTTACCTCGCTTGTACCATAAATAACTATATTAACTAAAAATCTATACAGGGTGTCCCGTTAGTAGTGGACCAACGGGATGTGGAGGATAGGGGAGACCGCTACCTACCAGAATCACCAAAATTTATTGTCCTAGGCCTTATAGTTTTGAAGTTGTAACGTTTTTTAGTAATTAGGTGAAATAATCATACTATATGCACATTTTTCTTAATTCTACAAAATCTATTACTTATTTTGATGTTATTTTTATTCAAGGGCGTTAAGAATACATAGATTTTTCTAATTTAAATCATTTTTTAGTGTAGTTATCATTAAAATTAAAATTAATCAACAAAACAAGTGCAATTGTTAAATTTCAAAAATACTCTAAGCGGTATTCGAGCTGAGCTGGTGAAAAAAAAATGTATTGTAGCCTTGTGGCACTTTATTTTAAAAACATCTACATATCATAAGGATTAATATAACCAACATCTTCGTTAAGTTAAAGTTAAGAAGCACGTACGAATGTTGCAGTACGAAGGTGAACCTGCCCACTATTCACGGTAAGTGACTGAATTTTTGAATAAGACGTTCCCAAATCGATGGTTTGGACGCGAAGGTACTATTTCATGGCCAGCGATCGGCCATGAAATAGGCCACGATCTCCCGACTTGAATCCTTTGTATTATTTTCTATGGGGTTTCCTCAAAGAAGCAGTTAATGAGGCAAATATTTCTGATAAAAAGAGAGTTATCACAAAATTTCAATCATGTTGCTGAATTGATAAAAAAACATCAAAGAGCCAAAAAAAGTTTACAAAAAGACTTTATACCAAGATGTTTTAATGCACAAGAGCTAAAGAAAAGCATTTTGAACCCTTAATGTAAAAACAAATTGAGTAATAAACGAATTTCCATAATTAGCAATGAATTTTTGTTTTCTCTCAAAAGTTCCCTTTTACGTTGATATTAGTTAAAATAAAAAACTACTCATTTGAAACCACAGTGTTATACGTTTTTGTAATCCTTATGATATGTAGATGTTTTTAAAATAAAGTGCCACAAGGCTACAATACATTTTTTTACACCAGCTCAGCTCAAATACCGCTTAGAGTATTTTGAAATTTAACTTGTTTTGAATTTTACTTGTTTTGTTGATTAATTTTAATGTTAATGATAACTACACTAAAAAATTATTTAAATTAGAAAAATCTATGTATTCTTAACGCCCTTGAATAAAAATAACATCAAAATAAGTAATAGATTTTGTAGAATTAAGAAAAATGTGCACATAGTACGATAATTTCACCTACTTACTTAAAAACGTTATAACTTCAAAACTATAAGGCCTAGGACAATAAATTTTGGTGGTTCTGGTAGGTAACGGTCTTCCCTATCCCCCACATCCCGTTGGTCCACTACTTACGGAACACCCTGTATAAAAACTGCGTAAGTAACTTGTTTCACGATAACACGATATCATGAAGGATATCTTTCAATTATTATTATTTTAAAGTAGGCTGTAGGATCCTAATGGTGAAGGCCTCACTGTCACTTATGACACAACATAGAAGAACAGGCTCAATCAACATGTTCACCTATTGCTTGATGATGATCTTAAACTATCGTTTCCTGCGTTTCCATCTAACTCTTCGATTTGATCGACCTAGGATGTGCTGGATGTGCACACAGGCAGGTGCAAATCCATCAGAATCTACTACCAAGCGTGAGGTCCTAGGTTAAATTTCTGGATCGAGCGATAAATGTAAGCACATATCTGCATCTCCTCGATTCAGATCGTTCCTCCATGATGTAGTGACCTAGATAATGGAGGAAAATCACTACATATAGTATAAAACAAAGTCGCTTTCTCTGTCCCTATGTCCCTATGTATGCTTAGATCTTTAAAACAACGCAACGGATTTTGATGCAGTTTGTTTTAATAGATGGAGTGATTCAGTGGGAAGGTTTTTAACATAATTTTATCCCCATATTCCTACGGGAACGGGAACTACGCTGGTGAAACCGCGGGGCACAGCTAATAAATAATATAAACGACAACCAGGTGTATACTACGTGCCGAACTTGAAGGAGCACGCGGACTTCATCGCGTTCACTCGGTCGCTGCCGGTGGCGACGCCCCCGGGCGTGTTCGGATTCCACCCCAACGCTGACATCACCAAGCACTTCAGGGAGGCAGAAGAACTGTTAAATACTGCCATACTTACACAGGTACACAAGCAGCTATACATAGCTTTATATTGAAAATAGCAATCGAATTGATAACCTCCTTCTTTTTGAAGTTGGTTAAAAATAGTGTTTAATTCTGTCCTTTTTTAAGGTACTGGTACAACGTAATCATTAAACGTAAATTATTTAAACTATTACCTTCTTATTACTAGACGAGGAATAACAACGGTATAGTTGAAGCCTTAATCTTATGGAGTATTTCTTATTTAAACATCGAAATAAATTGCATCTAGGGTTTTCAAATTTAGATGGTAAAATTCGAAATAATATGAAAAAACATCAAACTATTTCAATATCATTTAAGTAAATGAGATTTAAGTTTGACTGATACACAATACATTTTCTCATTGAAGTATTAGTTTTAAGAACAATCATTATTATTGTATGAGCCTTTTAGTACCTAAGAACAAAAATCTGGTAAGCATTAGAGTACATATTTTCATAACAGTCTTGAGTAATTAATTTTATTATTGCATTAATTGTATAGAAATAGAACTTTGCAACTTGTATGTAATCTTGTTTGGAAGTTTGTAACTTAATTGAAAAAGTTCCGAAAGGTTAATTAGTCTGTCGTAAGATTATTCTACTTCGTTGTTTTGTAGGAGTTCTATTGTTAGTGATTATTACGCAACGTTTTTTAGATAAATATTTAGCTCAAAACTGTTTTGCATAGAAAATGTGCAGTTTTTATTTTTGTACTATCGAATACCTTGCAAATTAAAACTTTTGGCCTATAACATTATTCTACCAGGATCTAGGCCTAATAAAATGTGGTTATACTTGCCTGATGAATGTAGGCTATGAAATTGTCATAAGATTATCAATAATAATGAATTTGAGATACATACAATAACAAAAATTTAAGGCATATTAAGGGCATGGTTCTTTGCAAAAGGGTTTACTTGTAATTTTACTTTTAATTGTAATGTAATCATTAAATAGTTAATATCGTACTTATTTGTATTTTCTGTTTCATTCATCCATCAAAATTTGGGCATCAGGATCGTTTGGTAAGTATTACTAGTAACATTTGTAGAGTATTTACATTTTTCATTTGTATTAATAATTTGTTATTTTTTATTTACACACTCTACAATAGGATCTTCTGAAAATACATTTGGTAAGTTTGAGAGAATGTTCGAAATGTTTTGCTTCGTGTTTCAATGTGTGCCATTATTTTTTTAATTATTTGTGTATTCATTGTTGCAACTGATTATAAACAAGTTTCTATGGGAGGGAACCGTCAATTGGAACGTTGATGTTTTACTGCACATTTTTTCTTTAGATGCTTGTTAGTGGACGAGTATTGCATAATGTCGGTGTCGGGTAGTCAAAGAGTATAACTTATATCTGTGTTGGTTACCTGGTGTGTCAGATACACATGTATGTCGACCTGCACCTATGTCGGTGTTGGATACAAAACGTTTATCACGTACGTAGACATCGGATACTGATCTGATATACGCGTACAGGACACGATGGCAGCGGGCGGTGGTGGCGCAACTCCTGAACAACAAGCGATGGCGATTGCCGAAGACGTGTTAAAGCGGCTCCCCGCGCAGATCCTGTCGGGCCCGTCGCACGAGGGCGACATCAAGCCGGCCGACATGACGCCCATGTCCATCGTCGTCATCCAGGAGGCGGCGCGATACGACAGACTCGTCAATGTCGTGCGAGCCAGCGCCAGGGCGGTCATTGGGGCTGTGCAAGGTATGCTCACCATCTCATAAAGTAACGCTCCATCTTAGGCATCGCTTATCAGCGACTTGTAATGCAAGACAATTTTAATGATGGCAGATGTTTAATAGTAATTATCACAATATCCTGAGAGTCCATGAGTCTGAGATTATTCCCAAAACACAACCACAGGTTTATTATCATGCCACTGACAGTACTATGGTTAAAGTGATTTTTGAGATATATCCAGCACGAACGAACTGTACCCAACTAATGTGTAGGTGTGAGCGTCCTAACGGACGTCACTGAAGAGGTATTAACGAGTATGGTGCGCGGGCGCATCCCGGCGCTGTGGGCCGGCAAGAGCTATCCATCGCTCAAACCATTGGCGGCGTATTTCAACGATTTACTCGCTAGGCTTGCGTTTTTACAGGTAATATTTATATTATGTTAGTTAAAATTTAAAACTTTCTGTCAAGTTCTGTTTGTGTATCTTGTCTCAATGATGATGGTAAAATCTCCTTTATTATATTAAACTTGTAGAAATAAAACTTTATATATACTAAATATTATCTATATATATAAAAATCAATTGCTGTTCGTTAGTCTCGCTAAAACTCGAGAACGGCTGAACAGATTTATCTAATCTTGGTCTTGAAATATTCGTGGGGGTCTAGGGAAGGTTTAAAGGTGAGAAAAAATCGAATAATTGCCGGGAACACCGGAACGGATACTACGCGGGTGAAACCGCGGGGCACAGTTAGTTCTTTATAAATCATTGTAAGGTTTTTCATTCAATAATAGTGTCTTAACATGGATTACCTTTATCTACTTTTTGTCGAAATATGAGTATATATGTAATGTGTTGTAGCATTGGCATACAAACGGCCCGCCCATGGTGTTCTGGCTGTCCGGGTTCTACTTCCCGCAAGCGTTCTTGACGGCCGCGCAGCAGAGCTACGCCAGGAAGTACAAGATCCCCATCGACCAGCTCGCCTTCCATTACGAGGTTTGTTCACACTTATATATAGATTTAAAGCAATCAAAAATAAAAGTTTATTTTAGGCAGTGTATGTTACATTAATTAACAGTAAAAACAATGTAATAAATATGAAGTTTTTAAAATAATATATTTGTAACATACCCGTAATCTAACTTAACTGCTGCAATAGTAAAATAATATTTTGTCATGTCAGGTTCAAAAATCGTTCGAAATAACCGAACTGCCTGAAGAAGGAGTGTACATAAGAGGCCTGTTCATGGAAGGCGCTCGCTGGAACAACGATATGTCGTACATCGACGAGTCCTACCCGAAGATACTCTACGATGAATTCCCGCCGGTAACATCACTATCACTACATAGTATAAAACAAAGTCGCTTTCTCTGTCCCTATGTATGCTTAGATCTTTAAAACTACGCAACGGATTTTGATGCGAATTGTTTTAATAGATAGAGTGATTCAGTGGGAAGGTTTTTAGCATAATTTTATTCCCATATTCCTACGGGAACGGGAACTACGCGGGTGAAACCGCGGGGCGCCGCTAGTATTATATAAAACTAGTTTGATCCGTTTTTCTTATTTTCCTTAAGGTAGAGAGAGATAATGTGACGAAACATGTTATATGTATGAGTTTTATAACATGTCACATGATCTAGACTCGCCTTTAAAGTAGCGGATGCCTACATCATAATCAATATCTGCTTGGTAAATTGAACGCAACCCATTGATATATCAATCAGTCAGTCAGGAACATACCTTATAGATAAACAGTAAACAAAATTCCACGGCTCTTTGTCTTAACAAGAGATTTTCTGACGTAAATATTTACAATTTGACAGTGATTTTCCGTGAGAGCCCCTAATTTTCCACTCGTCACGTTTAAACGTTGCCATGACTTCGTATTATTTTGAAAGAGCAAACTTTTGTTCTCGCTTATAATTTTCTTAGATATCTGTTTGTGTGTCCTACTTTATTTTATTAGTCAAAATAAATAAACATACAAAATAAAATTACTGAACGATGGTTTTGTTTTGTAATACTAATAAGATACTTAAAGGCCATCGTACATTATTTTGTGCAGGTATAAAATAGGGTCAGAGGTTTTCGAATTAAATCGTAACAAACGAATAATCGGATACTTAATCAAATCTTTTCTCTTTATAATATTAGTATAGAAGTTATGGAAGTTATTTGTATATCTATACTAATATTTACAGGTGAAGAGTTTGTTTGTATGTTTGGTTGAACGCGCTAATCTCAGGAACTAAACTACTGGTCTGATCTGAAAAAAACTTTCGGTGTTAGATAGCTCATTTATTGAGGAAGTACCATACTCCCACGGAAACGGGATCGTTAACTACAGGGGTAAAACCGCGGGGCGCTACGAGTGTATGTATATATCCGTATACTTAGTAAAAAACAATACTATGTAGGTATGGCTGATCCCCCTGAAACGCGACGAGATCCCGAACGACGTGTTCTACAACTGCCCGCTGTACAAGACGGGCGACCGGCGCGGCGTGCTGTCCACCACGGGCCACTCCACCAACTACATCCTGTTCATGAGGCTGCCCACCGCCGCCGAGCCCGACCACTGGATCATGAGAGGCGTCGCTCTCTTGTCGCAACTACCCTTCTAAGGGGCGATTTTTCCATCGCTAGATATTTTTATTCGAGAAATAATTTTGAAATTTTGACAGTTATTTCATACAAAAACTGTCAAACGTTAATTTTATTCCTCGAATAAAAGTTATCTGGTCATGGAAAAATCAACCCTAAATATTGTTTAATTGTATCTTTTATTCGTTTTTCAAATAGGAAAATAGCTATCATGGATTTACTATTAATGTTTTGAAGCTTTACCCCAGCACTACCTTTCTAAATATCCTGCCATTGTCTTTAATTAACGTACTCATTTTGCTAAAAGGATATAAAGAAATAGCTATTTTGTTATCATGGATTTATTATTATTAAAAGCATTCTGAAGCTTGGCTCTCGCATCTACCTTTCTAAATATGCCATAGTCTTAAATGAATGTATCTTTTATTTAATTTTCAACTAGAAACATAGTTATCTTGTAATCATGGATTTAATATTGTAATTGAAAGCATTTTGGACATAGCATGATTGTGTTATGTAGGCCGCTGTTCAAACGGTGTGATTATAAAGACTTATTTACATAAACCACG
Organism: Timandra comae; assembly: GCA_958496195.1. Taxonomy (NCBI): domain Eukaryota; kingdom Metazoa; phylum Arthropoda; class Insecta; order Lepidoptera; family Geometridae; genus Timandra; species Timandra comae. Next base: position 3,043,754 of record OY292355.1, on the reverse strand, counting down.
TCTAGTCATCTTGTGATGAAACCCGGTCATTTACATTATCTAATTACCTATATTAATGTTCTTTTAATAATTATTAGGTTTTAATTATTTTTAAATAAAGTATTTAACGTAAACATAAATAAATTTGTTTCATTTCAACACAACGATACCTTCAGTAGATTTCCTTTCATATTTTTTCCTTGCCAACCAATCAAATGAAGTCGTAGTAAAGAAAAGACCTTTTTTCATTTATTTAAACTTGTTTTGTGAGCTCGTCAAAAGTTTGATCAAAGGTAAAAGCCTACAAATGCCATAGCTCAAATGCGGTGCAAAATAAATTAGGTTCCATCGATAAAGGAAGCCGTAGACAAGTCGTACCTTTGTAACTGGAGAGTAGCACCGGAGACGAGAACAAAATTAAATTCCGAACGCCTACGCGCGGCCCGGGATCGCACTTCGTCATTCCGAGAATCGAGATAAGAGGGCCATGTTTAAGTTTGCGAGTACTAACACAGCTGTTATAGGGATTTGTATGGAGATTCTTTGTTTAACAATCATCAGTCAGTCGGCATACATACTCCAGTTACTCCAGGTGGTGACATGAAAATGGAATATTGTCGGGGTAACCCAAACGGGGTCAATGTCGTGTGTGAGAGACGCTGCGCGGGCGCGGGCCCGGCGGCCCGGGACCAGCGGGATTAGAGAGCGAGCGGTGGGCGGACGGTGGGGGGAGGGGGGGGGGCGGAGGAGGGAGGCACTCGGTCTGGCGCGGCGTCGCCCGGCAACGCGAGATATTGATCTGCGCACCGCGCGCAGCATCCCGCGCCCCGCGCCGCCCCGCGCGCGCCCTTGATTCCGCCGCTCGACCGCCGCCGCCCCCCGCCCGCCCCCACACGATACTTATTACATTTCGCACTACATACACACCACTCCACGTAATCCGATGAAAAAACTGCTTATGATTTTTAACAGACCTCACTGAGTTTCACAGATAAAAACTTGATGAATGTTTTATGTTATTGTTTTTGCTTACTCTGAATGGCTGCGTACATTTGAATGAGCGAATAAAAACGTGGAAAATTTTAAAGTAATCATATACGAATTATAATCATCTCAGTTGAAATAAATAAGCCACGTATATTTTAGTAAGTACTTACTTATGTATAACAAATGTAATCAGTGGCAATCTCACGTAGATTGAATAATCAAAGCTCGCTCAAGGGTTTGTTGAATTAGCCGGTATTGCAACAGCAATGTGTACTCGGCTTCGAGTGGAATGTGTGCCATGCGAGCGGATGCCATTTAATTTATCGAACCACACTCCACCGCACATCCTACGTGTTTCCTCAGATTAATACCTATCTGGCAACCTACATTACGCTCGGGCCACAGCTAACATACTCTCCCTCTTTAATTACTTTTATCTACTTACTGTAGCTATCTAGTGCTTTTATTATTTTAATGTAGTAGATTGTACATTGTTTTTATTTAGAACTAAGTTTTAAGATCGAACATAATATTTTTTATTTTTGGTGTAAGTATAGTTTATTTTCGAGTTCAGCCACCCTTTTCCACCCGCGCCCTTTCCAGTTCATATGATATAAGCACAGGTTGTAATCTTTTTCACAAAGTATACAATTTCTGTGACAAGAGACGTGATCTTAACCTGAGATCTTCCCACGTAATCCTCTAGAACCATGACAACGTACAAATCCTTTTGAGCTCCTATCTCAATGCTTCTGAAAAGATTTTCCAAACAAACCACTCGAAACATACAACAACTCCACTTCAAAGGGAAACTATAAGTTATAAGTACTTACTCAGAACTGGTACTGTATACCAGCGGGTGTATGTATACCATTTACCAGAAACAATTGAGAGATGATTACTTTGTTTGACATTGTGCCACCAACCGCGATGTTTTGCTCCCTCGTCGCGAGAATAATGAGATGTGTCAACAACATGCCGAACAAGCCGATACGGCGCTCTTTGTTACAAACCGTTTGTAAAGCCACGTTTTTAATTTTCCCAGCAGCATTTAAAATTAAATACAATCAAACAAAAATGAAATGTTGAGTTCACTCTCTGTTGGCAGCGGAGTATTAAAATGCGTTCGTATCGTGCATTATCATCATTGTAGTGGGATCGCGCCGTGTTTTACCTCTGCTTTAATTTAAAAAACACGGCTACACCGCGCCTGTAGGTACTGACAACAGATGTTGGGAAAAGCTTTATCTCTCCGGAATGAGAATTTAATTAAAACGCAGCTCTCTAGAGTCGGCCACAGCTCTCAGTCCTCTCGGCCGTCTGTCAAGTGCCCTGTTTGTTCGTGCTTGCATACACTTGCCGGAAAAACTGACTCCCGTACTCAACTTCCGCAAGCCCTGTTAATTAAATGATAAATGCCCGCTTAGGCTTTTAAGCAATTTTTGAAGCAATTTCCTTTTTGCAGATAGTGTTTGTTTTCGTCTTTGAAGCTTTTTTAGAAGAGTATTTTATTGAATTAGGAATTTATAAAAGGCAATAAAATTATCCGCTACGAAATGGAGGCAGAAATGTAATTTAAGACAAGTGCCTACTCTAAAAATAAAAGGGCTGAACGGGAGTCCATATGTGTCCAATGACCAAATAGGTTTTGTACCGACCGACCGGTCGTTTCGGGTGGCGGTTGATGTTTCCACTTTTAATGTCTGAACCTTAATTCACGGTCCCTCCCCCGTCCGCTAGTTCAAATACTACCCTTTACTATATTTGCAAATAAATATTGCTTTTTAACAGTGTAATAACAGTTTGCGGTCTGCCTGTCGTTATTAAAAAGCTCGTTCAGCCCGATAATCTGATTTAATGTGATATTGGACATTTACGTGGAATGCACATGAATATTAATTACGAGTGGGCGTGTTATTAAATATGTTTTAACTTTGTAGTTGATGTGAACAGTGAACATACATTATCCATTTAGTTATAATATTACGAGGAAGATAGAAAATTGACGTAGATTGTTAGAAACGAATCGTATTTCTCTATAGGTTATTTTCACTTTTTAACTCTTTACTCTGACAGGAACAGTTTTCCTAGAACACTGAGACATTTTCCTAGTGTAGGGAACATTAGGAAAATACCTACGAGTATTAAGGCAGTCATATAATAGAGCAGTTACAAAAAATCATTTTTTTTAATACTAGCGTTGTTCGCCTCCTGTTGAAGTTCTAACCTAGCCTATAGCGTAGTTGTACACATTGACTACGATTCGTAGTATCGTAGTATAACGACTTCAAATAAATCAAGACTGCCGCGGCCGTAGAATGTAAAAAGAAATATGTCAATATCATTTTATTAGAATTTAATAATAAATATTCAATAACCGCGATATGTATACGGTACAATGATTCAGGAATATTATAATATTAATATTACCATCCACAAATTGTTCTGTGACAGCCCATTGAATCACAAAAATGTAATTCAATTTGTAACATTCCACCGAACAAAATGTAAAGACATTTTTATGATTCTATACTAGCTTCAACGCCGACTTTACCTACAATATTTGCTATGAACGAGTTTCGTTACGTTGAGTATGATTATATTTTCACCTTAATTTAACTTTATTATTATAACTAGCTTTTGCCCGCGAGTTCGTCCGCGTGGAATAATGACATAAATTGCTGTTCCTTAGTCTCCCTAGAGCTCCATTACAACTCGTCGAAAATGTATATAATGTTTGCTCCCATACAGGGGTCTATTAAAATCCAAAGGTAGCGGGTAAATCAGAGGGGTACTGCTAGTTTTTTATAAAAAAAATAGCAGCCAACAAAGCATACCACTCTTTAAATTAAATATACACTTACCTACTGTTTGTAAGTAAGTACATTTACTTTTTTTTTTTAAGTTGAAGGTATATTTTTCTGTTAGTTTGCAATAGAATCAGAATTGCCAGGAGTTAGCAAGTTTGCCAAGTTGGCAGTTCACCAGATTCTATCTGTGAAGTTATAACTAGCTACTTGTTTGCTTCCACCTCGCCGGCTCTAATTACCGCTATTCCAAATGATACAAATATTTATCTAGCTTTACCTAACCCAACTAAAAGGATGTCGAGAGAAAATAAAGAAAATTAAAGAGAAAATACACCTTATTAAATTCACGCTATTCAATATAAGTAAGTACTTATGTCTATTCGTATTGAAACAAAGATACTTAAACATAAGTAAGTACATAATTGTTATTGACCCTGTATTGAGAAAACGTATTTAATGAAGCAATATTCTTTTATCGAAAAATGCGTCTAACAAGCAATTCTCTGTATTGGCAGTTTCCATTACGTATCTAATTAACAAGAGTATATATTATATCTGTTTACAAACTCGTTTTATTTGTGCGTATCCCCAGCTGGCTGTTCCCACGCGTAGGAGGTACCTATAAGCTTCGAGTAGATACGAACTGTGAATTATTATCCCCACAGGAAAGTTCGGTAGGTGTGTGTGTTAACGATTTCCACCTCGTTGGTTTTTAACACTTGATGTGCCGGTGATGAAACAATGCTCTTTGATCCGTGGCAGCATTGTGCGTGCTCCTTCATCATCAGGAACGTGTGAATCATTGTTTAATTGCGGGGTGAGGCGGGGCCGGCGCGCGGAGAGGACACATCGATCGTCTCGGGTCGTCATGACAACGCGCCCTCGCCCCCGCGCGCTCGCCCCCGCCTGATTCATTTGTAATCATTTGTTTCGCGGCCGTCGAATAATGGAGCTCGTCAAACGGCGAGAATTTGATAGATTGTACCCCCGTACAGCTTTCGATACAATTATCATTTATCATAATTCATTTTTTTATACCAGACCAGCCATGTACCTACCTACTAACTATAGTCACGAATCAAAATTTAAATATCAGACTGAGCTTCGTACAAGCGTAACTTTAGCAATATAAGTTTATTATTATTGCTATTATTGACCTTATTTTCAAACACGAATACTACTATGTAGTTATACTTACTGGATACACGAGTATGTATTTCTATAAGAATAGCTACCTAAATACTCTACAATAGGCGCTCACCATCCCTGAAGCTTTTCATTTCCTTTTTAAGTTAAAATACTTTTCTCTGCAAAATATATCAGACGCAAGCTAATAGGATGAAACTCGTCCATAAATCTGTTCATTCATGTTCGAATCGATATAATAATCCTATTGAAAGCGTCATGTCGAACAAGATCTGCCCTCATTAAGTTGTCTAGCAGGATTTAAGGCGGATCCTTTGGAGCTTAGCAACGTAATTTTTTGTAATTTCTTCGAGATTTTACTTTTAGATATTTTGTTTTCAAATGGTTTTTTTATCTTTAATATTTGAACGTATCTTATCAGCTTCATCAGTGCTTCTAGAGAGCTTTCAACTAAGTATTATACAAACTTTAAGTTTCCGTTTGTAATTAATGACATAAGCATTTAAGTTTTACTAAATGAATATGAGAATTTATACGTTACTTCATGGGCCTTTTACTAAAACACCGTCTTTAAAAAGGTTTTGTATCTGGCTTTCTGCCCTTTTTTCGGTGTATCTCAGCCGAACTGATAAACTGGATTTTCACCGACAGATGTTAAAATAAAGTAGCATGGACAGATTTTCAACACGAAATTTCCTCAAAATCAGCGAAAACGGAAATAACGCCGATGAAACTGTAGGGCATAGCAACTTTAAGGGGTAATATCAAATAATTTTCCCTAAATTTTTACCTAACATTTTCAAAGTTAATTTGTACCTTGTAATTTCATTTCTACGAAAAAATCTCGACACAACAAACAGAATATTAGTCTTCATTATACCCGTTTTAAATTTCAAATTAATAAAAAGAGTAAAATGAAACTCTACAAAGGGTGTTCCAATTATTCTGCCGATAGCTAACAACAAAGGACCTACGGGGTATAAAATATGGTATAAATTGAAGCGAACGGACGACGGAAGACAAAGCTGACAGTCGACCAAGTGTCGGGTTTTCTCAAATAATTTTAATAGATGTTGGGTGTGCGAGGCGCGCGTGCCGCCCTCGGTGGGAGTGGGGGGAGGGGGGCGCGAAATGAGATTTCCTTTGAGCGAGCGCCGCTGACCGCGACACCCTGCCTCTTTGAATAGTATCCCACATATATCATCAAACTTTACCGTATGTATAGGACCCACTAGTGACGACAACCCACCTCGTTAATACACTTTTTTGCCAGAGCAAATACATACTAGCAAAATATAAACCCGTACGGCACCAAATTAAATTTTGGTTCTTGGAATATGTTTTCGGTCCCTAATTATTTTGTTGAAAAACATTAGGTTACATGGGATATACACAACATTTTCATGAAATTGAGTATTCTGGCAAATTAATACAGAGAAATGATATTCTTCCAAAAAATTAAATCACCCCTCAACCCACACTTTCTATTTAATACAAAAGAAATGAAGATACTTCTTTCGAGTGACACTTTTTAATATAAGGTATGTACACAAAAAGTGGCAAATAATATAAAGTGGCTGATGTTCTGTTAAAAAGTCGAGAGATCTTGTTCGTCCTCTTGATTTTAATTTAATCGTGAAACAAAATGAGTACGCGCTCGAAGGCTTTGTGAAGGCGCTCGGAGCGAATGCCTGCTATGAATTTGTGTTTCGCATTATAGCCGAGATGTTGCCTATTACTCTGCTCTACGCTTGGCCTGTTTTCTATGCAATCAAGATTGCTAGAGCTTTGCAGCAATATTATGTAACTAGGCACATATGTACACCATACATTCCCATTAATTCTATATTATCCAGTGAATGTATTTCAATTAAATACATTTTATAATGCGCAGCTTTATAAATGTTCCAAAGCACCTCTAATTGACGTCATATTATTTCATGTTATGTAAATTCCATAATTTGAACATAAAGTAAACTTCACCTCGTTTATTTTCAATTTAATATTCAAATAGTGGGTTGTGAAATGAAGACGTGGAGCGTCAAACCTCTCAGATTTAGCTGAAAGCACTCCTCCACAAGGGTGCTTATGTTTCATGCAAACTAACGCGACGACGACGTACTGATCCATTTTGAACGAGACGCTTCGGAATATTGTTACGAAAACTATTTTGTAAGGGTAAATTGCTAACATTATATACGTATTTTATCACAGACATTTTATTGAAACAAACGATAATAAAAATATTCTGATGTCGGTATACACATTACACACACACAATATTGATGAAGTTAATATCAATTTGCTAGAACGACGATAAACCGTTCCTAATAGACATGTTCCAAACGGACCCCACCGTTAAACACAATCCTTATTATCACGTAATAAACATTGCCATTCAGAGTAATGAAAAAAATAATTTCATTAAGCGTCTAACATGTAGTATGTTATCGCAATCTGGGCTCCCCGAACGCTATTTACTGGAAGCCGGCGGCTTACGCTATGTGCTATTGATCCCCTCGTGCCCCTTTTGTGATTGAGAGAACCATTAGAGGCTGTATTGAGGGGCCTCAATCACGGCGGATGTCCGTCATGTTTTGTGTTGGCCATCGACCGCCCACGCCGGCGCTCCCACTCTCCTTTGACGCACACACATACACGCACATGCAAGCCTTTGACACATTATTCAATACTGAAATTAATTTAGATGGGACATCTCATCGAACAAAGGAACCATTAAAAGCCAGACAGTTTTGTGTTGCAGTATACTTTCCTAAACTTGTTTTGTTATAATGGTATGCTTCCTCGTAACAATTCCAAAACTCAAATTGCAAACTCTGAATCATTTTGGTTATGTAACTTTACAACAAAAGATGAAAACTGCAAGCTGGATTGCAAATTTTACGGTGGCTTACTCTCGTGTGTTAGATGAAAGTTATGTAGTCGAGAAGTTTCTCGATCCGCAGGCTTAACCAGGGAGTTAGAGGGAGGAGCCAGGCAAGTTACAGCGCGTTTTATATTACGTCACGAGTTACGAGCCACCTGACACTGCATGCCGGACTACAAAGGAGATACGTGAACGTGAACACAGGTTTCTATTATACATCATTTGTACCTCCGACACAGGCGCAATTCCAACCACTGAAATATTGAACATATTTCTTTTCTGTGTAACAAATACTGCGCGTTATATCAAATAACGTAGTGAAAGCTGACGGAAATTTCCATTGTTGTTGACGATACTGGAATATTTCCATAGCAAAATGTATTCAAATTTCACATCATATAACGTGTTACTAACTGGGAAATCACAGTTTATCACAGACACGTTTAAGTAAATGAAAAATAAGATATTTCGGAAAAAAAAATACAAAAGCATCAATTTAAATTCGTAGATCGTAGAGCCGGTCCCGGATCCGAAACAAGCGTTTCCGCACGAGTGAAGCGCGAGTTTCTTTGATTTTGCGTGGATGAGTCGACGGCAGGAGTTGGGACTGACCGGATTGTTACAAACATGTTCACTTTTACGTACTCCTTATTTTATGAATTATGCATGAGCATTTTATATTTGAATTTAAGATCAGCTAAATATTCCAAATTTGGAAAATATTTCAAGAGTAAGCAATGAATTGAATTTCTTATATTCAATTTGGACCTCTCAAGCACTTAAAAACCATAGAAAATTCACAAAACAATTAGTAAGACTTATTCTACAAAGAGTAATTGTACTTTTACTTTTCAGTTATTTTCCATTTTTTAACTTTTACAAAAGCCCTATTTATAAGATTTTCGATTGCCGTACCTTCAAGCTTCATGTACCTTCACCATTTCAATCGTCAAATACTAAAACAATTAGTGATATTCATTCCTCCTTTGTACCTAAATCAAACTCCTTCCTACCTAGCTCGTGAAGGCATCAGGAGAGAAATAAATGAAGGAAAATAATTAAAACCTCTGTTTAATCAGAAACCCCAATCAGAAATAAATTCCTCATTAATTAAACAAAGTTTCCGCTGCAGACCCTGGTATATTAAAGCTTCTATTTCTATCGAAGCCAACTCGTTCCGAAATGAACCGATCAATGTTGCAGTGGACTATTTTGCAAACACCAGACTGTTTAAAAATACACATACCGAAATTATTCCTACTGGTGCTATTCGCTGGATTTTTCAGCAAAATTTACTTTTAACTTCGGATGCAGAACAAAATTTTGAGTATATTTGAACGGAACGACGTACGGATGAAACATCCTGTCGTTCTCTTTTTTATTTTTGTGTTGAAGGTAGTACAACGTAAACTACGTAGCTGTTGTTTTTAAATAATGGGAATCCCTAAAATATATAGGCTATAATATTACATTACACATTTCGGTGCAAATATCCCAGTTAAATTAAACATAATGAAACATGCGACTGCACGCTCCGGCTAACAATGCACTCTACGAGTACAAACGCGTGCATGCCCCGCTGTGGACATTTAGACGAAATACAACACATACCATGACATGCTTTGAGTGACACGACAAAGCCGAAAATAGGCTTTGGGGGCAGGCTTTTTATTGTATGCATATGGTCTGGACCATACTCGTATGTATAAATTAAAAGCTTTAGGATTATTTCTTTAATATAGAATGCTATATAAGTATTTTCAAAACTTATTTTATTTGATAAAACATTTACAAAATTTTTGAAAAAAGACTCTAACCTATTTAGTCAGTACTTAAATTTTGCCAACTTGGCCTTCCGGGTACGTATAAGAATTCAGTTTACCACTTCATATTAATGGGTATTTCCCATGGTGTACCTAAGTAACTAACTCATATCACAAACTTACATCAACAGTATAAATGATAGGTAATAAACATTTTAACTTAGACAAACAACACGTAGAAAACCAAAGTCTTCTTTATAGTATTGAACTGTCTCAAGTTTGGGCGCGGCTAGATTTATTTTACTTTGAGAGGTGTTCTGTAAAGTTTTCAACAAGGCCAGGCTTTTAAAACTTTGCAAATCAAACGAACAAAAAACACCGTGCCTTTAACACCCTCGGCTCGATCCAGAAATAGTTGTAACACGGGAATGTTCGAATTCCAATCCCGAAAGTTTGGGATGTTCGAATTCTTTGTGACGGTTTAACGATTTGGTAATAATGTACGTAATTTAACAGCTAATTTAACAGGCAAACAAAATATGGTATTTTTTCGTGATATCACATTTTTCTAGGTTTATTGAAAACTTCTTCTTCTATATGTTTGGCAATTGAGAATGGTGGCAGGGTAGAATAGACAGTTGAATATCTAAAATTTCCGAATAGTTAATACAAAATACCATCTCTTTATTTCAAACATACAATATAAGTACTTTGTTCCAGTGTTGCAGAAAACTCGAATGAAATACTTTTCATTAGTTCCGCAATAGCTTTGAAATAGGTTCGATTGGTTTCTTTTTGTGTCCCCTTCATATTGAACCGATTAAAAAATAGAAAATTATGAAAGAACTCAAAGGAACCGAGGAAAATACTGGCCAAAAAAAATTTAAAAAAATTAAAAAGTATGTTGAAAATATAAACAAAAGTGTTTTGATCAAAGCGCGCACATCACAGAGTAGCTAGTTTTATAGAGCAAATATTTGAAAGGCCCCGGGGAGCGGAATTTAATGTGTTTCCGAGTCCGCGCTGTGCCGAGTGCTGTTAACCGAAATAGCGTCGGTTAATCCCGCTTTGATATCACTCCCCAATATTCGAGACCGATAATTGCTTTATCCGGATTTCAGATAAGCTTTGAATATAAAATCATGACATGATGAAATACTCGTACACTTTGTAGCGCGAATAACTGCCTGCCTAATATTTTATGTTCGGTTTTTTAAAAAGAGTATATTGTAATCGGTGAATGCGAGCGTTTTTTACAATATTGGTATGCATATTTGTGAATTTATAAATTTTGTAAAAAAATCTTGTGATAGTTAAAAAAATATCTATAGTACAGACTATACATTTTTTTTTACATAAAGTAACATAAAGCCTGTTCGTGGTATTGTTTTAAAAAAAATATTGAGCAAAATTTTATATACGTAATTGAACCCGACCATTGCCTATTTCAGAAACAAACACCTAAACACTCACACAAACTTTCACATTACCTCACTTAAACACTCTCTAAACAATTCAACCAGCATCCATATTTCACTGTTCCCACAAACATCATGAAAAGTAGTTCTGAAAGCGTAGACAATAAATAGCTGTACGCTACGCTCGCTACGCCGTAGCTGCGCTCGTAGCTCTCATTCGTTTATCAGGCGAGCACACTCGCACCACTCGCAGCGAACGCCATCGCTCACTCGGCACCTAAACAAGCATCATTTACATACGTACACAGTGACATCGCTACTACAATATATTTGCTATTTACTTTAAATATGTATATAGAACTAAAATGGGATAGAAATTCATCTCTTAGTGTGAGAAAACAGAAGAAATTGACGTATTTGGTACTTACTTAAGTTAAATTTTGGTTTCAAAAAGTTTGTTGAGGTCCAAATTAGGAAAGGGATATTGCATCATAAAATGGATTTAAAAAAATCTTTATCACCAGAAGCGGTAATTACGTGTAAAACGGACAGCTAAGTCATTTTTACTCTTCGGCTATAGTTAAGTAGGTATAGTTAATAGATCTGGGGGCACGGCAGTGCCCCCCGCCAAGTCGAGCGCGAAGCAAACACTGCCGTACCATCCTTTACAGGAACCATTTCGCCGCATTTTCAGGCCCCTATTTGAGAACCTCTGGATAAGACCAGAACGCTGAAATTTTCGTCATCCAGTAAGCTATACAATCACATACTTAAAATAAAATTTCAAGTCTGTAGGTCATTTAGTTCCGAAGTTAAGCGAAAGCAAAATTTCGTATTTATGACAGACACTCACTCACTCACTCACTCACTCATGATCATCAAAATAGAACTAGTACTTCCCATAAACGTAGAGAGCTGAAATTTGGTACAGAGTTAGGGTTTAATGACCACATAAAGGGAAAACTATAAAAACTAGGATAATCGATCGGGAACGGGAATTATACGGGAACGGGAACGGGAATTGTAACTCAAGAACGGCTGAACTGATTTGGTTGAAAATTAGTGGGGAGGTAGCTTAGCACCAGGAGAAGCACAAAGGATACTTTTAGTCTCAAAATTCCCCCGGGATTGGGAACGGGAATTTATAACCCAAGAATGGCTGAATTTATTTGGCTGAAAATTGGTGGGGAGGTAGCTTAAAACCAGGAGAAGCACATAGAATACTTTTTATCCCGAAATTCCCACGGGATTGGGAACGGGAATTTATAACTAAAGAACGGCTGAATTTATTTGGCTGAAAATTGATGGGGAGGTAGCTTAGTACCAGGAGAAGCACATAAGATACTTTTTATTCCGAATTTCCCACGGGAACGGGAACTATGCGGGTGAAACCGCGGGGCGCTGCTAGTGCAATAATAAAATACTACTCCTAAAAAGAAAAAATGTGCCAAATAAGTAAATCTAATAAAATAAATCAATATGACCACGTTTCAACAAAAAGAAATGAAATCCCACCAAAAACATTCTGTAAAAACTAGCCAAGTCTCGATGGAGCTGCTTGTTTATTTCTAAAAATTAATGAAATCTAGACAAACTCGTGCCAAGTCTAAGGTTCCTTACTGCGATTTCTTTATTATTATAGTTAATGTTATGTGACTTGGCCGTTGAAGGGTACACAAGGGTACAGAACCAGGTGCTCCATGACACCATTGCACTAATCTGTAGCCAGAACCGCTACCTGTTGACGATGGAAAATTGCCACTTGGAAAACGTTGATTTAATGCTGAATGGAAGTGTCGTGTTTAGTTACAACAGTTATAACATTATGTAAACAAAATTAAGTAAGTACCCACTAACTAACGTTATAAAGAATGTTCAACGGCCAAGTCACACAACATAAACTATTTTTTTTTTTTTTTTTTAATCTATATTTATTTTGGGGCTTTTCCCTGTAAGAGGTATGTCAGCCCCATCGTACCCTAATCTAATTAATAACAAACTACTAAAACATATTGATATAAAATTAGATCCTTACTATATCTAGTAACATGTCCATGGCGTCACTTTCGGGCGATGCCAATGTACAAAACATAAACTATAATAATAAAGAAATCGCAGTAAGGAACCTTAGACTTGGCACGAGTTTGTCTAGATTTCATTACTTTTTAGAAATAAACAAGCAGCTCCATCGAGACTTGGCTAGTTTTTTACAGAATGTTTTTGGTGGGATATAGTTTACATCCATCCACCTTTACAAAATATTAATTTCACCTTTTGAATACATAAAACGTAGGATACTACAAAAACGGATACAAAATCCCAATAATTACCCTAAAGTAACTAACCATATCAAACGAGCACGAGAAGGAAAACCTTTAAATTAATAAAGTTAATTTAAAAAAATAAGAAACCGACTTCAGCACTAAAAAGTAAGAAAATAATTTAAAATAAACGATATTATTAATACATATTTACAATTTATAATTAGTTATTTTTGGAGTCAGTGCCAGCCCAGGATAGTTTTTTTTTTCCTTATAAGATAGATAGCACGAGACGCGCCTATAATATTAATGAAGGCTTTGGCTGTCACCGACTTCAAAAGTTACTAATTATAAATTGTAAATATGTATTAATAATATCGTTTATTTTAAATTATTTTCTTACTTTTTATTAGTGCTGAAGTCGGTTTCTTATTTTTTTAAATTAACTTTATTTTAAATTTTTTAGTGGGAAGCAAGTCTCCTTGTACAAAAGACGCTTAAATTTTCCTCCAGAAGAGCTTTTGACTCGTAGATCACTTGAAGCCTTTTTTTGTGGGAGGAAGACTTTACGTCTTTCCTCTGTCCAGGGGAACGACGGAGTAAGTCGGACTCCGCGCCGCAAAGATAGAGCGGCGAAGCGCTTACCGACTAAAACCCCTTGGTGTGCCACCTCTGCCGTTATGGCCGAAACCGGAAGAAACGCGGCTGCACGCTACTACGATCCCGGACAGCACCTCTACCCTGTTAAGGGTTTCTCCTCCGAGCTAGAACGTAGCTCTAGGCGACAGATGTTGAGTTACCCCCTTCCGAAAGTACCGCGCGCCACCTCGAGGCCTATATGACGGCAGTGGATCACCCCCAGGGATCACTGCCGCAGGTCGGGCGTATGGCGGTTGCAGGACAAAGTGGTAGTCCCGCTTCCGTCTGCCCAACCTTCTGCTGCGGATAGTATTAGTGGAGAGGGCTTCGCGCTCTCTTTCCGCAGCTTTTTTTTGCGAGAGTACGACCTCACAGAAGGTGGACACTCCAATCCAAGACCTCTCCTCGCTCACCATAGCAGAGACTACATTTGGCAAGGAGAGGTCGTTTCCCACGATTGCCGCGAGAGTTGCGAGGGCAATAGCCTCTTGCAGGGATTTTTTCGCTGCTCTATAAGTGTCAAGCAGTTCAACCTCAACGGGTACCGCTTGAGTCCTGTCCCATGAGCTGATGTTACTCATGATTTATAATCTAACACAACCCTGCATTTTATTACTTCTTTTTAACTTCATCATCCCAATTAAACCATCATTTTATTACAAAACTTCTTTATAACCACAAAGGTATAAGAACTTTTTAGAAAATTAACCAAAGTCAAAATATAAACGAAAATAGAGGATGACGTTTATACTGTCTATTTATTTATTAAAATAATATATACTATCTAATCTGGTGCAGTATTTGTTTGTAATATCTAAATACATTTTTATACGAAAAGTTTTATTAAAACGCTCTGAAGATATATGTGTAATAGGTACCTATAATAGTATAAAAAAACATTTTTAAAAAATGTTGTAGGTTCGGGTTTATTTCAGTGTGTGTTAACGAATTTAAAAACAGGACATTTTTATATCTAAAACCCATGAATTGTGAACAGCATTTGATTTAAATACGAAAGAATACAGCCAAAAAATTTTCATCCAGAAATTCTTATGGTATCAAGAATATCGCGAGCAAAACCACGGGTCACAGGTAGTTTAACTTATAATAATGTCAATCGACACCCCAGCCTACATTGTTGCGGGTTTTTCCTCGATTTTTCCTGGATCCCATCATCAGATCCTGATTTCCTTGACATGGGACCACTTCGCGAATATCCGCTTTCTAATGAAACAAGAATTTTAAAATGCTCCATTCATGATTACAAAGAAATCGCGTAACAAACACACAAAAAAAAAAAAAAAAAAATATACACGTCGAATAGAGAACCTCCTCCTGTTTTTTTGGAAGTCGGTTAAAAATAATTCTGATAAATGTGTGTCTTCTACAGGATATTAATACGAAATGGGAATTTTCCTGTCGTTTGTAAATGTGATCCTTTATTAAGACACAGCTAGGAGCGCGACGTCTGCCGATAATCGGCTTATATTCTCCCTCCCTGTTCAGATCATTTGCTTTAAAAGCTCTCTCGCATGATATGCCGTATTCACTTTATTATGCCAAGATATGACGTTAACTTTTTATATTATTACCCCCCGAGAACACATGAGTTTTTATATCATAGCTTCGTCGTGATAATCTCATGTTTGTTTGAGGTCAAACGTGACACGTTCACGCAGTTTTAGTTTGATCTCATAATATTGGTGACTAATAAGAACACTCTGTAGGACAAAAACTGTCTCGTTACTACACTCATGTATGTACCTAACATACATTCATAAGATATTTTTCAACATATGAACTTGCTTTGCCGAACAACAACAAAAGGTTAGTACGTTTGTACGTATGTGTGTAGTACATGGCAACCTTTGAAGCATTAGGGTTCCAAGAAGAACTTTACATGTGTGTGATAAATATTGAACGTATATACGAACTTGTCGAATAAAATCATATGAGATAATATAGGCGTCCTGCTCGTACTCGTGTATTCAATGTAATACGTCTCGTACAAAATGATCGTACGATCAGTTATATTTGTTGGTAATGGGTATAGAGCGGCGGCGGTCTCCATGACGACGGCGAGGTCTCCCGGGCCGGCGGCTGGGAAGCCAGCTCGCGCTAATTCACCTGTCCCACGCACACACCCGCACCTGAGCCACGTAACATTACACGGCCGCGTGCACACAACCCTCTGCATCTGCATCTCGATAATTTATGTGCAGTCTTAATGAGAGGCAATAAGGGCGGTAATCGCGCGCCGGTCACGGTACAAGCCGCGTATCGCGCCGTATTGGCACACAATAAATAGAGTGACAGGAGGGCGCTGGGCGCAGGCTCCCGGCCACCGGGCCGGGAAGCGCTCGTTAACCTCGCCGCCGCACCTCCGCTAACTGCATCGGAACCACCTTAGGCTACCGGTGGCGGTCGCTCTCTACATATTCTAGGCATTTCGTTTCGCACTAGTTTCGGGCCCCTCAAAGCGCTACAAAGTGGAAATTCAATTCGAATGAGTTCACGAGTCGTCGCGTCCGCGTTGTGAGCGCACTAGAATTTTCTTGTGCACGTCGTGGAAACTTCCTTTATACGGTCGAGTTGGTGCGAATATAGCTATCGGGAAATGTTAAGACGATCGTTTCCCCAAACATTGGCACGGGTCCAACCTCCCTCACCTCACTCTACATGGGGTTAATAAAACACCGGCGAACTTGAGCTCAATCTCTTATACTTTAAGATTTAAAATTCTCATTCGCTCTCGCCACTGAGTCCAACAAGCGTTTACTTACAAATCTTTGAATAATGTTACCATCATTGGTGTAATCACTGAAACATAAAAATCTTTTATAGGCGTGTTTATATTTTATTATAAGAAAATAAAAGTTTGTGAAATATCGACAGCACATCGAGTCACATTGTCATCGTGTTTCGGTAAGTAAATCTTCTAGTTGAAATAAAATGTATCAAAATATTATGTGTTTTATTACCGTCCCTTAATTTTATAATTAGTTATAAGAGCGATAAGCGACAGAAGATGTTTCTGTATTTTATTAAAATGTTATAATTAAGATGTTTTTTATCTATTTACTTGTACGTTTTTAGTAAATGGTTGGTAGCATTTTTAGACAAGTTTAGTTTTTTTAGACTACTACTGAATTCGTTTATTATTATTACACTAGTGAACTAGATACTTATTTTTAATAGAGTATCAGATATAACTTATTTTCGTAATATATTTCTTTGTACTTAAGACTTCCAAGTTACAGCTTGACAATCTTAGTTTGTTAATAACATGGAAAGATCAAAAATGAAAACAAAATTCGTCCAAGCTTAACTTTTTCTTTGTCTTAATATTAGGATGATTTAAATTAAAACCTAGAATACGGAATTCACACGAAGGACATAGCGGAGTACATCTAGTATGTTTTAATTTAAACCCATGTTTAAGCAAATAAATTATTTGATTGATTGATTAAAAGGTTAAAAAAATATGTAGTTTTAAGCTAGGTTTAATTAGTATCTAAGCGATAATATAAGAGTTATTTTTGTTCAAAAACCTTGTTAAATAAGTGAAGCGGCAAATTTTTGTTCACGAAGATCCTTATATTATGACTTATTATATACTTACACAAGTAACGCACTTACACAAGTAACGTTTATTAAGTTATTATGTCGAACTTGTGACCGTGTGCGTTACTTGTGACCAAAACAAAGTGAATATACACTGTCTGACCACAAAATAGCTGACATACACAGAATACACACACAGTTGGCAAGAAACAATAGTTTCACGAATACATGACACAACCAACTAAGTCTTTAAATGACTACGAGAAGAGGATGTAGGTCTTTAATGACCCTTTCATTTCGATTCGGGGTAAATGTGTATTAATGTAAAATGTGTTGCTCACATAGTTTTAATTAATAATTAGTTAAAGTTTATTATGTACACGTTATATTTATTGTGTTGTATCGACCTTTGAGTTGTGAAGGCATCGCTACTTGTAAAATACGGACATTCCACCAAAATATGGTTATAATATGCTAAACTGGTAACTGACCCCGATTACAAATGGGACAAAGGTTCGGAAGACAAAGATGTTTAATATGTTTTATGTGTAGTACTAACTTTTGTCATATTGTAATATAAGTTGAATATGTATACGTGAAAAAGCTTTTATTTAAACCCAATCTGGTAATTAAGTTATACATCTGAGAGCTAAATCAGCTGTGTAATAGCCAAGAAGACATGTACGTCAGGGCCGTAACGTAAGACACGGTCTGTGTGCCGCATCGGGCTCACATTGTGTCTCCAATTCAATTTGAGCAGTTCCTTCATCACGCAATCCAATTACGGTGTCTATAGAATTAAACGATAATGTCGTCGCTGGCAACTCTCTCAGGAGATGGTAACGAGTCGCCGGCCGGCGGTGCCTCGCCCGCCTCGTCTTAACCTACCAATCTCACTAACAACCGAGCATCAGCGCGATGGATATTTAATAAGAGCATGAGAGCAGCGAAACTCAACGTACACCAATAAAGGAAATCTTTACGGGAAATTCTCCACCGACCGTTTTCCCCATATATTTGTAGAGCATTTTCTATTATCATGTCGACTTTTGCCAAACTCGATGTTGAATATTCATATCGAGTTTTATATGGAGGAAATTCAAATTTTAAAGGCATAGCGCAGGATAGAGCGCCCCGAGGCCCAATAAGAATAACGGCCATAGAGAAGACTTAATGAAGAGCACTCAAAGGCGGCTTCAGAGCGGCGAACGGGTCGGCCGGGCTCACATCGGAGATGCACCGACCAACCCTTAATTGAATACCCCGGCCGGGGGCTAATCAGGGCTCAGCTGAGCGGCGGCGGCGGGCGGCGGGCGGAGGGCGGAGGGCGCGGGGTGCGGGGCGTGGGGTGAGAGAAGGGCGGCGGGCGGGCGGGGGCGCGGGGCGCGCGGCGGGCGGGGGCTGTCCCGGAGCCACGCGGGCTGGCCGCGCCTCCTGCGCGCGCCGCCTCGCCCGGGACCTCATTCAAGTAGCGAGCGCGCCCCGTGCCAGCCGCCACCCTCAGGTATGTTCATTTTGCTTTTGGTGTTTGCCGGTGTCGTACGTGCGGGTCGCGCTGCCCGCCAGTGCCGCGTGCTGTGGCTGTGAGTGTTGGTGAGACGCGCTCTCAGTGCCGCCGCCGCCGCCGAGCCTCCCACACAGGTATGTTCGCATGTCGCACCGCATACACCCTCATTACAACACAACCACATTATATTTGTTTTACATTCAGTGTCCGCCGCTATTTGCATACGTTTTTTTAGGATTTTGTGATTTTCATCGACTTTGCACTTTTATCGAGTTTGAAACGGAACTTTTTATTTCGGTATTCGTTTTCGGTTATGAAGTTAATTGTTGGAAAAACTTTTGTATTTAACTTAAGTTTTATTAACTGTGTTTAGGTCATTTAAATTAATTTTATGACTTTCGCAAATATTTTCGGTGGGTAACAGCCGAGTGAACTTTACGAGAATCCGAAATTAGACTGTAAATTTTATCTGTTGCGGAAACTCAAGGCATTAAATGTTTTTATGAATACTATCATCCAATTGCGAATCTACGGAATCCGGATCACCAACGCTTCATGTGTCGCATGTTCTGTCAAAGCTTTAAATGTTGTCTTTATTATAATATGAATAAATAAAAATTCTTGCGTTCAGTTATTTTAAACGACATCCTTTAAATATAATTTTACCGAAAAATTTAGAAATTTCTCAGTTTTTTTACAAAAATCTTAAAAATTATGGAAAGCAGTTTGGATCAGTAACAATTATTTGTTATAAAATATTATTTAATGTTAATCGTTTAATTTATTGTCATTTAAAATACATAAAAAAGATATGTACTTAATAATTATCTATAATAATTATTAAATAATTGTCATCTACATTAATGAATACATTTTAAACAATCCAATTGTAATGAAACTTTATTTCAACATTATTTTTTTCAATTGAAATTAATAATTGTTTATGAAGTACGACTACTGTGAATTTAAATTAGCTCATTGACCCAAGAAAAAAATCAAAGAAATTGTCATAAAAAATAAGTTACGATCCATAACTGAAAAGCCTTTTTGACTACAGTAACTATTGAGCAATCTGTGCTTTTACGAGTACTACGTGGGTTTGAGATGTAATAGTTAGGTATAATACAATTGAGAGGAGATGGGTCGAACTTGGCGACTTTCACCGGCGTCGCCACTTCACCTTGCCGGCTGGCGGCGTGCCAGCCTCCCGGACCCCCCTCCCCCTCCCGCCACCCCCCGACATCCCCCTCGCGCCCCCACATCACGCGTTTCATGCTCACTGTTACGTGCTCTCGTATTTTATGACGCCTCGCGATTTACGCCCACTAATATTTACATCATTTTGCAAACAACGTTCGTTCCCTATTTGTTATCGGGGAATTCGGGAATAACTGGAAGCCATATTTTTATTATTAAGTTTTAAGTATACCCTGTTAAAAGTATGTAATCGCAATCTGTGATTCAAAGATAAGGTTATCTACGCATATCTACAGTTAAACGTCAAAAGAAATCAAGCGTAGCAGTATCTACGATAAGCTCGTAGTAGCCGCCCGCCCGCCCGCTCTCGTAGTTCGTAGCGGTCGAGCTAAGCGCGTGATTACGAAAGAACTTAATTCCGAACAATAGTGATAAATCACTGTTTTTAATAATATTTTATTAATTTAAATAATTATAAATATCAGTTTTAAAATAAACATGTCTTATTTAATTTAAATACTAAATTATGTCAAGTTCTTGACATTTTGTCAACCATTCAAAGTAAAATGTCGTGTGTGATTGAATTCATTTTTATTTTACGGATGTATTGATTACCGTTTTGTTCAATACAATGGATTGGTTCAATACCTTCAATCATGGAGCGTATTATTAGTCTACTATGTAAGCTGTAAACATTACGAGGATTGTAAGTGAGTTACGTAAATAAGCAATTGAATTTTGTATTGTATCGCTGATGTCATTGATTAGATAATACTATATTGTTTCACTTAAATACTACAACAACTTTATTAAGAGTATAAAAGCTGCTGTTTTGCTGTTAAAGAAGATTTTTCGGTAAAGTCTATACTTATGTATAAATAAGTATATTCTAAATATACTTAGACAATCAAGTCAGTCTTGTAGTTTCTATGAAAATACGTAAAATCGATAACCAATTCATTTCATATTATTTGTAAAAGTTGTACTATACGAAGTAGGCAGATTTAAATATTAAATTTGTACGTTAGTATTGTTTCAAAAAAGTTGTTCAAAATTATGAAAAGTTAGAACAATGACTAAAAAATGTACGAAGCTAAAATTAAGTACCATTTTTATGAGAGCTCTCGTTAATTATTTAGGTCAATTGAGCGAATTAATTTTTAATTTAGTTTTGAAAAAGTTTGTTACTGTATAACAACTTTTTAGCTTTAACCGTATATAGCTGCGGCTCCCGGTTTTACTCGCGTTAAGATTCTTCAATAAAATTTGGATAACTTTTGTATAAGTACTTACCTAATATACTAATGAATAAAAAATATACTCGTACATATTAAATATTTTAATTTGAATCATTTTTGATCTTTTTTCTATTTAGAAAGTTGCCCTTTGTTTGACAGTCACCTACACTGAGCTATAGAGAAATAATATTTTTTTATAAACATGATGTCAAACGGGAATTGAACCCGCAACCCTCAGTGTACCAGTTAGTTATAGTGACCCCTATTTATATTCCGCTTCTTTTATATCAATCTTCATCCTCAAATAAAAAAAAAATATTTAAAGATACGTGTGCAGATGGACAGATTGATAATAACTTATTTATTTATGAAAACAGCATTAAAACTATCAAAAAAATAGTTTAAAGTTTAGACTTTTTATTACAAACTAGTAGTGTCCCGCGGTTTCAACCGCGTAGTTCCCATTCCCGTGGAGATACGGGCTAAACTATAGCCTATGTCACGCGCTGATATATTAGCTTTCCATTAGTAAAATAATTTTTAAAATCGGTTCAGTAGTTTCGGAGCCTATTCGTTACAAACAAACAAATCTTTCCTCTTTATAAAATTAGTGTAGATATATGAATATTATCACTTAGAGACAAGTTAAGTTATGCGTACAGTCGCGTGCGTTCTGATATTAACTATCGATCCAAAGATAAAACGTCCACCGCTACAATACGTAGATCTGTTACAATGATTTCATTGTGTATTAAGTAATTGTTTACTTTATTCTTATCGATATAGGTCCTATATTAGCTTGACCGAGTATAGATTTATGTAAGTGATTATTAGTTGTTATGACACAAATAATATTTATGATATGACTAATATCAATATTTTTGGTCGTTCCTGTATTTATAACGTGACGTGTATATTTGTTTAGTCTCTCTTTGGGCCTTATACACGAGAAAATTAATTTAATTTTGAAAATAAATATGTATTAAAATAAATAATACCGGGTCCGTTTATTAAGTTTTATTAATACTTTGGCCAAAAAATAAAAATCTGGGTTTTTAACAAAAGAAGAACATGATTAAAACCGAGACAATAGACCTACCCCAACATATCAGTCGAGATTACTCGAATACTATTATGAACAATTACATAAACATTACAAAAAAATCCCGTTTACAACGAATTTATTATTCACCCTATAAACGTGATGTAAAATATAAATCCTTTGTGTCACCGTGTGTGATGTCACGGGCACGCGGCGCGCGACATGTGCGCTATCACCCGCGCCCGCGCAGCTGCGATCGACGACCCCTCGCTATTAAAAAAAAATATCCATTTTAATGAATAATCCAACCCGTGAACCCGGTTTCTCTAGGATTAAATACAACTACTTTAATATTTGCACGCGCGTCCAATCTGCATATGTAATGCATTTAAATGCATGTATTGTATTCACGCGGGACTTGGGACATGCATCAGGCAGATCTAAATCCCTCTTGGTCTAGTTTAAATTGGATGTTATTATTATTTTAATGGAAGCCGGTTTGATTTAAGCTTTTTAAATGAAGACGACAAATTGGCTAGGGGAGCGAAATATTTTATGGAACTTTAAAAAATTGCGGGGATTTTTAAATAGAGAATAGCAACCCGTATAAAACACGACAAATAAATGGAAACGCAGAACAATAGGTACTAAATTTAAAAAAATACAAGCTTTTTTCGGTCTGTCACTAAATGGAAGCTTAACTTTTAGTCCCACAACAAAACTATTAATAATAATTTTGATACGGCTTTCTATAAACGGCTCTCGTCGCCAACAATCACTGGAACAATAGCTGAGGTATCAAACAATCGATTTCGCGTCGATTCGGAACATTATCGAGACAGCTGTGTGTAGTGTGCTACCCATGGACTATAGTGAAGTTACCCTACCCTAGTTGAAATTATGACAGGGCCCATCTCCCACGGTCTGTGTACCCCAGCACTATTGTTATCGACGAATAGAAGAGAAATTCTGTTAGGATACCAGTTTTGGACATATTAATGCGAACAACCCTTTTCTATTGACGATTTTTAAGCTTTTTTAAGCTGTTTGTGAAAGTTATAACCGTTTGTATGGACATTAGTCAAGTAAAAGCTCGACTTTTTTGAAACTTTGATCATTAGTAAATTATTATTATTCAATTATTTTGATAATCAGAACATGAATTAATAAACTTTTAATTTAATAATCAGACCATATATTCAACAAACATAGTAGTTCAGTTATATTTCGGGAACTGTTTTTATAATTTAAACTTATTATATTTATTTTCTACATAAAATATATGATACAATTATTGGTTGGTTACTTTTTACCGAAACCAGTTTCGAAGAAAGAAAAAGAAATCTTATTTAGGAACTGGGTTCGAACTTTGATTTCGAATGGCCGAAGCGCTTTGCTTACAACAAAGACGAAAAATAAATATTCTAATCAAGCAATAAAACTGCACTTACAAATAGTTACGAAACAAATAAATTTTGAGAAATAAAGAATTCTTTAACCGTAAACAAAACCTACAAAATTAGGTACATTGTACTTTTACTTTCAAATGTTAGGGTTGTCTCCTTAATTTGTCATTGATATCCATTACTAAATTGGAATTTGATCGTTTAAACAATACTGAACATTTTTAAGTTCATTGCCCTATAGGGTCGTCCATCCCCACATTTGTATTATTATTACGTTACTAAGATCGTCCGGTTTGACAATAGGACCCCATTAAATTCGAAATTTAAATTGAGATAAAATTTATTGGGTGCGGATTCGTCAGAGGAACAAATAATGTGTTTGACAAAGGGTGCCATTGAACAACAGCACAACGTATAAATTAAGCTTTCGCTAAAAGGGATGTTTTGTATTTTATCAGATGACAGAAAGTTTGTGTAATCCTTTAAAGTTTGTTTCCAACTTGTGTTATTGATGAATATTAGTAGGTTTTTTTCCTTTCATGGGACTATTAAGGAGTCTTTTGGAAGGCTAGTATGGGGCGAAAGCCAACACACGGAAGTCATTTGACATATTTAATCTTGTGTAAAGGATGCACAAACTGGCGACTATCCCTGTATAAAATGCATCCAAGGACAGTCCCCGGTTCTGCTGGGACTGTTGAAAATGTATGGAAAACTACGACTGGGTTATGGGAATGGGATGTTCAATGGACTGGATATAGGGGAACTATAGGGACTATGGCACTTAGGTAGGTTATATGGTCCTATGATCTTTAGTAGGTTTATTTATTAAACTTTCTCTTTTTGTTAACCGTTGACTAGTTTTACATGTTTAGTATTTTGTTATTGAACAAAGTATACACACACGTCACAAATCTACAGCAAACTTTAACAATACTTTAGTAGTTTTTATACGAAATAGTAACAAAAATCCAAACAATATTTTGCATTTAGTTTACTTTCACTTTCTTATTAGTACTGCTACATGCTAATCGCATATCAACAAAATATCTTTCTACCAACATCTGATTACAAGATACGTTACTCATAGTATGATTAAGTTAACAAAAAAAACATTTCTATAACTACTAGTAAACAATTCATTACAAAATACGATACTCATTCACTTATCCACGTTACCTAATTATGTTCATTCACGGCGCGGGGACATTGATCTATGAAGGGCGGTGTGACGTCACACGCGGACGGAAGCGGGGCTTCCCTCTACCTACCCTCAGTTTATTTGCGTCAAGTGATACCTACACGTACTTAATACTTCATTATTAAGTATACATTACTATACGTTGATATAATCTGTCTGACACGTCGACAATCGATTGAGTGTAATTTGAAATGGAGTAATATTTATGTCTTGATTAGTATTGTTGGGTTGTTTATGTTAGCTGTCATCTGCGGTTTTGACCGTGTTACTCCCGTTTTTGTTAAATTTTTGGTGATAGCATAAAATAGGTATTCCTTCAAGCTAGAAAAAATTGCACATCTGGATGTTATCTGGAATGTAACCACTGGTGGTTACATTTAATGATATACTCGTATTGTCATTTCTACCTTGGACATCTCATATGTCTCGCAGTTTGATCCGTGTAATTCCCGTTTCGTCTGATCCTGTGAAGGTTTTGGAATAAAAGTTTCCTTGGCTTTGATCCCAATTATTTCTATCAAATCATGAATCAAACAATATCTTTCGACATAGCAGTCGAAAACACCAGCAAGTGCTTCTTGTTCGCTATGTTTCGAAAATCAAATTTAAATCCACATATTACCAAAATACATTCCATATTAGACTATGCTAATCCATTTAACGGAAAGTGTAAGTAGGAATTCCCAAGGGCCACGGGCCGCGTGATTAGTGTTCATAACATAATGACTGGTCACCTTGGCAACACCGCATAAACGCACAGCCTTGCACTGAATAGACACCTTACGAAGATAATATCTTTACATATACCATAATTGAAGCATTTAGTAAAACATAACTGCTTTAAGGTTCAGAATTGTATAACTTTAAAATGAGAAGTCCAATAATTTATGTTTTTGATTGTCTTTTATAAAGCCGTCCAACTTTCTCGTGGATTTTGCAAAGTCTTCTTTGATATAAGTAAACCTTGTATTGGCAATATAACAAAAAATATTATCCAATTTGGTTCTGTAGTTCTCAAATTATGGCGTAACTATTGCAATCCCCAACTTAGGTTTCCGACGTGTGCTTAAATAATAAGTGAATTAAATAATTTATAATCACATCACCCTCGCATTACCTCTGTATTTGACCATATCTACCAGAATTTAAATAAAAAATCAATTAAAAGTGTACCACAAAGTAATAATTTACATGAAATGTGTTGCTTTTAATCGTAAACACTTTCCCCGTAGCCCAGTGAGCTATAAAACTTTCATATTTAAATGCACGAAAATTCAACCCCCTTTACAATGAGGGGTTACAACCGGTCAGTGTTGACATTCCTTCACCATGACACCCGAAAACCAAGTACACTAGATTAGGGGTTTGATTTGAACAAATAATCGGTTTTTTATTTACCTCCCGTCAGTAAGGTGAGGTGGACAAATTGATTGTTGACAGCATTTATTGAACCTCTTATACTTTGGTTATATTGAATCTTTTGTAAGCTTTTTAGTAGGCAGAGTTATCTGACTG
Organism: Timandra comae; assembly: GCA_958496195.1. Classification (NCBI taxonomy): domain Eukaryota; kingdom Metazoa; phylum Arthropoda; class Insecta; order Lepidoptera; family Geometridae; genus Timandra; species Timandra comae. The sequence goes on along the minus strand of OY292355.1, from coordinate 3,017,194 downwards.
AGTAGGTTAAGCCCAGATTGTCCACCGTATAAACTAATGTCTTAGAGTAAAGTTATATGGTTTTCTAATGTCTTATCATTGCCCCTTTCAATTTATTGTACATGCGAAATATTTTAAGTAGTTCACGTCCATTAAAGCGCAATCAATTCTATAATAACCGACGTTTTAACGTTTTAAATACTTGATATGATAAAAGCTTGCAAATAAGCTTGCTTGCCTAAGTAGAGCAAGACCCGTGCTAAATTTTGACCAATTGGATAAAAGTACATAAATCATAATAAAAAATACAGCTAATATTCCCAAATTAAACTTACATAAGAATTAGAGACTAACATTCAATAAAGATTAACCGAACATCGCGTGTGAACAGACATCACAAAACACCGCTTGCTATCTATTTATATCCAACCTTTTTCTGTATCAGTGATTGTAAAAATTTAGCGAACATTTACGAGTACATTGCTCGTTAAGTTCAAGGTGAGAGAGTTGATGTTCGGCACAGCAGGCGATGTATACCGTACAACTGATTTATGTGTGTGACTGTTTGTCGCGACGGGCATGGCACTGCCATCCGGGTCTCCGTACATTGATAATGTCTGGTCTGGGTAACGACCGCACGAAACCATTGATGGCATTTGGTACCAGACAGTGTCTTAAGAAAAACAAAGACATGAACAGTTTAACTAGGTGCGACTAATGATAACTTACATTTACTATATTATGGTCCGTCGATTTAAACAAAAGATTCGACGACCTCGATGGCAGAGTGGTCACCATGCCGGACTGCCATCCGTTGCGGGTTCGATTCCCGTGCGGGGTGAATATTTGTGTGAACCACAAATGTTTGTCTCGGTCTGGGTGTGTGTGTGAATGAGTGTGTGCGTAGTTTCTGATACCCTAGATACAAGCTCCAACCTTAGTTAGGGGTCTGTTACTATATTGAGATGATGTAGTGAATGATTATGTTAAGTTACTATTTGGATATTCCTACCACTTTAGTGCCCCCCATATGGTGAAAATTTAACAAACAAACCTTGCTACTTCCATAATACCAATAATATACGTCACTTGTACCAATATTTCTATGAATAGTACTATCGAAACATTACCAAAAACGTCGTCCTAAAACCTATCACATGTTATACCTATTGTTTACTACGAGTGTGACCTTAAACCCATATTTCGAACTTGACCTCCGCACCTTGGCCATATTTACCGCGACTCATTAGACCGCGAACACTGCCACTCATTATAGAACCTTATTATCAATGAACTGGGTTGACGAAAATAATGTTTTGTATAGGTATAGGTAGGTACTACTTTAGTATACTTTCCTAGTCACTTAGTTACATACGTTTTTACTAACTATTATAGTTAAATAAAGTTTTATGTGAAGTTTATTCTTATATTGTTCCATTCATGAAGTATATTTTCATTTGAGAAAAAGTCACTGAAAATTGTTATAAACTTATTTTCTATATTTATGAAGACAAGCTTTCTTCTAAACAATTACTTTTACGATTTAGCTAGAGTGAAAAATATTTAAACATAGTTACAATTAATATATGAAACGATGCCTTTCCTCATATTTTAGTTCATTTTTTTCATGTTTGCGAAGTAAATGCTGACAGCGAATTACTTTATTTGACCGCAACGAAATTTGTAAAGTTTAAGTAGTTAATGTTCCAAAAATATATCTAATGTGTCACAGTAGCTAATATTATTATTAGATATTTGTAAAGATAAAATGAAGTGTATGAGTGAGATTGGAGAGTGAGCGTAATACTTTAAAAAAAGTGTCGCTAAACTTTTACTCCTCTACCCTCATCCGTCAACCGCGTGATTTGGAACTCACTATCAAAAATATAATATTTAATAGCCAACCTCTATCGGACCCCTGTATTACGTAATGGCAGCTGCATGTGCAGATCTATTGTGTCTATGCACCCTCTTTAGTGCGGTGGTAGAGGGATTAATTGTTTACCCCGCGTCGAACGTACGACGAAATATTGTGTACCTCGGAGTACAGTATGGTGGAGTCATAGATTTTTTTTGGCTGTTAGATAGAGTTTAGAATGTAAAACATATTTGGTTTAAAAAATAACTACGCTTGACGTACTGCTAAATGCGTTCCAAATGTAATTATAGAGCAATGTTTGCGTAAAAAATATGTGAATGAACTATCTTCACAAATCAATTGCTATAAGTACATTTTTATGATTTTTATACTTGTTTTATAGTAAATAAAACAATAACATCGTCATTTTTAAATTATAATTCGAACTTACTTGGTTAAAACAAAAAAACTTGCGTGAAAAATGTTGATATCCTAAATGTACACTAGAATAATATCCTAAAACACCAATTTGTATTCAGTATTTCCACAGTTATTACTTGCCCTGTCTATCTCGATTATTATTTAATCAATCCATGAATAGAGTTCGGTGGGCGGGAAAAACAACATTTTCCTGACAGTGACAGCTAATTTGACATCCAAGATGGGATAGAATATCTTGGAATAATAGAGATTTTATCCGATATGACGTGTTATGTGACCTTTCTCCTCAAATAATAGAGATTTATCGGATATTACGGGTAACATGATCATTCTTGTAGTTTCTATACTAATAGGTATATTGATAGTGTATCTTCAGTAACATAAGTAATATGAACGAAATTTTATAGAGTACAAAGTATTTCAAGTAGAAAATACTGATCTACCTTCTTTAGTTCTACTCATGTTTTTAATGTAATCTGTACTTAAAATCAATAAATGGATTTTTATTCAAATTCTTAATTTCAGATTAAATATTTTATAAGTATTAAGTCTGTGCCAGTTGGATAAAAATAATATATCAATACATCTGGTAATATTATATTTTGAAATATATACAATATATGTAACAATAGACGGTAGACCATGACGGGCATAAAATATTCTCCTACCAAAATAGCAATAGCAAAGTTACGGTAAACTGTTGCTCAATGTTAAATAACAGGCGCCGTAAGTTTTCGATACTCATGATGACGTCGCGGAATGTCGACGGTGATTTTAGCAAGAAAAATATATTTCTTTAGGTAAAGAAATGCTTATTTGGTTAACATTTTTTTTCAACTTTAACTATGTATTAAGTAGGTACCTAAGTAGGTGTATGGAAAGTTTATACCAGGGTTAACTATACTTTAATTATATAACTATGTACTATAATTATAACTTGAACTACCTGTAACTTCGGTACTGACCCGCTTCTGTCGGCCTTCTACTTTTAAGTTGTTAATGCTACTTTCTAAATTAATGTAAGAAACAAAATAGGAAGAATACTTTAATAGTAATATAGTATCCCAAAAATATGTTATATAGTAACAAGAACGAAGAAGAATGAAAAAAGAAGAATGAAAAAAGAAGAACGAATAAAGAAGAACGAATAAAGAAGAACGAATAAAGAAGAACGAATAAAGAAGAACGAATAAAGAAGAACACAGTCTAACTCCTCGCGTTCATCCCGTTGCCTTTATGTCCTATTTATAATCATAAGGCACGCGGTGAATGCCAAGAGCGGACTTAAACTACTAAGAAGAACACTTATTGAAGAGAAGATAGCTTAGTATTGAATACTATATCTCACTTTTTCGTCAACAATCTTGTGACCCATAAACGCTTGTGAACCAACGTTTCACGTATTCAATTTGAACTATGCTGCTTGAAAGTTGGTATTTAAAAAAGTGACATTATAATGCAGACCAAACACAAACTTGGCAACTGTGAGGTTGGGAAATAACATTATAGGGTTAATTCAAAATGATAATTAAATAAAATTCTTCGAAACGTTAGTTGGAAAGTGATAATCAGTCATATGATTTTGTAGGGAAACGCAGACAACCACTGAAAACTCACACCGTGAACTGCGAAGAACGAATTAAGTAGATAACTATCTAATAACGTTACAAAGCATTTAATTTAAGCAATTAAGGTTCTCGAAAAGAAGAATCATAAGAAATAGTTGATAATGACTTCTTCGCAGAGGAATCGAATCCAGTACCAAGCATTGTGACATGAATCCTGTCACTTGCTTGAATAGTATTAAAAAAAAAAGGTCATGTTATCTATGTACTCGTAATAACTGATGTCTTTCATGTAGCTGTTCCTTTTAATCATTCAAATAAAATTAAGATTTTTACAAGAACAATAAAAAGTAGTTTAAAAAAGTAAACAAAGATTCTCGAATAATCTGTTGAAGTCCAAATAATCCATGCTCTAAGATTACTTAGAGCTAGCTTATTTGGAACCTACAACAGATTCCGATAAAATCTTCGTCAACAGAGAAGAATTTGCAAGAAACATTACTTTTACTGTTTTAACTTTCTAGAACAAAAATGAATTCATTATTTAGTACTACGCTAGAACTTTTTATGATACTGTGTTAGTACAGTCAGCATTAAAATAACTTGTATGTTACTTATATTTGTTTTATTAATTTCCTTAAACTAAATATGTGTTTTGACTATATATCTAACACTTGATTCACATTCAATCTCTTTAAAATGTTGACTTTTGGAAAACAATAAACAAATTTGCGTTCGTTAAAAAATGGGCCGAAACGTCACAGAAATGGCGATTTGAGCAAAATGGCCGCCACATTTGATTTTCAAATAAATTTTTTTTGCTGACAGTACCAACACTATTTTATTATAATATATAACTAGTATAGTAACTATGTAAATAAATAGGCATGTACTTGTACATCATTTAGATTTAATAATGACTTTAGTTAGAGATAAAATTACTTATAGAATTTCATTTCATTGCTCTATTTTTTCTTATCTTAAACGTCAGGCACTAACCTCAAGAGGCCAACCTACTAATAACAACTAGTAACGAATAACCATTTATATTAATTGTTTTTGAAAATGAGTAAACACATATGTATGTATTATATGTTTGTTGGTAGGTTTACATAACAACAACAAGTGGTAAATCAATTTAGACGTTCATAAGTGCCCCATTGAGGCCTTAACTGAATAAATGATTTTTGACTTTAACTTTGAATCAGATTTTTTATGGTTACCAAGAGTTCAATTTGTTTTAAAAGTAAAATATCATTAGCGAAATTCCCGTTTGCTTTGCAATCCCGTGAGAATATTAGGATAGTACCATAACTGCTTACTGTTCACAAGAAACATCTGTACCATATTTAATCTAAATCGATCCAGTAGATTTTGGGTAATGTGCGTACAAATAAGTATAGAAAGAATTTTGAAAACTGTATATATTACTCGTGCGTGTTGCTATTATCATCCTCCCTTCTCCCTCTCCCCTCTATTATTTATACGATTTATTATTAATTACGCCATAATTAACCAATTTGAGCTATATATCAACTAATTTCGATAGTGTACTTCAATTTTAGCAGTTCTTCTCTACATAGCTTATGTAAGTAGTTCTATCAACAACATAAGAGTTATCATTTAAACAGTGACCTTGGTGTCAGTGAATACCATACAGTAAATATAATTTCATACACTTTAGCACTCTCAATTAGATATAAGTACCTATCCAATTCGAAGTTCGAATTGTTTCATACATTATCTGGACACCCCAGGGCAACGTATAAAATACCCATCATCACTACATAGTATAATACAAAGTCGCTTTCTCTGTCCCTATGTCAATATGTCCTATGTATGCTTAGATCTTTAAAACTACGCAACGGATTTTGATGCGGTTTATTTTAATAGATAGAGTGATTCAGTGGAAAGGTTTTAGCATATTATTATCCCCATGTTTCTACGGGAACGGGAACTACGCGGGGCGCCGCTAGTATTGTATAAAATATTAATGAATTATACAGATTACCGGTGACATAAAAACTGTTTTTAACCCGTAAAATTGGTACATAAGGTGCATAAAGAATCATTAAGCAATTGGGTACTCTCTAATGTAAGGTCTTCATAATTTAAAAGGAACTCTTTTAGCCAAATAAATTCATTTACTGGACATCTTCCCACTTAACTAAGGTTAGTTAATAAATAATAAATAAATAAGTAAGTTTAATTTAAATGTTATTAATTCCTTAAAAATATAAATATGTACATCATAAATAACAATAAATTATGATAATTTTAATTCTAATTGGTCATTGTTTACGTACTTCAAGTACTTATTACCATACAATTATATCAGTGAGGTGAGTGGAATAATATTATTATTCATATTAATATTAAATTCTAGTACGAGTATTATAATTGTGAAAGTTTATAATGGATGTTTGTCACTTTTTCGATTAAACACCACGGAACAGATTTGGGTGAAACTTGGTACAGATGTTCCTTATATTATGGGTGTGTCCCGGAATATTAACTTTAGGTAAGTATATCCCAAAATTAAGATAGATCCGAAAGCGGTGGACGCTAGTTATGTTAAAAAGATATGTCTTCTATTGACAATTTGTAAGATTTTTAACACAATTACGGGTTTAATTTGGTACACTACTTACATGCAATACTTACATCTTTCCCTAACTATAGATATGACCACGAGTATAATAAATCATTATGGCCAATTTTAACTTTCTGGGAATTTATGGATAGCCAATTTCATTTTTGTAATACTTACAACTTAAAGATTTTTAATAATAATTATTCTTCGTATTTGATATTAAGACTTCAATAATACAGCTCCGGTGAGAAGCCACCTCGATGGCCTTTGGTGGACAAGACATGAGCTCATCAAGAATTCAAAAGTTAGGACAGGATGGACACTCCAGTAACCAGTAAATGCGACATGGTTTATGTAGGTGCGCCACGTAAGCAATGTGTTTCGGAAGCACTCATCATGGCTCATTTAGCAAGCTCCATGAGAAGTAGCTATACTTGTAGGTAGGTATACCTAAGTACTTCTGCCGGGCTAGCATGACTTCGAAAACGCGATAGATAAAGCAATTTATCCACATCCAACTGTCAAAATATGATGAAAATATCCGCCATATTTAATTTTACCACGTAATAAATTTTATGACATTTGGTCATGTTCGCGAAATCGATATAGCTATTCATCCACAACCACCTGTCAAAATATAATAAATATAGCCGCCATATTTAATTATATCAAATCGTACCACGCCATAATTCATTTGGTCATGTTCGCTAAAACGATATCGTGGTGTCTATATATTTTATCACACACAGTCATGCTAGGCAGGCTGGTCTGGATACAACATAAGCTATGTTCTGTTCAGTTCGTTTCAATACTTACAACATGTGAGGTACATGATATCGACAACCTTCGCGAATCACGTTCCGTACGTGACGTACAGATAGAACTGCTATCAATGTAATGTGTTATGATTACGTTTCAGGTAAGAATGAATTGTTTTTATAACATTGACACTCCGGTGCGAAGAATTGGTTTGAATTCCACATTTTTATAACATTTTATTTAGTTCAAACGTTCGTGGGCAGTTTTTTATCCAAAGTTTATTTAACTTTATATACTTAGGTGAGTAAAGACTGGCAACGTGCTATTGTGGTGTCATTTGCACGTGGGTAGAGCTATATTAAATCAGAAAATAATTTCATAAACCCTCAACATTAGTATAAAAATATAAATAAATAATTAACATAAAATATTCGAAAGTCAGGATTAAAAAGGAAAAAAGCTAGAACCTTCTGGTACACTTGCTTCTACTTACAGAAGATGGTGACTACAATAATACAATAAATTTAATAATACTTGCTCGTTCTCGAAATTATGTCGTAAGTTGTAATACAGATGCTTAATGACCGAAGCCCTTTTGGGAGCGAAATTCGATCTAAGTCTCATTTCTAAAAAAAATCGGTTTCTCTATTTTTTTAAATAGAGCGCATTCGCCTAGGCTATGAGTAAGCGCAATAAAACAGTCGCATCCACTATCATTGACTCGCCAAAGTTGTTGTTATCTTATCTTAAGCTTAATTGAAGATAAAGTTTTCTTTGTATATTGAAAACAGACTGATAAAAATACTGAGTCTAGTCTCTATTGTTTTGGAAGTACGTTTCTTATAAACAGAATGACGTCAATTCTAATCAAAATCTTTCATAATTTCGAAATCTACTTGTTTAATTTGGATACGTTTTTAATTTTTCGTTGTACTGTCGACGCGGTGGTCTACGCTGTGTATCTGCAAGCCTGAGGTCCTGGGTCTGGCATAAACGTAGCAAATATCCCAGGTTTAACATTTGGGAAAAATTGGAAGCACACAGACTTCAACTTTAAAAATCTTGCGACAAATACTAACATAGAACATTGAAACACATTGAAAATCCTTGGAATATGAGAAGAAAAAAAAAGACTACTATATACAAATGTGTTTTATTATTACCCTTTGTTTTTAGTTGTTTACTATTGGAATGGTAAGTATTTAAATTATTTTTATGAAAATACTGAACGAAAATAAAAATCCACGTAGTTGTGACATCTGCGGATGCTGATAGATTTAACTGGAGTCAAACCCACATCACAATGTAAAGGCGAATATCATTACCACTACGACATAGCTGCTATTTAGAATAAAACTGTGTGCTTAATGGATCATTTACATGAGCACACTGTTTGGGACAATCCACTGAACCAAAGCAAATAGCCTAGCCAGCCGGGCTAGCATGACTTCGAAAACGCGATAGATAAAGCGATTTATCAACATTCAACTGTCAAAATATGATAAAAATACCCGCCATATTTAATTTTATCATATCGTAGCACGCCATAATTCATTTGGTCATGCTCGCGAAATCTATATTATTTCGTGGTGTCGATATATTTTTAACCGACTTCCAAAAAAACAGGAGGAGGTTCTCTATTCGACGTGTATATATATTTTATTTTTTTTGTGTGTTTGTTACGCGATTTCTTAGTAATCATGAATGGAGCTTTTTAAATTTCTTGTTTCATTAGAAAGCGGATATTCGCGAAGTGGTCCCATGTCAAGGAAATCAGGATCTGATGATGGGATCCAGGAAAAATCGAGAAAAAACCCGCAACAATGTAGGCTGGGGTTGTCGATTGACATTATCAAAAGTAAAACTACCTGTGACCCGTGGTTTTGCTCGCGATATTCTTGATACCATAAGAATTTCTGGATGAAAATTTTTTGGCTGTATTCTTTCGTTTTTAAATCAAATGCTGTTCACAATTCATGGGTTTTAGATATAAAAAGTCCTGTTTTTTAATTCGTTAACACACACTTAAATAAACCCGAACCTACAACATTTTTTAAAAATGTTTTTTTATACTATTATAGGTACCTATTACACATATATCTTCAGAGCGTTTTCATAAAACTTTTCGTAAAAAAATATATTTAGATATTACAAACAAACACTGCACCATATTAGATTGTATATATTATATTAATTAATAAATAGACAGTATAAACGTCATCCTCTATTTTCGTTTTTATTTTGACTTTGGTTAATTTTCTAAAAAGTTCTTATAGCTTTGTGGTTATAAAGAAGTTTTGTAATAAAATGATGGTTTAATTGGGATGATGAAGTTAAAAAGAAGTAATAAAATGCAGGGTTGTGTTAGATTATGAATCATGAGTAACATCAGCTCATGGGACAGGATTCAAGCGGTACCCGTTGAGGTTGAACTGCTTGACACTTATCCCTGCAAGAGGCTATTGCCCTCGCAACTCTCGCGGTAATCGTGGGAAACGACCTCTCCTTGCCAAATGTAGTCTTTGCTATGGTGAGCGAGGAGAGGTCTTGGATTGGAGTGTCCACCTTGTGAGGTCGTACTCTCACAAAAAAAAAGGTTCGGAGAAAGAGCGCGAAGCCCTCTCCACTAATACTATCCGCAGCAGAAGGTTGGGCAGACGGAAGCGGGACTACCACTTTGTCCTGCAACAGTCATACGCCCGACCTGCGGCAGTTATCCCCGGGGGGAGATCCACTGCCGCCATATAGGCCTCGAGGTGGCGCGCGGTACTTTCGGAAGGGGTTAACTCAACATCTGTCGCCTAGAGCTACATTCTAGCTCGGAGGAGAAACCCTTAACAGGGTAGAGGCGCTGTCCGGGATCGTAGTAGCGTGCAGCCGCGTTTCTTCCGGTTTCGGCCATAAGCGCAGAGGTGGCACACCAAGGGGTTTTAGTCGGTAAGCGCGTCGCCGCTCTATCTTTGCGGCGCGGAGTCCGACATACCCCGTCGTTCCCCTGGACAGAGGAAAGACGTAAAGTCGTCCTCCCACACAAAAGGATTCAAGTGAACCAGGAGTCAAAAACTCTTCTGGAAGAAAATTTAAGCGTCTTTTGTAGAAGGAGACTTGCTTCCCACTAAAAAGTTTAAAATAAGGTTAATTTAAAAAAATAAAAAACCGACTTCAGCACTAAAATGTAAGAAAATAATTTAAAATAAACGATATTATTAATACATATTTACAATTTATAATTAGTTACTTTTGAAGTCGGTGACAGCCAAAGCCTTCATTAATATTGTAGGCGCGTCTTGTGCTATCTTATAAGAAAAAAAAAACTATCCTGGGCTGGCACTGACTCCAAAAGTTACTAATTATAAATTGTAAATATGTATTAATAATATCGTTTATTTTAAATTATTTTCTTACATTTTAGTGCTGAAGTCGGTTTTTTATTTTTTTAAATTAACCTTATATCACGCACAGTCATGCTAGGGGGGCAGGTAGCCAGTAAATAAATGCCCACGGGATATATTGTCTTCAAGCTACTGACTGGCTTAATGAATTTGCCTCTCTGGCTTCATGTAAATGGTCCTTTAGTTGTTTTTCGCATCGACGATAATTCTACTTATAAAAATACCTTTATCACTATAAAGGTATTTTTATAAGTAGAATTATTTTGAAACATTAACGCATTTCTATTGACGTCAGTTAAGTAGGTCGCAAAACATGCGATTATAACGTAGGATGCTGATTGCACGAAATATACATATAAAGTAGGTGACTCTCATAACTTGGGAAACCTACATTTACATAATACCTTGCAAGATTTGGTAAACATGAGATTTTTGTAAAAATAAATTAAATTAGGTATGTATATTTACGTTCTTTTAGGATGAATATGTGGCTAATTAAGACTTGAATGTGACATTATTTTAAAATATACTAGCTATACCCAGCTCCTCTTCTATTGGTCGCAGTGTAATGTCTAATAGTCTATAGCTTTCCTCGATAAATGGGCTATCGGTCAATAAAAAAATCAATAGCCTTAAACGGTACGGGTAGCCCCATCCTAATCCTAATCCTAACTAATATTATAAATGCGAAAGTAACGGTGTCTGTCTGTCTGTTACCTTTTCACGGCTAAACTACTGAACCGATTGACTTGAAATTTGGTCCGGGAAAGAACATAGGATACTTTTTATCCCAAAATTCCCACGGGAACGGGAACTACGCGGGTGAAACCGCGGGGCGCTGCTAGTCAGTAATAAACGATTCGAGGCAGGCAGTATCTCCTGAGAATAGCACGTTCAAACAAACAAACAAACTCTTCAACTTTTTATATTAGTACTATATAGATTTCGAATTCATATTACTTTAATATTAGTTGATTATTATTTCATGGATTAGTTAGTTTAAAAGTAAAGACTAAATTTTATAACTTACTATAATTTGATTGGTTTCTGATATGTTATTGTGTGAATATTTGTTAAACTCTTTGTATTGAGCAGATAGTGTCAAAAGATAAACTTAAGATTCTTTAAACGTACGAAGTAAAATATTTCCTAGAATTATTATTAAGTATTTTCATATACCTACCACTATTCTTAGGTTTTGTTAGTTTATAAATAGTTACAATTCATAAAACTTGTTTCCTTCCTCGAGGCCCCGGGCAGTGCAATGTCTAAACTTAGATTTAATTTAAAGACGAATCTATTATGGTTTAGATATAACAATTAAATATTGTTATAGGTACATATGAAATTTGCATATACGTATTTATTTATAGAATAAGATACAAACAATATTATTTACCTTATAGTTATAATTGAATATAGTTTGGTATTATCCAAACTTCCAAATGCCTAGGACGTTATTACAAATAATGATTCATTTTAAATTAGAGGAGAATAGTATGTTACAATCAAAACAAAAAAAGTCCGGTTTTCCCTGAGTAAATCCCATTTTTATTGATTCCTCTAAATGTATATTAACCTTCATGTTTTGATCGAATAACAAATTATTCAATATTTTAAAGTTAGCATTTATTAATGTTACTGTTCTACCTTAGATAGGTACTTAGGAACAAGAAAAAACATATCAGTTTATAATTAATATCTTTTACGGGATATTTACACGTACAAAAACCTAACAAAAACCAAAAACGAAAACCTCGACTACTTAAATAAAACAACTAATAATAAAACATATCAGTTGCTAGGTTTATGACGAAGAATAGATCGATTGATCGTAATATTTAAACATAATCAATATTAAATAATAATAAAACAAGATAAAACAAAGGGTTGTAAAACTTTATACTTATACTAGCAGCGCCCCGCGGCTTCACCCGCGTAGTTCCCGTTCCCGTGGAAATTTTGGGATAAAAAGTATCCTATGTGTTATTCTGATGTATAAGCAAGATTATTGTAAAGTTTCATTAAAATCCATTCAGTAGTTTTTGCGTGAAAGAGTAACAAACATCCATACATACAAACTTTCGCCTTTATAATATTAGTAGGATTAAAAATTTAAGACTCATTTGAGTACCTAAATCGAAGAAGCTATTCCAATTTAATAGCTCAGTTTATCAGGGAAGCGAGCCATTTCTGGAAGATCAAGGAAATCAACGTTAAATTACCTCGCGTAACTTCCTCGGCTCTGGCTGAGAGTGGAACTGGAGATGTTATCGCCTCGGTACGAAATGAGGACGAATTCTGGAGGTAATATTTAGGTGTTTGTGTGCGGCGACGGTTTGGCTGTCAGCTTGTTTACGGCTAGAATTTTATGCGTAATATGAGCGTAAGTATTGACGCAATGTGTTCGGACAATTGAATTTGTACGAACTCTGTCCGCTCAAACGGGAGACCACCGACCGACGGCCGGGATGACTCATTTAGATTTTCATCCCGGAGTATTTCGCCTTTGTTACATCTTGGCCGCCGTTCAAATATTCACACGAAAATGGTACAAATATAATAAACTTTTAAGGATGATAATTGGTCTGTGTCGTAGAATTGTTAGTAAAAACGATGGAACCAATGATTATTTGTAATACCAGCGAGACGGTGACCTTAAAACTTTGTATGTCATTGTCGTCAGAGTATGGAGATGCAGGTCACGCCGAATTAGGAATAATAAAAGTACTCGGCTGTACCGAATTGTACACTGTTAATTATTTTTAAAAGTTTTGTTTTTACATTTAATTTCTGCGTAAAATAAATAATGTTTAGATTGTGACTATGTGTGCGAGTAGGTTACCTATTATTATTTACAGTCAGAAACTGATAACGACAATTTTTGACTCATGTTTATTCGCAAATTAATTAAAACAACTTTTGTATTGAAAGACATTAGTTCTATTAAAATCATCATCAGCCTTACATAATCTGTAACAGATAATTTAAGCAGGTGATATGGAGTGACACCTCCGCTCCTAGTATTTATAATAAAAAGAAAAAATATAGGTAATTATTGTATGAAATAATAAATTATAATAATAGGCAAGTAAAGTTATGTAAGTATCCCTATATCTATGATACCGCCATCTTGACTCTCCGTTATATATTGTAGTCTTCGATTCGTCGGTCCTTCAATTGCTAACTTATTTGCCGATCACTTTTCATCTGTGTACTCCTCAAGTTCTCAAAAAAATTATTGTCAAGATGTTTTTAATTCGAATTTATCACAAAGTCTATCTAAATTAAATTTCACCGAGAATATGATACATGAAAAGCTTAGAAAAATAAATATATCAAAAGGGGCAGGTCCAGATGGTATACCTCCGTTATTTGTCAAACGCTGTGCATCCGCACTCTCATTTCCATTGATGTTGATAATAAACCATTCTCTTGCAACAGGGACTTTCCCTGATGATTGGAAGAAAGCGCGAGTTGTACCAGTCTTTAAAAAAGGAGATAAAGATATTGTATCAAACTATCGTCCAATTTCAATATTATCTTGTTTTCCAAAAATATTTGAATCATTAGTAACTCCCATCATTGTAGATCACACTAAGTTTGCCATATCAAATTTCCAACATGGATTCAGACGCGGTCGTTCAGTTGACACAAACTTAGTTTCATATGTCTCAGAAATCTCCAAAAATATTGACAATGGACTACAAGTCGACTCAATCTACACAGATTTTAGTAGCGCATTTGACAAAGTTAATCATTACATATTGTTACAAAAGCTTAAAAACCTTGGCATTTTTGGTTCATTACTTGAATGGTTAAAATCGTATCTGAGCCATAGACCCCAAACTACATCTATAAAGGGATATGACTCTAAGATGTATTATGCGACTTCCGGCGTACCTCAGGGTTCCCATCTTGGCCCAATATTGTTTCAAATATTTATTAACGATATCACAACGCAAATAAAATACTGTAATTATTCACTTTATGCCGATGATCTTAAAATATTTCTTAATATCAAATCTATCTCAGATACAGTACTGGTACAACATGACCTCAATGCAATAGTAGATTGGTGTAACAATAATAGTATGGTTTTAAATCCTACCAAATGTTTTTATATAAAATTTACAAAAAAGAAAAGAATTATTAACTCGCGTTACTATCTTAACGGTTCACAAATATCTGAGGTATCCGAGATAAAGGATCTTGGAGTTACCCTTGACAGCCAACTTAAATTTACATCGCACTACAGTTCATTAGTTAAAAGGTCCGGACAACTACTAGGTTTTCTCAAACGAAATTCGAAGGGTTTTAAACCACACACCAAAATAATTTTATTCAATGCCATCATAAGAAGTGTTCTTGAGTATGCATGCGTGGTCTGGAATCCTTCCTATACCGTCCACTCCCAGCGTATTGAAAAAATTCAACGTATTTTTACCAAAAATCTTGCTTATATCTCCTCTGGCATATCTCATAGATGCCCGTACTCACAAAGACTCCAGTTTTTCAACATACAATCATTATACAATAGGCGTAAGATAACAGAGTTATTATTTTTATATAAAGTTTTTAATGGTTCAATTGACTGCGACTACATCCTACATAATATAGGTCTAACTGTCCCACTAAAATATCCGAGACATCCCATTACCAGAACATTTCATGTCCCTTTTTGCAAAACCAACACCGGCCTGCACTCACCCATTGTTAGAATTTGTAATCAATATAACCATACACACACTAAAGCTACCTTGTTAGATATATTTAGTGATAATGTTAATAGCTATAAGAACAAATTATTAGATTACTACCAAACTAATAACACTTGAGTAATTTTAATTTTAATTTTATTATTGTTATAAGAATTTTATTAATCTGATTATTAATAATAATTTTATTAATCTGATTATTTTAAATTAATGTTTCGTTATAATTATGTTATTCATTTTGTTTTATTATGTTACTTTGTACTCTCTCTTTTTTCTCTTTTTTTATATAATTTTATTAATATTCACAATATACTTACTTAATTCTTTCTTTAATTAATTACTGTGTTACATTAAGAGTGCTGTGTACACCAGTAATTGGTATATATATTAGATTAAGGCTTTTTTATTATAACACTTTGTAATTTTTAATATATTATACTGTTGGTGTTCCTATTTAAATAAATAAATAAATAAATAGTCTTTGACGTTTATCATAGTCTCATGTGATCGACCGCTCCATGGGTATGGGTACCGCCATACTTAAAGATAGTCACGGCTCCCCATGATTCCAACATTTAAGTGTTTACAAACAGTACAACTATGCAGTTCAATGTATAATACAATCATATTACTTATTCAATTTGGAGTGCAATGACTCATAGCACTCACTACGTAGACGTGACGACAAATGGACGCCTAAATAACAAGTGACGTACGATCATTAATTTGCAATTTAGTGTCGAGCAACGTAACGTTCGTGTTTTAGATAAAACCCAGGTTTCCCCATCGGCCGCTAGCGGTCAGACAAAGGCAGGATTTAGATAATTAGTTGAGGACAAAAATAGTCGCGTGTGTCGGGCCCTGGGCCAGGTGACGTCAGCGGGCCAGGGCCGGCGGCGGGGCAAGACGGGCCCCGCGCCAGTGTCGCGCGCGCCGTCAGCCCGGCCGCACGCTACCGAGCCTGCATCACATGCCGCCGCTGCCGTACGCCCCGCCGCCCGCCACCCCCCCACACTGCCTCCGCGCCCTCAACACACACCATCCAGGTGAGTACCCGCACACCACACACCCCTACATCATATTTTATACTAACTACTCAATAACCTATTTTACAACACAACATACTTCATGTGACGAAACCTATTGTTGTCTAATTGCATCGATGCACCGCGATAACATCCGATGCTGATTTCACTTCTACTACTGCGAGGTGGGTACTTCGACACACGGTGGCTACCCAGAAGTGTGACCACTTTCTTACAGGAATAGATAGGTTTTTAAGTATTTTCTAATTGATTGGACCTAGCGTTATATTGGTACTGAGAAGCGAATCAACCTTGGCGCATCGTGCAATGCAGCTGAGACCTTGCAAGTCACGCGTCAGAGTAACCTCGACTCACGCCGTACTCGCGCCGGCGCCCCTACCACGGTTATTTGCTTCGAACAAAACGATCGAGACATTCGCTCTTGTTCGCATCCATTGCTGTTTATGGTACGTTTTGGCACGAGATGTGACCAAGTAAACGAGGAATGGATATTTCGAAATGTATATGACCGCGTAGTAAGATCCAACTCGACATATAGGACAGTTGGTAGATAGACATGTTATGTTATGGAATTAACACAAACAGCTGACTGCGGACAGCGACGTAGTATTTCTTTTTTGACTGATAAAAAATTTGACGCGGTCAATCAAGGACGGTCGTCCGCTGACAAGATGTATGTATTTCCCGTTTTGAGGTCGACGTGATGTGATGACTTACAAACGTTCTACAAATACATCTGGCTGTCTAACAATTATTTCACACGTTTTAAATGCATCTGGGTGACTGACAATGATGCAAACGTATGTTAACAAGTAAAGGGGCCCCAACGTTTCCAGAGTTTATTATCACGTTGGAAAAACACGCCATAGTTTATCTGTGGGTACGAGTATGTGCGCTATCAGTGCGGTGCCACCTCCGCGATTGCTGCGGTATACCGAGCTCACGTCAGGGCTCCCGGCCGACAACATTCGTCCGGTACTCGCGTATAACACTCGTCCACAGTATTAATCCACGGTACTTTTGTTTGAGTAACATCTGAATCAAGTACGCGTACTATGGTAAATACGACCTTATTAAGTGACGGTGGAGGTAACATTACGTATTTGGAATACCTGCTCACTGACTCGGTTATAAATAACATACAGCAAACTAAAGGTATTTTCTTTGTTTATTTTATTATAAAGTATTTTTATAAAATTAAATATTGTTTTTATAATGTTGCAACTACCCGAATTCGTGGACGACTTTTCCTCTCTTCAGAACTGGTAATTTAATTTGATTTCAAGGTTCCCTACAAACTGCTCTTATTATTTCTGAAGTTTAACGTCATATCGAACGTCTCCCGCTGTGTTTTAACCGTATTATTTTATATTGTTTCAATGAAAATAGATACAGTGTCTTTTGTGTCCATTAGTCCATTGTTTTAGTGAATGCATTATTTATAACATGACGTAAATTTCGTAAGCAACTATTTATAGGACTTTTTTTTGTAAACAATATTTAAAATGTAAAATTCCAATCGGAATACAACATTATTTGTTTGCACCTTCTAGAACGTCTTTGGATGTATTTTTTTCACCTCGAGTTGGCATTGATCGGCGAACAGAACCGGTAACGCTGTGGTTACCCTTCGCCGAACACTCGGACCACAGCCTACCTCATTCACATACAGTTATTACACAATTATAATAGGTATCTAATTAATATTCATTTAATTACCGTATAATCTTGGAACACAAACATCGTCACACTTATCTGCAAAACATAACATATCTAAATATAACAATACGAAGAGTCACATAGATTAATCGTCGATATCTTATCTATGAAATTGAATGTTTGTTATTCATTTCAGAAATGGTGAGAAAATACGAGAGATTGAGCGGGCGTCAGTCGTGGAGCGAGGAGGACATGGCGAAGGCCGTGGCCGCCGTCGTCTCCGGGAAGATGGGGTACAAGCTGGCCGCGCGGACGTTCCACATCCCGCGCTCCACGCTACAGCGCCGCGCCAGCAAGGTCCGCTACCAACAACCTGACGACGCCAAACCACTCATGGGACACTATAGAAGGGTCTTCACCGACGACCAAGAGAAAGATCTCGTAGGATACATCAAGAGCATGGAAAAGTACTTCATGGGCGTCTCCAGGCGGGATATCAGAGAGTTAGCGTTCCAGTACGCGGAGGACAATCGTCTCAATCATCCGTTCGACGTGAACAGCAGAATGGCCGGCGAGGACTGGGTGAGGAACTTCCTCAAAAGGAATCCCGAACTGCTCGACAAATCGGACCACGAGAATGGTTTAGAACCAGTTAATTTCGATCAGTTCTACCACTTTATGTGCCAGTTCTCATGAAACACGTCACTTTATCTTTAGAAATAGCAAATAAAAAGGTCAAATCGTGGGACGCACCCGAGAGAGCCTCAAGATTAATGTACGTTTGGATCCAACCTCTGTGTTTGTACAATCGCACATGTCCCCGTTTGTAACCGTAATTTAAGGTAAAATTATTTATATGCTCAAAATATTGAATACCTACATTTTACTATGACTTATTGTATAAATTTAGATAATTTGAAAGTATAACTAGATTGTGAAACGGCGCAAAAAGTACTCAAAATTGTTTATTTAATCGTTATTGGAGCAAGGCTCAAAAATTTAATGTTTTAGTTACTTATTGGAAAGTTTATTTATATGGTTATTGTGGGGTCTTTAGGCCCTTTGCTAAGGCTCTGTAAATTAAGGACAACAAGTACTTACCGAATTTTAGATGAATGATTTATGTGGTACTAAAATAATAATCTGTTTGGGCTGTGATAGAAAGAAATGTACTTCGGGAACATATCATGATACAATGATGATATTTCAAATGAGCAATAAATCAGAAACTTTTGCATAATACTATCTGACCACTATTGATGCTTATATACTTTAAAAATGTTACCAAACGTGTTAAATTTGTAATTTATATATTTAATTGTTATTAATAGTTTTTGTTATAATAACGGTCATTAGTACAATTTGAAACTCAAATCTTTAAAATGTTAATTATAATTAATGCGGTGCTTGATTTACTTTGTAATTATTATTTTATTTCTTAATGGTAAGT
Organism: Timandra comae; assembly: GCA_958496195.1. Lineage (NCBI taxonomy): Eukaryota > Metazoa > Arthropoda > Insecta > Lepidoptera > Geometridae > Timandra > Timandra comae. Next base: position 2,997,734 of record OY292355.1, on the reverse strand, counting down.
CGTTAAATTAAGTAGTGGTCAGTAATGTTCGTGAACACATGTTATGTGTAAGCAATAAGGAATTGTATGAAAGCTTTGGAAGCGCTGCGCAAGAGTGTACAACACCTCTTCGTCAAATAGGAATAATGATGATACGAAAAGTACACGAATGTGATATGTAACGGTGATTGGTGATATTAGTGGGAAAAGGATAACTTTATACGGTTACCAGTAGTTAATTTCAATATGGGTTTATGAAACATTTTTCTAAAATATATAAAAAATAAACATTTTATATTTTTCTATTAACGTCTTTAACGGACCAGGCCATTCGCCATTTTGTATTAACGTTACCTGATTAAAGTTTGATCTCTTTAATTTATAGTTTTTAACTATTTATTTAGAAACTCGAAATATAGATATTGTTGGATTTATAAAAGAAATTTTAACACGATATTTTTTAATTAGTTTAATAACTATGCCAAACTATGTTATTATTTGAGATTTAATTTTAATAGAGATAATTCCTAAGTATGTACTTACGTTAATTAAAATATTTGGTTTTGATATCATGTTTTTCATTTAACCTGACTTCGAACCTGTGACATTCAATGATAATAGAGCCGTGATCTACCGCGCGACAACTCAAATTTCACTCACACAGACGCGCACGCGTGTCCGCATGCACACTGTCTATGTGGTGACGGCGCGCTCGCTCTGAATACTCCGGCCGAACGGTTTTGATCCATTGGAAATTATAAATTGTGTTAAAGTTATTGACAAAAGTATAAATACGAGTATATTTTTTTTTACGATTCGTAGAAGGTAGTATATGATTAGATATAATTTACGTAATACCTTTCGATTCGATATTCCATTATTCACAACAAGGAATAATGAATAAAACAAATACTTAGTTTTTTGTTTTTAAAATAAGACATGATTTTTTTTTGGTAAGTAACGAAACTTTTTAAAAACAAAGCAACATACGAGTAAAAAAAAATCTATAACTTACTTGTGAATAATATATTTTTTGCCATAATGGGGTATTGATTTTTCATATACTAATTGCAGTTTTAGTTTTTATTAAAATCGCTAGCAATTTTCGATATTCCTTTCCTTATAGTTTTGAATATCGTCATCCACGCCTACTTGAAAAATGCCTCGTCTGTATATGTACAACATATATTATCGGGACAACCTTTTAGCGCTAAAAGCAGGACTTTCTAAATTATTTCGTTTCCTTTTTTGTTAAAAAAAACCGACTTCAAAAACTAAAAAGTATAAAATAACAAATATGTAATGTAATACCTCTTATGCGATGTAGCACATAAATAAAATAAAAATGCGACCAATCCAAGCGGGCAAACGTTCGTTAACGGTCATCTCGAATTATAATTTTGTAGTTTATTTTTCTCATAGTTTTATTTCTTTGAGGCTTGGCACCGACTTCACACTTATCAATAGGTAACATACACACAAAAGTATAAATTAGCATCGCATAAAAGGTGTATTAAATTAAATATTTGTTATTTTATACTTTTCAGCTTTTAAAGTCTTTTTTTTATTACTTTTGAGTGTCACAACCTATCTGGTTGTAAAGGTCTCATCGATACAAATTAATCAAGCCCAAACACGAGGTAACTGCTGTTAGTCGTTGAAGAGTTCCCTCGACTATCTTCCAGGTCCATCATCAGATCGACTCCAAACCTTCATTTAATTATAATGCTTTAAGATAATTAACGAAAAACTTAACAAATGCACTAATCACCCTACGATTTTCTAAAGTTCCTCTCAATTTCTCTAGAATGCCATCATTAGATCCTGGTTTCCTTGACATGGGACCAAACGGCAAGTCCATTCTTTTGAATAAAAAAAGAATTTTAGTAATCGGTACAGAATTGACGGAGATATCGTTGAACATATTCATAAAAAAAAACATACCGGCCGAATTGAGAACCTCCTCCTTTTTGGAAGTCGGTTTAAAATAATGTTGTTTTATTGCTCATTATTTCTAAAACATTATTTGTTATCATAAATGTTAATATTTTTTTTTAATAAATAATTCAAATTATAAAACAAAAATTATTATCGAGTATCAAAACATGTTGATGAGTTATCGCATAAAATTCGTACGCGCCGCAAAGGTCAAACGCTCGGTAGGAGCGATACGTCCTCTCTCTAAAAAGCCTCGCGGCAGACTGATTTGAATTGTTTCGTGCGTCCGATTTTATAGTAGTTTTATGATGATTTTAAAATATTTGTAGAAAAAAAGACAATTTGTTTTAGAGATTTTTTTTTAGTATAATTGTTGTAGAAAATATTCTTTTATTATTTGAGGTAATTTTAATAACGTTTTGAGCATCATTTATCAACGTAAATTACGATTTTCTTGAGTGTGATTTTTACAAATTCTAACTTTATATTTTTTTCGATTTCAATAATAATTATAATAACAATTAAATTTTCCTATGAGTATTTCCTTAATAAGGATCTGGACTTTAAGTTTGTTTAATTTTTAGTGCTAAATTGGTCGAATTACTAGAATGCGAAGGCATGGAAGTTAATGCTAAACGTGAAATTCAGAAAACATATGTTCAGTTTTCTTGATATATTTTATAAGTTTTCTGTATAATATTGTTTTTCTCTGAGTATTTTTTAGATGACAATATTTCCTTTAATTATTACCTAAAAGCATGTTTATAAAATACGCTTTTCATATAATATGACTAGATCAAAAAGTACAAAAACCGTCAATTATCGAGTTTCGGGTCTTAATACTAACTAATAAAAGAATATTACATTGTCATTAGGAAATTAATATATTAAATTACTAATTTCCTTATTTGAATACAGCTACAAAATTACAATGTACAGGAAAGTCAATGTAAGTATTCTACGGTCACATTATAAAATATAGTTATTTATGGTACAAGCGAGGTAAGTTGGTGATTACTTCCGAGGCGCTATTGAGGCCCGAGCCGTCAGGCGAGGGTCTGAAGATAGCCGAGGATAGTAATCATCAATACACGCGTGTACCATACAACGTTTTTCAACACACTTGCGAAGAAATTAATAATACAATATCATTTTTCGCTAATAAATAAACAGTTTTTCTATTCGCGCGCATCCAACACAACAATGGTGATCGGCCATAGATTAAAAGAATATACTTATAAAAAAAAAATCGAATGAATGAATGAATGGAATCGAACATAGACCTACCAAAAGTAAGACAACATAGTTGAAGTTTGTTTTTAAAATGTATGGACACGATTTTTTTTTTGGTATCGAAACTTTTTTTAAACTAAACAATTTAAAAAAAAATCTGTGACTCACTTGTGAATCAAGCGTGTCATTATTCAACTGTTTTTGCACAAATAAGAGCCCCTTTATGAGCAAGTGTGTTGAAAATAACTATTATTGTAAAGTAGTACACGTAAAGTCTTCATAGTGTAACATTTGGTTGAATTTGATTTTTATCATTACTATTAGTAACAATTCAAAGGATACTTATTATGGCTGAGATGCCTCTTTTTGCTACACATTTGTATTGTTTTTAATATTAATTATCTGTTTTACGTACATATTTTAATTTGTATGTAGCAATAAATGTTTTTTTACTTTACTTTATACCCTTCTGATCGAGATTTACCTGAGTAAAATCGTGGGACCTCGCCAGTAATCCATCCACATAAGAGTATCATGAATTAATAAGTCTAGTAGCTTGTACAGTCAGCGTCAAATTAAAGGTCTATCTATCGGACTATCCCTTGGTAATGCCTACTTTGATTACGCTTGTACTTATTATTATACTGAGCTTTGGTATTACCAACCAAGGACCTTTTATCCGACGCTGACCGTACAATGCCAATGGCCTACCAAACCCGGGAACCAGAGTTTGTTTCGACTCGAACTGTACACGTTTTTCAAACACAATTTCGTATTATGTATTAACTCGTCTAGGTAGGTGTTGTGACTACGCCTTTTCCTTCCAACTGGAGCAATATCATTAGTGAGAAAAGTACTAACATCATTAGTTTGCTCTGCAGTGAGATATTACACCTGAGACTCCTTTGTAACGTTACCTAGAAATACCTTGCGAACGTATTTTAATTCAAGATACTTATTCCTTTTCAAATAAAACTCTCAAAGAAAGTTCCTAGTAAGTTTCCACGCCCGTATACAATATGAACTCTTTGAAGAAAGTTCCTTTTAACAGGGGAACGTATTTTATTATTTGTTCTGTTGTTGGAAAGTCAATTTACGACTTTGACTCGAGTCTTAAATCAACAATAGAGCTTGGAACACCCTTCAAATTATTTTAATATTCAACGCTAAAGAAAATATTCAATTACTCCTTAAGGTAATGTTTAATTAATTAAGCTGTAGAGAATAAATTTACTAAAAAATAATGAAGGAAAACCGAGCCTCTTTTCATAATCTTTGGAGATTAATAAATAATTAATATTTAATAACATCAGAGAGTACTTTTTTGCTGGCGTTAATTTTTTAGAGTTGAATCAATTAAAAATGTACACTATTAGAACAGCTTTGAGTCTAAAATCGTGTGGGTAGGGTATTTTGCTGATGTTAATGAGGGGTTCTTAATTTTTTGAAATTTCTTTCTTTTTTTATAATTTTATTATGGACTCCAGAAGGTATTTGCGCTCGATTTGTGATGATTTTATTAATTGCTATATTTTCTTCAGTCCCCTGTAGGCAAGTATACTTCATAGGAATGTTGTAGAGAACGTGAGTGTGTGAACTCTATAAAATATTCAATCTTTTTACTGATTACTATCCCAATACGGACAACTCCGACCATAAGTACTCTTTCTTTAGCATTTACAAAACTTGTGCCGTTCTTTAATCCGAACACGAGAACCGATTCGCGTCCCAGCACCACTAACAGTAAATAAAACAGACTATTTGGAATGCATAGAAAATGTTTGGAAGCCGTATTGAATCCCGGCTCTGGTGCCAAAGCAGTTCCGATAGCAGTATTTTCCACTACATCGATAGGAGAACACGAACTTGGCACGTACCAAGTTCCAGAACGATGGAAAAGTTTTGGCACGAACGAGGCGGACCGATAACATACAAACTCATGGCCTTTACGGCACGTACCCACCCCCGGGACACAACTCCGGGACGACTTTCTAACTGTTATATCGAATACTCTCTAATTGTATTGGCTCTATACATATTTATATACTTACATGTCTATCTTCTCAATCAAATAGTCTTCAATTATGTTTTAAAGAAACGACAGCAAAACCCACACAGACTCAAAAGAAAATGGTGAACACATTGATGCACGATGCCAATAAAGTATTCCATTAGCCGGTGGTGGTCGCTGCGAACTGAATGCGTTGTTTGCTTAGAAATACCGAGGCAATCCAATTATATCGGCGTTTGGCCTCTCAAAGGAGCTGAAAGCTTCAGTACTCCGGACCCTCGGCAGACTTCGAGAGTTCGCAGCGACTAACAAGAACCACGGCGGACGAATGCAGGGGGGCACCGGCACAATGCCCCTTTCAAACAAAATAGCGTTACGTTTTAATGATATTAAATTGCTCCTACTAGAGTCGTAAGTGACTTGCCGAGAGAAAAATGTAGGCGCGCGTTGTTAATGCAATGTTGACGTCATTATATAGTAATGTCCTTTCGTTGAACGAATTATGTAAGTAATTATAGTGACATCAAACTTATTTATAGGGATTAAAAAGTATAATGTAAGGGCCTTTAACTTAAGCTTATGCACTAAATGTAGACGAATTAGGTCATTAACTAACAACTAGGTAAGTCCATTGAAATAAAAATCCAAGTCACAATTTCCCAGTAATTACTAAATCTCGAAAACTAATTGACTAAAAAGTTTGAGTTGACATGAGATTAGAAAGGATTTTGACAGGAACGAATTTATGAAAAGAAAGAAGAAATTATGTCCTAAAACAACTTGATTTACGGGGCACAATTTGTGATCACTAAAACACAAATCAGTCTCCATTTTAGCGAAAAAATAATCCAGACAAAATGGGATGCATCCTCGCTAAGTAAATGAGTTTCATTAGGAGCCCCCACCCTGGATGCGGCCGTCATATTCTATGCTCATGAGAAGCAACGCTTTTTATTTATGTTACACTCTATTACGATTCTATACTCTCCGAGCTGAGAGCCAGACTTTTCACTTCACGTCAAAGGCAACGAAATGAATTTGCAAATAGACGTCGCGGAAACGTTTCTGCTTGTTTGCATCGAAATATTACGTACTCCGTACAAATAACCACGTTAGCATAAATCACTGTAATTATATTATTTTATAGCTCTGTCTGATGGTAGTAATTCTGTTTTGTTGATAGAACTGTTTTGTAGAAAGAAATGTAAAATGAACATGGTTTAAAAGGAACACTTACATTTTGTGATCACTTTTTTCATGTTTAATAAATAAAGATAAGATTCATCAAATTTTATATTATTAGTCTTATAAATCAATTCACAAACAAAAATTTTAACATTGACATATTAAAAGAGTGTTCTTAAATAATCATTGATGTATTATTTACTGGAATATTGTGTTTTCTGACCATCTTACTAAGATTAATAAGATCTTAGCCCCTCCAAACACGCCGATTATCTTATTATTTCTCCCAAAATCACTGCTAAACAGATTGGAGTAGTTAATGTGTTATAAATCGGTACCATTTATTGTGTTGTGATATAAAATAGTTTTTGTTCTAAGATTAATCAACTAGCTCCCCGCTGTTAAACTACAGGGAGTCTGGAATCTTTTGGAATATATTGGAACATAGAAAAGGTTTAGTTGATATATTTTGATGAGGTCGTCTCTGTGTTTGAGTATAAAGGTGAACACTATGTTCTATTTTCTTTATTGTTTTTATAAAATTAGAATTATTTGTGTATAGTCAACAACTGTGGATGATATAACATCAACAATACTTGTTACGAATAGTTTGACCGTGATTAGCACACCTACGAAAGTCTGCAGAGCCTAATCGAAAAGCTGTCCATCGGTATAAATAAAAAGCAAACGTTCCTGTCTGTCAGAACGGATTATGCTGATGACGCATATAGAGTTACAATCTTTTCTGTGTCGGTGATAGCGTCGTCGCTGTAATCGCATCTCTTGGTTATCAGTTTATTGAAAATGTATCCAAATGACATTACTATCATAATGACAATAGTAGTTTCCAATTCTGACCGCCGGCACAGAAAAGATTGTGACTATATCCTATAGTTATTATGAAGTAGGCGTCCGCTAAGAACGAAATAAGAAAAGACGGTGGGTAAAAAATGTGTGTTTCCAACCCTCACTACCCCGCTGCTCTTTGTTTCTGGACCCCTGAGATATTTTTACCATTCATGTAACATATTTTATACAGCTGAATTATAAATTAAACATTTTTTACCAGAACATTTCAATTACATTACAAATTGAAATAACAGTCTAAAGGAAATTTCTCTCTTGTGATCCTTAGTATTTTCCATTGCGTCCCACGCAAGCCAGAAATATTAATTAATTCACCACCACGCACAATTCACGATTTGCTAAAGTGGAATATTCCTACAGACAAGATAACATTTACCATATGTTTGCGTAATAACTTAGGACGCAATTCCATAAATACATAGTTTTTGAAGATGTTCACATTTTAGGCAATATACACCTTAGTTTCAGAAGTTATGTTATGACACTACTAAAAACAAATTAGAATCCCATGGATGTCTTATAAACAATGATAAACTTGTTATAAACAGGAATAATGTGTAGAATTAATAGATTTCTGTAAGCAACACTTAAATTTTTCTTACTAGAAAATATAGGAATACTTATAGCGGTATTAATAAAACCATCTTAAATTACAGTATCGGTTTGAAACGGTAATCGCGGAATTAGTAGGAAAGAAAGAAAGAAAGAAAACATTTATTCAGACACCAATACAGAGAAAAAAAAATCGGAGAAAAAATAAAAATGTTGTTGTTGAACCACGGATGAATGTATAATATTAATATAGTAGTCTTTTGTTTTGCAATGAATGAAAACAATCGGATTGTCTGATAAAACTGCACAACTTTATCGTACTCCACACAAACTGTGTTGGCACCTGTTCAACGGAGAACGTTGAAAAAAGTGTTTACTTAATTCACCGCTGCTGCAAACAATTTGCATTTTAAATACGTATTTCTTTAGGTAATGCTGAATTTCTATCTGGAATAAAGCTGTGAACCCACTGTAGCGCAGTGCACTTTATCCGTGCTTCAGCTTCCGTGGGTCATCATGACCATATAAAGCCATGAATGTGAGTTGACAATAACAAATTGAAACATGCTGCTAAAACGTCTCATGCTTGTGAGATTGACAATATTTTTTGTGAAAATTTTGAATTTTCATTGCATCAAACTCGTGTGCCCCACTCACGAATGGATCACGGGAAATTGAAAATATTATGTTTTGTGAAAATTCATATTCAATAAGAAATATGTTACTACATATTTCTTATTGAATATGAATTTTATTTGTACAGCTATTATACGAGTATCATATTGATATTTATCTTTCTCCTATTTCTATAATTATACTGTTCAAAAATGTTCATATAACAAAATGTTTATCTATCTATTTGATATTGTTACAGTGTTAAAATATGTGTCCTTATCCTATCTCCATGTTATAAATGCAAAAAATATGTGTTGGTTTATCCTTCCTTCACGCAAAGGAACAATGGGTGCCGACATTTGCATAGAAATAGTTTGACATAGAAAATGATATTTTATACAGACTTTGTCACGGGATGAATATTATCATAATACCACACCAACACATTTTCTTAATAAAAAATCTGTTCCTTCTTTTCATACTAATTTTGTAGCATATTGAGTAGCTTCAAGACCAAATTTCAGATAAGGCTTTTTTGAAAAATCACTTTTTCTAAAAAGATAAACTTTATAGGCATCGTAACTTAACAAAAAATATCAAATCTTTAATAAGCTCATTTCCTCGTCACCCAAAATATATTTATGTCCATAAATTGCTCCCTAAACAGCTTCTTCTTCTTCTAAAGGGTATCTCACACAACTAATTGTGCTCAAGCGGCAGTTTCTTTACCATAAACATTGTACACGTAACTCAAAATTCGTACTAAAATATTGAGCTAACAGTGTTCCGTCTGTGTGATATAGTGAAAAGCTTAAGTTATGCACGAGGCATTCACAAAGTGAGCTACGCATTCTCTCTCTGTTTTGGTACCGTTTATACATGTGCTTATACGATACCTGAGTTTAGAGGTAGGTACTGTTTATGTATAACTACTAGTAGCTCCCCGCGGTTTCACCCGCGTAGTTCCCGTTCCCGTGGGATTACGGGGATAAAATATAGCCTATGTCACGCATTGATAAATTAGCTTACCATTAATGAAAGAATTTTTGAAATCGGTCCAGTAGTTTCGGAGCCTATTCATTACAAACAAATAAAAAACAAATCTTTCCTCTTTATAATATTAGTATAGACTACGGTACGTTCATGGTACGCTTTCTCAAAAGTGCTTTTGACACAATCCGCTTTTTACGAATGACGACTATTCCGTTTTGAACCGCGTTCCTATTTCCTGATTCAACTGAGTACTTTTCTCTTTTAGTTTTATTATATTCCATTTCCACTTTTATGTGAATTTTAATAAAGAAAGTTGGAAACAAATGTTTCAGTTTCTTGAAAAGAAATAAGTGTAGTTTTATAGTTATCATGGTTATTAGCACTCAAATTATTATAGATAGATATTTACCATGTATATTATTCATTTCGAGCGAAGAAAAAGGTGGTTTTATTAATCGTTATTTTAACTTTTATTAATATTCTTCCGTCAGATTGTTTTAGTTTCGGTGCAGTATATTATAAAATCTTTATTTATTAAGAATATCTGATCTATACAGAAAGTGTAGGGGAAAGTTGTAAATAACATATAAAACAATCATATAGGTACATTAGAATTATACTCCATGCAATGAAAAGTGAAATTGACCACAACATTTTGGTACAGATAATTAGATACGTTTGATATCGAGTATGTAACCCGATAATTAGGCCTACTACCAACTAAGCATTCTAGACACTACAGCACAAAAAATATACACAAGAAATATTTCTAATGATATTTCAATTTACATTTCAATAACAAGTTCCATGAAAATAGTAAATAATATTTTTCATTTGAAATGGAAATAAAATACTAAGAACTCTTAGAAGACTTTCTTCTTGTTACGTTCAAGATGAAGAAATAAAAATGTAAAGTTCGAGACGGCATCAAACGAAAGAAACCTTCAAAGAGTCTTTTAAAAGTTTATTTGTGAAACGACGGGAGAAAATGGTAAATGTTTTTCTTATTTTAATTAGGAGGAAAGTAAAGAGAAATGTTTTATGCTGTATTGCAAAATGGCGTCTGATTCAGTAACGATATTAAGAAGTTACTAGATTTTATCTTAGGTAAGAAAAAACACAACTAAGTAAGTATTTTCTTCTTTAAAACCATGCCGCTTTTCTAATGTGGGAATTTTGGGATAAAAAATATCATTTGTTCCAACCCTACTAGATTTCAACCTAATTGGTATTAGTTTTTTAGGAAAGAGTCTCGATCACGGCGCAACCATTTATCCAAACATTATTATTTTTACTTCTACTTATGTTCAGTTAGACCGATGTATGTTCATCTATTTCTTCATAACTTCTAAATAACTTATCATAGTTTCCCTGCCAATAAGGCACCTCATCAATATGGACATAATTATAGGGTGTCATACATACGGCCACGGTTATTCTAGAAACTTTACTATAAAAAAAACTTGCTTTATTAATATTTAGAGCGTTATTTTTATCAGTAGTTTGGTTTTAGTTTTCCAACTTATTTTTATTGCATTTATAATAATGGTCTGCATTTCACGTGCCTAAGTACTTCGTGTAAGGAGTGAAAATAATCAAAATTGATTATTTTCACTCCTTACACGAAGTACTTCAAATAATCAATTTTATTAACTTACTAAAATCTCTTTTATACTTTGGTTATATATAACTATTAATTCTTACCATTTTATGTATCCTGACAGCAAGAAAATTAATATCAATGACATACTTTTGGTGTGACCGTGCTTACTGTGCCAAAGGTTGTTGGTTTGATTTAGCTTAGTCAGATATTTCTTAGTTAGGCAAGGCCTGGACTTAAATAATGCATAATAATAATGTATGTAGTGTGTAATAAAGAGTAAGTAATATATTACAGTTTAGGCTCATAAAACTAAACGAATAATCGATCTTGTAACATGTTAAACATTCATAACATACTTTGAAGAATCCCTTTCATCTGAAACGCAGATGCGAGGTAATATCATATTCCGATACACGAGAATAGGTAGTATAGTATAGAGGTGCCCCCGAGGAGATCGCTGTCTCAAGCATCCATAACTTTGTTTTACATTTCACCGCAAAATATAGACCTGTCTGAGGAATACCAGATGAAGAGAACCATCTCTTTTGTCTTAGAAACATTTACCGAATACCCTCCGGGGAACTTTGATATTGCTTTGTACATAATAGTTTCTTACGTTCAAAGGTTGATAAGGTTTTCAATATTACAATTATCATTAACTATTTTAGAGTAGTATCACAAGTTAATTCCTGAAGTATGATACTTATAGTTTCGTGTATTTTCAAATCAATTACAAAATCAAACATAAATTCATAAAAAGTTTTCGTTAAAAAATACAACAAGCAATAAAAACAGAATAAAAGTAATAATGAAAAGTGCCGCCGTCAAAGCAAACATTCGCACAAAGCGAAAAATATTTTGAATTTGAATTCTATCATTCGATATTTAAATCCGAGAGCGGTGCGGTTGGGCGGGCGAAGTTTCCTCGGGCGGGGTGCGGGCGGGCGCGGGGCGGGGGACGAAGGGAGGGTGGAAGCGTGGGGGGTAATTAGGCGGCCCGGCGGAGGCTGTATTGATCGCGGGGTTGCCTAGCAACGCGCGAGATGGCAGCGCTCCTCGCACCGCCAAAGAGTTTTTTGTTCGAGCTCGCTCTAGGTGAGACCGTTTTGATGTAATCGCCTCCAAGATGATTCAATCCTATCTGGTAATCTTACCTTTTGACCAAGTTGATGCTAAACATAATAAAATCTTTAGTAAACATTTTATTATAAAGTCTTTATATTTGAAATGAAATTTTTAATGGCGTCTTTTAATTAAACTTTAAAATTAGACTTACTTAATCAAAAGTAATTTGCTTTTTGAGCTGTATGATACCTAATTAGTTCTGCTCTAATTTCTCTCCGTAATATAAATGAGCGAGCTTTCTTAATTTTCATATGAGATATAATTATGATTACACACAATTTCTCTTTATGAGTAAAGCCAAACTAGATTTTAACTTTGTATTTGACGTAATACCTAATAACTACTTATAAATTAAACATTATGTAAACATAAAGAATTAGTAGTACTTACTCTACTCTAATACTCTTCTTAATATTTTGGAGCTCTAGGATTTTTTTAATTACTAAAAAGAATGACTACACGCTTTTTCTTAAAAAGCAAAGCCTTTAGAATAGATCTTCACACAGTACCTTTAAAATAATACACAGTTTTTAATAAATTTCAATATTTATTATCTTCAAGAACATTATTTGATTTTAGTTTATCAGTACACAATGAGAACATTAGCGTAACAACTGGGGATTTTCCGTTAATAACGATAGAGTAAGTCTAAACAGATTCCGTGCCTCCGGGCGCGACCCGGGGATCAGCTCAGATACTGTAAATAAACTCCATAAATACACTCATAATTATGTGTACACAGGCCCCCGCCCTCGAGACAACCTCGCCCATTTATTTATTACATTTTCTCTGCATTTTAATGAGATCTCTATTTGAATAAGTATTAAGCAGGTTTATAATTAATAGCTGGATAATTTTAACTATGTACGACTGGAGACGTTTATGAAATAAAGATAGATCTAAATAGATTGTCTTTATAAAGGCGAAGACAAGTTTAGGCCTTCCGTTTCATTAAGAACTCCAAATTATAAAAGGTTTTATACGGTTGTCCTTTTTTCATCCTACTCATTAATTTTTACTTATTCAACCTTAATATACATAACCTTGTTATCAGTGAGATTCTCTAATTGGCTTTCTGTCTTTATTAATGTATGTTTTATATTGGCTGTTCCTAACAATAAATAAATAAATAAAATTAAATAAATTAAATCAGTTGACCAATCACTCTAAAGCTTGTAAATTTAAGTGTGTTGACGACAGCTATACCTCAATATTTAAAGTAAATTATCAGCCTGTGAAATCCCACTGAAGGGCGTGTACAAGTAGGTATAGTGAAGAGAAATAAATGTAAAAGTAATTACCACGATATCCTGACATATAAATTTGTAAAATATACCGCCATTATAAAACCTAAAGTGACCTGAAACATTTACTCTACGTGACGAAAAGTTTAATGGCTTCAGCTCTTAGCTCGACCAGTTTTATAACCTACTTGGAAAGGGTTTCAAGTGTTATTTTATAAATACCTAGTACGTCGATGTTACAAGTAATATATGGTGAGGAAAAGATAACATATTGCAATTCTTCTACTGGTAGTTCATCTTACGACCGAATGTCTTTAGGAAGAAGATTTGTTCACTTTCGGAATCTTATAACATAAGACTGGTTCTAATATTTTAATGTGTTAAATTTTCATCCTAACTATACAATCTCATACAGAATTCGCGTACTAAATTCCGCCTTTATTAACAGCGTATTCAAATATTTAAACCATAACAAACAAGCACCGAAATGAAGAGGAATGTTAATAAAAAAATGCTTTTATGATAGACACGAATGCAGTGACTTGCATCACTCAAATAACTTGGAGCAGTAAATATTTTCTGAAATACCATCGTCCGTGTAAAATGTAATAATGTTGAGTCGTACCAACCCCCTCGTGTCATCCCCCTCCACTCTCCCCTACTCTCCGAGAATATTGCACTGAAAATGCGCCCTACATATCTGACACATTTGACGTTAAAAAGAAAATGGAAGCTCTAGGACAATGAGATCGGACGCGCTCGGGCCGGGCTAAGTGCTGTTTATGATGTAAAAGGAGGTATTTATGTTTTTATAACAGTGCAGTTACATACTGCTGGTATGTTTAGTGAGCGTAGTTATAAACAATATTAGTGAGATACACAAATGATTATCTCGGTCCGGATGTGTGAAAGAAACAAATTCTTGAGAAAATATGTACATAGAGATTTTTCAAATGGACTTTTTGTGTTACTGGCGCAATTTTACAGTTATTCGTCATCATCCTGATAGATTATCATCATCTTAAACTGTATATCAATCGTTAATTCAATATTTTACAACAAAAAACTCCCTAAATAAACACACACTTACACTTTCCTTTAAATTTATTATTTAAATCCCTTAAAACAATTGGGTATTCCATTACAAGAGGGAAACCGTTATCAATAATAACGAGTTTCCCATTACATATTTACAACAAAATGAAAGCTCGGTTGTGAAAACGGGATACTACGAGTACTACGAGTGCTACGTCGTAGCCAAGTTTGTTTTCCCCGTGAATTTGTTAAGGAACACTCGGAAATAAGTTTAAATGCAATTCCAAACTGGTGCGAGCCAGATTCTGGAGTCAATTTCGAAATTCGAACAAAGTTTTAGCGGTTTTTGAAGTTAGATAATAGTTCTCATTGCTTTTTTTAACTGAATATGCATATGCGTTAATAATAAGGTAGAAAAAAGTATGTTGGATTATCACTTTGTTACCAAATAAAAACTAACTCTAATTAGACATGGAACACAGGTTTGGAGGAATAAGATTAATTTTGTTTTTATCTGCATATAAGCTTATAAGACTTTGAATAATGTACAAACTCATTTTTATTGATATAAACTATGGGCTAAATTACAAAAAAAATTGACAATTTAAAAGTTTCGGACACTCGATTGTATATTTTAGTATTTTACATTAGAGTTCCAATATTCAAACACTTTCTAGTTCAAAGTTCACTTCACTGGGCATTCGGCCAACTCTATGAGTTGTGTGAACCATTTGAATAAGTATTACATTAGTTCAAGTTACGCTCAAACAATCGTGTTGGTGCCAACATAACAACTCCATACATGACTTGTAATTATTAAGTAATAGTTACTATTATAATCAACAGAACAATCCCAACTATTCCTACTAATATTATAAATGCGAAAGTAACTCTGTCGGTCTGTTACCTTTTCACGGCTAAACTACTGAACCGATTGACTTGAAATTTTGGACAGGGGTAGCTTATGGTCCGGGAAAGAACATAGGCTTTTATGGTTTTATCCCGAAATTACTACAGAAACGGGAACTACGCGGGTGAAACTGCGGGGCACAGCTAGTATTAGATAATCTAATATATAAAATTCTCGTGTCACAGTTTTCGTTGCCATACTCCTCCGAAACAGCTTGACCGATTCTCATGAAATTTTGTGAGCATATTCAGTAGGTCTGAGAATCGGCCAACATCTATTTTTCATCCCGAAATTCCTACGGGAACGGGAACGGGAACTACGCGTGTGAAACCGCGGGGCGCAGCTAGTAATCTATCTATATACTTACATTCTAATAACGTTATCTTGTGGCAGGTGTTTTTTTGTTTGAATGCGGTGATCTTAGAAACTACTTAATAGATTTGTAAAATTATTTTTGGATTAACTTACCATTTTAGTAAGGAAGGCAAAACCGCGTGGTACAGGTAAAAAAGGTAAGTAATATTGCAACTGATAAACTAAAGAAAGTTTCATGGTTTGTTCGTAACGATTTTTGTGGGATAACTGTTTTATCATAAACACACATACTGTCAATGATAAAGAAAATAATATAACATATTTTTTATACTGAAATACTTCAAAAACCTACGGGATCTGGAAAATACTAAAATAACACTTAGTTAATAAAGTAACTATGATGAAGAATAACAAAATTATTTGCATAAAACATCATCAAAATTTTCCTTACCCTTTACAACCACAACATGAAACTTAAAGTCAATTTTAGGCAACCCAAATACTGGGAAACAAGCGAACCTTATTCTAAGGAAATTTCCTAACACAAGTATATATTTACTAAGTATATAATGTTGGCTATGTAGGTCTTTGGTATATAATATTGTTTGTATCATAGCTCTGTAGTCATCTCTTAAGGTTGGGACCACGACCCGTCATATCCTATGAAATATGCGGGCTATAAAACGTGAATACCTATGAGCTACAAACATGAAATATTATACGGAGTTTTGATACGAAACAAAGATGGAACAGCAAAAATATATCGTTTACAATTACAACATTGTTTTACATGACAGATATTGATAAGTACATACTCTGTATTCACACATCATAATTGCAGCAATTATGTATAAGTTAAAGCACGGTCCTAATTAACATGAAATAAGTTTAATGTCCCCATGTTTAATGTCTTAAATCCCCATATCTTTGGAGACGCCATTACAGCTTTATTCTTATATTGAAATTATACAAAACTTTCATTTAATTTACCCTGTTTGTAATGTATGAATCAGTTGAACAAAGATTACAACTTCATTTAAAGGCAACTTATCATCAACTGATGGACCTACAATTTAGCATTCATGCTAAGTTTGGATGACAATACATAGTGACGTCACTATGTATAGTCATCCAATAATAATAGTGACGTAATTCTAAATCTAATATGGCCGATCCTTGAAGATGGCGGGTGGAATTTTATGTACTCGCAACAACATGCTATGGAAATTATATGGAAGAATATAAAAAATGCGTTATTAAAGATAGATAGATAGATAATTAATTAATATATTTCATATCATATCAGATTTCATAAGGTCGAGACCATTTCTTGTATGTCAATTTATTTTTATCAAAATTGAAAAGGCAAATGAGGTCTAATTTTGTTGAGTGAAGCCCTCAATGAAGAAATTGATGTGTTAATTATATTTCTCTACTTGACGATTAAGGTTCGAAAAAGGAAGGTAATTTTTTGAGCTATTTTTCATAATTGAATCAGATTTTCATTGATATTTTTTGTTATTACAATGTTTCTTTGAAAATTCCAAACAGTATCTATTATCTCTTGTAGTGAAATAAAATACGTTGTAAGTTATAAAACATTTTGCATCCACAGCAATAAACCTAAGGTAAATTCCTGACCACATTTTATATCTCCTAAAACCATTTTTCTTGCTACTTTTGGATTTATGTGATCCTAGAAGGAAAAGCAAATAAAATATTTGTCATTTTGAGTCTTGTGCTTACACAGAGAAATACTAAAACTAACTCCATTATATTACAGCTATTATTGTCAATAGTTATTAAATAAATAAATAAATCGTTATTGCAAGCAATTAATTAACCCATATAAAAATCATACAAATACAATTTAAATGAAAGCTAAAAACCAAAATACACATTTTTTGTCATTTTCTGTTCTCTTGCTGATGAACAGACAGCCAATATGAGAAAATCCCACAGTTCAGCTTACCAGCCAGTCCAGATACAGCTTTGAAGATACTGTTTTTGGATCTCCTTATTTTATTGTATATTGTATGACTCGTATGTAGAAATCAAAAATAATATCACAAAAACAATCTTCTCGAATGTTCCTAATATTGATAATGTTTCACTGTAATAGTTCATGTTCCAGACATAACATTATCGATTCAGAAAGCTCTCCTCTCCTATTACTTTCCCATCTATTATCGAGTTATGTACGTCTCTCAGAGGTAGTAATATATCTCCATTTACCTACGGAATACATAAAACATCAAAGCAGATACCTACGACAGCGACACACTTAGCCTATTATATCAACGTCAATTTATTTCGGGAATACACTCTCCGTCATTGAACAGACATCCCTTTCACTGCTTTGTAATATATTCCCCTAAATATTTTCGATCCCCAATTAGTCCTCTTTTTGAAATGAAATAAAACCCTCGCAGACTCCTTAATTAGTGTTCAAACTCGGCGTCCGTCAATGTCCGACTGTCGAATACGAAATGCCTATCACAAAGGTAGAATTAATTAACGAATCCAATATCGAATCTGTTTGATGCAAGGTACCGTAAGGCGGGGGCGAGGCCGCGCGGCGGGGCGCCCGCCACCGGACCACTCTCCACGTAATTACGGCACGTCAACGCTGTCGTGTGCACCCACCATATACTTATTAAGCGAGCACAAAGCTACTACCGGCAAACATCCAGCTCGCCCGGGACGCACCCGGGAATCAGGTGCCAGCTAGGTGATGCAATTCACCTACAAATTATACAATCGGGCCGATCACGATTCTATTTCCACGCCATTAGTGCGACTTTCGATTGCAGTCGAGTCGAGCCCCAGGCACGAAGTACGTCGGTGTGTGCAATTGCAAACGCCATCCTAGATCCCGTTGCCAATGGTTACATCTGGGTGACGAGGGTGGGCCGAGGGTGGTATACACTACATGCGTTATACACAGTTAATATTTGACGAGGGATGTTCCACGAATATTTATATTGCACGGACAGTTTCCGAGAATCCCCGGGGATGCATGAAAATCAATAGAGCTGTACAATTTGATTGTACGCAGGTGCAAACGTTATACGTTATGAAATAGGAATACATTGCATAATTTGATGCTTCTCGATAATTGTTACAGAGTAGGCGTAGAATTTATTACATAATTGATCATTAAATTTTCCAGAGCATTTAGGAGGTTGTTATTGCTGTGAGGAACATTTAGGATATATATATAAACAGATATTTTCTTTAAAACACAGGTACTATTACCTACTTCAATGCGTACCGAACACCTCACTTCGTCTTTGTTTTAAGACTTCTGTTGAGTAATCCCATTTTATTAGTACTACTTTTCTTGTTAAAACTTCGCTCGTTTAGTCTATCTACTAATTACTGACATAATTAACGACTTTTTGCGCTCATTCTCTCGCTATTATCTTCGAAAGTGATGCATATTTATGCAAATGGTTCATAAATATTAAGTATAGAGCTAGGAATAATATTCAATTTTTAGAATCCATGGAGACATTTAAATACATACAACTCACCTTATATGGACATACTCGTATACAAAAGTATAAAGTCGTGTATTTCAGAAGAACTCCTGGATACTCTGAAAAAACCATAGAATATAACCCTACTCTGCTTAACGTACCTAATATAAACAAAAACAATGTACCTACATCCTTGCCATGTATTTAAAACATCGAGTTAATTACATACAACACAATGTTGGTTCGAACCAGCCTCCAGCATGTTACAATAGCAAACATCCCTTGTTAGTTACGCGAAGAATTTCATATATGAAGTCCGCCTGAGGTACTTTACATAGGGTGGATATTAATATTACTGCCACCCTGTTTGTTACCGTTTTATTCGAGGATTATTAAATATCACGAGGACATATGAATCAATTTGCAACGAGCTCTTATTTCTTTGTTTTGCGAACGGACGAGTATCGGACCCTGATTTACTGTCGAGTTTATGTGTTTCCAAACGTTTGTGTATTAGTTTTATATTGTCAGTGGATTTAGGAATAAAATATTGGCATTGTTGCGCGTGTTTGCGTTTTGTCATTGAACGTGGATCCTATTCAATCGAATGAGCAAATTTTTGTGGGAGGTATTTGTAACAACTTTCTATAAAACGGCTCCAAAGATTTCTATTAAAGATGTAGGTGGGGGGGGGGGGAGGATGAAAGCGAGAATCGATCTCGATTCTAGGAAACTTCGTTTTATCTTTTATTTACCCGGGCAAAGCTCAGTCGCCCAGGTACTTTGTAACCTAAAAATATAATAATTAGGTACTTTAACCAGGTTTTAATAAAATCTCCCATCGAAGAAACCTCCGAGTTGTTATTTGCACGTTTAATAACGCAAATAAAGCTATTATTATACCGACAATAATTGTTCACAGTAGGTTACCCCTCAAATTACCAAAGAAACTCAACAAAAGCGCTTTTAATATTCAGTAAGCGAGGCTGTGTTCGCTTCGACGACGGAAATTATATTTTTGTTGCGAACCGTACCCCGAGATGATGGCATAAGCCGTAGTTGGTTACCTAACTGAGCTCTCGCCATTACACTGAGCCTAATGAGCCTTGAACCGCTGGACGAGATAAAAATAGGATTGTCAACTGCCTGGGGTTTTTTTATTTGGAAACTTTTATTTTTCTTAGCACTTCTTTTACAGCACTTTTTTTCGAACAATGATGTTAATCATTTTCTTATTACGAATACTTTGAGAAGCCAATATTTAACATTTACTTACCAGTATTGCACATGAATTAGTCTTGAAATATTTCTAATCTTTGCCTAAACGATAGATATCGACGCATTTTTATATTTATCTTTTATAACTTAAAGAATACTTATTACCAATACGTGAACAGTTTACACAAAAGTATTTATTTTCTTCTTTCTTTGTGTCTCCTGTGTTCTGTTTTGCCAACCCTACAGAGAGACGCATGACGTCCCAGGAAGAATCGACGCTATAAACTTGATTGAATATTTTCTTGCGAACATTACGGACGTCTGCCGTTCTCGACATAAAATATTGATGTCTGATAAATGTTATTATAACGTGCCAGTGACGTTTTCTGTTCATGATTTTACTCACACACAGTCTAGCTATGGGTTTTATGTAATGGATCACTTAATCGTATTGTGTTAGGCAACAGAGTTTGTCTTTTAAAGACTCGTATTAGACATTGGAGTAGATTTATTTCACTGACTTCTGATTACGTAACCAAAAATAAAATTCAGAAATCAAGAATACTCTTGTAGGTAAAGTACTTGTTTATTGAATAAAGCTTTGACGACCTACCGATTTGACTGAAATATAATTTTGAGATTTGCCAGTTTCACCAATATCTAATTTGACGAATATCGTGGCATCCTTTCGGCCATGTCACTTTGGTACTCCTGATTTTCCTCCTTTTCCTTAATTAGGCCTCATAGTACAGGGGCCTAAGTCCGCTATTTGACGTTATTTGATCAGACAATGTGGTGATATTGAGCCACCATAACGACATTGTCAAAAATTTGGCATTCTGCTAAAATTTATTACTAATGCTGTGGTGTCTCGGTGGTTCGGCTAAATATCATCAAAATATACATTGCTGGTCTTTTGCTGGTGTTGCCAATCAAAATTTTCCATAAATAGTGGTTATTATAAAATAACCCTCTTTTGCGTCATATTTTAAATCATTTGTACGTAGTAAGTTTTAATGGAAAATCAAGAAAACCTATAAGTACATAAAGAAATTGAGAAATGAGGTTGTTATTCTTATATTATACAATGAAATATTGAGAAATTGTTTCCCTTTATTTCTTTCTTAACTCAACAAAGAATCGACATGATTTTTGTACGGATTCATTACTTTTGTCCTGATTTTGAAATGGATATATTTTTTAAAATAAATCAAAAGGCCAGTTGTAAAGTTTGTCCTCTTTTATTTTGCTTTGAAAAACTTTTTTTTCTAATTTGAAATTATTTTGTAAGCGCTTTGATGTTAATGTATATATACATACTTAGTGCTTCTTTGGAAAATGAAGAAATCATTTTGTATTTAGGACATTCATCTTATATAAATATAGGTAATTAGTTTATTCAGGTATGTAATATGTACATAGAATCAAATGTCTACTTTCCTCGGTCACAACTGAACCAAATTTTATAATAGATTTTAGGGAAAAGGTATGCTTCAAGGATAGTTTTGGAAAATCTCTATAAATTAGATATGAGCAAAGCCTATAATGACTTTGATTAAATATAAAACTAACTAACTTAAATATAATAGAAAAGGTAAGTCCATGTATTAAGTATTTTTTCTGTTACAAAATTGGCAACGCTCTGCTATTACAATTGCGAGGTAATATATCGCCGGTATTAACAATAAGCACACCTGACGTCCTTTGTTTGAAAGAACACCAAAAACTCCGGGCTTTGTGCCAAATTTTACACAAATACTGAACAATCTGCCCAACAAAGGGAATTAATATACAAACTTGGTAACAAGCCTTTTTTGTAAAGAGCAAATTAAATATTCTTTCTTTGCAACTATTATATAATTTTTCGACTCCCGTTTTTTTATTTGAGGAATTTCATGATTAAAAGTGTCCTACGGGCTGGTTATTAGGAACTTTTAATTTGGTATAGCAAGTTTGAAGTAATAAGTAAAGTAAATAGGTATTTTTAATCACAAAAATGTATAATATCTAAATATTATATAAGTATATATTTTATATTATTGCATTAAACTATCTACAAAAATGTATCCACAATCAACTCTCACATCACACAAAATATTTTGATCATAGACTAATTCTGCAGGCCAAAAAAATTTCGTAACCAATAATTTATGGCCAGTACTAAGCGGTAGCAAGAAGCCCTCGTAATGAGGCGAGTTACCCCTGAGTGATGTTAACGTTACCTAGTCTCTCCCTCTCAGGGCTTTAAGTCAGCCCTAGGGATTAGTTCCCGGCCACCGCACAAGAACTCTGATGGTACCATTTTCTTCAACTTCGAATGTTAGCTGACATGAGAAATTAGTTGGACAAATTAATCTGTGGATTAGAAGAAGAAGAAGCTGTAGATGCTGAAAACTTAATGGTTGCAAAAACGTCTCTTTAAATATATACCTATACAATTTAGGAATAGAGAGAATATAAGTTTTAAAGAGAAGATACGTTATCTCTATTAATTTCCGACGACGGATCACGTCATGTCATCATACCAGATACAAATTCGAAGTAATTAATAAAACAAAATATTGCCAAAATGTTATTTAAAACCTTCACAACATCGTCCGTCATCCATATTGGAGTACAAAGGTCGGCGGGACCAAGGTAACCCCCTCTCGTCCGTCGTATCTGTTACATATCTCGGGCACCCTCGAAGCACCCTCTATAAATCATCAATAAGATTCATAGCTCCTCATTGCGTCAACCGACAACATTTTACGACCCCTTTACGCCACCACTGGCGAAAGCTTTTATTACACTTTGTGTGTATCATGAAAATGAGACGAAATTGCTGACAAATTATATTTTGAACACGAATAACTGCTTGGCTCAAAACAGGAAACACTTCTATCGTTTAATAACAATAATGACTCTTTACTAAAGAGTAATAATTTGTTTTTAAAACTATTTCTATATATCCCGTACTAACGCCATAACTTGAGAACGACTGAATCAAATTGGATAATCATGTTTCAAAGCAAAACTTGAAGATGTTATTGTTGACCCACGGAATAATAATAATAAGCATCCGTGCAATTCTGGGTTCTACAAAAAGTAACCTCTCTCACAGGATTCGCAATAGGTACTAGGTTACTTATAATTAACTACATCGTACTATTCCAAAGGTCTTTTCACCAGGTACGTTGTAAGTGAACATTGTGAAAATACCTTCAGAACAGCTTCATAAGATGCAAAGTAACGTTAAAACAAAGAACCGTATACAACGCCCACGAAAGTGGCATTAAAGGGAAATAATTAAAAACCTTGTTAGTGTTAGCTGCGAGCAATAAGAACGTCTCGCAAAGGAACGTAGATAGAACAAAATAAAACATAGCGCGCTACGCCCGCGCCGACCGTCGCCTGAAACCTGTATAAATGCAGCACATTTCCAGCCGTCTACCTCTTTATTGCCCGCTCCACGACCGACACAAAAGAACTAAAACTGCGCCTCGGGAATATTAATAAGAATTTATCTCACACAGCCCTAAGTAACTACAGTCCACCGACTGTTTAAAATTCATAAGATTCACAATATGCCCGACAAGCAAAAAGCGATATCGTTTTAGATGTTATTTATTTATTCAACGCAAAATAATCTGGCCCCTTAAAGAAATGTTTGAGCCAGTGACGGGGAAACAGTTTTACGAATAGGGAAAGTTGGCGCGGCGTGTCGGTCGACCGACCACCGGCTACCAGGGCCGAGCGAGGCATAGAATCGGGGCCTAGGGACACGCGCCCTACATTACTCTAACATAACATCCTCGCCTCTACTTGAAATGCAGGAACGGGCCACTAACTTATTTAGATAATCGTAACATCTGTGCGCTCCAAATTTTATACGTCCATATCAGCTTAAATATAGTTCATGTCTTGAATAATCGACCAATCGGACCATTTACATAATTCTCGCTGAATTGCCATTCCTGAAAATAATGTCCACCGGTTGGTAGGAGAGGTCTCACCGCAGATGGAAACGCACTCGATCAGTAATGGCGTCACGCGGTCTGGCAAGATGGCGGCGCGCTCGCATCGTAAAATACCTACCTCTATTATTTGCACGCTTCTCGTTTTCCACTTTCCATCAAATTTCTCTCGCTTCGAAGTATTTCACAACTCGACTAAATGTTCAGTGAAGCAGTTAAAGAACTTATGGCAAGGTATACATACGAGTATATTTGCAATATCACATGTTTGAACGTACTTACGTCCAATTAGGTGGGAACGTTTTTGTGTCTACATGTGAGGAGGCTCAGAAGGGATTATTGAAAAGATATTTCAGCTTCAAAGAAGAATATATTGAAAATTGAAAGTGACTCGGTGTAAGGTAACGACGAAGTAACATAAAACCATTAATAAGCCTCTTACCCTATCCGTCTAAGTCAACATCGGTGTACTATGTTCGGATGCTGAGGGGTGGGCGTGGGGCGGTCGCCGGGCCGGGGAGCGTCGTCATGGTAACGCACGGGGGCGCGGACCCGAATTTTATCGATTCGGATACAGACAGCAGCCGGGAGTTTCGCCCACACTAACACGATTCACCGGCCGTGTTTGCACAGCTCGCAGGTTTATAAGGGCTTTGACGTTCAGTAACACGTACGCTATTTAAATAGCCATCTAACTACTGCCACTAAACTGGAGTCGCATCCGTACAGAATTGCTTCCGTACGTGCTTCCAACCTTGCTTGGATAGAGCTTTGTGAATATTCCTTGGTTTTGCGCACCGCTTAACATATTAAAATCATAACTATAACTTCTGATTCAACAAAACTTAAACCGTAGCGAAGTACCAAAGTTTAGATCAGTACTACTTACTTTTGAAAAATATATTATTTCAAAAAATACAGCACGAATAATACTTGATCAATGCAAAAACGATTTACCTACTTATATACCTACAACTAAATAATGTAGTCTCATCTGTTCCATGTCCAACAATATTTTAATATTAGCAACAACTGTTTGCTTAAAAATAAAATATCCTATAAACACGACAGCGAATGCTCCATAATCTCTGCCACCCCCTACAATTT
This sequence comes from Timandra comae, assembly GCA_958496195.1. NCBI lineage: Eukaryota > Metazoa > Arthropoda > Insecta > Lepidoptera > Geometridae > Timandra > Timandra comae. Next base: position 2,972,366 of record OY292355.1, on the reverse strand, counting down.
GACAAGAATGGGAGCAATAGTTACTTCGGAACGTAAACACGATATTTGGAGCAGTTTTTAGGGAGGAACAAAGAGCGAAACACAAAGGGTTCTTGCGAGAGGTATGAAAAATTGCACCCCTCATAAGTTCCCCCTATCAATTGTTACCAGTTGCGCATATTTTTAGCCGCAAGTAGCCCTTCGTGATTCGCAACGGTCACGCTCTCAGTTGATATTGTTTAATTTTTTGTATGATTACAACAAATTTTACGCAACCTATTACATTACATTTACATAAACGAGTCTACCTTCTTGCGTGAGTTGTTTTATTTTAGGGGATTTTTTGTTTTACCGAATGATGGAGCTGAAAAAATAACGGGAAATTTAGTGTGAAGCGTGGAAATTTAACAAAATTCGCTTTATAAATTGTGTAAACTGAAGACCCGATTATTATATTCCAGCTTCCTAAGTATAATATAAAACACCAAAATGTACCTATATCTAAATAGATACATACATACTATGGATATCTACATAAATCAACTGCCGTGCGTCGACTCGCAAAAGAAGCAAAAAAGGGTTTGATTGATTTTAATAACTTACTTACTTACCTAATATTTTTACTTTGTTCAATAGCTAGGGTGGCTCAGGATAAAAAAAGTTGAATTGAAGATAGATGAGTAATGATTTCACGTAGAATTGTTATAAGTAAGTACTTAGGTAATGCGAGAATAGTTGAATGGTATGTTTTATTGTTTGTCCTAAAATTATAAGTAGTAGAACCTAATTTTTTTGTAGATTTTATAAGTACTTACTTACTATTGTGTTTGTACCTAAATGTGAACAACTAGATTTTAAGATTATTGTTGCAGTGCCCAAACCGGGCTTCATGTTGATTCTACTAATACTTTGTACCTAACACCTCTGTATATACATGAAAGCAATAAATTAGTTTGAGTTTGAGTTTTAATCTGAACTATATACTTACATACTTTTGGATTATTTTTTCCTACCTAAGGTTTTCTTAATATCTACTTTAACAGATAGGTACAAGGTTCACAGTATTTGCACCAAATGCAAATAGATTAACAAAAACAGTAAAAGCTTACCTTTTGGAAACAGCGAAACTACAATCAAAAGGAAATGAAGGGACAATAAGAAAAATCAGTTTTTCCAGTCGAATACGGCGCGAGGCGAGCGTAATTCACAAAAAGTATCGCAGGGTCCGATTAACACAGTATCCTTGAGGATGTCGCCGGCAAAAAGGGGCATAAGGGGACAAAGGGGCCGAAACATTTCTCATTGAGGGGGCAAAGCTCCCTACCACCCTGTACGTGCCGCGGTGCCGCGTGCCGCTCCGACCAAGGTGTCCATAATTTATGCCTTCGAGCGGACCACGAAAAATAAATGAGCACCAGTAACAAGAGGAAATGGAAAAGTTTTATGAAACTATATGTATGCTTGTAGTCTTGTAAGGACTCTCAGGTCATCTGGTTAATTAGTTTTTGCAAAAAATTTATGTGGGTTAACCTTATAAATAATGTTTGTGCCTTCAATATTACTTATGGGTTGGTTAAGTACTTGTGTATCTTTTACAATTTTATGCAAAGATATTGGATGTCATCTTTTTTCTTCAGAACTAAACTATGTGTACCTACTTATTTAAATTAACTTTTCAAAAGTTGTATTTTTGGAAGTTTATCGTTAAAAGTTCATCGTTATATTATTGTCAAATAGGAAGAAATTCATCCAATTATAACTAAGCATGTTCTTAACTTTCAAAACGTAAACTTCTGAGAAAACTCTATAGCATACAAATCCTGTATATTACATAAAACATTTTATTACCAAAAACATAGTCACCCTATCCATATACGAAATAAAAACACGTATATAGCAATACACAATGATATTAATTTGCAATCGTGAGTAGATACCTACGTGTGCATTCATTCACACCTCGGGCCCAATTCAAAGACAACTGGGGCCCAAAATATACCGACATTTGTTACTCCCAATAAAAACAAGTCATAAAACAAGTCTTTTAAGTAGTTAGTAGTAGATTCATATCTATGAGAACTTATACAACAATTGTTGCATAAAAATATCAACATACGTCTTTTAAAATTGGTTTTTGGTCCCAAAAAATGCAACTCGATACATAATTATACCCTTATAAGTACACATACATGTAAAAAGGCATTCAGCGCTTATCAAATAACTTAATACTATTAACGAAACTCGGTGATAGCTTTCTTCAAGAACCTGCTTAGATCGTCAAACTCGGGATCTATGACAGATTGGAACCACATTTTGTTGTCAACGTCACTGCAGTCGATGCCTTCGAGTTGTAAATACGTGTCCGCAGCGAAGGCTATATGATTACGGATGCTATACAACGAATCGACGTTCGGTACTATGGAACAAAGTTTGGAGACAACTTGAGGAGTCAGTTTGCTGAATATAAGTCCGTTTTCGCGTTCAGTCATAACGTCTTCGCTGTACAGACAGTTCAGCATATCGGATACGTAGCGGCTCAATATTTGTATCTTCTCTTCGTCTTTGTTTGTTGATAGGATCTTTCTGTACCTGAAATTGAATTTTAATTGTGAGCGGATTGCCAAATTCAATATAAGTACATGGGTGACCAGGTTCTGTTTTGTATGACCTTTAGATCTATTTTCGTTCTCCTAAGCTTCTATAATATATGACTTTTATTTATATGAAATTAGACACATTTAAATTTTAATGATACCTAAAGCTTTTTTCCGGTTCCTACCTTTTTTCGCCCCCATAAACATGGGCCCGATGTTTATGGGGGCGAGTTGTCATTTCAGGAATTATTAGTCTTCTCCATCTACAACTTCGGTCACCCAAATACAATTAGTTCTAGATGATCTTTTACACAATAATAATACTTACAGTATCATAAGCTCCGCCATGCTGTCAATCAGTCCTGCGGACACGGAGATGAGCGGTAGGGCCAGTGTGAGCGGCGCGGGCAGCGCCCACAGCCCGCCGCCCGCTCTCATGTCGCTCCACGAGCGGCGGTATGATGACCATACTGCTGGGTACAGCGCACGGAAGTCGTCTGGGATAAGAAAATGTAGCTTTGCATTTAGTTTTACAGATTGAACTAGACTAGTTCGCCGTTTTCCCAGCGTTCTTCTTCTAATAATCACAGTAAATACACAGGGTAATTTCAAGTGGTTGTAGGAGACAACATACAAAGCTGAATGAAGAAATAATGCTGAAAGGATGCTCAATACCGAATTTGATAAATAATTGTGACCTCATCGACAAATAGGCATAGTTTCCATTCCTGTTTAGCTCAAATATTTACTGTGGCTCAGATCTCCACTCATAAATTGTGTGAAACTGCTGGAACGCTAGCTATACCTTAACATGAATATTTAACAAGAATTGTAACATACCTGGATTAACTTGCAGATGCTTGTTGCTGATGTTAGTTATCTTGACGGCGAGGTCTGGCACCACTAAAGTGTAGCTACTTGGTGACGGCAACGTGTTCAGGAAGTGTTGGCGTTTCTTGGTACTTGCGTATACCTGGATAGAGTAAGCTCTTGGTAATTAAAGCGTTTGAAAAATGTTTTCTTTACCCCCGGGAGTCTTAGAAGGGAAAGACTCCGACGGGTATGTCTCTCCCCACTAGAAGTCAGAAGCCTACCGACCGAAAACCCAGCGGTTTTCTCACCACTAAGTCAGGCCTCGTATGACCGTGGTGACACGTCGAGGCGTTTATCCTTGTTTTTGTGATTACACCGCCATTGATCGCGGACTTGCCTACCTAACCCACATTTCTCATTTGCAATAAGTAAATCGGAAATCGAATGTCGCCGGGAAACAGAACGTGTGCATTATGCAAGTAGATATAATGTCAGCGTTCTACACACGCGGGTGGACGCTGCCAACTTGAATATTGCGCTGAATATACTGTACTAGCTGTGCCCCACGGTTTTACCCGCGTAATTCCCGATCCGAGGAATGTGGAACTCTTGAATTACTCTATCTATTACTGAAAACCGCATCAAAATCCGTTGCATAGTTTTAAAGATTTAAGCATACATAGGGACATAGGGACAGAGAAAGCGACTTTGTTTTATACTATGTAGTGATTACTCATAGTATAAAAATGTTACTCACCAAGTTAGTATACATGTTGGTAAGACTCCTCAGTATAGCACACTGTTCGATGGGCTGCGAGCGGTGGTACACCTTCGACAATGAGTCTACTATCATCTGAACATGCTCTGGGCAGTACACGCTCACCCACTCCGATAGTTCTAGTATCTGGAAACATATGAAGAATTAGTTTTTTGGTATTTTAAAGTACCTATAAGTTTTGCTAATTGCAAACAAATCTATACTGATAGTACAAAGTAGATAGTTTGTTTAGCTCTCGCGTTTATCTCGGCAACTATTAATCCGGTTCAAACAAATATTTTTGCATTAGATAGCCTATTTTTGCCAAGGAAACTCTAGGTCAAAAAACTACTACCCAAGAAAGCAGAACAGTAACCATTACATGAAGAAACCGCGGAGTTAACTAGAAAAAAAGTATAACAAATAGAAACTCACTTCACCAAAATAATCCTTCTCATTCCAAAATGGTAGATATTGTGCTAGGAACCTCGTTATGACTGGTATACCCTGCGTGACGGTGCGTTGTAGCACCGCCAGTCTTTTGAGTAAATCCTGCTTCTCTATGTAAGTGTACCGGGATACTTCCAGGAAACCTTGAATATGAATAAGGAATGATTTTTTATATGTATTATCTTTTGAACCAAACAATTATCAGTTTTAGATGTACAGTTAGGGCCAGTATGTATCTAATAGGCGAGCGAGCTAAATGGTCAAACATTATGTACATACACATATTGGCTTGAAAATGCTATTAAAGTATGGCTTCATCTCATAATTCAAATGTTAACATACATTTCAATAAACAAAATCTAAAAACTCTTAATAACTTTATAATAACAACAAACTTACAATTGTTAAGTAAATGATAGAGGTCGTGGGACACGAACTCCTGTTGCGAGTGCGGCGTGATGGCCAGCAGCGTGAGGCCCGCTTCATTGCAGAGCAACGCTCGGAGCCGCGCCGGCCGCGACACGGAGTGGTGCAGCTGGTGGTGGACCAACGACACGGGGCTGGAAATGTAAATATACTTTTGAATATTTAAAAAGGCCTGGGTGAAAGAAGATAAATTTTGTCATTTTTGGCTGTCAGTTAAGTAATAAATTTACGACGTAAATTAAATTAAAAATTTAAAAAACCCCCAACACAATTACTTTCAAATCCCCATAACTTTTAAACGGGTCAACCGATTTTCATCAAACATGTCTAAGAACACTCGCACGCAAGTCCCTTTTAATACAAAAAAAAACTAATTTGAAATCGGTTCATCCGTTCGGGAGCTATGATGCCACAGACAGACAGATACACACACACATGAAACTTATAACACCCCTCTTTTTGCGTCGGGGGTTAAAAAATAAGAAATACATGAGAAAAGAAAAGACATCATACCTTTATTGCAGCTCCCAAATGAAAGGTCTTAAAATCATTAGTTGAATTTTTATTTTGAAAGATGTTATGATCATGAATTTTGTTTAGATTCAACAAGAATCTTGATTCAGGTATATTACTAGCGGCGCCCCGCGGTTTCACCCGCGTAGTTCCCGTTCCCGTAGGAATATGGGGATAAAATTATGCTAAAAACCTTCCCAGTGAAACACTCTATCTTTTAAAACAAACCGCATCAAAATCCGTTGCGTAGTTTTAAAGATCTAAGCATACATTGGGACATAAGGACATAGGGACAGAGAAAGCAACTTTGTTTTATACTATGTAGTGATAGTGATTAACTTACTCTGAAAAGTCAAGTAGACTCTTTGTCATTTCCCTGTTGGAGTCCTGTCGGGATTGTGTGTTGTTGTAGGCTAGGTTGGGCACTAGAGGATCAGCTTTGTTCCTTGCACCAAGTATCTGGAAAGAAAATTAATAAATTAGAATGTAAATACCCTAAATAAAAGTATATTGGTAAAATAATATTGTATAATTACCATATTCACAGGATTAACCCACATTAAATGATGGATCTCTTTGCTCTGAGTGTTTCTTTTCTCCTGAAACATAAACAAAAAATAATATTAACAACTTTTTATTCCAATTGTATTTTGTTCTTGAGTAATGTATTGGCCTGTAAGATTATCAGCGCAGAAGGCTTAACTGGTTATATTAATACAGTGAGAAGGAATAGATATAATTAATCAACATACACAACGAAATAAAAATAAAAAAAAAACACATAAACAATCACCTGATTCCTCCTAAATCTTGTCAACAGTGTGACATTTAACTTCTTGAACGCGGTGTGTATAGAAATGGCGGGAACATCCTCGGGCACACACTCGGGCTTGTACGACTTGAACAGGCCGAGTAGCACTTGGAGTTGACGGTACATGGTCTGGGAAATGGAATTGATTTGATTAATATTTAATGATGAAATAAACTGCTTCAACTTACAGTAACCCATTAATTCCGATTTGGCCACAAAAAAGCACTAATGACCTTACAAAATAATATTTAAAGTAAATAATGAACTTATTAACATATTCTCCATAATTCAGGGTAAGCTAATACCCGGTGGATGTATATGAGCTGATAAATAGCTGAACATTTTCTTAAGCATATACCAGAATTCAAGATGTAACTATCTGAAATTTCCAATTTAAAAATATTGTACCTTTTTAGCTTCCCTGTTCTTAGCATAATGTATAAGTTCAAGCACCCTCCGCCTCGTCACATCTACTGGCTTAGTTAATGTGTACACCAACTTCATGGCGTGTACTGTCTGGAAACATAAAATAACAGTTTTGGAAAAAAACATGGATTTCTGAAAATGAATTTTCTCATTTTTTTATTCAGACATTGGCTATCGAGCCAGTAATCAAACAAGTTGTATTATTGTACAATTTAAAACTGTAATAAAGACCTAACTCTGCAAAGTATTGATATTTGGCAAAGTAAAGAAAGATGCTCTACCAAAATACTATTTTTTAATCTTAATTTGATATCTTACCAAAACTTCATAAGTCAACATGTTGTAGAATATTTCGTAACCTGAGTCTAATGCATTCATGTCAATTGATTCACTTTCCATTGCAGCTGTAAAGTAAGAGAAAATAATATTACAGTCCGCATCAAAACTTGATTGGCAAATTCAAATGTACAAGCCATTTTTATGAATTTTGAAAACAGTACACATTCCATTAGATTGCTTCCATTTAATTATCAAACAGTTTGTGAGTGTTATTTACATTATTATCCTAACTAATATTATAAATGCGAAAGTAACTCTGTCTGTCTGTCTGTCTGTTACCTTTTCACAGCTAAACTACTGAACCAATTGACTTGAAATTTGGTACAGGGGTAGCTTATAGTCCGGGAAAGAACATAGGATACTTTTTATCCCGAAATTTCCACGGGAACGGGAACTACGCGGGTGAAACCGCGGGGCGCTCCTAGTTTAATTATAAGTTAAAATGGAAAATATATTTTGCAATTCAAGCTCATAAGTTGAATGTGTTTATTGAGTTATAGGGTTGACTGTAAATGAAACATTCATCCTACTAATATTATAAAGCCGAATGTTTGTCAGTATGGATGATTATTCCTCTTTCATGCAAAAACTACTGGATATATTTTAATGAAACTTTACAATAATTTAGCTTATACATCAGAATAACACATAGGATACTTTTTATCTCGAAATTCCCACGGGAACAAGAACTATGCGGGTGAAACCGCGAGTCGTTGCTAGTAAGTAATAAAGGATTTATGTATGGTTTCAAAAACATAGTGAGTATACTTCTCTCACCTGTCAGCCAATCAAGTAAGAACCCCAAACGTGGGAAACTGGACTGGTTATGAAGGTTTGCGAGGATCCATCGAAATGAATACTCTACAGTACGCTCTTCAACCATATCTGGAGGCACTAGACATGAGCCCAGGCTCACCCATTTCGAAATTGCTGTGGAAATAGAAACATATTAGTGCATACTTTGTACGTTAAATAAATAAAAATAAAATTCTTGTTTGTGTCCTTCAAATCAGAACAAAGAATAGGGATACATCAGAACATAAAATAAATGAAAAAAAACAAAAGGTGGCGGCTCAACTTGTGCTGCCCGGCGTATGTTACTCCGAGCAGGGCTGGTTCAGCCGCCCCCGTTCCTTACAACATTAAACAGGAATGGTCTGGGACCATAACGTTAAGATGTCAACCTAACATGTTACGTAATTAAAGTACCAAGTTTTATACTGTTTTTAAGACATATCGATGGCTCTGAAAATAAAGGCAGTCAAGATATTTACATCGGCTGGTATTTGAACCCAACTCGCGCCATTTCGTAGCGATGTTTTACCAAGGGTGTAGTTTTAAATATCTAATTTTCTAAGAAATTTATGATATTTAAGTTGAAATGTATAAAATTAAAACTACTTACGAACAGCTAGATTCAACCAAACTTTGAATAACGTGTGGAAATCATCATATTCCAAGCCCGAAGATTCGACTGCGTAAGTCAACTCATCAAGTTTATTTTGATACAAATCTTTGTCGAAACCTTTTTTGAGGGTTTTCAAATAGTAAATTATCTCATCGACGTCCGACATCGCGACTTCAAACAAAATTAGATAGTTTTTAACCAAAAATAAGAAAAGCAAAACAATTTAATCAAAACATTGTCGTTTCCGTTATTTTATTTTCAAATCTTCCATCCATCCATCCATCCTTCCTTCACAACTAACTAGTGCAGGCCTTTGTTTACAAAATTATGTCCAACCGAAGGGATGGGATCATTCGATTATGGATTGTTGATAGTTGATACCAAGTACCAACCATGAAGCTATGCTATAAACTCTATTCATAATACAACTTTTGCAAACGCATGGAAAAGAAATATCTCTGCCAATTTCTTTTGATAAAAAAAATATTTTTGTTTGAAGATTTATAAAACTTTTTTGGTAATTTGTGCATCGATTTTGCCAAGATTTTGCAGTTTTTTGTTTGAGCAACAATAGCAAAGTGCAGTCATAATGTCAACTGTCAATCTATCAATAATATTTAAAGCTATCCTCGTAAACGTAACGTCTTCTGTCACCGAAAAGGAACGCGTCTTTGTCTATGCTTGATTGTACAGTTGGTGTGGTCAGTTTAGGAACTTACCCCACTTTATAGGGATAATTTTTAATGATATTTCTCTCTCTCTTTTTCCGAACCTATATCTCATGTATATTATGGGGTTGGTTTTTAGTTTAACCAGATTTGGCGGAATGTCAGTATTTTACATGAAGCGACTGCCATCAGACCTTCACAACGACTTTTTTGGTTAAACCAAATGTTAGACGTTTGAGGGTTCTAACTACTCGTAACGGCTATCGATGATGTCATGACGGTGCCAGACGTTGTTTCACCGTACAGATCACAAGTGATCCACGGGTAGCACTGAACTAAAAGCGCAATAATAATTTTGAATGATATTAAAAAATATGGTATACTTCAATCTTCAATATAATTTTTCCACGTGAGATAACTTGGTCGACCGGCTGGTGAAATCCCGGTTATCGTACTAATCATCATGGATATTCGTCACGGGCAGTAATTTAAACATTTAACAGTTAATTAAACCAAAATATATCGCAACATGCTCGAAAGTTTAAAGAGGTCTAAAAAAATTGCCGATCAAGATACGAATACGTTAAACTGTAGCATTTCGGTTTTCAATGTCTCAATTCTGTAGTGTAGAGTAGACTATTATCATATAATACTTTATTAAATATGTTCCGGATGGAAGAAGTTTTACTCAAAATTAAAAAAAATATTTTTTCTTACTGCACGACTGCACGGCAAGAGGGAAATCTAAAAATAACATATTAAAAATAATATGTTAATTGGATTGGTTGCAAACAATCATGTGTATATTATACATGATGTTTTAACATGCGATTGGGGTAATTTTATCTGAATCCTGGTATTCTACTAAACCATAGACATTACGCATTATTTTCCCGAGTCCTATTTGAAGTGTCAAATTGAACGAATTGTCGTTTGAAGTAAACAGTATGGATATTTGCCAATAAAGTTTTTTTATTTAAAAATATGATTAAAATCATATAATCGGGGTCCCTTTTAGTGTACAAATAAAGTCACAAAAATGTGGCCCGTGCTTCTCAATATGACACGCGACGAATGTCGCCTTACGCTTCGTAGACTCGGTATAAATTTAGTCTCAGAAATGGCTTTCATTTTCCCTCCTATGGTTTTCTCAAATTATACTCCATAGTAATGGGCTAATTTGTTGCTGGAAATATTTAATATGTGTCAAGCATTTTAACAGTTTATTCATTTGTTCGTAGAACTGGAAGCCTACTCGAATATGATTGATGTGTTTAGAGCACAAGGAGCATTGGAAGACAGTAGAAAAAAGCTTCTGGAAGAACTACGCGCCGTTTTGCATATAAGCCAAGATCGGCACAGTGCTGAGGCACGCCGCGTGTCTAACGACCATTTATTAGCCACTATTGCTGAGAAGTAAGTTAAAACTTGATATATTTTTTGTAGTGAGAGTGGTTGATTTATTTTTAAACACTGTTACACAAAGTCAAAGATGGCTGTGGCTTGTTGCAACTCAAACACATTATCATGCATCACAACTAGGTTGAGAGCAAATACCATTGTGTCAGTGATGATTCCTACAAGAATAAAGTTGGATTTATATACATTTTGTAATAGTTTGCATTGTGTATGTGGGTTCAATGTTAAGATAAAAATTATCAATACAAAAGATAAATTGTGATTTTGTTGCACATTGATGCCGAAAAATATTGTTACTTAAATGTTAAAAATGACAGATAACCTAAATAATTATTAATTAAAAAAATATTTTATTGCATTGTAAATAATTATTTAAATGATAAAATGTAGAACTTAATTACCATATTATTTATTCTATTTTTAAATATAATTTGGCAGCTAACTAATTAATTAAATTTATTTCTAGCAAATAAAAATGAGTAAACGCTGTAATATAAAAATATTTTTTCACATTTTTTTATTAATACACTACTAACTTTTCCCACTCCATCCACTCATCCTTTGATCAATCCCACAGCTGGGAAACCATCCCACCGTCATCCTAAAAATAGATACAACATATTCATTTATTGAAAAAAACTTAAATCACTACTTTCCATAGATTATCAGGTCCCAACACAAATCTAGGATGGATATGCGAAGGTCGGAGAAGGATACCTCTTCTTCCCCGAGGCATTGCCCAAACAGCCTACACAGAGATTGCGGATAAAGCCGTAGAGGCAGCCGTCGCTGAAAACAAAGAGTTACTAAAAAGGCTGGAAGCAGAGAAACTTGCACAGAAATCAATTGATGATGCAGCGGACACTGATGGTGATACAGCAGAAGGAGCTACCAGTTCAAATGATACAGCTGATGAAGGAATGTATCCTGTAGCTATGGAAGATCAAACTTTAAAGGTTGTTGAAATAAAAAAAAGTTTGAACATTTTCTTTCTATACAAAAAATGAGAAAAAAAGTTTTATTAAACTAAAAATAAATTTTGATAAAAATATTGGTGCATTAAGAAGGCTTATGTCCAACAGAGGACGATCACGGGCTGAGGATGATGATAATTTTTTTTTGAAAAAAATTTGGTGCATAATTTTTTTTGTAAATTTTTACAAAAGAAAATTATGCACCAAATCTTGTTTATCAAAAATTGAAATTTTTTTTTTTTATTTTAGCTATGGGAAACAGAGTTAATAAATCGTAAAAGGAAAATAACTGAATCCAGTGCGACAGGAGACAATTCAACCACTCCCGTCAAAAATATGAGAAACATCCCTGTGAACCCCAACCAGAAACATCCCAATCTCTCACAAATATACTCGAAAATATCACAAACCGCTGCCAGTAAGTAAAAAGTACCTTAAAATACCTATTAATTTTGAAACAATATTACTTAGTATTAAAATTTGAGTTTTCCAATCAAAATATTAACAGTTCAAGATTCATTACTCTGTTACAGGTAAACCTCCTGGCCAGTCAAAACACTCATACAACCAAGTAAGCAAAGTATCCACGAGTAAATCAAGCCACGCGCCGCGCGCCACCCCACACAAACATAGAACACATAAAACAAAAAATACACAATCGAAATCGCAAGCTAAAAAGTCCCAGGAAATCCCGCCATCCCCCAGCAAACAGTACAATTCCTCGTCCGTCGAATACTCAGGCCCTCCCAACACTTTCCAAGCTAGTTATGCTCAATCTATTTTAAGCGGTAAAATGAAATCTGAATACGCCGACGATATTAAACCTAAAGTGATATCATCGCCCAGTATAGCGACCGATTCACCGACAATGCAACTCCTGACACAGCCACCAGCGACGCATGAAATGGAAGTGTCTGAGAACGCCCACCCCGACGACCCCTTCTCATTACAAGCACAGAGTACACCCGCCAAACAAACGATATCCGGCAAACCGTGTCAACTCATTTTACAAAATCGCGGAGAGGTAACAGAGAAGAAACACATTCAAAAGAGTGATGTCAAACTTCTACAGAAACCTTCAGAAGGAATAAAACTTATATCAAATAGACAAGTAGTTGTCGCCCAAAGTACCGCCACGAAAGTTCTAAGCACGCCCGGAAAACTCGTCACTACCAAAGTAATAGGGTCAGTGCCGAAACCGAGAACGTCTAATAAACCAGTAACTTCAGAAAAAATGATAGTATTATCTAAATCTACTCCTGAAAATAAAAACACGTTAGGTAAGATGATAGTAACATCGGGAGCCAATTCGCTAAGTAAAGAGCGTCCCGTCAGTACAAACACGATACCCCGAATAGTGGAGACTCTCACTCCCAAGGGCATCCCCGCTACAGATCTGAAAGTGTCGGCTAAAGCCGTCGTTTTAAATCCTAAATCGGGGCAAAAGATGTTAGTGGTACCTGCAAAATCACGAACGAAACCCGGAGGTGAAGGACAGATACCGCTTATTCACTTTAAAGGAATCCCCACAGCTATGAAATTAGTGCCTGTCAGTTCTCAATCTATTTCACAAGTCGCGAAATCTTCATCCGCGGTGACAGTCGTATCAAAACCTTCAACTATTTCTTCAAATACTAAAATGGTCGGCATGGAACCTATAAAAACGGCAAATCTGGCAGATATAGTACCCGTCAAAGGGATGACCCCCGTCTCGTCATCTAAAATCACTAATCCTATCGTCCGACCGTCTAGCGCTAAGGGCAACGTAATTGTAGTACAAAAAGCAACTAATTTAGGTAAGGCATTGACTTTCGCAAAAAATGGTAACGATATGTCAAAAATAATTATGGGCAAAAATGTGACACAACTGCTGCAAGCATCGAAAGCAGAACACACAGACGTGGCCAAAGCCGCCGGTAACGTTATTGTACTAGAGTTAAATAACGAACAATCCGGTCGGCCAACGACCATGTCCGAAATACTGGACAGCCGCGGCACAAGTAGTACTGGCCGGCTTTCAGGAGAAAAGAAAATGCCTCCAATCACTCAAGACACCCCCGTACTATTCGACAACCAGATGACTGAAGAAACGTGCAATGCAAATAGTTTAGATTCGACTGTAGAGAGTATATCGGGTATAGTGCCCATGGAAGATTCTAGTTTATCGATAATAAGCAAGGAGGAAGCGAAATCCAACTACAGCAAAGACTCGGACGGCGCTAAGGACTCATCGAGCGTCACCGACTGGGAAATGGAACTGGACACGGTGACGAGGAAGGACAAGGACGACGACGACAAACTGAACTCGATGCATTTAGATCTGGGAATGTCGAGCGATAGCGATAACGAATACATGGCGACCGGTAGGAAAAAGAGCAAACTATCGGCGCAGGACATACAGCGGGCGGCAACTAGCGGTAAGGGTGCGTCCTAAATAGAATAATCGTTCATTTTGGCAATTTTATTTTAATTTTTTTATTAAAATTCTAAATACGATTTTAGGGGAGAGCAGCGAAATGTTCAGCGGTTCGGGCGTGATGTCGCTCGCGACGCGGACGTTGCTCAGTCAACTGCAGGACGAGGGCTCCTCGAGCAACGACTCGTCTTTCGCGTTGAAAGCAAAAGTAGTAGAGAAACATAAGGAGGGGGAGGTGAAGTTGGATAAAACGGAGAACGACGAGTTGACTAAAGCGAAGGAGAAATTATTCGAGAAGGTGGCGGACGTGAAGTCGCAGCAGAAGCGAATAGACGTGTACAGCACGGCGATCACGACCTCCGACATAAACCTGGAGTCGTTCGCGTACCTGGAGGAGGGCATGATGGCGGGCGACGAGGTGTGCGAGCGGGCGGACGCGCTGCACGACCACCTCGCGCGCATGCTGCACTCCCCCTCCCCGCGCCCCACGCACTCGCCACCTGTAAGTGAATCTATGCCTTTAAGTAAACAATGAGCAATATTATACATACATTATTATATAGGTACCATGGAATTGTGATTCCGGTTAAGTTTATCGTAATGCAAAATGATCTTTGTATAAATAATGTTGAACATTGAAACAATCTGTTACTTGTTTGAATGTGTAAATATATTAACTTAAACTACTTACTTTTGGATAGCTTTTTGTATACTGTTTATGTATTTCATTATTTGTCCATTATAAATTAAGAGGCTAACAGCAATAATTAGCATATCGTAATTTGGGAACATTTCGATTGATGATGTGGGTACTTGTTTAATAGAAAACAAAACACCGTCATTGAATCATGTGTCAAATGTTTGCCTACAAAGTAGGTGGTGATTTTCAATGCTTATTGCTTTGATGCAGCTTTAAGTATAAGATGTCTTATTAATTATTAGGTGAAAACATCTTAAGATATTGACAATCACTGTCATATCATGTCTTTCTAAATTTTTAATGTTCCTGTAACCTTTTAGAAATATGGTTGTGATGTTTTATGTAATTTAAAGGAACATTTTATTTTTAATAAATCGTAAAATTGTTTCGTCACGACATCGTGGATTAATCAGTACCTACATTACATTCGTTTCGTTAAATTATAAACTTTATTTGTGAAGAGGTAGTGTTCAAAATTTGATTGTAAAAACCTCTTGTATATATAACATTCTTTTGAATTTTAAAGTAACTTTAGTCTTGAACTATGAATAAAGTAATATTAGAAATAGTTATCACGAGAGTTCCATAGAATACAGTACAGACATAAGCCTTATTACAATTGTTGTCTACAGTATTTATGTTGATGTCTTATATTTTAACGCACAAATAGTTTTAATATTAATTTGTTTGAAAATAAACGTTAATATATTCTGTTCATTATTATAATAGATTATATTCTCCCTAATAACTACCGTTAGACGACGGTAATTACATATGTTAGTACATACTTATTGTAGAACCAATATTGATATAATTTTAATAATTTATAAATCAATTTATACTCGTAACTTTCATAGTTTAGCATATTGTGTTACATAAATGAATGCGTAAAATAGGTAATTTAAAACATAATATTGTTTAAGATGAGTACTATTTTTCTAGAGGTGTTCCCTTCAGACATGTTATTTTACAAGTTATTGTAATTATTTTAGTTTATTATAAACTTATTGATAAGTATGTTTAACCGGTGTCAGTTAAATTGATGTTCAAGTTGTATTGTTTAGTTAAAATGAGTATATTCAAGGGGCTCGCCAAGAGTAACACACGTGATTTCATTGCCTGTCTCAATTGTTGGTAGGTGGAATAAAGTCTATAGCTATACATTAGAGAGATGGTACATATTTCTTATTTTTATTGAATGAAGTTACATTCTAAAGAAATAGTGCCATGAATATATAATATAGTTTCATTGTATGACAAATTTGTACATATTTTTTTAATAAAATATCATTGAGGGGGAGTACTGTCATTTATAGAATGTATTAGTATATTTTGTATCATAATAATAAAATGTACGAAAAAAGAGCATTTTGCGGGCGTTGTTGTTGAGCGCCCGCTATAGTTTAGTGAATTGTTAATTAGATGTAAGTGAGATGCAGGTGAATGCGTTAAGGTTGGATCGCGAATGAATTACGATTGTCGATAAAACATGTGTTCCCATTATTTATAAGTAAGTAAACCTATAAGGATTCGATTTTGTATAAAATATTATTATAAAAAAACAACAAAATAATTATATCGTTTATAATGTTCGAGCAATGTTAACGATTGACCTGCATCGTTTATTTTGCAAATTAGAGTTTTAAGATGTTCATTTTGTTTGTCAGCTGTACATACATCGCGTAGTGCTAGTTCCAGTAGATAAATCACAACGCAACGTGTTTAATACAATTTCTGTGTTTTTGGCATCAAGTTTATTTTATCTACTTATTTTAACAAATAAAGCAATAATCGAAATGTTTTGTTTACGTATTATTTTAAAGACATTGCACGTTGATATGTAAAAGTTTTCACTTACCGGCCGTCCGTCAATCTTTCATACATGAAAATAAAAATTCAGATATTTAAAATAGCAGATATTTTATATCGTAAATTTAGTTTTTAAAACGTTACATGATTCGATAATTAATTATACATAAAAGTTATACGTAACTAATAAAAAAAATCACAATAATATCAGCTCGTGTTGCTATCATACAAAAGTAAGTAACGTCGAATAAATACTGTGCTCTTAAACGGTACTATAATTGGCGTGTTCTGAAGTATTTGGAGACTTATTTGTGTGGCAGTAGGGTATATAATTGATGTAGTTAAGCGGTGACCTTGTGGATGGCCTCCGCGACGTAGTTGACGTTCTTCGAGGAGATACCGGCGACGGAGATACGGCTGTCCTTCGTCAGGTAGATGTGGAACTCCTTCATCAGGCGGTCCACCTGAAACCGACCATTTGGTTTTAATATATTCAACTACTTACGCCCCCTGGGTTTTATGAGATTAAATCTATCCAGCACTATCTACTATATTCTTTATATTGTTAAATTCACTTCTAAAAGATTTTATCCTCCCACACTTTCTAACCAACCGTTGCTCTATATCTAAATGGGGTCAGCTTCATAAAAAACGAAATTTGTCGGAACTTCATAAAAAACGAAATTTTAATGTGGACTGCACCCCCAATAAGTAACAGAATATCAGTAGTATACTTTTATTCTGTGATTTCCACCCATGGGAATGACTATGATGAATCGGAACTTTTCTAGAGCTCTTAACTAGTTGTAAGGACTATCGATTTAACCAAGACCGACATCTTAAAATTACTCTCCAAAAAACAACAGTTAATTATGACATCCCCACCTGTTCAGGCTTCAGTCCGGAGAAGCAGAACATGCCGATCTGGTCGGTGATGTGTTGCCACTTGTGCGGGTTGCCGGCGCCCTCGATGCCCGCGCGCAGCTGATTGCGCATCGTGATGATGCGGTCCGCCATCAGCTTTACGTCTGATAACCTGCAAATTAAAATTTTGTTTCGTTTTGTAGCCTCATAAAAAAGATGGCCATGGACGTAAGAGAGAATCTCGTCGTGTTTTTTTTTCAAGGGAGAGAACATAACATAATCATTCACTACATCATCTCATTATAGTAACTGACCCCTAACTAAGCTCGAAGCTTGTATCTAGGGCACCAGAAACTACGCACACACTCATTCACACGGGTCCCGTACGTTGTAGCGAATGGTCGCTGTGGCGAAAATTTTTTGGCGTGGTACGTTGAAGCGAATGTCACCAGAGCGAATGACACTGGAGCGACGAACGTTGTGGCGAAAATTTTTGAAATTACATAGTATGCTACTTTAAAACTATAAAGGTGAAATAAAAGACAGAAAGTAAAATTTAAATCGCATTAGGGTTTTAACCTGTATGGTAGATGTAAGTGAATGAAAAATAATTGATATAAAAAATAATATCAAAATAAAATAAAATTTTAGCGTGATGTTACATATAAAAAAATAAGATAAAATAAGAATTTAACTAAAACTTTTACTTTCTGTCTTTTATTTCACCTTTATAGTTTTAAAGTAGCATATTATGTAATTTCAAAAATTTTCGCCACAACGTTCGTCGCTCCAGTGTCATTCGCTCTGGTGACATTCGCTTCAACGTACTTTCGCTCCAACGTACCACGCCAAAAAATTTTCGCCACAGCGACCATTCGCTACAACGTCATTCGCTACAACGTCATTCGCTACAACGTACGGGACCCCGCAACCTTACGGATGGCAGTCCGGCATGGTGACCACTCTGCCACCGAGGTTGTCAAAGAAGATGGTTTATTTTTCCTTAATGAAGGAGTCGGAAACATATTTTTGGTCAGTTTAATCCACATTCAAAGCCGACATGTTGCTGTCTTAAGTATCTTCCCTTGTTTTTACCCCAAGACCAGAGTATTGATTGTTCGAAAAACTGATGCAGTTTTAGTTTTTCAAAATATTTCAGTGAAACTGCTTTCGAATTTTCGCTACTATAGTGGGACATGGGAAACTACTGGCAGACGATGATGATAGTTCGGCTTTGGCCTACCGAGTCCACTTGAAAAAAACCATTCATATCATCTTATTAGATTCTCAATCTTATCTCTTTCCAAATAAAGTCCACATTCCAACTCACCATTGCTTCTTAAGCTCTGGGTTGGTAAGTATCTCCTGGACGAGCCGTGAGCCGTACAGCGGCGGGTTGGAGTACATTGTGCGGATCATGATCTTCACTTGGGACATCACTTTGGCGGCAGACTCCGCGTCACCGCAGAGGAAGGTTAGGGCTCCCGCACGTTCGCCGTATAGACCTGTAATGAGACACCATTATGATTACACATATGAAGAAATTATAGGGTTGTGTGTGAGTAAGGACGGAAGTCCTCCATGATCTGTGGTATGGTTCGTCGAAGTGGACCAACCCGCACTTGACCAACGTGGTCGACTATGGACTAATCATTGAAATACAGGGTAGGCTCGAGGCCCTCGATGGGATATGAGCTGATAATGATGATAATTCTTATACTTATGTAGATACATATTATGCTGTGTTGTGATAATTTGATTGAATGATCTTTATACAAAACAAAATCCATATCATCATCAATAATCTATTGATTTGTTTATACATACTTGATATCCATCTCTAAGAATGTCTTGTAAAATTAATGAGGAAATAAAAGCATTATTTGATAACTTGATAAGTAATACATATTATAGGTCATCAATCTTTCATACAAAAAATCGTACGTCACATTGACCCAACTTAAAACAATTTACCTACGTCATAAGAGATCTTGAAACAAACAATAAACATGATAAGATAGAAAAATACTGTAATAAAAAATAATATTACAAAGGTTTCTCTGTAGATATGCAAGTACCCGTCATCCATTCATCAATCACTATCGTCTTCACATGGCAACAGACCCTTAACTAAGTTTTTTTCGTGTATCTACGTTATCAGAAATTACGCACACTATTGAGAAAACATTTATGAATCTCACACGAAAAATCTTCGCGCGAGAATCAAACACAGTTTTTTGTTCAGTGTGCCTAGTGCGAGTTTTATTTTCTAAAAGTTAACGTTACGTTAAGATTTGTATGGGATCGAATCAGCGCCATCTTCGATCCCATACAAATCTGCGTTTTCGTAACGTTAACTTTTCGAAAATAAAACCGCACTAGGCACACAGCTCTTGGGAGTGTGAGAGAAATATAGAATTTTTCAACACACTTGCTCATAAAGGGGCTCTTATTTGTGCAAAAACAGTTGAATAATGACACGTTTTATTCACTAGTGAGTTATAGATTTTTTTTTTAATACTTTGTTTTTAAAAAACTTTCGATACCAAAAAAAATTGTGTCCATACATTTTAAAAACAAACTTCAACTATATTGCCTTACTTTTGGTAGGTCTATGGTCGATTCCATTCATTCATTCATTCGATTTTTTTTAATAAGTTTATTTTTTTTAGTCTTTGGCCGATCACCATTGTTGTGTTGGATGCGCGCGAATAGAAAAACTGTTTATTTATTAGCGAAAAATTATAGTTTATTATTAATTTCTTCGCAAGTGTGTTGAAAAACGTTGTATGACGGCTCGGGCCTCAATAGCGCCTCGGAAGTAATCACCAACTTACCTCGCTTGTACCATAAATAACTATTATTCTGATTTTCCCATCCACAGAACTGGCAATATAGCGAGTAAAACTGAATGCAACTAATAGTCATTTAGCACAGGGTTATTCAAATACAACGAACAAACAAAATAACAATCGAGATAAATCTATAGGTCTAGTCTAATAATAGGCAAGAGCTAGTCATAATATTGCTATCGAGGAGTAAACAACTACGTCATATAAAGTTTGCGATCAAACCTGTGTAGGTATCTCATCAATTATATTTAGATTCATCAAAGTCTAGATAAAGTATCAGTCTCTTTCAAAAATAATATAGCGCATACCGCGGTAAACACCTTTTTTTCATAGAGGAGAAATCCTTTTGACGGATCCCCGCGGCTTGTAAACGATGTCGGACTCGCTGTCACCAAGATGGAGCGGTGGGGCCCTACCGACTAAAACTTCTCTCGCCTTCTCGGCACCTTGGTAGCCGAGAACGCGGTTGCAGGCTACCGCGACCCGTGTGCCCAGTGCGAGTTTTAATTTCGAAAAGTTAACTTTACGATATCGCAGTTTTGTTTGGGATCGAACACGCCGCCAGAAGATTGGGCTGCTTCGATCCCATACAAATCTGCGTTAACGTAAAGTTAACTTTTCGAAAATAAAACTCGCACTAGGTACACCGGCCAGACTGCGGTTAGCACCTATTAGGCTATGAGCGCTTATGTATTTGTTCTTACTAATAAAGTAACTCTGTTTGGCGTACTTTCATGCCAAAACTACTGAACCGAATTAAATTAAATTTGTTACCGAGATAAATTAGAGCTTGAGAAAGGACTAATAGGTTAATTTAATTTTGTGAATCAAATTCCTCACGTGATACGTTTCAGCGCGGATAAAAAACCCGGGGCGCAGCTAGTTATTTATTTAGGAAGTATTGTCCCCTAAACGAAATCGCGGGTAGCATAGTAATAGATATGTAAATTATATTAATATTTTTGATAATTTAATTCCATTCTTTGTTGTTTATTATTAACCCAAAGGTCCTCCTAAAGTTATCATAATATTATCGCGTCGAGTACACAAATCCTAAAATAGATTATTTTTTCGTGACAACATCGAATACTGCGCTATTCAAACTCCAAGGTGCATGCGATTTGGATCATGGCATTGCGCCAGAATAACGTCGAGTTAATAATTAATTTTATTTACTCTACTTAAAGTTAAAGTTAAAAATTAATTTTATAAAGGGAAGAAAAAGAAGCCTTCTTGAATGATAACCCAGTCTCTTTGCGTGAAATTCCACCCAAATAAGTCAAGTGATTTTAGAACATATTGAATACAGATAATACAATCTTTCATTTATTATTACCTACAACTAATATTAGTTTATATTTGTACTAGCTGTGCCCCGCGGTTTCACCCACGTAGTTCCCGATCCCGTGGGAATTTCGAGATAAAACGTAGCCTATGTTCTTTCCCGGACCATAAGCTACCCCTGTACCAAATTTCAAGTCAATCGGTTCAGTAATTTAGCCGTGAAAAGGTAACAGACAGACAGACAGAGTTACTTTCGCATTTATAATATTAGTTAGGATTAGTATTAGGGGTGTGGTATTAGTATAGAGATACCTCTATCCTTCAGGCCACCAGTTACGGCGCTGCTTAGTAAAGAGGCTAGGCTGTTGATTAAACGGCTAATTACCATGGAAGAAAGAACTATCTCTCTCTGAAAGACTACATACCCATATTCTTAGCGAAACTCTGCGCCAACGTGACCTGGTGTCCTTCCTTGACAAAGTGTCGCACTGCGAACGCGTCGTTGTCCACGTTGCCGGTGGCGAAGCCCTGGTACGCCATGTCGAAGAACGGGAATAACTTGCGTTGTTTTATTACCTGGGGGTTAAAGGTATAAATTATTATTTAATTTAAAAAAGTTCTACTTTATTTGGGTTTAAATGTAGCTCTTATGAATGTCAAAGAGTTTAGAAAGAAAATATTATGCTGTATATTTTTTATAATCTATTCATTTGTTATTCAGAGCAATATTTACCTTATGTGTCTAGCTTTAAAGTACATGTTGCAATACAATTAATCTTTAAAATTTAAATCTAGTAAAACCAAGGTTAAAATAAATTTTATTATAGCTACTAAACTGTTACTATATTGATAATAATATTTAATAGAAAACAAGTCTAAAGTTCTCATGTAAATGTATACTTTTATGAAAGCAAAAGTAATTTACATTGAAACAAAATACTAATTATGTATGCGGGTTTGCTAAAATAAACGCTTATTAGCATTTTAATAAGTAATGCTAATAGGTTTGATCTCATAGTAGAATTTATGAATGTTATGATGGGTTTTACTTTTAATATTGTGTGAGTGGTCACCATGCGAACTTTGAACATTCCCGTGCTAAGTAAATATTTATGTCACCCACAACGTTCCTGTCTGGTTGTGAATGCCCGTATAAATGTGTGTATGGGTGTGTGTGTGTGAGAGAGAGAGAGGATGTGAGGGTGAGTGTATGTGTGTGATGTGTCAACGTACCTCTGATAGTTTTTCCCAGTCGCTTGGCTTGGGGTCCACACCGGTGGGGTTGTGTGCGCACGCGTGCAACATTATGATGGATCCTTCCGGAATTTTCTGGAAATAAATGACATTGTTAATGACGTAAAGAGGTTAAATATTTGTACATTAGATAGCCCTTTCATTGAGGAAGACTGTAATTAACGCGGATTAACTGTTGGGCTGTTAGTCTACTAACTACTAATATTATAAAGAAGTAAAGTTTGTGTGTTTGTTAAATTGTAAGGGGTAATCTCGGGATCTACTGAACCGATTTCAAAAATTCTTTCACTCATGGAAAGCTAATTTATTAATGCGTGACATAGGCTATATTTTATCACTGTATTCCCACGGGAACGGGAACTACGCGGGTGAAACCGCGGGGCGCTGCTAGTTTCATATAAATTGGTACCTATAACATTTGTAAGTACCTATACTCTACGTAGTTTGTAGTAGGTACTTTATGCTGACATTTAAGGCCAATATTCCTACAGGATGTATATCAATACAGATACAACGCAATGTTCGTATGAATAAACAGATAAAACTATGTCATTGTCAACAATAACAACTTATTATTGTGATAAGTTCAAATGGTTCTTGATAATTAGGTTAAATGAAGTAATATTACATGCAATAATTGCAATTATTACGACTCTTATCGTGATTATATTTAGATCAAATATTTATTTAGCTACAACCTACTTATTTTGGCAATTGCACATGATGTTATGAACCACTATCCTACACTTAGGTAAGTAGAAGGAGTTGATAACACGACCCTAAGCACAACTAACCAATTCCAACTCCACACTAGGTGTTTCATCATCCGCCGAAAGTTACGGAGATCGAAGACCTTTCTTGTAGTGAATAGGCCAAGTTCACTTTTCCATCTGAATGCATTAAGTAGTTGTACTGAGATTATCCAAGGCTGGCGATTTTGTTTGTTCATAAATTTCCCTATAGGTAATAGGTACTAAGAAAAAAATAATAATTAAGTCATATAATTTATAGAGATAAGTTTAGTCGGTGTTTTCAAATAAAATAAAATGTTTCTGAATAAAACATTCACCCTACAGAAAAATATAAGTACTTACATAAGTATAAATACCTACACTAATCCGACCAATCCGACAGACTGTACCAAAATTCATACCATAACAAAATTGCCAATGATAAATATGTACTATGTAATAAAGTACATAAAACAATAAAATCAAAGGATTAAAGAAATCTTGCGATAAAAAATTGCAGGTCACCTAAAGTTCCATGAACTTGGCAACATGGAAGGCCAATCGGATAACATTATTTACGATAATTTAACAAATATTCTAATACAATCAATCAGATGTCCGTTATCTATGGACGTATTACAACATAAGCTAAGCACGCGATGGGAGCGTGAACATCACGGTCGCTTATCTATGTTTGTAACTAAGTTATAAGTTTTATAGGAAATCGTAAGACTGTTGTAAAAATATATGTCCTTTTCCTTAAACATTTGCACGATCAAAATATATGGGTACTGTTGCTATACGTTTACATGAACAAATACTTATTGCTGATTATAGATATATTTGCACATGCTTAGGTATTTTGTTTGATCTAATACCTATTACTGCGCCAGCGCAATTGATGTTTATTGAATTGATAGCTCATGAAGGCTTGAATGAAGTAGATCGATTTGATTTAACATGTATCGGGTTTCTAAGAATTATTATTATTATTGCTATGTCTTTTCCATTCACGGGACTATTAAGAAGTCCCGGTCTATTGGAAGGCTAGTATGGGGATTAAACTATGTAAGTACCTACCTAAGTATATCTAAGTACGAATGATCAAATACTTGGTATTGCTCCGCCTCCGCAAATAATTCATAAAAGTTTGAAGTGAATCGATAAGTACTTATTGGTATCCGACTTCTCTGAAAATAACAGTTACAAATATTTTATCAAACAACAAAAATATACTCACAGAGATATCTTCAAGAGCTCCCTGAAGGTCGAAGCCGTTGGTCTTCGCGTCGAAGTAGCGGTACTTCTTGTGTGGCAAGTTGAGAGTGTTGCAGATCTGAGGGTGGTTGCCCCACGTCGGCGAAGGCATCCAGATCTCCTTGGACTTGGCGTAGTGTTTGGTTATGAACTCTAAGCCTAGACGAAGAGCTCCTGTGCCGGATAGTGTCTAAATGTAAGAAGATGTTGGTTAATAAAAATGTACTTTGAAAATCTGTATTTAAGATAGATTTTTGAATGGCAGAAGTCCTAAACATTGTAAGTACTTTGTCTAAATCAGATTTTCCGGATGAGATCGGATTTATTCTAATTAGCCGATTAGGGATCAAACCCATTCACTTTCGCATCATAGAGAGAAATCGTTCGACCGTGACAGTTGCTTTAGACTCCCTTCTACGGGGCGAGATTACTTGCTTCGTGATTGGTTCACAATAATATGGAATTACCGCTTAGTTTTAGTATCGACCTGCTTATTTTAAACGAGTCCTGTATTTAAATAAACGTACCTGTACAGTGCAGTTGGTCTTTTCTTTGATAGCAGGACTGTCTTCTCCGAATGCCAGCTTAGCAACGGCGTCTGTGTAAACGGCTTCACCGCCGATCGGAGCATATTCGTGGTTCAGAGCTTTCTTGTGGACTATGTCTTCAGCCTGTAGGAATTGTTTATACATACTTATATAGGTACCTACTTAATATTATTTTTATAGACGCATTTTGCCTTTGGTCTTCGTGTTAGATGCTTTTTATTTAAATATCCAAAAACGTAGAATTGAATGTATTTTGTATGAAAATAAAACAGTCAAAAGTTCTAATTTAGCGGTAAAGACCCGTAATTACATAAATATACCCTCACAGAAAAAGGTTGGGATCGTCTCGCATTCTCGTCCCCCATCCCTCGACCCCAAAATACGCCCGCATATTTTTTTATGTTGGCGGATTATAATAAGGATAATGAATAGGCAGAATAGGGTATACTTAATGATAATAACCATCGATATACGAGTCTAAAATATTATTATTCTTCAAATGGAATTTGTTTTCTTTTATACTCTGAACTATTCATTCAACTTGGGTCTCAATAAAAATGTCACATCATTGTTCTTTGGGTAGAAGAATGAAAACACATTTAAACCTTTCATACTTACGCAACAAGAAAGAAGTAACATCTCAAAGAACTCTCTAATACATTATTATTTTGAACAACTTTGAACCATATACTCACTCACACTTATAAAGTCTAAAATACAAAATAAATACCATTATTCAAATAAAGTCCAAAATACAAAATCACCACTGACCTTCCTGACTGAAGGCAGAATGAAGGGTTTCCCTTCATCATCTCTGTACGCACCAACACCCAGGTTGACTTTGTTGGGGTTAGTGTCTCGTTTGTAAGCCTCCGTGATACCCAGGATCACATCCGGGGGGCCCATTTGAACATTGCTCCACCATGTGCTAAAAGAATATACCTTTTTACTTGATCCGCACAATAATTTAATTACTTATATGTAGGTAATACAGTTTATTAATTAATTAAGTACTTATGCTAAAATCTCCTCACAGTACTAATATTGTCAATGAGATATAGTTTTTATAGTTATCATGGTTATTAGCATAGTTATTAGAAATATTGGAAACTCGAAATAAATAATATACATGACTAATCCCACTGCTCTAATAAGATCATCATCATTAGGATATGTGCAGCCCTGCAGTGGGATCAATTTTTTTTTATTTCAAAGATGAAGATATACTGGTAACATTTATTATTTGTGGTCAATTAATCACCACCCTATTATTTGATTCACCATTACAAAACAATAAAACTATAACTAAGAAAGTTTAAAATTTTAAATAAATATTAGGTATTTTAAAAATTAATTAAGTAAACCTCAATACACTATAATTTTATTATCAACCTTAGTAACACCATATTCAATTATTAGTTCAACAAAACAATATTGAAGAAAAATAAATAAGTTAGTACTTATTGAATAAAATTGTGTAGTGATTCATCTTAATTTCCAAAAGTTCATTACTGCTGTCACCACACCACATGGACATATCAACAGTTGATGTGATAAATAGACAGTTAGGGACATCCCCTATTCACTTGGTTTATGTAAAGTTGATGACTGTGTCAACCAACTAATAAATTTTTCTAATTACTAATTCTGTGGCAAAATATTGATTACTCTATTTAAAATAAAAACTTAAAAATAGAACACCTTTCAATTTGTTTTTCTAAAGTTAAATTTAAATATGCTGACTATTTTCTGCTGATCTATACTTTTTTATTGTATAATTTTAACCATCTTTATTTCCTGTAAGTACCTACTACCTAATTAATAAATATATTTAACTACCTAGCCTTCTAAATTATTTGGTGGCACCATACGATACTATTTTTATTATTAAATCATGTTCAACAAGGAGCGAAAACATATTAAACTGCAACTAATTAATATCGATAGTTGCGCTGCCATTAACTGCGAACTTGCGCAAAACCACCTGCTCAGCCAAAAAATATTAGTAAGTATCATCTACGCCTATATTTTCTCCTATTAGATTCTATTGGAGGTGACCGATACCGGGTCGATAATCACAATTTATTTTAAAAACTGTTTACTTGCGGATTTAAAGATCAGATTACGTAAAAGCCGGTTTAATTATACCGAGTATGTACCTACCTGCTAGCTCTGAGCGCCCCACAGCTGATCAGAGTATCCACATTGTTGTTTTTAAGCACTTGGGTCGTCAATTTTTTTAATGCCTGAGCCATTTTTCTATAGTACTGTTCGGCACTGTTTGAAAGTAAAAACTAATATTGATAAAAATAAATAGCAATAACGAGCCGGCCGCGCGGGTGTGTTGCGCTGGCGATAAGCGATAAGATAAAAAAAGATGGATGATATTTCCCTCTTATTCTAATGACGTCAGCAGAAAAAAATAGGGATACCACATAAAGCTTAAAATCTGCATTATTTACTTATGATTAAAATGATGTGATTTACAGTTTGTATATTTTTTTACACTCATCTTAAATTTGGAAAAAAATGTGCTTAGATACAATACGTAATAATTATGTTCTTTCTTGTGTAATATAATTATGATACAGTGAATTAATAATTGCTGTGATTTTTTTAAAATAAATAATCCATGAAGCTCATTGTGCGTATAAACCACGAAAATCATAGCTCGGGATTATAAATACTAGAATGTAGATAGGATTACTTATGTTATGTGCGATGTACATAGTATAAAGAGCATTTGCAGACCTATACAAATTTTGTTTTAAAAATTGTGTTCATTTGAGTAGTAGTAGAATGGATCCAAAACAAAAATGTAATTATATCTTCATTGAAATTTAAAAATTATAATAATTCATCTTTTTTGGGGGAAATTTTAAAGTAGGCAACATTTTAGTATGATCTCTGGTCATTGACATATAACATGGACGGGGCATACCTACGAAAAAAACGTGTATACCTATACTTCACTGAGAGCGAAAAATGGCGGCTAATAGTGCAGTCCCTATCGATATGTCTGAAAAATAACATCGATAATAGATTGTAAGTATGTTTTCTTACTTTGATTAATTTTAAGTTTTATAAATAGGTCTTACTGTAAAAGAACATTATAGATAGTTTGTAAAATATAGCTTGATCATTGTGACATACAGAGTGGCCCAAATAGAACGCTCAGTAAGGGGAAGTATAAAACTATAAGATATACAAAGATTTGTTTTTAGGATCCATGTCCTCGATTTTAGTAAAAAAAAAGTGCATTCATAGATTTAGAAAAAAAAACTATTACTCTCTTTGAGAATCGAACCCGGAAATTTTTAAAAATTTAATGTTCATTATTTTAAACTAGAAATGGATTGTGTACATCTTTAGCAGTAAGTAAATGTTACTAAGAAACATCATATCTAAATTCATTAAAATGCATTGTTTTTAAATGAAATAGTTTGGTACAAAACTCGCCAAGACATCATTAAAGTTCCTTCCCAGTTAATATCCCATTTCAACACAAATTCACCATTTCAAGATACAAAATGCAATAGTTTGTATATACGGCCGTTCGTTCTAGTTACAAATAATTAAAAATATTTTTTTCAAAACTTCCGGGTTCGATTCCTTTAGTGAGTTATAGTATTTTTCTAAATCTTTGAATGCAATTTTCATTTTAACTAAAATGGATGACATGGTTCCTAAGAACAAATCTTTGTATCTCTTATAGTTTTATACTTCCCCCCACTGACTGTTTTATTTGGGCCACCCTATATATCAAACTTTTATTCATTATACTCTAGTTGCCGGGATATAAAAATGACGATAGAAATTATCGACGTTTCGTACTATAATCGATACTGATGTAACATTTAATTGGGTTTTATTTAATTACAAACGTTAGGCATTCAATTAAACGAATATTTCAATATGAATACAGATATTCTCAAGAGCAAACCTCAAATCCATGGTTTCTTATGGTATACTACATGAGAATCTGAAAATTGGACTTTATATACTTACTCACTATTATTTAAGATCATATATGCACAAAATGTAAATAAAGTTTATGAAATAAAAATAAACACCAAAATTAAAACGTACTTGAATAAGTGTTTAAATAACGTTTTATTTAAAATATCGATAGTTTATAGTCTGTGGTCACGATGTTTCATTGCCCATCACTAAGTAAGTTGTAAATCCTTTTGTTATAGCTAGAAAATAATATGGCGAATATGGCCACGAGTAGGTATTTCAATGAGACTAAGAATGACAGATGGCTATTATAGTAACTGTCAGAAATACTGTTGTCCTTTTTCCCTTACGCAAAATTATGAACGTTAAAAAGAGACGGCTATATTTTTATAACTTTGGCGTCGATAAGCCTCATACTTCTATAACTATTTTTTCTATAGTCAAACATGCGATGTCCATGTTATATGTCAATGTCTCTGGTTGACGAATTATGTCAATTTTATTTCAATGTCAAGAAAGGTCATCACATTATTTTAGACGGTTCTCCATAATTGAACCTCTAAATTATAACGTTTTGATTGTCCGTCATTTTATTTTATTCCTGTTCTGATTATATTTGTGTAGAAACAGAATACCGAGTAATTTATCTTGTTTTAAAGTTTCACATCATAAGCTTTTATTACCTGTGGCTGCTTTCATATTTTTTTTTCTAATGTAGGGCAACACTGTGTACTAAATGTCAAATATGTTATGTCAAAATTATTATGACGTACTTTTTTCTAAAGAAGTAGGTGCGAAGTATCTGGATATCTGTTGTGTCTTGTTTATTTGTTAATATTACCAAATAAACTAATATAATGGCTGCTGAAATTAAGCCTGCACCAAGAACTCCAAACGACCGTTTCTGTACAACGAAAAAACCCTCACTTCTCAGTAAATTAGAGGGTTGCACCGACGATGTTAATGCGGCGGTTGTTATACCTGGCGAGGATGGTGTAATTAGCGTTTGCGATGATAAGTAAGTAATCTGAGTCATTATTTACATAGTCTATGATAGGAAATCCTAAACATGGACTATTTACGTCGAATATTGTAAAGAATTCACTCCAAAATTATTGCATGAAATTATGTTGATCATCACCATTTTAATCTAGATTATTCTAATGAACGCTAAATCTCTACCGATATTGCAACTTTTTAATTACAAATACATTAAAAAAAACATTATTTGGTTGTGGTTTTCAACAGCTTAATTGATTTAGGTGATATGAGTCTTGACACATTTTATAATAGTAATTCTTGTTCACATTTTTACTCAATTTCTTTGTTTCAATTGCTACAGAACAGTAAGAGTATGGCTGAAGCGTGACTCCGGTCAGTATTGGCCGAGTATCTGCCAGTACATGCCATCGGGGTGTACCTCAATGTTCTACACACCGGAGACCAGACAACTGTTTATTGGTCAAGAAAATGGGACTATATCCGAGTTCACACTGGCCCCAGATTGTAATAGGATTAATCCTGTAAGTAGACTTGTTTGTTACATCTTAATTGTATAATTTAAAACATAAAAAACTGGTTTGTATGAAATCTGTAAATTAGGAGAGCTATAAAAATTTGATGAAGGGAGGTCTTTGCCCAACAGTGGGACATTACGGGCTGATAATAAAAAATAAATATGACAATCCAGTTAAAAAATTAAGAAAAATCTTATTACATATTACAAAATAACATGTAAGCAGACTTTTGTATGTATATCCATCAACATTATCTCCCTGTAAGATTCAGATACCTGTCATGGAGCACTCTCTGTCATTGATGATATTAGTACAGGAGGAATAGGCCTAATCAACATATTTATCCATTACATGTTGGTAATCTCAAACCCAGACCATGTTTGTCATAAAGCCAACATGCGTAACTTAATAATTTGCATGTGTTGTAATATTACTAGTTGATTAATTATATAATATTTATTATCATAAGACTAAAACAACACAACATTACAAAACAATAGGAATTCAACAGTTGTTAATATCATCATTAATGCCAGTGTTATAATCACAATAACAATCATTTATTGATCTTTGTGGAAAATTGATTGTATTTTAATTCACCATTTACAATTAATATCAAACTGGGTTTTATAACAGTTATGAAGCCTATATTATTATTTTATTTAATTAATTAGCCTTGTCCCACAGATTTCATTCAGGTCTTACAGGGTGTTTAGTTTTCATGAAAATATGTATCACAATTTATTTTTTTAAATTAAGGGCCTATTTCACCATTTTCAAGTAAAGTTCCGAAGTTTTGTCTTTGTTACTTGATATAAAGTAAGAAAGAGACAAAACTAACTTTACTTGGTGAGTACCTTAAGGTTGTGAAATAGGCTCTAAGTAATTTGTATTTTATTGTTTTTGAAACTTATAAGATCCTACTGCTGCCTAAGATCTCTATTTCTGATGATATTAGCACAGTAAAGAATAATAGGTGTAATATTCACCACCAGCAAATCATGAGCCATGTTTGAAAAAGGCACATGATTTATTATTTACTATTAATTTTGTAATAACAGATAAGAACTATATAAAAAATCTAATCAACTAATTTACAACACTTATATTTATTCTGATAACTGTATTTATATTGTGTTGTTACAATAATATATGCTTTTTAACTCATGAATGTAGTTTTAATCTGATAATTTCACACAAAGCAAGCATAGAGTAAAATTAATAAAACAGTTGTGTTTATATTTTGGACAATGACATGTTGTCCTTGGTCTGATAATAAAAATTCAATGTGAATTAAGGTTAACACATATTTTTATCTTGTTCTTATATTTTTGGGGACACTTTTTGTGATATAGTATTTATATTGACTCTTATTTTTGAAACAAATAACAACTTTGTTGGGTTGAAAATAAGGTTGATATTACCAGTATTTTATTGGTTAGGAAATCATACATTTTTTTTCATATAATCTGAACTTGTCTAGTAACTTGATGACCTAAATGGTAGAGTTGTTACCAGACTTGATTACTAAACTAAGAGAAGTGGGTTCAGTTCCCATACAAGGTTCAAATTGTGCCCACAATTCTATATTAATAACTAGATGAGTTAAAAACCTAGATACAGATCTAGAAACAACTAAAAACCTAATAAAAAAATCTGATTATATAGATTTTTATAAATAAATCTCTTTTCCAGACTCGTGAATACTTAGCTCACACAGCAAGAGTGACAGCGGTCGTATTCTCACTGAGCTGTGAGTGGGTACTCTCGGTGAGCAGAGATAAGTTGTTTTCATATCACTGCAGCGAGACGGGCAGAAGGATCGGCGGATATTCGTTCGAAGCATGGTGCACTGCTTTGCAGTATCCTTTTAAGAAAATGAACTATTTTTATACTTTTTAAAATAAGTTTATACTTAAGCTGATTTCTTTCTTGTACTTGTAGTACTTATTAAAAATATTTATAAAACAGAGGAAAGAATATGTTCAATAATAAATATGTGTTTGGAAAACAGAATAATAACGTGTCCAATGTTGACTTAGTTGTAAAATCTTAATTACTTTCGTAATGTAACTGGTTTCCTACTTTGTTTTTGTAATATCCGTCGAACGTTTATTATCGTTACCATAAGGTAAGCGTGGTCTAGTCTGAGACGCACTTTTTATTTAGAACCTAAACATCAGTTTAGGCTCAAAAATATAAGCTGATGATGATTTATTTTATTGCTTGTCGAAATCTTTCGCAATAAAATTTTAGACAAAAAATTTCAAAACATTACAAACTTAATTTCTAACTACATGATATATATATTTTTTTAATCTACTTCCATAGTCGTAAATACAAAAATATTTATTTAATAAAATGATATAAAATACTAGTTTCCTGACCACGTTATCAGATTCGACTCCCAATCCAAATACGCGTTCGTCGGCGACTACAGCGGCCAGATAACCATGCTCAAGTTAGATAATAATGGTGCGGCACTAGTCACTACACTCAAAGGACATACCGGGTAATTAAAAGCAATGAAAAATGAGCCTTATTTTGTTGTATTTAGTGATCAAATCTATACTAATATTATACAGCTGTATCGCTAATCTCAGGAACTATTGTGCAACTTGAAAAATTCGCTGCTTGTAATAAGCTAACAATGAAAAATAAACCTTATTTTGTTAAAGTTAGGGATCAAATTAATATTGAAATATATGTGTTTTCAGTTCAGTAAGAGTCCTCAACTGGGCTCCGATACCCCAGCTGTTGTTCAGTGGATCATTCGATCAATCTATCATTGTTTGGGATATAGGAGGTCAAAAGGGAACTGCCTATGAGCTACAAGGACACAGGTAATGATAGTTTCCAATTATTTTATAAATTAAAAAGTAAATGTCATGGAAGACTACATTTTATTATCTATATGTTATGTACTATTTTGTTTGTTTGAAAAAGGCTATAAATCTGTCATATTACATGTGAAAACATCTCAGTGGTTACAAGGTATTATTTTTAGTTTTTTATTGTTATTATTAAAACTGTTTGTTTTCCTTTAAATAAATATAAATAAATAAATAGGTAAATTATTCGTGCTGTGGATATTTCATAAATATTTCGGATTGTTTATTTTTCTTTCCATTCACATAGATACAGTCTATAAAAGGCTCAAGAAGAGTGCTAGCTTCTTTGAAGATATAGCTTCTTTTTGGTTGAAAAGGGATTTCAAAGCAACTAGATATAATGAATAAAGAAATCTCTTATAAATGTAAACTATCATAATAATAGTTGATTTCATTTCCAGTAACAAAGTAACCGGCCTATGGTACGTGGGAGGTTGCGAGCGTCTAATATCGGCGGGCGAGGACGGCGCCCTGGGCGTCTGGGAGATGGGCGTCCGGAGGCGCGAGACGCCCGCCTGGAAGGAAGCCGACTTGTGCCAGATTTGTAGGGCGCCATTCATATGGAACGTCAGAGCTATGATGGAGAAGAAACAGTTGGGTGAGTAGGTTTATAGGTTTGCAATGTGAAAGATGTGTGTAAAAATGACGTGTGGTGAAAAAACCATATAAAATTAGAGGGTGTTAGGAATGGTACAACGGGTGGTAGGTTAGTAGGACTTAGTCTTAAAAACATCAAAATCACAAATAGGACGTAGCCACTTCACATTCACGACAAATAGTAAGTACAAAAATCGGGGGGTCAAAATGAAGTGGAAAACGTATGACCTGTATATGCGCTGATATATGTAATAAACTATTATTAATTTTAAGCCTAAAAACTATTCCCCTAAAATATAGAATAGTCTAATATCTTGTTTCTTATATAATCGTTTGTCGTCTTCTCATCAGGTCTACGACAGCACCACTGCCGATGGTGCGGCGCGGCCGTGTGTGGCACTTGCTCCCCTCACCGACTGCCACTGCCAGTCATGGGATTCGAATTCCCTCAGCGCGTGTGCACCGCCTGCTACGAACATCTTAGGCATGAGCCGTACGTATTTTTTATTATTTATATGGGAACTTATCTCGAAGCCTCCGTTACGGATCTCGCATCGTCAATTACGGATTTTGTAGTGTCAGTTACTGATCTCGTAGCGTCAGTCGCGGGTCTCGTAGCGTCATTAATGGATCTCGTAGCGTCAGTCATGGATTTCGTAGCGTCAGTCACGGATCTCGTAGCGTCAGTTACAAATCTCGTAGCGTCAGTCACGGATCTCGTAGCGTCAGTCTCTGGTCTCGTAGCGTCATTAATGGATCTCGTAGCGTCGGTCACGGATCTCGTAGCATCAGTCAAGAACTCGTAGCATCAGCTATGGATTTCGTAGCCTTAGTCACGGATCTCGTAGCGTTAGTCGTGGATCTCGTAGCGTCAGTCATGGGTTTCGTAGCGTCAGTCACGGATCTCGTAGCGACAGTCACAAATCTCGTAGCGTCAGTCATGGTTTTCGTAGCGTCAGTCACGGATCTCGTAGCGTCAGTCATGGTTTTCGTAGCGTCAGTCACGGATCTCGTAGCGTCAGTCACGGAATTCGTAGCGTCAGTCATGCATTTCGTAGCTTAAACACGGATCTCGTAGCGTGTCATGGATCTCGTAGCGTCAGTCACGGATCTCGTAGCGTCAGTTATGGTTTTCGTAGCGTCAGTCACGGATCTCGTAGCGTCAGTCATGGATTTCGTAGCATCAGTCACGGATTTCGTAGCGTCAGTCACGGATCTCGTACCGTCAGTCACGGATTTCGTAGCGTCAGTCACGAATCTCGTAGCGTCAGTCATGGATTTCGTAGCTTAAACACGGATCTCGTAGCGTCGGTCATGGATTTCGTAGCGTCAGTCATGGATCTCGTAGCATCAATCACGGATTTCGTAGCGTCAGTCACAGATCTCGTAGCGTCAGTCATGGATTTCGTAGCATCAGTCAGGGATTTCGTAGCGTCAGTCACGGATCTCGTAGCGTCAGTCATGGATCTCGTAGCGTCAGTCACGGATCTCGTAGCGTCAGTCACGGATCTCGTAGCGTCAGTCACGAATCTCGTAGCGTCAGTCACGGATCTCGTAGCGTCAGTCTCGGGTCTCGTAGCGTCATTAATGGATCTCGTAGCGTCGGTCACGGATCTCGTAGCATCAGTCAAGAACTCGTAGCATCAGCTATGGATTTCGTAGCCTTAGTCACGGATCTCGTAGCGTCAGTCACAAATCTCGTAGCGTCAGTCATGGTTTTCGTAGCGTCAGTCACGGATCTCGTAGCGTCAGTCACGGATCTCGTAGCGTCAGTCACGGATCTCGTAGCGTCAGTCATGGATCTCGTAGCGTCAGTCACGGATCTCGTAGCGTCAGTCACGAATCTTGTAGCGTCAGTCATGGTTTTCGTAGCTTAAACACGGATCTCGTAGCGTCAGTCATGGATTTCGTAGCATCAGTCAGGGATTTCGTAGCGTCAGTCACGGATCTCGTAGCGTCAGTCATGGATCTCGTAGCGTCAGTCACGGATCTCGTTGCGTCAGTCACGGATCTCGTAGCGTCAGTCACGAATCTCGTAGCGTCAGTCACGGATCTCGTAGCGTCAGTCTCGGGTCTCGTAGCGTCATTAATGGATCTCGTAGCGTCGGTCACGGATCTCGTAGCATCAGTCAAGAACTCGTAGCATCAGCTATGGATTTCGTAGCCTTAGTCACGGATCTCGTAGCGTCAGTCACAAATCTCGTAGCGTCAGTCATGGTTTTCGTAGCGTCAGTCACGGATCTCGTAGCGTCAGTCACGGAATTCGTAGCGTCAGTCATGCATTTCGTAGCTTAAACACGGATCTCGTAGCGTGTCAGGGATTTCGTAGCGTCAGTCACGGATCTCGTAGCGTCAGTCATGGATCTCGTAGCGTCAGTCACGGATCTCGTAGCGTCAGTCACGGATCTCGTAGCGTCAGTCACGAATCTTGTAGCGTCAGTCATGGTTTTCGTAGCTTAAACACGGATCTCGTAGCGTCAGTCATGGATTTCGTAGCATCAGTCAGGGATTTCGTAGCGTCAGTCACGGATCTCGTAGCGTCAGTCATGGATCTCGTAGCGTCAGTCACGGATCTCGTAGCGTCAGTCACGGATCTCGTAGCGTCAGTCACGAATCTCGTAGCGTCAGTCACGGATCTCGTAGCGTCAGTCTCGGGTCTCGTAGCGTCATTAATGGATCTCGTAGCGTCGGTCACGGATCTCGTAGCATCAGTCAAGAACTCGTAGCATCAGCTATGGATTTCGTAGCCTTAGTCACGGATCTCGTAGCGTCAGTCACAAATCTCGTAGCGTCAGTCATGGTTTTCGTAGCGTCAGTCACGGATCTCGTAGCGTCAGTCACGGAATTCGTAGCGTCAGTCATGCATTTCGTAGCTTAAACACGGATCTCGTAGCGTGTCATGGATCTCGTAGCGTCAGTCACGGATCTCGTAGCGTCAGTCATGGTTTTCGTAGCGTCAGTCACGGATCTCGTAGCGTCAGTCATGGATTTCGTAGCATCAGTCACGGATTTCGTAACGTCAGTCACGGATCTCGTACTGTCAGTCACGGATCTCGTAGCGTCAGTCACGAATCTCGTAGCGTCAGTCATGGATTTCGTAGCGTCAGTCATGGATTTCGTAGCTTAAACACGGATCTCGTAGCGTCGGTCATGGATTTCGTAGCGTCAGTCATGGATCACGTAGCATCAATCACGGATTTCGTAGCGTCAGTCACAGATCTCGTAGCGTCAGTCATGGATCTCGTAGCATCAGTCACGGATTTCGTAGCGTCAGTCATGGATTTCGTAGCGTCAGTCATGGATTTCGTAGCGTCAGTCATGGATTTCGTAGCTTAAACATGGATCTCGTAGCGTCAGTCACGGATTTCGTAGCGTCAGTCACGGATCTCCAAGCGTCAGTCACGGATTTCGTAGCGTCAGTCACGAATCTCGTAGCGTCAGTCGTGGATATCGTAGCGTCAGTCACGGATCTCGTAGCGTCAGTCACGGATCTCGTAGCGTCAGTCACGGATCTCGTAGCGTCAGTCAAGGATTTCGTAGCGTCAGTCACGGATCTCGTAGCGTCAGTCATGGATCTCGTAGCATCAGTCACGGATTTCGTAGCGTCAGTCACTGATCTCGTAGCGTCAGTCACGGATCTCGTAGCGTCAGTCACGGATTTCGTAGCGTCAGTCACGGATCTCGTAGCGTCAGTCACGGATTTCGTAGCGTCAGTCACGGATCTCGTACCGTCAGTCACGGATTTCGTAGCGTCAGTCACGAATCTCGTAGCGTCAGTCACGGATCTCGTAGCGTCAGTCACTGATCTCGTAGCGTCAGTCACGGATCTCGTAGTGTCAGTCACGGATCTCGTAGCGTCAGTCACGAATCTCGTAGCGTCAGTCATGTTTTTCGTAGCGTCAGTCACGGATCTCGTAGCGATAGTCACAAATCTCGTAGCGTCAGTCACGGATCTCGTAGCGTCAGTCATGGATTTCGTAGCGTCAGTCACGAATCTCGTAGCGTCAGTCGTGGATTTCGTAGCGTCAGTCACGGATCTCGTAGCATCAGTCATGGTTTTCGTAGCGTCAGTCACATATCTCGTAGCGTCAGGTCACAAATCTCGTAGCGTCAGTCACGGATCTCGTAGCGTCAGTCATGGATTTCGTAGCGTCAGTCACGAATCTCGTAGCGTCAGTCGTGGATTTCGTAGCGTCAGTCACGGATCTCGTAGCATCAGTCATGGTTTTTGTAGCGTCAGTCACATATCTCGTAGCGTCAGTTATGGATTTCGTAGCGTCAGTCATAGAGTTTGTAGCGTCAGTCATGGATTTCGTAGCGTCAGTCACGGAATTCCTAGTGTCAGTCGTGGATCTCTTAGCGACAGTCACGGATCTCGTAGCATCAGTCACGGATTTCGTAGCGTCAGTCACTTATCTCGTAGCGTCAGTTATGGATTTCGTAGCGTCAGTCATAGAGTTCGTAGCTTTAGTCACGGGTCTCGTAGTGTCAGTCACGGATCTCGTATTGTCAGTCACGGATCTCGTAGCGTCAGTCACGGATCTTGTAGCGTCAGTCATGGAATTCGTAGCGTCAGTCACGTTTCGTAGGACGCAAGTTCGCTAACACACGACGCCCCGTGTTTCTTTACCTTGCATTTTTGTGTGTGTGCAGGCGCGAGTCGCTGGCGTCGTTCCACGACATGAAGCACGCGGTGGTGTGCGTGTTCGTGGACGAGGCGACGGGCCGCATGGTGTCGGCGGGCCGCGACCGCGTCATCAAGGTGTGGGACGTCGGCGTGCTGCTCGCGCCGCCCGCGCCCGCCGCCTCCCGCCACCCGCTCTAGTCAGTATGCACCTCTATGTATGTACAGTCAGCGTCTGATAAAAGGTCCCTAGGTTAGCATACCAAAGTGACCAATACAAAGAGAGGGGGGAGGTACCTTTTCTCTTTCGCTCACTGTACTAGCTATCTTCCAGATTCACCCGCGTTAAATATATCTCTTGGAAAGTAGCTTCGGGTAGCCCTTATGGATAGACATCACGAAAGTGGAACCTAAGTAACAACTTTTTAACTTTTCTGTCGTTACTTTTCAGATCGATCAACGGTGTTCCATGATCAGAAAATAAAAATAATATGTTAAAGTCAACTATTAAAACAGAGATCTGGATCTCGGATTATCTCCAATTATTTGTGAATTGAAATAATCGTGTGTTCCTTATATAGTCAAATGGTTCTAAAATGTATATGATTATGAACATATATTTCTTTTCACGAATAAGTATAATATACTAATATATACTTAATGTTATTCGCAAAATGTATGTACTTGTGACTGATAAGAGTGTATAATTATATTTATTAATATATATTAATATAAATGTTAAAAATTAATTACTGTGTTCAAATGCTTATCTCTAAGGTAGACGACCAAATATATGCTGTAGAGTAGTTACTAGGGAGTAAAGGATATAGAATATGCAGTTTGTTATGAATACTGTTCGATTCTAGGTGTCATTACATTCAAATACATATTCTAATTTTCCCTATTGAAATCCCCTTCTTAAATAGGATAGTGTTTAAAACAAGTTGTATATTACAACGATTTAGGTATAAAAGAGACAGCTATATGTAACAAGCTACACGTGTTTAAAAAGTATATTTAGACGGTAGTTGGTTTTTCGGATTGCTAGTGTAAATAAAATATTTAAAATATTGAGAGTAGTTAAAATGATATTTTAAGTACCTCCTATATATAGGTACTAAAATGTATTATCGTACCTGAATAAGGTAGTAATTTAAACTAAATTCAACTCTATTCTCATTACTCCGAAGGACTAAATTAAGTTTATTATTATGCATGGAAATTACTAAATTAATCAAGAACTAAAAAAGTTAATTGTTATTATGATTCCACCGTTTGGAAATTATCGATTTATAAATTATTGGCTGATAAAAATGATATATTTCCGACGAAATTGTTTAATTTTGTTATTATATAAGCTTATTTGATTAGTCGTTTACCTTAGAAATAATGTTTTGAGCTCACGAATAAATACATCGGTTGGAATTTTCAAATATATTTTCTGTCCTGCTTCAACTACAGGTGAAACTGTTACGAGTAAATGAGACAGATATGCTTCTGTAGCACCACCAATGACATCACTGTATAATTCTTTGGAACAAATATATCTACCAATCAGAGAGTTCTATTTTCCTGCCATCTCTGATTACTGCGCTCTTATTGGTAGAATTGATTTGCTGTAAAAGTCCACAATTCTAAAGTATTAAACTTTGTTTCTTTCTATCTTTTACATAATTATATATGATAGACGCTAATTTAGTGTCTATTCCCGAAAAAATTGTAGACTCAATAAATAAATAATGAGTCTATAGTTGACAGCTAATATACAATTTGAATATTTTATCTCTTTCATTAGTAAAAGATAGCAAGAACTTGGTTTATTTTACTATTAGCTGAATTGTGGTTAATGTTTTGTATATCGAAACATAGTTTTAAAAGTTAACGTTGGAATTATATACTGTATTGTTCGCGTCATATAATTTGTTTAGAAACATCCTTCCGTTCTAGTAGGAGTTAGAAAGTAGTGCCGTTTCAAAATCTGCTCAGCCGACGACAAATTTTCCAATTTATATGACGTGGACTATACGGCCAGCGTCAGTTAAAAGCATGAAGTTGTAGGTAAAAATGGAGCCCACACTTAGAACAACAGCTTGAGGCAAATACCTACGGTTCTGTGGGCCGATCTCTCTTTTTAGCGTGGACTCTATCTTTCTAGATGTTACCTTAGTTAGAAAGAGAGAGCCTGCCCACAGAGAGCGCGATAGTGATACATAGGTTATGCTTCAAGTAGGTATTCGAAGTGTGGACTACATTTTTACCTACAACTTCATGGTTATAAGGTACCTCTCTTGGTTGGCAATACCAAAGTGAGCATTACCGTTTATCCGACTCTGACTGTACATATTACTTGATATCTTGATATTGTATAATCAAATAGATATTGCCAAATGAGTAGGTAAACAGTTTATTTATTCATTTGCTTTATTGATTGTAGATTTATAATTTATTGTCGGTTAGTTTGTGTAAAGACGTGTTTACATGATACTTATTTTGTACAGCTGGATTCTGGCTAGCTGGATTCTGGTTTTAGTTGAGATATTACAGGATTAAATTGCATTGTTTTCTGATCATAAATTACTTCTAGATCATGTAATGTTAGTTAATCTTCTTTAAATATTTCTGGATATTTTCTTTCTCCTTGCAAAATAAAATGAGTCTATTGTAAACACGTCTTTACACATTGTTTTTTAATGTTTAAATCCATTATGCTTTTGTTATTTCCACTCGTATTAAGAGCAACAAGTCACGTATTATGTTATTTTATTATATTTTTTAAATAAATTAGTTTAACTAAAGTATATTTTATTTGAAAAAAATATATTGAAACGCTTTTAAATTTGTAGTACCTACTATTGAAATTATATAGGCCATATATTATTTTTTATTAAAAGATAAAGTACGATTCACACCAATCTCTTCGTAGGGTATTCAAAGTCTAAAGAACTTGACCGTATTATAAGGGTTCATTTACACAATACCGATGAAAGCTGAATATGTATTTACTGAAAAATGCGTGCAAAGTTTTCACTTTAACCGGAATTTCAACTCAGGACGTGCCGAAAAATATAACACTGTTCTAAGCAACTGAGCTACCGAGCTACTACAGCTGTTAAAACTTAAAACTACAACGACTTTTACTATCCTTGCTTATTTTTTTTTAAAGAATTTAATTTTAAATAACATTATTACGAAGTTTGGTGTGAATTGTTCTCTAAAAAAGAAGTTTCTAAAATTAAATATGGTGACTTTTGCATTGAAATTAAATCGTATATGCAACTATTTTCTTCGAGTCATTGTTTGATATACTTAGTATTTTTATTAAATTTTCTTTTTAGTAATATAAGGTGCTGATATAAAAATGTTAATATAAAAAAAGGTTCAGAGTAATTAATTATTAAACGAATTTATTGTAGTATGTTGGTTTTTGCTGATAATTGAAAATATATTTTGCTCGCTGGATAAAACAATAATAATTATAACTTATAAAAATATTTAAATAAAGTTTAATAAAAAATAAATTACAGTTTTCACTCTTCTAAAAAATAGTGGGATAGTAGAGACTTTATTACTTTCCTTATAGTTAGCTTAAATATTTTTACAAGTGAAGTTTTTTATGCTAAAATCTTCGCTCGACATGTGAAAACCGAGGTTTTGGATAGAGTGCGATCGAATAATTAGTTTGTCAGTAAATAGTTCAATGAACAATCGGAATTAACAAGCAATTGTTATCAATCTGATCATTTCTGATATAGTCCGGTCGTAATTCACATGAAATATCGTACGTTGACCTGTAGCTGTCTATCTCTGTCGCACCTACGTAAATTATAATGCGTCCCGCTCGCCATTGCATCCGTGCGAGCGGGACGCATTATAATTTACGCATTTTTTAAAAGATTGTTGACTTTTAAGTAGTCTTTACGAGTAGCAGAGCACTTAAAAAGTCTGACAGTTGGTATAGTCGAAGACTAAAAATGTAACATAGCTTTTGAAATGAGAGCAATTAATTCACAAAAAAACTGCTTACTGGCAAATTAATTATTCGACGAATTATCACAAGATCTATTTTATATCATTAATCGATGTCGATCATTCGAGTGTAAAAAGACAACAAAAAAATGAATAAAAATCAGTTTCTTTTATATTGTTAAAATATCTAAAGTTGATAGGAAAATGTATTAAAGTGAAAATATATTGATTATCCAGGTAAATAAAACAGTTAAATCAGTCTGAGTCAGCACTATTTGTAATGCTGACTTTTTTTACTTTAATATTATATTATTATGTAAAACTCGTCCGTTATGTATTATGTAATTATAGCAATTATAAACAGTGTTGTGTTACATTTTCCATTACAATACACGCGAACTGTCAACACAATATATTTATTTTTGTACATTAGCTTAAATGTATAAATTATTGTATAATCGCGTATATACATAATTACGATTAGATCTAACTAAACTATGCTTTCACTAGTTATGAGTATTGCCAAATAAATATTTAACGTTAAAATATTTATAATGTAAAGTAATGTCGACTAAAATATTTACAATTACGATTACATTAGTATCGTTCACATCACCTAACTCGTCTGTAACGGAACATACAACCGGCCGCTCGCTGCATACTGGATACCGGCCGACGTTCACACATTGTTACGCGCCGCTCGTCTGATAACCGGCACGAATCGTACCTATCTATGTAATAAATAAATGAACTATTCTTGTACATCACTCTATGGCTTTTATTTGTCTGTGTGCGGGGCGCCGCGCCGCGCGCGGGCTCACCCCGGGCACGTGTACTTGTCCCGCGGCGCGCACACCTGCCCGTTGAAGAGGCGGCCCGCCGGGCACGACAGCGCCGTGCGCGCGCCCGACACGCAGAAGTAGTACTTGACGCACCCTGTGCCGGGCACGACAAAAAACCCGTCGCGTTCGCAGCGCCGCCCGCCCGCCTCCACCGCGCGCCGCCGGCACCCCGCCCCGCCACC
This sequence comes from Timandra comae, assembly GCA_958496195.1. NCBI lineage: Eukaryota > Metazoa > Arthropoda > Insecta > Lepidoptera > Geometridae > Timandra > Timandra comae. Next base: position 2,928,495 of record OY292355.1, on the reverse strand, counting down.
CTCCACGCACGCCTGACCGTCGAACACCTTCCCGCCCGAGCACGACAGAGTAGCGAGACGATCCCCTCTTTCACAATAGAAATATCTGAAAATAGAGTTCAAAATGTTTATTTCCATGTTCAATAACTCAAATTTCCTTGTATCTGCCTTTGTAAGTCACACGTAAAATGCTTACCTTCGGCAGTCCGACTCGACCTCGGCGTGGTAGCCATCGGCGAGCCCGTCGCACGAGCCGTCCTCACGCGGACAGACTTCGGACGGCGAGGAGATGCAGGTCTGGCCGTCGAAGACGGAGCCCGGCGCACATGCGTATATCGCCTTTTCACCGTTGATGCAAGCGTAGTACCCGCGACAGCCCGCACCCTCGGCGCTGTACCGGCCGTCCGGGCGGCCGTAGCACGAGTCGCCCTCCAGATTGGGGCACACGTAGCGCGCGGCGGGCGAGCACCGCGCGCCGTCGAACACCGCGCCCGCCTCGCACGACAGCGTGGTGCGCAGCGCGCCCTCGCAGTGGAAGTACCGCGTGCAGTTGGACTCGAGGTCCGGGTACGTGCCGCTGGGCAGGCCCTCGCACTGGCGCGAGTACTCGGGCCCCTCGCACGGGAAGCGGCCGCGCGGCACGCACCCCGCGCCGTCGAACACCAGGCCCGCGTCGCACGCGCCGCGCGACACCACGCGCTCGCGCCGGCACTCGAACCACGCGCCGCACCCGCGCCAGTCGCGGTGCAGCCCGTCGCCGCGGTTGAAGCACGGGCTGGGCGCCGGCGGCGGGCACGTGGCTCGCGATTCCGGCTCGCACCCGCCGCGCGCGAACACCATGCCCGACTCACACACGCCGCGCCGGATCACTCGCCGCGCCTCGCACACGAAGTACTCGCGGCACCCGGTGGATCGGTCCGCGTACGCGCCGTCGGCCGTGTCGTGGCACATGGAGGAGCACGCCTCGTCGGAACAGAAGTCGGCGTCGCCGGCGGGGAGCGCGGCGGACGCGGAGCGCGGCGGTGGACACGGGCGGTCGCATCCTGGGGCCGTGCACGGGCCGACGGCGGCGAGCTCGCCGGCGCGGCAGTGCAGCGCGCGCCGGCACTCGTGCGAGGGGTCGGGGTAGGGCCCGTCGGGCAGGCCGCCGCACACGGGCTCGTAGCAGGTGCCGGCGCCGCGCGCGCACGCCTGCAGCTCCAGGTCGAACCAGGAGCCGGGCGGGCAGACGCGGTCGAGCGAGGTGCCGTTGTCGCACCGGTAGTAGTGGCGGCAGGCGGTGCCGGGCGTGGCGTACGCGAGCGTGTCGCCGGGCGCGCACTCTCGCCGCACGCACGGCAGCCGCTGGCGGTGCACGCACGCGCCCGCCGCCTCGCTGAACACCCGCCCGGCGGCGCACGTGTACCGCGCCGTCGCCGCGCCGCCCGCGCACCGCACGTACTCGCGGCACTCGCGGTCGAAGTCCGCGTACAGACCGTCTTTACCGCATTGTACTGCTGCACTCGCTGGAACCACGTATGGGTAATTACTTATAAACTAAATTACTTTTATTATTTGTACGTAAAGGATATAGATCGGATTAACATAGATAACGTTTATTTATTTTATTAGATTGGATTTATCTCAAGGCAACGCGAACTTAGTTTACAAATCAAATGAAAACAAAAACATTATTTTTTGAATTTAATAGAAAGTAGGTATTCTACACTTCATAAGAAATTGAATTTACTATAGAAATAAATTGGAATCACCTTAAAAGAAATATGATTTACTAGCAGCGCCCCGCGGCTTCACCCGCGTAGTTCCCGTTCCCGTGGGAATTTTGGGATAAAAAGTATCCTATGTGTTATTCTGATGTATAAGCAAGATTATTGTAAAGTTTCATTAAAATCCATTCAGTAGTTTTTGCGTGAAAGAGTAACAAACATCCATACATACAAACTTTCGCCTTTATAATATTAGTAGGATTAGTAGGATTTATTTAAATTATTTATTTAAAAATATTTAAGTAACTTAAATACATTTTAAAACACATCTGATGTTCAAATATTTTTAAGCTTTTGATAAAACAGAATACTTTTGAAAAGTTTATCACAAAAGAAAGAATGTCTAAACATCGAAATAAAATTACGAACAACAAATAAATAAAATCTTCACTCACGATGTATCGCGTTGAGTACGAGTGCTAGAAGCGCGATCGTAGCTAGCGCGGGTGTGTGCGCGCGCGCTGACATGTCGGGTGCGAGTGAGCCGCCGTGCGCGGGTTCCTTGACATTCGCGCGTCCCCAGCCTGCCCCTGCCCGGATGCAGCCTCCGCCACTTAGGAATCTAGACACGCCTTGTTTATCGAACCTCTTCTCATCGAGTGAAAATCGTCCAAGATGTGCGACCACGCCGCCGGCCGTGAACTTTGCCGCGTTACGTAACGACATTGAACGAATATTCGACGAAACGAGTCGAGTCGTCCAGTCTGCGTGTCCCTACGCTCTCCGGTTATTGCTTTGCGATACGTGTTACGGTTCTCATTCATTATCATATTATATTTATGGTAATCGAGTTTTATAAGCAATTTTTATTGTAACTTTTTAAGTAAAGTGTTTTTAGATTACACACAATAACTTCTATTTATCCAAATTTTTTGTCCTTTAAATTCACGTTGATTAAAGTTCTGTAAGTATTAAACATTCTACGGTTCTTCTAGCTAGCTGAATAGTTGGGAGAACTTGAAAGTCAACCTCTCATTCTAAAATTAACGAATCTGAAAATAGCGATATACCTACCAAAAACCACACAGAAAATGCTTGAAAAATATTATAAAAATACTCTCTCAGATTACATACTTAGATGCAACATAATAGATGTTATTTTTATGCATTGAATATCTCAATTATTGCTTCATAAGTAGGTACGAAGATACAAACTGTGGGAAACTCTAGTAAAAAACTTTATAAATAAAAAACATCGGATCGTGTGTAAACGTCACAAATACTTGGTAGTGAGCCGGAATCTCTGAGAATCCGTGTAGGCTTAAAGATGAACGTGTAGTGACTTTACAACAAAAAGTAAACGTAAAAAACTAATCACATTACATTTTAATCAATTTGCGTTACGTATTTTCGGTTCAGTTTAAGAAAACAATGGTAAACATGTTTTGCGCGAAGTGATTTTCAGCTCTAGATAAAAGTTTGTTATGGCCAAAAGTATCATTCTGTATGAATTCTAAATACAAATAAAATGCAGACGAAGCAGCCTACTTACAAGTTACGTAGTACCTTGAAGATGACCTTTTTTCATGCTCGGGAAAGACATTTCCGTTTACTAGCGGGAATCGAAAGGGATATCCTGGACGCTCGTCCTTTGTTCCAGGGCTTGGGAGAATTGGGTCGATTGGTCTTCCATTTGACCCCCTCCTGACCCCCTACATTACCAAGCACAGCCAACTTTACCCGAAACGCGGGGGGGACTATATTGTACTTGTTTTCGTAGTTTTATTCGCATTAAGTAAGTATTTATTTGTTAAATCAACTGTTACATTTTGGTGACCCTACTCGTAGCGACATACTGTCCATCTGACCATCAACATCTTAAGGTGCCCTCCGAAGTCCTAACCGATTTTAATAATCAAGATAACAATTTGACTTTGAATCGTTGCAATGATTGAGAGTTCGAAGCACCTAAGTACATGAGTTTCGTACTTGAAGTTCTATTGCTAATTACATTTTAACCTAAGTTTTACCCATAGTGCGTTCACGCCACGGATAGGTTAAATTACCTAATAATTACTTTCCTATCCTTAAACCAACTAATGGGACAAACTTCATAATTTAAAATTTGAGCCCATTTTTAATTTAATGGGAAGCTTAGGGCTTCTACTAGCGAACTTCGAGTTAAGTAATCCTTGATCAAATAAATAACATTCTCTATCTCTGAAAAGTTCCGTTTCACATGAACTTTTCGGCGTTAGTTCCTCCTATGTGGGAACTATTCTAGAAACAAATGCCTAGGTATGCTAAATGCGCATGATACTGACATTAACATAGCGAAAACAATGTTAAAACAATTTGTGGAATGTGCTAGACAGTCGTTACGCAGCGGGATACAAGACATTGTTAATTTTAATCAAATTAAATGTTATGTTTTACTTTATTAATACTTAATTTAACCAAAATTATTCACATACATTCTTCAGTGTGGTATTCTCGGAGAATCCGGTAGTTGGTATAGGTACCATAATTCTATTATTATAATTATATGTATCTACTCATCTGCTTCATAAATATAATGGCGATACAGGATCTTGATGGTACATTTTATATTCATAGTTCTCAGGTTACGTTTGGGCGTTATTTTAATTAAGTATTTTCCACACAAATAACTTTAAAATTACTACATTCTAGACATTGACAGCGTTTGAAACTGTTTTACTTTTTAAATTATCTTCTGACACCTCTTTATAATATTAGAAACTAACCAAGATAAACAATGATTTGTTTCCTTCACACCTTCACACAGTCCGGCAATAGTGTCACTCTATTTTTTCCCGGACATAAAAAGGTATAAAAAACCTGGTGTTTGTTTAGTCTTAGATATTGAAAAATCAGGATAAGTACAGTCTTTATTCGAAATGTTGACTATATCTATGCAAGAAATTAGGTGCTTCCTTACTTCGTTAGTTTGCTGTTGCATATACATTTACTTTAGTAAGTATATGTATGAATAGGATGTGATATCCACAAAACATCCTGAACTAAAACTATTAAATCAATTATAATTTATAACAGATCTAAATGATAACGTTTATGTTTTTGCAACTGCAAATAAATTGGGCAGTTTATATTAAGTATCGTGGAGTCACGTTTGACGAAAAACATAGCTTCGGTAAACATAAGCAGGATGTTCTTTGATCACAATCGGTTAGTTATAAAGTTAGCGGATTATCATTAGCACATTTTACGGTAATGCGGAGTACATTGTGTTATTGTAATCGATTGCCTTTCGATCGTTATCGCGTCAAGCCTTGTTACCGCGTAGCCTCGAGTTTAGTTCCGCGTCAGGTCTTCGCTCGCCTTTGCCCGTAAGGAATGTGTTTGTCAGCAAATTAAGTTTTTGTGTTACACATTATGCTTATCTTGTTTTTTGTGTAATCTTCGGATTGATTTCCTTCCTGATTTTTGCTACTAGGTTAGGTACCTACCTACCTATTTTCAACTATAGCAGCGTGTGTACTAAAAATGTACCTAAGCTACATGTAAGTATAGTTTCAACGTCTATAACGGACATAGAAATGAAATATTTGTTTTACAAATACTTATTCTAGGTTTTACTTAAGTAAGTACATAAATTAGGCTGACTTAGCACACGCAGTAATAAGCTGATAGGTCATCCATCCGTCCGTCATCACAAATGTTTGCGTTTTGCGTACTTTAGCCTGTGATACGAGATGAACGAAGCATGTCAGCTACCGAAACCGTTGACTTTAAATAGTAAATTAGTAAACGCTACTTTATATTTTCATATAGATACACAATAATAATAAACACACATGTATTCGCTAATTACGGGAATACATAAGATAAGTTGCTTAGAAACAAATACGTAATGGAATGCTAATTATTTCATAACCATCAAGGTTGGAAGATGGTCAATTTGCGTAGAAAACTGCCTTTAACGGAAGGTCAACGAAACGTCAGAGGAAAACTATGGGAAATGTAGTGAGTACCTTAACGCCCTGTATGCGGAATGTTATCAATGTTGCCATCGCCAGTGGAAACTCGAGTAAATAAGGCAATCCTGAAAAAACATTTTTGGAAGCTTTTTAGTTCATAGGCGCAGGCAACCAGCCATTCAGACGCTTACAAAAAATTCTAGCCGTTTTCGAACTCTCCCGGTATTGCCAAGTGCAAACTACGCTTGAACTTTAGCATGGCAACATACAGGTAAAACAAATACACACATCAAAAGTGTCTAGGGATCAAGCATTTTTATGCGGATTTCTTGAGATTGAGATGTGGCTTTGTAATAAATTTATGATTTTATAAATTTATATGGATCCTTTTTGGTGCATTTCATAATTTGAATCAGGAACTGTGAATCAAATTCGAGTAAAAGATGAAAATCAGCTGTCAATATTTTCCCTATAAAAACATACAACGCATTGAAGACATTATTAGTGCTACTGTTTCCCTACTACTGATTAAAACCAACGTTATTATGGAGCGGCGACGTCATTTAAGCAGGGAAGAAATGCTCAGAGCCGTGGGAATGATAGAAGCTGGTTCCCGGCAACGTACTGTGGCTTTAGCTCTGAATACAAGTCAGAGTGTTATCAGTCGACTTTGGACACGTTACCGAAGCACTGGTACCGTGGCTGAGCGCCATGGAGGACGGTATCGCTGCACCACACGGAGACAAGACCGATACATTCAAATCTTAACTCGAAGAGCTCCAACAATAACCGCCATGATGTTAGCCGTGCGGCTTCATCACTCTTCAGGGAACTTAATTAGCGACCAAACAGTCAGAAACCGCTTGCATGAAGTGAACCTTCATTCCCGAAGACCGCTACGGGTACCACCTATAGCAATGCACAATCGTAGGATTCGATATCAATGGGCTCTTGAACACAGAAATTGGGCAGAAGAACAATGGCGTTTCGTGTGCTTTTCTGATGAGTCTCGTTTTGGTATGAGACCGGATACAAGACGTATACGACACTGGAGAACCCCTGGACGCCAACAGCGATTAAAATCCTGCCAGGAAGTCCATCCTTATAGTGGTGGAACCATCATGGTATGGGCGGGTATTTGGATCGGCGGAAGAACTGAGTTGATTTGGATCAGAGGCAACCTCAACGCTCAAATTTATGCTGAGACGATTGTATCAGACGTCATCGTTCCTCTACAAGTGCAAATCGGTCCCTTATTTCAGTTAATGCATGATAATGCACGACCGCACACCGCAAGAGTTGTAAGACAGACTCTCGCCGCAGCTAACATCAATGTCCTGCCCTGGCCTGCTCAGTCGCCAGACTTGAACCCGATTGAGCATGCATGGGATATGCTACAGAGAAGAGCTCTGCCGAATATGGAGGGTATCCAGTCGCAAGAAGACCTTTTTTTGTTGTTGCAACGAAAATGGGCGGCCATTCCACAGCGTGATTTGGATGAACTCATTTTGAGTATGCCAAACCGATGTTCTTGTGTTGTTAGTGTTCGCGGTAGAAACACGGATTATTAATTGTTTAAGTTACCCAATAAAATTTTAAGGAAAACTGTTATTTCAGTCTTTTTTTTCGAACTTTAATGTTAGTGGTTCAAATGTCAAAAATCCCTTTATTAGGAAAATGGCAAATTTCTTTATTAATGCAAAGGTGACTTGGTTTATCGTTACTGTGACAAACGAAAACACTTTATTTGATGAATCCTTAAAGAAAATTTTAATTAATATCAATCAGGAGAAAAGTTATTGCAAAAATATATGTTGATCCCTAGACACTTTTGATGTGTGTAGATATTTTTTGTTACCACATCACATGTTCGTTACTCACTAGCACTTGAAAAGGTCGCGTCACAAAATATAACCGCCGTGTGATGTGAATGCACCTTACTAGTTCTTATTCAGTTTTTATAGTCATACTATGAATCATAACATCAAGATTAAAGTTCGGTTTGATATTTAATTGAGTTCCTACGTATTATATTTTCAAAGAATTCTTTGAGTTGACTAGACACCCCTATATATGGATATTTCAACTCAACTTTAATAGATTTCGTTTTAATCAGCACAATTCTTAGAAATATATTGTTTTAAATGTTGAAAACAACTTTGTTAGATCGTTTATAATCCCATTCTGTGAGGATGGGTACCTACACGGATGTTTGTTACAATATGTATAACTACTAAACCGATTTAGATTGAATTTGGCACTTGTAATCAAGAATAGCACATTTGAGACTTTATGTTATACCTCGAAAATCGCGGAACTTAGCAATTTTAAAATGATTAAAGTTTAACAATATTAAAGTGCTTAAAATAGTATGTAAGGACTTAGTGCCTATACCCACTACGACAATAATTAAGTATTTTAATATAATTATAGTAATTTAGTATGTTGGTAGTATGCAATATTAATCCTAATTCCGTACACTTATGTCGAAAAACTTATCTCCAAAATAAGTTGTAATTGTATGTGCTAAATACATGACGGAAAGTTTATATGTTTCGGGATTTCCCGCAAATGATTGGAAAATTAGTAGTTAATCATATTCGGAAGTTTTATACGTATTTTTGAACTATTCCAATGACTTGCTAAAATATAGGTAACTTATGAGTAATTGTTTTGGAAGTAAATAACTTATTATAGCTATGTGGTGCTCGTAAATAAGCAGTTTTTCGCAACTCACCATCTTAAACTTACGAGTATCTCAGGCCACTGCTGGAAATTGGCCCAATATACGTCACAAATAGACCTATCTTTGGATAATTTGTGAGTGTTATTATATTTTGGTTAGACTCTTGAGAGCTCTAACTACTCAACGACTGTCGATGATGGTGGTAAGATAAACTGCCGAAGCTTATACTTTGGAAGTATAACTTCAGAGCTTAGTAATTAATAAAGTAAAAAGTAAGTATATTGTATTACATTAAATAGTATATAGGCTTTTTCTACGGAAAATGTAGTCAAATATAAATGCAGGTATATTACCGAGGGACACAGCTGTGTTGTAGCCTTAACAAAGCTGAATTATAGCCTTCATTTCCTCGGGAGAGATCCGGACCATTGACGTCACTAAATTAATTTAAAATATTATTAAAATAAATAAGTATTATAAGTATTAAAACTACGTACTTACTTATTTTATCAAATTAGTTATGTATTGTTTACATTCGTAGGCAAGTGGTACGTACTTTGTTACCGGAACTAAGATACTTAACTATTTTTATTAACCTTACTAAAGTAAATGACAAATGGATTGAGTGAGTAAGTAATGACTAGGTTCCAGGGACCTTTTATAATTACTTTATTACTTGACAAAGTTTTTCAAAATACCTATTAGATTAGGTAATAGACGCCTTTCTCTTTCCTTTCTTCCTTTCTACCTTTTATTTGTCTCTTTTACACGAACAACCACGTGATAGAGTTTGAAACCTACATCTGCATTTTACAAACTTTCACGGCTAAAACATTACTGGGATCGAAAACTTTATCTGCAAGCATTATCAATCTAGATTGGACATTACGAAGTACATTATATACTTAACATTTTGTAAAATAACTCACGCATGCTCTTGACACACTAATGTGTGGCCTCAGCTTAGTATTTGATATATTTGTTGATTATAATACTTAGGTATTATTAATGACTAATATGTTTTCCGTTAACAATATGTTACACGTTCTCGTACTACTAAGGTTGTTCAAAGTAATCATTTAACATAGGTACCTAAAGGTGCTCCTTCACCGGGAGCATTCGCGTGTAATATAACGTTACAGATTCGTCTTTGAGCATTACATTACAATAATACCTACCTGACTAACGAGCATTCGCGTGTAATAATAACAAATAACAATTAATAAATTACAAGGTACGCATTGTAATGCCCGTTCTCCTCCTTTACTGATGTAATGTTCAAATCTGTAACGTTACATTTCACGCGAATGCTCCCGGTGAAGGAGCACCTTAATGTAGATCTCCTGCTGCAAAACAGCAGTAATAATTTGTTATTGTTTATGTTACTATTATTATTTTCAATGCTTAGGTATTTTGTTTGACTTTGCTATTAATTTCTTTTATTTAGATATCACTACACACATTGAAATACGGATTTTTGTCTGTGACCATCCCGTTAGAATGTCTAACAAAAATATTAACCACGCTAAGAATCCGTTAAATAAGTTTTAAGTAAGTACCTATATCAATTTACTATTTTCCACATATTGTAAATGCAGCAATCATTTTTAATATAAGTAAGTGATTTAGTACTAAAACCCAATTAACTCATCCATTATTCATTAACGCACTTGCTCTCTTGGTATTTGTAGAGCACAGCGAACGTCTATTGTATTCAAATTGTTACATTATAATAATTATAGGCTTTGAAACAATTTATCGCATCTAATCAATCAAACCTGCATATTATAACATTATGCTATGTTGTGTTTTAGAAGACACGTTAGGCCGGGTTTGGATTGTCGTAGTAACATCATTGATAGTCGTTACGGATAGCCCTCAAAAGTATTACCAAAACAATAGCACATATTGGATGTAAATTAGAGAGGACGAAAACCTGCCCTCTTATGTACATTGCATACATAGGTTATAGGTTCTAGTATGTATCGTGGTTAAGCGTAACAACCTACTATGATTACGATAGATTGATTTTATCAGATGTTTCGAGTTTCGAGGGTATCACAATCTAACTCAAGCTATTAGCATGGTGAGTGTGAGGTCCGGAGCTCCTTATCATCCACCTGTCATTGCATAAAAAGACTGGCAACAATGCACTTGTGTTGTGAACCATTTTAATTGCATTCAAGGGCGGTGGCAACTGGCAGACATGATCATGGAGTCATGGGCCATGTAACCTGATCAATATCAGAAAAAGTATCGTTTTGAATATGATACCTTTTTATCAATCCAAAATCTAAACTTATTCTCGTATGCAATCGGATAAATGTGGAAAACCATGTAAAAATATATTACACATATAAATATGTACACATTCAATTAATTTACACATTGTAATATAAATATTTAACATAAAATAATGGTTTTATTATTAAATAAAGCACCTGTTGAGCTAGAAATAATAATTTGTAATAATTTTATAATAACTTTTGAACGTTTGACATCGGAACAGGTTTCAGTTTCTTCAACTTTGACTAAAACACGTATAAATATCTGCTACCAATAAAAATCACCAATATCCATAATAAAAAAATCCATTCCATTAATTGTACATAATAATATGTATCTTTTATATATCAAAACGACATATAAAATGATGCGCACATTCAAGTTATGTTCTGAGAAGTTCCGTTTTGGAAACACAAAAATAATTCACATGACCTCAAAACACGGACCAAAAGACGCTAAAATTTAGTATTTTGGTTAGTTATGTAAAAATATACCGGTTTCGTAATTTGAGCAATAAATTAATAATTTAAGATCAAAATCAATGTTTACATATGGAGCTGAGCTATTTGAATACCTATGTGTGGTACCTCTTTGTCTGGCGGACTCGCGGTCTGTTTATCATATTGTTAAATATCAATTTGGTTTTTTAGATAAGTACTTATAAAATTATGTGTAATTAATTCACAATCAAGTAGTCGAGATAGATACAATTATTGGTCAAATTATTAATATTTATGTAATACTTAGCAGTTAAATAAGGTAAGTTTTGATGTCCACTTATGTTTAAAAAGACAATAATTTTATTTATTTATTTAATCTATGTATAAGTCTATATAAAAGAAAGTCGTGTTAGTTACACTATTTATAACTCAAGAACGGCTGAACTGATTTGGCTGAAAATTGGTGGGGAGGTAGCTAAGAACCTAGAGAAGGACATAGAATTTTTATCCCGAAACTTCCAGTGGAACGGGAAGTGCGCGAGTGAAACCGCGGGGCACAGCTAGTAAGTGAGAGATCTACTTACCGATTTGCTCTACATAGGTAGAGCAAATCGGTAAGTAGATTAAATGAACTCAATAAACTCAAGGTATTTGAATTATCTTGGAGATGAGGTAAATTGATTATAACGAGTTAAAAATACCATTGATCTAGTTCCCTGCGCTTTCCCCACCACCGCAGTTCTAGATTACATAACATAACGCAACATAATCATACACTACATCATCATACACTACATCATCTCATTATAGTAACTGACCCCTAACTAAGTTCGAAACTTGTATCTAGAGTATCAGAAACTACACACACACTCATTCACACATTCAAGAAAATAAATAAGTGGAGGTCTATTTCACTACATTTTCATTTCGTATGTACATACCTCTAAATAAGTGTATACTTACCTTATACCTACTAAATGTAGAGTAACATTGAAACTTTAAAATATAAATCACATATAAGCATTATACTGACATTTTAAGAGGTCGCAAAGGGATATTTTATGCAAGTCTGTATTTAATATGTATGACTAATTTACGTATTGTGTTGTGAAAATATAAGTTTATTTAATATATATTCCGAAAACTTACAACTATTTATGTTCGTAAGATTTATAAAAAATAGATAAGAAAATAACTTTAAGAAACGAGTTGTGACCACGGGTTCCGGGTCACAATTTCTGTAAATCGAAGCTTCAGGAATGTAAAAGTCGCATCATCATTATTAGGGATTAGACATATTTATTCAGCTCCATTCAGCGCTTGTCCATACAAAACAACGATTTTGTATGGAGACGCGTACGCATCCATTCAGCTGAATCGTCTCCATACAAAGTCGTTGTTTTGTATGGACAAACGCTGAATGGAGCTGAATAAATGTGTCTAATTCCTTAATATCCCCACCAAGGAGCTCGAGCCTACCCTGAATTAGGGCGGATTGGCCTTAGTCAACCACCATTAAAAAATTGTCCCATATGAAAATTAAGTTCTGCAATTCAAAGGCAGCAAACGTATTTATAGATTCGAGTAAGTATACCTGATATAAGTACCTACATAAAACCTACCATAATACAAGTAGTTCTATACATTGTTTGTCAACATGAACTTGAACTGCGGAAACTCATTTTCTTGTAAAAGTTTGGTAAATGGCACGGATCATAAAATACTAACGTAGAACGGTCTATACGCTAAAAATATGACACGAATTGACTTATTATGACGTAGGCATCAGCTAGGACATTATTCTAAAGTTCACCCACAATGGAATTAAAGTTTGTATGGGGAATAATACTACGAGTGATACATTTTAAGGCTTTTAGGGAACTAGTAGCGCCATCTGCACGATTTATACTGAACTAAGTAGTCATTGTTCAATATTGAATACAACCTTCTTGTCGTGACTAAAACAGGTACAAATGGCTGGGTAACAACCCACGTAAGTATTTGTTCCAAGAAACGGCAAGAATATATTCCTTGCCGTTGCAAATGCTCATGTTTTTATTTCATTTTAGAAATGTTTTATTTTAATGTACCTACGATATAGCAAGAAAACATACAGGTAGGTCAAAATAGAAAATTAAAAGAAAATTATAGATCATACTAGTTCTGGGAAATTTCAATAGATGGCGATGTTGTGTTGGATAAAGCAGATTAAGGCTTTCAAGGTTTATAAAAAGTACAGTTCTATGTATTAACCACAAACTTTTGAAGGTATATAACCATATTAGTTATTGTATATAGGTAAGAATAGGAACTGTATCGAGAAAAATGGAAAAATGATGTGTTGAACGTCAGTTTTGAGGTTATATTTGATATGGCGGTTGGTTGCGTCGGTGGAGCAGAGCGCGGTAGGTGCGGCGCGCGGTGCGGTGGTGCGGGCAAGGCGCAAGTGCCGACACGCAAGCGCCACAGGTAGGTTAACATTTACGCTCCGTCGCATTTGGTCGTCCTATGTGCACTCGGTTCGCCCTCGCGACAACCGACGAAATGTACGCACACCATCGGTGATCGTGACAAGTGACCAACAAAGTGATAACAAAGTAATTATCTATAGTGCGTGTGTGTTGTGATATGACGAGGAGCTGACCACGATCCGACCGAACGGAACAGCGGATCCTAACGGTAAATTTCATCAGACGTGACGATATGACCCGCCACTGTTTACCCGTCAGGTGATGCGGCTATCGCACTTAATTACCCGAACTACGAAATATTCATAGTCATTAATTGTTGAAGTTGTTTGATTGTGTTGAAACGGGACCGCAGGCGCATTGTTCCACATTCATGTTGCGAGAACTCGCCACTTCTCTTCCACGTAGTTCGTAGCGGTGTTTACACGTGAATTATGACACCTTTATTCGATCTGTCGAGTAACTGACACTAAACACCATTAAAATATGTTTTTTTAAACATATTCCTAATAAGAAAGTCGTATTTAATATTGTAGTGTCAGCTAAACATTTTACCGTTGGAGAAGAAAGTGGAGAATAGTAAATATGTATGTAGGTAACACTCAGATGTGCAATTCATTATGAGATCGTCTAACCGTCTTATCGGATTATAATTGGCATTGTTTTTAAACTGTATGACAATATAATATTAGTAACGATTAAATAGAAATGCTATTGTGGAGATTAACTAAGTTACAATTTAATAATTAAGTAGTACTTATGTATTTATAAATCTTGTTTATAAATTGCATAATCATTATAACATCAAATAACATGTTGTTAACACAAACAAATGGAACCCGACATAACAGACCTACCCACAATTTGGCATCACTAACTTTATTGATCAAATAACATTCTTTCCATACATAACGTGTTTGGAACTTCTCGACAAAAAGTTGTTTCGCCACAACCACTCTCGAATTATTGGATTTTTATTATTCTCTATCGTATTTTTGACGCATTTCTAAATAATATTTTATTTATTTATGTAAAACAAGCGTATGTTATTTTATCCGAAAGCTAGAGTTATGTCGGACACTACACAAAGAAAGGGCTACGGGTACGAATCCCGTGTGAAGTAAATATTAAGTAAATATTGTGAGACCCACAAAAGTTTACCTTGGTTTGCCTATGAATGAATGTGTGTAATTTCTGATATTCTAGATACAATTTAATAACCTTCGGGGTCAGTTGCTACATGAAGATGATAGAGTTATAAAATACTGGTTTGAGATCACTAACACGTCGACTTTTAAATCGCAGCAATTTTTCCTCGTCTCAGTACAAATACCTATCATGAGTGAGAAAAATACTTTGGATAGAGAGACCTATAATAATTACTAAAAGGATCATAATCATATTCTTCATACATACGAAACGCAGGCATGTCCGTATAGCCTCGCAGAAAGATCTTAAGACCGACAATTTAAGCCACTAGGATATTAATAGTTAACTTCACCTAAGTGGAGCGTAAACTGCTGACATGGTAACCGTGACATGTAATCCACCGGTAACAATAAGTAAAGTTCTCATACTTGATAGTAAAACAACTGTTTACTTTTGTATCTCGTTACTCGCCAAGGAGACGGTAAATAACAATGTGATAAAAACATAGTTTACATTGCTATCGTATTTGCAGACGTTAACTTTCTTAAAGCGATAAATGTTTATCTATACCTGCTTAAGATATACGGATTCTCTTTATAATTGTTTTCTTTTAGATTAACTACCTAGATGGTTAATCTGAAATAACGTGTTAAAGAAATCATACATTTGTAATAAAAATTACATACTACATACTTATATCCAGAGATACATCCATACAATTGTATGATTGATTGATTCATATTATTACTTTATTAGAATTTCACACACGGCGCGTCGCTCGTTCACAAACGCTCGCGTAATTGGCAACTCATTCAATTGTTATAATTTGGACATTGATTGTAATTGTAGGGTTGCCATTAAAAACAGAGGTTGGAGAAATCAGTCTTGTTTTAGCCAAATCTGATGATTATGGAGCAGCGGGGGCTACTCGTAAGCTACAAACATTACCTATTTGCATTTTGCTTTATATACCTATATACTACCCGAAGGATCGGGAGAGTTGGAGATGTCTGGGAGAGACCTTTGCCCAGCAGTGAGACGATGTGGGTTGAAAGAAAAAATATACTACTCAGGTATAAAAAAAATTGCCTTCAAGTAAATTAAAAATTCACAAATAATTATAAAACCTTATTGTGAAAAACTGTCCACTTACTTAAACTATAATCAACTAGGTATCACCTATTTCAGTTCATTGTAATAATAACAAATCTTTAAATAGGCGTACGATTTGATGAAGTAAGTGCAAGTTATAAATCTGGGGGCACGGCAGTGCCCCCCGCCAAGTCGAGCGCGAAGCAAACACTGCCGTACCATCCTTTACAGGAACCATTTCGCCGCATTTTCAGGTACCTATTAACAAATAACTATAAAAATTAATGACATCATGATGACGATATCTTGTAATACCTGTTACAATATTACCTAACTATATATTAGATACTTACACGTATCAATTTTATTACAAAAATACTCGAGTGCTAACAAAACATTATATAACATACGAGAAGTTAAAATTGTCGACAGAAACGAATTATTGAAACATATCACGAATCACGATATTGTTGACTTAGAAGTTTATTTTTTGTTATTTTGCTAATTCATGTTGTATATCAATGTTAATTAAATTTAGTGAACGCACGATACATTGTATCTTTTGTACACGAGATTATGTCACATCATAAATAGGATGAAAGACATAATAGGACCTGAAAGTTGGATTAAAATCTCTAAAAGCTTCGACGTTAGTAAGTCCTTACTGTATTGTATGGTGCCTGCACATACGATAAAACCTACTACCTCGTGATTTTTGTCAAAGTTTTATTTATAAAGGGCGCAAGAGAACCAACTTCTATAAAGGCTTTACACGTAGTATGTAATATGTAAATAAATATAAAGCTCATCGTAAAACCAACGTTTTAATAAAATTTAATAACACAAAATGACTCAATAGTTAATAATTAATAGATGTATGTATAATTTGTCGGTTGTCAACTAACAAAAAACGCGTAAAAATAAAACCAACAGTTTCTTACTCCTACGATGTATAAATGTCAGGGATACAATAAACCTGTTTTACCCTATATACCTAGTTTTTTTTATTAAATATTTTCATTAACTAAGAAACATAGTAACAACAAAAAAACGCAACATATCGATATATTTTTATCAATATCCATCAAATTTTTGTCCGCAGCAAAAGACATCAACGCGTTTCTTTTCTAAATCAGACTCGTAGGAAAACGAGAACTTAGTAATAACGCATATTTTATCCAAATCACGCTCTAAAAATACGTATAGAAAACGTTTTAAAGTAAATTTATGTATCTATAAATAAAAATCAATACAGAAACATAAGAAATAAATAAGATTAAAACAAAAATGAAAACGTATAAAAGAGCAACTAGAATTGAAATCAAGTTTAACAGAAATCGTACGAGTCGAGCAAGAACAGTTCTCATCCAATTAATTGCGATTCCATCTGGCTATTGATGAGGTTTTTTAATTCTTACTACAATAATGCAATATATTCTTCAGACAAGCTATTTGAATATGCATTTTATTCCGTTAACATAAAGATTAAATTAGCAAAACTGTAATTTAATTACTTAACTTATTCCAGACAGCATGACAAGTAAAAATTATTGAATAAAAGAAAAGGAACAGTCATAATTTGTGCGGCTGCCGCTCATCTCTGTTATTTGAACAACGATTATGTTTTAACAAAGCATTCTTAAGAATACAGTTAATGGTCAGTGTAAAATGAGACTTAACATGTGGTAATAGGGCGTAAAATTGTTTGTGTTAGTGATTGAGCATAGACGTTTTCACCGAAACTCGATTTCGATTGAGACCGTGACCGACATTGAACTTGAATCGTTATACTTAGACTTACTTAGTTATTCATACTAAATAATGATGCAGTTTTGTTAAAAAACGTCTTATCAATACAATGTCAATATATGATACCGTGATGAACAAACAAAAGTAATTTGTACACATATAATATTAAATTGATTAGAGGATTAGGATACATTTTATCCCGAACCTGGCCAGGAAGAAAAACGTAAATTATGCGTGGGAATAACCGCGGAACAAAGTTAGTGTAAAAACGTTTCAATACATTACAATCTCAAATGATTCAATAGAATGTTAGACATTCGTAAAATAAAAATAGATATGAATATCACTATCGCTACATAATATAAAACAAAGTCGCTTTCTCTGTACCTATGTACCCATGTATGCTTATATCTTTAAAACTACGCAACGGATTTTGATGCGGTTTGTTTTAATAGATAGAGTGATTCAGTGGGAAGGTTTTTAGTAATTTTATCCCCATATTCCTACGGAAACGGGAACTACGCGGGTGAAACCGCGGGGCGCCGCTAGTTTATTAGAAAGAATAAGAACACTTAATAGTTATTTATTGTTTAACAATACTCCGCCAACGCGTGTATGATTTTACTTAGTTTACATGCATCGTGTATAAGCTGTGTTTTTCCTGAGAGTTCAAGGATTTTCCTTTCTAAAGTACATTTAAGTAAACCCATTAGATTATTTTAAAAAAACTAAATGCATCGTCTATTCCCTTATATAAGGATAGTTTTGATTAAGTATATGTATACCTAATCAAAAAGAATAATCAAGAACTCAAGAAGAAGAATCAAGAACTTCTTTGCATGTGAATTTTTGAGGACCAAAACTCGGCCACCGATATAGCGCTATCAGTGGCCTTGTAGGAAGGTACTTATTACATACCAATAAAATTATAAACATTTCTTCAAAAGTTGCACAATACAATAACTTTCAATTTAACATTAGCTATTCAATATGTATCAAAATAAAAGGACACAGGAAGCGAATGCTTTTGAAAACATCGTGCCATGATGTCCTCGTATCGAAGACGTGCTTAGAAATGAAAAACAGATTTTGTTTACGTTGACTTTCACTAGAAGTCGCA
This sequence comes from Timandra comae, assembly GCA_958496195.1. NCBI lineage: Eukaryota > Metazoa > Arthropoda > Insecta > Lepidoptera > Geometridae > Timandra > Timandra comae. The sequence goes on along the minus strand of OY292355.1, from coordinate 2,909,861 downwards.
GTGAACATGCGAGGTCACATTTCGACTCGATTGGACTCTTGAATCAAACGTGACTTGCTTAAGAAAATGTAAAAAAAATGGCAAGTGCGAGAGAGTGAGGCACATGAAGAGTTCCGTACCAAAAACGAAGAAACGAAGAGTTCCGTAAAAGTTGTTGTATGGGAAATCTCCTTAAAAAGATATTTATTTTATTTTGTCTTATGTAATTGTTGTTGTAGCGGCACCAGAAATACATCATCTGTGAAAATTTTAACTTTTTGGATATCACGGTTCATGAGACACAGCTCACACAGCCAGACAGACAGGCAGACGCGTAGACGCATGGATAGCGTAGTTTTATTAATATTGTCCCGTTTTTAGCCTTCTGTAAGGAACCCTAAAAACATGCAATTATTCATGGAACGTTTTGAACAGTATTTTTTTGCGATTGATCTTCGATTAGAGTGAATCAATTTTGTGCCGTATCCATCGCTTCCCATCATTGGTCTTGAATTTAAACGTAATAACTATTTAGTAATCTGTCGTTGCGTATCGATTGAAAAAATCTACCGACCAGTGGATTTTGCAGTTCATCAGTTTGGGTGGGAATATGGCAGTAGATAGAAGCCAGGGATGTTACGGAGCTTCGACTCCGACTCCGTTAAGTTGGAACTTCCGATTATTATCACACCTTCGGTTCCGACTCCGGTTTCGACAATTTTAAATCGGAGATTTTAATCGGAGGTTAAACAAAAAAGTGCCGAGCGGCGGCCTGTCGACTGTTATGAGCAGGTTCATACATGTCGCGCGAGGAATCCCTTACTCCCGCTGCGTGCACTCTATCATCAATTATTTTTTCACTTGTTGTTAGTTTGTTACGCACACGATACGTTCATAGGTGAATGAATGTTCATAGATTATAGACATTTGTTTTGATCTCTCTCCTACTACTCCTGAGGCTGCCTCCGCCTCCGGTTCCGACTTCGATAAATCAAATTTAAAACCTCCGACTCCACCTTCGGTTCCGATATACTACCTTCGTTACATTCCTGATAGAAGCTGCTAATTTAGGTACCGTATCGTTTACAAGTATGTAGCTGTTTCTGTATCTTTATCAATCAATCTTAAATATATTTTACTTTGTATTGTACACATATTATTTTGTGATTGTCTTTCAAAAGCAACTATGTAATAATAATGTAGTGGTACTACTTACCGTCATTGCTTACAAACAATAACCAAAGTCCAAGGAAACCATACGTGTGTGAACTGAACAGGTAATTCTTTAATCGATAGTGTTGCATTTCATTCTTACTTTTAAAATAGAATTGGTTACTACAAGCAAGGTTTCTATGGAATTAAAAAAATGTATTGTTAATTATAGTATCGACAATTTTGTAATGAGGTACTTGAATTCCTTGGCGAGTTAATTATAGAATAATTTATTTTTATACCTTATGCGACCTTCATCTCACTTATTCTGCGATTCTATGTGAATTTATTGATAAAATGATGTACCTAGAGGTGCATATATATATTTTTTATTCCTATAAAATAGTTATAAGATATTTGCTTACCCCCGAATTCTATTTCTAGCTCAGTAAGGTACTTGTTTTATATAAGCTGAAATTAACTATGTTCTTATAAAGTAAGTACTCGTACTTCTTTTAGAATTCATTCAGCTGTTTAAAGAGCAAACATACATATTTTCACATGTGTTTAGACGATCTAGCTAGACTCTAGATGATTTTCCATGATCAAGTAATCAATATTATGCAATAAACTCATATCAGTATTTAAATAAATATAGTGGTCAGTCGTGCAAGCTAAGAAAATTTAATTCTTATTGCGCCATTTTTCAATTAGCATCAAAAGCAAATTCACATAAGTATGATTGCAAGATTGAAATTTCCTGTTTATTAACAATTTATCTGCATTTATATGGGTGTCACGACGAGATCTTTAGAAGATCTCACCGGATGACAATCTCGGGTGTTAATTAGCCCGTCCCGTACAAATAACCAATATACAAAGACCTTTCTAGATACCCAAACAGTTAGAGAAGTAAGTTCTTTATAAACTGGACGTATTCTACAGTTTAGCGCGTTGATAGACTTACAAAGTCATGTCGCAATGTTTACACTGTGCTATTCTCCGTTTAACAGAACGATAACATTTACAAATATTGTAACAAGTGATACATTTCTAGATAAATACATGGATGGAAGATAGTCTTACTTAGAGTGTGAAACAATAAATGGAATGAGTGCATTGATATTTGTAGACCCTTGTGACACGGTCTTGTGACAAAGTTGTTGTTTATAATGTGATATATTTTAATTCATATTATGTAAGACAGCGTTCAAACTATACTAATACATATTATAAAAAAGAAAGATTTGTTTGTTTGTTTGTTGAAATCGGTTCACTAGTTTCAGAGCCTATTCGTTACAAACAAACAATATTTCCTCTATATAATATTAGTGTAGATTTAGGACATATTACGCAAACTTTCATTGTTAGGTACATACACAGATCGAATAAATATTTTAGTATCAACCATAAATGGTTCTATTTTACATTTATTTTATTCAAAATTTGATCGGGCAACTTTCAACCAACTTATATATTTATATATAAATTCTTATGTTAGTTATATATTTTTGTGAACGTGGTTTGAGAGGCCTTACTTCACCGTAACACAGTTTATTTGTAACTACCACGGGAAGTAATGTCTCGATGACCACGTCAAATAATTTGTAACTACATTTGAAGATATAAATAAATGAATGAATTGAAAATTGAAATTTAACTTTTGTGTTATTGACAAAGATTTCGATCTAGTAAAAGTTAGGTTCGTAGTTCAGAGTCCAAGTGAAAAACTACGTGAATGTTAATGTTATGTCGATAAGAAAATAATGCAGATTATGATACCTATTATGGGAATGATAAGTGATTTCCGCATATTGAATTACAATCACATCAATAGTCAATACCCATAGAAATTATATTTCCGTTTCTTTGTTTAATGTGATGTTTAGATATCTTTCAATTTCTCTCTGTACATAGTACTTAGAAAAATACCAAGTAGCTTAAACTATTTATCTATCTATTTCATCATCATCAGCTCATAAAATATTTAACTATTTTACTAACATCATCATCATCAGGTCATATTATGTCCCCACCGAGGGGCTCGAGCCTACTCTGAATTAGGGTGTTTAGGCCTCATTCAACCACGCTGCCCAAGTGCGGGTTAGTCGACTTCACACAACCTTTGAATTTCTTCTCAGGTGTGTGCACTGTGAAGGTTTCCTAATCTATTTAGTATGCCCCGCGGTTTTACCCGCGTGGAACCTTATCCCTTGGGAATTTTGGAATAGAAAGTATCCTATGTGTTATTCCTAGGTATGAGGGACATCTGTACCAAATTTTATTAAAATCCATTTAGTAGTTTTTGCGTGAAAGAGGAACAAACATCCATACATCTAAACATCCACACTCACAAACATTCGGTTTTATAATATTAGTAGGATTTAGCATATCGAAAAGATTGTTCAATAGACAAGCCCTGTGTAAGAGGACATATCCAACCGTCCTCCAATGTAGATATACCTACATATAATATTATTACACTTGTAGTTGTATTAAATCGTTAAGTATTAGTATGTACGAGTACGTACATGAACACTATTACCACTTAAAATATAATTTCCCATCATTCGCGTGCATCGTAATCATATCGTCCATCAACCGGGCGTTATGTCCGTGAAATGAACGAGATGTATCGATCTAAGGAAAGTGCGTTATTAATCAATGGGTTTGCATTGAAAGAATGTGGTTGTAACATAAATACATACGAGTGGCGTGATGTGGTGATGGGACTGACGCGCTTCATGGTAGACGTCAATCACGAGCGTTTATGCGCACTGCGGCCAATAAAAGTTGTAATGACATTTATTAGTGGAGTGTTTGTTACGATTTCGGTTGTATCTTCTGATATTTAATAGTAACACATATTTGAGTTGCTAATAATGTAGAGCCTTGATTGAAGACTTTTGTAGAGTCTAAAACGGTTTAAAAATCTTTAATTCTAAAAGGTTTTGAATACCAATTCTACTAGTGATTTACTACGTATGGTATAAGCCATACTTATTCGTTTTTTGGGGATACTAAATTCACAATTGAAATTCACGAGAGTACTTTTTCTATTTTTTCCGAAATATTTTAGACAATCTGTCGAAACAGTGGCACCGCCCGTCACTAATACAAACAGTGGGTGCGCGTGCGCGCTTCAATGAGCGCACTTCCCAAAGGCGTGTGTCCAGTGACAGGAAGCCGCTGACATCGCATGCTCACCACCATGACGACACATACCTTCCGACAACTTGTTAACAATACCAAGATACATCACAATATATTACATATACTCAAAAATATTACGACGTTAAATCCTTCCTAAAAACGTCTTGGGCATAAGCCCGTATAGGTACATATGTTATAAAGCTGAAGAGTTCGTTTGTTTAAACGCGCTAATCTTGGAAATTACAAGTTCTGATTTGAAAAAATCTGTCAAATAATTGAAATGTTAATGATGAAATGTTATGTTATCAACAAGTGACATAATGCTGAAGAGCAAGTTTGTTTAAACGCGCTAATCTCAAGAATTACTAGCCCAATTTTAAAATTTCTTTCAATGTTAGACTGCATAATTATCGAGAAAGGTAACAAAATCACGTGAAGGCCATAGTAGCAAAGTGAATTATGGTTAAACCGCGGGACATCGCTAGTTAAAATATTTGAATGTCCTCACAAATAGCGTGATCGACCTCGCGAATAACAACTAACGTTTCGATTATAAAAAAATGATTAATTGATTAATTTATTATTTTAATCACATTAACTGTTATGTTTAATAGCAGTTCAGTTTTGACGTAACTTTTAATGATGCAATGATAATGTGGTTAAAATGGCAAATTATAAATAGACTATATTATTAAGTATATAGGATACGACGGGTTGCTGTAACCTACTCGGTAATGATAATGTGGATCAATTATGTAGCTAATTAATATCTTTTTACGGGATATTTACACGTACCTATAAGTCGAATCCCTCGACTAGTAAAAAAATATTAATTATAAACAATGACGTACGTTTCGTTTAATAATAAAATTATGTAGCTTTTTGTAGGCCACCAAGTTTGTTGATCTTCGTAAAAACGTTTCTGAAAAATAAAATCTATTGATTTTTGTGTGATTCTTCTGTTTTCTGTCAATTGCTTTAAATAAATATCAAGTAAGTATGTATTTCTTTCATTTTGTCATTTAGAAAACTAAAAACACAATATTATACATAAAATATTTAAAAAAAAAAACAATTAAAACGAACGGGAAACCCAACGTTTGTAGACGTAAAGTCAAGTTAGACCGGTAGTATGGGCCAACAGCCGTCGTATGGTGCATTAACTCAAACACAGGCCACGAGGCAGTGTAGTTGTAATGTTGGTATCGTTTCATTCACCCGTGACCGACAGGTGGCGGGTCACGGTTGCCACGACATACATTAAACATGCAATAGTATACTTGTGTACTTATAGGATATTTCTGTTTATTATATTCTAGTAGCTCTGTCTCGTGGGTTGATCCGCGTTTGAGCTGGTCTTATAATGACATGTGTATGATACCGTTGGAATTTTGGAATAAAATTTATTAGATAATCCTGGTTATATTCAAATTGTACCAAATTTCACCGAAAACGGCATACACCATCATATTTTGAATCTAGTCATAATATTATGCTTATGTCTTAATATTTTGCTATTAACAACATAAAAACATATATAAATCACATTTTTATTAAACTTTATAATCAACAAAAGATATTAATATGAAATTAATGCAGGATACAAGAGAAATTTTTGATAAATTTCACTTTCTATACCAAAATAAAAGCGCACGGGTAGCCGCCATTAAAATTCAAATCGCGTCCTTTACAAATGTTTTAGTGGCTCTTATTGTGAAGTGTTAGAGTTTAATTTAATGTTATTTTTATATGTTAACAATGAATACAGATTGTTATTGGAAGACGAAAGTTTCTTGAAGTGTGAGTACGTGAAAGTGTTTGACTACAATAGATCTCGGTACTGCGACAGTGAAGTTGAGAAAACAATCGGATCTATAAGTAACTATTTAATAATAGATATACTTACTAGAAACATTCTTGTTTTACACAGTACACGATGCTTATGTTTTCTTTATTTACATAGAGATACTATTATCACATGTGTGTTATTATCAGTCTTTGAGAACTAATTTATTTAATTAAATGAGACGATCTTCTCAGTTGTTGGTGACCCTGCTTCTGTCAACAGTTGTTTTTATTTTCACGTGTGTTTCCGCGCTTCGGAAGGTACGTCAAGCCTCTTTTCTAGGTTGTTATCATCAAAAATCGTTACGTATAGTAAGAGTTTTTAAACGTCTAACCAAAAATATCGCAGCATGAACAATGAATCCAAATTAGTGAGATCTACTTGCAGAAAACTGTGCATTTTGGAACCAATACGAGTACAATCGCAAATACAGGTGATGATCCTAGTTAGAGTTACAACTCAAGTGCTAGAGTCACTACATCATCTCAAATACAAGTATAGAGTGACCTCGATGGCAGGGTAGTCACCATGCCGGACTGCCATACGTAAGGTTGCGGGTTCGATTCCCGCGCGGGGTGAATATTTGTGTGAACCACAAATCTTTGTCTCGGTCTAGGTGTGTGTGTGAATGAGCGTGTGCGTAGTTTCTGATACCCTAGATACAAGTTACGAACTTAGTGGTCAGTTACTATAATGAGATGATGTAGTGAATGATTATGTTATGTTATTGTTTATTACAAGTTATTTGGTAATTAACTCAAAAAACTGTAAAGATTCTTAAACACTGTAAATAACATACTTACTCGTACTTACTAACGTTATTTAGAAAAACGTCATTGCAAAATGACTTGTTACTTCCACATCTAGTACCGGTTTGTCCGTCAGTATGTTAAGAATTTTATTAAACAGTCAAATTAAGTAGATCGGTAGGCCTCGATTAGGTTGAACGCTTAGTAACGGTTGTTTTGTTAAATATGAAAATCAGTACCGTTAGCGATCATTAATTTGAGCTAAAATAAATATTTAGATACTTAGTTTTACTAATTTTACCTTGAAATTGATTGTTTACGTAATTACTAGCTGTACTCCGTGGTTTTATCTGCGAAAACCTATTGTTAATTCTGTTTTTCGTTCTTTTTTTTATATTCTACTACTGAGTCTAGTGTGTAACTAGAAAGTCCGTTGGCTATATTTATGTAGAAAATTACATCCGTCGCACAGTTTTAAATTGAAAGAAGGACAAACGCACTAGGATACCTTATTATACATATACTGTTTAAAAAGAAAAACTTTTATGTTTTTCTTCTTCTTCAAATGTTGATGCAAATTTGTTAGAACGTATTTGAAATTCACAAAAGAAAATTAAAGATTTTCTCAAAGATTTCAAAACGTTATCCCTATTCAAATAAAATTATCAAGCGGTAATAATGATTAATTTTCACAAAAAACATTACAATCCCGTTTACTCTGTTAAAATATGTGACTCTCTAGCCTTGACACAAATTTTCAGATGGTAGCAATGATAAAATTCTTCATTTTACCATTGTTTTTGACAAATTAGGTTAACAAACATTGTAAAAATCCGTATAAGTCTTTATAAGAGTACAAAATCCGTATAACTTTCGAGTATATTAATTAAATTAATGTTCAGACAATATTCAAAGTATGTTTATAAATACCTACTATATTATTTAAATTTGTCCAGTAGTTTATTATACAAACAACTAAGAGACAATTAACCAATCTATTTAATAAATAAGTTTAACAAAGAAACTTCGACCAAAAGAACTCGTCGATGTCTTTTGTCCATGAGACAAAGTTTACTCGTTTTACTTACGTTTAATCAAAATTTTCTATGAAAAGGGTAAAATCAACGCCTATATATAACCAAGTAGCATACTGGATACATAGATAAATGATTTATTTGATACCACAGTCAAACGAACATATATCATATCAAGTAACATTTGAAACAGAAATACAAAATAATAATTATTACATGCAATCATAAAAGAAGTATGTTCGTGTGCTACTACGGCTGTAAAGGCTACGTCGTCCTCAAAATGTTACATGAACGCCTGATAAACGGCATGTCTAATAATAAATAATTTCAATCAATTATTGTTCAGAAACTTAATGTACTGTTTACAAAAAGTATTTGACTTCTAAATTAGATGATATCTGTATCTTGGATGTAGTCTCTTCCTTCGTGTACATGGTATAGTATTATCTATTTATCAATATAGCTTAAGGAGGTCGCCGTCATCGAAATCGATGAGGAGGACTATACACCCCTATTTTGAAATTACGGGACTTATTAAAATCAGAATATCTGTAGCAGTAACTGAATCCATATATCCAATAAAATATCAAAAATGATGGTCGATTACTTACTTTACTTAATTACTTACTTACAATTTTTTAAATAAAAGCAAAAGATAAAAACTAACTTCACTATTCTATTGTCACCCGTCGTTTAGATTAGCTGTGTGATTAAGTATCTCAAATTCAAAATAGGGGTGTATAGTGTGTACGCGAAGGAAGAGACTGAGAAGAATAGTACCGAGATTCAGTTAAAAAAATCCTACATAACTCGATAACTGCAAACACTAGTTTCACTGATACTACATAGTAGTGAGTGGCCACCTGTCTCATGGGAGCTGCCCGTTACATAGCGGCTCTCGACGCGTACACCATACACAAGTCTTTGACAAATATGGAATGAACATGCCACTAGCATTCTTTACACCTTGTTAGATAGATATATGTACTACAGAGAGGGCTTTATCTTTGAAATAAAGGTAGATTTTATTTAATTTTAAAAGTTTCACCTGTCCCTTTGTCTGTAATAAAATCTTGCAAGCCATTTTTCGACCACTTCTGGTTATCCGATTTGAATTCAATTTGGCATACTTATGTAAGTTCCATGACAATGCAATAAAAGCTTGTTTTTGAAAAGTTTTTTTTAAATTATTCTTATTTATAGTGATATTAGATTTGGATATTAAGAAACAAATGTATTCAAAATTTTCAAACTAGCTGGGAATTAAAACCAGGTGATTAGAATGCATTTTATTTTCAAATGAAACTAGACTTATAAATTTTGTCGATTTTTTTAATTCGTTTTACATTTCAACAAATAAAAGCGTCAAAAATCCGTTAAACTAGTTTTATTTAAATAGTAGTTAAATGCAGTGTTCGCGTAAATCAAAGAAATCAGAATGAATCTTAACTTTATATGAATAATCTAATTTCAATATTTATGAGAGAGATTTGATCCTTATCTTCGTCCATGGTCAGGCAATAACTGTGACGAGAGCCAAAGGTCGTAAATCTGAAGGAAAGTATTGTATAATACATAAATATTTGATGTATTTGAGCCTTAATGATGTGTATTTACGTAAGATTTAGCTTAATTATGTTTAGCCTATAAAACGAAAATGCGATAAAGTTTAGTATACCTAATACAATTCTACACACTTAAGTAATTCAAATTGATAATATTTAGATTATGTTTATCCCATGAATGTGAATGAACATGGAATGAACGTTCAAAAGAAGACATAAAAACATGTAGGTATTTTGATATTTGATCGTTGCTTAAATTCAAAACGACTAATTTGGAAAATAGTTCAACTTTTGAATAGTACATTTAACTACATTTTCACTCAGTAAATAAATGCGAAAGTAACTGTCTGTCTGTTACCTTTTCACGGCTAAACTACTGAACCGATTGACTTGAAATTTTGTACAGGGGTAGCTTATGGTCCGGGAAAGAACATAGACGTTTTATCCCGAAATTCCCACGGGATTGGGAACTTCGTGGGTGAAACCGCAGGGTATAGCTAGTTGGTCTATATTTTCTAGTCTTACTTTACGACCTTGACAACGTGAATAGAACCTCTACGCACAACTAGAATATTGTCAAAATCCATGCGTACGACCAAAATACTTGGGCCAGGAGATGAACGGCCGACGGATAAAGGACTTCCGCTATTAGTTCCGCTGCTCACTTACACGTGACGTCATTATCCCGCGCCGCGATGTGCGCACACGCATCTTCTAATGTACGTACGAATGTCAACAGTCACTCGCCTTTGTTTGTTTAACAAAAGTAGAAAATAAACTTTGTTATGTAGTTCAATACTTACTCATACCTACTAGAAGCGCTCATAGAGTAGTTCTAACCGTGGATTACTTGTGATTGCAACTTGTTCGATTAAAAAATGTTTGGCTCCGTCATAATAGTGATGGAAGTCCGTTGCAGAAGTGGTTTCATGACGTGCTTTAGAAGACACGTGAAGACGTTGCTAAAATGTAATCGACAACCGTTTCCGGTGATTGAAATCCTCAATAGTCTAATCTTATTTTAATTTACTCTATTGTTGAAGTGTGACAATTATTTATAGGTCTTACAAGACTATTATTTTCTACTAGCTATACCCCGCGGTTTCACCCACGTAGTTCCCGCTCCCGTGGGAATTTCGGGATAAAACATAGCCTATGTTTTTCCTCGGACCATAAGTTAACCTTGTACCAAATTTCAAGTCAATCGGTTCAGTAGTTTAGCCGTGAAAAGGTAACAGACAGAGTTACTTTCGCATTTATAATGTTAGTTAGGATTAGGATTGGCTAATGTTTGGATATCAAGCAATCATTTAGCTACAGTTGCTCACGTTTTGTGTGTCTTACACATACTTACCAAAGTTTAACTTAAGGTTTTGTTTTCTAAGGAAAATTGGATAAGGTTCGTTATGAGACGCTGATCACGACTCACAAATTAAAAAGAGATCTTCTTATTGTTATGGGATTTTAATGATTTTGTTTAAAAATAACTACATTTTAACCTATATTTTAGAGATGTAAAAGTCAAAACAATATAGTACTATCGGTACAGTTTCTAGTTTTATTTCTGGTGGCACCTGAGCACAATCTTTGTTATTTCAGTTACGTGAACAAAACAATGGCCGTGTGTGGTATTTTAGTTTGTTTTTTAAATGTATTTAAGTATCGGTACTGTCCGCAACGAAAGTCAATTAACACACTCGAATACATACATATTTTTTATACTTAACATTGAAATAAAACAATTGATTTAGTTTTTTACTTTTCCAAACCAAATTATGTATTTTTGTTATATTTCTACTAAGTATATATATTTTATTTTTTCGTCAATCTTTATAGCTAGTGCGTATTTCATCATAGTTTTTAGTGAAATCCGGTTTGGATCATATGGGCGTGTTGGCTAGTACAACAACTATCAAGTTTAGTCTAACCTAACCTAACTTGCTAAAAAAAGCTCGGTAACGCTTATGAAATTAAGCGCCTCTTCAATAACAGCCACCGATAACTTTTATCCGATGATACTAATATATAAATATGTATTTGCGCACATATATGACAGATAAATATATTTATAATCCGTTTTTGGAAATTCATAATATTTTTAAAATATTTGAATATGATAATTAACTTTCGTTGATGACTGTACCTGTGAACGTTCGATGTTATTTTGGTTTAAGGCATTGTTTACATTTAGTATCGTGAAATGGTTTGCTTTCTTTTAATTTTATTGTGTTCCATTATTTATTTATTACTAAGTTTGTAATCCACGGTTACCCCAATGCTAAACGCGGATAACTTGGATTTATATGCGGTTAAGCAACGTCTGGTAACCTCATGATCGTGATGGGTGGCCATTACCGAAATTGCGGGTAGTAAGAGCTCTTAAAATCATGAACAATAAAGGTAAATATCGCAACATATAAGGAGATTTCGTACTCAGTATTTTATCGCTTACATTCTTATGAACATCTAAGATAAAATCTGAGGGGAACTGTCGACTTACAATTGCAACAAAGTTCTTATCTCTTTTCTTTTAGTGTGTGATCTCATAGTAGGGAATCTTCATTAGCGAAATGTCCAGTCACTGTTGAACTGGCGCTAACGGAATCACTTTGACAGTTAGATTAAGAAATGCTGAGTCAAGTCTGCATAATAAGTATTTACTTGCATAATTTGGCTATACATACTACAATGACCATATGATTAGTGTGTACCAGAATGCCATCATCACTACATAGTATAAAACAAAGTCGCTTTCTCTGTCCCCATGTCCTTATGTCCCTATGTATACTTAGATCTTTAAAACTACGCAACGGATTTTGATGCAGTTTGTTTTAATAGATAGAGTAATTCAGTGGGAAGGTTTTTAGCATAATTTTATCCCCATATTTCTACGGGAACGGGAACTATGAGGGTGAAACCGCGGGGCGCCGCTAGTTTTAAATATGACATAAAAAGGATGAAAGCTACTTTTTATCGCAAACTAAATCTAATCTTATTTAGTTAAAGAATTTTATCAGGGTATCAGAAAACATAAAATTAGGAATATAAACGACCGCTAGACAAAAGTAAACTTTTCAAATTCATTCTTATACCTACTTTCCAGATTTTTATTAAATAAATATTAAGTATTTAATACTGGTCTAGCTAGTGTTAATTCTTATAATCTGACGCACGACATAAATAATAGATATTCTAAACAGGCCCATTAAATATTTTAAAAGAAATTAAAAAGAAAAAAAAAAATATACAGTATCGATGGATGCTGATATCTATTTTAATCTTATTATTATATCGTTTTACATGGATAAATAAGTATGGACTTAATTTACTATTATTATTTTACTTATTTTTACCTAACATCACATGATCACTCTATCATATTCAACTTGCCCTAAGTTTATTACCAGAATTTTACATACTCGTTCATTTAGCCCCAGATTTTGACACATTTTGTAGATCGATCAAATAAACATTGAACTAGCACGGAAGTCGAACCCGTTTTTAATAATTAGCCTCAACATAACATAATCATTCACTACATCATCTCATTATTGTAACTGACCCCTAATTAAGCTCGAAGCTTGTATCTAGGGTATCAGAAACTACGCACACACTCATTCATACAGATGCATAGTAAAACCACGTTTTTCTCTTCATTTATGGATATTAGAATAAACTAAGTATTATGTAAGGTTATTATTCTTTATTTAATAATAACAGGATAAGAAATTTTAGTCTATTCATATCTATTTCTCTCATTAATAAATATGTATTACCAGCTATGCCAAAATACACACAATCGCGAGATCTATAGAATATCGCTAGATCTAAGGAATATTTAAACTATACTTAACATAATAAACAGGTAGAGTTTGTTTGCTTGAACTCTTAGGAATTTTTAATGCTATTTGAAATATTATTTTTGCTTTTGATAGCCCATATAATGAGGAATTTATCATCGTAAGACTTGACTTGTAGCAAGACTTGAGGGAACGGAGCAGGAATCTCGAATGCAGTAAAATTAAAACTAAAGATTTGTATCACTTATTAACCTCAAATTATTATAATAACGGGATATTTACCATGTATATTATTTGTTTCGAGTTTCCGATATTTCGACCCTGTTGCAAGCGCCATGATCACGGATGAACCATGTCAGTTCAACTCGAAATGTACATGGTAAATATCCCGTTAATTATAATGATTTGAGTGCTAATAACCATGATAACTATAAAAACTTGTTAACCTATTATAATACTATAAACTAAGTCGATACTCATAATGGGTCCGTCGATTGCTATGTTGCCAGTATGCAGATGTGTGATTACAGCCTACAGCCACGAAACAATGATTTCAATAAGAACATCATAAACTTGTTAACAATGGGAGGATATTTCAAAATATTGACGGATCTTGGCCGTCGGTTACTTACAACGCATTACTAAGAGTAGGATAAAAATGTTTACTTAGTATTTATAAATCCATTCAAGTGGTGCTATATTTTGTCAAAAAAAAAATACTATTTACAGACTACTTTGTAAGATTAGATACTAATTTTTAATTATTAGGTTTTTTCATGTACCATTTCCATTCGCGTTTCGAATAGATCAACATCTCTGATTTGGCATTCTAATTTAATAATAAAGGAATGTGAACTGAAGATATTTTTTTCTGAATCAATTGAGGTCCCAGAATGTTGCGCTTCTCCTCTGTACCTTATTGTATTTGTAATATGGTTTATTTTTGTTTACAGATCGGGCCGGTGACCACATGCCGCCATCATCATGGTGATCGTTACAAGGGTGAGTGTAATTCAACATTTTAATACGAATACGAGGTTTCCAAATCTACAAAACCATTGACTCTTGAAGCTCTCATAGACTAATGATAGCACTAAACTATGAGGGCTTCAAAATTCAAGGATAATCTAGGAGTTATCCAAGAAAAGCCTTGGATTACTTAGATATCTACAATCTGCATGGCAATAATAGTGACGGATTGCCATTCCCGAATTGGCTTTTAATTTCATGAGCGTTTTCGTGTTTCGAAAGGGCACTTGATACTTTACATTACGGGTAATTTTGAGGGAGGGAGGATAGGTAATGCAAAAATGTCTAACCAATCTAAGCATATTGTAAAACTGCTCATTTACGAGTACGTTAAGTACATCATACATAACTCTCATCTCATATCGATAAACAAATAAATGGAACGTCTTATACAATCTCTACTTTTCCTGATTTAATCAGATCTGTTGGTTCAGGGTAAATTTACTTTTTAATTTTAATTTCCCTACACATATTGCTGATTTATGTAAAACTTGTGTGCAACGAACGATGATTTTAATATACTTAAACCGCAATTGGATACCGAGGTTACATCTACCTACGTATCGCAATATTTATCTAGACATCTAGTTTATCCGCATAGCTACAAAATTGTAAAAGCTGATAGGCGAACTCGCAATTGCGCCTACTTATTCCCAAAGCGGTACGTTTTCTCGGTGCCCGGGTTCCGATCATTGCGTTTGGCAACGCGTGCGTCCGCGCAGCGCCGTCTCTCTGTAGCAACATCTGATGATGAGGGCATTCACCTCGCCCCGCGGAATTATATGTGCAGCTGATGCTGTACACGCGAAATTTGTGTTGACAATTAGCTAATACTAGATGAGTTTGGCAGTGTTTCCTGGTAGATAGAAATGTTTTTGTCAGCTATTATGCGAGTGACACTCGTAGATGAGTTCAGTGGGTATTTTTCCTAGTATCAAGTAATGTTTCTGTGTTTACGGTTCTTTCTTGAAACAATGTACTTACTTCTGTTAATGTTTATCTTATAATGTCTTCGTATCGTAATTGTAATTTTTACATTGTAGCATGAGATAAGGGTTTAAAGACATTGAGTAAATTACAGGTCAAACCAATACATTTTATTTTTCAAAATATGTATGTACTACGCGTACGTATCTAGAACTTAGAATTTGGCTTATCTTACATATATAAAACTCTTCCATTACTGAGTGATGTACTGACTGACTGACTGACAGACCACGCACAGCCGGAACTACTGGTCGTAGAGAGCTGAAAGGCACGTGTGTTTGTTGGGGGGCTACCACTAAGAATTTTTGGAAATTCCTCCGCAAGGGGGAGAAAAGGGGGTAAATTGAAAACTACGCGGGCGAAACCCCGGGGCGCTGCAGTTAACAAATAAAATATTTCGTTTAAAAGTATCCTATTTTTAAGAACTCTAAAGTACTTCAATGGTTGGTGAAATTGGAGTGATAAATGTAAATTGTACTAGTAATTAATGGTAATGGTTTTCCCATTAATCTCGTCAGCTTCCGTACGAAGTTTAACAGTATCAATTAATCTTTTCGAATATAATAGTATATTATTAAATAAACGAGTCGGACAAACATGTTTGCTATTAGAGGATGCATATAAATCTAAGTAATGTTGAGAATGTTACGGCTGCAATACACATAAATGTAAGAAAACTTATGTTGGTTAACGAATCGTCAGAACTCTAATTCAAAAAATAACTTTTAGGAAAAATTAGGGAAGGTTCATATCTCAACCGATTAAACTTTAGTGCGTTGAGTGTGAACGGTCAAGTGTTTTTCTATAAGTACATTTGTCTGTTCTGGCGTTACGCGACCGATAATACGCGACGCATGTTCCGTCAGATATGAACCTTCCCTTAGAAACAAAAAGACTGGTTTATAGTTTCTTGATGATCGTTTTCGAATGACGTAATTTCCAAATAGGTGGTTGAATGACAAATTATAAAGGCACATCAACTCTGAAATTCTGAAAACGTTGTCCTTAATGTCCTTTTATAACATTATTTTAAATAAGTACATTGTTTGTCAATCATTATAACACTTCTAGTGCTCTTTCAAAGAGCATAGAGTGACGATATGATGACGTCAAAAAACACTGACGTCATTACTGTTTAATTGTGCCCAATCTGAATAAATGATTTCTAAATTATTATTTTTAACTCAAGAGTTGTTTAAATAATTAAATAAAACGAACAATCAGAAAATCAGCTTGCAATTGCGCTTTAATCTATTCATAATATTCAATGACCATTACTTTGTGGTTTCAATAACTGGAATATCGATTAATATGATAGCGAAACAATTTATTGTGTAAATATTACGAAACGTTTTGTTACCCAAAGTAGCGCGTACCGATACTTACGTATTTGTAAGTTCAAGTAGGTTTAGTAAGTGGGAGGTGGTCTAGGGAAAGACGAGTTTCACAATAATACTACTTACCAAAATAGGTATGTAGACCACGGCTCAGTAATATCCTTTGGGGTTAAGCAAAATTTTATTTTAATTAGTTTGATGAAATATGTTACAAGGCATTTCAGTGAATAATCAAATGAACAAAACATCAAATAAAAAATAAATAAATCTCAGCTTATCCTTGTTTTATAATATTGAATATGCGAAAGTGTTTTTAGTTTGTTTTCGTTTGTGACGTCATAGCTACTTATCTGTACTTACATCATAAGGTTTTGCATAGAATGTTGTCGGTGATGTGAATGTATAATTTCCCACTGGATTTACAAATGAGTCCCGAGTAAATACGCGAGAATCGCTCCGCGATATTTGGGAAAATTGATAAATGTACTCAAAAAACAAAACCTTTGTGTTGTACAATATTTTAAAGTTGTAACAATTGCTTCAACACAAATTATAATTTAAAAGTTATCAGTAGACTTTCATAACTACTTTAAAGAGAAAAAAATCGTTACAAAATGTTTTTTTAGTTTGGCAGTTTCCTCAGAAGTCCAACAACATTATATTGCAGCATGTTGAAATTAAAAAGGTGTAAGTAATTGCGGAAAACTGACCACTTACGAGTATAAAAAGTAAATAAAAACTTAAATGGCGCGGCATGAGACATCAATCATCATTATTAAATTGAATGATATCGCTCACACCCGGTCACTTAATAATGATAAACTTATTGATTACGTTCATATTAACCGCGTCTCATAAACAATATTCACTAGTGTGAAATTAACCAATGTCACGATGGAAACCTGTTTACATTTTGAGGTGAGGCACTTATACCCGGATTTTTATTTAATTAGAAAGCAGACGCGATTCAACGCCCTTTCGATATTAATATTTATATCTAATGTATAATGGCGTTAGATAAATATTAAAATTGAGTTTTATATGTCTTGTTAACAGCTGATTTTAAGGTTATCATTTGACCTGTTCGTTCTCTTAGTTAGAATATTACGCTTCTTTAGTAATACTGTTTGATGTATATGCTTCTTATTGTTAGTCTCTCTGTTTGTGTATGTGTTGGTGTACAAACCTTACCAAAATGAGATTGACTATGAAAATAGCGAAGGTTTCGATGTAAATAAGGTGTAAATACTTAAACATCAACATGACAACTGGCAAGGGGGATAATTGTAATATTCGGAAACGAAAGCTTTTGAAAACGTAGAGTGTAGTTTTATCTCTATATTTATCTGCATTTGGACGTAAATGTTAATTGGTTAAACTACGTAAGGCATTCATAATGATGAATTATGTAAATAGTACCTACCTCTAACGTACAACTTTCTTTAAAGGTACATATGTATACACATATGTTAGCTGCAAGCTACTTTAATTTTTATGTCCATATTATCCATATTTTGTGACAGCCTTTATTTAAATAAATGAAAGAAAATTTACCGAACCTTCTTTCTTGGTAGCGCTTTAGTGGAATATTTCGATGATGACAATTATTAATATTCCCTTTTATGAATTTCCAGGGCGATTACATATGGATAGAGCCGGTATCCGGTCGGGAGTTCGATGTGGCTATCGGCGCCAGGGTGTTGGCCGCCGAAGGTCGCAGGATCCGCGTCCGGGATGACGACGGCCAAGAACAATGGCTGCCACCAGAGCGACGTATCAAGGCGATGCACGCCACCTCGGTGCATGGAGTAGAAGACATGATATCATTGGGAGACCTCCACGAAGCCGGCATACTCAGGAATCTACTCATCAGATATAACGAGAACCTTATCTACGTGAGTACTTATTCTTAGTCATTTGTTCGTGCAACTGTACAAATATTTTCCATGTAATGTTACTGTGATTAAGTAAGTATACGAAAAAAATGCTAATATTATATTTCTTGACATTTCAGACCTACACGGGCTCAATATTGGTGGCAGTAAATCCATATCAGATACTCCCAATTTACACAGCGGATCAAATTAAGTTGTATAAAGAAAGGAAGATCGGTGAGCTGCCCCCGCACATATTCGCGATTGGCGATAATGCATACGCACACATGCGGAGGTTTGGCCAAGATCAGTGCATAGTCATTAGTGGAGAATCGGGCGCGGGGAAGACTGAGTCTACTAAACTGATTCTGCAATATCTCGCTGCGATTAGTGGCAAACATTCCTGGATTGAACAGCAGGTAAGACACCGAAATAAGATGAAAAATCAACATACCGTTCAATTATTTCTCAACATATGAATTACTTTTCAGATTCTGGAAGCAAACCCCATCCTAGAGGCGTTTGGAAATGCAAAAACAGTGAGAAACGATAACTCATCCAGATTCGGAAAGTACATCGACATCCATTTCAACAACAACGGAGTCATAGAGGGCGCCAAAATAGAACAATACCTTTTAGAAAAATCTAGAATAGTATCTCAGGGAAGCGAGGAAAGGAACTACCACGTGTTTTATTGCTTGCTGGCTGGTTTGTCGAGAGAGGAGAAGAAGAAATTAGAACTAGGAGATGCATCTGACTATAGATATTTATCAGCGGTAAGTTTTGAATGTTACAATGTTTTTTTTCCGTATGAGTAGGCATTACTGCGCATGAATTTCAATAAACGTTTTCAATAACCTTCACAGTGCCCCTCTGTCTATGTATCATTCAATGAGATTAGCTATTGTTTACCGACCTTTAAATAACTTAAATGATTACCATACCTACTTAAATAAAAGAGTTGCATGAAGAAAAACATACAATGTACATATAGAGACTAATAGTCATTTTAACTTACATGACGTTATTCATTTCCAGGGAGGTAGTTTCTCATGTGAAGGACGTGATGATGCAGCAGAATTCGGGGACATAAGATCGGCTATGAAAGTGTTACTGTTCAGTGAAGCCGAAATTTGGGAGATCTTAAAACTATTGGCTGCTGTACTTCACTGCGGTAACATCAAATACGAAGCAACAGTCGTTGACAATTTAGATGCCACAGAAATCATAGAACAAGCAAACGTTAGGAGGGTAGCTTCTTTACTTGGAGTTCCTGTACAGTCGCTTATAGATGCTCTTACAAGAAAGACTTTATTCGCTCACGGAGAAACTGTCATATCCACGCTGAGCAGGGATCAGTCGGTGGATATCAGAGATGCATTCGTAAAGGGCATTTATGGACGTCTCTTTGTGACAATCGTTAGGAAAATCAACGCTGCCATCTACAAACCAAAGTCAACTACAAGAACTGCGATAGGTGTTTTAGATATATTCGGTTTCGAAAACTTCGACCAGAACAGTTTTGAACAGTTCTGTATAAACTTCGCAAATGAAAATCTACAACAATTTTTCGTAAGACACATTTTCAAACTGGAACAGGAGGAATATAATCATGAGGGCATTAACTGGCAACACATTGAGTTCGTCGATAACCAGGACGCCTTAGATTTGATTGCTCTAAAACAGCTTAATATAATGGCTTTAATAGATGAAGAATCAAAGTTCCCCAAAGGTACAGACCAAACTATGCTTGCCAAATTACACAAGACTCACGGACTGCACAGAAACTATCTCAAACCAAAATCTGACATCAACACCAGTTTCGGTCTGAATCACTTCGCAGGAATAGTTTTCTACGACACTCGAGGTTTCTTAGAGAAAAACAGAGATACATTTAGCGCTGATTTGTTGCAACTGATCCACATATCGACGAACAAGTTTCTACAACAGATATTCCATGATGATATTGTGATGGGCTCAGAAACAAGGAAACGGACACCAACATTATCGACACAGTTTAAGAAGTCTCTGGATTTGTTAATGAGAACTTTGGGAACGTGCCAACCATTCTTCATTAGGTGTATCAAGCCTAATGAATTCAAGAAACCGATGATGTTCGATCGTGGTCTATGTTGCAGACAGCTCAGATATTCAGGAATGATGGAAACTATTAGGATCCGAAGAGCTGGTTACCCTATAAGGCATAGTTTCAAAGAATTTGTTGAGAGATATAGATTTTTGATATCTGGTATACCGCCTGCGCACAAGACGGATTGCCGAGCGGCTACGTCGAAGATCTGTGCTCAAGTGCTTGGAAAATCTGATTACCAGTTGGGTCATACTAAAGTTTTTCTGAAAGATGCTCATGATTTGTTCTTAGAACAGGAAAGAGATAGAGTGCTCACACGGAAGATTCTCATATTACAGAGGTCTATAAGGGGTTGGGTGTACAGGAGAAGGTTCTTAAAGATGAGAGCTGCTGCGATATTGATTCAACGTCATTGGCGAGGAAAACTGCAGAGGATTAGATATAGCAAGATGAAAATGGGATACGCTCGGCTTCAAGCATTGATTCGTGCAAGAATATTGGCTCATCGGTTCAGGCATCTACGGGGTCATATTGTATCGTTACAGGTAAGCCAGACCATTTTACACAATTTTACTTTAAGTGAATAAATAAAATTATTAGGCCACATCTCCACCCAGACCAGTCCCATCTAAGTAATACTAGGGTTAAAAAAGAAATAAATAAAGGCACCTAATATACTTATAATCAGCCAGACAAAGATAAATAGGCTATATTCTTGCACACAATGTCTATTGAGGACCGAGCCCCTCACCAAGCATAGCACAGGCACAATCTCTATAAACAACAGCCGCCATATTTGTTAAAATTAATTAAAATCTTTCTCTAGGCTGCAGCCCGTGGATACCTAGTACGTCGTTCGTACGGCCACAAAATGTGGGCGATCGTGAAGATCCAGAGCCAGGTCCGGCGGCTCATCGCCATGCGGCGGTACCGGCGCATGCGGCAGGACGCGCTGGCGCACACCGAGGCGCTGCGCCTGCGACGCCAGGAGGAGCAACGCTTACACCACCAGGGGAACTCGCGCGCTAAAGAGATAGCTGAACAGAATTATAGGGTAAGTTAAGGTTTTTGTATTTCTTAAAGTAGATATGGATTAAATTATTATAATTAACGGGATTTTACTATGTACGAGTATATAATACTCTACTTACATCATCATTTATCAGTAAGAAAGACCTTTGCTTTTTAAGAAGATCTTACAGATCGATATTAGTTGGAATAAAATCTTACATTCAATAATATTTTACATTATTTACTTTCAAATGAGACATCTTTCATCTTCTTAGGACGTTTACATGGATAGCAATGACTAAATCAGTACAAGCACCCGCGCGTCGAGTTGAAAAAAACAAAATGGCTGCCATTTTGTAATGGAGGTAGCTAGAGTAAATTGGAATCGTGATTTGTCGATAAAAAGTACCATATTTTACCCCCTTAAAGTATCCGACATCGATGACCGGACACCCTGTATATAAAACTCTTCCGTTACTGAGTGATGTACTGACTGACAGACGGACAACGCACAGCCAAAACTACTGGTCGTAGAGAGCTGAAATTTGGCACATGTGTTTGTTGGGGGGAGTAGGCAACCACTAAGAGAGGATTTTTGGAAATTCCCTCCCTAGGGGGAGAAAAGGGGGAAAACCCAAAATTCTGCCGGAAGTCATTATTCCACGCGGACGAGGTCGCGGACAAAAGCTAGTTTACGTATAATCATCTAACTCAGACAAGACCATTACAGATACACTAGATCTTTTTCTAAACAAACTAACGTTCCGCGTTGGTGGCCGACAATCATAAATAACCAATGATGCGTTAACATTATGCAATACGATACTCCTTAGTCCGTATAGTAACGCACTTACCGTCCAGCCTCTTGAATAATGCTTACAAAGTTTACAATATCTTGTTTATTGTTTAGAAGTTGTTGTATCAACAATGATTGCTCAGTGGGCTAGTTGTATCTGTGAAGGTGCTGCTTTAGATATTAAGCGTGATGTTTTTGAGGTATTTTTTTCAAGAATTGTGTTTTTAATACAAGCTTCTGGTGTAGTGCGAAAATAAACAATAACATATAAAAAAAGTAATGAGGAAAGTTTGTTAGTTTATGAGGATATAGTGCTGGCGGATCTTTTGAACAGATTTTGAAAATTCTTTCAATCAAGCCTACCACTATTTTGTGGTAGAAAATATGGATATATTTGTGGCATTAACTAAACAAAACAATCATTTTTTTAAAGCATAGTCGACAATTTATGCTAGAAAATAACAAAAAGTGACATAATAAACCGGCGTGTTAACACTCTGTGTGATAAACTTGCGTGTGATTTGTAAGATGTGGGATGTCCATATTTGACAAAAAATCTTAGATTTCTAACTCATTATGGTTATGTAAAGACATTTGATATCTATCAGTAACTAGAAAATAAGCTTGTGCAATTAATAACGATAATTTTGTTATCAATTTTGTTCCTAAGCACGTAAATAATATATCTATTTTCGCGGAACAAAGTTACTTCAATTGATATGTAATTGAATGAACATTAGACAATAGTATGATTTTTAGTCTCAGTTAATTAGGAATTAAAATGGCTATTGGTTTTACTAATCATACAAAATATATTGAAATACCGCCAAATTTTTGGATTCTATTGGAGAACTTTTTATTGGGAATTGTGAGTGACATTTTGATTGAAAATTTATTAAGATCGAATATTGAGAACGGCCGTTAGTTGCGTTAGCGTATCTTGATAGTCGAGAAATCCAAAAATATAGTGTTAAAACTGAAACTTAAGAACCATTCAAATACTTCATCTTAAATATTTATTTAAATACGACAATTTATTAATTAGATTAGATAATATAGAACACCTTTACTAATTCCACATAATAACTGTATGTTTTCCTAATAATAAATAAATAAATAAACATCTTAAATTCCAGGAACGCATGTACGAACTCGAGCGTCGCGATGCAGAGCTAGCTCTAGAAGAGAAGCGACAGTTAGAAGCTAAGAGGACGTTGCTGCAAGAGGCAGCTCGCAAGCAGGACGAGCCAGTAGATGATAGCAAACTGGTCGAAGCCATGTTTGACTTCCTACCAGATTCGAGTAGCGAGGCACCGCCGCCGAAAGACACGTCAATGTTTAGTGACCTGCCGCAACAGAGAGCTGATCAGCAAGAGGTAAGATACGATATTATTTATTATATACTTCTATTCATTAATATCCTTAAATATAGTACTTCTAGGGCTAAATACAAGCACAGTATTTTCTACCAGCCAACTAAGGAGTGCAGAATAATGGTGGCAGATAGTGGTTAATAAAAGTTAATGTTTTATAAGAGAATGGTCTCATGGTAAAAGAAAGGATTAAATTTTTGTTTGGTCACTGCTATTAATTTATAGCTAAGTCTACAGAGTGATACTGACAATATGCCAATAAGTCATTATATTATAATAATAAGTAATACAAACATCAAGAATGTATTGTATAATGAAAGAATTTCTATTTTAAACTTCAATTTCCTTTCCCCAGATGGTAACACCAATGCAAACAACGTCAGAAGATGAAGAAGACTTATCCGAATTTAAGTTCCAAAAGTTCGCCGCGACATACTTCCAAGGAAACGTGACCCATCAATATTCGAGAAAGCCACTCAAACATCCTCTATTGCCACTTCACACACAAGGAGACCAACTGGTTAGTATGAACATTCATTAAATGAAATAACTACTTGTGAATCTTGTGATACCTACTATAGTTTTGCTTGCGATAAAAGTTGAAAAGGAACTTGTTAAGAAACGTTTGATAACGATAAATGCAAGTGTTGAACACAGTAGTAGTACCTATCGATAGTTCTTAATTACCTATTATTTTTTTTAAAAAGAAAGATAAACCAGTGTAAACTCACTGGTGATGGGACGGTTGTCGATGGGACCGAATCTATTCGTCGTAGAAAGGTGCAAAGAATGTTCAATTAAATTCAAAACCCGCGTCAGGACCGGCTGAGCGCCGCTCGCAAGCCATGCTCAGACTTCCTGCTCGCAATCAAGCAAGGAATTTTATTATTGATTTACTGTTTTGTTTACGCCATCTGTTACAGGCCGCACAAGCATTATGGGTTACGATTCTACGTTTCACCGGAGACCTTCCCGAGCCGCGATATCACACTATGGACCGAGACAACACATCTGTCATGTCTAAAGTAACAGCGACGCTCGGAAGGAACTTTATCAGGTCCAAAGAGTTCCAAGAAGCACAAATGATGGGCGTCGACCCAGATGCGTATCTTAATAAGCAAAAACCAAGATCAATAAGACACAAGTTGGTGTCTTTGACGCTGAAGAGAAAGAACAAATTGGGAGAAGATGTCCGGAGGAAGTTACAGGTAAGTTTTATAAAATTAAGCATAAAATAATCCGTTACTCTGTCATATTTATTTAGTAATCGAACCTTAACTAAATTCTATCTAGAATATCAAAAACTGTGAACTTACTCATTAACACACTCACTCAGATCAGTAGTTCACATAATGCTGGCTTGGTTTTCGAACTAGGCAATCCGGAATGGTGACTGCTCTGCCAATCCGTTGATCAAAGTATCTTGATTTCAGGATGAAGAATATACTGCTGACAGCTACCAATCATGGTTGGAGTCACGTCCAACATCTAACCTGGAGAAACTACACTTTATCATAGGGCATGGAATATTACGTGCGGAGTTACGTGATGAAATCTACTGTCAGATCTGCAAACAACTATCAAACAATCCATCTAAATCGTCACATGCTAGAGGATGGATATTACTCTCATTATGCGTAGGATGCTTCGCTCCAAGTGAAAAGTTCGTTAACTACCTTCGGGCTTTCATACGCGAAGGTCCACCCGGATATGCTCCTTACTGCGAAGACAGACTGAAAAGAACCTTCAACAATGGTACAAGAAACCAACCGCCATCCTGGTTAGAACTACAAGCAACAAAATCGAAAAAGCCCATAATGTTACCCATAACATTCATGGACGGAAACACAAAAACGTTACTAGCAGATTCTGCAACAACCGCTAGAGAACTATGTAATCAACTATCAGATAAAATTGGTTTACGGGATCAATTTGGTTTCTCATTATACATAGCTTTGTTCGACAAAGTCAGTTCGTTAGGAAGTGGGGGTGATCACGTGATGGATGCTATTTCGCAGTGTGAACAATATGCTAAAGAACAAGGTGCACAAGAACGGAATGCTCCTTGGAGATTATTCTTTAGGAAAGAGATATTCGCTCCGTGGCACGATCCAACAGAAGACCAAGTAGCAACGAATCTCATCTATCAACAAGTCGTAAGAGGAGTCAAGTTTGGTGAATACAGATGCGATAAAGAAGAAGATTTGGCAATGATAGCAGCACAACAGTACTACATTGAGTATGGTCAGGATATGAACACAGAACGCCTATACACGTTGTTGCCAAACTACATACCAGATTACTGTCTGACTGGTGTTGAAAAAGCTGTCGACCGTTGGGGCGCTCTCGTAGTACAAGCCTATAAAAAGAGTTATTACGTAAAAGAAAAAGTGCTCGCGTACCGAGTAAAAGAAGATGTCGTAAGTTACGCAAAATTCAAGTGGCCATTATTGTTTTCGCGGTTCTATGAAGCGTATAGAAATTCTGGTCCGAATTTGCCTAAAAACGATGTCATAATCGCTGTAAACTGGACTGGTGTATACGTTGTTGATGATCAGGAACAAGTGCTACTAGAACTTTCTTTCCCAGAAATCACAACCGTTTCGAGTCAAAAAACTAACAAAGTGTTCACTCAGACATTTAGTCTTTCTACTGTCCGAGGCGAAGAATTCACATTCCAAAGTCCTAATGCGGAGGACATTAGGGATCTAGTAGTGTATTTCTTGGAAGGTTTGAAGAAGCGATCAAAATTCGTTATTGCGCTACAAGACTACAAAGCCCCGGGAGAAGGATCAAGTTTCTTGAATTTCCTGAAAGGTGATCTAATTATTTTAGAAGAAGATAGTACCGGCGAATCTGTACTAAACAATGGTTGGTGTATTGGACGTTGCGAAAGGACTGTAGAGAGAGGAGATTTCCCAGCAGAAACCGTTTATGTTTTACCTGCTTTGACGAAACCACCTCCAGATATTTTGGCATTGTTCTGTCAAGAAGGCGCTCAACACGGTCGCAAAGCACCAACTAGCACATTCAATGGAACAGAAACTCGGGACAAACCTCACACGCTGTTAGAATATGCCCTGGATCATTTTAGGTTGCCACCAAAACGCACAGTATCTAAAGCTCTAACATTATCTACGGCTAAACGTGGTGGCACAGAAGAATTATGGCGTCACTCGAGAGAGCCCATCAAACAACCGTTATTGAAGAAATTACAGGCGAAAGAAGAATTAGCTGAAGAAGCATGCTTCGCATACACTGCAATTCTTAAATACATGGGAGACTTACCATCTAAACGTCCGCGTATCGGTAACGAGTATACCGATCACATTTTCGATGGTCCTCTCAAGCACGAAATATTGAGAGACGAGATTTACTGCCAAATAATGAAACAATTGACTGATAATCGTAATAGGATGTCCGAAGAGAGAGGTTGGGAGCTGATGTGGTTAGCATCGGGCCTATTTGCTTGTAGCCAAGGACTGCTTAGAGAATTAACTTTGTTCCTAAGGACTAGAAGATATCCGATTGCTCAAGATTCCCTCCAAAGACTACAAAAAACTTTAAGAAATGGTCAGAGGAAGTACCCGCCGCACCAAGTAGAAGTGGAAGCTATACAGCACAAGACTACGCAGATATTCCACAAAGTATAT
This sequence comes from Timandra comae, assembly GCA_958496195.1. Lineage (NCBI taxonomy): Eukaryota > Metazoa > Arthropoda > Insecta > Lepidoptera > Geometridae > Timandra > Timandra comae. The sequence continues at coordinate 2,882,434 of OY292355.1, read as the reverse complement.
TTCCCTGACGATACAGATGAGGCATTTGAAGTTGACTCGTCGACACGGGCAAAGGATTTCTGTCAAAATATCGCTCAAAGATTGAATCTCAGATCTAGTGAAGGCTTTAGTTTATTTGTTAAGATAGCTGATAAGGTGATATCGGTGCCAGAAGGAGATTTCTTCTTTGACTTTGTGCGGCACCTGACTGATTGGATAAAGAAGGCGAGGCCGACGCGAGATGGTATCACTCCGCAGTTCACATACCAGGTTAGCACCAAAAGATTTTTTTAACATTGCGATACAGCCAAAACAATTCCGAGAACAAACTAATCATATTTATTGTTCTAACATAGGTATTCTTCATGAAAAAGCTCTGGACAAACACAGTTCCCGGTAAAGACCGCGCCGCCGACGTGATCTTCCACTTCCACCAAGAGCTGCCCAAGTTGCTGCGCGGGTACCACCGCTGTGGGCGGGAGGAGGCGGCCAGACTCGCTGCATTGGCTTACAGAGCCAGGTTTGGAGACAACAAGCAAGAGCTACAAGCTATACCGTAAGATTATAATACATTGTATTTATTTAAATCATTTTGAGTTGTGCAGTTGGTAGTGACTCTTCTATGTCAAGGTTGAGGATGCCATTCCCACTCAAGACAAACGTATATGTGCAGAAATATGTCTGTCTGTCTTGGTTTAGGTGTTTTATATCTATTCCAAGTTTTTATTTCCTTAGTTTGGAACTAGGTGGCGACGGATAAATATAATAATAAGTACCTTAAGATAGAAGTTATAAATTATAAACATTATTTTGCAGACAAATGCTCCGAGAATTAATACCAGCAGATCTGATTAAAATGCAAAGCTCTGCTGACTGGAAGCGTGCTATAGTCGCATCATACAACCAGGACGCTGGGATGACTCCAGAAGACGCAAAGATTACCTTCCTGAAGGTCATCTACAGATGGCCAACATTTGGTTCCGCTTTCTTCGAAGTCAAACAGACGACTGAACCGAATTATCCAGAGCTATTGCTGATAGCGATCAATAAACACGGTGTCAGTTTGATTCATCCACAGTCAAAGGTATGTTCTTTAAATTTTCAAAATAAACTAGCCGTTTAACTTTAATATTTACTATAGTATGTAAGTATCACCTTGTAAAATCTCTGATAGTAGCACAAAGCTTTAACTCTCTGGTTATTTTAGTAGAGTAAAAAAATATAAACATGATTCAGGTTTGCGATAATCAATATGCATTTGGACAGCGTAGTTTTTACGCCTATTCACATTAAATCTTCTGACCTTTATTCCATTTCTTTTTGGAGTCGTTATTTAGTTTGACCCGATTTTGACAGAATTTCCGTATGAAGAGACTGCTATCAGAAGTTACTGTTAACCTGCTAACCTGCTAACCAACTCTCAGTTTTCAATATTCAATACATTAAATAATCAAAAATACTGTTTCAAACATTCCAGGATATCCTAGTAACGCACCCGTTCACCAGAATATCGAATTGGTCATCTGGCAACACTTACTTCCACATGACGATCGGAAACCTCGTCCGCGGATCAAAACTCCTCTGCGAAACCTCCCTGGGTTACAAGATGGACGACCTCCTAACTTCATACATCTCTCTCATGCTTACCAACATGAATAAACAACGTTCAGTACGAGTAAAGTAATATTGAAGTCAAAACTGTATATTGGAAGTTAAGTAACGTTTTTAGATGGTTAGTTACTATGCCAAGCAATAGATGGTTATTTCAAGAATATAGTTATCCGTTACGTAACGTTATAATATAACTAGATATACGCTATTTGTTCAATAGCCAGTTATTCGAACGTTAAAAGAGTAACGAATTTTGATATAATAACAAAAACTAGAACTTTTTTCCACGCTAAATTCAATATCATATTTATAACTGCCAACATTATATTACAAATATTTTTAAATTAATTTAAATTTTTAAAAGGTTTTTTAATAGGCATTAACAGTCCTAAGTAATGTATCACAAAACATCGGTATATTAATGTAAGTACATTACTTATCGTCATATAATGTTATATTACATGATGTGGGTTATAAAGTACACTATATGAATGAAATGCATGTCTTAATGCATGTTTAGACAAAGTTAAATAATTACTTACATAAGAATATTTTGTAAAATATCCGTCCATATCAAAATATATAGAAAATACTATTTTACGTAACATCATATTATAATATATGTATAAAAATATAATTTAGTTAATGTAAACTTAATTGTGTGTAGTTCATATTTATACTAACATCCGTTTAAAATAATGATTCGAATTATTTGAATATTTCATAAACTATAATGTTTCATTTTAATTTAGATATTAGTAATGAGATCTGTTTTTAATTAAAATTAGGGTTAAAAGGTTACATTTGCGTATTTAAGTACTTAATTATTATTGAAATTATAACAATAGCATGATCTATTTTAACAATTATATTACATGAATGAACTTTATTTATAACGCTTGAAATGAGCTTACAAGAAAAGTTTTTAACGTTATTTTAACGCGATATGTTATAGCCTAAACCCCAAAATATGTTTATAAAATTGTATTTATTATATAGGTAAAGGAGTAGAATGTTTACTGTAAAGTATGTTATGCCATGAATACGGTGAAAATTATGTTAATTTGTTTAATTTCGCTTTAAAAACAAAGTGCATTTTGTGAGTGGTTGTAAACATGAGTCACAATAATTAATTTTGTGTTTTATTTTATAAATATTTACCATATACTTATTTATTCGATTTAATAATATCTTATTTAGGAACCTTAAATAATTATTTATTAATTTAAATATCCGTTTCAAAGTTAAGTAACGATAATGGACATGAATATCGTTTGTATCTATAATTATATACCTACACTATACCCGAATAGTTACTAATTATAACAAACGTTTGCGATGTCGTTACAAGTTATGATAATTTTAGTGTGATTAATCACTATAAATTTGACAGCACTAGTACGATAGTTATACTGTGGCACTAGTAAGTAGTACGAGTAGGTACATGGCACGTTTCCTTTGTGTTCTAAGAATTATAGTTTCGTATATTTTTAGGTACAGAACATCAGACTTGCTTGATTGAATTATGATCGATTTCTTCTTTAAATCATGTAGCTTTAGTAGTCAACTGTTTAGTTACTCTACTATTGATAAATTTTCCTTTAAGATGTCATAAATTCTCCTAATCCAAGAAGGTAAACGCAAGGGATACCCTCAAAATAATTATGTTACATTGATTATCGAAACACTCAATATTTAAATTCCTCTTTCTCTTAAAACTTAGATAATTTAACCAAGTAAGTTTAACTATGTTAAAGCTAAAGTTAACCGGAATATCAACCGTTATGTTCTATTTATTTAACTTAGATGAATGTGCATGAATCATTCAAATAAGTACCTATAAATTGTTCACGATTACATCAAAAATTGCACAAAACTACAATTTTGATTCCAACTACAATTAAGGTAAAAGCGGGCTATTAGAAAAACTGTTAATTAGAGCAAACAAAAAATATATCCGTAATAAAGTCGTGAGAGTCTCCCACGGCAGCGCGGGGCCTATTCTCCGCACCCGAAGAATAATGATGCCTCTATTGTGGTAACTAGCAGGAAGTCATTTATCTAACATCAAGAATATGAGTGTTTATAGCAATTTCGTGTCTGATTTCTCATCCTAAAGTGTGCAATTTCGGGTGACGATGTTTTTGAAATGATAAACAAATAATATTTGTGCGTGTACCTAATATTTGTTCTGACTTTACATTTGAAACGTCGAGCGCGAGTCAAAGAACTCTGCTGATGACGTGGCACCTGATTGCTTCTTTGTCAACCATTTTTATTTGTTCGAGGTAATGGTAATTGCAGACACAAAATGTACTGTAATTTTAACGTTTGAATGTATATTTTTAGGTCTATAATTTTGTTATTTTGTAACCCTTTTACGTGAAACCAAAATACTTGTTTCAAAGTTTTACTTATCAAATGTTGTGCCTATGAACCTTTATAGCGTTTCTATGTTTCGGAGGAAATGTTAAACCGTTCGGTTTCGGTCGACGTTCTAACATCATCGTTAGTCTGATCAGACGACTATAATTTAATCTCAACCCTCAAGTCTAAAATATGGCAGCAAGCCCAAAAAAAACATACTGAAATGAGCACCCTAAACGAATTGCAGAAAATTTCCAACTTACAATACTTAATACTTTCAAAAGTTTTTTCCGAATCGATAGATTCTCAGAGTACCTACTTTTTCAATTACTTATCTACTAGTTTATCGATCCTCAGGGAAAATGAACTTTTCAATTATAAAGGTTTCATTATATGTCAGTTCGCAACATCGATTATTTTCAGTACAACTAATTATATAATTAATCAAGTGTTATAGACTATTTTATAAATTAGCGGACTAAACAATGGGAATTCCATAGAGTAATTAAACTGTATCATTAAAGAAATTGATTTCTTACAAAGATATTATTGAAGTAAGTAAGTACTTATTCTATTTCACATAAAATTGATATTCATTACTGATCTTCTTGAAGTTTTAAAGTTGATATTTAATTCAAGATAAGAAATAACTTTGAAGAAGTTAGGTATGAGTTCTTAGTCTTAGAAAAATGTTTACGTGAAAAATTAAACAGATTAGACAAATTCAAGTCAGGCGTATACTAAGTACATAATACTTATGGCTATCTGTGGTTAGGCTTTAGGAATGTTTTATAGAAAAGTTAGAAGTATAGTTAAACTATGAGTTAAAAGGGGGCGTGGCAGACGACACAGCCTGAATCTCCGTAGTAACGGGTCCGTAGTCCGCTGGTTGGATATGAGGCAACTGACTGCTTATGTTGCATATCATGAGGAACGCTAAAAGATCCAAGCCAGTGGCATAGCTAGGGAGGGGGGGGGGGGGGGGGTTGTCACCCATGTAGGGGTTACAACCGCCCAACTATGAACATCAGTTATACTATACAAAAACTTCCTACTTGCCTAGTAGTAGTTTTTCCTTGGGCGAAATTTCTACGGATTATTTCTTGATTGAGTTTGGGGGTGACACCTATACTAAATCCGCCCCAGGTGCCACCCATGCAAGCTACGCCACTGATCCAAGCATTTCCCTGACGATGACGAAGAAAGCAATATGAACAAAGATTCATGGAAAAAACCCAGTGACTAATTAAGTTTTTATAAACAAATTGAATCAAATCTTTTGTACAACGATAAAATAAAATGTAAATTATAATTCCCATACCCAACTATTCTTAGAAGTAGTTACACTGAAAATAACCACGTAATAATGATATTACATCTCGAAGAAGGAAATAAAACCACATCTTTGGATGTTAATCAGTTGACAGTTAAATAACTCTTGCTTTGTGGCGGACGGAAGTTGAAACTATTGTCCTGGAGATAACATGCTAATTATATTATTAATCTAGTGGATTAACTGTTTAGAACTTGTGTACTGACTGCTGTAATGCTAGATTTACATTCGGCGAATTTCTGGAATTTCCACGCTCGGCGAAAATGGAAACATGGCTTGGCTTGGTTTGGAGTAGCATTTACATTTAAGTATTTTTTGTAAAGACGTGGTGGGTCTTGTAGTGTTTAGGAAACTCTGTTTTTGAGTACAAGACACGCGAGGTAAATAAAAGCATTGACTACGCACGCCGCTTTGCGCTGAAAAGCTGATTTGTCGTCCCGCCTAGCAGCGGCTATACCACGCTACTTGTGTAAGAATTGCCGAAATGCAGCAAATGTCGACATCCAATAACAAATAAATATAATTGGGTAGTATAATATCGATTTCAAGAAATAAACCCATTAATTAAAATCCGTTTTCCGTCTGTATAATTAAACTTTATATCAAACTAATGGACAACAAAAGCTGTAATCATCATTAAAGTATTAACCGTTCTAGCCAATTCTACTTTTGTATAACATATAATTTTAAAGTTATGGGTAAAGAAAATTTGATGTGAACCAAGGAAAAGTCAGAGGCATTTTAGTGATGGGAAAATCAAAACTTATGATAATATTTATAAAATGTAAGTTATGTTGATAAACCCATGATTAAACTTTCCCAACGGATTAAGCAAGTTATCGAATGCAACTTGGAGTTGTATTAAAATGTGTTTAGAAGAACAACGATATTTACCAAACATAACACTGGTATTATGAGAATTTATAATGTTGTTTATAAAAATTTACAAAATCTATCCAAGTAGACGTTGACCTCTCAAAATATTCTCGAGATCATATTTCGTGTTATCTTTACGAATCGGTTACAAACACCGAGCTGTTTTGAAAACAATTGGACATAAAAATGAAATATAATTTAATTGCTTATGTTAATTTGGGTGGTTGGCGTCAGTTCCCACGGTGGAAGATGACATGTCGGGGAACACGGGCATCAGCGCACATTCCCACACTCTGCATATCTCGCCTCCATAGATCAACCTGGCAGAATGTAAAAAGTACACAATGATTCAATTGTGCACAACTTTCTCACAGTCGCGGTACAGATATAATCGTCATAGTTTTAATTATCGCAGGTAAATGACTAACCGATACCGTTTTACTGAAAAGCTCAGCGGAATTGACTGAAAGTCGGTCTCAATTACAAACAGGATATGTGCGAAGTAGATCCTGAACGTTTTTACAAGACAATGATAGTTTTTATGGATCATCAATGGATGATTACGTGAATAGATTGTCACGTCATAGTTTCTTTGTACGTCATTGATTGAGAAATAATGGGCGCAGTCACGCGATAGGTTAGCAGTGCAAACGCTGCAAAGAAATGAGATATGCGACGTGGTTTGGTTACATTGATGTTTTATATGGCTTGTTACTTTGTTGGAATAGAAGAAGTATTGGTAAAAGTAATTTAGTTTTTAATTACTTTCTTTTTTGCAAATATCACAGATGTTATGAGCTAAAGGTCTTAAGTAGCCTGGGAACGATGGTAATGACAGTGTTTCTTTACTTCATCATACTTACGGCATATAGCAGGCATCTAAGCTTTCGGGCCGGGCCGGGAGGAGCTAGTCGTTCCAATATTGCAAGCGCTATGATCACGGATGACTAGGAGTGCAAGTACTTACTTTAAACACACAACACTGATTTCTAGCCAATTCCTCACACCTCCCAGATATGATAGTAACTCAAGTTCCACACGAGATTCGTCAACAAATGGATATGACATCATTATCAGTGTAAGATGTTCCCACAGCTGGGAAACCTGCCTAGACCTACCCTAATGATGAGAATGGTTTAGCTTTGCTTTGACTCTTTCCTTGACGCTGATTTAGTGGAAGTAAGTTAATGCTTAATCCAATTCTTCGACCCAAATGCGCAAAGCTGATTTAGTGAGGTTTACTATTGGTTGTTATCCAATAAACCTCACTAAATCAGCTTCTTCAAATTCAATTCGATAAGGTTTTAGCTTTATAAGTGTATCTATAGGTAAGTTTATACATAGGTATCTGCTGAAAAAAAATAGGGAAAGAAGAAACGTTGACATGATCTGTCGCCAGGTACTATTTTATTAACCTTTATCCTAAAGTAGTGTTGAATATATGTTTTTGAAAAAGTGGTTTTTGCTTTATTTTATACTAGCTGTGCCTCGCGGTTTCGCTCGCGTAGTTCCCATTCCCGTGGGAATTTCGGTAAATCATCCTAGCCAATATTATAAATATGAAAGTGTTTTGTTTGATATTACGCAATCACGTCTTAACTTCTCATGAAATTTGCACACACGTTGTCAGGGGATAAGAAAACGATGAAGGATACTTTTTATCCTAAAATTCCGACGAGATTCGAAGAAACCTTTATAACAGGGAACCACAGGCACAGCTAGTAAGTATTTAAAAAAATACATTGACAATAGTACAGCACGTGGCATTAGCATGACAGTCGAGATAATTACTAACAAAAGCCGTATAATTTCAAAAATAGAATAGTGTACAATCATTACGAGTATAACCTATTAATTATTATGTACTTAGTAGATACTATGTAACATTCTGTGATAGTAATTAGTAACTATTAATCAATTTTTCCATCGCCAGATAACTTTATTCGACGAATAACTTTGAAATTTTGACTCAAATTATTTTGGTTATTTCATACAAAATCTGTCAAACGTCAATTTTATTCGTCGAATAAAAGTTATCTGATATGTAACTAAAACTTATAGTGACTTTTAAGTTTGTTAAAATAAATTGATGGACACGCAAAAGCTCCTGCTCATAAGTATTTCTTATATTCAAAAAATCAAAATGCTATTTGGCCTTTTTAATTAAGTACGAAGGTACCTAAGTATCTGGTTTTCCAAAATTCCTACAATATCTTATTAACATAACATAATCACTACATCATCTCATTATAGTAACTGACCCCTAACTAAGTTCGAAACTTGTACAAACCCCAAAAAATAATAAGTAGCCATCTACTTAGAAAAAAACAGGAATTCTTTGCTGATCGTACATACTACAGATCCTTTGATTAGCTCACAATAGGACTTATTTATTGGAAGATTCTTGGATGTAAGTGGTGGTAATATGGAGAGCACGTATTAGGGAGATCCACTAAATATTTATAAGTAATACAATTTATATTGACCCTATCACTAGACGAAGCCCAGTCTTTACCCAATAACCTTTGCTTGTCAAAAAGTTACAAACAAACGAGTCTCTTGGGAAATTTCATTTAAAAACACTGCGTCTACGATAACCAATAAAAAAGCTAGGGCACTCGAGGGCGAACTCTCAAGGAATATAATTATGTAATATAATATACTATGAATATTCAATAGATAATCTAAGTATGTGTATTCAATTCTCGGTATGAGGTGTGAGAAACAAGAAAAAAACATTCTGAGCTCCACATGAACCGTTCCAAGCGGAACTAAATTGTCCAGTTAGAAATCTAGACATTTTTACCATACCACAAAGTATCACAATAACCTCTGCTCATATCTTTACTAATATTATAATGCTAGTAGAGTTTGTTTCATTGCTCAAATTTATATAAAAACTGAAGACTTTGTTTGTTTGGTTGAACGCACTAATCTCAAGAACTACTGGTTCAAATTGACAAACATTTTAGTGTTGGATAGCCCATTTATCTAGGCAGGCTATGTCTTTAAAACATCAAGCTACGACCAATAGGAACAGAGTTAACACCGGTAAAACTGCGGGTCACCCCTAGATTATATTATAAAACAAACCAATACAAATATTTACAATGTTTATGTAAATGATTTTGAGAGAACTCTCCTGGGAGCTAAAGCCACATTGTACACATTTCAATGACTGTTTATGAATGAGATGATAAAATAAAATCATTCATAATAAAACACATTCCCACAATAATTATGACAAGGAAACTTAGAAACAGGACATGGGTAAGACCGGTCATTAAGTTAAACGTTACTTCTCATTAGATAGTAGATTGTTGGTGTTCACGCGACAACGACAACTTTGAATGAAGATATAACTGAGCGATGAACAATTACTAGATCATTACAGTTACGTATCTATCTGAGACCGTCACTGGTTGCGTCAAAGAAAATTGTATGCGATACTTGGAAGGTGTAATCATTAGGATGGAGTAGGATGTAACAAAATGTCATTTGTTCTTTATAAATAGTAGGAAGGTTGTAAAGTAATTGGTTTAAATTACTATTGAAGATCAATTGCTTCAATTGAATGATATCTAGAGGTATATTAGTAAATAGAGTTGTTGTTGGCACGTACCTACTCACTCAGATAAAGTCCAGATAAAAAGTAGGATTCATTTTGCTCATAACTCTAGCATAGTACCTAAATAATATGCAGGTTAGGTACTAAGGGCGTATTTCACGATATTCAAGTAAAGGTACTCACCAAGTAAAGTTAGTTTTGTCTCTTTCTTACTTTATATCAAGTGACAAAGACAAAACTTGTGAGTACGAACTCGGAACTTTACTTGAACATCGTGTAATAGGCCCTAAGACTAATTTTGTTTACTGAGTATTTTCACATTATGATTTTGCTATTTTCTGTACTACTGATATGGTTTTCGCTTTACGACTATCAATACCTACTTACTTATATATTTTTCTGGGAAAATTCTAATCGATGATTATACTTAAATCCTAGTCAATGAAGCCTAAGTTATTATACTTTACATAACGTAGTCATGCATGACATAAGGATTGAAGTACATAAGTACTACTTACATTGAATCTTTTATTCCCCATGCATGTTTGATAGGTAATCTTTGAAGTCAAAAACTGAATAAAGAGAAGAGAATAACTAGCTAAAATCTTTTATTATTAAACGAAACGTACGTCATTGTTTATAATTAATATCTTTTTCGGGATATTTACACGTACCTACCAACCATCCTCTTGATGATGGCCACCGGACGAGGCTGAAACTAGTCGAGGGTTTCGACTTATACGACGTAAAAGATATTAATTACAGCTAAAATCTGTTTAGATTACCTACATAGTGGCAAAGTTATTCCTATAAGTTCTCCTAACTCAAGCAATTCCTAATTATCATATTATGATAAAGAGTTGTACATCTAAAAGCCCATGTGATGTGCACTCACCCTGAACCCAATTACTAACTTGATTACTTGCCTAGTTAACTCTAAAAAATTCGATTGCACCGTCATGTCATAAATATAATACAGTTTATTGCTTTGAATCTGTGCGCGGAACAATGGTGGATGGGTATAAAGTTGATAATTATCTGAGGTCGGGCTCACCAGCCCGGAACGCTATGTGGGGGAAGACACTTGTAATACCATGTGAAGATATTTTGAAGAAGTTCCCACAAGCTCTGATTCCTTGATTAACTCTGATTCATAAACAGCTAATTACACTTGACCTCACATTTTAATTAAACAATAGCCAACAAAAATATTAGTTTTGTGGCAATCTTTAGTGTGGGAACCTTCTGTTTTTTTAGGTATTTTTATAAATTAATTTGTTACTCACACAATTGTTCTAGAATCTTCGTATTAATATTTTAATTTTGAAAATTATATGCTTTGTAATATTTTTAAGTTATTACGAATGACTTTTAGTTGTCTTTCAAAGTTATGATTGGATGTCGTTTCTTTTTAGGTAGTTTATGAGTAGGATTTTCTACTTTATTATCTAGGGATAAGGTTAAAAATGAATAAAACATTGTTATTATAATTTATATTCAATTTTATTAAAAATATTCATATCTCAATTTCGCTGCTCGCAATATCATTATTTATGTACAAGTAGTACTATTCACAATATTCTCAGAGCAGTTTACATTACACCGTGTCCAATACAATAAAATGTAAAACGTTAAAAATATAATGGTTACAATACAGATATTTTACATATAATAACTGTTGTTCTAATACATATTGGGTATGTTTGGCGAACTAAGATTCTAGTAATTTTAGTAAGATGGTTAGAATTCTGAGTGCTGTCGATTTCGGAGAACACATTTTTGCTGTCAAAACCTTTTGTTAATGTGTCAGAATTGACAGAACACAAAGTAAAATGGCGACAGTTCAGCTCAGCATTTTGACATCTTGCTAAAATTACTAAGATCTTAGTTCAGCCGACCACGCCCATTTTCATGTCGGGCTGGGGTGACCATGTCTAATACTAATTTCTAACTAATACTGCAACTTTACCAATTCCAAAATAATAATTTCATTGTAATCCAATGTTTCATTTTACAAAAATATTGTTATCATTTTGTACTTATCTTTACATTTCCGTATGGAATGTTATAAATCACACTTCATTATAATACACTTCAAATACAAATTGCATATTTAAAAAAATCAAATCGCGTAAAAAATAAATAAAATTTCAATTTTGATACACCATCATCTATTTATTTATACTAATATACAACTAAAATACTAAAAAAAACGAATTGTTCAAAACGGTAAATTAAATTACATTCACACAGAGCGATACATAGACAATTAAATGTACGTCTTTGTGTCAACAACATCGATTTATATTGTGAATAATTTATCGATAACTAAGCGGAAAGCAAAATTATACTATGCCTAATAAATAGAAAAAACAACACGAAACACAACGCTATCGAAAACATTTCCGCAGTATCTGAGCTTATTTGGTGTTTAAACTTAAATTATACTTAATTAGAAATACCGATTTACTTCGGATTATGAAACACTATTTTACTGCATTTATTTCTTAGGAAATATCGTAAAAACTAATGTTATATTTAATGTTTAAACACAATGACTTGTCATGGATATTTATAGCTATTTGGCCCCAAGAAACAAATCGAGATTTATTTCCGTGAATGCGTACATCGCATCCTTCGATGCGGACATTAAATGCCTTAGGAACTTAAACTAAACGTTTCAAATAGACACTACAACTTGGTATTTATGATATGGATTTGAAAAGAAAAACATCAAACTTTATCTAGACATGATTATACATAAAATAACCTGACATTAAATCGAATGAAATGATAACAACTCATAGAGCGTAAACGGGCGTATCGAAGCCCATTAGGGGTTTCCACTAACCTATTTTCACAACTAATTTATTGCTGCATTTGAGGTCTTAACAATAATAATTACAGTATTTTGGTGTCATAATCTCTCACTTAAAAATTATCGTACAAATCATTCTTAAGCGTATAACGCTTCGAGCGTATATCGAATCGAACGATCGATATTAAAATCGATTATTCGAATTTTAAATTAACACACTAAAACACTGCTTCTAAAAAGGCGTATCAAACGTATAACTCGGTCAAAATATCTGTGGACCTCATTAGAATGCAATATACCCCAACATCACTCGATATCCAGCGCAACCCTGTTGCGTCATTATAGTTAGCATATTTACTGGCGATGCGCGTTTTGAATAATCAGTTTAAATTTTCGTGTCATAAATATGAGATTTTTGAGGATCTGAACTCAGCCACCGAGACACTATGACTTTATTTGTTTTCAAAGTCCACAGACATCATTTTTATTTGTTATTCTTTTTAAGCGAGGTCCACAGATACATTAACCATATTATAAGTAGAGGCACTATCAATCTGTTGGCACGTGAGGCCGACTCACCTAGTGCAGCGCGTCGGGCAGGCGCGCGGCGTCGGGGTCGTGCGGCCAGCCCGCGTCGGGCCGCATCACGTCGGCCACGGGCGGGCACGCGGCGCGCGGGCCCGGCTCCGGCGTGTACGTGAACGTCAGGCCCGTCGCGTAGATTATACCGTCGTTACGGACCAGCGATACTGGCACCTGGGTCATGACATTTGTTTATATTAGTAATAAAATGGATTGGCAGATTTGGCAGAGATGTGCCGAAGATTGGACTCGAGGAAAAAAAAGAATTAGAAAAGAAACTAGTAATAGGCGGCTCGGTTTGTACTGTCCAAAATATACGTGTACATTTCGGCCAGCATTGGTTTTCAGCTACCCTCGTTCCCTTTGATGTTATGCGGGAGCATTGTGATAACGGCATAATAATTTTCTCTGACAGTAACCGTGAATTCGTCATATTTTTAGGCCAATTTCTAGGGAATTTCGCAATAAGAGCGAAATGTTATGCAAGTAACTGTTTGAGTTATTGTCTCAGTTAATATTTAGTATTTTTAATAGTCAATATTTGAAATAAAATTTCTTTTATCTAACATTGTAATAAACAGTAAACCATTACCTTAAAATTGGTAGGTATTGCACATACCTGCGTGGGCTGCCTCATCCACAGCCACTGGCCCCTGAACTGCGAGATATCTGGTACTACACACAGCATGGACTCGGCGCAGCGGTACATCGTCTCGGCCTCCACGTCTCCGAACCACACTTGTAGGGAGGGAGTGAAGTTATCTCCGGCCAGTTCTAGCATGGCTACGTCACCGCCTCCGTTCAGGTTGAGAGAGTGAACTAGAGGCACTGGCGTTACTGGTGATCTGGGGACGGTAATTGATGACTTAGTGACGTAGTTTGTGAAGAATTTTGCTCTTTTTAATTCAAATTTATTATAGGTATCAATTCTCGTAAACTCTTTATTAATCTTTTGTTGCTTCAGAGGGCACGATAAGCTATCGGTTCCGATAGTGGTATTCCATAAAAGTTTAACAGTTACCCAAAAAATATCGCGGTAAGCTTATAGGATCCCAAAGTAGTGGTGTAATTTCGGAATAAGGAGTATGAATTTTAGCATTTTTTCGAAAATCAATCCCCTAATCGTAATAGCATATGAGCTAATAATTATAAGAAATTCTCACCTAACAGGCCCCATTCCCTCGTAAAACTGGTACTCCGCCTTATCAGTTGATATGATAGTCCAGCAAGCGCCATCATTGATCATCTCCTTGTTAGGTTCCTTAGGGCACGGTGTCGCTTGGAACTGTATGATACGCTCCTGCGACAGGCAGAGGTACATACGCTCTGTATCCTTCATGTAGAACGCGCATTTGTGCAACTGAGAGACGGGGTCATCGGCCTCCAGTAGTGCCATTTGTTTGTCAACCTGTGGATTTAAAATTGAATTGATAAGTAGAATTTTTTGTTGGTACGTATTAAATTGACGCGAATTAGCGATCTAAATATGCATGTTAAGCTCTACTATGTCTATGCAGAAATTAATCAAAAAATACTTCTACGTCGTAATTTTAATGGAAAACCTTGTTAGAAGCTGTCAGGGGCATACATCGGATCGATCATAACATATATCGGATTTTATCCTTAAATACCAAGAGGATCAGAACGCGATGCACAGCACAGCTTGTTTATGTTAAAGTGAAAAGTGTGTTTTTTATGTTTTAAACGTTAAAAGGATCTATAAAAAACCTAATGTAAACTTTCCAAAGAACGTTCGTAGTTGTAAAATATAATGGGAGGCGAATAGCCCGGCGCGCTCGCAGCGGCCCCCTCAATACGTTAATTGAGATCAATTTGATATTAATAGAATTCTCACATGTTAGCTACAATGATTTACAAATAGTATTACGTTAATACGTATCTAGACATTAATAACAATTTTGAATAAATTTAAATAAACAAAGAATATATAACAAAAGATAAGAGACAATTGGAGACAGTTTTTCCTTAAAAGTTTTGTCGTGTCGGTCTTTTTATTCAAGCGAGGTAATAACCGAAACGGGTATCCCGTACTTTAACTATGTAATTGTTATCTAATAATATTATAAGAGGAGAGGAGTAACTTAAGCGTCATCCACTAATCCGGAAATTCCCACGGGACCAAAACAATAAACACGTGTTACTTATAGCTGTGCCCCTCGGTTAAATCTACATTAGCACCGATCCTAACCATAGCGTGATGTTATATAGCATTCAGCCATCCTAGTACCAACTACCTACCAACGAAATTTTTAATTTGCACCCAACGGCGGATCCAGGGGGTGGGTCATGGGGGTCATGACCCCCCCCTGAGCCGGTCCCAGGACTTAGGTGGACCACTAATTGAAAATAATGATTTTATTTATAAAAAAATTGTCACCATACAGAGGCGCCAGGAGGTGGTCACATAGTCGTGGTCACGTCAAGAACTTATAATTTAATTTTGATAACAATATACCAGTTGTTTGGTAGAGGGTTAACCAAACGTGGTGAGCGTGTACCTGGGCCTATTTGGGAGATACACTTCGGCCAAAAATAAAAATTTCCTTGTTGTTAAAATTAAAAAAATATCGCTAGAATTGACATTTTTTTTTCGAAATTGCGTCTATTTATCTCTACAGCTGTTTTAAGCTGGTTTCCAGTCAAATTTTTTGATTGGTTATGGTCTCAGATATGACCTGGTCTGCTTACAGCATTTTCAGACCCCTCTTTTCTTATCCGAACCTTTATTCCATATTTTACGTGAAGCGACTGCTATCAGACCTTTACAACCCACTTTTTTGGTTAAACCAAATGTTAGACTTTTGAGGGCTCTAACGATTGTCGATAATGTTAGTGAGATGCTGTAGTGCAGAGTTCCGTGCTGCAGAATGATTTCGAATCATCAAATAATCAAATCATGCATGAATCTCTTTTAGTACGTAATCTAGGTAGAACATTTCGCCAGCATAGTATAAATAATGAAAAAAAACGCATGTGCCACAACACTGGATGTATTCTAAACCCTTTAAGGGATTGCCAGAGCGAAATCTTGATTTGGGAGCAATATCGTCCTGTCATTGAGATAGACCATTGTACTTGTTTTAAGACTAATTATTTTCTGACAAAGTCACTACAGCATCTCAGTATCTTCAGAAGATCTCAGGAAAATTCAAATTTATTCATACTGTGACGTATTTAAACCAAACTTGGAATTTGTTTTTGACGGAATCCTATTATATTTCTTCAATTTCCACTTGACACCACATTTTTTAACGAGTTCTTTTGTAATACATGTAGTGTACTGTTGAAATTAGGAATAAACAGATAAGTTTTTAAATTCTCGGTTCCACTTAGTTTTCGTTTTAGTTTTTTTGAGTTTTGAGTTGAAAGATCCTCTATAAGATTTCCTTTTTTCATTGTCGTAGCATTAAGTGGTCATAACAAATTATTTAGAACTTGTAGAGGTCTGAAAATGCTGTGAGCAGACCAGGTGATACCTGAGACTATGAGCGCAGTCCGATTTATGAAAACGTTACAAACGGTACCAATAGTGCACACGCGCGAACCAAATTGAAATGTGCTTTATGTGCACTGTTTGCGCGCTATCAAATAGGATTGTGTGCGTACGTGTGCGCAAATGTCAAAATTAGAGTTTCGTATTTGGCATTTCTAATGTAAGATGCAGAAAATAGTTGTTGTAATTAGTAATTGATGAGAATGCAATATTTCATAAATATATTAAGTTTTAAACCATTGTAAACATACATGTTTATTAAAAACCTAAAACAAATTAAATTCTAAAACGTCAAATTTTGAGTTTGACATTTGCGCACACACTGCACAACCTATTTTCCATGAGCAGCGTTTGCATGGCTTAATGACGTCACTGATGACGTCCCATTACTTTCGTTGGTGCGAATACGCTCAATTCGGTAAGCGCGCTATCGGTACTAAATGCGCGAAAAAGCGCATTTAGGACCGCACGGTATATAATCAATAAAAAAAATCAAAAAGCTATAGGGATAAAAGGTCGCAATTTGGAAAAAAATATTAAAAAAATACAATTTTGACGATATTTTTTTAATTTTAACAACTAGGAAATTGTTGGCCAAAGTTTATCACCCAAATAGGCCTAGGTACACGCTCACCACATTTGGTTAACCCTCTACCAAACACCTGGTAAGTATATATATTGTTATCAAAACTAAATTATAAGGTCTTACTCCTTGACCACGACTATGTGACCCCCCCCTGGCGCGAAAGCTGGATCCGCCCTTGTTTGCACCAGTACTTAAGTAGTTCCTGAGATTAGCGCCTTCAAACTTCAGCTTTTCAACATGAAGTATAGTTTTATTATTAAACGAAACGTACGTCATCATATATAATTATTTAACAAACGGGATGTTAGTACGTACTTATGTAGTCGTTACTTAGTCGAGGATTTCGACTTAAATAAGTACGTCCCGTTTGTTAAATAATTATATATGAAGTATAGTTTTCATATGAGCTAGAGTACAGGCGTATCTAGTATAGTACAAGGCAGACAGAATGGCGACATATTACGTTCGTGTGATGGGAATTTGTTATCAAGTGTCGCTAACGCTGTGACGTTACTGGTTAGCACTTTGTTCCCTAGTAAAACTACTCTTTTATTACAGAGGTCAACTGTCACTAGCATGAATGTTCCAATGATTGATTATGACGAATGTGATTTGAAAAATATGTACATGTAATATGCACAAATGTTTGTTTCGGTCTGGGTGTGTGTGTTAGTTTCTGATACCATAGATACAAGTTTCGAACTTAGTTAGGGGTCAGTTACTATAATGAGATGATGTAGTGAATGATTATGTTATGTTATGTTATTACAGGGAGCAACAAAGATGAATCGAGAACTCATTCGATGGGATTTTATGTGTGCAAAATAAGTAAGTACGATGTCATGCAAGTTTTCAATTAAAGACTGGAGATATTCCCTAATGATATCCGATTTTCTTCTGTTCTAATAACTTTCCCAAGATCTCAATGTGGATTCATTAGAATCGTTACACATTTTTCTTCATAAAAGAGGAGAAATTCGAATTATACTTGGATTTTTGCGTATAATTTGCTATGTGGATCGATTTCGGTGATTCATTCCTACTAATATTATAAATGCGAAAGTAACTCTGTCTGTCTGCCTGTAACCTTTTCACGGCTAAACTACTGAACCGATTGACTTGAAATTTTGTACAGGGGTAGCTTATGATCCGGGAAAGAACATAGGCTATGTTTTGTTCCGAAATTCGCACGGGATGGGGAACTACGCGGGTGAAACCGCGGGGCACAGCTAGTTTAATATAAGAGGTTTCACATTAGTGGTACCACAGATTAGGGAGTCACCTTAGGACTTCCGTCCTAACACTCCGAACAGTGGTACCAATCGATCAATGTTGGGCGCGAAGTAATAAATTTATTTGAATAAAGGCAGGATCGGGAGACCCGACGAAGCCAAACAGGGGACGATCGACTTCGACTAATCTAGAAAGCTTTGATCTATTAATGATCAATCAACCGGTATAGGTGTCCTGCAAGTGATCAAATATAATTTCAAAATGGCATTTCATTAATAACCGTATATATATACTATGACAGGTTCGAGTTAATGCAGAACTGGTTTATATTTTTTGTGCGAAAAAAATGGCATTGCATACTACGAGACTAAATGCAATTGAATAAATTAAATTAAAATGTTAAGACACTGAAATGGTTGATAATAAACTTTAAAGCGGCAACTTTCGTTTTATTAATTTGTTTATTATGATTACTTTTTGGTATAAAATATCGGATGTTTTAAAAAACAAAGTTTGTCTCAAGTTATTTGTATGTACGAGGTCAGAGACAATAACTGGTTAACAAATTGATTTCTTTGCTAACTGCGTTTCGCGTTATGCGCGATAATGTTTATGTAGTATGGAAATTGGAATTATGCGCAGTCTTTTCTCCGAGCTTCGAATATAGTAAATATCCAAACGATTGACTCAATAGATAGCCGAAAGTCTAAAGAGTATACTTTTAAGATAATTTTATTATAATTGATTAAACAAAAGTTTTTATTATAATTTTAATGTGTTTGTGAATGCAAGATTACATATTTAAATTTACATGCGATAAAATAAGGGTTAAAAAGTTCATATATTCAGTTTTAATCTACAAATTGTTATATGTTTTTTTGGCGATTGATGATTTTTTTACTTAGTTTAGACTTACTTTTTTTTTTAAATAAATACCTATATTCTATTTATGAAGTAATTGGATTCCTTCCTTTGTTATAGTGTTTGTGCATATTAAAAATATCCCCTATATAATTTGAATCACTGTATCTATTGATGTGAAACTGTTTTAAAATTCGTTGCATAGTCTAAAAGCTTGACAGATAGTGGGAAGCAATTTTGTTTGGAATAATAAATAATACAGTTACAATTTATAACAATAATAAGACAAAATGTGGTGCAAATTGTATATTAATTCAACAATATAATTAGGTCAAATTGAACACATGTTTGATGCATCCACATGAGAATGAGAGGGGAATAATGTAACATCATATCGTGAGTGTGGGACCAGGCAGTGTCCCCTTGCAATATAATAGATTTGAATAATGACCATTTATTTTGTTCTAGCACTATAACATTCGTATTTGCTTAGTTGAATTTAGTGATGCATTTTAACCTCGATGGCAGAGTGGTCACCATGCCGGACTGCCATCCGCAAGGTTGCGGGTTCGATTCCCGTGCGGGGTGAATATTTGTGATATCCACAAATCTTTATCTCGGTCCGGGTGTGTGTGCATAGTTCTGCTACCCTAGATACAAGCTTCGAGCTTAGTTAGGGATCAGTTACTATAATGAGATGATGTAGTGAAAAATTGTGTTATGTTATTTAAGAAAGAAATGTTTTAGCAACAATTTTTTTTATTTATTTTGTACTTATTATATTCAGTGATATAATTTTAAACTAAGAATATTTTAGTGACATTCCTCTTGATTTAATTAATACTAATATTATTCAGTTTTACCTTTAAGATCTATGGTAATAAAATCAAATTAATTTATTTTATTATCCCTTTATTACTTGATTTGAGTTTAATTAATTAGACATTGTTTCAAAGTAGCTTAATATTAAAATATAAATCTAAAACAATGACATTTATTTAGAAGAAATAATAAAAGTATTTTTTTGTTGATGATTCATTTTATTTTGTTTATCTTTGTCCTTTCTTTGTATACTTTTAAATCTAAATTTGAGATTTGTATTAATGATTGAAATTATCTAACAGAAGGAAAATTAATTAAATAATTCTTGTTGTTTGTTATTGTCAGGACTAAAGTTTGTGATGAAGAAAATTTTGTGGAAATCAACGGGAAAATTTGTTTGCTAGTCACTAAAGAATATTATTATTCGTTTGATATAATTTTCTTACACCAAGATATCAGTACTTGTTTATTCATTAAATTTACATAAAAATTTTATGATTAAGTAAAAGAAATTACTCACTTCCTAGATGAGATTGCTATGTAATTTAGAGATAAAAATATGATTTCTCTTCTTATAAAAATAAAATGTTTCTTTGTCTTTCTTTGAACTTTGTTTTCTGCATAGAGATAGAAGAATTGACCGATTAGAAATATATTATCTATGAATAAAGCAAATAAATCAATTGAAATATTTACCTTTCTAATGATGAGCCTGGGCAGAGCCATTCCGGTAACAGAACAGACTAGTTTGACTGTAGATCCGTAGTGGACATATCCATCTCTGACGGCAAACTCCTCAGATTCACTTTCATTGTCATCCAGCAGGTGAATGGTGAACGCTCCCCACTGCGTACTCGATGCATGGAAGTTCCCATTCTCCACATGCAAATACCTCGTCGATACAGTTTGAGATCTCAGACGATTAAATAGAGCTACCTTCGTACCACTTGCTATACACAGATCAGCATTCTTCAAAGATTGCTTCTTCTTAGAAGGCTTCGATATAACTTTTATCCTTTTACTATTAAAAATACCAATATCATGACCATTACCATAAAACATCTTCACAGAGAGCATGAAGTGCTTCCTCTTATCTGAGTCAGATATGTACAGGGTTTTAGCAGCACAATACTGTTTGCCGTTGTTCAGGTCGAGCTGCTGCATGTCCTGGTCCGAGTTCCCGATCCCAATGAAGGCACACAGTTGGGCCGCCTGCTCCGTCTCGCCCTCGCGCAACATTCGCTCCCGTCGCAATCGCCATCCGTCACCGAAGAGATAAATGCAAGGTGGCGGACAGAAGAATCGCTTTTCGTTACCGTACGACTTCTGTGCGACTTTGGCGTGTAAGATGACGACGACCATGTCCGACCGGTCCCTCAGGTACCGCTCCATGGCCTCGCGCGTGAGGCGGCGCTCCTCGGGGCGGTAGGCGCCGGCGCCGGGCCCAGCGGCGCTCGCGTAGCGCGGGTACAGCGCGCCGTGCTGCGCCGGCGGCGACGCGCCGCCCGCCGCCAGCCCACCCGCGCCCGCGCCGTACTGATGCGGCATGCTCGCCACGGCTCCGACTCACCTCCTCGCCGATATCATACTGTTTCTTCCGTGTCTTTCCCGCCACGCTGACTACTACCTGAACCGCTGATTTCTTTCACAATACATTTTACACTTTCAAAATTACGATGAATGGCGTCCCGTGTAATCGTCCTCTGATAAGCGCGACTGGACGATGGGGTGTCGCCGATAAACTTACGACGGGCGCCGATTATCTCCACGATCGATATAGTGCTATGTTATTCACAACTCGTAAATTAATAACGCTGGGAACCAGAACACATTTCATTCAAAAACACCTGTTCATCCACAGTTTTTTCAGATCGCCATATTTATGTATCCAATGTTTTGAATCAAATATATTGTAAAAATATTTTTTCTGTTAACTTCCACATTTTTAAAGATATGTTTGTTTTGTAATTAAATTAAATAGAAATGTTGATAAAACTTGTGTTTACTTCAGTAAATACGACAACGCCAGATAAACGAGCTGTCAAATTATTACCATAGACACCATCAGCAAGCCGAAACAAACGAGCAAGCGTGCTGTGCGCGATTTGACAATTAGTTAATTCGAATAAAATCGAGACGAGTGTTGTGAAACTTCGGCCAGACTTCGCCAACCTCGGCCAGCGCGGTCAACAAACAACTTGGCTGCGAAGCGCGAGTCGACTGAACAGACAGCAGCGAAACGAAATGCTATCGGATGTGGGGTTACGCATGGGGCGTGGGAAAATATAGTGTGGGAAAGAGTGGGCGGCGCGTTTGCGGCCGCGGCGCGTAGTAAAACATTGATATGTTGTAGTGAAACGAACACATATTTACTGACGAGTGCGATGCGCCAGTAGCAAACGATCTAGACAGACAGATATTTCGTGTGGTTGTGTGTGTTTAATAAATATATCGAGTTCACAGAGCGAAAAGGTTGCGATGTGTGAGGAAGAGGCCGACGATTGACCGGAGATCTCGTGGGAAACGACCTTTGTTATGTACACTAATATCTACATTATTATAAACAAAAAATCTGTTCTGGAATTTAATCGCATGCGATGGGAGTCACTGGACTGTGGAGACTTATCGAGCCGGCCGGCAAGCCAGTACCAGTTGAAACTTTGGAAAACAAAGTGCTTGCAGTAGGTTAGTATGAGACCCTTGATAATTGTCAAATGATAAGCGTTGATAATAGTGATAAGATAGGTGTCAAAATAGTATCACACCCTTTGTTTACCAAAATTATTGTTAGTTAGGTATTTACCAATATAATTGTTATTTTTCAGATATATCAATATGGTTGCATCAAATGGTGAAAGGGTACCAAGATGCAAAGGGCGCTCCTATTGCAAATGCCCATTTAATGGGTCTGTTCCAACGTCTTTGCAAACTGTTGTATTTTAGAATCAAACCGGTGTTTGTCTTTGATGGTGCCTTTCCTAATTTGAAAAGAGAAACAATTGTAAGTTTAATAAAAACAAAATTAATTAAAAACATTAGAATATAAATTCACATAAGTTATCATTTACAGACCAAAAGGCAAAATAATAAGTTAAAATACAACTCTGAGTCGGAGAGACTTAAACGAGAACTGGCTTTACTGTTGAGCAAGAAAACTGCTATAAGTAGTTTATTGGGTAAAGAAATATCTCCAAAGAAATCAAATAAACAGACTGAAAATGATGACAATATATTCAAGTTGCCTGCATTGCCTCAACAAGAAGAAAGTGAATCCGAGTAAGTTCATCTTCAAATAAATCATAAGATAAACATAAAAAAAAAACAAAATAGAACTGTTTTTATTATTTAACGAAACATATGACATTTTTTTATATTAAATTAATGTTATGGGCTGTGCATACATACATATTTTTTTATTCTCTGGAAACCACTGGAATTCTATATAAAGAAAAATAAACTAGGTTTTAATATATTCAACACAATGAAATCATATTATTTTCTCTAGTATAAAAAATTCAATATGTTTTGTGAACTGTAATAATATTTTATTTTTAATAACTAATACTATCCCACAGGTCAGAAGATGAAAGTAGCTCAAGCAGTTCCACTGTTGACTTACATTCAGTGGATATGGAGTCCGATAAGTTCAAGAATTTACCGGCTAAAGAAAAATATGATCTCCTTATAGAACTTAAAGAAACTAGGAAAATGAATTCATGGGGAAGACTTCATGAACTGCCAAAGAAGAGTGATAATTTTTCAGATTTTCAGGTAAGTCACAATAAAGTGTCTAATGAAAATAATACTTATAATAAAATAGTCATACCCAGTAATGTTTAATGGAAGAATTGTATTTTTACAGTTGCAAAGATTATTAAAGAGAAGAAAAGTACAAGAATGTCTAGAAGAAACAGAAAAAGAAATGGAAAACAGTGGCATGTCTATCAATGAGCTAGAATCGTTATTAAATGATGAAGGTATCGATACAAAAATAGAAAGTCTTCCTACACGTCGCATTGCGTCTAATAATACAACTAGGTTTCTACTTATTAATAATGTTAAGCAAGCTTTGGCTGATGCGAGAAAAAGGGAAAAAGCAGAAGTACAAAGTACAAGTACAGATGTTCAGACTACTGATTTTGAAGAAGTAACTGAACTTAAATCTAAGAGAGATGAACTAGAAGAAGATCTCGAGAAAGCTATACAAATGTCTCTTGAATGTGCTGATGAAGCTAATACCAGTGCAGGGACATCAAAAACTGATGATTCTTGGGTATCCTACAATTCTGATACAGATTACTCTGAAGACTCGGAAGAAGAAGACGGATTTGAAGCACCTGATATGTCTTCAGCAAAAGCGTACATAATGCAGTATAGTGATTTTACAGATAAAGCTATAGACAAAATTGTATCTCACAAAAATAAACCACCCAAACCTAAAAGCAACAAACCAAAATTGAATGAAATTTTAGAGGAAATTAATAAAGAGAAATCAGTCATTATAGATAGGTTAGAATTGTCATCTAGTGATGATGAATGTTGTGAAGAATTGAGTAACAGTGAAGCTGTTGAATTGGAAACAACACAAGAATCTATTTCCCCTGATAAGAATGTTGATGCTACTCAAGCTTCTGTAATTTGTGTTGGAAGTCCAGTTCAAAATGTAGTAACACTTGATTCAAGTCCTGAAGATACTCCAGTAAAGTCTAGTCAAGTAGAAAAACCTACAGCTAGGGATAAAGAGGAGTCAGATTCCAGTGATAGTGATTTTGAAGATGTACCTGAAATAAGTCAAAGTTCTAAAACAGTTGTTCAATTAACCCTAAACATGGATGATGTGTCTGGTGACGACATATTTGCTGATGTTTTTGAGAATAAGCAAAAAGAAGGAATTTCAAATGTCGAAGAAACTGTTTGTGATATTAAATTAAAAACTATAAGTGATCCCGTAATAGAGCATAATACAGTTGAGATTGATGATGAAGATGAAGGACTTCAGAAGGCAATTAAAATGTCTTTGGAATGCACGATTGAAGATAACAGTGTCACAAGTCCTGTAAAAACAAATGAAAAAGCTATTGATAGTAAAGAGTCTACTGAAAATCATACAAAAGATACGAACGCAACAAAAACAGTACAAGAAAAACCTACTATAAGCACAGATAAAATGAATATTGATGATAATAAAGTGCCTAAAGTTGATCAAACAAAAGATACTAGCACAACGAAAATATTACAAGAAAAACTTATTACTAAAACACAACCAACCTTACACGAAGTAGAAAACTCAGAATCAATTCGAAAACAAACAGAGGTTGAAGATAAAACAAATGCTAAAGAAATAACGCCAGAAAAGACTGTAGTATCAGATCCAGTTTCCGTAGAAAGGTTAAACAATATGGTAGAAGAAATTAATACTGAAGAACAAGATCTGATGCAAGAGAAAGGTCGTTTAGATCGTGTAGGCAGAAATATAACTGAACAAATGACTAAAGATGCTCAAGAACTTCTCCAACTGTTTGGTATTCCATACATAGTGGCGCCAATGGAAGCTGAAGCACAATGCGCCTTTCTAGAAAGTGTGAACCTCACTGATGGAACCATTACAGATGATAGTGATATCTGGCTGTTTGGCGGGAAGACTGTATACAAAAATTTCTTCAACCAGAAGAAACATGTACTGCAGTTTTTGTCAGAAAGAATCGAGAAATCTTTTAGTAAGTTTCACTTCTTCTCTTTTAAATAGTTTTCATTGTTTTCTACACTAATATTATAAGGAGGAAAGATTTGTATTTTTGTATGTAACGAATAAACTCGAAAAGTACTGGACCGATTTTAATAATTCTTTTTTCATTAGAAAGCTACGTTCACCCTTAGTAACATAGGCTATATTTTATCCCCGTATTCCCGCAGGAATAGGGATTAAACCGTGAGACGCCGCTAGTAAATTATGATATTGATATTAATCTAAATGGTTTCTTTGCAGATTTAAATAGAGAGCAACTGATACTATTAGCGCTGCTTGTCGGAAGCGATTACACTTTGGGAGTGACTGGCGTCGGCCCTGTTACTGCCCTTGAAATACTGGCATCATTCCCTTTCAACAAGAAGAAACTTCAAGACGATACTTCCAAGCAAGATCAGTATAATCAAATTATAACTGGATTGCAAGAGTTCAAGAAATGGGTTAGAGCTGGAAAAAGGACGGATAATACTACATTGAAGAAGAAATTACGGAATGTCGACTTGAATGATGATTTTCCTAGTGTTAGGGTAAGTTTTAGACTAATTATCTCAATTTTTTTGGACTAAAATTATGTTGCGTTTCCACTGATGCGGCGCTATGAGAATGGGCGTGGCGTCCCGTGAGTTAGCCAATCACAGTGCTCGAAATCTCTAAATGACAGCTTCGCGTCAGTGGAATCCCCACCATTAAAGCTTTCTAGCAAATATACAATCCTTAACATTTACAGGTCGTTCAAGCATACTTAGAACCCAACGTAGAAAAAAGCGAAGACAAATTCACTTGGGGAGAAATCGATGTCAACATTTTAAGAGATTATACTAAAAAGAAATTTGGATGGTCCCAACACAAACTAGATGAAATAATGAAACCAGTAATAAAGAGATTGAGTGAACGAAAGACTCAGAAAAGTGTACAGGACTACTTTAAAAGAAAAGTGGATGTTCAAAATTTAGAGGAGCAAATGAGTAAAAGAGTGAAGGCAGCTGTTCAGAAAATGGGTGTGGATGGGGTTGTAGAAGAACAAACAGTAGAAGCTGAAAAGCCTCAAAGAAAAAGGAAAGTTAAAGAGAAGGGCATAAGAGCTGAAATAGCGGGACCGTCGAAAAGAAAACAGAAAAAGACTGATGATGATGTACTTAATGATCACTGTGTTAAGGTCATATCTGTGATGAAGGATGGCAAATCAGACATTGAAATAAAGATCCGTAAAACGGACAGATACCAAGAGGTAATTCCACAGAGGGAGAAGGATAAACAGAGTTTACTTCAAAATAAAATGAAGGCTATCGAAGTATTCCGTAAAACTAATATTGATAAGAAAAAGAAGGTTGTCAAAAGAAAAGCAATAATACCCAAACCTGATGCCGAATTATCAGAAAGTAGTGATAGCAATTAACTTATAAAATTGCCATGTTTATTTATTAAAGTTATTTTTAAATAAAAATACTAATATAAAATAGTCAATTTATTGTTTACTTTTAACTGTTTTAACTAAATCAAAGTATTACAAATATCATTATGTTAAACAAATAAACATAGACACAAATAATCTTGCACACAGAAACCTATATAAGTAATAATAATTATTAGGTATAATATTCATAAAAAATACGCACTAGAATAAGCTGTGATAATGAAAAAATATTAACTCAAATGATTATTAAATTATATAATTTATTTTAAATTTGTTAAATAAAAATTTCGTACATATTATGAAACATAAATAACTGTAAAATTTTACAAAGCGGACAGTATTCAGTGTAGATCATTTCAAAAGTTAGGAAATACTAAAATGCAAATATCACATAATGAAACAATTTTTCACATTCTATCTAAAAGTCTGTCGAATTAGATTTAAGTACTATTGCTAGCATAATCGATTTAATTCAAACGGTGCAGCAATGATTTATCAATGAATACGAATACTATACAATAAATAGATTAGCTCTTCTTCGCTTCACAAAGACTTATTTACACTAACGACTAATAGATTAAAAATTATATGCGACTGAAATAGACGAAACATCGGATGATAAAATGCGATGTACGCGTCTACCCCCGCCGCATGTCTCGTTTGCATTGTGGACAATACAAGACTAAACCTAAAATTGATTATTTTTGTACTTCACAATGAAAACGAGAGAGTGAGACACATTCAGAGAGTTGATCATAAGACCAATTTTCGATATCAATTCTATACAATCACATTAGATGCAGCAGTCTCGGCTGCATTCAGTGCCCGGACCGTAGCGTTGACAGATTATCTATTCTATCTACTAAACGAAACATTTGACTGTTGTATAATTTCAATGACCCAATCTTACGCCGTTTCACACTCCATTCATCCCTAGTTCGACATGATCTAACCAATCACTCATTCACACGACAGAATAGCCACAACCTGTCACCGGAGCGACGCCATTCCTTACACTACGTTTAATCTACTTTGACGACACTGTATATCTTCCGGACGAACCAGAAGCAAGCCATGAAGCCTATTGTCCCGGTTAGGAGGAAGAATAAGAAGACCATGATGAAGGTGTATCCGAAGTATAGGAAGGTGGAGGCGGCATCTTCGATGTTGAGTTTGGTGACGAAGTAATGGCAGCAGTAGACGAAGAGGTAGCATGCGGTGGAGCCGGAGGAGAGGAACGCGCGCCACCACCAGTGGTAATCCTCGGCGCACAGGTGGAAGTAGCACAACAGGATGGTCGTCTCCGAGCACGTGATCACCAGGATCACAAACACCAGGAACAGGAAGCCGAACATGTAGTACATCTGGAATTATACATTTTGAATGTGATTTTTATCTTATCAGTAACATCTTCTAAAAGTCGTATCTGCCAGAGTGGTCACCATGCCAGACTGCCATCCGTAAAGCGAGTTCGATTCCCGTGAAGGAGAAATATAAGTGCGAACAGCAATGTTTATCTCGGTTTGGGTGTGTGTACGTAGTTTCTTATACCCTAGATACAAGTGACAAACTTAGTTAGGGGTCAGTTACTTAATGAGATAATGGAGTGAATGATGTTATTTACCTGACTGGACCAAAGCGAGTTGAGTATAAAGAACAGTTGTATGAAGATACATCCGAAGGGCAGCACGCCGCCCATCACGATGCCGGGGATCGGTTGTGTGTACAGCGACTGCTCCGGGATCTGGCGCGGGATCTGGTTCGTGCGCACAGGGTGGTCTAGGATCTGTGGGTAGATGGGAATATTGTGAACTAGTTTTTATCTTAACTATACAAATAAATGTTTTTAAATCAAAGTGCATTAAAGAACCTTCAAGTTTCACAACATATTTGACACAGATAAAATGTAGAAAGACCGCCCGAACAGAGAATTTTGTGACAAATTTTATACTTTTGTTGTTGTTGGAGCTCCGTAAGCTCCGCTCCTATTGGTTGTGGCGTGATGTTTTAGTCTGCAGCCTTCCTCAATAAGTAGGCTATCTAACATTGAGAGATTTTTTCAAATAAGACCAGTAGTAGTTCCTGAGATCCAAGCATTTCAAGCAAACTAATAAACTCTCCATCAATAATTTATTTTATTTTATCTTTATTTAGGCACAAACAGTATACAAACAATGTTATAAAAATATACAGATAGTAAAAACATAAACCAATCAAGTTGCCACAGTTAGAAATGAAATGAAAAACTAGAACAAAAAAAGAGAAGAGATACAGGTATACACGTGAAACATAGAATAGAAACACAATTAAAATGGTTTTTAAACAAAATAAAAAAGTACATCATGGAATTAAACTAACAAAATCAAACAAACTAATTAAATTAAACTCAAATTAAGGCCATAATAAGTATAAATCAAGTGTAGTAACATACCCTCTTCCTAAACCCGAAGTAAGCACCAATGAGTGTGAGCGGCATGGAGACGCCGAACCACAACGCGAGCAGCGCCACCAGCGTGGAGAAAGGCACCGCCGCCGACGAGCCCTTACCCCACAGCACCAGGTTCATTATGAAGAACAGGGAGAACACCACACTGGAAGAATTTAGCATATTATAGTTTAGTTAAACTTTCGTTACTAGATAGATGAGAATTCTTCCATTTCATTACAGTTGCTGTTCGAAAGCAATTGTTGAATCGAAAAGTTCAACATCCTTGGTATGAATATGTTTTTATACCAAAATAGCTGTCCCCGCGTATTCATCTGCAATGATTTCGAGTTCCCAAAATTATCGCTTATAAATAAACAAATTCTGCCTCTTTATACGATAGTTTAAAGTACTATCTAAACAAACAAAATGCCATTAAAATTACAAAAATATTGTAACCTACCCCGGACAGACCATCGAAGTGAGCAGTATGTTGCTCTTCCAGCGCCTGCCGCCGAAGCTCTTGTAGATCCTGGCGGAGACGTAGCCGGCGGCGGCGCCGAGCAGCACCCAGGCCACGAGCGCGCACGTCATCAGCGCGCCGCGGTTGGCCGGCGACAGGAAGCCCAGGCACGCGAACGCCAGCGTCACTAGCGTCATGCCGAATACCTAGAAATACAGAAATCGAAAGTGTTTTTAATGCTCTAAATTGAAGAAAATAATATTAACGTATTCTGGTATGCAAACTCATTTGATTGATTTTAATTCCCATATAATAGGGGATAACTAGGCCGCCATCTTGGGGAATCCGCCATATTAGATTTATAATGTCACTTAAACTGAATGTGTTTTAATACATCAGCTATACAGCTATAGTAAGAACATATTAACTCAATAAGAATACCTGGATGCAAATCATTTAGTAGTAGATTTTTAATTTACCTGAGCGCCGGATCCCAAGAATACAGCCAACAACATCCCGCGACGCGGCGGACGGAACACATCTCCGTGAACGAGTTTCCACCCGAATTCCTCCTGAAAATCAATATATTAGAATTATACATCAAAACACATAATATCAGCTCATTATATTATTATTTCTACAATTTATCTACGCTATGCGTCGTATGAAACTGTGTCACACTCAAGAATTGACACGTTAAATTCGTGTACTTGTAATGTTTCTTTCTTTACTTACATCACGTTACAAATGCACTTCTGTGCCCCACAGTTATGAACATGGTCAATGTTCTCAGCATGCACCGTGACCGTGGCCTTATGTCATTTTCAGTCACGTGACACAATTAAAACAGTAATAGCTTTTTAGTAATTAAAATGGGTATTATGTTAATTAATAACTACCACATATTAATTATTATTAACTAGTAGTGCCCACGTCATTTGAGCGTTATCGGAAACGCTCGAATGACACCAATTTTAACACTATTAATAAAAATGTTGTATAATTTTATAAGTATACACAACATACATAGGTGATTGAGGAAAGCCACTATTTTATTTGTGCTTCGAGGTTTGACCTGCATTCACATTTAGGTAGCACTAATGTAAGTCTTCCTGTGCAAAAGGACTTTTCAAACAAACTCTGAAATTTATATCAATTAAATATAAACATAATTTACCTGTGCATCTTCTCCACACTCCATCTGGTTATATCTAGCTATATCTTTATGCAGCGTCCGGAGCAGTATCATAGCGACCATTCCACTTAGGAACAGGACAATCACCAGCGAGTTCAATATCGAGAACCATTGTATGTTTGTCTGTGGCATCGACTCCAATATGTAATCCCATCGGGAAGACCACTTGATAGTATTGTTCTTAATGAATGTGACTCGATATGAGTATGTAACTGTGAAGGTTCGATCGTTTTCGACATGATTGGGCACTTCGACGGGAGTGTTCCGAGCGTCGCAGTTCAAATTGTCCGGACTTGGGTGGTTAATGCTGGCTGGTTTGATCTAAAAAGGAAAATTAAACAGTTTTTGAAACAGAAATTCAGGTTGTGGTATAACATAATCATTCACTACATCATCTCATTATAGTAACTGACCCCTAACTAAGCTCGAAGCTTGTATCTAGGGTATCAGAAACTACGCATACACTCATTCACACACACACCCAGACCGAGACATGTAACATGACATATGGATGACAAGTAACCACATCTGGTTTTCGTTTTAAAAAAACGGAAGTAAGTTTGTGTAGCGTCAACTAGCGACAAACCAAATTTAGCAAAAGGCACAGATGCTGTCATTGGTGCAGAAAAAAAAACCAAATTTACGGGATCATTATAAATAGCTGGCCAAATATATATGTTTACTAAAGATAAATATGTACCAAGTATGCCAAAATTGTGTTTCCTAAATCAGTTTTCTTGTATTAATCATCTATAAAATCCTGTATTAGTATAGATTTGATAGTAATTATTGATTGCAAATAAATCAAAGATAATCAATCTTTGATTTATTTGCTATTTAAGTGTTTATTTACCTTCAGTTGTTATTATTATCTATCAAGAATGGGTTTTGATGTAAAATGATTAGATTTTGGTTTCTTGTTAATCTCACAAATATGTGTTAATTTATTATCAACTAAGTACATTTCACATATTTTTTAAATCTGCTGATTTGGGAATTCCCAGATTATAAATATTATATGCATTACAGACTAAATGGAATTGCTATATATTTTTTACTATAAATAGCCCAATAGTTGTTATATGAATGGGGGACATTTGCAATTATCAATCTTATGAACAAACATACACACTAACAAACTTTAAATAAACATGATATATATTAGCAATTCCCAGTAGTTTTTATACGAATGAGTGGTATGTATTTGCAATTATCAATCTCATGAACAAACATACATACTCACAAACTTTAAATAAACATACAAACTCTTATTACAAACTATCAGCGCCCCACGGTTTTACCCCCGCAGTTCCTATTCCTGTAGGAATACGGGGATAAAATAAGCCTTCTTCGATAAACGGGCTATCTAACACCGAAAGAATTTTTCAAATCGGACCAGTAGTTCCTGAGATTAGCACTTTCAACCGAACAAACTATTCATTATATTTTAGTATATACACCCTTATTTTGAAATGATGGGACTTATTAAAATCAGAATATCTGTAGCCATATATCCAATAAAAATATCAAAAATGATAGTCAATTACTTATCTTTAAAAAATACTAAATAAATGTCGTATTACCAGACGGCACACTAGCTATCAAGTATTCTGTGACGGCTCGGGTCGATGACTGCGCTCAGCTGTGTATCGCAGCGTTCGCCGGTTGTTTGGTGTAGAATAACAATCAAATTCGGCGGGATTTTGAAAAACTTTGACTTATCATAACTTTTTAAATAAAAGCAAAAGAAAAAAACTAACTTCACTATTATATTGTCACCCGTCGTTTACATTAGCTGTGAGATTAAGTATCTCGAATTCAAAATAGGGGTGTATAATATAATATTAGTTTACCTTAGCTGATATGATCCGTCCGCCATTATCCCCGAACCCGACATCCCAATCTTCTTTCTTCCCGCTGTGATATGTGATTTCTATGTCCACATGGTTAAAGAGGAAGTACGAACCAACTTGATTTGGGTGAGCATTGACAATCGGAGCACAAGTATCCTGTAGACAAATACATTCAATAATACACCTTATAATTATAATGTTAAAATTGAGAATAGAATGAGCATATTATGTAAAGGCTGACATTCAATAATAGACTTTATGATTAAAAAGTTTAAATTGAAATTAGAATGAGTATACTTAATTTTTGTAAAGGCTCGGTCAAGAATTAATATTTTCTTGTTATCAGAAACATTTTTCTTTCATTTAATCAGAGGTGTTTTATTATCTTTTTACAGCTTGTTGGTGTGCTATTCAAAATATGTTATTTTAAAATGTTCTATGTATTTATTATCAGTAAAATGTAATAATAAGGCCATAAATAACTTCAAAACTATTTATAATATTTTATAGTTATAAGTGTTATTACGGCTACTACTTCCTGTAACTCAAAATGTTGTAGTTAATTCATATCCACGCATTATCTTCCCTAATTAGATTATACTAAATTATTTTAAAACTATGTAGGTATTCAAGGTTATCACACTTAAAGAAAATAATACAGCACATACAAAAAACAGTACAAAATAATTAAAATGTGTACATTGCGTTTGATTTAACAAAACACAAGGACTCCAATTAAGTGTCTAGAATAGGTATTTTGTGAAAAATATGTATCCTATGTGTCATTCCCAGTTATAAGGAACATCTGTTCTATACTTAAATTAACTCAATACAGCTGTTTAAGTAAATAATGTTTTCTAAACTCAGAAACTATCACTCGGCAACAATGTCTGACACACATTAAAATTAAATGTATAAAGTAATCATCCTTTAGAAAGCAATTAAAGATTATCAAAATTTATTATACTTTATGATCTATGAATATTTGAACTGTTGTTAGTTAACACTAATACACAGTAACCTGTGTGAAGATCATTATTGACAAATATACACTAAATAATGTTTGTAAATCAAATAGCTGTAGTGTTAAACATCCTGTTTAGATGACATATCTTACCATATCCCTCCTCACTTGACAGCCCATAGGGAAGCCTGTGCTACAATACATCTTGCCACCTTCGCCGACCAAGTAGCACCAAGTCACAGGCATGTTATCCAATATCCAGTGATGTTGATAGTACAAAGCCATGCCCATTTTTAACAAATTCAGTTTCTTCATCGAATCGGGGTCGGACCCTTTATATCTCTTAGTACAAACCGCTCTACAGTCCACATTTTCAAGGAAATTTAATTTGTATGGACTTGGTCGTATTCTTTCACCAAACACGACTTGTCCAAGATTCTCGACGGGGGATTGACCTTCGTCTGCAGTACAGAAGTCAAAGTGATGATATTCAAACGGAATAACAGACTCTTCTGTGTTTAATCTGTTCACGTATAACGGAATTACATTCTGAAATTAAAAAAGTAATTAGTAATTCAAAAAGTTAATTGATTTCTTGTACTTATTTTGTTGTCCTTGCAATAGCTCTTTCCGACGATGTTTTTTAATCGTATTTTACGTCTAGGACTAATTATTTTGATAAATATTTAGAAGGTATTGAGCAGCTTCGCAACGAATATACAATAAGCGGCGTTTTATAACAAAAAATATACACGTTGTTCCAACATACACACAGTATAGACAAGTACATAAAATCAACTCAAGGTTTTAACTTTAGTGTTGTTATTTCCTCAAAAACAATGTATAGACTTACTTTGCAGGATTTTCCAATATCTTCACCGGCTTTGCAATAGTTTACTGGAGCCAAACCCGGCAAATAAAATGCTCTAATAGGAGTTATAAGCAGCAATGCGCAAACCACATACGACGAAAACGACATGACGTACGTATTATACTGCACTTCCAATTAGTTTTAGCAATTTCACAACAGTAAGAATTAAACGAAACACCTAGATAAAACTACATAATCGAGACAGCATAAAAATTACGCTAATGAAGTTTATTTAGATTTTTTGTAAAATTCTTGTAAAACAAACGTCGCCGTACTCAAAGAAAACGTCACCACAAATATTATTGCCATATGCGAAAAATATGTAAAAAAATAGCAATAGACAATACTTCGATGTTACCATGTACAAAAATTAGTGCTTCCATGCTGCGTGCCTTCGTTCATATTTTTAGAATGGATTATTTAAATTAATTTACAAATAATGTATGTATAAAATATTATTTATGTTCTAATGATATTTATTGAGTAACTTTGTTTCGTGAGGTGGTAGTACACAACATTTTGTAGAATAGCGGAAATTTTGTGTTTATCATAGCAAGTTATTAGGGTTTTATTTTAACCGGATCATTCCCATTTTATAACTCCCATAGATACTATATTTTGACTAATGGCAAAGGATTGGTAGAAGAAGTTTCAAGAACTCATAACATTACTAAAGCATTTTGCTTCTAAATTGTGGTATCTTAGAAGGCGTCGGCGTCCGTATCCAGAGTTTCCGGCGCTCGCTCCGGTGTTGTTTCACATAATTTCCTCGACGTACCTACAACCCGCTCAGAAACCGCTTCCCGTAGCGCTCCTCATACCATATTTTTTAATCAGACACATTAGGCTTACAGGTACCTAGACCCCAGAGAGTCAAGTTGGCTCGGCTCTACTGCCGATTCAGCATTTCCTGATCAACGATTTCTACGTGTTTATTTACCTACTAAGATCTAGACTAGACAAGATAAAATATACTTATCTGGCTATTTGCCTTGATTTGCGGTTAGTTGCACAAGTCAATTATAAAATAAAAAGTTCTAAGTTCGAGCTAATAAAAGACAAGATAGGTATCATTTAAAAGTTATAATTCAGTTCAATTCAAATTACACTATTTGCATACTTAGACAATATAAACACAAACAATCCAAGGATCACTCTTGGGGTAGCTGATGTCGTCGTAGTAAATTTTTTTCTACATCGACTAGATATCCGGTGTCCTTTTCCAAAGAGATTCCTCTAGCAAATGCGGAGATGAGACCTAGAGCAGGACCTGGTTTATCAGCTGGCACCATGTGACCGGCACCTCGGATCATGACCTCTGTGAGATTTCCTGCCACTTTGTAATATCTGAAAGAATATTAATAGATTAGCAACACATGTACAGGACAGGATCGCAATACTCCGTGCTTCTATTTCACAATATGTCATAGGAGAACTGTGTAAAGCAGATTTGCCCATTAAAAATTTAAATTGCTGTTCACCACGTCTTCCGATAAGTACTTATTGTGATCCTTTCCTTCGCATGCATTTTTACGAATTATCTAGTGAGTACCTTCAAGTTTTCAAAAGTGAATTTTATCATTTTGTTCTTACCCAACTAAATTTCCATCATGATACCAGGGAAATCTATTGCCGATTTTAAAATCAGCCGATCCTGAGAAGTCCAATGAGTTGTAGGTGTTCACTGACGGATGATATGCGACTATGATGTCCAAATGACCACTGCAAGAAAAAAAATCTGATCTGAATCAGTTCCAGCCCCTTTGTCAGCACAAATATAGAATAGATTTGGCATCTACCTAGAAACTATTCTCTGGAATAAAACTAGGTAAGTACCTACTTTATTATTAATTGATGAAAATTGTAGAAAAACCTGTGTCGTAGTTTCAAACATCTAAGCATATTGTATTTTCATACAGAGGGACAGACGGTGGGAACTGGGAAGTGTTATAAGTAAGTATGTTAAGATTTATTAATACTTTAGTAATACGTATAACTCAAACTTACTTGTACAACATAACTTTATAGTTCTCTAACAGTTCTTCTAACCACATCTTGGCACTCCCCATGAAGTCCGGTACTAGTTTTCTGTATACCACACCAATGGAGGTGAAGTTAGTGTTGCCAACGTGAAGTGCGCGTCGTACATCGTCACGCTGAATGAAGTTAGTGTAAGCCCCGTCCAATTCGAAGTCGTCTTGAAGGTAGTTGTACAGGTTTCCCAGGTGAGACTTGGTCAGGAACATTTGTAGCAAGAAGTTGTAGTACTAGAAATGTAACGTAACTTAACTTAATAATAAATATAAATTGCCGCAGCGCCCAGGCGATTTCGCCACCGGGGGTTTTAGTGGGTAGGACCTCCACCGCTCTATCTTGGTGAAGGGTGAGTCCCACATACCCCGCTGCTTCGGCACGGGGATGCGTCAACGCATTTCCCCCGGGACAACAAAAAAGAAGTAGGTACTTTATTTAAATAGATAGTTTGCTTTGACGCAGAAATTTATAGGACGACATTTATTTTGGACATAGTTTCTTACTAAGCGATAATTGGACATTGCTTAGCTTTAGGTTATTATTTACAAAAACACTACTTACAGCATAAGCCTTTAACATCTCGCCATCCTTGATAAACTGCACCACAGCAGTTTCGAGATGTCTCATCATGTCTGCGACTCCATCATCGACTAGACCTACTTCTCGGACGAAGTAACTGTATGCTTGTAGAGAACGGGGATCTATGAATCCGTTGCCAATAGCAAGTCCCTGGAATAATTAATAAGTATTTTATGTCGTCACCTTTATTCGTTCATAAAGAGGTCAATATTTATAAAGCCCAATAATATATTTCATATCGAGTCTTGCTGAGGAGCTTTGTAACTACTACATAACCCTGGGTTGCAAGATCTTGATTTTGATTCTGAACTAAATCCATTATTTAAGAAATGTAAATTCTTGGGTAATTAGATGGGTAGGTACCTATTACAAGTATCGTTTCGATACAGGTTTTCCTGCTTACTAATGGGGATACTTTTATCTGAGTGTAAGATGAGGCAACATCACGATAAATAGGCATTTAGGAGATAAAAGTAGCTAATGTTAATAAAAGAAAAAAAAAACCTGAAGATTAATAGGTTCATCTTCATGTTTATGCCAAAGGATTTGAACTCCTAGTGACGGAATGTGTTTCCCGGCGTAAGACTCTCCAGCGATTGTCAGCGGTGCCTTACGAAGTTCAGGGAAAAGCGTCAGGAACTGTTGCAAAGCATTGTACATGTTTTCTCCAATCTGTGGATAAAGGAAAATATTAATCAGTACTTACTTTTTACTTTTGAAATAAAGGAGGATCTAAATCTTAACCTCCATAATATTATGTTGTGTAAAACAACCTGTCTGTCCCTCTGTATTTACGTTTCGATTTTATAAAAGTGCGCAACGGATTAACATAGGTATAGGTAGTGAAGGCAGAGCTAATAACAATACTTACATAACATATGAACATATTATTAAATAAGAAAAGTTTTCTATTTTTTAAGATTTGAGGATAATGCGCATCAAATTACCAACTATTTTATTTCTTTCTTTGTAGACGGGAGATTCACTTACCGTAGTTTGATTGGTAGCGTAGCCCCGGTCATCGTCAGTAAAACTGAATCCAGTACCAACAGGGTTGTCAATAAACAGTAAAGAGTGATTTTTGCCCCAGGAGTATTTTAATTCTGTAAATAAGAAGTTGTTTTACGTAAAGTTGACGCTCTAAGATCCCACTGCACTGCGGGGCATAGACTGTCTCACGAGGAGATATAGGCTAAATCACTGCACTAGCCCAATGTGTGTTGATGATCTCAAACAAGAGCTAAGTATAATTGAAAAAAAAAACATACATTACTCGACCCAGTAATCGAAAATGGGGGTTAAAGTTTGGCGGGTAATTAGCTAGAGAATTTATTTTTTGCTTTACATTATTATCCTTTATTGTATTACCTTCTAAATTATTATCCTCTGTGACAAAGAACGGTCCGATTTCTGTAAAGAGGCCGTACAGTGAGGAGGCACCAGGCCCTCCTTGGAGCCAGATGATCCAAGGAGTATTCTCCACTACAGCCGAATCACTAGACACGGGGAAGTACCAAAACCATAGATTTGCGTTGTATTCTTTATTGACCTGTGAACGAAACATATTTTCTAAGTAAGTTAGGTACTTATTCCATTTTCAAACAATTACCTACCATAAATAAACGAGCGTTCTTATTCTGTTAATTCTGTTTTAATGAATATGTAAAAAAATAAGTCTTCCATCAATCATCCTTTAAAATGCCCCAGGAGGGTTTTGATATAAGCTATGGAGACGAAGATGTATTCACGTCGCGATTCAGGTTTGGAAAATAACTTATAATGCGCATTGCCTGAAGACCCACTGTAGCTTGGCAGACAAGTGCTCTCGCCAATAGATATTTCATAAAAAATAGAAATAATGAAAATGTATATTGTAAGATTGTAAGTAACACGAAAACAATTGATATTATGGAGGCAAATGGCTATGGTGTAAAAGTAGCTGAGTTTTGATCGGGGAAAATTTACTCTTATTTTATTTTTCTATAAAATATTTTGTGGCCATTGACACGATAGAAGAAGAATAAGTAAATTAAGTTGATTTTCAAGACCAGATCTAGATATTCTAGGTGTTAAAATCAAATTGATAAAAAAAAAATTAATATAAATCTCAATATTAGATATGTTTGATATTATCTATGCAAATTACGATCATATTATTTATAGATCCCATTAAAATACATATTTATTTTGTATAATTTTAATGAGGTAGTTGACTCCTATCATTTCTTTGAATAGATAAGAGGTTTTAACCAACGATTCAACTGCCTTTAACTAGCTGTGAGCCTTGATTTCACCTGCATTTCAGATAGAGTCAGGCATTTAAGTATTAGGTACCTACGTGTGATGTGAGTCAAACATTTTGAAATTTACTAGTCAACTAGACTTGAGTCAGAGTTCTTTAATCTTTGAAACTACTAACTAAATTGCTTTTTCTGCGAGAAGACGAAACCTACGGCTCGGTACACACTACTACAAATAAAGGTTAACAGTACCGCAATTACGGATACAAGTTGATATTAATTACGGTCAGCTTTTTATTGAGACCATATCAGTAGGTGAGGTATACTAACAGTCAGGTAGCCGGCATAGCTGTCCATTCCTGGCAGGAGATATGTGGGGTCAACGAACGCAGCCTGCCTCGCTTCTTCCAGCTTTTTTTCCTCAATAAGAGGTGTAAGTAATAGCGGAGATCCTGCATCGTATGTCAACCTTCCTTGGCCAGCGGAGTATGTCTTCTCCATGAAGGTCAGAATGGGCTCCGGCGCCTCCCCCGGAGGTAATTCCGGGAGAGGTAAGGAAGTTCTTTCCCCGCTTAGTACGGTTGTTATGCATCTGTGGATGTTATTGTTCTGTTTACTAAGTACTTAGTCATGTTGTGTGTTGGATTTATCCGCGTTAAACTAGAACGTAGGGAAAATCTAGAATAGATGTATCCTGTATTGTATTCCAAGCAATACAATAAAGTACATTAAGAAATAAGAAGTTTGAGATTCCTCCTAACATCTAATTAACATCATGTAAACAGTCAGGTACCTGCTTGTGAAAATATGTAAACACGCATGCCAAAATATTGCATTCCTACCCCTACATAAAGTATTGGAATTTTCGCATTAGGACAGTTATTAAGATTATTTTTATTTGATACAACAACGTAATAATTTAAAAATAATGAAATACTGTTCAAGTTTAGTTATTTCTGATATGCTTATTTTAAATTATTTTCCGCGAACTTTATTAACCACTTAGAAAAAAAACAAACGTAAAATAAAAATATATATTTCCAAAACTTACGTGAAAATCACAAAGTACCAGGAGAGCATGTCTGCGTGATGGTGTCGGATTGGTCCTCAGATGGCGACTGGAGCCGCGACCTAGCCAGGGGAACCTTGTAAACTCTCTCGTACACAACGCCTTGAACTTGGCTTATCTCGATCGTATCTACAGGATGATACTAAAACGACATTGATTTGTAAATAAAGGATTTTGCGGAAGAAAATCTTTGGCTAAAAAAATAGATTTGCACGCTTATTTAAACACGTTATGACATTATACCTAATACTTATTAATTTTCATTGCAAAACTTACCAATAGGTTTGATACTAAGCTAACGAAATGTTTCCCAAATAAACAAAATAAATACTCGTAGTATTCTGATGACAATAAATATAATAATAAGTATACTCGTACAAGTCATTTAACTTTGCTAGTCCGTAACTGAAAATGTTTTAATGGATCAGTATCACATACTTATTTGTCACGCAATTAGGGTATTGATCACTTGGTTTAATTATCTTGAGTACTACAAAAGAGTCAGAGTCACTCTATCAATGATGATAAAGAAAAGAAATCTGTCTACTCAATTATGACAAATAGGTAAAGTTAGCTAACATTTAGTTAGCTTTTCTCACTGGATGTGTAACTGCTTTACAATACAGTAAATAATTATATAATAAAATGATTACAATATTAATCAATTAATATCGATAATGAGTGCCAAAGATACATCCTATATAAACCAGGCGAACAGGTATGGGGTACCAATGACCTGTTTAGCATAAATACGCTCTCACGGTCCCACATTCGCGATAGATTCTTGCACGCTTCCAGATGTGATTTGCTCTATATTTAGGATGTTCGTAGTAAAACGATCAATACGATATACTTTAATACGTGAATATTTTTCTTAATACTTTATCTCTTATACATGCTTCGTACTAATCTGTGGCACAACGATACCGCCTATACAACTCGACTGATCCTTATTTTCCCACGCTCGTAAAAACGATCCGCGGCGTTTTTTTCCTTTGTATTTATTCGATCTAATTAATTTTGAATACGAGAACTGAATTTAATGAAGTGTGGGAATACCTTACGATTTATTATTGGTTGGTTTATTTTGTCCTTGTGTTGTGTATACATACGTAGGTACTAATATAATACAAGTATCAGGCAAGGCCGTAGCGTAGGCTATGGCTATGTCAAGGGGGATTAGAAATAATTTGCAGGGGTTTTTGAGAACTTTTAAGGAAAATTAACAAGATGACTGAATGATGGCTCTGAAACAGCTTAAGCATAACAAGGCACCGGACGATGACGGAATCACATCCGAGCTTCTGAAAGCGCGTGGAAAACCAGTAATCAAGATTCTCCAGAAACTCTTTAATTTCGTCTTGCTAGAGAGATACTCGCCCGAGTCATGGTACAGGGGTGTGGTGGGGTACTTTTCTTCAAGAAAAGTGATAATACCTTATTGAAGAATTACAGGCCCATCACACTGCTGAGCCATGTCTACAAGCTGTTATTAAGAGTCATCAAGAATCCTCTCGAACGTCGGTTTGATGACTTACAGTTCAGCCTGAACTATCCGGTTTCCGAAAAGGCTTTCGCACTATACATCACATACATTCGCTGCGGCAGAGTATACAAAAGATTGAGGAGTATAATCGGCCACTATCCTTGACTATGAGAAAACCTTCGATTCGATCGAAACTTGTGCAGTCCTAAAGTCTCTTCAGCGATGCCGCATTGACTTCCCCTTCGATGTACCGATAAATCGAAGGGTTATTGTTTGTATAATAACGCCAATATGTCGGTTCGAGTACAGGGCCAATACCAACACGAAGGCAATTCCATTACAGAGAGGGGTAAGACAGGGAGATGTTATTACTCCGAAACTGTATACCGCTGCTCTGGAAGATGCCTTCAAGCTCCTTTCTGTTAGATAATAAGTGAGCAATGTTGTTTATAAACAACATATGAAGCATACAACAAAACCCAAGTTGTTGGTGAACGACACTCTCTATTCAGTACGTTACTGCGTACTTCGTAGTGTTGGTCCTTAGTGTTGGTCACGAACAACATTACACTTTGCAAGCTCATAAATGAATTATTTACCAGACAAATTCGATGTTTTATACACAATTCAATCAATTTCATATTTTAAAATAAATTTTCAACATGGAAACCAATAATTTACTGTGTTTGTAAACAAAATTACCAATAAATTACCTTAGATCCGCATACACCAGGTGTTCGTGGCACCATTTTGCAAAAAATAGGACGAAAAATACATGCATCCTGGGAGACGAGGCCGCAATTTGACATTATTTGATCAGACAATATGTTGATATTACTGAGGCACCATAACGAAAATGTCAGAAATTTGGTACCTATTCTGCTATTTATTCATATGGCTACGGTATTTCAGTGGTCTTTTGTTGCTTGTCAAAATTCAAATAATAACTTTGTCAAATAAACGTCAGAATACTGTTTCCATGACAACCATCTAAGTTTTAAGGAGCCAAATGAGTCAGCGGTGTAGTTGTCAGTCACTAAGAGAATACCAAAATGACAACATTATGTCAAAAACGGCCTAAACATAATGTTGATATTTTGAGTCACAATCTTTCATATACATTTGAGTAGCATTATCACAGCATAGTTAAGAGAATTGAGCCCCAGCTCTTGTTTTTTTTTATTTTGATTGCGTTTCGTTTTTACTTTGACATAAAAACAAAATTTGGGTTGTGAAGGTCTGATAGCACTCGCTTCACATAAAATACTGACATTCCGCCTAACCGACCCCAAATTGACGCGGGCTATAGGGGAAAAGAAAGAAAGAATAGTTTTTGAAAACTAATATATAAATACTTAAGTCAAACGGGAACGTTAATATTAAAAAACTAACTGTAAACACTGTGTCAATAAATAGATAAAGAAAAAACATTAAAATGCAGTTTTACGAAACCAATTCATTTTGCATTTTTATTTATTTAATATGTAAAACTAGAAATATTTCTATCGTTATGGCGTTGTAAGCATAATTTTGCAAGTTTGAAATTGTGTAGTTGCTTTTAAACCTTTCATTATGTGGTATTACTTCGAGTTTGTATCGAGTTTTTCAACCCATTTTATAGTAATTGGTGTAATTTAATTATTGAAATGTATAAGTTGAAGCATAATACAAGGATTGCTTAACGGGAATGGTTGCATGGTAAGTGCACGTTTGCATAGAAAAGACTTTAACGAGCTCTTCGTTTCGCACGACTTTGTATTACTCGTTGCTTAGGGTAAACAACGTCGTATCGTATAAGTACCTTGTAATTTAAGTATTCAAAACATCCCAATATTTAATCCTAATCATAGAGCTTTTATATCATTAACATTTTGGAGAAAATCTCTTATTTTTATAATGCGTTGCAAAGAAATGCGTTTACGATTTATCGACTTCATTTGAACGTTGCGTCTTTGTTGGTAATGAAAAGCTGTATCGGCGAGAAGAGGAAATAAAATAATGATGGTTAGCTGGTTGACGTCTGTTTAAATATGGCGAACCAAAAGATGGCGAACTACTCCCATTTCATCAACAATAATGAGGTTTGACGACCTCAATGGCAGAGTGGTCACCATGCCGGACTGCAATCCATAAGGTTGCGGGTTCGATTCCCATGCGGGGTGA
Organism: Timandra comae; assembly: GCA_958496195.1. Lineage (NCBI taxonomy): Eukaryota > Metazoa > Arthropoda > Insecta > Lepidoptera > Geometridae > Timandra > Timandra comae. Next base: position 2,837,782 of record OY292355.1, on the reverse strand, counting down.
ATATTTGTGTGAACCACAAATGTTTATCTCGGTCTGGGTGTGTGTGTGAATGAGTGTGTGCGTAGTTTCTGATACCCTAGATACAAGTTTCGAACTTAGGGGTCAGTTAATATAAGTAATGAGATTATGTAGTGAATGATTATGTTATGTTTTTAGTTGAGTAAACTGTATTTTATTGTTGATACTTTCCCTTTTACTTCAATTTCTTTTACCTTTGTTCAAAAAAAGAGTTTCATTCGGCATATTGTGTCGAGGTTTTAAGAAAATAATACACATATGAAGGTACTCAAAGCAAATTTAATTTATTACAAAAATATAATTAAATGTTGGTACTTATTTATATTATAGTACTTACATTTATGAGCTTTCATCATATATCAGTAAATTCGCTACTCGATTCACACACAGAGTTAATCAAGTTTTGTAACAATGAGTAAATAGAGAGCTATTTAGGTTTCTTGTTGTTCTTATTAGTATAGACAGACGTAATACTACTACAGATCACAGCTATAGTACATATATTTATTATATTATTTAGTGTATAACTACCTATTTTACACAGAATAAGGAATCTCGCCTCGCGGACGTATTCTTCGCCCTAATGCTCTATGCTAATTTACAAGCAAAATTTTGATTTCATAATTACTTACATATTATCTGTTAAACAAAAAATGTGACATTAATATTTTAAGTATAATTTCATTTTTTCTACAATTTTGAATTTGACGTTTGATAAAAAGTTTAAAATGCAAGTAAACCCTGGGCAACATCTTGATCATTTCTCTTTAAAATCTACAATTTACATTAATAAACATCTCAATATATTTACAAAAACTCGTCAACTCATAGACAACACACCCTCACTAATCGAAGTCTCTTCGACGTTATTATAATTAATGATTGCCATGCGATGTTTCCATCTCAAAACGTACACTATTCCAGATATTAGGGCTAATAATAATATCACATTTATGAATATACTAATAATCATTGTTGTTTTGATTCCTGATGGGGACGTTTCTTCTCCTAAGGTTTTTGAGGGTATTTCCACATATTCCGGTACGTCGTCCGGACCTACTTCGTAATTCGGTGGGAAAGGCATGTCCAAGCCCCGTATGAAGTATGAGACTAGATTTTGTACTTGTGCCGGCTTGTCCATGGGCACAAGATGGCCGGCGCCCCGGACTAACACTTCTGTGAATCCTCCGCCGCTTTTCACGTATCTGTGAATGTAAATATTGATGTTTTTAATAAATATCTTCTTCTTTAAACAAAGCCATTGATGTTTTTCTTTCTAAAAGTTGAAAAGTTAAAATCATTTTATTTTTGTTTTACTCGAAGCGCAGGAAAGTGAATGGAACGAGAATTAGGCGAGAGGTTTCTCTCAGGGTCATTTATAATAATTTTGTATAAGAAACGTAAAACTTTAGAAATAAATACTAGCCATGTTAATAGAATTAATAGAATTAATATCAAAATATGTCATCTAACCCGGCCACTGTGTTGTTGAACCACCAAGGGGTCCGAGGTGCCTTCAAGAAGTACTCGCGTCGACTCCAGTGCCAGTTCTTTCTGCGGTCTTCGGCATTTGGTACACAGGGCGCTGTTAGATCCAGTTGACCACTGAAAATAAAAATATTCACCAATTAAAAACATGTAAGTAATTTAAAACTTTGTGGATACATATCGAATTTAAGGTTGTGTGTCCACCACCCCACAGTTGGCCAGCGTGGTTGTCTAAGGCATGATCGCTCTAATTCAGGATAGGCTCAAATTACTATCGCCCAGCCTGCCTAGCATGACTGTGCGTGATAAAATATATAGACCACGAAATAATATCGATTTCGCGAGCATGACCAAATGAATATGGCGTGGTACGATTTGATAAAATTAAATATGGCGGCTATATTTTGACAGTTGGATGTCGATAAATTGCTATATCTATCACGTTTTCTAAGTTATGGTAGCCTGGCTGGTTGCCTAATGCACGTTAAAGATCCCAAATCAGAGACATAACTTTGGCAATATCAATTACGAAAGCACATACGCAACAGAAAAAAATACTAACCAAAATATCAAAATCTTGTAATGATCCAGCAACGTTTCAATCTTGGTTGTAACTTCGCTTAAAAAGTCTCCTGACAGTTTAGTATGTACTGTCGCGTTTGAGAACGTAAACCTGATGTTCCCAACATGTATCGCCTCTTGTACTACACGGGGAGCCATATAGGTCATGAAACCTTTGAGCTTTTGTTCGACGTCGTCTTCCAAAATGTTGTAGTTCTGCATTTGAAGCGATATATCGTCCAGTCTGTCCAATAGCTTGTTTCGGTACTGGAATTGAGTTTGAAGATATGTGAGTGGTTTTAATTAAATACAATTCGGTTTAAATTATTCTAATGATGAAGAATATCAGGAGTCTGAAATTGCTGTAGCCATTAACTTAGCTAGTATATATGTACTCGTAAGGGGATTTTTTTCCGCAATAAGACTACAGTTATAATTTTTGTGAAAAATCATTTTCCCCATTTTTTACTGAGCCTGATATTGATGACCCGTGTTGGTGCTAACTAATTCAAGCACACTAAGCAAAAACAGTTCCGATCTAAGTACATAATGAAGTATGATCGGTAAATCCTTACTTCCTTACTAATATTAATATTATAAATGCGAAAGTAACTCTGTCTGTCTGTCCTTTTCACGGCTAAACTACTGAACAGATTGACTTGAAATTTGTTACAGGGGTAGCTTATAGTCCGGGGAAGGATATAGGCTATGTTTTATCCCGAAATTCCCATGGGATCGGGAACTACGCGGGTGAAACCGCGGGGCACAGCTAGTGTAAAATAAAGCAGTTTTTATTGTATTTATATAGAAACATATTCCTATAGTAACCATACATCTACGTATAAGTACGTACGTAAAATAAATTTGAGTAAAAAAGAAGTTACAGTTAAACCGGTTTACTGACAAATAGTCCGGGTATGTAATAAACGATTTTTTGCTATTCGAGGATGTAAATTTCACCTTTTTTAAAGGTATGTGTCGAGTTATATTATAAAGACCGGTATTAACAATATAGTAAACCGGTATAATACATAATTAATTAGGTATTTTAATTTAATTTGTCATTAATATTAAGATTAATAAGCCTTATTTGATATTGTTATAAGTACGTTTGTATGTATCTTTGTATAAACGGATGTTGATGGACAATGTCTACCATATGCTTACTAAGTAACACAAAGCAATATTATTTACGAGTATTGCGGTTTATTACAACACTAGTGGTTTTGCCTTCAAATTACTTTTATGATTGTGCTTCCCCGGTATAAATATTCTAATGTAATTTTCATTGTACTTTGGAAGTGTTGTTAAGGTGCTGATAGACTTGAGCATTCACTTGTAATGAGCATTCGCGCGAATGTTACATTACAGAAAAACACGAGAACATTTTAGCGAGTATTTTAGCGAGCGTTCTAGCGAACGTTCTAGCGAACGTTCTAGCGAATTTTTTGCCGAGCCAAGCTCCGGTCATCGTACCGCGCCCCGCCTGACATCCAAGTCATTTTCGTGAAGAAGATTTTTTGACGAGCATCGACTAGAGCATTCTCTAGAATGCTCGTGAAAATGTTCGTAGCAATGTTTGGCTCTATGCTCGATATTCTGTTACACGTGAATGCTCAAGTCTATCAGCACCTTTATATTAACAAATCTAACAATATCGATAGTAGAATTATATTGCGGAAAATTGTTCACTCACGAGTACAATGTAATATTTACATTAAGTACCTATAATAAATACAAAATAATATAATAATATAAATTTATACCTTATGGTATATTTATAATATCACTTTAAAGAGAACACCACCAATCATCGACAAGGAAAAATAATAAATCAATAACAATCTGGGGGCACGGCAGTGCCCCCCGCCAAGTCGAGCGCGAAGCAAACACTGCCGTACCATCCTTTACAGGAACCATTTCGCCGCATTTTCATGCCCCTATTAGAGGACCTCTGGATAAGCCCAGAACGCTGAAATTTTCGTCATCCAGTAAGCTATACAATCACATACTTAAATTAAAATTTCAAGTCTGTAGGTCATTTAGTTCCGAAGTTAAGCGAATGCAAAGTTTCGTATTTATGACAGACACTCACTCACTCACTCACTCACTCACTCACTCACTCACTCACTCATGATCATCAAAATAGAACTAGTACTTCCCATAGACTTAGAGAGCTGAAATTTGGTACAGAGTTAGGGTTTAATGCCCACATAAAGAGAAAACTATAAAAACTAGGATAATCGAACGGGAACGGGAATTATACAGGAACGGGAACGGGAATTGTAACTCAAGAACGGCTAAACTGATTTGGCTGGAAATTGGTGGAGAGGTAGCTTAGAACCAGGAAAAGGACAAAGGATACCTTTAATCCCGAAATTCCCACGGGATTGGGAACGGGAATTTAAAAATCAAGAACAGCTGCATTGATTTGGCTGAAAATTGGTGGGGTGGTAGCTTAGAACCAGGAAAAGGACGTAGGATACCTTTAATCCCGAAAGTCCCACGGGATCGGGAACGGGAATTTATAACTCAAGAACGGATCAACTGATTTGGCTGAAAATTGGTAGGGTGGTAGCTTAGAACCAGGAAAAGGATGTAGGATACCTTTAATCCCGAAATTCCCACGGGATTGGGAACGGAAATTTATAACTCAAGAACGGCTCAACTGATTTAGCTGAAAATTGGTGGGGTGGTAGCTTAGAACCAGAAAAAGGACATAAGATACCTTCGATCCCGAAATTCCTACGGGATTGGGAACGGAAATTTAAAAATCAAGAACGGCTCAATTGATTTGGGTGAAAATTGGTGGGGAGGTAGCTTAAAACCTTGAGAAGAAAATAGAATACTTTTTATCCCGAAATTCCCACGGGATTGGGAACGGGAATTTATAGCTCAAGAACGGCTGAATTGATTTGGCTGAAAATTGGTGGGGAGGTACCTTAGAACCAGGAGAAGCACATAGGATACTTTTTATCCTGAAATTCCCACGAAAACGCGAACGGGAACTACGCGGGTGAAACTGCGGGGCGCTTAGTAATAAAATACTACTCCTAAAAAGTAAAAAATGTGTCAAATAAGAAAATCTAATAAAAAAAAAACAATATAAACACGTTTCAACAAAAATAAATGAAATCCCACCAAAAACATTCTGTAAAAAACTAGCCAAGTCTCGATGGAGCTGCTTGTTTATCTCTAAAAAGTAATGAAATCTAGACAAAGTCGTGCCAAGTGTAAGGTTCCTTACTGCGATTTCTTTATTATTATAGTTAATGTTATGTGACTTGGCCGTTGAAGGATACACTGTACACAAGTACACAACTGTACACAAGGGTACAAAACTAGGTGCTCCATGACACTATTGCACCAATCTGTCGCTAAAACCACTACCCATTGACGATAGAAAATTGCCACTTGAAAAACGTTGATTCAATATCCAGTCAATTATAGGCTTGATAAAGCTGCGTATTTTAATAATGTTACAACATTACGTGTAAACAAAATTGACTTGTACCCACTACTAACGTTTTAAACAATGTTCAACGGCCAAGTCACACAACATTAACTATAATAATAAAGAAATCGCAGTAAGGAACCTTACACTTGGCACGACTTTGTCTAGATTTCATTACTTTTTAGAGATAAACAAGCAGCTCCATCGAGACTTGGCTAGTTTTTTACAGAATGTTTTTGGTGGGTAGATATTTCCTGAAACTTTATTATGTACTTACCTTTATAAGATCATTGTTTCTTTATGAGATATGATAATAAGGTTTATTAATGTGCATTTTATGTATTATTATTTAAATGAGTGACGCATCGAAATTATGAACTTGGAGAAGTCATCAAGAAGTCAAGTTAGAAGTCAGCAGGAAAAATCCATTAAAACTTTCGCGAGCTGATTTCTGGGAACTCAAATGTTATCGCTAAGAGTGCAAACTTGATCAAATCTATAAGTTTAAAAAAAAATTACGCTTTTAATATCTGCTGTTTAATAAACTACGATGATTTTTGAGGAAACCTTGTTTTTAGAACAACTAGGTATTGAGTATTAAGTGAAGTGGAGGAGGCGTTATCATAAGTAAGTAAGTACATCTAGTAGTACTAAAAAGTGGTAGTAAACCCAAACTTGTCAAATTTGCAAACATGAATCATGGATGCCCAGGAACAAGTCAAAGCATTTAGCGGTCTCTGCTATATTTAAAATCAATAGTAGAATACTAACCGTCATAGCTTCAGCCCCATCGCCATTTTTGATAGCTTTGAAATAGGAATCTTGTAAGGGTTTCACCGCCAACACGCCCTGACTGTCGATGAGGCCCCATTGGTAAAAGAACTTGCTGTAGTCGGCGATGATGTCACGGTTCAACACTGGATTACCCATTATTAAGCCCTGGAACATTGTAAATACAAAATTCAATTAAGTACTTATTTATAAATAGGTCATAAAGTACGAGTACCTAATAGGTATTATTACTTCGGTAAGTGTTATTTTGTTATTGTTACATTGTAAGGTATTATAATTTCAATATTAACCTATTTACTTACATCATTTTCTTATTAAACAACTCGATACTTATCAAAAAAATATCGTATTTTATCTTAGCTATAGATAGAGTACTAAAACAAAATTTATACATCCCTATGTAAAATAATTTTCTCCACAAACTTCGTGAATCTACTAACGATAGGTAAATGCCTACTTGAATCTCCAACCAATTCGGCGAAGGACTTCTTCGTAAACAAGTTGTGGTACAAAACTACTTATCCACGTATACGAACCTTTAAATCAACATCCAACGGCCCGAGTTCAATGTCCTGTTCGAGTATTTTCATCGCAAGCGCCGGAATGTATCTCCCGGCGTAGGACTCACCGGCGAGGTATAATGGTGCTCGTCTTAATTCTGGGAATATTGTCAGGAACTGCTGGAGAACTTTGTATAGGTGGGTCGCGCACTGGAAGTAAAGTAAGTTTTACTGGTAGGTAATATGATTTGTAATCTTAATTCTACCGATGTTAAAAACGCGAAAGTTTGGATGGATGCTGGTTTGGTGGATGGATGGATGTTTGTTTCTCTTTCACTTAAAACTACTGGACCTCTTTAGATATTTGTTGCAGATGTTCCTTACAAATAGGATACTTTTTATCCCAAAATCTGAATGGTAAATGACTACCCATGGACATATGCAACTTTTTCTGTGATAGTTCGAACTGTGATACATCACAGAATTGCTCTACCGCTATAAATATCTTAAATACAACAAATAGCTAGAACTTACAGTTTCTAAGATACACTATAAACAGGTATTCCAATGTATTGAAACTTGCTATTGTTCTTTATTATGTAGTATTCATATAAACACTAGAATCGCCATATTTGTTTTGCTTTGTTATAAATAGATTATTAAAATAACTAACAAATACATACAACAAGTAAGATTTTCTATCATTCTAAAATTAAAATATCGTAATTCCATACAGACAAGTTTGCGGGTAGTTGAACGGTCAATTTCGAATTTCGAACATATGTATTTTATTGACCAATTTGTGACCACCATGGCGATTATCCGTTAAAAGACGATAAATATTAATCTTTGATTCTGCATGCCATTTAAAAATACTTATTAGTAATTTTATATTATTACCTACTTAGTATCAATAAAATTCATAGATTTGTGCGTGACGTGATTTAATTTGAAATGGTATTATAACAATTTATAACATTCTCGTTCGCCCACATAAGTCTCGGATCTGGATCGGCGAATAAAAATTATATAAATAATGTATTTAACTCTATTTGTAGGTAGAACGTACGATATTTAAGGTATTTTTTCTTGTATTTCAAGTTTATTTTTATTAACAAAAGTTTAAAGAACCACGAGGACAGGTAGCTGTAGTGACAGGCAGAGCCTACCAATCTACTATTTACTTGAAAACTACTCGAATTTAATAGATACTTACTAAATAAAGGACGGACTTAATAAAGCGAAAAAAAACTTACTTAGAAGAATAGGACTAACATCGTCATAGTTATTCTTTCAATTGAAATCTGATCCACGCAGGATTAATGTCGTACGCAATGATGACGATAATGATCAAGAATGAAAGAGAAATCGTGAATTAATGATTCCTCAATTATTAAAAAGGGGTATATCCCATTCGTCCCCATCAAGTTTGTCCCCACTGGGGACGAATGGGATATGATCTTAAAAATGTATCCCATATGTCCCCACTGGGGACGAATGGGATATGTTCTTAAAAAGAGGTATAGAGTGATTGACTGTATATAAGACTCCTGGGTGGCAAGTGGATGGATGGATGCTAAAAACGAAATAAAAATGAGTAAGTTACTTACAGTCGGCATATCTCTAATGAATCCCTCTTCGCTATTTGTAAAACTGTATCCAGCGCCGATCGGATTGTCGATGAACAATACTGAGTGGTCTTTGGTCCATGATGACTCACGAACTAGAACGAAAGTATAAAATTATTAAAAAAAAAATCATAAATCCACGTATGAATTGATGTGAGCGTAGTTGCTGATACCCTAGATACAGGTAATGAACCTAGTTGGGAGTCAGTTAATATAGAGTGATTGATTAATGTTATGAGTGTATAACAAATAATAAATCAAAAAGCTTTTGAAATCAATATTTAATACATATAGCCATTTAATCTAATTACGAGTTCACAAATTTAAATTTTACAATTTAAAATACTCTTATAAGTTAGAACGCGTTGTTTTAGTAACATTCAACATCAAAAACAGTGAAGTATATTATTATTAGATAATGCTTAGAAGTAGGGCGGCATGTGTACGAGTATGTAGATACGGTGTATTGTAATTATTGGAGCGAAAAAGGGACAAGTCTATATTATCACGGTATTGGAACCAAGAAATAGACGACTGATGTTTAAATATATATTATCATGTAGATAGACGTAAACTTTAGCGTCCGCTACAAACCTCAGTGGTTTTTAGGAAGTGCTAACTACCATTCTTATGTAAATTATTGTTTAAATGTTAAATACATTAAAAAAAAAAAACACAATAGATAACATTACTAATGACATCGAGATCAACAGAACCAAATAAGTAACCGAAGGAATGGTGTGTTGCAAATCCAAATCATTTTTGATATCGTTAAGGTCATAATTATTTCACAGGTCTTTTGGTCTCGCGTGAAGCGTTTTTCAAATATAGGTACCTCGGGTTTGAGATCAGCAATACAGACAATAAATGTGGAAATAAATGCTTATCTCTTTCATGTAGAGAGAGATCTTTGCCATACCGTTCTGCAGTAAGGTATTAATAAGTCAACACTTTTTATTTTTTAACCCCCGACGCAAAAAGAATGGTGTTATAAGTTTGACATGTCTATGTGTGTGAGTGTGTATGTGTATCTGTCTATCTGTGGCATCATAGCTCCCGAACGGATGAACCGATTTCAATTTATTTTTTTATATTAAAGGGGACTTACGTGCGAGTGTTCTTAGACATGTTTGATGAAAAATCGGTGGACCCGTTTTAAAGTTATGGGAGTTTGAAAATAATTGTGTTGAGGGTTTTTTATTTTTTTATTTAATTGTTATTCTATAACACCAATATTTAAAAGTAAACCAAGTATGTACCTATACTTATTAAATAATATATTCAACAGTTGATTAAGTCGTCAAATCAACTCATATAAAAATATAATTATACTCTAACTAAACGTGATTTTCCTTAACACGAAATAATTATGATAATGAAATTATAAGTTCACATTGCGAAATAATTTGATTCAACTGTCAATGCTAGTTACTCCCCGACCGCTTGACCCGTGAAACGGCAGAAATTGGAACCTCGGTGACATTGTCAAAATGGCATTTATTTATTGTCAGTGTCTTTAGTATCAAGTGCTCCGTGTTTTAAATCTTTATTTATAAATTGAAAATATTAAATAATCTAAAAGCATGTAAAAGTGATGCCCCACATACTATTCTAAAGGATGACTAATGGATTATAGAAAAAAGTAAGCAGCAGGCCACTTTATTTCCTTAAAATTAAATACACATATAGATTTTGACTGTCACAGGTTTGTGTTGTCAGTTCTTAGTTAAATACTCGACATATTTTTTCATTATAGTAAATAGGTAAGTTAATGATAAAAATTAATACCGTTTGTAATGATTTACATAACTTATCGAAGTTCGTGAAATACCAAATAACATTTCTTGATTGACGACCGAGTCAAAGACTATACAGTGTGGTGTATTTGGTGGTGAACCTGCCTGTTATGCCGAAGGTTACGAGTTCGATTCCCGCCCAAGATAAACATTTACTTATATTTGATTAACATAAAAGGATTTTTTGGGGGGGGGGGGGGGAACCTACAGCTTATCAAACTTTACATAAGTAAGTAAACATAACTTCTTTTTTTTTTCAGATTACTTTTAATTGACAGAGGAGCAAGCAGATTTAAATGAAATACAAGTTAGACGGTGTAGTGAGACGGGTTAGCAAAGGGTGTACAGTCTTGACCGAAATAATACTGCGTGTGCACTATCCAAATCTATGACTTATTTATTTCACTATAAGTATTTAATAATAAATTTATAAAATACCTTTTTTGTGTTTTTATTTTTTTACATAAGTATGGTACTGAGAGCACTATAGTCTATCTTTAAATGTTTTGAAACAATATAATTAGGTTTCTAACGATATAATAAAACATTGAATATTATTTCATAGATTGTGTTAGTCAAATTAAACGATTATTTTTTGCCTATTTTAAAGCAAGTTAAAATGTAATGGCAATACATGAGAAAGAGATGCCTAGTTCTCTGTTTCATGGAAACGAATGGTGGCGGTCCCCGTTGTTTCACGCGTCAAGCGGTCGGGGAGTACAGTACGTCAGTAAATACTAAGAAAACATAACACAAATACTTCATTGTTTATTTCTGATAGACATTGATTGAGTGTTACACATATTATAGAGATTTATTTACTTGCCCAAGCTATATCTGATAATTTTATTTTCCTTTTATAGGTACGAGTATCTATTTGTAGTCACTATAGGTCAAAACTTTAATACTAGAACAACTATAAAACATAAGCTAAATAACTTATAAGTAGTAGGTACTTATAAATAAATAAATTCTTTTGGTACTAAGTATTTAGTATTCTATGACAAATTTAATTCGTTGTAAACATACAAAAATACATAATTATTTAATCGCTAACTTTGAATAATACTAAAATCACATGCATAATACATAAAAAATGCAATCTTACAAAACAAAACATTGAATGACTCAAACGCAGCCAAATAACAAGAAAAATAAATATTTCCTAAACATTTTATGATCAGGAAATATAAATTCTACGAAAAAATATATTCTTACTTAAAAGCATTCTATTAATATTTACGTTAAATACCATTTATAAAGTTAAACAAGTCAATTAAAAAAATACCTAGAGTGCCATCTACTAACATAAAGTAGGTAAGTTCTGTTTGTTTACTTGTTTCAAATGGTATTTAAATAAATTGAAGGCTCGATTCGATATTCATAGTCATTGTAAAAATTCCGAGGTTCACACGAGTAGTAACTACTTAAATAGTATTTTTGTGGAAATTCTTCCATGTCGTAAAATTGATGTTTTTTTAACATAAGTAGGTTATTTATTTTACCGATAAGTAACATATATAACGTATACACTGAGGCACTAACTAAGGGCCTATTTCACCATCTTCAAGTAACGTTCCGAGTAGCTTACATGTTTTATCTTTGTCACTTGATTTAAAGTAAGAAAGAGACAAAGCTACCTTTACTTGGTGAGTAACTTTACTTGAAGGTCGTGAAATAGGCCCTAAGTATAATCACTTACTGGTAATGACTCTAATGATAATGTTACTACGACAATCGAGTTGCGAGACCTCTTATAAATTAAAAGTCATGCAGTAACGGCCTACCCTCAATATTAAGTCGGTGCCAGACGTTGCTTTACTGCACATCTTCTTTTCCGAACCTTTATCTCATGTCTATTTGGGGTCGGTTTTCAGTTTAACCAGATTTGGCGGAATGTCAGTATTTTACGTAAAGCGACTGCCATCAGACCTTCACAACCCAGAGGTCTATACGTCATTTTTTAGTCAAACCAAATGTTAGACTTTTGAGGGCTCTAACTACCCGTAACGACTGTCGATGATGTTAGTACGACAGCTGGGACTGACGGCTTTACGTGCCCTCCGAAGCACGGAAACGCTCGTTGCTTTACTGCACATATCGCAAGCAAGACCCCAGTAAGTAATATTGTTATGATAAATATCGATTAAAACATGTGCGAAAGTATACAATCAACAGTAAGATAGTGTGATGTGATATGTTAGACACAGATAATGAATATAAGTAGTGTGGGTTGACACTAGCACACACGTTATTGATATTTACTTGATATTTACGTTAGACACGTAAATATCAAGCACATAAATAGTTCATTGAAGATACATATAGGAATATTTATTACGAATTGTACCAATAAAAATATCATTCTGAAAACTCTCACAAAATGTTTTAAAATACTACTCTATAATTACAATACTCTATCAAAGTGTATATAAGTACTCGTAGTTAGTTTGATAGGGTATGAATAATGCAATGTATCTTTAAACAAAAAAGGAGCTTCAAAGATTGATAAATAGGTACTTATGTTAAAAAATACATTTTAATAACCAAAATATCTTCTTGATGGATTCAATCAAATTCAAAGTGGGATGTGAAAGTTGAAGAGTTTATTATGTCTTCATCATCAGTAAAAATACAAAATAAATAAACAAACAATGAAGTAACGTAATCAACAATTAAATCGAAGTATTATTGTAAAACAAGAGTCGTGATCAATCAACTTATTTATGTTTTTATCTTGGTTTATTTCCTTGAATGTATCAGATTTTATGAATATAATATTTGACTGAAATTCTGCGGTGTGGAACAGTAAAGTACCGGTAATTATACGTACACTGTTGTTATTTGATACTAGAAAAATTTAACTGTCATTAGCCAAAACATACTTTAAACATCGGTTACTTAGTATTTCGGTCTAATGTCTAATTAGTATATATTTAATTATCTAAAGCCAAAATAAAATAAAGGTAGAACCTTTTTTTATTTCGTGATTACGATGCTAAGCATTTCAATTACTGAATGTAAGTACTTATCTTATTATTTCGACACAAACCAGATTTAGATACGACAATTTATAAAACACATTTAGGTGACCTTTGACATGACCTAAGTACTTAATCGAAAAGACTACTACTTTCTAACCTAAGTTCATTATGTCTTATACATACCTTATGTATTGGTCTTTTATTTTTATTGTCTTCAATCCGGATATAGATGTCATTGCATTATCAAGTACTAGCTGAAGATAATTACGTAATTTTCCTCAAGAACGTTAGACACGTAAATATCAATAGTTCTAACAGTTCCTGAATTCAAAAAAGATTTTTTGCTTTCAACAAAAACCTGTATGAGATCATTGTGTACCTATTGACCATATATTACGAGTGTTATATGATTGATTGTTGATTGAATTGAGATTTGATGTAATTATTATTGACATTTTATATACTTAATTCTATTCATATTTAATTGTGATATAAATTTTAATAATCGTAGGTAACTAACATTATACGAGTGTGGCAAAGTTTGTTTGTTTGTTACGCTAATAATAATTATGTCATAATTACTCAGCAGGTCATTATAAAACTTTGCGTAAACATTCATGGATAGTTACATATGTCATGGTGTAGTAACGAATATAGGATACTTTTTATCCCTTAGTACCTGGGGCTGCGAAAAACGGGAAATGCGACATTAAAATCTATAAGCATAATGTATAGTTTAGCTAAATGCCTCGAAATGTTAAATGATCTAGTTATTGTAACTTAAGTCTGTATCGACATACGATGGTTCATACAAAGAGTAAATATTGTATTTTTTTAACGTTCTTAAAATAAAATGTAAACCATCAAGGTGAACTTAATTAAAAAGATAAATAAAGATTACATTTTATTCGTGTGAAGCTTTCGTAACCTTCACATACCAAACTTCTTATTTTAAAAACAAAAAGAAACACTTACATTTCAACTTCCTGCCAACATACTCTAGAGGTCCAATCTCATCGAAGAGGCCAGCTATACTCGACGCCCCTGGACCTCCTTGCAGCCACACTATCCACGGCGTCGTAGTTACTGGTTTATTTTCAATAGGAAAATACCACCAGAATATATTCGAATTATACTGTTCGTCCACAGTAAAGAATCCGGAATAACTGGTCAAGTTAAGGAAGTATGAACCGTCGACTTTTGCTGCATTTCTTGCGGCGTCTATATGGTTTGATTTCAGGTATGGTGTGAGTAAGAGAGCTTGTGAATCGGCCGTTACTGCAACTGCGCTGGAACCAATTTTGTTAAGCTGATAATGGCATACTAACATACTTATAATCTACTAGCGGTCCGCCCCGGCTTCGCACGGTTCCAATTTTCCCGTTGATTTTCCAGATTTTTTTACATAAGAACCTTCTCCTGACAATAACAAACACAACAAAAAAAGAATTGGCCAAATTGATCCAGGCGTTGTTGAGTTATGCGCTTACCAACACATTTTGCGATTCATTTTTATATAATCTATAACTAATACTCCTGTTGATATGCTCTATAATACTTTTATTTCTATTAAGAGGAATTAAAGCTAACCCAAACTGGAAAGGTATAGATGCGGAAAATTGCCCGCTTTCAAGTAAGTACTTACATATGGTACACCGATGGTATACCTATCACGTTTTTGTGATTACCATGCTTAGCATTTCAATTACTGAATGTAAGTATCTTATTATATTACACATCAGCTAGGCTAGCATGACTTCGAAAACGCGATAGATACAGCGATTTATTGACTGATCCAACTGTCAAAATTTGATAAAAATGTCCGCCATATCGAATTTTACCACATGATTAATTTTTATGACATTTGGTCATGCTCGCGAAATCGATATAGCTATTTGTTGAAATCCAACTGTCAAAATATAATAAATATAGCCATATTTAATTTTATCAAATCGTACTACGCCATATTCATTTGGTCATGCTCGCGAAATCGATATTATTTCGTGGTGTCTATATCATTTATCACGCACAGTCATGCTAGGCAGGCAGGTTTAGGCCTTGTCATTAAAATTACTGTTACTTGTCAAACATCAGATACATTTTTATTAGATACTATTTGATTGTACCGTGATTGACAGTTCAGATTTGTCGCGTTAATTAATGCTGACATATGTAAGTTAACGACCTTTTAAATACTTGGAACCAATACTGTTAGTCGTAGTCAAGTAGTTTTTAGTATATCTATCTACTATGGCAATGTACCAATAGATCCTAATAAAAAAACCTAATGTTAAATATTATTATTTTTTATCCAAAATTATTTTATCTGTAACATTAATGTACAGATACATATACATATTCGTATCTATCGAACATTCAATATTCTATCCTAAATACTGAAGTCAATATTTCATCACTACATAGTATAAAACAAAGTCGCTTTCTCTGTCCCTATATCCCTATGTATGCTTAGATCTTTAAAACTACGCAACGGATTTTGATGCGGTTTGTTTTAATAGATAGAGTGATACAATGGTAAGGTTTTTAGCGTAATTTTATCCCCATATTCCTACGGGAACGGGAACTAACCGGGTGAAACCGCGGGGCGCCGCTATTATGTTTATATTTGTTGCAATTTATCTACTAACAATAATTATCTACCATTTTTTCTCGGTTTATAAAGCCATAACGTACAAATTGGTCACATTAACGAACACCTGTACGTACAGACAGGATCTTGGACAATACAATATTTATATTTATTGTGTTAAATTACACTTAATTTGTGGCGGATGTGTTTGGCATCACATTTAACAATTTAAACGGTTGTATTTATGGTTCTATCGGTCATTAAATTGTTTTTTTATTCATACGGTAGTAGAAATTTCCATATTCTGTATGTTATATTTGTCCTCCTTTCACAAAGAAATAAGGTTACTGATTGGTGTGATTTTCGGTATGTAATGATAAATTCAGAAGGATCTAGAGTAAAGGCCTTTTTATTGTTAAAGGTGTTAGTTAGTAGTTTAGTACTTAGTGATATGAAATACTGAGAGGATAGGTGTTCCTAGCCAATCGCTATAGCTATAGCTGACGAATCGAGCTGATTTAATATTATGTAAGTATTAGTATAATTACTTACTTACATCTTATTACACAATAAAACTTACGGTTAAAAACAGTAATTTTCTTACATAAAGACACATTTTTATTTAAATAGGTAACGTTTCTTATAGGCCTGCAAACGATAATGAGCGTTATTAAATATTTATTAATCAAGTAAATACTTTAGTAAATTTTTATCAACCTTTTATCTAAATACAAATTAATATACAACAACTTAAACAGGTAGCTAGACAAGTATGAAAAATTAAATAAACGGTAACCAATTTCCATAATATCTTTGTTTTCTGATATTATTGATATGATTTGACTAATTTTAATTTTTTTAAAAGCGCAGCGCACTCAAGCTAATTGCGGAAAATTTTGCTCTAAAACAATACATTTGTGAATAAATTTATTAAGCCTTCTATAACAATTTTATTTCACTTTTCATAATTTACACAAACATTGTATTAATATTAGATACTTATGTAAATGAATGTGATATAAAACTAATTGATCTCTGTTTTCCCAAATATATAATAGTCGCATTACGTGTGGAGGTGTTTTATCGACGAAATTAGTGATTCTATTAGCAATTTTCAGGGTTAACTAAGTATAGTAATAACAATAACTATAAAATATTGCAAACTTGTAGCTTTTTCATTGACATAGATTTTTGTAATGCCAGGCCAGATATACATATTATATGATCATGCATGATGCATTATCTGATAGTATAATTAGGTACGCTTATTATTCGATAATTATATGTAGGCAGGTACATAATATAACATAGATATTATAAATACAATACCTATACCTGTTTATCTATTAAATATAAACATAAGGTAGACTTCTAGAAGTTAAATCACATCCTACTGATATTATAAAGCCGAATGTTTGTGAGTGTGGATGTTAAGATGAATATGGATGTTTGTCCCTCTTTCACGCAAAAACTACTAAATGGATTTTATTTAAATTTGGTATAGATGTTCCTCATACCTAGGAATAACACATAGGATACTTTTTATCCCAAAGTTCCCACTGGATAAGGTTCCACGCGGGTAAAACCGTGGGGCAGAACTAGTGCTATATAAGCCTCGAGTTTTCTTTGTAAAATAAACAATTAATCAAATGATATATCTTATTGCAATACTAGCAGCGTCCCGCGGTTTCACCTGCTTAGTTCCCGTTCCCGTGGGAATTTCGGGATAAAAGTATCCTATCTTCTTTCCCGGACCATAAGCTACCCCTGTACCAAATTTCAAGTCAATCGGTTCGGTAGTTTAGCCGTGAAAAGGTAACAGACAGACAGAGTTACTTTCGCATTTATAATATTAGTTAGGATTAGGATTTGGTCAGTTCCGTCCAAGTATTTTTACGTAATTATTTTAAGGAGATTATGCCCATATTCCTCCTGATTATACCAATTTCAGCGAGAGGGAAGCCTTTATTTTCCCTGCTGTAGGACAAATGGCTTGCATACCTGTAAGGCGTGCAAGGCCTGCATAGGATTTTCCTGGTTGTTACTTTTACATTTTACATCTTTTTAGTCATCTTCATAAAATTCGGTGAATTTACACCTGATAAGATAGTATTTAATAAACTATGCCCCAGCACCTTCCTTATTAAACAGATAAGTACTTAATTAAATTAATCAATATTTTTCTATGAACTCTTTAGTTTTTATTAAGTTTATAATTGTAACAAAGTGAAGATTAACAATTAAAATATAAAAGCTAGTTTAAAATAGAACTACGAGTATAACAATTGAACAACCAGACAGACACGTACATAAATATAATAATCGCTTTATCAACATTATTATGTAAATCGATCTCCGTAGTCTATCTTCACAAATAAAATCTATAAATAGAAAAATAATCGTACAAACCTGGCTAATAGAACAAATCCAGCAATAATCGCGTTCATTTTCATTTATTATTTCCACAACACTATTTCACGTTGATGCTATGTATTGTTTTGTCGAGAAACACGTGTTTCCTTCATGGCTCCTATGGCAAGACTAAACTAAACCAACCTTATCTTAAAAACATGTTTGCGTATGCGCACATGGTTGGAGTTCATTTATTCACTTTTGTATGAAAGCTGACAGAAAAGTTTTATACGTTTGGAGTTTGATTTTATTTTGTATTTAAGTACCTGTTTCTCGTGCACCACAGGTTTTAATATAAGTACATATCTGAACCTTCCTCTTGAATCACTCTATCTATTGTATTGCAGAAAACTTCAATATAATGATGTGTATCGTTGATTATCAGGAGGCCAACATCCAAATCCTTCCTTATTATTTAATGTAGCTTCCAAGGTGCATTTTAGGAAAAAAGTGAAAGGGAGAATTATCCCTAACTTATTAGTAACTAATCAGTGCCTCTCGGTTTCACCTGCGTTTTCTCTACCCTGTGGGCACAACGGGATAACATACTAAAGAATAGCCTATGTTCTAATCAGAAGAAGTTTTTAGGTGGAAAGGGTGAGGGTATTTTTTTATTTTTTACAGATAAAGTTTTAATAGCCTAGGTATTCAGAGTTAAATCAAATAAAGACCGGTAATTAAATGCATGTTGGTTAGTGAAAGTCCATTGTAATATTTTAATTGTAAACTTTTTAACGAACTTCTCGTTTAGTTTACACACTTTCTCTAACAGTGTATCGTTAGGATTGGGAATGGGTAGTGGGTGACTGGTGAGTTAGTACGTAATGGAATTTTACAACTGCCATCCTCGGTATTTTATATTCGTATTTCGAATAATTAAGTTAAGTACTTACTTATATTTTCTTATAACCCACAAACGGTGCACGGTTTTTTAAGTTATTCCAGTTATACTGATAATTACGTAAAACAAAATAGGATAAGTTTTAGCATAAGTAATTGTAGTATTGATATCTTTGATACGAACACTACACATTGAACAAAAACACTTAAACTCTGTGATCACGGGTTCTGTAAAGAATCCGAAACGTCAGAAAATGTAAAACAAAATATAACCACGACAGTAACTATAGTCTTTGTTAATTTCTTACATTATCCACTATTTTTACTTTTTGATCTATTTTTAAAAATAACAAAGGAGTCGTTTAAACTGGAGTATTTTGGCTAAATGCTGTGCATTTAACCAAAATTTAAACTAAGTACCACAATAGGGATGTCGACTAAAAAAATCTAATTAGTCCGTCAGATAGATTTCGCAAAAATATTGGACACGTATTTTCTCTTTATTCATACAAACAAATAATTAAGACGATATAGTGCATAGAAAACTCGTGTGACGTCACAGCTACATACATTTTTTACCAAGAATTATCGTCACAAGCTCCTGAACTTTAAAGGGTTATAACTAAGTCAGTTTTATTAATTTGATAAAACAAAACAATACGTCTCCATTTTTTTTTTAAATCTATCTGACGGACTAATTAGAATTTCATTTTGTTTACCTAGTCGACATCCCTATTCAAATTCCTCAAAAATATTTTATGCTCAATACATAGAGCATAAAATATTTCTGGGAATTATTATAGTTACAAATAACACTAGTTATGTACACTTTACAATTTAGATAGGCATTTCGATTATCCAATAGAAAGGTAAATAACGGAAGTACCGAACATTGTCAATGCAAGGACAACCGAATTATTTTGATTTGAAGTATGCGCAACGTATAGTTTGTGCATTGTATGGTATGTATGATCAACTGGCACTTAATTACAGTATTTTATGTTTGGGATTTTCCCTGCGATATACAAAGACGAGTACCTATCTACAGCCTTACCAATAAAAAATACCCACTGTGTATATTCTTGATATAACGAATTATTAATATGCTTCACACTCGTTATATCAAGAATATACACAGTGGGTATTTTTTATTAGTAAGGCTGCTAGTGTTTAGAACTGTGTCTCGCGGTTTTACCCGCGTAATTTCCATATCTACTGTTAACAAACATAAGTTCTATTGAATTAGGTAACCTGTAATAATAAAATGTAACTATGTGTTTAAATGAATAAATAACATAAGAATGTAGTGATAAAAAAGTGGTATACCACCAGTACCACCACGGCTTATTGGTGTAGTTGGTTACCCTGCTATACTGAAGGCTACGGGTTTGATTCCCGATCAAGAATAAAATAAAATTGCTATTTCAAAAATGTAAAACTTTGTATTAAAAACTATAACCTAAATAATACAAAACATGAATCACAGGTATACAGTGGTGTTGATGCTGCGTATGAATTGGAACATGAGTTCGGGGGGCGTCATTTGGAGGGGCATGGGGGGCAGCGGGGCGCCGTGCGTCCAGCGGGACACGAGGTCGCGCGCGGGGCCCGGCGCGTCCGCCGGCACCATGTGCCCCGCGCCGCGCACCACCACCCACGTCAGGTTACCGCCTGACTTGAAGTAACTGGGGACCAAACGATTACGGGCTTAGCATAATCTAAAGGCCTATTTCACCATCTTCAAGAAACATTCCGAGTAGCTACTCACGTGTTTTGTCTTTGTCACTTGATATAAAGTAAGAAAGAGACAAAACTAACTTTACTTGGTGGTAATGAGTAGTTTTACTTAAAGGCCGTGAAATAGGCCCTAAGAGTTGGTAATGTAGTGGTTAAGGCCTTTGACTTCAATTCGAAAGGTGCTGCTCCGATCCCAGTGTTTTTTATATAAAAAACACGGGTCACATCTACTATTCTATCTATTATAGACTTCGAATTTAAAATTCGTGCGCTCACCTACGAAGAATTTTGACCAACCAGCACGTTGAATATCTATGGTCATTATCTTAAACCTAAGATTAGAAATTTATCAACATGCATGTCGAACCTGGGAACTTCGACTGCAGTGCAGTGTATCAGTGGCGTATATTGGGAGGGGCCTATGGCTATGGCCAGCAGCCGCCTAAACCCAGTAGCTTAAGGTAGGTTGATAATGATGACGAAGTACTTACCCAGCAAGTTTTGAATTAAAAATGTACGGATATCTGTGAGATTTTAGGAATTTATCAGAGTTATTCCATCGCCATGTCCGGTAGCTTTCAGCTGTTAACGCGCATGGCAACATTTGGTCCAGTTGTCCGCTGAAACGAGTAAGAAAATTACTACATTAGGGCTTTTCATAGATATAAGTATCACGATAAAAGAATGTATGTTTTATAACTTCTAGCAGATTTCCAGCGTTTGTACTCCACTTAAAAAGAAAAAAGGAATCCTTAACCTCTTCCTAAGTTGTGTCTGAAGTGTGGGTTCTCGTCAATGGTGTAATGAGTGGGGATCCAACTCACGAATAATCGCCAGGCGGTTTAGCTATTTGGGCTATAATTGCCGTATAATTGTCGCGTATACTTTATGTATACCACTAAATTACTGTTTTTCATGAAGTTTCGTGTTCATAAAGTTATTCTAAATTTAAACTGTTCATAATGTTTCATGTTCATAAAGTTCATATACTCGTAAGTACGAATATTTAACTGTTCTGTTTCATGTTCATAAAGTCCATATAAATACGAATATTTCTTACCAATACGCGAGTACTTTATAATGGTTCAATAACTCTTCAAAGTGTGGCTTCGTGCTGCTCAAAAAATCTGGAGCCATTACAGAGTTCACAGTTACATTGACAAATTCAAAGTTTATATCTCCCACGTGAAGAGCTCTTTTCACTTCGGCTTTTTTCAAAAAGCTAGAATAAGTTCCGGCCATCATCTCATCTGCAAGGAAATTGTACGCATGCTGTTGATACGATAGATTTAGCAGCATCACGACGAGAAGGCCCCATTTCTGTAAATAAATTATTATATATTTTAATGTAAGGTACCTATCTCTAACATATCCACGGTTTCAAGGAACGAAAATAATTACAACCGCTTCGTTTTAAAAAAAAACAATTGCAACAATAATATATGTATGTTCGCAAATCAGTTCTGTAATTGTTTTTCTGTGTTGTTTTATGTCGTGTTCAAAACTGGGCTTAGGGCAAAGTTTGGACGGTGTGGACAGTTGTAAAGCATAAAATGGTTTTACAAAGATATTTGGTGCGTAGTTCGATTCCGTAACTACTATTTCGGGCTCTAAGGTTGTCAAAATTAAGCAAAAACTTACTTGTTTGGCTTCAACACTCCTATTGCTTAATATATCTTGTTGAAATTGTTCATAGAACGGTTTCACTAGTTCAATCTGTTCTTTCTCCAGAAGACCGAAATGATAGAACGGTTGGACTATTTGCGATATCATTTTTGGTTCCACAAATGCATTTCCGATTATGAAACCCTGAAACATAAATGCATCGTCATCAATTTGAGAGCGGTGCTTTTGTCTGTGCCTCCTTCGCGACCCTATTCTTTATCTGACTCATGAACTTAACCAATTCTTGACCGACCTCTTCCTCTTCTTCCTTCTACTTACACAGATAAGTATAAATAAGTGTTACGATATTCTTACTTAAGTTAGGCATAAAGTTGAAATTTAAAACAAAGAAGGGTTTAGAAACTAATCTTTAGATTATAATTGTGTATTTTTAGAGTTAACTCTTTAGAGTTAGAAATTATCTTACCTTCAAATTAACACTAGTATCACTAATATTTTTATGGAGTTCGAGACCCAACGCTGGCACGTATTTCCCAGCGTACGATTCGCCTGCGACGAACAGTGGAGCCACCTTTAGTTCGGGGAACAACCGGACCAGCTGCTTTACAGCTGTGTGTAGATGTTTTGAGTACTGGAATTATTATTAAACGTTCAATAAATAAATTCCATGAACCTCATTAAGTCGGTACCCTCGACTAGTTTCGGCCATATTCGGTGGCCTTCATTAGGAGGTTGAGTGCGATGCGCACGCGACAGCGTCTCGCTCTGCACTGCTTTCTGACTTAATGAGGTACGTGTAAAGATCCCGTGGTTCTGTTTATAATGAATACTTCGCACGTTTCGTTCAATATAAAAAATCTATTAATTTCTAGGTGTGAAGGTGAAGTCGACCAACCCGCACTCAGCCTGTTCACTCAGGCCTGGGGCCTAAGTCTGCAATTTGACATTATTGATCAGACAATATGTTGATATTGTGGCACCATAACGAGAGTGTCAGAAATTTGTTATTCTGCTAAAATTTATTCATATGGCTATTTTTATTATATTCTATTTTTTGTCAAATAAACGTCAGAATACTGTTTCCATGACGACCATCTAAGTTTTATGGAGCTATTGAGTCAGCGGAATAGTTTTCACTAAGAGAATACCAAAATGACAACAAATGCCAAAAAAACGACCATAATGGTGATATTAAAACACATTTGAGTAGCATTATAGTTTAGACTAGTTTAGAGAATCAGGGCCCTGATCGCTTGTACATAAGCCAGTATTGAAACTTAGATTTAGAGACTTAACGCTGGGTTGTTCTTCATTCGCTACAAAGTCTTTTAGCTTCATCACTTGCATTGAAATGTTTATTTCTATAAGCTTTGTCAAAGGCATAGAATGTAAATTCGTTTAGATCATGTTTGCAAAAAGTGACGCTTTTAGAGTTATTGACGTATGATTGAATTTCAAAAAACAACAGCTTATACCAGCTTATACTTACTGTTGGTAAATCTCTGACGAATCCATCTTTGTGCTCGGTGAAACTGAATCCAGTGCCGACTGGGTTCTCAATAAAAACTATCGAGTGATTCTGTATCCATGTGTAGTGGTTGGCTGAAATATAAAGAGCAAAAGCCGTAAGAAAATAAATCTTTAATCAAAAGTAAAGTAACTAATAAAAAGATACACACAATACACATACTTATTCACTAACTAATCTCAACATTCATAATACGTATAGGTATTATGAATGTTGAGATTTCTACGAGGTAACTATGCTATGACAAAGTGTATGATAAATTTAAGCGCTGGAAATCAAAGTTGGTGATTTCCCATAGTAGGTACCATATCTGGCACTTCCAAGAGTTTTATTTATTGTGGTTGTCGTTTGTATGACAAAAATAATAATATAAAAACAAGCTACGAGTAACAAATACTTATTTGGCATATCGGTAACCGTCGGTTTTCCTAATAAGATAACAGAAAAATATAATATTATCTCTGCATGTATGAATAAAATTATAATGAGCTCAATCTAACTACCGTGTTGATAAATTATTGTAACAAAAATAAATAAGAATGTCACAAACGACGAAAATACTTACGTATTAAGGTCCCATTTTTCACAGTAAAGGGTCCTATCTCGTCGAACACACCGGTCATACTGGAAGCGCCGGGTCCTCCTTGAAGCCATATTATCCAGGGCGTCTCCTCTCTCGACTTGTTCAACACAGGGAAGTACCAGAAGAACGTATTCGAGTTATAAGTACTGTTCACCGTCAAGAATCCAGAGTAACTTTCGAAGCCGAGAAACACTGACGGGTCCACCCAACTCGCGTTCCTCGCTTCAGCCGTACGGCCTTGCTCGATCAAGGGAGTCAATATCAATGCTGTGCCATTACCTTCTTCAACTTTATTAACACAAGGTCGATTTTCCTCTACATCTATATTATTATCTACGTCATGTGAACTGTGACAGGGCGTACTTGATCCCGGGGTATCTTGAACTTTATCCAATATTTTGTTTACCGGAGCGGCTATCTTGTTATCTAATTCATTATCTAATTCGACTTTAATAGAAACTTTTAATGGATCCGATAGTAATTCATCGTCGGTTTTCAAATCAGCTACCCTTGAGTGTACACTGTTGAAAAATATACTTATTAGATTTAGTAAAAATATACTAGATATAAGTAATAATGCGGATATTATGTTTTACATGATAATAGGTCACGCGTCACGCAGATACTCTCGGAGTATTCATCATTATCTTCAATGTAATTAATTGCTGTAATAAGGAAGGACTAAACTAGACAGGCTTACTTACATAGTAATAGCTAGGTTTGTCAATACGTTTCAGGTTTACAAAGACTAACTTATTTTAAGTTTATTATTGCTAGTACCTATCGATTTTATATTTTTTCGAAATCCTTAGGTAATATTTATAGCTCCTCTCCAGTATAAATACTGGATATTTAAAATATCTAAATGAACGTCTAAAACCATCATAGAATGGTCAATTTATACAGTTTTACACCCGTATTATGTCAAAAGGCTGTTTTAGTAACAACTTCAAGCACACGAAAATAAGTTTTTATGTATTCCTGGTACTCACTTACATCGTGTCTTGTATGTTTAGTACAGAACTTGGAATCTCGTACAATATTGTACAAAATCGCTACGAGCTTGAGAATTCTTTGATCTGTTATTCAAGTACAGTCCCGGAATTTGTTAACGAGCAATTGAACATTATTTTTTTTTGAGTCTATTCTGTAACATAATTTCAAAACGTACTTAATAATGTGCTCGCGATACATTGAACATATCAATTTGAAAATTGACGAACCTTTTCATTCCGAGACCGTTCTTACACATACAAATCAATAACAGTTGCCTAGTACGAGCTTCTACGTTCTACGTTGGTAATGAATGATAAACAATAGTATAATTGATGAGTGAAAGTCTTAGGTAAGTACACGATTATTTCCTATTCATAACTTTATTTCCTATACTTGATACCGTACATCATCTACCTACGAGTAAGTACTTAGTTACTTATGAGAAGTAAGTACTGCAATGCAACACACCAGTTACAAACCGCGTTGTGTGTCTTAATATTATATTAACCTATATTATCCCACTGCTGGGCAAAGGTCTCCCCCATTATTTTCCACTTCCCTCTATCTTCTGCCATCGTAGGCCAATCGCTTCTGTACGCGTCCACCTCGTCTCGCCATCTTTTTTTGGGATGTCTTAATAACAAAATATTTATTAAGTCCGTATTACTTACTTAGACAGACATTAAAATTATAAAAAAAATCATCATCATTCTCAAAATTTTCCGATTTCCGAAATGCGCCTTGAACACTGATTGAATGCTGATTGCACCTTTAAAAGTATTGCACACTGTATAAGACTTTTGAAGTGTTATTTAATTTTGTTAACGTTATTTGGTGTGACTTATTAAATAAATAAACACAGAAGTCTGTGAAAATTGTGTAAATTGATTAATGCGAGCGACTACCTAAATGTGATTTCGTTTTCCTAAGTTAAAATAAACAAAAACTTATCATTGACTATTTAAAAACTTTAACTCTATTTAAAAACTTAAAAATAATACTATTAAATTAAGACAATGTTTGCATGTTTTTAATATAACCAAATAATCCATAAGTTGCTGATAACTTGATATAAGTACTTAAATGGAATTTGGCACAAAGATAAACTAAACGTACATAGCTAAAAACTTACTTACTTATAAGTATTCTGGATTTAACAGAAGTATAATTAAGTAATATGGAAGTAAGTAAGTGCTTACTGTTATTAGTCAATATTTTGTTAAGAATTTAACATCTTCAATATTTAATAGGCAACCGTTAGTTACTGACTGACTGATTTATCATCACATTACTATTTTTTTAATTCGGCACATAGGCGTAAATAAACCACTCACCGGATAACGCTAAAATTTGGGACTTAGTTATTATGACGTAGGCATCCGTTTACAAAGAAAAAAACGCGAGTGAAACCACGGGGTAGAGCTAGTCTCTAATAATTTCCTAATCATATTTAAGTAACTAAGAACCTAGGTACTTACCTAAGTTAAGACCTAAGTACCTACCAACTTATTTTTGTCTACCGTTTAACATAGCTAAGAACTTTAACCAAATAATTTCACAAACATTCACGTACCTTGCCAAACACAGTATAAAAATATAAACATAAGTTTTCATTTTTCTATTTACTTATTTATCTTAGTAAATACATGAAGATCGACAATCGCTTTTGTTAACTAATCGAGTGATACTGAGCTAGTCTAAGTAGTCACATTACGTATTTCGCTTACAACACTATCTGTGAACTATTTGACCCTATATTTGATATTATCAATGAAATTCGCTCAATATTTTTAATAAAAACATGTGAACTGTATTTACAAACTTAGTTATGTACTTATAGGAGTATTTTTATAGACGCGAACTTTCGAAGCTATTTTAATTGAGATACCGATAAAGCCTTTCTGTAGATCAAACTTTTTGCTGAAAGTCGTAGAAATCCTGATAAAGAGAAATCACTGATTTTGTGACTTGAGAATCTTTTTTTTCATTACCTTATATTAAAATTTATTCTCATGTACAGTTTGTGTATGGTAATTTGAAACACTATTACAACATCCGCGGTAGTATAGTGGTTAGTATCCCCGCCTGTCACGCGGGAGACCGGGGTTCGATTCCCCGCCGCGGAGAACCACTTTTTGCATTTCTTTTTGCAAGGTATTATTACATAGAAACAATGTTTTTTGTATACTATGAGAGTATATAAATAACTATCATATACTACTTTAAATTTTAACTATTATGATAGCTTAACATTAAAAAATACTTTCAAGTATTTCTTACCATGATATTTCGATATAAGTAAGGTAATAATTGTAGGTGAATAAACTATACAAATGTTTAATCATTAAACTTATTTATTAATACATCTCTTATTTGAATCATTACATCTGTAAGTCTTGTTAATTGAGTAGCAATATCTTGTGCAGAATCTTGAATTTTCTTCGAAACTTCTAATCTTTGTTGTTCTATCTTTAAAAACTGTGAGGCTTCATCACCGTGCTCTGAAATAGCACAAAATTGTATTATTTAAAAAATAAACAAGAAACAAATATCTATTATTAAACATTTTTGGGCTAAAAATCTCAATTGTTATCAGCGCCATCTACATTAAAAAGACTAACTATTACGTAAAATCACTGACACTAGATGGCGCTGTACTAAATTTACTTCAGAGAACATAAATTCAATAATTTCACCTGATTCTTCATTTCCCACTATACTTGTCTTTATATCTAGTGAGCTATTTAAACTATTATCTTCCATATCTAAGGCTTCTTTTAAAGAATTACTCTTTTTCCGCCGTTTCGGCCTAGCACCTGAGAAAAAATAAATTGTTTTATATTATACTTAAATAAACTGCTGATAAATATGTATTACTTTTTTCTTATCATCGTACATAATATACAACAATAAATTAAATAATTTCACCTGATTCTTCATTTCCCACTATACTTGTTTTTATATCTAGTGAGCTATTTAAACTATTATCTTCTAAATCTAAGGTTTCTTTTAAAGAATTACTCTTTTTCCTCCGTTTCGGCCTAGCACCTGAGAAAAATAGTTATTTATGGTACAAGCGAGGTAAGTTGGTGATTACTTCCGAGGCGCTATTGAGGCCCGAGCCGTCAGGCGAGGGTCTGAAGATAGCCGAGGATAGTAATCATCAATACACGCGTGTACCATACAACGTTTTTCAACACATTTGCGAAGAAATTATCATTTTTCGCTAGTAAATAAACAGTTTTTCTATTCGCGCGCATCCAACACAACAATGGTGATCGGCCATAGATTTAAAGAATATACTTATTAAAAAAAATCGAATGAATGAATGAATAGAATCGACCATAGACCTACCAAAAGTAAGGCAACATAGTTGAAGTTCGTTTTTAAAATGTATGGACACGATTATTTTGGTATCGAAACTTTTTTTAAACTAAACAATTAAAAAAAAAATCTATAACTCACTAGTGAATCAAGCATGTCATTATTCAACTATTTTTGCACAAATAAGAGCCCGTTTATGAGCAAGTGTGTTGAAAATAAATTGTTTTATATAACTTAAATAAACTGCTGATAAATATACTTATGTATTACTTTTTTCTTATCATCGTACATAATATACAATAATATACGGGTACTAAACTTACTGTAACAGTTCGTTTCCGATACATTATTGATGTGATTATTTCCATCAGGTAGATTATCATTTACATCCTGAAACATAAGAACTCATATACTTAAATCTATACGAATATTTAAAAACTAAACACACTTTGCTTGATTTCAAACACAGATATCTCAAGAACTTAGGTTTGAATCAACATCTTTTAGCGTTGGATATTCCTTTTATCAAAGAAGGCTAAATATAGACTAGTCATGTTTGTCATGGAAAATATGAAATACATGTGAAACTGTAGAACACAGCTAGGTATATTAAGGAAGAAAGAAACCTATATTGTATTAAGGGCCTATTTCACGATCTTCAAGTAAAGTTACTCACCAAGGAAAATTAGTTTTCTCTTCCTTACTTTATATCAAGAAACAAAGACATAACTTTACTTGAAGATTGTGAAATAGGCCCTAAGTGCAATAAAAGAACATTAACTTACATCAGATAAAGGATCATTCTTAATAACAACACTTTCAAATGTATTCTCTCCGATAATGCTGACAATAGTCTCTTCAACTGCAGATAGAGGTGCCGGTTTATCGATACTAAACCGGTTATTATTTTTAGCGGCTTTAATTTCTAATACATGCCTCCTGACACGATACTTCCAATCACACCAGTACTAAAAATAATAATAACTTTATTAATTATAATTTAATTAATTATGTTAACAATCAAAGTCTTTCGTTATTCTATTTTTAAAATTGATTTGGTTTTGAATGATATTCTAAATTCAAATAATTTGTTTTTCCTGAGTGATTTAAAAACTGACAGTGTTTTAATTTAAAATATTACGAGTTTTTATGGTATAACACCAAAAAACAAAATTGAAAAGTAATTAATTGGAATTTTAATTTACCTTAGACCATCCCTTTCCATCTTTAACAGCCCCCGGTTTCATCGCATTTAATCTCTTTGCACATGCATTCCATGTTTTGAGGGTCACTAGTTTCCCATGCCTACCTCTAGACATTCCTTGGGCTAAAATGAGGTGTTCTTTCATGAAGTCCAAAAGACTATTCAACTGGTCCGCGGACACCATACTCCTTTTTGACCCTGTAATATTTTTTAATAAATAAAAAAATATAACTCATTAAAATAAAAAAGTATTGATCAAATCAAACCTTTATCCATGGTTTAATAATTGTTATTCATAAAATTATTGTGTGGATGAAAATAAGTGAGTTTAAAATATTAGACAGGTATTTCTAATTTTGGATATTAATTGATTTATTGGAATTAGTTACATATCAATTAATTTTATTATTGCACACAAACATATTCACTGATTTATTTATATTGTCCTAATTCGCGCCGCGCCCGGCCCGGTACGATACATAATAAAACAAAGGTAACATGCATTATTTAAATTAGAATTCATCTGCGATTGATATTCTGATTTAACACCGTTGTAAATCTAAACAATTTATTATAAACCACATCAATTAATTAATAAATAATTAATATTATGTTTGTTTGTTGGTTGTATTTGTTTTGTAAATTTTATTCGGTATTTTTTTTAATGTTTTTCATAACTTTGGTTGGTATGTCAGTGTTGTCAATGTCAAATTATTGTACACAGCGCAGCGCAGTAGTCACAATGGATCCCTTCTGTCACATACTTCGATGTAGACTATATTTTATCTACTAATGTAAGTATAGGAAAGATTTGTATTTTGTATGTAACGAATAAACTCAAAAAGTACTGGACCAATTTCAAAAAATCTTAGAAAGTTATATTCACACCGAGTAACCTAGGCTATATTTTATCCCCGTATTCCCACGAGAACGGGAACCACGCGGGTGAAACCGCGAGACGCCGCTAGTCTAAGATAGATAAGATAATAAATAGAGGGTACTACCCTCTTACCCCTGTAGACTCTAGGGTGGATTTAATTTGAATTGAACCTACAGCTTTTTAAGACCCTAAACTCGATAATTGACGGTTTTTGTACTTTTTGATCTAGTCATATTATATGAAAAGCGTATTTTATAAACATGCTTTTAGGTAATAATTAAAGGAAATATTGTCATCTAAAAAATACTCAAGAGAAAAACAATATTATACAGAAAACTTAAAAAATATATCAAGAAAACTGAACATATGTTTTCTGAATTTCACTTTTAGCATTAACTTCCATGCCTTCGGATTCTAGTAATTCGACCAATTTAGCACTAAAAATTAAACAAACTTAAAGTCCAGATCCTTATTAAGGAAATACTCATAGGAAAATTTAATTGTTATTATAATTATTATTGAAATCGAAAAAAATATAAAGTTAGAATTTGTAAAAATCACACTCAAGAAAATCGTAATTTACGTTGATAAATGATGCTCAAAACGTTATTAAAATTACCTCAAATAATAAAAGAATATTTTCTACAACAATTATACTAAAAAAAAATCTCTAAAACAAATTGTCTTTTTTTCTACAAATATTTTAAAATCATCATAAAACTACTATAAAATCGGACGCACGAAACAATTCAAATCAGTCTGCCGCGAGGCTTTTTAGAGAGAGGACGTATCGCTCCTACCGAGCGTTTGACCTTTGCGGCGCGTACGAATTTTATACGATAACTCATCAACATGTTTTGATACTCGATAATAATTTTTGTTTTATAATTTGAATTATTTATTAAAAAAAAATATTAACATTTATGATAACAAATAATGTTTTAGAATGCAGGCATTTACCCACATTAGTAATGTAGGCATTAGAGTTCAGAACCGGGAAATCCCGGAACCGAAAATCCCGGGATTTCCCGGTTCTTTAATAGTAGTCAAAGAACCGGTTCTCAATGAATAAGAACCGGTATTTTCGGTATTTTCGGGAAATAACGAATCATGTTAACTATATAATCATTTGTTTGATTTTAATCTTCTATTGACAGCATTTATTCTTTTTATACAAAATATTCAAGCTAAAACCATATTCTTATTAAAATGTTGTAAATGTGGTACTTAAAAAGCTTACAAACACCTTCTCACAATTCCAACTACTAGCGTGGAGCCAGAAAGAATTTTCTCCTCAGCTGGCCTTTTTTGTAACAAAATTAGATCTCGATTAGGTGATGCAAGTTTAGATGCAATGATCTTTTTGAAGACACATTACCAAGAGAACAAGAAAGTTTAATTATAAGGAACAAAATGAAGATACTATTTAGGAGAATCGACCTACGATATACGTTGATGTGTTATGTGTACAACTTTATCAAAAGTGAATTTAGCCACAGGACGTCAAACACTACTTTTGCCGAGTCGCGGTGTCCACTCGAGAACTCTTCTGCTCCAACAACCATCGGTTCTATGTCTGATCACTTCATTTCGAATGCAATATTTCAGAGAAACTCCGAGCATAACCCTCTTCAGAACTCTTTAAGTGACTTAAAATTCGTGGACCAGCCACGTGAGTGTCCACGTCTCGGCACCGTAGGTCATCATTGGTAGGACGCACTGATTGAAAACTCTTGTTATTAGGCACTGTGAAATTTGCGATGAGAAGACTCGTGGAAGTTTACCAACCGCTGCCCAACCCAGCTGTATTCGCTTCTTAACCTCACTCTCCAGATTGTTTCTACCCAATGGCATTATTTACCCGAGGTAGTTGTATTTTTGAACAATCTTGAGAGGGGTACCGTGTACTAGGATCGGCTCCGGCATAACAAGGCTATTAACCATGACCTTGGTCTTGTCAAAATTCACGCCGAGGCCGACCCAACGAGAGGCATTTAGGTTTATGCCCCAGCATAAGGCAAAGTCTTAAATACGTCTTCCAGCGCGTTGGTGAAGAGTTTCGGCGATATAACGTCATCCTTTCTTACACCTCTGCACAGTTGGATAGACTTTAACTGTCGGCACTGAACTTGAATGGTCATTTCTGCGGCATCACACAGACATTTCAACACCTCTACATAACGAGTATCGACCTGGCATCGCTGCAAAGATTCCAGAATAGCCCAGCCCTTCTCATAGTCCACAAATGCAAGACACAGAGGCTGATTATACTCTTAGATCATCTGTATAATTTGCCTCAATGTGTGTCTATGGATGTGGTCTGTGGTGCCATAACCGCTTCGAAACCCGGCCTGTTTGAGGGGCTGAAATTCGTCGAGTCTTCTTGATAGACGAATTGAGACAACCCTCGAGAACAGCTTGTAAACATGGCTCAAAAGCGAGATGGGTCTATAGTTCTTCAGCAGGGTTTTATCCCATTTTTTGAAGTAGAGCACCATCACGCTACTGTTCCATGCTTTTGGAGTTCTCCCGGAGTGGATGACATCGTAAAACAGCTTTTGCAGTTTCCGCAGCACTGGCCTGCCTCCTGCTTTAAGAGGCTCAGTCGTGATGCTATTTTAATGTGTTAAAGCAATCAATGCTTATCTTGTCATGCCAGAATGCGCAATATGTGTTATTTAATATAAATAATATTTTTTAGACTATATTTACCTCCAAAACTAAAAATCAGAGAGAAGAAGAAAAAAATCCCGAAAGTACCGAAAATCCCGGGACATCCCGGTTCTGATTAGTACTGGTACCGAAAATCCCGGTTCTGCTATTTATACCGGTTCTCGATACCCTAGTAGGCATTTACCCACATTACTAATGTAGGCATTTACCCACATTAGTAATGTAGGCATTTACCCACATTAGTAATGTAGGCATTTACCCACATTACTAATGTAGGCATTTACCCACATTAGTAATGTAGGCATTTACCCACATTAGTAATGTAGGCATTTACCCACATTAGTAATGTAGGCATTTACCCACATTAGTAATGTAGGCATTTACCCACATTAGTAATGTAGGCATTTACCCACATTAGTAATGTAGGCATTTACCCACATTAGTAATGTAGGCATTTACCCACATTAGTAATGTAGGCATTTACCCACATTAGTAATGTAGGCATTTACCCACATTAGTAATGTAGGCATTTACCCACATTAGTAATGTAGGCATTTACCCACATTAGTAATGTAGGCATTTATTTGTTTTATTCATTATTCGTTGTTGTGAATAATGGAATATCGAATCGAAAGTTATTACGTAAATTATATCTAATCATATACTACCTACTACGAATCGTAAAAAAAAATATACTCGTATTTTTACTTTTGTCAATAAGTTTTACACAATTTATAATTTCCAATGGATCAAAACCATTCGGCCGGAGTATTCAGAGCGAGCGCGCCGTCACTACATAGACAGTGTGCATGCGGACACGCGTGCGCGTCTGTGTGAGTGAAAATTTGAGTTGTCGCGCGCCAGATCAACCCTCTTAACGAGGAATAACAACTGTATCGTAATCTAGGTACCTTTTCTCTCTTCCATTCATCAATCTAGAGGAAAGTTTGTTTGATGCAACCACAGATCAAGTAGGAATACTACGAGTATACAAAACTCGCAAAAGTTAGAGTTGGATACAAAGATTAATTAATATGTACTTATCATAAATTCATAATTTTAAAGATGGGTAATGGGTATATAATACCACCGGGTGGTGATAGTCAAAGGTGTGTAGCCTGTATAATATCATACATAAGTATAGGTATATTATGTACCTATACCTCTATACATAATATCAATTATAAGTATCTATATATAATTTAACTTTAAGTCTAACGGATTATTTTAGATTTTTGCATAATGTTAAATTATTTCTAAAAATATTTCATGCAAAATATCTCAATTTCTATTTAAGTAATATGGATGGGAAAATTGTAATAAAACAAATGATAATTTAAAAACAATTGATTTATTCATAATTAAATCTGTGCACTAATATCACTGTACATACTTTGACAACAGCACATTCACACAGGACATACACATTACACATAGATTAATATGTAAGTATCTGATAAGTACACGTAAACTTAAATTACCATGTAAATTATTTTAAGTTACAGAAATTAATATTAGGATGTTTTTCATGTAATTTTTAAAGCGATTCCTAATATCAGTAAGTACTTATTTTTCATTAAATTTTTCAATATATAAATAGATTTACTCACCTGCCATAAATCCAAGTGCTACACCAACACTGCGACTAAAAACTTGTGTGCATAGAACTCGTATTTTGGGACTTTTTATTAAAACAATAGTTCATATTAAAGTATTGGAGTTACAAGACACGCAATTTTTAAGCACTCTCACTGTGCAACTGAGAATGGAATGATTTAGTTTCATCGGGACACAATATCAGTGGGATACCTACCCAAAGGGACACAGTTTCAAACAGACACAATGTCATATGGACACATTAATCATACATCCTTAATAACTATACCTTACAAGGTCTAACCTGATTAATATGGTAAAATAAAGCGAACATTTTGGACATACATACTCTAAAATTATAATTAAGTAAGTATTTTTTACCTGAAGATCTTGACGGACCAACTGTTGTGGGTTCAGTACAATCTTTCAATTTTCTTTTCAATTTTTGTGTTGGTAATTGTTGGGTAATGGGTAAATCTGAAGTCATGCCTTAAAATTAAAAATAATATATAATATAAATTGTTTTTGTTACTATAATGAGATGATGTAGTGAATGATTATGTTATGTTACGTTAATAAAGTTATAGTTTTTGATGTGTAAATTATAATAAGATAATGAATTATAATAATGTTAATAAAATTTACATTATTATAATTGTGTATGTATAAAAGGTGTATAAAATTAGTGAAAAAAAAAATGTTATACCTGGCAAGTGAAGCTTTGGTATAGCTGTTTTCATAAGTCTATTTTTTGACCCATAATAAATTTGCTCAAAATGCTTATGGCAAACCCTTTTATTTCTGTACACGTAATTGTGATCTATGGTAGCCACTTCTCCACCAACCTTTGCTATCCAAACATCAAACCGCTCTCGCTCAGTCTCAGGATTTGGGAAACTATGAAGAATTCCACCTAAAAAACAATAGAATACTTATACATGTTTCGGATATCATACTAAGTTAAATTTAAGATAAAATATTGTTATACAAATTGAAAATAAAGTTATAGGTAACCACAACAAAAATTTGATAATAGTAATTTGTTATACAAGAGTTCAAAGTTGTTTTTTAACTGGGGCTCCAATTAAGGACCGAGCCAGCGAAGGACTTTAAAATTGAATCACGCAGCAAGGGATTCAAAATAAGAATCCTGTGCGTTACCGAGGGACTCAAAAAGCACAAGATTAAAAAATGTTTGCACTCGAGTGCAACACATAATTTTTCATCCCCCCTCAGCGAGGAAATTACTAAATGGAAACATAAAACAATCACAATATTACATATAAGAAAATATCACACGCAAAGCAAATTAAAAAATAAGGTTCCGAGTATGAATATTAAATAAAAAAAAAGTTGTATGATAGTTTGTGAATTCAAAACATCATCACACGTAGTGCACACAATGTTCTAAATTCAAATTTACTTTACCCTCTAGAGCGCAAAAACGATTTTACACTTTTGAGGATTCTATCTAGCTGTAACGACCGATAAGATAAGGCAACCGGAGCCGACAGCTTTAATATGGCCTCCAAAGCAAGGAAACTCTCATGATATTAAAAACCGCTTCAGCAGTTAGTACTGGTTTATGATGAAGGTAAAAGTACATACCTTCCACCGATCTGACAAAGCAGTCCGGAACACAACACACCACAAACGACATGGATAGCAAAATTCACAATCACAAGCCCTGTCTCAAAGTTTACCACAAATCACAATCCACTATGACGGAGGATAATTCAACCCGACGTCGGTATGTAGCTTACAGCTTCTGCGGAGGATAGTTCAACTCAACGCTAATAGCTTTGGAATCACTTTCAGATTAGTGTAATCACAACACAACACAACTTTAAGTATTAATGAACTGACTGGTTAACACTGAAATTAATAGAGTATGAAAATATGAGTACAAAAAATGCCCGTGCGCATCAAAACAAACAAACACACATTTTATTTGACACTAGCTGTGCCCCACGGTTTCACCCGCGTAGTTCCCGATCCCGTGTGAATTTCGGGATAAAACTATGTCCTTCCCCGGACCATAATCTAACCCCGTACCTTTCAAGTCAATCGGTTCAGTAGTTTAGCCGTGAAAAGGTAACAGAACAAACAGACAGACAGAGTTACTTTCGCATTTTTCTATTAATAATAATAAACTATAAAGTAAGGATTTTGACAATTCAATTTGTTTGTTTGTTTTATTTAGGGCCGATTTTTCAATCGTCAGATAACTCGAGGAATAATTTTGAAATTTTGACAGTTATTCCATACAAAAACTGTCAAACGTCAGTTTTATTATTATTTTCGTTGAATAAAAGTTATCTGGCGATGGAAAGATCGGCCCTTATTGTTGCTATGATAAAAAAATAATACTGTATTTGTTTTTAAAAAATAGTATAAAATGCAGTCAACAATGTTGCCTTTCATTTTAACACCAATTAGTAAAATATTAGCGTGATACTACTAACTTTTATACATTTTAGTTAGGCATGCGTTCGATACATCAAAACGTAACGTATATCGCACAAACTACTAATTAGAGATACTAAGATATCGGTTACATAACCGTTCTATGAAAAAAACGAAAACACCCATGTCTAATTTTAGTTTATATTGACGTTAAAAGTAAAACTTATTTATAAAGTAATACTTATAGACCTTATGTCTTAGACAATTTATAATCCTTAAGTTGTTTATAAAAATGGCAATATTAGCGACTACTTCGTGTAAATAATTTTAACCATCACCGTTAGATGGCGCTATCTAAAACAATCTGTACTTACCTATTATTCTATGGAGGGTATATTTCATTCAGCTGGTTCCGCGCGGGTAAAACCCATGAAGCTAAAGGTAAAAAATAGAGTCCACACTTCGAATACCTACTTGAAGCATACCTATATGTATCACTATCGCGTCTCTGTGGGCAGGCTCTCTCTTTCTAACTAAGGTAACCTCTAGAAAGAGAAGGTCTGACTAAAAAGAGAGATCGGCCCACAGAGACGTAGGTATTAGACTCAAGCTGTTAACAGCTTAACAGTTTTACCATGAAGTTGTAGGTAAAAAATGGATTTTTTACCTACAAGTTCATGGTAAAACCGCGGTAAGTAGTATCAATAAGAGCGAAACAGTAGCAATTGCCGTGAGTGAACCGATGGGCACAGTGTAATACGTACGTATACTTAGTTAATGTATGAACGAGGGAAACTAAACCGCACCTTACACAACTAAGTATTATATTTTTGTTTCTCGTAGGTACATTATTAGAGGGTTAAATGCTAGCAAAACGTTATTATAAGTAAGTAAATTACACATTATGACGACCAAAACAAACAACGAGCCATACACCACGCTGATCTTCAATTTATTGGCCGTTTAATTTACCAATCAGTCGCGGTCCAACCGTGTTTTAACTCATGAAGCAAATTGCTTCTTATTTTAACCGACTTCCAAATCCAAAACAAACAGGAGAAGGTTCTCTATTCGACTTGTATTTTTTTTGTTACTAATATAATACCTATCTACTTATAAGTAACATACTTAGCTTTTAACGAATCTTATTCGTAGCAAAAGTTACTGTTCGTAGCAAGTCACTAGTCGTAGCATAACTGACTAATCGTAGCCTATGTCACTCATTCGTAGCATCAGCCAATATTTGTAGCAATAATCACTATAGGTAGCTACTGACCTAGAGCCGCAAAAGTAAAGTATGTACTTACCTAAGTACTTTACCAACCAATAAACCATATTGTCATAAATTAGTAGAATCCATGTTATACTTACTTAGTTCATTACTTGCTCATTTAATAGGATCGTACCTATCTTTGAAACAGCAATATTTATTTAATAACTTGCAAAGTAAACATATTTTTCTTAACTATTTCTACGCGTCTTGTATTAAAACTTTATGTACTTTCATAAATGATACATTATTAATTTACGAAAGTTAAAAATCGAATTTAAATAAGTACTTAAATAAGTTCCATAACTGTGGTAATAAATAAGCTAATAAGTGTTCCAAAATGAATG
Source organism: Timandra comae (assembly GCA_958496195.1). NCBI lineage: Eukaryota > Metazoa > Arthropoda > Insecta > Lepidoptera > Geometridae > Timandra > Timandra comae. Next base: position 2,798,549 of record OY292355.1, on the reverse strand, counting down.
TTACAGTTTATAGACTCTGTAGCATTATTTTCGTCAGGTTCTTACAGAAAATTCAAGTGAGAGACTGTTAAAAAGCCATTAAGTACTCAGGGAGGAAGGGCCACGTAATAAATCATATTATGACCGTGATTGCCTTCCGTTTACTTTCGCGGGAAATATCAAATATGTACAAGGAACCCTACATAGCGTTATACAAAATGGCTGATGAAAATATGCGCGCGCATCAATCACGCACCCCAACAGGATGACCAAGCAAATATTTACATTGTTACGGCTCACTAAAGATACTATTTTGGTTAAATTATAATTATTAATGTTATAAACAAATTATATTAGCAGTATAAAGACATGGATATCAATTTAATATAATGTTCTATGATTCAGGTTGTAAATAACTCGTTATAAATTAATAATAAACTGTAAACAGTTTCCTGAATTATATTGTGTTGGTATCGTTGTGATATCAATCAATAAGGTGTTATAGCTGTTAGTTGACGGTGATACATTGAGGTGGAAGTAAGATTTTGGGTGCGTCATCATGTTTTTCAGCTACCAGAAGGGGGTAAGCTTTAATTTAATTAATATTTAAATACCATTACGTACATATCCAATTGTTTACATTACATTAACACTGATTTGTGTTTAATTTATTGTCTTAATTTGATGTAAGTAATATAATAATCGTCCATTCCCGATTCCTTTGTTACAAAATGTCGATTATTTAATAAAATCTACTGTTTTATATTCCTAAACCAATCACCGATAGTTTAAAAGCATTATAAATGCATATTAATAGCCCTAAATCTGCAAAATTAGTAAAATTATGAGATTGAAAATCTGCGTCGTCATCAGTGATACGACAAAGAAAGCTTGTATTTCCAAAAATTAGAACCCCTATTACATTGGAAGTACCTAAAACTGTTGCAACCCTGCTTCTAAACGTCTATTAACACCGGGAAATGGATATGTACACAAAAATCCTATATTTTGAAAACGTGTTTAGCTAGAATCTATTTTTAGAACTGAGGCGTACCTGGATTGATTTTTGCCTGTAACATTTTTATACTTTACGAAGAGGAAATCATGACGATAAATAATTAAGAGTGATGTATTAGGCAAACGATTTGTGAAGTATGAGTAGGCGTGGTTCTTAAAAATCTAGATTTTTACAAGTGCGTAGTACATATCTTAAGACGTATTAGTGCATATAATGTTTTAAATATGTACTTATAAGTATTTAATAAAGCTATATTGGTTGTTTTAATTCATATTCCTTATTTTTATTGTATCCCTATTATTTAGGTACTGTTCCTAGGTCGAAATTTCCAGAACAATATGACCTTTAAAATATTTCCTTTGACGACATTCGCCGCCATTTTAATAAAATTACCTTTGTGCGTCATACCTATTAAAATTTATAATTCTTAAAGAAGTTTCGAGAAAGCTTTGAGTCACAAGTCACAACGATGTTAACAATCTTTTTCAAATATCGAATGATACAGATAACATTGCGTTACTGCATTTGTCGCATAAAGGTATTTATATAAGTAAGTACTTGATGGAAAATTAGAATCTCGTTATTTATTTTACTTATTACTAACTAGATACCTACCCCTACGTGCCTGCATAATAAAAACGTGGAACAAAAACTTCGGAAAATTTATTGGTTTTTATAGACCGTGTGAGTTATCTTTTTTCAGATTAGATAGAGATATATACGAGAATGATATTATTATATAGAATAGATGAATATTATAAAGCTGTAACTTGCGGCCATGTTCTTCCCGAATGTTTTGAGATAAAATATACTTATTCTAGGATAATATGAGGAATAAGTATTTATAATAAGAAAAGCTGTTCCAAATTCCGAATCGGTCTTTATAGTGGTGGTAGTGCTTCTGAAGCAGTACCAATTTGTCCAATTTATATCTGGTATTCTTATAAATATTTAAGTACTTACTTAAACTATAAGAAGGTACTTTTAATTTTTTTTGTACCTAAGCTTTTCGCGTTGACTTTTGTAAGCTTTTCAATGTTGACATAAGTTCTTGTTTAATCAAACTTATTAAAATTATGATAATGAAAGTTAGTTCAAATATTACAAGCAATATTAACATACTCGTACATACTATTAACTGCTTTGAAAATAATATGATGATGATGCTGACAATTCTTTTTAAAACATGAGCTGTGTTGCGTAATTTTCTTGAAAGCCCGCAAACATCATAAGTATTCTACTTATTTTAATTCCTTTGAAAGTCAAAAGTAGTAAAGACTTACTACTTATTCCAAAATACTTCTAATACCTGGATAAACCTCACCAATCTCAACCAGTTAAGCTTAATCAGCAATTTATATTAATAATTGGTAAACAACCACCTGCTCTAACAGTCGCGTTAACCATCTTAAAATCAACTCTTTCATTAAAGAAATAGAGTCGAAAATAGATTGGTCACTTTGCGGCACGTACTTTTAATAAAATAGCTATTGTTTTGCACCAGTAACAAAAGGCGACCCTTTATTATAGTTACTCTTCAGTTGATTGTTGACCGCCGTAGTGACCACTCGCGCGATTAAAACGCCATTGGATTTTCCGGAGTTTTCCTTCCGCGTGGTTTAATTGATAGTTTGAAATGATGGTGTTACTTTTAAGTGAGATTATTGTTGGCTAAAATGGAAGTTACTGTTGAAGTGGTAAGTGATTTTTAGATGTGTCTTTATTAATTAACTAAGTATCTGTAACCAAAAAATAATTTTCATATTGGAACTTAAATAAATGGATTTTAAGTGGATTTTTGTCGCGGTTTTACCTAATTGCTTTTTACATTTGTGAATTTTAGTGTACTTATCTTAAATTTCCAAAAAATAATTCTAAATGTAGGTGAATTCAACTTAAATAAACTTATTTATTAACTACTTACAATTAAATGAGTCTTTAAAATCTTCTCAATATTATTTTCGGATCCGCCTAGGTTTAACCACATCAGCAAAAAGCTCACAACTAAACGTTATTTCCCGCGAACTTAATCCCTCAATTAAGTTGATAGTTTTTCTCTTTTGTTTGCGGACCTACGCCCTGTGACATGCCAAAATATCATTTTCATTAATTAGTTGCCAAACGTTTGTGTACCGAGTGATTAGGAGAGTACTCGTTGTACAGCGTTGACTAACATGGGTGTGGCGATGGCGACTGTGTTGGATTAGGACCTATTTACATTTTATTGGAAAATGTCGCCGTATCTATGATGTATAACCATAGTTTTCCGCCCTAAAATTGGGGAACTTTTTGTTTGGCGGTATTTGTAATGCCCCGTGGGTCCTCCCAATATCGGCTCACGGTGGTATGCAGTTCTAAGCATTTTCACTGCGTTAAAAAAAAAAAGGTTTGGTACTTACATACTACATTTGTTATAAGTGACAGCTAGCCAATAAGTTGATTCAAATATCCGAGCTTCTTCATATTTTAGCGTCATAATAATTTACATATTTATCTAGATTTTAAAAATATCTAGTATAGTCTATTTCTTTAAAAAATATTACACTTACAGCTTCCTAAAATAAGAATTTCGAATCTGAGTAGATGATCAATTAATTAGATTAAGAAGGTTCCAGATACGAGATCTCTAATTATTACTAACTTACTTGTGTACATAACTAGGTAGCTACACGTACATACCTATGTCATGGTGATACATTTAATTAGTCGCACCTTTCTTTAAAATGTTATTAACGAGATTGTGTTTCATGTTCATCGAGTTATATCTAGGTATATGAAGTAAGGGATTAAGGATAGATACTCTATTTAGCTGTATTTCGCGGTAATACATACGCTTGTATAATGAGGAGTGTTTTAGAAAGTTACTTAAGTATATAAAATTTTCTTTAGAGCTCATTGATTTCCAACAAGCAGTTTAATTTCTTTAACCTCTAGATCCTAGATGGAGTAATAATTTTTCATAAACGTTATTTTTTTAATGACAATGCAGGGTGACGTCGTTCTAAATTCAATATGGCGGTCTTTCAATAATGGCGGATCAATTATATTTTAGATTTTACTAAATTTATTTCATTGATTGATTCTCAGCCCCAAACATTAAAAGTACTCACTAAAACCCAATACGTAACGACGTAATTATAAAGATGTATCATTCTCATCGTCTTTGTGAATGCAAGGCCAGCCCGCCGAGCCATTAGCCTCCGGGTCGCTGTGATTTGAATACCAAACCGTCTATAAAGTGCTTTCCAACGCTCGTAAACAATTAACTGTTGAACCTTATAGCCTTAAATTACCTACTATTTCTATGTAGGTACCTGTAACTGGTACATATGTTACGTAATCGGTTCTAAGGCAATATTCGCAATGTTTTTGATATGATCACCAACTTCCTTTAATTCACTTACTTAGATATTCAAAAAGTTTTATTTAGAATAACATTTAAGTTTAAATAAATAGGTTTTAAAGTTTAAAAAAGATTTTAAAGTTTGCATAACTTAACAGACGTTAGCATAACTTAACTTTCTGAAAATACCATGGAATATTATAAGTAAAACTAATTTCTTAAACCCAAGGCTCATAAACAGTGTCCAAATATCCACTATATTTGGACACTGTTTATGAGCTATATCTTTATGGTCATATTAATAATATAAATGTCCATTAAATTTCGTTGCTATGGCCCTGGAATTGATGTCTTGACCGAGTTCATAGTTTCTTTAATAGAAAACCTAAGATGGTACTACAGATGGTATTTTTCGATTTTGAAGTTTTGAAATAAGAATATATTTCTATGGACTATCATAATATGGTTGTTTTATTTACCTCTCTTTTCACCTCTTTTTTTAATATATTATTAAGTAAAACAACATCTACGAATAAAGAATACTCCTACCTCTCTTTTTAAGGTTTTTAGTGATCAGTTTCTGACCTAAGTAATATTGTTGTTGTAGCACACTGTCCACCCGACGTCTAAAGGGGCGCAGGCAGCAGGCAAGGACAAGGCCGGGGCCTACGGATCATGGTACACACCGGAATCCTCGCCCACAAACGCACAGTACGTAATACAAATTACTTCTATAGGTCCCATGTGAATTTTACGCTAGGTACTTTTGACCGCGTAAAAGGTGCTAAGAGACGTCAAACGCTGAACAGTGTTTGTTGAAGAAAAACAGTCCAGCATAAATGGTGTTATACTTATTACGCTGCTAAAAGCTATCAACTTCAATCAATTCAACTATTTAATTTGGTCGTAAAAATCGTGTATAGGTACACCGCTTAACGTTTGACTTTGGAATTTCATCAAGTAATTATTTATAGGATTCCGAAGTTCAACCCTGCGATTCAGCTGCAGGATGAGCTGCGCAAGATAGAACACGATGGGGTGTAAGTAACCTTTAGCATAACCTCGATATTCCCCTTTCATTCAGCCATAAATTCTAAGCACATAATGAATGAATTATACAGGAAATTTGAGCTGCTGAAGCTGCAGCTGTTCAATGTCGAACCGGTGTTGAAATCAAAAGACGTACGCGATGAGAAGGAGGTCAACAAAGATGAGCTGCATAAGCCGAAGATGGAAAGCGCTTTTGATGATGGAAAGTACGTATGAGATATCACTTAGTTAAGAATTGCGTGGCATATCAGCATTATGGACAGAAGGCATTTTTAGGACTTAGCTGGAGACAGGGAGAGTACAACATTTTCTGTTTTCAGTATTTTTTTTTTAGTTGTTTGACTATTATATTTCAATATCACCGAAAAAACGTCCATTGCTGGGTTGTCGTTAGGGTACCTACTGGAAGACAGATAGTAATAAATAATGATGACTTATACAAATAAATTAAGCACTAAAAATCAAAACACAGAAAAGGTACATGAGAAAAATATTTCAGTGCACCACCAGAGTACGAGGGCGAAACGGTACCATATACGGTAGAGGCTCCTCAGAGCCCAGTGCCAAGCTCTCCGTCACGGAGCACGAAAGGAGATAGCTGGTCTCAGCTACTCGGCCTCTGCAATATGTTTTGGCCGATTGACCCTCAAGGTAAACCCTCGGGATCTTATTCATCTTTAACATAGCACAATTATGTTGAAAACAAAGCAATTGTTTCACTACAGGGAGCCAATTTATGATAACCCAAAGAGACAGATAACTTAATTGAATTGTATCTTTATTTATCTATTTTAGGCCGCACCTTTTCTATCATTATGTCTGGTATACCTACACAATTGCTATCTACAAGTACTAACACAATGACATCCAATATCATACACAAATCTACTTTCATATGCATTACCTATATCCTTATCACCTTTTTTTACCTATTCCTTAGGTCAAGGCTACATTATGTGGCTGTTCCTAGTCACATTCTGCTACAGTTACAACGCTTGGTGCATCCCACTCCGAGCTACCTTCCCTTACCAGACCCCCGATAACTTGGCTACATGGATGACTCTGGACTATTTCTGCGACCTGATTTACCTTCTTGACGTGGCTGTGATCAAACCGAGGCTGATGTTTGTAAGTGAGGGTTTCTGGGTTGATGATCCAGTAGAAACGAAGAAGAACTACAAAAGCAAGGCTCATTACAAGGTAAGGCACGCACGTGAAAATGTTTAGGATTTGAGTATCTTCCTCATCAAAGCAATCTTTGCATTTTGTATAATTTGGTAAGTACATACAAGTATTTACATCCAAACCTTCATCTGCAGTTCGACGTGATCTCTCTACTCCCTCTGGACTTGCTCTACGTGGTATTCGGCACCAATGCTGTCATCCTCCGCCTGCCACGTGTCCTGAAGCTGCAGGCTTTCTGGTCATTCCATCAGGCTATGGACAGGATTCTTTCCTCGCCTTACGTGGTAAGTAACTATGACGTACTCCTTTATGCCATATTCTCTGGTACAACAACATCATCAAGGTTCTTTCTTCAGAGGATTGCTCATCAATTTCTCATTAACTTGTAGGTACGCATCGGCAAGACATTGTTCTACATCTTTTTCCTCATCCACCTGAATGCCTGCGCCTACTACTTGATGAGCGTCCACATTGGTCTGGGCACCAACGGCTGGGTATACGACAACAAGGGAAATGCCTACATCAGGTGCTTCTACTTCGCCACCAAGACAGCCACGTCCATCGGAAAGAACCCCAAACCGGAGAACACGATTGAGTATCTTTACATGACCTTCGCATGGCTCATGGGAGTGTTTGTATTCGCCCTCCTTATTGGACAGATTAGGGACATCATTGCCACTGCTTCAAGGGCTAGGGTAAGTATTACGTCACTGGATAGACAGCTACTAAATAAATACACTTGTTATTTCTCTTTTGTTTCATTATAAATAAATGATACATTTATTGCAGGTTATTCACGAGACCCGTAGTCACTACATTGCTAATTACATAATAACTGTGCAAAAGCAAAACTAAATAATAAATCAAACTTTATTTTATTTTCAATATTATTTCGTTAAACTATACATATACTCAGTTAAAAATATATATTCAAAACTTAATTCTATAACATTTACAATATAATTGATAAAATAAATATACCAGTTAGTGGTTCCTATATAAATCGTTTATTTCATGACAGACTGAGTACCGCAAGCGCGTAGACAACTCCATCCGCTATCTCCGTCGTTTGAACATGCCAGTCTCACTGCAGCGGCGAGTCGCATGCTGGTTCAATTATACTTGGACGAGCCAACGGTGTTTCGGTATATGTACAGTTTATTAGCAAAGCTTTACTAACAATAAATGCAAACTAACAAAAATAGAGCCATGATGGGCGCCATATCTAGATTCCGCGATAAAATAAAACTAACAAATATTCAATAAATCACACTGTACAAAACAATACCAATTTTCAAAACTCAAATCGCTTAATAAAATCGCTGCACATAAAAACTAACACACTTTAATTTTGCTTGGATCGCACTGTCGCACTCAAAAATCGCGGCCGCTAAACACCGCGCTAACCGCTCTCTCTCAACTCGAACGTTTGAAATAATCGCGGGATAAAAAGCATTCGCACAGGTGTTGCGTTTCTACCGAGTAACTCGGTTATTCACGCACAGCTCGCTTTCCTCTACATCAGATGCTGCAAGCGGTCGTGAATGTGCGTAACATGGTAATACTACAATGGGTGTTCTATATTTGGACACTGGATTTTAACGAATTGTACTATTTTCAGATGAACAAAAGATCTTAGATTATTTACCATTCAACATGAAACGCGACGTCTCACTGGCTGTTCACATGTCTACACTCAGTAAGGTATGTTTTCTTAGTTTGTAGTTTAAAACAGTACTCTTCTTCTTTATCCTTCTTCTTTCTTCCTTTTCGTGAATATTTTGCAGTATTTCAATAATATCATCCATTAGGTGCAACTGTTCCGCGACTGTTCCACGTCCCTGCTGCGTGACTTGGTGCTGCAGCTGCGGCCCGTCAGCTGTCTCCCCGGAGATGTCGTCGTCAGGAGAGGAGACGTCGGACATCACATGTATATCGTCAAGTCTGGGGAGTGCTGCGTGAGATACATTGACATGACTATATTTATATGAGTTCTTGTATGGCAATTGCTGTGTTTACCTCTAGAAGCTACGCGAATACTCTAGTTGTAATGTCTACTTATGCAAGATACACACAAACAGAAATTATTGTACTCCTAGTGATTTTCTGTTTGTGTTTACTTGTTACTGTGTTAGTGATATAAATATATTTTCTAATAATTCATCTCTCCATCTGTATTTATAATCAAGACTTAGAGTACCCCACTTATTTTCAGTCTTGACTAGATTTATACAGAGAAAGAGAAAAAACCAAATCTTTTTTCAATTAAAGTTAATGGATGTTGAAATTATGTTCTCAGGTAATGTCACCAGATGAGAGTGAGGTGTTGGCTATCCTGAAGGAAGGCTCGGTGTTTGGGGAAATCAGTCTACTCGGCATCGAGGGACTCAGGCGAAGAACTGCTACAGTCATGTAAGAATAACATTATTTTTAGACATCTACAATAATCCTTGATCTAACTCGTCATTGATTGAAGACGTACTATTTTTTGCAAATAACTCTTTCCCAATTCCATGATATGTAGGTAATGCAAAACTTCAGTAATGTAACCTCAACTACTTTAAATTACTTTGTGGAAGCCTGTCTCACTAAGACCTAGTTCATAAAAGAGATCACCCATTTCACCATTCTAATAAATTCGAACTTCAAAATAAAATGTTCTCAACATACCTGGTCTAATCCAGTTCCCGCGGCTACGCAACCCTATTCGCGCTTTCCCGTAACGACCTGGAGTCAGCCCTCCAGCAGCACAAGGAGGCCGCTCAGATCCTGCGGCTTCGAGCTGACCGCATCATACGGGAGAACGCCGCCAGACAAGTGCCCAGAGCGGCCAAGAGTGGGAAAGGGGGGGACGGCAGGAGGAGGGTGAACAGTGCAGCCTCTAAGAGACGGCTTTCGGCCGTGTCGGAACAACAGGTACGAATTTCGTCATTCTTAAGCTCTACTTTCAAGAACAGTGAGTAGATCCTCAGTAATCATCATGGTAGAAGACATGCAAGTCCCAAAAAATAGTAGGACGGGAATGTGTGTATGGGAATGAGTGTGTGTGTACTTTGTTAGGGATACAGGTATGTAATAAATATAGAAGCAGTTAATAGGGTATGATTGGCTATAATTCTCTCTCAGATTCTGAACCTTTGTCCCATAACTAATTTTCTGGTTGACTTTAATTAATATCTAAAATAAAGCATAGAATTTATCTTAATAACAGCCATACAATATCGCAAGAGACGTCCCAGCAGAAGAGCAACCGCGGCATACAGACAGCGTCCATCATGGTGAAGAACAGAAACATCCTATACCAACCATTATATTAACAACTGAATAACATTAATAAAACTCAATATCATCTCGATATTGTGGTCATTGAACTAGTACGAGCCACTAAGGTGACATACTGATAATGGAAGCTTTGAAAAGCTGTACTTTGTATAATTATATCTGGAACACCTTGGCCCATCAAAACTTATCTGTAATGAAGAGAAAATTAAACTTTCTCGTAATGAAATATTTCTATCTCCTTGGGTAAAGTAATCAGGGCGTAGTCTTAACGAAATTAGAACAAAAGAAACGAAATTTTTATAATATTTATATATACATTATAATTAACAGTAAAATGCCAAAAAATACAAAAAAATAAGTAAGTTTTTTACAGAATATATATATATTTCTACCTTCTGACGATTCTTTAAAATGAACTGGCTATGTTCCTCGGATTTGCATTCTCGTAAGAGAATTGAAATTAGTTTTAAGTATTATTAAGAAACGTAGAAGAAAAAATAAAAAACACGTCTTACACAGAAGGTAGGACGATTATATAAAAAAAAATGGAAAATCTATCGAAAGATTGAATAGCTTTAAGAAGCCGTCGGCTGAGAAACGCAACACTAGGGAAGAAGAAAGTTTAGATTAGTTACAATCGAGACGAGGATAAGTAGTTACAAATAAGCAAAAACATTTGATAAAAATAACTAAAATTATTCCTATTTCACAATCAACTGTAATAGAATTGTATCACTAAATTACTTCATAAACCATTAAAATAAGTACTAATTATAATTTTGAATCTCATCTCTAGTTGTAAGCACTTTTTGAAACGTTCTGTCATAGACGAACTAATTTTACTTCTATCTTTCGGCTGGACTTTTCAAACTTTCTTCGAATAGTCTGAGCACGTAGAGTCTTAACTCTAGTAGGCCACTGCGTGTTGCGTGGTAATAAGGTAGCATATCACCCTTCACAGTATTAGTACCTTTACTTAGCTCAATTTTCCAGCAATATTTTGTAATATTCTCAGTTTTAATTGAGATTATTTATGATTACGGTAATTTTGGTTATTTATAACTAAATTCTGTCGTTTCTGTTTAACTTATTCGACATTGTAGGGTACCTATGTCTCTATACGTATACGATATAGACGTGTTTATAACCCTATGTGTCTAGATACCTTTTAAAGCCAAAATCTATCTATCTAGTCTTGAATTTACTAAATGTGATAATGTTTGATATTGTACCCTAAATTTTTGATGTCTAATTAAAGGAAAGCAAATAAAATTTGTGTTTTATTTATAGTACTTACCTTTTACCCATTTTACCATTACCAACTTCCAAAAAAAAATGTGCAGTGTATGTATACTACATGTCGACGCTATATCTGCCATTTTCTCAAAAACTAAGACATCAACACAACGATGATTAAGCTAGTAGAAACTATAACTTAAAGTGGTCAATCTTTGCCTTACCAATGAGAAATAATAACAACTTAATGATTGCTTTTTAAGTTCATCTCTTGAACGAGAAAACGCATTATCTTAATTAAAACCAGAGTTCACGGTCTCTAAGGTACTTACAATCATTTCTACGTAATCTATTGTAAAATAGCTAGTAATTTATTGTAGGAATCTATTCTTGCTAGTAACTCATTCTACCTCGATTTATTGCTCATCAAGACTGTATAACACGATTGTAAAAACTCCTGATTGCGTCGAACTTTAAATACTTTTACGTCTTCAGCTATTCTTCCTTTGATGTTACGTTCGTTTAAATATAAATTCGTTCTACTAATCCAATTCTTTATAAAGGTCCCTGTACACCATTATACCGTAATGTAAGTCTACTTTTGAAAGCAATATAACAATCTGCTTTTGAGCCTCGAATTGATAGTGATTTGGAATTAAAATAAGACCTCTAGGTTTTTGGTTAACAGGAAGCGAAACGATAAATCTTAATAGATAACTTATGTACTTACTTAATTATTTTGGCAAATATTTCATCAACAATTAGCTAGTGATATAAACAACATGAATAACCTTTTAAATTCAGTTTTTTTTTATTCTACAGGTCTAACGTTTTAGTTTCCTCTAAATGTTTGTAGAACGTTACAGAGCAATGGAGTTTTACCTTTATGACTACAAATTCGACCCCTCGTAATGTATTAATTATAGTGGCACGGTTGCGTGCATCAAAACCTGTAACATATTTCCAACAATAGCTCAGTTTCGTAAGCAATTCTAAACTCTACTGCCACGAAATTAATGACTGTTTATTAAATAAAAAACTTTGCTCAAAAAAGTTGAAAAGAAAATTGCAGTTTTGTACGCGGAAGTAAAATTTCGCTTTTCCAACTTGTCGCGAACTAAGTTTCCTTATTAAGTTTTCTTTGTCAAATATAAAAACGGAATAAACAACGCAGTTTAGTTATCAAAAAGTTCCACGAATTTATTTCGCAACAAAACTTTTTTAATATAAAATTAACGCACTAAATTAGTGTCTAAAATTAACTATACAGCTTTAGTAAAAGCCTAAAATACCCTGATTATTACCACCACCCCCCCCCCCCCCCCCCTAAATACCAGTTTTATAACAAATATTAGGAGAAGCCATTATTATTAGTGCTTCATTGCGTGATATCATTAATTCATTTCGTTATTGATATAGTAAAACGAACTGACGAGCCAGAATTAGGAAAACTTCATGAATTTTCTTCGTTTTATTTACTTTTTGTTTACCGTAATGTTTGATTGACATAAAACCGAATGGAAGGTACACAAAGTTAGTACTTACTCAATTACTGTGAACACATACTCTCTTCACTACGTAGTATAAAACAAAGTCGCTCTCTCTGTCCCTATGTATGCTTAAATCTTTAAAACTACGCTACGGATTTTGATGCGGTTTTCAGTAATAGATAGAGTAATTCAAGAGGAAGGTTTTTAGCATAATCTTATCCCCACATTCCCACGGGATCGGGAACTACGCGGGTAAAATCGCGAGGCACAGCTACTTTAATTGATAAACGTAGAATAGTTTCCCACATGTTCAATATTGATGGTAAATTCGCAATCAGCGTTTGGCGATCTTCGTGTAAGCTAAGTTCTACTACAATGAATACCGAATATGTCGGTAATTAATAAACAATGGCACTGGCTATGCTTTGTGACACATATTTCAAGTAATTTTAATGGTAACTTTCTAATTAAAATCATTTATTCTGTGGGCCTCTGTTTACAGTTATTTGTTTATTAAATTAAAAATTTAAAAAGCCCCCAACACAATTACTTTCAAACCCCCATAACTTTTAAACGGGTCAACCGATTTTCATCAAACATGTCTAAAAACACTCGCACGTAAGTCCCGTTTAATACAAATCGGTTCATCCGTTCGGGAGCTATGATGCCACAGACAGACAGATACACACACACAGACACGTCAAACTTATAATACCCCTCTTTTTGCGTTAAAAACTGTAAATATTGCCTGAAATAAATTATTTGATTGATTGAGTTACAACATACCTACCAACTACACAATATTCTACAGTAATCTACAATGAACGAAACCCCAGTTGATTAGGGTAACTCGACCCATCAACCGGTTGCTTATTTCAGTCTGATTTGTGCTCCGGTCGCGGATAGGTCCCGGTTACCGGTAACTAACATGATACGGTATTATTAGTTTGTGGTTTTGATGGTAATTAATGATTAATTAAGTGTTTTAAAGGGAAATTAATTAAAGGATTTTAGTGGAGATAAACTGAAGTAAATGTTTACTAAGGTGAGATATGATCAAGTGTTAATTAATAAAGTTACTACTAGTATTTAGGTATTTAACTGTTCTGTCTAATAAATTAACTATAATATTAAACATTATAATACATATAAGGTACAGGTAATAGATGAATTCATGGGTTAAGTAATTAAGATGCTAAAAAACAAATACCATGGAAAAAGTAAGTAGGTACTTATTCTATCTACAGATTGTTAACATTTTTTAAGTTTTTTTTTTATTACCTGGACTGTCCCCTGGTAATCACGGTCATTGTAACCTGATCGAAACGTCGAGGTAGTCATTTTAAAATGATTTTATTTTACGACCATCTGCATTTATACCCCAACATTTGGCGTACGTTGATATAACATATAAGCTCACAGCTTTCCTTTATAAAGAGCTATCTGTTTTTTTTTTATCAGTATCTAAGTGCCTATATTTTTACCATTCCGTAATATTCAAAATTATTATATTTAGTACAAGAAGATATACGATGAACATGTTCATGTTTTACAATACCAAATAATCATTAATTCCATTATTTCTGGCCGTAAAACTGCGGTATTGTGAGGTCGCGTGTCTCAACGGGTTATTTGGCTTACCCTGTAATTTGATTAAATTTTTTTGATTAAAGAAAATAGGTATCTATCTACTAAATTGAAGACCGAGCTCGCGGTATTGAGCAATAAATCAGTGACGTCAGTATCACCGCAGTCAGCACAAAATGTGTGTGTGCGACGCGGTGCAAGGAATGTGCAAACTTCGCCCGTCAGCATTTTTGCATACTCGACGAACAATAACAACGATGCACAGGTGAATGAACGCCCGGCTCCGATGACCTCGATCGCCGCGGCGTGTGCACCGACACCCGTGCCAGCTGCGCCCTCTTCTGCTACACGTGTCTCCAAGCAGAAGAGCTACGCGCAAGTCTCGCGCCAGCTACTACATAATAAGAATGTGGCGGCCCCGAAGAAACCCGGCAATGGAGCGAGGAAAGTCGACGTGGATGGCTTCACCCTGGTGGAGAAGAAACGTCGACCTAAGCCGTCCCGTAATCGTCGTGGTACCGCCGACGCCGCAGCAACTGAGAGCACCCTCCGTGTTGTGGAGCCGTCCATTGCAATTTACATATCGCGGCTTGACCCCGACACTAAAGGTGAAGAGGTCCTGCGGTATGTCAAGCAGAGGGTCTGTTTCTGGACCAAGGAACATATACGGCTCAACTTGAGGCGCCTCGAGTCGACGAGGGACACGTCCTTTAAATCGTATGTGCTTCAAGTACCTGCGAAGTATAGGGACATGTTCCTCAATGCCGACTTTTGGCCTACAGGAGTCGTATATCGACGTTATAGGGAAGCGTTCCTGAAGAAAAGTCCCTAAACTGTAGTTGTAGTTTTATAATTTAATATGTATGTTAGTCAATAAGGTATATATGTAAATTATTATATATAAGTATTTATGTGTTTGTTATGATATTTTATATGTGCGCGTAATTTGAGAGGCCTTACCTTACCGTAACACAGTTTCTAACTAGCACGGGAGGTAATGTCTCGATAATTGCGTCAAATGTATTATTATTGTAACAAAAAGTTATATAAATAAATTTGATTTGATTTTTGATTTGATTTAAATTATATTATCAAGATAATCATAGTATAGTATAGATAGAGAATGTAAATGTCGATTCATAAAAATATGATTCTGTTTACATATATATACACTAGCAGCGACCAGCGGGTTCACCCGCGTAGTTCCCGGTCCCGTGGGAATTTCGGGATAAAAAGTATCCTATGTATTATTCGGATGTATAAGCTAAATTATTGTTAAGTTTCATTAAAATCCATTCAGTAGTTTTTGCGTGAAAGAGGAGCAAACATCCACACATCCACACTCACAAACATTCGGCTTTATAATATTAGTAGGATAGATGTGTAATTTTATGATTTTTATACAAGTAATTTTGGTTGTTTGGCAACAATGATAAGTAGGTAAGGCTCTAATACACATAGCATCAATCACTGAAATCGTAGCATAAGTCACATGTATTCGTAGCATCAGTTACTAACGACGCACTCGTAGCGCACTCCTCGTAGTTACCGAATTTTCGTAGAAGGTTCCGGTCAGACAAAAAATATCATATTTTATTTAAGTACTTACTTGCTTTCTATTGTCTTGTATGCACTTGTGTATGTATGTACTTTTACAGATTATTGAAAGACGCCAGGCAAGCCGCGTTTTTGCGTAAAAGATGGTTTGATATAAAAGAAGATAAAATGTCTCAGCCCACTACTATAGTTTGTTATTCTAAAAGAAGTCTGGATTAACCTCACTTCTTTCAAATAACACTAACCCAATTATTCGTGTCCCAAGTACTTAAAAAGTACTCAAAAGTCGTATCCAAAAATTTAATATTAATGTAAACTTAATTATGAAATATCACGCGAGATTATGCACCACCCTGCATTGTGTCACAGATTAGTAAACAGTTTGTATTACTGACACAGATTAGTAAATAGTTTATATTAGCGTATTACATAGATTAGGGAAGAGTTTGTATTACTGACATAGATTAGGGAAGAGTTTGTATTAGCGAATCACACAGATTACACAATAGTTTGTATTGCCATATTACATAGATTAGTAAACAGTTTGTATTATTGCCCTACCCCGTTCTCTGCATGAATAATTTGTTCGGTAATCAGGCTGTAACTGAACTGTAACCGAAAGCCAAACTTATGACAGTCTTGTACGGTTAGTTTACGAGAACCAGTAACTTGCCTTGGGACTTTGAGCTTTATGACAAGGCTATGTATGCACGGTTAGCATCGAAAGTTGATTAACACATTCATAATGTTTTTTTCTGATTCGTGAACACACACATTAATAAATATACTTAACCCTGCTTTATGTCTTTTCGTTCTACATACCATGTCGTTCATATTTTGCTACATTTCATTATATCCTTATCACGGTGATTTTAACCACTTACATTATCGAACGTAACTATTTATATCGTTTGATTCTTAGTCAGTCTCATTATGGTAATCTTATCTAGGTAATTTAAACTAATCTTAGAGGAATCATTTTTAGCGTTTATGTTATAAATCAAATTAAGAAACTACACCGATTCCCTCTTTTTCCCACTAATGCAAAGCTAAAACTAATAGGTGAGTATTTAAGTTATAGGATAATCATTTTAAAAGATATGTTATCCGACTGTAGATGCTGACCGTACCATCATACATATTTATGGATAGACTATTTCATAGATTGCTATAATGGTAAAGGGTTTTTATCGTTTGTTTTTGATTATCGTGGAAGATTACCTAAGTAAGTACTTAGAGGTTTTTAGGACGAACAAGGTCGTTTACATAATATTAAATGTCACAGGTGGCACAGTCACGAAAAAAGTCACTTGTAAGTACTTATACAATTTTAAACTAAGTCTACACAAGTTTATTATCCAAGTATCTAGTTACTTACCGAAGCAAAAGAGCAAACACATTCCAAACTACGTTAAAAAACGAACTACAGAAACCAAATAAACATCGTAACCTTACAAAGTTTTAGGCATTTCAAAGTACTTATGAAGTTGTACTGAATAAATAGCAAGACAAGAAAAAACGTAGCCATAAGTTTTAGGCATTCCAGTTTCTACAGACTTATCAAAACAAAACTTACAAACCCAGAAACATGATACTAAACCTTAATTTATTCACCCCATTCGAGTAATCCACAACAATGATGTCATTGAAGATGGCCCGATAATCGCAGAGAAATAGTCTACCATCACGGAAACATCGAAACGGGGCCGTTAGAATTATCTGATCAGGCAAATGGAAGGCAGACACAGGAATTTATTGGTATACAAGCCCCGCTAACTGTGGCAGGTCATTCATCATACGAATTCGGAGGCAAATATTTGCCGAACCATTCCCTATATTGCTAGTGCCTACTAAATATTTGTCTAACCATTTTGTGGCTATATTTGTTAGAAACATTAGCTTTATGGCGTATTAAGGTTTGGTAGTAGGGTTTCGTAGACCGATTTTTCTGTGTTTCTAGTTAGTTAGGTAGATCACCTATAATGCAAGAATAAGGAGATAGTTTTTGACATTTCTTATTTTAAAATTAAGTATTATTTGTAAAGGTACCTACTTTTTCACGATCGTACTTATGTATCTAGTCTAGTCCGGAGTTTGTAGGTATCTATATACCTAAGTAAGTATAATAATTTCGAATCTAAAACTTTTATTTTTGGGTTCGCTACTTTCACCCAATTAAGTTACTTATTTTCTTATATATATTTTAAATGCTATGTTACAGTATGGGTCGCGGCAAAGAGCCAGAACTGCCGACCAGCAATCCGGTTGAAGCAAAAAAATATCGAGACGAATCTACAGGACATCTCAAGAATGGTCACTATGGGAGAGCACTTAATGCTCTGAATAAAGTAAGTATTTTTTTACAGACAAAAAAATAATATGTAGATTTATGTTTGTAACATATCCTGTGTTTTATTACTTTTATTTTTTATACCATAAGTATATTTTCCTTTTCATTCAGCCTAAACATCTAAGTAGTTAGATTAGCAATAGCCAACAGTAGGTGTTTGTTAATTTCGTACCCTAGCATATCGTAAACGTTAATAGCGTGCGAAGCGTGCTCTTCCTACCATTCTCGGCCCCCCACTCTCATATAGTGTGAGCAGAGTGGGTGCGAAAACACATTCAGTCGCCATGACGACGACAGCTATAGCGTCGATAACGACACCTCTTCACATACTCCACATATTACGTAACTCTCGTCCAAAATGGATGGCATCGTGGACAACGCTAAAGCCCAGGCCAGGTCTATCCTAGGGCCCACTAAAGACGCGGAGTTTCTTCAAAGTTTCGTACGTGTAGGTGTCGGAGATGAGGAAGAAGAGGAACCTATACCGAAGGCGTCCATCAGCAAGAGGGCTCCTCAGGGCTCCGAGAAGGAGCCCGAGACGACTGAAGACAAGCACTCGGCTAAAGAGAGGAAAGAGTCTTTGAAACCAAAAAGGAGGCGCGAAAGGAAACCGAAACGGGAGAGGAGACGTCGGGAAGAGGAGTTGTACACTGACAAAGATCGGGCTGCGGCCGTGGTTATGGGCTCGAAGGATATCAAGCAGTCGCTGAGTTTGAAAGATAAAGCTGAAAGGAGCAGTGCTCTGCAGTTACCGGTAGAAGCGGATGCTGGGACACTATTGGCACTAGCTCGGGCTGAAATGATGAGGGAACGTTATAGGACCGCTGTTCTTTTTGTTAATAAGGTACCAGTTATTTAGGGATTAATCAGACAGAAAACGATCATTGTAGTTCGCATTCTTCATTTGTTGTATTTAATTAGTTACACACTAGCTGTGCCACTCGGTTTCACCGGGGCGTTACTTCGTGAGGTATGCAATCCATTAAAGCCTGAACATGAAAATGCTGTCTGATCACATATGGATACAACCAATTTTTAAGCTTAGCCCCCACTTCTACCCATAATTTCTAGAGTTGACCCCTTATTCCTTTTTATAATTCTTCCTATTGTGTTTCAGGCGATCGAGTTAGCTCCAGAAGAGAAGGCAGCGTACGTGGCTCGCAGCAAGTGTTACCTTCTACTGGGTGAGCCACGATTAGCGCTGGCAGATGCTGAATCGGCCCTCAAGTTAGACACAAAGGACGCAAAAGCGTTGCTAAGAAAAGCTGAAGCGCTTTACTACTGCGGGGAATTTGAAATGAGTTTGGTACATTACCATCGAGGCTTGAGGGCTAGACCTGACTTGAACGACTTTAGACTTGGAGTTCAGAAGGCTCAGGTAAGCATGATAAATTAAACTTAATTTGTAATAGCAGTGTTTTTATTAAAACACTCCTGTCATATCAAAAATTAAGTGACGTCAGATAAGGGGTTTGTATTCAGGGTATCTGAAACTACCAAAATACTCAATTATGGTTTTCATAATTCTCCTCCGTGGAAATCGAACTCGCAACCATCGTAGATAATCGGCATACTCGAAAATTCTCGATAACATCCACCACTCGATAACTTGATAGTAATGAGAGCCTTAAGTTAATCTGAATATTTCATCAATTACAGGAAGCCATAGAAAACACAATTGGTTCAGTGAAACCAGTTAAAGCTGTAAAGAAGAAACCGCAACGCGCCTCCTCTAAGTCCGCTAAGCCAGTCCTGGGTCAGCTGATGTCTGACAAAATCTACTTGGAGAACCTCCTCAAAAACCCCGACCTGGCAATAGCTGATAAGAAAAACGATATCGTGATGAAGCAAGCAGAAGAAGCTATCAGATTTCTCGAGAATAGAGAAGAATTTTGGAGACAGCAGCAAACACAATGATTTTGATAGAATTTGTGGAGTTGATTAGAACAGCCCAGAAGCTTCTAGAATTCTTTTGGCTAATGTGACTATGTTTAAAAACTCAACAAGAGTTTTATTTGTGTAGATTTCTGATGGCTCATTTCACATGAATAACTCGCCTTGTTGTTGTTGGCATTCTTTTAGATTTACTGGCATCCAGCACTGAAGCTGTCTGTAAGATCCTAGTGTAAGGCAAAATCCTCGCCCACTAATGGTATTAATATATAATTTACATATTAAGTTTTATCAAATTATAGTTTAGTAATGTTAGCTTGTCTATACTTAGCAGGCATATGAATATTGTGACTTACATATTTAATTTTAACTTAAGGCTAGACCGCATTAAGCTACACTTCACGACAGCGGCGCTACGCGACACGAACTTCAGTGGCGCGTAGTTACGATCTGGTGCGTAGTGCGTTCTTTGTACGAGGTACGTACAATTTCTTGGAAAGAATATTTTGTCGCTAGGTGTCGCATCGCGACGCTGCAGTGAAGTGTAGCTTAGTGCGGTCTAACCTTTAGCTTATTATTACATATTAAGAGTTTTGCAAATTAGTCTTTAGATGCCTTGTACACAAAAACTTCAATAAAACAAAGGTTTAAAAAAAGAAATATTTTTATTTGTTCCTTTTGGCTTGCATGTCATTGCCAACGCGCACGTTACAAACGTTCCAATCATCACTTAAATGATAAATAAAAATATCCACTCTCTATCAACTTGAACAAATACTTTATCACTCATAATATTTACAAAATTATTTACATTTTCAATTGCGTATAGACGTGTGACTTAGAATCAAAGTGACCAGCGATGTCTTACAAAAATATTTTTTATTCTATTAATTCGAGAAATATTAACACTTAAAATATAAAAATTAATTCATAGTTTATTGAAATGAAAAAAAAACTAATCAAGTATAAATCCGGGTTCATGAAAAATAACATTTCAAATCTTCTACTGGCATTTCATCTTATGATGAATGATAGAATTATAGCAATTCATATTTCTTTTGGAAGAATTGCTCAGAATCATACGGAACATATTTATCATCCTTTTTACGATTAAAAATAGTCATTAGTTTGACAGCCTGTCAATGACAGGTCGTAGACGCCATATTGAATTTCTTTTGTTTCACGTCATGACATATTTCAATAATGTTTAATTTAACAAACCTAATATCTAAAACAATTTTTATCAACAAATACGTATTTGTTCAACAGCCAAATATAATCAAGTCAAATATGATAAAAAAACAAAGTTAGTCTCCGGTCACACGTCCTAGCAATTTGACATCTCGTTATAATTCCTTAATCCGAATACATTTAACACAAATCATGTTTACAACACTGACTAAAATTAGTTATGAAAAGTTTTAACTTATCATACAAAAGTTTATGATTAATTTTAATGGTATGTTTTCTAATAAGTCACATGCCATGTTAATACATGTCCTGCAACCGATTTAAGCCAGAAACACATGTATGTTTAGCATCATTTAATACATTTAGGGCAGACTTTTCCATCGCCAGATAACTTTTATTCGATGAATAAAATTGACGATTGACAGTTTTTGTATGAAATAATGAAATAACTGTCAACATTTCAAAGATATTCCTTGAATAAAGTTATCTGGCGATGTAAAAATCAGGCCTTAGTATAATTACAGATTATACATTAGTAAGGAGCACGACACGACGCTGTCTTTTCGTGTCGGATCGCGTTGTAGCGTGCTAGTATGGCTCTAGTCATACGTGTATCTGGCTTTACTTCAAATGACATTTCCTACTATTAGGTATGAACCTCTTAGCAAAATCTAATCATTCATCTCATACACACATCCATATAATTATTATCCTTAGCTTCAGCATCTCGAATTAGGGTTTCCCCATATTTATCGTCGCGGAATCGGCTTAAGCTGGTCAAAAACGCCTTAATTTCGACGAAATAAGGGTGTTCGCCGTCGGCCGACGTCGCGTCGTCCGAACCGAGCCGATGCGAATGGTATTAGTAACACCCTTATTTCGTAGTTATTAAGGCGTTTTTGACGGGCTTAAGCTGATTCCGGGTCGATAACTGTGGGGAAATCCTTACAATATGAATGAACTAAATAAAAATAATATATCTCACTTTCTACTTCATCCCTCACTAGTCTCAAGCCCTTAAATTAATAGGAAACGACAATATTGTCCGTAATGAGTCTAAAATATTGGTAAATTTAGTCGTGACGTCATTTTATTCCGTCTAACAATTTTGAAAATTTATTTACTTTATTGTATAAGGGAAAAATTTTCGGCGTTTTATTTATCCTCTAACAATACGAATTTAGGATAGTTAATTGGATTTTTGGACGAAAAATAACAAGAGTCAGATATTTATGCAGATCTAAGTTGAAATAATAAAACGTCCACGACACAAGTTCTTGTGATCACTTCCTAAACAAAATTAGAAAATACTTCCCCGCGTATACAATAATATAAATCCGCAATCACTAAACCAATTCATGTCAAAATTAAATTTAATGTGTACAATTTTCTACGACCCTCCAAAAAATATATGACTAATACATAGTATTAAATATAAGTTATACATACATAATTATTATTAAGTATATAAAAATATTACACACATCTAAGGAATATGTGGGATTTGAAAACGCGAACTATATTATGGTATGAAATATAAAAACAGATTGCACTATACTGTGTCCTTCAAACTGGGTGTTAGGGTATTTCGGAATAAAAAGTAGTATTTTTTACTACCTTCAGCTTATTCTAGACAAAAAAAATATAGCTCCGTTTATCGAAACGAAACATATCGATGCAAGAAAATACATTCTTTGCATTAGAATGTCTTCAGATATATTTTTATTCACAAAAGACTTATCCATAGACACATTTGTGACCAGTACGAAAAAATATATAGTTTTTACATATATCCAAATACAGTTATTCGCGTGCACAAACTGAAAACCTCACTACTCAAGAGGCACAGACGGATCATTATTAAAACGATCATTAATCTATTAATAATACTGTACTATTATTAGTTTATCGAAACTTCATATTCGAGTCGACACAAAATATATTTCTTCATAATATAAAATCCCTCCAGAGATCATAATACGACTATAATAAATAATTCACATTCTGGTGAACGACTACACTTATTCCTTTACTTATAAAAATACAAGAAGTCTTAAATGCTTGACATATCGGGATGAATAGGATCCTATAAACTTAGGCCGGTGATAGTACAATGCGGATGAAAGAACCTGTTAGCCGCTGCGGTTGGCTATATCTATATGCCGATATATGAAGCCTTGCAGAGCCAAGCGGCCATCCGCACCACAGTTGCCTTGTACGCAATACGGCTGCCGCGTGCGGTGAGAAACCGGTCCTGTCAACCGCATTGCACTGTCACCAGCCTTACAAAGAAACCAAAATGACATCTGTCACATTGCTCCACAAGAAAAAGAGCAGATACCTTCACATTTGTACTGAATTATTGTATAATTCTTATCAATCAGTAAGCACAAATGTATATTAACATAAAAGATTCTATTTATCCCAGATTTCTTACTGAGTCGAATGTTACTGTGAGCAAGAGTAGTATTTTTATAAGTAAAGGGAATGTATTTCATCTCAAAGAGTTGACCGTCAGAATAACTTAAAATACTATATTTTTTCTATATTTACATTGTTGGACAACTATTTATTAACTAACACTGAAAAATGTGTTTTAAAGGACACCATTAATTTAAAAATTATTAAAAGTTGATACATGATTATAAATTGAATGGAATTTAATTGCATTAAAAAGTAATGCATAGAAAATAATGAAATTTGGGTCTTTTATCAAAGCTTTTGTTATACTAATTTGGAATCAATTTTATAGCGACAATTTTGGTGTCTCAATCTAGTTATTAGGATCAACGCACAAAACTGCAATCGTTGTACGACTTCTTCAAGCACAACACTTCACAAAGGCTTGAAATTTAAAGATTAAAGTGGCTGTGACTATGATCAATGTTTTCTTAAGCGTGTAACACAGAGAGAATTGGCAAAGCAAAGGCTCGCTTGTGTTTTTCCTAGCACGCGATTAGCAATAATAATATTTCAAACTAACTTGTACAATACAAATATCGCCGTCTTCGCGTCATTTTCATTCGTTACTTTATATACCTAATCTTATCTCAATATAGAATAGTGACCACATTTATAGCAAAACATTTTATTGATACACCAACTTATGTTCTATTTGAAAGCAAATTCCAAATTGACATTTATTCTAAAACACCCATTTAATTGTAATTATGAACCTACAAGTATGACTGTCATATTGTATCGCTAACACAAATCAAACGAGACAATTATTTTAATTAATATCTATAATTATATTAATATTGTCCTTCTCTCTTACTCATTCCTTAATTCCATATCACTGTTTCAGTCACTACTCGCATGTTTTATACAATTTTCTGTTGCAATCACTCACTATACAGATACAGCACATATGTATTTAGTATTTATGTTTGCTTGCCTGTAAGTTAGTCTGCTTCTTCTAGCGGTCGTTTGTAGACAGGCCCGAACTTAGCCATGTACTTTTTGACAAACATCTTAGCTTTGGTGCGGACGGAATCTGTCACAACCAACTCGTCCACTGACCGGCAGTGCTTCAACTCTTTCAGCATCACGAAGTGGGTTAGCTGTAAGAAGAAATAGTTGTTGTAAAGAAGTTCTGTGCTGATCTAATGACGTAATAAAGTTGTTTGATTGTGTTGGTTTTTGATAAAATAATGACAGAGAAAAAGAAGAAAATGTTGACTACTTTATAAAAAAAATCACTCAACCCCAAAATTTAAACGTAGGCAGATAGAGCTTCAAAGCTAGCAGCGGTCAGTCTGAAAGTAAGAGAATCTCGTACGTTGAGCTGTAGCTATCTATCTCTGTCGCACCTGCGTAAATTATAATGCGTCCCGCTAGATAGATAGCTACAGCTACCCGGACTATAGCACAAGTGTTATACAATTTCTTCACTTCACCTCCAACAAAACAGGACAGATAAGCATAGATTTACATAGAGCATAGATGCAATAGGAAACTAACCTTCCTCGCAAGATGCTTAAAGTCCGCAGTACACGTAATCCTTCCCGCGGGCGCGGCGTGGTGCCGGTACGGGTTGAGATGCGACACCATGACCCGCGCCATGCTACTTCGGAACTGCTCCTTGATCCTTCGCGCCGCCGCGCCGCTATTGTCTACGGCACTCTCCGCAGATGTATTGCCTGTAGGAGCGGGCGATTCGTCTTCTACAGGGGATATCTTCTCTGTAATGTCTTCATCGTCTTCGTCTGACGAATCCGTTTCGGAGTCTATTAGGTCTACCATCTGAAAGTTTATGTAAATAATGAAGAAAGGTTTTATATTTGTGGTGACGTATAGTGTACGCGTCTGTTATGAGAGTGAATGATCTAATATATTCCTTTCTATTCTAGAAGTAAGAGTGAATAAACTAGAGGTATAAAAGTATTAGTATTAACTGTAAAGTGACTTTTCATTTCATGAGCGATTTCGTGCTTTGAGGGGCAGGTTTTAGGGCATCAATCTCGGTGGTCGTAATAACATCATGGACATATGGATAGTCTCAAAGGTCTAACCATAAATCGAATCGAAATCTAAATGCAGAGAACCCATTTACGACAATATACATATTATACACGTATATGTAGTGAATGATTATGTTATGTTAGTTCCATACCTTAGCATCGGGATCGATCCCCTTGAGCTTGCTCTTCTTGGTGGCGGCGAGTAGTCGCACCTTCTGTATGAGTTTCTCTTTCCTGCGTCTAAGTTTCTCTTTCGTCTGCTTATATCGCTTCACTTCTAGTCTACCAGCTAGCTTATCTTCTTCTGTGCGAGGCTGTATATAAAAATAACAATTTTAATTTAAACCTATTTATTTGATGATATTATATCATCATGGAAGAATATAATACAGAAAGTCTTCGACAACAATTCCACCAAAGTACATATGTGTTATACAAACATTTGTTACGATTTCACGACTTAACCACTAAGCTGGTTTTGATCGAATTTAGTACAGGAATAGACTAGAACTTGGGAAAGACATAGGCTTCTTCTTATCCCGATTTTTAAGAAATTTTGTCTAGCGTTCGTAAACAGACTACAGAGTAAGGGAAACGACATTCTAATCAAGAATTTTCGTACGTTTCAACGCAGATATAACCTCTGTCAGTTAGAATAAGGTTTTTCAGCGGGAGTAAAATTGGTCGGCTTTGCAGTATAAGATAAAAATAATCTACTTACACTAATCGGCCTCTCTGACACGAGTCCCGGCCGCCGCTTCCTCGGCTTGACGGAGAGCAGCGCGTGGTCCGGGATCAACCCGTTATTGTGGGTGGCCTCTTTTATTACTACACAGATAATAAGAACATTAGTTAAGAAGTTACAGATGAACGAGATAATATAATAGCAGTAACTATATAAAATAACCCAACTTCATTATCCCATTCTATAATGAGATGATGGAGTAATAGTAACTGGGCCATAACTAAGTTTGACACTTCTAACAAGGGTATCAGAAACTACCCACACCCTCATTCATACACACACCCAGATCGAGATAAGCATTTGTGGTTCACACAAATATGATGAAATAATCTCCCCAAACTGTCACATGAATATGATTACGTCACAGCCCGATAGAATCTCAAATTTTAAAATATAGTATTAAGTAGTAATAAAGCGTAATATTTACCTTCATAGATCCCGTTGACCCCTTCAACAAGCTTCCCTTTGACCGGTGTCCGCACAACAACATTGTCTATCGCACTGGGCTGCTCTTCTTCCTCCTCAGACGAACTTTCTTCTATAACATTTACAATAATCAATTAAAACATGTTTTATGACACTTATTATTGGCATGATATTCTGTAACTGGTGGAAATCTTATACTATACTGGTCATATATGCTAGATGGTATCTGCCTGATAGATTTAACAACTTGCATTTCAATGTACGGGTAAACAGGAGCGTGTATGTTAAGTATCCACAGTTGTGCAACATATACGCTAATGTTTACTTGCCAGCAAGGTCAATGTCAGGTACTGTTAAGTCCATCCTAGCACATAAATCCGGCTTTAATTTGACCTTACACGATCCAACACATCATTGATAGCAAACAAGTAATTTGTAAACATAATCCACATGATTGTGTGTGTACCTGGCGGCTGCGTGTACGCCGGCGGCACCCACTGCGGCTGGCGGTCCTTGACGTGGTAGTAGTAGGTGCGGCCGCGCGCGTCCTGCGCGCTGCGCCACATCGACGGCAGGATCACCTCCGACTCCTCGCCCGCGACCTCACGGAACATTAGTTTTATGGTAACGCTTTGTGAAAGTGCATACGAGTAGACGGGTTCTATGATGGTAACTTCTGTTGCCGATGGATACGCAACTCAGAAGAGTCACAAAGGCGTTGCTCGGAGAAGAGGAGGATACTTCCTACGATTCTCCACGCCACGCCAGAAGTCATTCCGATAACTTCCAATGTGAAGAAAAAGTCGGAAGACAAACGCGATTGACAAAAGACTAATATTACAAGAAATGAAATGAGAGTGACTTGACAACATTAACCAAGTCTATTTATAAATTACGTAACATACACATAAAAAAAGAACAACTCATCACTATGAGACAAAAAATAATACATAATTTTTAGAAGACAAAGAATAATCAAATTCTAATTGAGATCAACATACAAAATATTTGTAAAATATGCATACAAGATTAATTAAACTAACATACCGGTGCAGTAGCATCAGCGTTGGCGGCGGCGGGCGGTTGTTGCAGCGCCTGCGGCTGCTGCGGCGGCTGTTGGAGGTGCGGCGGGAACGGGCCGGACGCCGGCATTTGTTGGCCGAACGGGTACATGCCCATACCGTACCCGCTCATACCCATGTTACCCATGTTGCTCATGTTACTCATGTTGCTCATGTTACCCATGTTGCCCATCATACTGGAAATATATGACGATATTTATTCAAATCATAGCTTTGGTAAGGGTTTAAGTAGATTAGTTGAGGCACTTGTTGATAAGTCGCGTCGCCTGTTTCTCGGATGAGTCGCAGTCAGAATGCATTGCCAGTTTTTTAGCGGATGATAAGAAGGAGGGCGACGGGCGGAAGGAAATGAGAGAGCAACTCGACAACTCTATCATTCCTATTTAATCTAGTTTAATCAAAGTAATACTAACTTGGGCTGCGGCATGCAGTAGGGTTGCTGCTGGTAGGGCGGGCAGTACTGCGCGGGGAAGTCGGGCAGCCAGTCGGCCTCGGGCGGCAACATGCCGCCGCCCAGCAGCCCGCCCATCACCAGCGGCATGTTGCTGCTGCCGCCCAGCATGTTCGCGCCGAACATCTACGGGAGACATGGCGAGGTTAGCCTTAAGTGTTATGTAATATAAAGATGATTTTAAATTTTTTGAAGTAAGTAGTGGTTGTTACCGGCGGGTAGTCGGGCGGCAGCGCGGCGGGCCAGTAGCGCGCGCAGGCGAGGCGGCGGCGCTGGTCGTCGGCCGCGGCCGCCGCCTCCGCGAACGCGCGCCGCCGCTCCTCCTTCGACACCGGCGGCACCGACGTCAGCACGCGCTCGCACAGCCTGCACGCACACCGGTACATATAAGACTAAACTACAATTTAATAATAATGAGAGATTTCCATTAGAATTCTATTACATGCAGTTCCCATGATGCGAGTTTCCATGAGTTTATATGATAGAATTATTCAGGCAGCGGCGGCATCGCAACTTGTAGCGACCGCTCAGCGTTGTCGTTCTGCCATTTTTAGTATCAGTTCAATAGTGACGACGCATTTGAGGCGCCGGTTTTCAGTAACCACGTTTAGCATTGTACTTTTAAATACATTCTTAAAAATCATTTCAACTCCTCACCTGATACTCCTTCTGCCATCAGGACTCCTCCTCTTCCTTCTATCCCGTTCATCTCTATCTCTCTCCCGCTCCCGCTCTCTATCCCGCTCCCTCCTATCCCTGTCTCTTTCCCTCTCTCTATCTCTATCTCTGTCTCGCTCTCTCTCACGTTCCCGTTCCCGCTCCCGGTCCTTCTCCCTTTCCCGTTCCCGGTCCCGCTCACGTTCCCGGTCTTTATCGCGCCGCTCCCGGTCCCGGTCTCTCGATCCGCTGGAGTCGGCGGCGCGCCGTTCCACGTTAGCTTGACGTTCGTGCTCTTTCATTTGCTGTATTCTTTCTTTTTTGGGGATTTTGAATATTTCCTAAAATACACAAAATCATTATAATTATAGTTCATGAAAATCTATTACTAACATTAAAAAGCTTTATAAAGAATTTTCAGTGTTAGATAGCCGAGGAGTTGGAAGGCCATAGGCTATATTTTATCCCCGTATTCTCACGGCGACGGGAACTAAGCGCGTGAAACCACAGGGCACTGCTAATTATATATTTTCATGTAGAATAAATTAAGTTTCTCACCTTTAAACTGGACCACCTCTCGAGCAACTGTTTGGACAACTCCTTGACTTTCTCCAACATGGCTGCGCTTTCTTTGCTTTTCTCTGGACTTGTATTATCCTGACTGCCTCGACCTGGAATGTTCACTGGCAAACCTAAGAAACAAAAAGTTGAAGAAATTAGAAACAAATTACCAAAAGCAATCTCTACAAATAAAAGGCAATTCTTACTGATCTATCGACACACAGCTGAACAAAACAGATAGCTCAAAAATACGCATACGCATAAAAACGCGCTTACCTCAGTAATTAGGTCCGATTAGAAAAAAAAATACAGAATTAAATTAATCGAGAAAGGCGCTATAATACGGTACAATAGTAGGGAAGTAGTACATGAACCTTTACCGGTAAATGCCTCATATTATTTACTGTCATAATAAAATTCGGCTGGTCTACACGGACTCTAAAGGTGAAGAATTAAAAATAAATAGTCTGGACCGGATTTTGACAGGTGAGCTATTATAGTCGTATTTATATTTTTTATTTAGTTGTTTGAAACTATATAAAAATAAACATCTGTTTATCAGATTGGTAAAGGTCCATGTTCTATGGCTCCTAGACCACAATAAGAGCGAAGCCAAAGTGGGTAAGTAATTACTTATATCTTATAACTATTTAATATTATATTGAATGCATTTTTCAAAAATACTATTTAATATTACCAGTAGATTCATCAATAAACACAGGGTCGCTGGTAGGCGAGTCGGCCGCGCTGAGCCATCGCTCGACGATCGTGAAGAATCTGCTCTCTTGGATCATCGTCTTGTTCGGTATCGGCAAACGATCAACAGTTTGGAGCATCTCCCATCTAAATGGAATTTAATTGTGGGTTATAAAGCGTAATATGAGGACGTTCATGATTTGACTTTTTTCACTAATTATAAATGTGAAAATGATATTTGTTTCTCTCTCACACAATACACTGGCTATATCAACAGACATTCCACATAAAGAGGAACATATGGGATACTTTATGAATGACAATTCCACGCGATTAGAAAAAATACGAGAGTTGGGTAATCCCATTTTTTAAAGTACTGCAACTTATCATCACGCGAGTACATCAGTGTACTTATTATACCCACCCATTGTAACATCGTCCCCTTACACTAAGTGAAACCTAGTATCCTCTGCATCTTGCTAGCAATGGATAAAGTTTGAAGACAATCATCACCAGAACATCACCACCAATAATTTCCCAGAATCTCTCGACAAACACTCACTTGAACTCAACAGAAGCATCACTGCACCACGGCGCGAGCAGCCTCAGCCCGCGGTAGTCCAAGAACAGTCTCCTGCACGGCAGGTCGGCGTCTCTCAGCAGCCGGAGCAGCGCCACCTGCGCGGAGCTGGACTTGGCGCGCACCACCGTCCGCGAGAGGCGCAGCGTGTGGCTCTGGTTCTTGATGCCCGTGCGGGATAGCGCTTCCAGATCTTCTTCGATCTGGGGGTAGAAGGGGGTTAGTTACGAGCCTGCTACATTTCATTGTGATTGTTGGAAAAAATATGTAAAGTATAATAGCATAGGTATGTTAATCTAGAATTGCTCTCTTTCATTGTTAAGAATATACACATGAAGGGAACTGAGGAAACATAAGTTAATAATACCATTGTTATTCCTTGTTTAGGACGCCAAATTTAGAGGAAATAAGATCTCACCCAATCTCGCATTAATGGGTATCACAATATTGTTGCCCGGGGCGTCAGTGGCCTTTAAACCGGCATTAATATTGATGCAAAATTCATCTTTATTCCCTAACAATAAGACAACTTATACAAAAACTTACATCAGCATCCTGTATCAAATCGGGCGGTTTGGGCTTGTACTTGCGCTCCTTCTTGGTGCGACGCGGCTTCGGTTGTGGAGTGGCTGTTGGTGTAGCAGTAGAATCTTCAGAGGATTCAGTAGTACCGGACTTGGAGGTGGACACGTCTTCTTCTTCTTCCTCCTGAGGTTTTAGAAAGGCGTGTTTAAAGTTACTGCTGTATGTGTGTATGAACTTGTGAGTGGGCAGTTTTGATAACTAGACTTTTTAATTTTGGTCCTTTGTAAGTTACATATTTTCATGGAATTGGGAAATAATTGTCGCTCCCGGTTGTAACATACGATTCCGCAGGAAACCACAGATGTATAAGACAATGAAATAATGGATCTTATCTAAAATCTCTAAATAGGACCTTTTTGTTACCGAGTTATTCAACAGTTCAATAATTACCATAAATATTTAGATAGATCCATACATTATCTATACAGCCGAATGCCCAAAAAACGGGTGTGATCTTATCATGCTTACTCAAAGGACATAACAACCAAATAACTTACAAATATACACATTTAAGTTAACATACCTCTTCATAGTCCTCGTCGTCCGAATCGGGCTCGGCTCCGATCCACCCGCGACAGTTTTCAGCACCGCAGTAACATCGCTGGGCTACCTTTCTGCACGCAAACAAATCTCTTTTACACCCCGCATACTATTGCGAAGCTGGAATATACATTGTTATAACCACATTATTTTTATTTTATTGTTAAATATGAAGATATATTGATGGTTATGTAGTGAGGAAGGATATGGCTTAATAACTAGATGATTATCTGTAAGTATGCATATCTTAATTAACAAATTTTAAAAACCATATAAGTACATATAAATGCCACAATAATAAAACCTTATACCTATTCATTTGAATAAATGAAGTCTCTCAAAAATATTTACTCTGTCTGGTTACTTTGTTTGTACGTAGTAGGTAAGTATAAGATTTGTCTGAACAAAACATGTATTTAATGTATTTATTCAAACAAACGACGAGTCTTATCTCTTTAAATAAAACATTGTCTACAAAATCTTTTCTTCTGAACTAATCTTTTATGCATTGAATGCATACACAAGCACAGTTCAAATTTAACATATTCATAAGGTCTTGTTACATATTACATGACAATAAAAATAAGATAAATGATTGTGATAAAATGCTTTTTACAAGTACCTAAAAACTTATTCAATATTAAACCTTGAACACTGCATTAGTAGTATTGATTTATTTTATTTAGGGCCGATTTTACCATCGCCAGATAACTTTATTCGAGGAATAACATTGAAATTTTGACAGATATTTCATACAAAAACTGTCAAACGTCAATTTTATTCATCAAATAAAAGTTATCTGGCGATGGAAAAATCGGCCCTTACAAAACTAGTTCAAAGAAGTTTTGTCGGGTTGTCAGAATTGTAAAACATAAAACCGCAACAAAAAATCCGATTAAGAACTATTATTTACTAGAAACAACTACAATTCTTAAACAAATGAATTAAACTTACCCAAATCTCTGGAACTGGTAATCGAAGGTAATTTCCTCGCCTTTCGGTATATCCCTTTTACTGAAGAATCCTATTCTGAGCTCTCCATTAACTGTCCACTTTTGCGTCTCTGCGTTTGGCTCGCACGAGTGGTTGATAAACCGCGATATATTCCCTTTGAGTGTCGCGTCGATGACGGTATCACCTTTTAACGACATGAAGTAGTGGTGGAGGTTGTTCTCGTCAGAATAGGCCTGCGCCCGCTTGTAAAACTGCTCATAGTCTAACACTTCGCCGACGTACTCCATTAGGAACTCGCCTCTGTAAAGATGTAAGGATATTTCTTGGTGATTATGGACTATGATCCGCGATTTTAACACTATTGCTTTGCTTTCTCTCTATGGCAGCGTCACATTTTATAACTTGCACTTTAAGCCTTCCTTGAGGTAGGTTATTAGGGCTAAATGTTGAGGAAGGCTATATCTTATCCAACACTATTTTTGTATTTTGATAATTGAATACAAAAATAGTTTTGGATAAGATATAGCCTTCCTGCTATTTGCTCGTAATGTTAGCTTCTTAGTAATAAATAAGGTACTTAATCGCCTTGAATATAAATAGATAAGGGGAGGAAATTACGTCTCAAAACATGGAAAGGTTACATTCGCATGTTTTTGTGTAACATTCAGTTTCTTTATAAAAACATTGGTATTTAAGTCATAAAAAATGGTTTTGTAATTTAATATTTAGCTAATAATGACGAGAAAACTTAGTCGCAGTGCATATTTAGTAGTAATTGCTTTAGCAAGACAAGATTATATTCCATGATTACATTTATGTATGTTTTATATTGTAAAAACTCACGTGGATATATCAACTCCAGCTTCCACACCACAGCCCTTCTTATCAGCATAAAATACTTGTAACGGAGCATTCTCTCTCTTCTGGAACCTTCTATTGGTACATCTATCACCGACTGGACACCGAGAGTTACTACAAAACAAATCAACAGACATTAAAGTTTAAGTAAATTACAAATAAGAGGGAGTAAAAATGGTTGTAGTATGTATTATGAAAGTATGTACGATATTATAAAGAAACAAAAAGTAATTACCATTCAATCATAAGTAGTCTATTCAAACAGTCTTCCCCACAAGCAAGTTCACCTCGTTCTAACTCATCTTTGGTCATAAAGCAATCACAAATCATCTTCTTAGTATCCTTACTGATCATTCTCTCACAAAGATATTCATTCTCTTCCAAATGTTGGTACTGATTCATTCTGTCTTCAATTATTTTATCATATGCCTCTTTGGATAAAGGAACTTGTGGCTCTTCTTCCGGTTCATTCTCAGGAAGGGCCGGCATCTTGTGGGATAAGTTAGGGCTGGCTAACGGAGAACTTGCAGGAGAGTTAGCACCCATCTCCAGCTCACTGGACCTTCTCCAACGAGACTTCACTTTGACAGGCATCTCAGATGGCACAGGAAATGATGGAGAGTTAGGTGCATTTGACATATTGTCACATGACTTCTCCTGACTGTCAGACCCTAACTCTTCAAGTTTCAATTTAGTTTGAGTTATCAGTGCCTTTTTGAGTGGTGTCTTAACAAGACCATAACCTTTTGTTTTTTGTTTCAAGTTGCTTATAGTTTTTATTCGATTTGACCTCCTTACTCCTGTGGGAGATGACTCAAATGAGTCATTAGAGTTGTGTTGAGTTTGCTCAGCAACTCTTGATGAGTTGCTATCATCTGATAGTATTGAACTCGGTGTTATAGAGGGGTCAGGCCTTGAAACATTGTCATCTTTATGGAACCCTAACTCAGGTGTGCCACATGGAGGTGTTGTGATGTCAATAATTTCAGAACATTCCATCAATGTGTGAGATTCAGAGGTAGAAGCTAGTTTTAGACTCTCAAAATGCTTTTGGATATCATTTTCTAGTCTCTTTTGAGTTGTGTTTTGTTGATTGTCCTGAATTTGATTTTCTTGATCTTGATCAGGATCCTTGGGGATCTCTATGTTTAGATTGTAATACATTTCTGGGTTATAATCCTCCTCCACTATTTGAACAACAGTGATTATCTCATCATCGTCAACATACTCTTGCTCTACCTCACATGGAATGTCTTGGTTAACTTCCTCGTCTGGTACTTCAATTGTTGTTACCTCTGTTTCTATTATTGATACATCAGGTTCTTCTTGAGGCGGTTCAGGCTTGTTCTCCTCACAAACCTCACTAGGAACTTCGAGCATTGAAGCAGGAGGGAGTTCAATTTGGTGGCCATCAGTCAAAAATGGTATTTCTATACACGGTGTATCTCTTGGAATAGGCACAGGAGATAAATCTCTTGAGTCTACCTCTTGTGTAGGTACATTATTATCTACTACATTATGTACTGGGCTGTTGCAAGCCCCGCTATTTGTATCCGATTGTACATCCATAGCGGCATTAGAATCAGATTCTGAACTAGCACACGGATCCACTACCTTAATTTCTACACTACTATTAGTTTCACTATCACTACCTACATCGTACTTTCTTATGAATGTTTCATCACTGTTGAACAAGCAGCGGTATTTACCGAACTTTTTATGCAGAACTACAACTGGAACCTGTAAGGGTTTGGAAGAAGATGCTGCATTGGTATTTTCGGTGTTTTCTGTCGGTGGGGGTTGTTCAGAAGGCGGTTCCTGATTGGCGTTGTCTGAGTTGGAGGGCTCGGAGAGAGCCGAGGTCTCGCCTTCAGTCTCCGCGTTCTGCTTCGCACGACGCGTTATCCGTCGCGTCGCCGCGGGTTTCGACACTGCCTTCTTACGCTTTGCCATCGTTTCTCAACGCACCAGCATACAACCTAAAATTTATTAACAATTTTATCAATCGACAGGGACGACAATCACAATGACCTCTTTCAGTTTTTACTCTCTCGTTACTGATAATAACATTATTCAAGACAGCCTTTTTCTATGTACCATTTATGGTAGCAATACATTATAAACTCAATAAGCAAATAACAAATTCTAGTATTTATCACCGGTTGATCACCAAAAACATCATGACATAAACCAAACATCGTCCTACTCACCATTACTTTCCAGTCTCACCAAAATAAATACTATCGTTACACTAAATTAATAAAAACCAATTAACAGCCTTTATGACTACAGTATGAAAGAATTAACTTTATTTTTCTTTCATTTTCAAGTTGATTTGATCGCATTTTTTTGGAAACCATGAAACCCACCAACCAAAACCATGAACGAACGAATAAAATTATTTTGTTTAGGGCTTGGCTAGTTTGAAATCTTGAATGCAAATTTATCGATAGGTATAATAAAAGTATCGATACTTTTTCAAAACGACCGACTATAGAAAGACAAAACTTTCGACATCGGTGTTTATAGGTTTTTTGTTCATTGATTTATTTTAAATTGTTTCTATTCTATACATATATATTTTATTAATATCGGGGAAACTTCAAAATAATATTAGATAAACTTAAAAACAATATAAATTATGGGCATATAAAATAAAAACATCGGTAATATTTGTCAGTCGATAAATTTAAAAGATCAAGCAAAACCGTCGATAATAAAACAATAGATTATTATTGTATCTATCGATATCTTTAACGACACATTATGGATATGCAAAAAAAAGAAAATATTATGTCGGCATAAATCTGTAAATACAATATTTTTCTCCGAATTAAAAATGCAAGCATGCAACTGCATGCAATCTGTGGTTCTTGGACTTCTTGGTTAGAATTTGTCATAATGACATTGACATTTGACATCGGTCAAATTCTGTTATTGCCAGGCGGCTGATTGTCGTGTTGTCTTGTCCTGCGATTCCGTAAATTTTTATAACCAGACGCCGCAAAAAAGTGTGCAAGACAATTATTTTTGGATTAGAGTACTAATATTATTTACTAACACAATATCACATAATGGCGGACACTCAGGAGGTATTTTATAGTCAATTTTCATTTATAAAATTTACCCTATACCGCAACTTTCAGGACACGTCATGAATTTGTTTTGGTTTATACTGAAAATGGTATTGGTATTACCTACTTTTACTGAATTTTTTAATGGTTTCAGACAGTAAAAATCAACAAATGGGATGGAGCCGCAGCTAAGAATGCTATTGACGATGCTATCAGAGAGGTACTACAATATAAACCATTTTTTTTATTACAATTCATTCTACTCAAGTAAGAGTTAAAAGAGACTTACAAAAATGAAATTTTCACTAAAATTATTGTTTTAGGTTCTTACGGGAGACCTGAAATGTAAGGAAAGTTTTGCTCTGATGGACGGCAGATTGTTTATTTGTGCTTTGGCCGTTGGAGTTGCTCTCTATGCCCTATTATGGGATTACTTATATCCATTCCCACAATCAAGGTTGGTACTTTATTATTAGTTAGTAATTATTAACAAACATAGATCTTTTTATTTACCATGTAAAAACATCAAGCTTAATTATTATTAACCGAGTTAACTCCTCCTGTTTTATTATCACATTACCCATAGAAACATCATTCCCTATACTCCAGATTCAGTTAATGAACTTATCTAGGGGTCAGTTACTATAAGAAGACAATAGGGTAATAATTGAAAAAATATAGGTAATGACATTGTATAATAAGCACTTTGAAGTTCAAATAAAAAATTAGGCTAAATTCACACTGTAGGCTCTCTGCAAGCAGCCTACCATTGCAATTTCTCTTTGAGAGAGAGTCAGAGTTGAGCTTTTCTCAGAATTTGTTTTCAACCATTATCATCTCATTTCTAGGCAAAGATCTCCCCCAATTATTAGTAATTTGAATTGCTTTGCTATTTAAAAATTTAACTTTAAATAATTTCCTTTATTTCAGATTGGTACTGATCATTTGTGTGTCATCCTACTTCATCCTGATGGGCATCCTCACCCTGTACACCACATTCAAGGAGAAGGGAATCTTTGTTATCGCTAAGGAGAAGGTCGGCAACCACAACCGAGTTTGGGAAGCCAGCTCCTATGTTAAGAAGTTAGTTTTTGTTTTTACCTCTAATATCTTTAAAACTATTTATTTAGTAAGATTTTCAAATGATAACTATTTTTATTCACATATTTGGTTGGTGCATATATTTTTATATTAGTCTATTTACATTCAGAGTTAAGTATTTAAAGTATTCAAGTATATAGTGGTCTGTATAAAGAACATTCAATTATAAATATTGTGCAACTTTTTATTAATGTAAGTATGTAAAATGTTATACTTTATATAGAATAATTTTTCATTAACAAAGAGGTAATTTCTTTCTTTGTTTGTAATGTGTATCTCTGAAATCTTGTATCAATTCAATTGTTATCTCAGCAGAATATCATGAGCTTCATGGTTTTTATTGATGGACTATGACTTGTAATATTATATCCAAATTCATCCTAGGGATAGGTACACAGGTAGCATAAATAAGTATATTATTAACACAGAAACACAGTGAAAGCGATATTAACACATATATTTTCTTCTACTCACAGACATGACGACAAATACAACCTGGTGATTTCAATGCGTGATGCGTCCGGGAAAATGCGTGAAGCCTCCATTACTAAGTCTTTTGCCAACTTCATCGACACCAATGGCACAATAGTCCAGAACTTGGTCCTCAACGAGATAACCAAGCTCTACAACTCCCTGTCCTCAGAGAAGAAAGAAAAGTGAATGTGTAAAAACACTTCTAAGATCATTAATGTAATGTTTTATTCAATAAAAGTCTCAAATATTTACCTATATAGTTTTACTTCTATCCCAATCTACTATATACAACTAATCAACAAGTAAAGTAACACTACACATAAAATATGAATATTTTTGTACCTACTACGTCACCCGCCCATTAATACAATGGTTTATGGTAATCAATAAATCACCAATATTTTATTGACAGTAAATTATTAGGACAACATAAAAAAAGTAACTAGTCATATTCAATTATATTAATAATCCATGTAATGTATGTAAGAACTAAAATAGTAGAATTGAAAAATATTTTCCGTAATATAATTGATTACAATAAATTCATATGATTTTCCCCCTGAAAGCTCTAAGTTTTTCCCCTTCTTTTTTTAATTTTGATAAAAACAATCTCACTGATAAAAACAAGAAAAGAAAGAGAGTTTAGTTTCTTACTTTGCTACTAGATGTCACTACTATCGTATAATATGACAAATTGATATGTTTTTACACAAAATACGGATTTTAGTGAACTCTTTACATTTGAGAATAAGGTTTAAATTAGCTTAAAATATTTAGTGGCTTCCTTCCGTAAATGACAATTTTAATTGTCCGGTTTTTAGTTTGAGTTTGCGAATGATTTTAGTGATGTGCCACTGTCAAACGAACTATGAGTCATAGGATCGAAGAAACAACGCTAAGGTCAGTGAGTAGGTCGCTCGGTTGTGAACCGGGCGTAACGTTGTCGCGGTATGAATAAATCATAATGCACCTTTATTAACCGACACGATTAGTGAAAAAAGCTAAATAAATAGTGATGTGAAACTAAACAATAATTAGTGATTAATATTAAAACTTCTAGGAATAATAAAATCGGTACTTAACTCGTTGCCCTTGCGTACTAAAATTAGTTTTTTGTAAAACAAATTCTATGTTCTTTTAGTTATTTTCTTTGGATATTATAACAGAAGGTGAGTTAATTTTGATTTTTTTATTTTATGTGTAAGTACTAGGTAAGTATAATATTAACACAGCTAAAAATAAAAAAAATATATCTTTAAATTATTTTCTATTTGTGTGACACATTATTAAGTAATTATTTTCGCATTAATACAATTAAAATATCGATATAACCTTAACGGATAACTACATACCTATATAGTATATATTTTAAATAATTAGATTGTATTAATGTAACTTTATTATTATGCTATATTTTTAAGGTATTTCCTAAGTGTTTTTTAAGATTTAAGGCATGA
The DNA here is from genome assembly GCA_958496195.1 of Timandra comae. Lineage (NCBI taxonomy): Eukaryota > Metazoa > Arthropoda > Insecta > Lepidoptera > Geometridae > Timandra > Timandra comae. The sequence goes on along the minus strand of OY292355.1, from coordinate 2,758,684 downwards.
AACTATGACTAGGTCTAGTATTTAATTTAATGTTAAGTAAGTATAAATATTTAATTAAAATATGCCGCGAAACTTGATCGACAGGGAAAATAGAGTAATCATTCATTTTATACTCATTGTTCTAATGATTAATTTGCTGCGCCATGCGAACAATGATGAATTATTTTGCCAAATAATATTGTGTACTATGTATTAATCAAAATCAGGAAATTATGATAAATGCCGTAATTAAATTATATGTAAAAACATAAATAATAAACGCTGCAGACCGTAAAACTAACTGGACGAGAGACTCATTCGAGTATGACATCATTCTTACAACCTCATTCAAGGATTTTGACGGTAAATGGATACGCTGTTATACTTAGATACATATAAGTTATTTGCTGTCGTAAACAGGCATCTAATTACATTAATTAAATTTATTTAAAGGTTTTGTTATAAATGTAGATAACATATTTGGCTGGCGTTTATTATGAAAGTGCTTAATATTTTTTTCTCAAAAGAAATTCGATTCAGTCACCTGACTAACGGCGCGTGAGTTTATTGAACAGCATTTCACCAGCTGATTCTATTTTGGTTCTGGCCACAATACTGGCACGCTCTCTATCTACATTATACAATACTTGTGAACTAGAAGTCACACTCCCAACTCGAATAAAATTGGAACTGAAATGTACGCATGTAGTACGCTTGCCAACTATTCGCCATGATTACCTGTGTCACTATGATAATGCGTGTCTACTACAGCTGTATTACATAAAGGTTGCTAGCTGTAGTAGATTAGATAAGCGACCACGTGTAAGACCTTGGTCTAGCGCCGAGTCAAGATAATTAATTATCAATACTATAAACATTATAGACGTGTAGGTATGTTAGTTGTTATTAATGATGAAGTCTGGCGATACTTTTCCGTAAACCGGCTCATTTCAGTACAAAACGATAACAACGAAAATGAATAGATAGCGGAAATTTTCGTTTGGGCACACAGTTTATTAATACAATGATAAAGCAGAAACGTAGATATTACGTCGATATTGATAACGTTATTTTAGGACTGAAACGAAGGTCCTTACGGTCATCAACAGCCTGTAACGTTAGCTCGCTTTATAAACGTTATATTCTTTATGAGAAATAATAAAGAATCCAATAGTAGGTAACTAGGTATGGTAGTTAACTCAAAAACCTGCCAAATGAACAATTAGACTAGGCACTTTATTTTCCTTATTTGTTTTTAGTAGGTACGTTTTTGAACTTTTGTTTAATGGATAGGTTTATTCATCAAAAATGTTATACTTAGGTACTTTAATACAGACGTGAAATATCTACGTGAATCACTATCCATTAATACACTACTAAATCATATTACGAGAACTAATATGTATATTATGTAAACTCATTCAATCATGAAATTTGCGTAGGGTTTCCAGTCTTCTGGCTACATTTAATCAAATCAAATTGTGAGCTTGGGTATATTACATTAAGGGCCTATTTCACGATCTTCAAGTCAAGTTACTTACCAAGTAAAGTGAGTCTTGTCTCTTACTTTATTACAAGTGACAAAGACAAAACTTGTGAGTAATTACTCGGAACTTTACTTGAAGATCGTGAAATAGGCCTTAAATATAATAAATTTAGTAGGCAAAGTAGATCGTAAAAATAAGTTAAGCTTAAGGAAAAAATACCGGACAAAGTTTTCCCTATCAACAAACGTGTTGGGTGATTGAATTATCTCTTGCATAATTAACGATATCATGGAATAAATCAAATGATAACGTGATTATCAAACACCATTCAATCAAGTGTGATGTGCGCGTGTTGAATATCGTTCAATACACGTCTCACGTCTCGTTTACCTTGTCTGACGAACGCTTGCCTTGATTAACCTCGTCAAATGAAAGCGTGATAGGACTGAGGAGAATGACATTTTTCTCACACATGAATGAGTCTTAGGGAAAATACTACTACATAGTACATACTTACCTATTTTTAGTTATGCTACTGCTGCTACGCGCCCTCGCAAAACTTCATCTTAGTATTCTAAGGAAAGATGAAGTTTTGCAAAGGTGCGATGTTTCAGGATGTGTGTTACTCCTTCAGACAAAAACTGCTAGATAAGTAAAATTGGTACTGATACTGTACAGAACAACCCAAGAATGGCCCTTAGGATACTTTTAACACCGAATTATCCTCGAAATAGAATCCGTAAAACTGTGGGGTATTGCTGTAATAAATTCACGCTAAAATAGGGAAAAACAATATGACCGAAGTTTTATTTTAATGCATTGTATTGATATTGTTATTTCCACTACTTATAAGAAACCTATATTTAATTATTTATTCAATAAGCATTAGTCATTCATACAATATTATATTTATAATTTATCAATATGAGTAGAATTTTTTTCATAATATAAACGTTCGTAATTGTAAAATAAGTCAACTGAAAAAATCTTACAATTTTTTCCCTAGAGCTCGGCTCTACCTTCGTAATTCCAATTTCTTTTGTAATACAATCAGAACAATTTCGTTTCCGACATATTCTAAGACCAACTTTTGGTAGAACGGGTGCGTTTCATTATTGGCTCTATTTTTTTGCAACAAAAATCGGATTATTAAACTTAGGCGGTCGGTACCTAGTCATAAAGATTTGATTTTGAAATCATTATGTCAAACGCTTAAACAACAAGGAAGTAGATACTTCAATGTATTTATTGTTTCTTAAACGGTATTTTAACAATAATAGAGCCCTTGCATGTTTCTTATCTTACTAACGACGCCTTTGATGTTAAATTGCATTGATTTACGCGATACGCACGACCTAGGAGTTATTTATACATAGTTATTCCGCACAATTACAAACACTAACACGTGATTATTTCAGGGAAATGGAGTTAAACGTATTTACGTAGTAAGCATTTCGAAATATATGACTAGTACCTACCTTTATACATTTTTTTCACATCGAAGGGTTTTTGACTGAACTCAAACTGTGCCAAACTGTGGCAGAGTTACCAATGTTATAACTCAGCTGTTAAAAATCTTAAATGCTAGATTGGCTTTATGGCAGCTGCTAGCGATATCTATAGAAATATCATTAGGCTTTTTGAGCTGTTTAACGAAAGGAAGGAACAAAAAAAATGCTTTTTTTCAGTGTTATTAAATTTTACTTTAAAAAAAAATTTACTTACTTGCTTATATCTACTTAAAATATAATCTATTGTTAGCGATGTAATAGAGCAATCAACAGTTGCGAATAGGTAGAGCTATTGTTTTAATAAAAATACAAAGCTAACATCCAATTCACTGAGAAAGACTAATTGTATTCATTCAAATAAATTATATTCATATTAATTTAATTAAGTATTATAGTGTAATATAAAAAAATCCGTGCTAATTTTTAACTAGCATGGGATGTAAAGTATTGATAAAATAGTCAAATGTATTATTATTGTTTGAAATATTTATTTTAGTTTACGTGTAATAGTATAATGTATAAATATTTGCAGACAATGTCGCGGAAGAGGTTATTAGCTGGCAGTGTGGGAGTCGCGGGCGCAGCAGTCGCCGCCTGGTTCATATCCGCAGACGACTCCCCTGTAGTGAGTAATATATCTACCTAATTTGTTTGTACATAGTAATAGTTCAATCTAAATATTTATGGATACAGTTATTTTAATATTAATATCTTATTAACGATATTTATGATAACGTTATTTTATTAGCTATTATGATTTTTCCCATCACTATTGTTTAATTAAAATGTTCGTGTCAAGTTCAAGGTTGTCACTGTAACGCCATCTATATTCCGTTATGTTAAACCAAAAAGATTTTATAATTATAACAATAATATTCTTAGATTTTATAATTATAACATGTGAATTCTTAAACAATATTTAAAATAATATTTTTTTAGGTTTCCTAATAGGTACAGTAATGAATTATACATAATCATTTAGTAGTAGTTACTACTAAATGTTAGTGCTTCTTGACCTTGATTTCGCTGTGATCTCAGTCAAGTACAAACAATTATTGTTTATACGCCGAGCGTCAGGATTGAGGAGCCAAATAACATACGTTCATTTACTATATTCATTAACTGTAGCTAGTAAAGTTCTATGCTACAAATTCATACACAACTACTACTGAATAATCATGAAGCCTATTTATTAATTAAACAATCAGTTTCATAGCAAATTACGTTCCGATGTATGAATTGAGGAGCCATACTAACAGTATTGTAGTTCCTAAAGTTTCAATGGTATTGGATCCAGATTTTTTATAGGCACCATACATAATTACTACTAAATGGTATAAAAATTTCAAACACCTACTTTTGTTACTTTGCGAGATACGGATGGCTCCTCAGTTCAGATGTTTGGATTGAGGAGCCACTTTTACACCGGTGTAACTTTTTTACCTATCCTGCTACAAAATCCAGCGTTTGTCCTACAAAATCAGTTATTTTACTACTAAATAAGGATATGATTTTAATTTAAAACCATGACTTGGCTCCTCAATCCATACGCACATAAAATGAACTGGTATTTAATTATAAGAAAAATTGACGTTACGTTAAAAAGTTAGTAGGTATGTACTAACAATTTATTTTTATTCCTAGGAATGGTACAAGCCAGCAACAGTATCCGCGAAAACGGAACGCAAGAAGCGCCCTCTGCCGTCTCGAGCGGACCAGGTGAAGAGTCTCCAAGCTGGACACGTGTACGATGTGCTCATCATCGGAGGTGGTGCCACTGGGGCTGGGTGTGCACTTGATGCTACTACTAGAGGTAGAGCGAAAATGAGTCTTACTTTCTTGGAGATAAGGTCTAAAATTGAATGATTACAGATAATATTGTACTTCGACGTAAATTTGAAGTAACGGTCTTTTGAGTTAAGACCCGAAACTCGATAATTGACGGTTTTTGTACTTTTTGATTTAGTCATATTATATGAAAAGCGTATTTTATAAACATGCTTTTAGGTAATAATTAAAGGAAATATTGTCATCTAAAAAATACTCTGAGAAAAACAATATTATACAGAAAACTTATAAAACATATCAAGAAAACTGAACATATGTTTTCTGAATTTCACTTTTAGCATTAACTTCCATGCCTTCGGATTCTAGTAATTCGACCAATTTAGCACTAAAAATTAAACAAACTTAAAGTCCAGATCCTTATTAAGGAAATACTCATAGGAAAATTTAATTGTTATTACAATTATTATTGAAATCGAAAAAAATATAAAGTTAGAATTTGTAAAAATCACACTCAAGAAAATCGTAATTTACGTTGATAAATGATGCTCAAAACGTTATTAAAATTACCTCAAATAATAAAAGAATATTTTCTACAACAATTATACTAAAAAAAAATCTCTAAAACAAATTGTCTTTTTTTCTACAAATATTTTAAAATCATCATAAAACTACTATAAAATCGGACGCACGAAACAATTCAAATCAGTCTGCCGCGAGGCTTTTTAGAGAGAGGACGTATCGCTCCTACCGAGCGTTTGACCTTTGCGGCGCGTACGAATTTTATGCGATAACTCATCAACATGTTTTGATACTCGATAATAATTTTTGTTTTATAATTTGAATTATTTATTAAAAAAAAATATTAACATTTATGATAACAAATAATGTTTTAGAAATAATGAGCAATAAAACAACATTATTTTAAACCGACTTCCAAAAAGGAGGAGGTTCTCAATTCGGCCGGTATGTTTTTTTTATGAATATGTTCAACGATATCTCCGTCAATTCTGTACCGATTACTAAAATTCTTTTTTTATTCAAAAGAATGGACTTGCCGTTTGGTCCCATGTCAAGGAAACCAGGATCTAATGATGGCATTCTAGAGAAATTGAGAGGAACTTTAGAAAATCGTAGGGTGATTAGTGCATTTGTTAAGTTTTTCGTTAATTATCTTAAAGCATTATAATTAAATGAAGGTTTGGGGTCGATCTGATGATGGACCTGGAAGATAGTCGAGGGAACTCTTCAACGACTAACAGCAGTTACCTCGTGTTTGGGCTTGATTAATTTGTATCGATGAGACCTTTACAACCAGATAGGTTGTGACACTCAAAAGTAATAAAAAAAAAGACTTTAAAAGCTGAAAAGTATAAAATAACAAATATTTAATTTAATACACCTTTTATGCGATGCTAATTTATACTTTTGTGTGTATGTTACCTATTGATAAGTGTGAAGTCGGTGCCAAGCTTTAAAGAAATAAAACTATTAGAAAAATAAACTACAAAATTATAATTCGAGATGACCGTTAACGAACGTTTGCCCGCTTGGATTGGTCGCATTTTTATTTTATTTATGTGCTACATCGCATAAGAGGTATTACATTACATATTTGTTATTTTATACTTTTTAGTTTTTGAAGTCGGTTTTTTTTAACAAAAAAGGAAACGAAATAATTTAGAAAGTCCTGCTTTTAGCGCTAAAAGGTTGTCCCGATAATATATGTTGTACATATACAGACGAGGCATTTTTCAAGTAGGCGTGGATGACGATATTCAAAACTATAAGGAAAGGAATATCGAAAATTGCTAGCGATTTTAATAAAAACTAAAACTGCAATTAGTATATGAAAAATCAATACCCCATTATGGCAAAAAATATATTATTCACAAGTAAGTTATAGATTTTTTTTTACTCGTATGTTGCTTTGTTTTTAAAAAGTTTCGTTACTTACCAAAAAAAAATCATGTCTTATTTTAAAAACAAAAAACTAAGTATTTGTTTTATTCATTATTCCTTGTTGTGAATAATGGAATATCGAATCGAAAGGTATTACGTAAATTATATCTAATCATATACTACCTTCTACGAATCGTAAAAAAATATATACTCGTATTTATACTTTTGTCAATAACTTTAACACAATTTATAATTTCCAATGGATCAAAACCGTTCGGCCGGAGTATTCAGAGCGAGCGCGCCGTCACCACATAGACAGTGTGCATGCGGACACGCGTGCGCGTCTGTGTGAGTGAAATTTGAGTTGTCGCGCGGTAGATCACGGCTCTTAAACAATTTGCGAATAGTCTTTGAACTAAAGATATCTTCTCCATGTGGATGTGTAATTAATTAGATACTTAATTGAGTATTTCTGCCAGTAGCGTGACTGACTATACCATTTGAGATCCGTAATAAAGTTGAAGAAATGGCCTCTTCTCTTTCTAAGAAGTTTTAAGTCCTTCATTTTGAATGGGGCCCTTTTAAAACCTACCCGAGATATTTTACGCGTTTTGCCATCGCATATTTATATTTGGCCCGTGTTATTTTTATCCTATATGCCGATAAAATATGGCCTACCCAATATACCACTTAGCCACAAATCACCAACACTGCCTGCAAACATTCTAACTAAGTCTTCCTTCCCCAGGTCTAAGAACAGCCCTAGTAGAAGCCGATGACTTCGCCAGCGGTACGTCATCTCGTAGTACGAAGCTCATTCACGGCGGAGTGCGGTACCTCCAAAAGGCGATCCTGCAGCTCGACTACGACCAATACAAGATGGTGAAAGAAGCGCTTCATGAGCGAGCTAACATGCTCGAAGTAGCGCCCCATCTTACACGACCGTTACCTATTTTACTGCCTGTTTATAAGTAAGTGTTGCTTCTTCTAGCTTTTTACAGCCTATTAAAGAGACTTTCCGTAGAAGCAAGACAATTGCTGTCCTAATAAACATTTTGTTAGATCAGGAAGACGACATTTTTGGAATTATATAGCTCTAATTATAAGGTTAAATTGCTAGTATATAATAAAATTAACTATTAGAACTAGCAGTTAGCGTTTACCAGATAAAACGCATAGGTAAATCATAGAGCATGAACTACGACTGCGCGGGTGAGCCAGCTAAAGTGGTCGTAGGTATGTCTTCTTTATCTTGCGGAGCTTTATTCCATATCTTATTTTCTAGATGGTGGCAGGTCCCCTACTACTGGTTCGGTATCAAGATGTACGATTTGGTGGCTGGTGACAGAAATGTTAAGAGCTCATACTACTTGTCCAAGAAGAACACCTTGGAACTGTTCCCTATGTTGAAATCTGATAATCTTTGCGGAGGCATTGTTTATTACGATGGTAAGTTTCATTATTTCTTGAATCTTTAAGGTTTATCATAAGTATAGAAACCTTTCAGCGACATAGGAGTACCTCTAACCTACTCGTAATACGAACACGAAAAATAATTGACCGCAATGCTCAATACTTTAGTTATAAAAGGGGGAAGACTTTATTACTCGTACCCTCGTAATACATTTACACTCTCTTTCATAAAATGCATACATACTTACTTTCTACACGTGTAAGTAAGGAAAGGAGGATGTTACTCCATTTACTCCTCGTTTATTAATAAATATGAGAGTTAGAGGCCACAACAGACATTACAATTCATGTGTTCTCAGGTCAACAAGACGACGCCCGTATGAACCTGGCCATAGCGCTGACGGCTGCCCGTCACGGTGCCTCCATCGCTAACCACGTCAGTGTTGTTAAACTGCACAAAACTGCTGGGAAACTTAGCGGTGCTAGATTACGGGTAAGGAATTATTAAGTATACTAAAGTAAAGTTTATGGAAAGGCACCAAAATTGCTTTATGGATTTAGTAAGAGATGCCTAAGGCAGATAAAGGATAAGGCAGATGTCTTGTCGTATAAGGAGGTGAAAGTACAACTCCCTCCATCTGCCCCTATCCACTGCAGCATATTAGATAAGGGCAGATGGAGGGAGCTGCATCTGTTACAGCGACAAGAGCACTGCTCTTAAATTGATGATGACCTTTAAGTAAATAAAAAATTCTTTCCAGGACGAGTTAACCGGCAAAGAATGGGACATAAAAGCGAAGAGCATCATCAACGCGACCGGCCCCTTCACCGACAGCATCAGGAAGATGGACGACCAGAACGTCAAGGAAATATGCTGCCCTTCCTCTGGAGTGCATATCGTGTTGCCTGGTTATTACAGGTTAGATTACATAATGGACTTTCTTTTTAATAGCACTCACACAAATTGGTTTAAATTAATTTAAAATACATTTTGGAAAAAGCTAAAGCCTGAGCTCGATGGCGTGTAGAACGCTGTAAAGTTTCTCGTCTCCATTGAAAAGGGAGGATCTTCCGACCAGATGGGTGTTGTGTCTGGTGGGGTGCCAGACGGTTGTTGGCGAGTTCTTGCACGAACTTAATACCAACTAAATAAGTCCATGGGTTCTTGTATAAAAGTTTAATCGCTCGGTAAACTTTGATTGCGCGATGCAGGATACGTCATATTAGTTCGTATGTGTGAGGTAGATGTCGCTACAGATGTTTATGTGCAGCAGTAGACGAATACTGGCTGTTGATGGGGATACATTTAAAAAGTTTTGACGTGATTCAAAATTGGAATACCATTCATTGAGTCACAGTCGAACGCCACTGTTTACAACAATGTTTCACAAGCTTTACACTTTATAAGATCGTGATTTTTATCAATTACATCCATCAATCAAATAACATATCTGTAATATTTTACTGTAATACATATATATCGACCAGATAATCCATTAAACTAATTACCCGTTGCTGATGTTGGCTCGTGGCCAAAATAATTGGCAATCATTAACGTCTGGTTCTATCGTAGATAAGCTTCTTGTCGATATAAATACGAGTATTTTAATAGTTTTAATTAGGTGTCTTTGTTGATACATTCGCATAATGAATTTCCTTCATAAATTAAGATTTCTACCGGTATGGCTATTGGCCATATCAACAATGTCTAGCTAGGTAGTACCTAATAAATTGATGACAGTAGGTAGAAAATAACCATCTCTAACAATAAAAAACATCACATCTCACAAACATACATCATCTGTAAAAATTTCAACTGCCTATCCTATCAAAGTTCCTGAGATACAGCCTAACAGACGGGCGGACGGACAGCGAAGTCCAATAGGGTCCCATTTTTACCCTTTGGGTACGGAACCCCAAAATATGACTTCTTTCATTGGACGTGGGAATCGCATAATTTGGAAACTAGTTATTTCTAGTCATACCTATTCTGGAGATTATTATTCTTATCTTATATAACGAACATTGAAACAATAAAATTTGAATTAGAAAAGCAAGTCTAGTTGCTAACCGTGATAATGTTTAATATTGGAGTGTTTTTGAAGCGTAACATTGAATTATTGAATCGTAACAAATTGAGCAAAACAAGAACGTCTACTTATTCTTTACCTATTTTCAATGTTAGATAAAGTCACGGTCAAAATCGAATAAATATTTTTTGTGGATAAAATAAACTTATTTTTTTAATGTTTGGCAACCTTCAACGCCTTGTTTACTATTTTAAACCGACAAAAAATATTGTATTTCATACCTACCTATACCTCAGTCTATTCTTGTACTGCCTATACGCTCAAACTTCCTCTTCATCATTCCTTTTTAAACAAGTAGATGAATTTAAACGCTTCATTGCTTATCTGAATGCACATAAAGTAGTTTCATCACTAGTAACGGTTCCGGATGCTATCCTATAGGATCCTATAGGTACAACGTAAATTAGTAACCGCAAAAAAAAGCACACCATTCATAGCCCACAACAGGGAACATTCTCCATTTGAAATACATATTCCATGGCCATGTTCCCCAAAAACAAAAAGGTTTAAGGGCTTATTTCACAACCTTCAAGTAAAGTAACTCACCAAGTAAAGTTAATTGTCTCTTTCTAACTTTATATCAAGTGACAAGTGACAAAGACAAAACTTGCGAGTAATTACTCGGAAATATACTTGAAGATCATGAAATATTCCCTAAGACACCTACACAATGTTGACTTAATGCATCCGTTTAAATCAGATTTTCGAACCAGTTTTTCCATTGTGTTATTCCAGTCCCGAGCACATGGGTCTCCTGGACCCGGCCACCTCCGACGGTCGCGTGATCTTCTTCCTCCCGTGGCTGAAGGGCACCATCGCCGGCACCACCGACATGCCCTGTGACATCACGCACAGCCCCAAACCCACTGAGGACGAGATCCTCTTCATCCTGACGGAGGTCAAGAATTATTTGAATCCTGATGTTGAAGGTAATTATGAAAATACTTACTTCGTAATGGTTATTTGTCTTGTTTGCGGTTTTGAGCAATTCCAAAACTAGATTTTCTATTTGCTTACCAATGTAAAACAAGCCCAGCCCACTTCTAAGTACGAATAACTGTAAACCTTAAGTTTTACAGTGCATATAAACATAAAGATCCAATATTAGGGAGTTCTAGTTGCAAAACTGCCCAAATCGCACTTAGTTATCCCACTATAGTCTACACTATCCCTTAAGTATGCCTCCTACTTACGTAGTGATGATGATGATGATGAAGTGAATGATTTATGTCTTGTTATGAACCTATTTACTTATCGTTGTAAGTGAAAAGTGTGTGCGTAGTTTCTGATACCCTAGACATAAGTTTCGAACTTAGTTAGGGGTCAGTTACTATAATGAGATGATGGAGTGAATGATTATGGTAAGTACAAGCTATAACTGTACCTATATTCCTCCCCCCTGCCCCAGTCCGTCGCGGCGACGTGCTGTCGGCGTGGTCGGGCATCCGGCCGCTGGTGTCGGACCCGAACAAGCCCGACACGCAGTCGCTGGCGCGGAACCACATCGTGCACGTGTCGCCCTCCGGCCTCGTCACCATCGCCGGCGGCAAGTGGACCACCTACCGCTCGATGGCCGCCGAGACTATCGATGCTGCTATTGAGAGTAAGGACACACCGCATTTACCATAGTACCACATTTATTATTGAAATAAAACACTTAAACGGATTTTTGTCGTGGTTGTATTATGTCTACTGTGATCACGGGTTCTGTAAAGAATCCGAAACGTCAGAAAATGTAAAACAAAATACAACCACAACAAAAATCCGTTTTAGTGTTTTATTTCAATGAGTTGTGTTCGTGTAAATCAAAGATATCAACACATTTATTATATTACTAGCTGTGCCTCATGGTTTTGCCAGCATAATTCCCGATCCCGTGAGAATTTCGGAACAAATTATCAGCCTGGATCCTTCCCCGGACTATAAGCTACCCCTGTACCAAATTTCAAGTCAATCGGTACAGTAGTTTAGCCGTGAAAAGGTAACAGAAGTCAGAGTTACTTTCAGATTTAACAGATTACGAGCTTATATTAGAAACCACGTTTATTAGAATCGCTTCCCGCAGTTTTACCCCCCTCAATTCATGGGAATTTTAATAAAACCTTTCCAACATCAAACAAGTTTTAATACTTTAACGCGATCATAACATTATTATAACTCATAAATAAATCAAAGCGAATCGTACGAATTTAATTACACAGCTAAAGCGTAAGAATTTATCGTTTTAATGTTCATTCAAGGCTCAGCGATTTATCTGTAAAATATTTGACTGATGTTATATTTTCGATCATGTGTTTTATGATTAAAAGTACGAAATGTTTTAATATTACAGGTGCAAACTTGAAGCCCCTGTACCGTGAGTGCCAGACGGACGGATTCCTCATTGAAGGTGCCCACGGATGGACCCCCACGATGTACATCAGATTGGTGCAAGATTTCGGACTGGAGATGGAAGTTAGTATACCTCTTGACCCATTTATTATACAAAAGATTTGTTATTCAATATCCTTACCTAGTACCTACCTAGCTTTGTTCGTTTCAATAATCTCTGAAACGGCTGGAACTATTTTGATAGAACTTTCATTATCAGATAACTCATAATATAGTTTCATAGCTCATTTCTAAATCTGTAGGGCAAAGTTATTTAAAATACTAATGCACTTATTTTTGTGTAATTGCAGGTAGCCCAACATTTAGCTAAGTCATACGGTGACAGAGCGTTCGCTGTAGCCAAGATGGCTGCCATGACAGGCAAGAGGTGGCCTATTATTGGCAAGAAGGTGCACCCCGAGTTCCCCTACATTGATGCTGAGATCAGGTAACATCATAGATACTATTCAGCGCTGAATAGTAGTATTATCAATAACTTTCTAGTAAGTAACTACCTTCTAGATACTTTTTAAAACTTCATATCGTAAGTAATTCAATCTCTATGATGAAGTGGACATCAACCCTGAAAAGGTCTGGATTTCGATCCACAATCACGTCAAGTCAAGTCTTGGATCGTCTTTGTAAAGATCACAGAAGTTATACATAGTTAGGTACGTTACGTACATACATATCTTAGGTATGTCTATTTTTTTATATCCGCCATCCACTTACAATACCTACAGGGCAGTCTTTATAGAGCTAGTAATATGTTAAAGCGTTTATCACCCTATTCTGACCAACGTATATGTATACATAGGTGTGTGTTCTATGTATAGTCAGTCTTATGACATGTGGTGACATGTGGTGACTCTATAGGTACGGTGTCCGCGAGTACGCGTGCACGGCGGTGGACATGATCGCGCGGCGCCTGCGGCTGGCCTTCCTCAACGTGCAGGCGGCGGCCGAGGCGCTGCCCACCATCGTCGACATCATGGCCGAGGAGCTCAACTGGAGCGACTCCGAGAAGAAGGTAGTATAATCTATACTAATATTATAAAGAAGTAAAGTTTGTGTATTTGTTAAATTGTAAGGGGTAATCTCGGGATCTACTGAACCGATTACAAAAATTCTTTCATTCATGGAAAGCTAATTTATCAGGCTATATGTATTCACACGGAAACGGGAACTACGCAGGTGAAACCGCGGGGCGCTGCTAGTTATGTATACTAAATCTAGTTATGTATGTGTATAATAAATCTGAGAAAAAGTCTTGTACATGACATGAAGTTTTCTATAAAAGTATAAGTAGGTACTTAAAAACAAAGTCAAATCTGGGGGCACGGCAGTGCCCCCCGCCAAGTCGAGCGCGAAGCAAACACTGCCGTACCATCCTTTACAGGAACCATTTCGCCGCATTTTCAGGCCCCTATTTGACTACCTCTGGATAAGACTAGAACGCTGAAATTTTCGTCATCCAGTAAGCTATACAATCACATACTTAAAATAAAATTTCAAGTCTGTAGGTCATTTAGTTCCCAAGTTAAGCGAAAGCAAAGTTTCGCATTTTAGACACTCACTCACTCACTCACTCACTCACTCACTCACTCACTCATGATCATCAAAATAGAACTAGTACTTCCCATAAACCTAGAGAGCTGAAATTTGGTACAGAGTTAGGGTTTAATGGCCACATAAAGGGAAAACTATAAAAACTAGGATAATCGAACGGGAACGGGAATTATACGGGAATGGGAACGGGAATTGTAACTCAAGAACGGCTGAACTGATTTGGCTGAAAATTGGTGGGGAGGTAGCTTAGAACCAGGAAAAGGACATAGGATACTTTTAATCCCGAAATTCCCACGGGATTGGGAACGGGAATTTAAAAATCAAGAACGGCTGAATTGATTTGGCTGAAAATTGGTGAGGAGGTAGCTTAGAACCAGGAAAAGGACATAGGATACTTTTAATCCCGAAATTCCCACGGGATTGGGAACGGGAATTTAAAAATCAAGAACGGCTGAACTGATTTGGCTGAAAATTGGTGGGGAGGTAGCTTAAAACCAGGAAAAGGACATAGGATACTTTTAATCCCGAAATTCCCACGGGATTGGGAACAGGAATTTAAAAATCAAGAACGGCTGAATTGATTTGGCTGAAAATTGGTGGGGAGGTAGCTTAGAACCAGGAAAAGGACATAGGATACTTTTAATCCCGAAATTCCCACGGGATTGGGAACGGGAATTTAAAAATCAAGAACGGCTGAATTGATTTGGCTGAAAATTGGTGGGGAGGTAGCTTAGAACCAGGAAAAGGACATACGATACTTTTAATCCCGAAATTCCCACGGGATTGGGAACATGAATTTCTAAAATCAAGAACGGCTGAATTGATTTGGCTGAAAATTGGTGGGGAGGTAGCTTAGAACCAGGACAAGAACATAGAACACTTTAATCCCGAAAATCCCACGGGATTGGGAACGGGAATTTATTACTCAAGAACGGCTGAATTGATTTGGCTGAAAATTGGTGGGGAGGTAGCTTAGAACCAGGAGTAGCACATAGAAAACTTTTAATCCCGAAATTCCCACGGGAATGGGAACGGGAATTATAATTCTAGAACAGCTGAACTGATTTGGCTGACAATTTGTGGGGAGGTAGCTTAAAAACTATTTATGTATAGATACTTTTTATCCCGAAATTCCCACGGAATCGCGAACGGGAACTACGCGGGTGAAACCGCGGGGCGCTTAATAATATAATACTACTCCTAAAAAATAAGTGTGTCAAATAAGAAAATCTAATAAAATAAATCAATATAAACAAGTTTTAACAAAAAGAAATGAAATCCCACCAAAAACATTCTGTAAAAAACTAGCCAAGTCTCGATGGAGCTGCTTGTTTAACTCTAAAAAGTAATGAAATCTAGACAGACTCGTGCCAAGTCTAAGGTTCCTTACTGCGATTTCTTTATTATTATAGTTAATGTTGTGTGACTTGGCCGTTGAAGGGTACACATGTATGTACACAAGGGTACAAAACTAGGTGCTCCATGACGCTATTGCACCAATCTTAAAAAATCCAGAACCTATCCATTGACGATAGAAAATTTGCTTAATTATAGCCACTTGAAAAATGTTGATTCAATATCCAGTCAATTGTAGGCTTGATAAAGCTGCGTATTTTAATAATGTTATAACATTACGTGTAAACAAAATTGACATGTACCCACTACTAACCTTTTAAACAATGTTCAACGGCCAAGTCACACAACATTAACTATAATAATAAAGAAATCGCAGTAAGGAACCTTAGACTTGGCACGAGTCTGTCTAGATTTCATTACTTTTTAGAGTTAAACAAGCAGCTCCATCGAGACTTGGCTAGTTTTTTACAGAATGTTTTTGGTGGGTAAATCATACTAGAAATTCCAATCTAGACTAGCGGTAGCGAATCAAGCCAAGTTCAGCAAACTGAACTGGCAAGCCGCACCAAGTGCAATCACTAATTAGGAACCATTTGGAGCCATCAATCTAATTTATTAAAGGAATAAATAATAATGTCGAGAATTTAGAAGCCCTATCTGACAAGCACTTATTACTGATATATTACATTACAAACTTCCAGAGACAAATGAAACTGGCCAGTGAGTTCTTAGCAAACGAGATGGGACAGATGGTGAACAGAGCCAGTCGCGACAAGATACCGATCAACCTCAGCAAGGACGAGATCCAGACTTACATCAAACGGTTCCAGATTATCGACAAGGATAGGAAAGGATTCGTCTCTATCAACGACATTAGGAGGAGTTTGAAGGTAAGGGGGGTGATCTATGATTGAATATGACGTAATATAATAAGGTTTTGGAGTATACTCCGCTCAACCAAAGTTGGCCTTCTGAGTGTATGGGGTATTAAACTATACTCCGCTCAGCCAAGGTTGGCGTTAGGAGTGAGCGTGATAGCTATATAATAATTGCATACGTATGACAAGGATACAAAGTGTCGCACAGTATAGTGCGTTCAAAGAAAAACATGATTGTATTTCTGTCTTTCTCACACCAGTCTTAGTATCTAAGTGAGACAGAAGTATGGTTGTAATGTAAATTATGGTTCTATTGTACCCATTTTATTGGTTAATCAAAGTCAAATAATGAAGAGTCTTTGAGTAATTTAATTTTCTACCAATAAATATGTAGGTATAAAATTAACGAACTTTTAGACGGAGTAAGTGGGGGCTAGCTTAGAAGACAAAATGTTAAAATACCTACAATAGGTTCTAAGAATATAATAAAAACTTTAAACAAGCATTACAGGAAAAAATAAGTTATTTATTTGCAACTAAACTCATGTTCAGAGCATGGGTGTGAAGCCGTCAGATGCAGAAATTAGTGCCATACTCTCAGAGATAGATGTCACTTATCACGGACAACTAGAAATACAGGACTATTTGCAGGTAGTTGGGAACACGGTTAACTGTGGACGTCTATGTTTAGAGGGACTTAGTATTTAGACAGGCTTATAGGGATATTAATGTGGGTTATTTGGGAGTTTGTATTTGGAATATTTATGTTGAAAAATGAATTAAGTAGGTACTTATAATTATTACAACAAAGACGTACGATAGTATTGCTATAAATATTGAATTTCATAAAAATAATTGTATTTAAAATTGTTATCTCAGCTGAACCGCCTCGAATCGGCAGCCATTTTAGATTCGGCACGGTTCGGTACAAGTTTCAGCAGAGATGAAAATTATTCCAAATATAAACTCTCTAGCTACTTATGTAACGTTCTATGTCCATTGTAACATGTCCTCATTTCCACGCAATGCGATCAAATTGTCCACAGAACTACGGAGAAGAAGTGACAGGTGAACAACTTCACGAAATATTGAAAGAGATCGACACGAACATGAACGGACAAGTCGAACTCGACGAATATTTGCAGGTCTATGCCGTGTGCTGAATAAAAAATTGTCTATGACTGCTGCTTGCTATTTTTTTTTCTTTTTTGCATGCTTTTAAAATAGGGATGTCCAAATATGCCTCTAATCGATAGTATCGATGTATTGCGATTCGATTATGTTATTCTGTTGATGTGCCTACATAAACAAATAATCGCAATAAATTATATTTTGCTCCCAAAAGTTTAAGAAACTATAATTTTCAACAGTAGAGCAGCAGTCAAGACATTTGGTTTGGTTTTGGTTGGCTTCAGCTTCTGTTTGCATGGCTTGGGTGTTAATTATTGGTTCATTATTAATGTTTCATTTTATTTTGGTTATTATTTAACTATACTTTATTAACATTATAATTTTTACCTATTAATAAAGGGTAGTTTATTTGTTAGACACTCAATTACACAAAAACGTCTGAATGGATTTGAATCACAAGTTGCCATAGGATTTTTCTTTAAAAGATACACGAGTAAAACTGTGAGGCACAGTTAGTATGGTTTTTTTTAAATGAAAATATTTGTTACAATATTTATACTTATTCCTATACATAAATATCTTATCAACACTTTGAATAATAAATAACCCACTAATAAAAAAACAATTTAAACTCTACATCCCATAAAATAAAGACCAATTTGCAATACAGATGATGTCCGCTATCAAGTCCGGTCACGTGGCATACTCTCGATTCGCGAGAATGGCTGAAATGGAAGAAGAACATCACGAGAAGGAGACGCTGAAGAAAATGATTACTGTTGACAGAAGTGGTGGCGGTCTGTAGGCGAATACAAGGTAAATAAAACTTTATATCTTTAGCAATAAGAGTTATATTGGTAGGTAATCTGGTTAATAAAATGGCGATAGTTATTGAAGTTGCTGATAGTGACAGATGTCATAATACTTGATTCTTGAAAATAACGCCATCTAGCGGAGGGAAAGATCATTAATGATTCAAATGATGCATGAGACTTTTGGTTTATACAGTATTGTATCTATAGATAGATAGACCTTCATCAACTAAGTACGAGTATATAAGATTTCAAATTGTTTTAGACAGAAAAGTCTTAGCCGTTTCAGTCTTAACTTTCTTTTGTTTTGTTCCAGAAAGTTCTACATATTACACCTTACACAGTAGGCTGCTGGCACTCAAAGTATTAATTCTCAAATATTAAGTACAATCTTTACAATGCGAAAAAATATTTTTTTAATCGTCCGACATCAATTTAAACTAGTTTAAGCGTAATTTTCACTTAAAATCAATAATATATTGAACAAGGATTTGAGAACGGTACAATTGTGATTATGATTAATTATTTTTAAGATAATATTTATTTTGAAGTATTACGAAATTTAATATTTCTATGTCTCAAATTATTGTAATACTAGATGTAGATTTTATTGTTAGACCATACGGAAAGTTAAATGCACAGACAGACATTTAAAAACTTAATATTGCAAGTTTATACATGTAATTTTATTAATAGTTTTATCTCGAATAAAACCTGTATAATTTACAATATATTTTACTTATGTGTTGTCGAAAGAAAGGCTGTTCAAAATAGGGTTTTACCAAACATACATAATTCAATAAATATGCGTTTCATTCGCTTCAATGAGAGCTTATTTTATAAAACACTGAGCGGAGATTATTTCTTATGATTAAACACATAAATCATTTAAAGTTCACATATATACTTGTTTATATTTACTTAAGTAAAAAGAAAAATGTCTACTTTTCACAACATTAGATTACTTCAGTCTATAAGTACTAAGTATATCATTATAGCATACTTAAGTATATCATAATATGGTCCATAAATAGATTTGTTAAAACTACAAACAAAATATGGAAATGTATCTTATTGATATCTCAATAGTATCGTACAAACTTTAACTAATAATGTTCAATTTGAACTTTTTTTTAAGTGTTTACTGTGCAATAAATTATAATTTTAAAATTATTATTGTTGTTTTATTTCTTTACCTACTAAGTCACCTAGTCCTAGTGCACAATACATAAGGCTGCTCGGTGACCGATTTTTTATTGCTGATTTTATAACCGACGTTTTGTAGGACGTGTGCATTGCACTGCATATCAGTAGTTTTATTTTTCTCCTACAGTCTCGGAATGAAAAGGTTCGTCAATTTTCAAATTGATTCGCATAATGTGTCGCGAAAACATATTACCTTTTGAAACTATGGTACAGAATAGACTCGGGTTAGGGAAAATAATGTTCTACTGCTCGATAATAAAGTTCAAAATTATTCAGATCAGTGTTGTTTGACAGGATAAATATCTTGTCAACAAGATTTTTGATAAACTAGAACCTTCTTGTTGGTTCAACCTGCCATTATTATTTCTGTTAAAACTATTGTCAATCGGTCAATGTCGTCATTGCTAAATATCAAAGAGGTTTTTATATGCCGCGCGCACAAGGCAGTGTTTAAAAAAGGATAGAAAAATCAAGCAAAACCTTATTCGATAGCAAACGTCATTCTATTTATTCAAATGTTAGCATCACTGTTTCTTACACTTGTATGTTGGCATAATTGTTTCTTGCAATACTAGTGCAAGTGAAAACCAACTCTAAAGTGACGAACCTTTTCATTCCGAGACTGTACATAAAGTCGGTCACCGATTGTCTAACGTGGGCCTATCCCAGAAATATGGGTGTGGTGGTCATATAACTACATGCACCCTATCTACCCTATATTAAAGCGTTCAAGTTTCATCCAACAATTGGGTATCAAATGCATCCATAGTTCTGGTGGAAAGGCATATATATAGCAAATTATATGGCGAGAAGAGACACCATTCGTGTCAAAAACTAACGCACGTCCTTCACGGAGCCAAGGTATCAGCTCAGAATACATTTACTCGCAAATTTTAGTGCTAGGGCCACTGATAGCTGATCTTCTATGGCTGACCGTTATTAGCAGAGACCAGAGAGAATCATGGTCGTGATCCTTATTTTATGGTTATTAGGGTGGGTTCTTCGTAGGCATTGACAAGGGTAGCTTTGTCTATGTTTTGTAAGTGATATGGAGGGTAGAGGCCATAGAATAAGGATCACGACCAGGATTCTCTCTGGTCTCTGGTAGAGGCCCTCCATAGTAGGTGAGACAGGGTTCCTTACGATGTTTTATATAATTCAAGTTTTATATCCACGTGAGCGTGCAGCAATCTATTAAATGCACTTAAAAATAACTGTTTTTAAAAAGAACTTTAACATGAAAAACCGAGGGAAACTGTTATAAAGTTGAAAAGAAAAAGTTTTGTGAACAGCGCCATCTAGTGAAATTTGACTGAAACATCCAAACTAATGAATCCGTCCCATGCTCAGTGATACAGTATTCCAGCAACATACTAGCACTGGTTGTCAAAAACATTACAGAGATGTCGTACAGTATTTAGAAGGCTGTCTGAAGGGAATTTATTATCTTCGTTATAAATCAGTGAAATATTTATGTAGTACATTTCGTACAAACTACTTTGTAAAAATGTTTTATTATTTATTGCAGTTTTTGATTCATAATGTCAGTAAGTAATAGTTTATATATAAAATGGTCAATAGATAAATTAATTGCATTAATAATAAAATTATATTATGTACTTTTTAAGAGGAAATTCTTCATTTTCCAAAAAGTATGTACAATTCAAAAATTACAAGGAAATATTCAAAGTTGAAAAATACATCTAAAATTTTTTGAAAAAGTTATTGAAATAAATGTAAAAGTCAATCCCTTAGGTCAATCCAATCAATGCATAAATCATATCATAGACAACTGACTTATTATTGATGAAATGAGGAACGAACGATTCGGACCGGATCTATAATTTCCGGTGAATGTATTAATATTAAACGCTACGTGACGTGAGTGTTGTTGTTTGATATGTAATTACATATTTTGTGAATTCGTTTTACGAGTTTGAGAACTCGATCAAAGATTTTTAGATTCATCCAAAATGTGTACTGATTTATCATTGGAATAGAATACGCATTTTAAAAATGTATTCTTCTATATTAACAATTTTTTTATCATTAATAAACGTAATTATAATGATGATGGTTAGATTAAAAAAATACTCGTTGTAACTTTTGGCGGGAAAACATTACGATAGTCAAGCCCCGGGCGCGGCCGCGGCGTAGGGCGGCGGTTACGCCCCCGCGGGCCGTAGTCGCGGGCGGGCGGTGGGTGGGCTTGGCTCTTCCGCATTCTTACTAATATTATAAGTAGGAAAACACGTTACTACGTTCTAACAAAATTTAAAAATAAAGTACGCCTTATAGGTATTTTTTTTCTATTTCGAAATATAAATGTTTGAATAAGTAAAATAGTTTTGGAAATACCCAGACTTAGTGCTTATGTCAAAAATTCAGTTAGGTATTTTCCTAGACGTGTCGTGTTATTTTTTAAGCAGGTAAGTACATAGTATCTGGGCTACAATATTTTAGGCTTAGTATATTTTAATAGTTAAATTTGAACAAAGAAATTAAAAAACATTACAACACCATGTTTATCTACAAGGTATTTTCGAGTGTTCCGTGGATTCGTAGATCCTCCTAAAATAATTTTCTATTGAACCTCAAGTATGGTTGAGGGTTAAGCAATAATCGTAACTACGTTTGAAGCTTCTTTTTAGGTTGTTTGAGTTCTGTATCCCATAAATTTTTAGGTGAAATCTTTTTTATAATCTAATGCCATTACTTATACTTATTTGTCATTGAATTTACAGATCGGAAAATCTACCATTTATATCCTTTACCGCAAACGCGCGAATGATGACTAGGACAACTTTTCCATATTATGTTTTGTTGATTACGAATTCATACGACTAAAAACCGCGTGAATTTGCGATGCTCGCGTAATCACGTTCTATTATTAGAACGATGCCGTATTATGCTAAAGGGACGATAAAGCGATCTATCTTGGTTACATTTCTTGAAAAATTAATATTCTATTTCCTATTTCCATCATCATCAACTTAAGAGCTGTTGCTCTTGTCGGTGAAACAGGTGCAACTTCCTCCATCTGCCCCTATCTAAGGCGGCCTCCTTCACCTCCTTATACGACACGACAGCGACCTTATCCTTATCCTATTTCCAACTAAGCTGATTTCGGTTTCTGGTGAAAAATAACTGGGTACTTATAGAGAAGATGATAGATAAATGCGTTGGTAATGTCAATTTAGATGTATGGAGATCGAACATTTTTCAATATTTCCTTTATTGGTGTAAAATCAAAAATGGATGGTTAATAGAAAATAAGTATCAGTATACAGAAATAGGGAATCACCAATAAATCTATAGAAAATTTTAATATCATCCTTAAAATCATTGGGTTGGTTGTGTTGTGACAGCGGGGAGCCCAACCTCATTCTAAGAGGATTATTGAACCTTGATCTACTATAATCCTTAAGGAATGGTTAGAGCAAGTTTTGGAAGATATGGAAGGCAATTTACTTAAGGCACTTTCGTTTTAAAAAAAAATGCTTGATAAAACTGCAGATGTTATTTTGTTTTTCGAACTTTCAATGATTACGTCCTTAGAGTCCTTAAATACATTTTGGAAATCCACTTTTTACTTGCCCTACACGGAGCTTATAGATTTTAAAGGGAATGAATGTATTGTAAAGGGAAATTTCAGATCGTGCCTTACGGTGTCTGAATGCCATAGGAGCTCACAAATGATGAGATTGGAGGGAAATTAGTCCTTGACTTCGATGCAGATAACTCTGGATTTTTACCAAGATTAATATGATGGGATCGAGATGTTGAGATTGATGAGTTAATTAGTGAGATGCAGCATAACTTGTGAGAGCTAGGGCGTGTCTGGACGTGGGGGCGGGTGGCGCGGGCGGTCCGGCCCGCCCACCGCTACTTCCGCTTCCGTCAGCTCATGAACACTTCAGTCATCGGTGCATTAATCATTACTCATAATATGATATAAACCTCATTAATTAAATGAATAGATCAAGCACCTACCAGAAGACATTAGAGCTTATGTATGTCAACAGCTTCTCTAATAGGACATTCATTTAGATTGTCAAGTTTTCATGTACGTCTGTTTTTTTATTATTTACGTTGTAAATAGCGATAAGAGGCATGTCTCTTGGTCCATATTTTCTTGACATAAAGACAAATAAGTTGATATTACAACGCAAAATTCCTAGTATAAAGGAGCAATATGCCGAAGGAGTTATCATTAAAAACGAAAACAAGATAATGTGGCGAAGCAATGTGTTATGCTTATGACGCAATGCTGGATGATAAATCGGGTCATAAACAAAGCATAGCTGCAGAACAAAACAACAGTCATGTAAATTTTTATGTTAATTTTATTAACCTATTTACCTGTTGCACTAGATATTTAAATGTAATTGGTATGAATTGACATCAACATAATGAAAAATGATTTTACTATTCTGCTAAAACTTTTATGGAAATTATGTTTTTCACGTTTCTCTTCTCAGTTTGAAATTGTTTAAATAGGTACCTATATAACATTATATTGAACGCGCAGAGATGTACTGGATATTGAGCTAGAAAGGTTCTTGTATTTAAAATGAAATTTACTGGTCATTTTAACTTCCCGATATTACTACCCTTTTAATGGATAAGTACTTTATAGACGATGTGTTACTGAATTTGTATTCATTTGACAAACGAGGGCATTTAAGGTTCTTGAAACCTTAAAAATCAACAGGGTTTTTAGGTGAAAATGTAAGTATACAACGTGAATACAATGAGTTGCGATGATTTCATCATTCTCATACCTTATTCACTAATTGAATAGTAATATGCAAACAGCATCACGTCACTCGCTTACTGCGTGCCGCCAAGTGCCACACCGAACCACGCCACCGTTCTAGGTACACCCATAATAGAATCACGCAATATTATAAAATGTTAAGTCCAACCAAGAAACTTTGGAAATTGTACCTTATTCATATGGCGTAAAGGTAGAAAATCTATCGCTCTCCATCGTTTTGTACTGCATTTCTGGGAATGCATGTTTAGAATATTTTTGTAAGGAAATCTGAGCTCTACTTCATAATAGTTTGAGTTAAAATTGAAATAATCGCCGCAACGATAATTAAGCTGGGACACACGCTCTCTCGGGGCGACTGCTCATTCGTGCATAATGGACTCTGGGCAAAGCAACGCGTCTGACGCTTGACAAAACGTGGTTCAACTTTCTCTCTCGTTTCAAACCTGTATAAGGCTTAATAATGAGGTCTCTGCATTTTAAAATGTATGTGGGCAAACTGCGTCACAATTAAATCACCACTATTGATTTATACGAGTGACTAGCAGTAACTCACAATTTTAATAATAGGTCAGAATTTAAAGGGGTAAACCAAAGCGTTCAAGTGGAGTTACTAACGTACTATATTTTATATTTTTCTTTTCTATTTTTTTTATTATATTTTCCTTCATTCCTTAAAATAATCTAACATCATTTCGAAAAAACCTACTTTGTCATAACACAAAATTATCATATGAAATAAAATGAAATTATGACTGAATCTTGGACCGTAAAATATTCTAGGAATCTGACACGAGGAGAGGAATAATAACTCAGTCAATAAAATACACGTGCAATCAGCGAACTTGATCCGGTGGTGATAAATTTCTCAGACATCGAGTGTGTCGTAATCTAACACACGATACGGACGGTCATGTGAACAAAGGCCGCCAAGTGCAACAACGGACGCTTATCGTTTGTTTACAGGCCATGTCTTGTAAGGCGATGCGGCTGGCGCGCCGACTGGCACGACATGTGTGCATTTTTTGCCCGCCCAAGGAGGCCGCGGGCGCGAGGTTATACACCCATTATTACGTCCTTCCTACTTTCAATTATTATTATCGGGCGGCAGCACCGCACTCGCGACGGGGAGGAGGAGAGAGGCACAGCTGCTGCCTACCAATAATCAAGACTTGTATTGCATAGAAAGAGATGGAAATAGCACAGCGAAAGTAAAAAGTATCCCAAATTTTCGTTTTTAATGGGCATAAGTTAATATACCACTAAATTAATATGTAGATATGTTTAAGGGTGTCTTAAAACAACTTTTGTTCCTACTAACTTGTCTCAGAAAAGTAAAATCAAAGAAAATACGAAACAAATCTGACCGCGATAGGAGGCGGATCTCCGAGGTTTGCCGAGCGCGAACGACGCGTTTCGTCAGTTTGCTCGCCGCAGTTTGGCGGCCGGTCGTGAGGATGGTGTATTCTTTACGTGAACAAAGAAATAATTTTGTTTTTAAATGTGCAGTAGATAATGTCGCCTGAACCCGCAAAAATACAGGTGGAATACATTAGTGAGGACAAACCTAGCAAGGTAAATATGTGTGTAGTGAAAGGAAACTGTTATTGTGTAACAATTTAGACGCTAGCGGGCAGCGGTGTTGTCGGTCGGCGCAGGGGGAGGGCGGGGCGAACGCGGCCCCGGCCGTGTGGGGCCCGCCAGGCCACACGCAGGAGGTTGTGACCGAGTCGCAAGTAACTCCCTTGCCAAAATAGCATCCAAGTGTTCCTTTACGTGTATTGTACTAATTTGCAACTACTTTTCCCAATTTCTAACATACAGACAACACAAAAGCACTACAAATGAAATCCAGCCAACTGATAATACTAAAAAAATATTGGTAGCCATTTTAAATCGAGACTCGTTCATAAGCAACTTTGATTAATTATTTTATTGGTTTTACTAAGTATATTTAGAGTTTTGTTAATTTCCATAGTAATACTTACACACGTAATCGAAACATGGCAGGCATGCATTTCAAGAAGTTAGCAACTGCATAAAAATCACAGTCTCACGATTTGAGGTGGGTGGATCAAAGGGCGGCAGCGACCTTGCGTACGACGACTCCCGGCACTTGTTAGGAAAAGGCGTGTCAATAGCCAACTACTACGATGTCTGTACTGTTACTACACTGAAGTTTAACAAAACTTTGTTTGAAATAAACTTCGTGTTCAAAGTTTCAAGAAACTTCGCAGCATGCACATGGAAATGAATTGAAACTTGTACGCGAACTATTTAAACCGGAAACAGGTCATGATAAAATTATAAATGAACGAATGACTTGTCTATGCAAATTTATTGAAATTGTTAAAAATATTAAATGTCAAAGTCAATTTTCGCACAATTTTAAATTATTTTGGTCGCTTGCTTTAAAATTAGAATTTCTTTTGATTTCATTTTATTTTTTAGGAGTTAATGAGATGGTTTCAACAAGATCCAGTAACTCCAGTGTAGAGGTTAGTGTGCATATTAGACCATATTAAAAGTTAAACTGTTTAGTTTAAAAGTGTGTGTTCGGTTCGATGCTCGTTCCAGATTCCCTTTACAATAAATAAGGGCCGGGTGTCCGCCCTTTGAGTCGATAAAGGGCTGCCAGTGACATTCCCCCCGGCCCCACCGCTCTATGTTATAACTAAAAAAACGCGGGTACAGGATTTGAGATAATGATTTTATAAGCGTTTTTTCGCATCTGCTCATATGATATCATTGGATAACTTTATTTCCAAGAGACAAAATCATTCACCTTGAATTTATGATATTTTTCAAATCAAACTCTGAGGTTTAACTTGTACTTTATATATAATTTTTGTGTTCCATAGTTTATTTTTATTTACTTAAGCACTTTATTTTATTCATACATAATTTCAACAATTTTGACAGATTGTTTGTTTACAATAAAATTGATAGATAGGTATATGAAACCGCTTCTTTTGAGCATGTTTGCGGCTACAAGAACATAGCATGACACATTTTCAATAATGAACTGGACGTTATTTCATCATTTTAGACTTAAAAGCATGAAGTTGATTAAAAAAACCATGACGACAATAATACTTTAATTTATAACTATTTAAAGTTAAGTTAAATATAATAATACTAGTTCTGCAGTCTGTCCAGGTTGTCGCTTACCGCGGTGGAACTTTAGGATTCAGTATAGTAGTACGAGGGTCAAAAATATCATTACGAATTAAACTCCATTTGACTAAATAAACTTATAACTATTTGTACATTTTAAGAAATCTAATAATCAAATAACTTTTATCATCAAATTCCTGTAACCAAATTGAATACTTATCTGTTTGGAATGTGCCAGAAACCTCAAGTACTCAACGGTCTTAGCAATGATACTGTTTGTGGTACAAATAAGTGAGAAACTGAATAAGAAGAATTATATTATTATCTTAAACAAACCTGATTTTTTTGTTGTAATTTTCATTAGTAGAAACCATTTCAAATTCATTGCATGGCTCTAAAATTAACAAAAGACTGTCACAGACAGCGGCTTCGTTTAATACTTAAAAATGAATTGTATACTATAGAATAGAATAATTAAAATGAATATTCAAATTGTAGGAAAATTTTGTCATAAATTATGTTAGGAAGGAAATCTAAAAGATAACATGAGTGAGGAAACTAGACAGGTTTATTTAAAGGTATACAGGCGAATCAAAATGAGCGGGTGATAAGAGAGAATTTCATTTTAGTTTATAGTGGTAAACATGTATATTTTATATTGTATTTTGGTACCAAATATTAAATGACTAATAAATCTTATATTATATGTACTTACTATTGTTTTTGAATACAGACTTAAAAGCATTTTATTGTCAAAATATCTATTCATTCACCTCTACCGGACCAAAAAAGAGAGAAATTAAACATATGAATAAACTTTTCAGCTAATATAAAAAGTACTAACTAAGTTACTTATGAAAAACTAACATTAAAATCTATTAAAAAAAGATGCTGGAAATAATATTACATTTTTTAAATCTAAGAATGTACAACATTTATAAAGTATCTTGAAACCGGGCAAACCTTAGTTAGGCAAAGTTAGAGAACTTTCCAAACGCATGCCACATACTACGAAACACATTACAAAAACAATTATTTTCGCAACTACAACATTGCAGTCTTTATAAGTAGGTAGATACATTTGGGTGTAGTAGAAGCTTAGGGGAGTGGAACGAGGGGTGCGCCAGTGACGCCCGTGACCTTGCACTCGGCCGTCACCCCACCGCCTCCAAACGCCGCCACCGCCCGGGCCGCGCCGTACTCACAAAATTATTCACCCAACACAACTCCACGCTAATTCCACCTCTATTATTAACGTTCTTGAGTCCAATTTACATAATTTCAAGCGTCTGTAAAGAATAACACTTTCAAAGGCTACGTTTGTTGGATTTTAAACCTTATTGGCAGTATTTTTGAGTTGATTGTAAGTTGATGTGTGTTTGTTGAAACACGGATGTGTGAAAAGGGTTTTTGTTGAAACTGTTTCGGTTTTGACTTCGGTTTTTTGATGTTAATTTTTATTAATTGCTTTCTTTTACTAATGTATAAGTACTGTAATTCTGTAAATTTAATTTTTGCCATATTGTTTTAACGTTGCTACGTGTTTTCTTCACGAAATGTTTTCTAAAGTCTTAGTTTCCATTTTATTATTCCATGCTTGTTTAGCACAAGTGATTTCGTGCAAATACTCGTAAGTTATTTCTGTGATGTCTTCGTCTTCGGCCCTACTTATTCTCAAATGTTTATTTTTATTCATACACATGTGTTTCACTGTGTGCTCATAAACATTTACTTAACTAATATTCTCAGTAACTGTTTTTGCAGTTGTTTTTATGAATATAAGTAATAAGACTTGTCCTATTTTCATTAGTTCTAAATTATAAATTCAAAAAAGATCAACAATTTTTTTTTGCGAAGCTCCTAATTAGGCACTAATTTAGGGGCTCTGAGCTAGATCAAGTTCCCTAGTAATCCAAGATTATAATAGATAATATAAGATCTTTTTTGTCGATGTAAACATCATTAGTGTTTGAGGTCCTCTACAATTCGAGGTCTCATCTTTTCACGTCCAGAGCTTTGCTCATTCTGTATAGTTTTTGCATCAGACTTCGTAATTTCGATTCAAGTTATAAAAGTGGATGTACTTGATAGACAAGCGTAAATGTGGCAAGGTTTATATTAAGGAAAAAACAGTAAAATGTTAAATTGAACAACCGTCTTTATTGTTATCGTCATTTTGGTAAACGAACCATATTCAATATCAAAATGTTATCTAAAAACATACTTAAAATTAACAAATTATAACGCACATCAATATTTAAACTTATCCAATATCAACGTTTTATCCAACGTTAAAATTTTGACCAAAAAGTCTTATTCACCGTCAACACTTCATCCAACAAATCATATCCCACGTCAACATTTTATCCCACATCAACATTTAGCCCCAACAAACACAGTATAACGTATAAACTAATGGTTACAGGAGGCAAGCGGCTCGCAGTCGCCCCTAGCGCTCCTCGCGGCGACGTGCAGTCGCCTCGGAGCCGCCAACATGGGGCCCGAACAACAGGACACTAAGGAACAACCGCATTTCAGTTAGTATACCTACTTATGACGTCACTGATTGCTGGTTATTTAGCTCTTTTGCAACGTAATTAATAAAATATTGGTCAAATGAGGTAGAGTTAGGCCACGTTTTTTGTCAACCCACATCGTTCCACTGCTGGGCAAAGGTCTCCCCCAAACATCTCTATCCTTTGCAACCCACCAGCTTATGTATAACTAGCTGTGCCCCACGGTTTCACCCGCGTAGTTCCCGACCCCGTGGGAATTTCGGGATAAAACGTAGCCTATGTTCTTTCCCGGACCATAAGCTACCCCTGTTCCAAATTTCAAGTCAATCGGTTCAGTAGTTTAGCCGTGAAAAGGTAACAGACACACAAACAGACAGAGTTACTTTCGCATTTATAATATTAGTTAGGATTAGGAAGTTAGGATTAGATTTTTAACTGAATTCAAATGTTTACAAATGTGTCAAATTGATAAGTTCTTTCATTGAACAACTTTCTTTAAAAAAACAATAAGTAGCAAACCGCACGTTGCAGACCGCTGACATACAGCATCAAACCATTTTTGATGCTCTATGTCGTATTATGACTACCTCACTAACTGCTGGCTATTTAGCTTCTTCACAACGTTAATTATACTGTCTAAAGCAGTGGTCGGCAACCTTTTGGGAGGCAAGGGCCAAAAAAGGATATCAATTTGACACATTTGGTCACAACTTTCATTTAAAAATCAATTACGGGCAGACGGAAGGAGGGTCGCGCTTTACCGACAGCTTTAACTTAGAGCATCTAACCATTTTTCAATGCTCTATGTTATATCATATATTATGGCTACCTCACTAACTGTTGGCCATTTAGCTCCTTTACAACGTAATTTATACTGTCCAAAGGAATGTGAGGCGTGTAAAAATTGTAAACATACAAAGTATGAATAATGTTTGTAATACACTTTGCATCCGCGTATTTATATTTAACGATTGAATACAATACATTGCGTAGTACCATTCATTAAAATGTAACTACGAATAATTTGTTGGTACTAATTTTGGTTTGGAACAATACTAATAAATTATTAAGCTCGTATCGATTTGGGCTGTTTCGCATGTTGTTGTTCTGTAAGAATCCACTATAGAACAAAGACGTCGTAATCAGCATTACGGTTATTATTAGTTAATTTATAAATATCTCAATAAATCTGTCTTAAAATCCTATAAATATATCTAGAAAACGGTGCTACTAAACTAAATAGAATGCCTCAATTCAATATTAACCGAAACACTGCACTATTAGGTCCCCAACAACAACAACAGCAACAGCAGCAACAACAACAACAGCAGCAGCAGCAACAACAACAACAACAACAACAGCAACAGGCTCAGCAGCAAGCGCAACAGCAAGCGCAACAAGCGCAACAGCAAGCACAGCAACAAGCGCAACAGCAAGCACAGCAACAAGCGCAACAGCAGGCGCAACAGCAGGCACAGCAGCAGCAACAGCAATTAATACAACAGCAGGTATTTGTTAGTTACAAAAGCTCTATACTTATCTATCTCCTAAGAAAACAGCGGATTTCCATCAAGTCCATCAACGCTTTCAAGTCGGGTGCCACTGGATCTTGACAACGCTCTTCTATTATTCTGTCTGTCTGTTAGACCCCCTACTTATTTTTATTTATCCTGTTTTTGGTAGCCATAATGCTTATAATAGTCGCAAGTCGTAGATTGTGACGCTATTTTGTTTCTTTCTTCTCCGTGTCTAATCAGACAAAGAATAATGATTCAAAAGTAGAAGAATTTATACTTTATTTAAATAGAATCACACTGAACTATTATTATTTATTAGGTACAAGGCGATGCGGCGACGATAGCAGCAATACAGCAACAGTATTTGCAGCAGCAGCAGCAACAGCAACCGCAGTTACGAGTTATAAGTTCCGCTGTTGTACAACAGTTACGAGCTCAGGGTTTGACGGTGAGTGATATAATAAAATCAATTACAACTTTATCGCACATAAGCAGTGTTAAAGGTGTATGGTATGAGCAATATACAGTGAAACCTGGTTAAGTGAGACTCCAAGGGACCTGCAATGTCGTTGCACTTATAGAGGTATTCCACTTACCCAGTGTTTCAGATATCCAGGTATAAATTAATATCTGTCTCATTTACAGAGGGTTCCATTGATAGAAGTGATATACGATAAGTGATATAGTGGGTAGGATTAGAATGAGTAAACAAACAAAACGATATTATCTCAGTTACAGAGGTTTATACGTATAAAATTCACTCGCTGTCTTTGTTATAGAGGTAACTATGATGATAAATCGAAAGAATAAATCCCAGATATAGAGGTTACCTCATGCCACTAACAGAGGTAATTGAGTGCCAAAGTGTTGGGACTTTAGCATGAGTTCCAGTTATGGAGGTTTCTTACTTATCCAGGTCCCACTTAACCAAGATTCACTGTATTTACATATTGATCTGTCTACGGCGGTTTGGCAGTCTACATAGTCGTGGTCCTGCTGCAGGTCCCAGATTCAATGGGCAGGGTCGAGCAATACATGTTTGCTATTTTCCAACGAGCGTGGTGATTACGCCTCCTCACTGTACTACGCCATCTTGAAAAATTCGCCATATTTGAAAGAGTTATTTAATTACAGGGCAACGAACTGTCGGCTGCGATTGTGAACGCAGCGAACGCGGTCCCTAATGGCATACAAGTGCAACAGCCGCAGGTGAGACAAGACGAACATTTAGTAAATAATAAATCGTGCCCGAAGGTTTTCCGCTCCTGTTTTTTACTCGTGAGAAAAGCAGTGTAACTAGTTTGACGTACTTTTCCCGAGCGAAAGTTATTATTGTTTCTGTGATAAGTTTTATTTTGAGTGTAAATGTTCGTTCTCGTCAAATCAGTTCCATTCAAATATGGTTCAGATACAAAGATAGACATGAAGAAATTAATTAATTATTCACTATTATTGGCTTTACAAGTTTTCACCTTCAACACTAGCGCCACCACACCTAGTGATGACTCATAGAAACAATGACTCATAAAAGCAAACTTGATGTTCAATAACATACTTGATTTTCCCGCGAATAAATACGCACACATTTGAGGAATTATTTGTAGTTTATGGCTTTCCTCAATAAATAGGCTATATTTGAAATTAGAGACAGTTTAAATACTGTAACCAAACAAATAGGGTTAATTAGTATACATATTAGCCTGCATAAAACATTTCCATGCCTAATTTCATATGATATCGATGCATCTGTTGCAATCACTGCTACCCGCACTAACCGACTACTGACTAGGCTTTAAACATTTCCATATCAATGTTGCAAGCGACATCAATAGACATTATCCACATACAATAAAACATTGTATTTGTATTTTGTATTTGTCAGTACAGCACATGCCCTAACCGCCCCCTGCGATTGTTCCAGGTGATATCGATGCAGCAGCTGCAGTCGCTGCTGGGCGGCGGCGTGGTGGGCTCGGAGGGCCAGTACCAGAGCGGGCCGCAGCAGCTGGTGCAGCTCCACCCGCAGCTGGTCCAGCAGCAGTACGGCGGGTGTCTGGTCGGCGGCGGCGTCGCGCCCATGCAGGCGGTCACGCTGGACGGCCAGGACGCGCTGCTTATACCCGCGCAGCATGCACAGGTTAGCTTTTGTCTTCCTATGACGCCGACTTTAATTTTATAGGTTAGCCTCTATACCTATCACCACCGTCCTTTTATATATTACTAGCTGTGCCCCGCGGTTTTACCCGCATAGTTTCCAATCCCGTGGGAATACCTGGATAAAATATAGCATATGTCACGCTCTTATAAATGAGCTTTCCATTTGTGAAAGATTTTTTGTATTCGGTTCAGCAGTTTTGGAGCCTATTCGTAATAATCAAATCTTTCCTCTTTGTATTATTAGTGTAGGCTAGCTGTGCCCGCGGTTTTTTTTTAATTTTGGGATAAAACATACCTGTCCTTCCCCAGACCATAAGCTACCCCTGTACAAAATTTCAAGTCAATTAGCTCAGTAGTAGTAGTGAAAAAGTAACAGACAAACAGATAGAGTTACTTTCCACTCAATTTGAAGATAAAAAATTAAAAAGACCTCGATTAAAAAGCAACCATCGATAAAGTCAACCGCATTTTAGAACCACTTATAAACTGCTTGTAACAGATTGGGTTATTTTTTAACATAATGTAAAAAAAAGTATTTGACATGTGACCATGAGATGTTACAATAATAATAGTTGCGTCATTATGTAGATTCACTGTTTACGGAAGAAACTTCGCTATAAAACTTGTGCCTTTAATTTTGTAAATACTTTTTTTATTTCCTTTTTTAAAAGCTTTTGACCAAGTGCTTCTTTGAGGTCCAAACCGAATAATTTTGAATTTCGAAAACAAAACACATCCAAGGAGGATGTTAATATAAAAAATCAAACATGGAACATTCCAGAACTTTTCAAATATGGGCCAAGTGAGCTTCGTGAACGGCCAGCTAGTCAGGACGCCGGTGTTGCCAGCTGGCTTCTTACAGAACGTCATGCATCTACCCACAGGTAACGGATTCTATATTATTTAGGTAATTAATTTACGCACTAATATCTTGTATATATTTATAGGTAGGCATAGTTAGTAGGTAGTTTGATAGATAGACTTATGATCTTTGGAACAAGTTTAGATTTTAGATTAAGCTAGTTTATAGAAGAACATTCTTATGAATATATTTTACGGAGAATTACAATTTATCGGAAAACTAAGTCGTAATTTTGTTTCATTTCTTTCTTTTATATTGGATTTATGGTTTGAACAAAACTTTTTCAAAGCTTATTTTCAATATTTAAATATTTGATTTCAAAATATCATATTAAGTATTAAAATAGTTATTTATCATAATAGGGCAATCTTTGTAAAAAATGCGTATCAACTTCTTTACTACGAAAATGTAAATAAAAGCTTGGGATCACAATAAAAGCTTCGGGTTTGCTTCAGAATCATATCATTTCATCAGGCTTCGCTTGTCTTAATAATCATTCATTACATCCATAAAAAATATGGTTTGATTTAATTTTAAGTTAACGTGTCATGTCTCCTTTATTTTTCATCTAATGTTTTACTTTGCGATTAAAAGTTGTCTATGCAGCACTGTCATTAGTTCAATCATTTTGTCTATAGTACAATAATAGACTAGATTTTTTTTCAATAGAAAGTTTGCAAATTAGATGATGCTTAAATTTTTGATCGAGATTTAAAGCTTATTAAAAATAATTAAAGTTAGTGAATTTTGAGCCTGTATATTAACTGGATTTTTTAAATAAATCTACCATTGTAATATTTCAAATCAATGTAAATAATACACATTATGTAAAAACCAAGTGATTTTTTCTCCATAACAAAGTACAGTCACAGAAAAAAGTCTCTCTAGAAAAACACCAAGACAGTGCTGCAAAAACAAAACCCCTTCACAGCATGCTACCGCTTCTAATACTACTTTCATACTAATATATGTTTTTCCAAACGCCCGCCCCCCGCTAACAGAACAGCAGGCGACCGTCACTATCCCCGGCACTAACCTCTCGATACCATTGAGCGCGCTGACTGGCGGCCACCAGGTGATAATACCCACGTCAGTCAGTCAGCCCGTGCTGGCCAATGGGGGGGAGAAGACTGCCTCCAAGGAAGGCCAGACTAAGTCGCCCACACACTCGCCCGGAGAAGGTTCGTTATAGGCGCGTGTGGAGAGAATTTCACATTAGTTGATGGAGAAAGAAGACACAGTAAAATTACTCGATATTATGTGGTATCTATGAGAAAGATGCGCGGGTCAATACGTCTTTAAAGATGCTATATCGTGTTTATAAGCTACGGTATATTGGAGCTCGTTAAAGCTAAATTTGCTTCATAAGATTCATTGTTGGCCATACCTGGTAGTTACAGTTCCATCAAAATCGGCTTAGATTTATCTTTAGATGAGGCCACTTATAGAGACAACAATAAACGGGGTCTTTCAAACAATACAGTAGTGGGATATTGTTAATCTTTTTTTTCTTCCTACAAACTATACTTTCTTACCATAACTTTAATGTAAATTCTCTCCACACCTATTCCTAATATTTCACAATCCTAAGCTTACAAATTATATTGCATTTTAATATGATTTGCTTCGTGTTATTCCATTTTAATTTCTTAGTGCACTGTCGCAATCATTTGTAATATAGTTTCCATCAACACTATCATTAAATTCTTATAAAAATATTCAAGTCATACTTCTCTTTCACTCTCTCGAGAAAGGTAGTTAGAGAGAAAGATATA
Source organism: Timandra comae (assembly GCA_958496195.1). Taxonomy (NCBI): domain Eukaryota; kingdom Metazoa; phylum Arthropoda; class Insecta; order Lepidoptera; family Geometridae; genus Timandra; species Timandra comae. Next base: position 2,722,474 of record OY292355.1, on the reverse strand, counting down.
GCATTATTGAATTGCTTAATATTTTTATAAGTTTGGGTTATATTCTAATTTAAGACTGGGTCTAAATAATTTCCATTATTATTAAGACAGTTATGATTTCAGAGATTTACACATTCACGCAATCTTCACTTATTTTTGGTTGCGGTTTTCATAATTTAATACTTTTAACTTCAATCATAATACTAGCTGCTTTTGGGGGTCCAAATCCCCAAAAGCTTTCCGGTCGTTATGCAAAATACATCTTAACATCATTTTTTCAACGTGAAAGAACTTGAGAATGTTAAAAACATTGAAATCACGTTCAAGTCAACGTTACTTCTGTTTTTGTTTGTTACGGGCAACGAATAGTCTCTAGCGATTGCATTTATTTTCTATATGAACGAGTGTGTAGATTCAAAATGTATGTAATTAATAATTACTAAACTATAATTTATATTATGAGCATTCGAAACTTAAAAACAATGTGACCAGTCTTGAAAACTAAGATACATTTTTACCAGTGACTTTTGAGTTGTATTACCAAACTTCTTTATACCAATTTCCTATGAATTTTGTATCACATTACATTACAATACATCAGGCGGTGGCGTAGCAGTGCGCGGTGGTGTTGGTGGCGTCGGTGGCATGGGCAATATGGGCATGGTGCCAGTACAGGTACCGGTCAGCGTCAACAACGGGCACACCGTGTACCAGACAGTACACGTGCCCGTACACGCGCCGCAACATCTGCAGATCATACCGCAGTTGCAACAGGTTGGATATGGTTGATTAGGGACTAAGCACACCTTTTCAACTCCATACAGCGTTTGTAGACGCGTACGCGTCTCCATACAAAATCGTTACTTTGTATAGACAAACGCTGAATGGAGCTGAATAGGTGTGCTTAGTCCCTTATTGTATCTTAGAGATAGGAAATATGTACTCAAATTTCTATAAAGTAGCCTAATACCAGTAGAAAATTCAGGGTAAATTGTATTCCTAAAGTATATTTGTGACAAAATGTGTATTAGTGCATTAGTTTTTTACTTTATCGTATGCAATGAACAGTCATATCTCTCAAAGAGATTTCTTCATTTCATAAAGATAAGAATTTGGATTCATTAGTCAATCTATGAATCCATTGTATTAATTATATTTATTTTTACTATTACAGATGCAACAGCCCCAAGTCGCAAACGTCCTGACACCCTCCGGCCAAATACAACAGATACAGATAGCTTCTCTGGCTAATGTACAGGTATGTTCAATAATAAATATAGAAAAAACAAATCAAATCAAGGAATTCAGGTCGCGAAAATTACAAAAGTATTTTGTATTTCTCTTCCTTTTTACTTATCATTCAATCAATCTTTCACTCGGTCAATACTATTCATCGCTCTATGACTATTGATTCACAATCTTTTCTGTACCGGTGGGCAAAATTGGAAGCTCCTATTGTCATTATGATTCCAATGTCATTTGGATACATTTTCAATAAACTGACAACCAAAAGATGCGATTACAGCGACGCTGTCACCGGCACAGAAAATATTGTGGCTCAATAATAGATCAGACGTCACTTTTTCTTCTCGTTTCACCACATTGCTCGTCTAATTTGTTCTATAATAGATTGATGTGGTGGCAAAAAAGGTTGTAGTGTAGAAGTTTGAGTGTAGATTTTAAATGTGAAATGGAAATGTGGTTTCAGCAACAGCAGAGTAATCAAACGTCGGCAAGTGGAGCCCCTACGCCTGCGACGATAACATTACAGGTAATATTATATTATGTATTAATTTTTGGGGTTGGTGACGTCATAAATATTAGGGAATATGGGAATTATATTACTCTCTCGAGACCTTATTTTAGTTACAATTTGCATGTTTTTTGTTTTGTTTATTTTTGTTTGATGTATGTTTTTGTTTTGTTACTAATTTTCTTATTGGTGGTAACCTAACTAACCTAACCTAACTTTATTTTCCTAATCATATTAATTTGTTTGATTTTTGACTAATTAACATGGGAATAAAAAAAAAAATTGATCTATTTAAGTTTTTCTTTAAATTTATTATTTTTGTATTATTCTTCTTTGTTGAAAGAGGAAATCAGTTATCAGTTACATTATTTTGATTCACCTATTATACCACCAGCATTAACTAAAGTATTACCCTCCAAAATAAAAAAAATTATACACATCTGGGAATAGGACCATCTGGGAATAGGACCATCTGGGAATGGGACCATCTGAGAATGGGACCATCTGGGAAAGGGACCATCTGAAACAGCGTGACGAATTTGGGAATGGGACCATTTGCAACCAAACCATTTTAGACCTCTTCATCCACTCTACAGCATTTCTTACTAACAATTTCTCAAATACAATTTATCCACGCTGCTCGAAGGCGGTATCGAACGCAATGCAAGCCGACGGCTCTGGCATGCAACAACAGCCGTCCCAGACGATCATTACATCCACACCAACCGGCCAACAAGTCACTGTTATACCGGCACCTAATAATGTATGAAATTAACTTTCTGGAAACTTCTTCGGCAATGTTCGTTTAAATTCGGATTTTGTTTGGTTTACGAAAATTGCCGAAGTGATAATCTGTTTCCTGTTGCTTGGTAGTTTGATCGAAGTATATTTCTGATTGAACGTTAAATAGATTTAGTAATTTGTAGTGAATTGTGTACCAATGGATATTGGTTCATTGAGTATTGTATGATATTTAACTTGTGATATTTGCTTCAGTAATGTTCGGTTACAGACTAATAAAAGATGGCTTCGTTAAAACGAAGATAGCCAGAGTAAGATTATTATAGTCTGCTTCGTGTTGTTTGGTAGTTTGATCGAAGCATTTGATAGTTTGTAGCCTTGGCTTGTTGCACACAAGTTTCTTGCACACCATTATAGTTTTATTTTCATACAAATATTGCTGAAGTGATTGTAAATGTTTCCTATAGTATGTCGATTGCCGATGTTAATAGTTTTTACATGAAATTTTTAATAATTGTATGAATTGTAGTTTGTTTAAATAATAAAGTTAAAGAGTTGAATGACAAACAAATAATATTTTATTATAGTAATATAAATGTGTACAGGTACCAACACTAGGTGTGGGCGGTTTAGGCGGAGCGGTGCAGCTGGTTCCTGCGCTCGGCCTGCCCGGGGTTCAGATAGCGCAGCTACAGCAACAGCAACAACAGCAACAGCAACCGCAGCCTGTTATAGGTATGTTTATGTAGTTTTGTTTATCTTAAGAAACTTTTATATATATTATGCACAGATTGTATGGTTCATTAAATTCACAAATCCATAGTCATATTTATTTTGAGATTACTGGGCTCAAATCTAGTCAAATAGGCAAACCCTTGACACCAAAGGTGAACACATTCATGGTTCCGTCGCACGCGTTACAATCGCTGACTTTGAGCTGTATTACACGAAGTTCTATGCCTACCTCTCACTGCGGCGCGGGCCACAAAAGCGAACCTGTGCGCCGTCGACTGCGCTGAAGCGATGTGTGCGACGCATGCGGTGCGACCAAGTGTGTGTTCACCTTAATAAGGCAGAATGTGTATATTGGTATAAATCTGCGTGTATTTATTGGCATGTATGTGTGTTTATGGTATCTATGTACGTGTTGCAGGCCAGCAGATCCAACAAGATCCGAACGACCCGGGTAAATGGCAGGTGGTGTCGGTGTCGGGCGGCGCGGCGTCCCCCGAGTGCGACAAGCCGCGCGCGGCGTCGCCCGCCAACAAGCGCCTCATGAAGCGCGTCGCCTGCACCTGCCCCAACTGCGACACCGGCGAGAAGTATGTACACACGCTTCTGGCGATATTATTGTAGTTATTGTGCTGGGGAAATGTCGAAAAAATCCGGGGGTTTATAAGGAAAGAAGGCTCTAAAAACAATGGTTTAAACTACAACAACGCATGGACACACAAAAGCCATCTTTTTGGGAGGACCCCAGATCGTTTGTACTCTACTCTACTTTTACTAAAGCTACTAATATTACAAATCCCAAAGTAACACCATTAATTAACACCTAAAACCAGTGACGGATTAAAACTATAATATGATGTCATACTCCATAAGCAATCCTCGCCTGTGTGCCTCCTATCCTTCTGTCAACTAGAATGTCAACTACAAGTTTGTGGTTCTTCTGGTGTCCCTCAGACGTGATGCCCTAGGCAATTGCTTAATTTGATTAAATGTTATTCCGTGACTACCTAAAACCTCAAAGCAAAATATCTACATCATTTCATTATTACCCGAAATCTACCTTCAAAATTCACCCACCCACATCCCGTCCATCCATCCCTTAGCTGTAAGACCACATTCATATAAAGTAATACTTACATGAACAGTCGCGTAGTGGACCGCAAGAAGCAGCACGTGTGTCACATCGCCGGCTGCAATAAGGTGTACGGCAAGACGTCGCATTTACGAGCACATCTGCGGTGGCATTCTGGTGAAAGGCCCTTCCTTTGTAACTGGCTGTTTTGCGGGAAAAGGTAAGGAATAGTTTATAAATATTTATAGAAAAATATGCTTGTGTTTTCCCCCCATCTTTGTTTACTGAGATTGGAGTCGGAGCGAACTAAATTCGTGCTAACTCAGCTTTGTCTTGCCTTCTGGTTCCTTCTTCGTTTTCTGTGAATGAATGAAATATAACAATCAGCGATAGAGCAGCAATTTGCAGTGGGTTGAGGTCTTAGGCTGAGATGAAACTATTCTTTCAAGTTTGTCATACGTGCTAGCCAATCGCATTTAAATCACTATACTTAAAGTTAGCCAATCACATTATAGTTAAGTTTTATGTCATTTAAGTTTGAGTATCGTCCAAGTACGCTATATAGACCTCAATGTATTATTCCAATTCTTTCCTTAACAAACCACCGCCCGACCCCAGGTTCACGCGGTCGGACGAGCTGCAGCGCCACCGTCGCACGCACACGGGCGAGAAGCGGTTCGAGTGCCCCGAGTGCAGCAAGCGGTTCATGCGCTCCGACCACCTCGCCAAGCACGTGCGCATACACACCAAGAACAGGATCACTGTCGCTGATAATGTTAGTGCTGACGTGTTGTAAAAAAATGCACTTAAAAATGCTCAAGCATTTCCGATCTAAATTGACTATTATGAAAATAATTAAAAAGAAAAGTGATCTATTAAAATAAAAATATCTACATCAGTAAATATCCACTTATCCACAAATCACCCTTTGATGAAAATAATTATAAGGAAAAGTGGTCTATAACGATAAAAATACATTAGTCCACAATGAGATTGAAATGTGGATTAAAGAACAATTTCCATAAAGAATAAACGTATCCTTCTACTTAATTTAAATACTGTCATTCCACCAAATCCGGTTCAACTAAACCTGACTCCAATAGAATAATGGATCTGATTAAGATATCCCATTTAATAACCTCATTTTTCAATATTTACAGGAGGTTGCAACATCAACGCAATCAATATACTCAGAAGACTCGGGCGATGACAGTTGTGACGACAAAATGATGCTCACGATAGAAACGATACACAACGAGGCCGATTCCGAAGAAAAGCTCGTCATGATCCGACCGGGTACCAAAATAGAGCCAGAACACGTCGACAGCTAGACCTTAATGCCACCGCAATAAGGCTCAAAATACAGTGACGTCTTTAAATAGATCTAATACAAGCGCCATTTTGAATTTCAAATGGTTTGACTTTTAGACTTTATAGTGTGGTGATTAGGTTATTTGAATGACTTATGGTGGACAATAAGTGCAAAATGTACATAAGACTGTAGTTATTTTATTAGAAGTGTTATGTGTTAGAAAAACCCTTAAGACAATGGTATAAGGTACAATTTTAATTGTTGATTTAATATAATTAATTAATTTTGTAAATTATTGTTGTGCAGTTGCATTTTGTATTCGTTATTTATTTGTTATGTTAAACTCCTGGAATGGGAACAAAAATAATGTAATTAGGGAAGTTGTTAACAAAATTAAAATTGTCATTCCTAAATGTCAGTGTCAGTATGACAAGTGTCAATCTGTCATATTACTTGTCATATTGATAGAAAAGAAAAAGTATTGCCAGTGAATTAAATAATTGTGTACTCTGATTGTTTTTATATAATTTTATTGCAAAGAAAGTCTTATTCTTATGAATAAGAAATTGTGTATTAATAACTGAGATTAGTATAATAGTGTAAATATTTGTATAATAGTATTGTTACCGCGAGATTAGTGCATAAGTAAATTAAGCTTTTATTAAATAAGTAAAATTACAGAAGTTTTTTTAAATTAAATTAATAAATATTATTCTGTGTTCCATCAAAAAGGAATTCACAAATGTTTACGTGCTCGTCTTGGAATTATTATTTTTATTTTTTCAGAGTATTTTTCATGAATCGCTGTAATGAAACAATAGTTATTTGTTATACAAGAGTGCAAAGTTGCTTTTTAACCGGGGCTCCAGTTGAGGACCGAGCCAGCGAAGGATTCTAAAATTGAATCACGAGCGCAGCGAGGGATTCAAAATAAGAATCCTGAGCGTTAGCGAGGGAGGAGAAGGAGCACAAGGTTAAAAATTGTTTGCACTCGAGTGCAACACATTATTTTTCATCCCCCCTCAGCGAGGAAATTACTAAATGGAAACCTAAAACAATCACAATATTAAGTGAAAAGCAAAAATAACACGCGCAAAGCAAATAAAAAAATAAGTAAGTACACCAAGGAGGTTCCGAGTTTAAATTTGAAATAAAAAAAAGTTGTATGACAGTTTGTGAATCCAAAACATCATCACACTTAGTGCACACGATGTAAATGATAAATTCAAATTTACTTTAACCTCTAGAGCGCAAAAACGACTTTTACTCCCAGTTAGCAAAATTGCCTTGGGTCCTGCAGGGGCTGCCTACAGCGACCCCGATACTTTCCACTCTTGAGATTAAAATCGACTTTTACCCCCAGATATCGAGGATTAAAAACATACTTTCCGAGCTAGTGGGATGAAAAATAATGTTATCATTAATTAAATAATGTCATTTCAATCATGGCGCATATGGCGGAATGCAGAGCATTTGTCACTGTCAAGCTATTATCGACATTGGTGGCGTTGAATTAAGATCGAAAATCAAAAGACGAAAGATAACGCGCAGATGATAATTGATTTTCGATCTTATTTCAACGCACGCAATGCCAATAATAGTTTGTCAGTAAAAAATGATCTGCGCTGCGCTCCATTTTTGTAACCGTGTATGAATAAAATGTTCTGTCAAAATTAAATATCATGGTATGGCTAGACGTTGTGTGGATGACATACACCCACATTTACATCCATAAATTAAATTATTATGATTAACGGGATATTTACCATGTACTTATATTATTTATTTCGAGTTTCCAAAATTTCGACGCTGTTGCATGTTAATCATAACCATGATAACTATAAAAACTATATCCATAAATTAAAAAAGTATCCACTTCCGAGATATAATTATGTTGAATAATATTTTTATTATAAGGGAAGGTTCATATCTGAAAAAATAACGCGGCGTGCACTAATTTCTCGATCTGTAAAAATTTTTGTACAAAAAATATTGTATGAATTACAATACCATCTAACAAGATGAGTACGTAATCAATTGTTTAAAATAGCAGCTAATACATATTTAATATACTAATTTAACAATGAAAATAAATTAATGAAATATAAAATTAAGAAAAACGCACAAGTAATTTTAAAAATTATAAAATTGTATTAAGACCATGAACCGTGATCTTGTTGTATTTAAAATTTAATTTCATTTACATAGTCATTTTAAATAATACAAGTCTAATATTATTTATTTAAGTTCTGTCCCGTGTATCTGTATAATTATTTAAAATTGCTTTTCTCAAGAGAATAGTCTATTATACTAAGGGCCTATTTCACGACCTTCGAGTAAAATTACTCACCAAGTAAAGCTAGTTTTCTCTTTCTTACTTTATATCAAGTGACAAAGACAAAACATTTGAGTACTCGGGACGGTACTTGAAGATGGTGAAATAGGCCCTAATGCTTTTTAGTTCTAAATATTACAATGTATAAATGTATTATTCAAGTATACGTTTTGATATTACCCATCATAAAGTTCATTTAGTTTTATATGTATTAGCAGCGCCCGGTAACACCCGCGTAGTTCCCGCTCCTGTAAGAATGCGGGGATAAAATATGAATCATCCTCTATCTATTAAAAGACACCGCAGCAAAATCCATTGTCGTAATTTTAAAGATGCATACATAGGGACAGACAGCGGGAAGCGACTGTTTTATATAATGTAGTGATGTAGAATTGTCTTGTCCAATTTATCGCAACACATTTTTATGTCTTAGGGCAACGATATTAAGATCTGATTTTTTTATCGCCAGTTAAACTATTTGTTCGAGGAATAAATTTGACGTTTGACAGTATTAAGATGAAATAACTGTCAAAATTTCAAAATTATTCTTCGATAGTTGTCAGATGTTTGAAAAACCGGCTCTAAGTAAATAAATGAAAACGCTGGAAGTATTGAGTCACAATATTTTCTGTGCCGGCGGCCAAAATTGGAAGCTACTATTGTCATTATGACTCCAATGTCATTTGGATACATTTTCAATAAACTGACAACCAAAAGATGCGATTACAGCGACGCTGTCACCGGCACAAAAGATTGTGACTCAACACTAGTTCTTTAACTGCCTTATTTGCGTTGCATTTTTAGTGTGGTTTAACAAAACCTGGTAAGCATTTGACACCTTGTCAGTCAAATCTGTCACTTTGACAGTATTCAAAATTGATTGTTAAATCTGGTTTAGTGCTAAACCAGACTAAAAATGCAACGCAAATAAAGCAGTATTTGGTTAAAGTATATGTTTGAGCTTAAAGTATTCATATGAATTAGCAATTTCATCGGTTTAATTTATCGATATATCATCCCTTTGATAAAACATAATATTAGGCAATTGGAATTTATATACTTAATACAATACAAAACTATTAATTAATAAGATATTAAATATAAAAATGTACAAAATGTCGTCTGCATCGAAATTGCCGGGTCCAACGGTTGTCTATTAAATCAAGAGTAGATTTTCATGAGAATATAATATTAATACCGTAAAGATAGTTATAAAAATGCAATATAAATTAAGGTTTTACACAATAGGCAGTAACAGACAGAAACAGTATTCATTTAATTCAGCTAATATAACAATTACGGCCTATTTAATGACCTTCAAGTATAGTTACTCACCAAGTAAAGTTTTGTCTCTTTCTTACTTTATATCAAGTGACAAAACATGTGAGTACGTACTCGGAACATGGTGAAATAGGCCCTTAAAAAAGTAATATATTATTCAGTCTCAAAACGAAAACCTCTTGTAGGTTTCTTCGGTTGAACTTGAAGAAAAGAAAGAGTTTTTAGTAAAAACAATATGATGCTTTTATTTCCTTCTTTATAAAGATTTGCAATTAACTTAATACTTACTTAGGGAAATGTTATTTCATATCCGCGCTCTTAATCAATTGCAATATCTATAGTAAAAACAATTATCTAACCGCATTGCGACTTCACAGTTTTTTCAATATACTTATTTTTCCAGGCATGATCTATTGTATTAATACATTTTTGTCGTGAATCTGTAGAATATGCTCTATGCCGCACCAATTAAGTTCGTTTTTGCATCAATATGAAATTGGTAAATTAAATAAAAATCAATCTTAAGATAGGATAAAAGGTTATTGAAGTAACTAAGACAAAGTATGTAATGAAGTCATGTAAATATCAATGTACAGAGTATTAAGTATGTATCTAGTGATTATTGTAAATAATTTTATTGTTGAATCGTTTAAATAAAATATTTTTACAATTATTTCTTTGTTTTTATTGGAATTCTAGAAAAATAATGTTTAAGACTATGTACATTTTAACAGTATTCCCATTTCCTCCCTGGATAATGCGTCGAGAGATTTTTTTCCAAGTCTACAACATCACTGTTCCTCTTGAAAATTGACATATACATACCTACACATATCTTTTGTATGGAGTAGAGAAAATAGTAATGTTTTTAAAATAAAACTTTAACTTCCCGTAGATAACATTCACTGAATCTCAAACTTATATCCATCTTATAAATACAAAACAAAGTAATAGTGGCCTGAAAGCAGGTCCAATTAGCCCGTCGTACGCCCCGAGACCGAGCTTACAATAATTACAGGGCAATTCAGTTAACTATGTTGCGCTTACGCATCATGTGCTCTTACCTCGAAATCTGTACTTAGATGTGGTAATTGCGAGCTTCCGGCTTTGTGTTTATTTATAGTAAGCTCTTGGTAAGTTGGAAATATAAGTTAAATTGTTTTATGTAGATTTCGGGGACCTCGAAGTATCTGCCAATAAGTAAGCATCCATCTGTAAAATCCTGCAGTGCAAAAGCCGTTCCGGATTAACCCTTAATCAAATTAAGCAATTACCTAGGGCACCACGTCTGGGGGGAGGGGGGGGGGGGCACTAGAAAACACCAGAAGGGGCACCAGAAGCACCATAAAACTTCTTAGTTGACATAAGGATAGAGGGGCCCCAGGGCCGTAGCTATGCTTGATATGATAAATGCCCTACCTTGAATATTTGTTAAAAATAGCAAGGTCAGTGGTAGCTCAGCTTTTATCTTTCGTCCTCAAATTGTACAGCCCTGGGGGCCCAAAGGCTTGGATTGCTTAGGGCTTCATGAAGTGTTAATCCGTCACTGCCTCTCACTAATGATGTAACATACATATCTACATTTAATTCTTCATTATGTGTTGTCACCACATTTCCATAGGGACATAAACAATTGGCAAATGCATCAAATCCCTCTTTTTGAAATTGAGGTGCATATTATCTAATGATAAGCATTATTGCATCGAAAAACATTAAAATAAACAGATATTAAACAACGATCCCGTATTATCGAAGTAAAGATTAGAAACTAAGATAAAGGCAATTTCAGCAGGAGATTCACTTCATTCATTAATTGTATTTCCATTCAAATGGAGGCAGTGTCGTCACGACAGAAGCGGGGGTCGTCGCCCTTCCATGTTCAGAGTTTAATGGACGACATTTACCACAGATTAAATAACTGTTAGTTGCATTATGGTTCCCGTGAAATCGTGATCATGGTCGGTGCCCACAAAACTCCACGATCATCTATTTTCTATTGAGCCTGGATTTGGAATTATTTTGGTTTTAAAATACTTCTCATCAGCCTCTAGTACAAAGCCCGGTAGGAAGGCTTCTTCGTAAAAAGCTTATCTTTTTAAGTGACTAACGAACAGCCTATTTTTCCATCATTAGTTCTACCAAAGTAATTATATGAAGCTTTTCAATTAAAGTGCTTTAATAACTAAGATGGATACGCTTCGCGAAACTGTGTTTTATATTACCTACAATCAAATCAAACAATCACTTTATCGACTCATCCGAGGTACCAACTGGCCTAAAGTGGATAGTTTTCCGCAACGCAATAAAACCTCTAAAGTTAGGTTCTGTTCCTTATGGTATGGGGTTTTGTGGAAGCTATGCGTTAGTGTTTAATAGTTAAGTCTTAAAAAGGTATGTTCAGGATTATTAGGTACAGTTTCCTATAAAGAAAGCAATTAGAGATATCTTTATGAACTGTGTCGTCAATTACTTATTAAATTCTTTTCAGATGAAGGATTTTTATTACAGTATCATCTTACGCGGCTCCCTTATTCATAGAGTAATAACCACGTAACATTGTCCATTTATGGAGGAAAAACGAAATTAAACATTATGGTGGCTCCAAGATTTACCGTTGATAGTAAACGCAAGTGTGCGGGCAAGAAAGCAAGACAATGAATGTTGTTCGGTCCGTTTGGCCAGCCACGGACCGTGCCCGCGCTTCTAATGAAAGATACGCGATAAAATTTAATTATAACTACGTGTACCTAGCATGGGTAATTACAGAGCTTGTAGTAAAAATGTGATTATGCACTAGTACTTACTTGTTCGCCTGATATGGACAATTTGAGCGGTCTCATTATGTATGCCAGTCGCATCGAACGCGGCCAAATGCAACTGTTTATTGCTAGTTATGAAAGTTCAGGTATGGTTGTTACTATGTTAGCTATTACTTGAAGAATATTACGAGTATGGTAAAATGCACAAATTGAAGATAGTTAGGTAAAATTTAACTTTCATCTGCGTCTTCTTCTTTAGCATCATGTGTTGTGGTCATACGCCTTTTTTCCATTCTTTCCAATTTTTTCTGCTACCTACTGATTTCTGGACTATGTTATTGTAGCTTGAGCTCGTACATATTCTGTCATCGGAATATACCAGTAGTTTGGAATAAAGAACAGTACATAAACCTCATTAATTCTTTATAAATAAATATTGTTTTCAAGTTAGCTATTTTTATTTGCTCTACATTGCTAATGCGTTGAAAGCTAAAATATCTAGAGATACACGACTTAAATTAAAACTACTTATCTAGCTAAGTATCTTTCACGCAGTAATTGTAGAGTGGTAACTCGAGTAATATCTCTTTAAACATCACATACAGACAGCTATTACCACAAATAGTTCACAGAACATCTGATTTAAATAAATAATAAAAGGAAATTGCATTGATTTCATTGCTAATTTACACCTTATAAAGTCTAATTTCTCTCGTAGTCATACAGTTTAGCAATAATGAATTTGTTTTATTGGCTTCTGATTTGTTTTATTAGCTTCTGATCATAAAATAGTTTATATTTATGTACCCTGAGTAAACTGAAATGTAGCTCTTTCAAGTTCTAGAAATATCCTATTGTCCTATATTAGTATGAGAGGATTGTGATTGTTAATGTCACCTGACTATAATAATACGGAAAAGAACGAAGGTTTTCGGAGATTTCGAAGCTGTAAATATTTTTTCAACACACTTGCTCATAAAGGGGCTCTTATTTGTGCAAAAACAGTTGAATAATGACACGTTTTATTCACTAGTGAGTTATAGAATGTTTTTTAAATTGCTTTCATTTTAAAAAAGTTTCGATATCAAAAAAATTGTGTCCATACATTTTAAAAACAAACTTCAACTATGTTTCCTTACTTTTGGTAGGTCTATGGTCGATTCCATTCATTCATTCATTCTTTTTTTTTTAATAAGTATATTCTTTTAGTCTTTGGCCGATCATCATTGTTGTGTTGGATGCGCGCGAATAGAAAAACTGTTTATTTATTAGCGAAAAATAATAATTTCTTCGCAAATGTGTTGAAAAACGTTGTATGGTACACGCGATGTATTGATGATTAATATCCTCGGCTATCTTCTGACCCTCGCCTGACGGCTCGGGCCTCAATAGCGCCTCGGAAGTAATCACTTACCTCGCTTGTACCATAAATAACTATTTCATGCAGAGGCAATTAGATAATATCTTAAGGCCACGGATCATAAAATCTTAGGCTGATGTGAATTTAGTATCATTTTTTGCTTAATACACTTCGTTTTTCCAGCAGCAAGTTATTTTTAACACATTTTCCGCAGACATCTTAGGTGGAAATGATGGCGAAATAATTTAGTATTAGGATTAGGCATTGCTTTTTAATTAACCTACAGGCAAAACGAGAAGTTTTGCGAGTAAGTAGCAGTTCATCACATTAGTTTCAACACTTTTCCATCAAAATACAAACTTAAACTTGGCAATTTCATCGTAATGTCACTCACGGCTGCGGATGAATGAACGCGGTAATACTGTAATAGCTCAGAGCTATGGGAAAATTATTATATTTTATTGTATTGGACACTAAAAACAAGTTTTAACGCTTTTTATTGAAAGTTCCATTGAACCATAGTTCAGTGTAAGGATTTGTGTAAAAAAAATAATTAGCAGTCTCTCTACTAATAATATCCTAATGAAGTGGCAGAGTTTGTTTGTTCTCAGGATTTACTGAACCGATTTGTAAAATTTAATTTTCATCATTGCCCAAGGGTAACCATTAACGTTTGAGAAACTGTCAGACGCAGCTAGTAGTACGTCGCTCGTAGGGGTTGGCCCCACGGAATAAAGACCCTCAGCTGCGTGAGGAGGCCTTGGCCTTGGTAGACCTAAATCACCACACAGAGAAAATTACACAGACAAATGTGTGCGTTGTTTCTGATACCGTAGATACAAGTGTCGAACTTAGTTAGGGGTCAGTTACTATATGAGATGATGTAGTGAATGATTATGTTATGTTATGTTAAATCCCGTATAGTTTTGGGCTAACCCAAAACACTGTCTAAGTGCAGGATTTGTAGTTTAGCAGGTGTACCACGTACAGGTGAGGTTACCATAAAAATAGTGGTTATCAACCCAACACCCCCAATAAACAGCTGTGGAACGAAATTAGTTGAACAAAAAAGCATGTTTTCATAACAGTTAACCTTTACACTTGCTCAATTAGACAATTAAACCGTATCCTTTGGAACCTTTAAAAAGGTCATGAGAGCATTCCTAGACAATTTCTCAGGCAGGTGATCCGTCGGCTGTGCGGTGCACCTTACATTTACCACGGTGGATGCGCGCGCGCAACCACGCGTTGCAGGTCGACGCCTCCTACGGGACAACGCTTACTGAGATGCGATACGATTCGTTAATAGTTCAATGTCCTGTAAATTTTGATGTTATTCTATTTTCTAAGATACTTATTTTTCACTTTGAGCAATAAATAATAATTATTTGGATCCAAATAAGACAATACACTGTACTAATATCATCAGAGAGACCTTTGTTTTGTAGTGGTCTTATAGGCTAAAAGAAAAAAAATATTGTTTTAAATTTTCCCAATAAACATTTTTAGCCGAGAAGCAAAATGTTAAGTATAAAATTTTCGGGTCCGTGGTCTAGGCCCCCAGAGGTCGACGCCCAATAACGCAGCGCTTAACTATCGCTATAGGTTTTCTTCAGAAACTTTTAAAACTCTCTTACAATTTCCCCGCTCACTCGTAACAATATTAATTTGTACTAAAACAGTCTCCATTAACCATCACAACACAACTACTTGTAATTATCAATCATTATTTTTCATTATTCAAAATGAACCTGTATATTTTAATTGTTGCTTCATAAAGGTTACAACTAATGCAAGAGGGTGCATAATGTGCGCTTGCGCCCGTGACGAACAAACGTACATACGTACAACATTATACATAATTATCAGTACAAGTGGCATTTGTTTTAAAAGTAGAACTTGTTGTATTTTTTTCTAAGAAAATGCCAAGCAATACGTTATTTCTATAATTTATGACGATAAGTTATTGGTCTTCTGATACTATAAATGGGAATCAATAGATACATTATTTCAGCAGTCTTTTTAAGTTATGTATGAGGATAAAAATACTCGTAGTAGTACAAATGAGTCGAGAAAACGACAAAAATGGCTTTAAAAAGTTTCTTCTACTTTTTCTTCCCCACTTGCTGGGTGAAGTAGTCAAGGTTATTGCAAAGAAAAACAACGAAATAAAAGGAAAATTTTAGAAAAAAACTTTTAGAAATCAAAAAGTTATCTCTAGAATCAAAATGTAGATACTCCAAGAAAAATCTTACTAAGTAGATAGGTGTTTTTTTAATTCTCTTTCGTACAAATTAATGGAAATTTTACTTCAAGATAAATACGCATAAGACGGTAATACGCAGTGTTAATACACTTCACACCGTCAAGTTTTTTAGTTTCACCAATTCATATAGAAACCGCTGTTTTATTTCTATAACATAACATTTTATTTAATTGGAAACTGAATTTTCTCTACTCTATATAAAATTTCACTATATTATTAAACATTATTTTATACCTAGATAAATGTGACTTTTATCTAATGCAAACATAATTTTAATCTACATCGAATATAAGAATTATTTCCATCCAAGTTCAGTCATATTTTTGGTGAACCGATATTGATACTTTATTGTAAAGACAGTACTTTATTAGTGGAGTTCTGGGACTCTCAAGTCTGAGGGACAGATACGGAGGAAGTGTTTTTGTAGCTACTACGCTCTAAAAGTTGAGTTTCATAAGGTAAAGACGGAAAATTTACCATTTAGAGGTAAGTACGTGAAAGTCGGTACCGAAAAGACGGTAACTTGGGTAATAATACAAAAAAATAAACCAATGTATTGAGTAAGTATACCTAAATAAAAATAAAGTCGTCATGTCTTTAAATATAGAGAATAATTAAAGAAGATATACATAATTACGAAGAAAACTCGTTTTAATTTACAAGTTATTTCCTAAATCCTCTGTCATAAATTCATAATTGTTTATTTAAATCTCCGTACCTACTGGCTTGAAGGTATGCTGGTCACCAGCCCGTGACGGCAGAGGTCAATGAACAAAGACGTTCTGACTAAATTTTTGTAGCAAATACCATTACTAACGATTCTGAAATCTCATACAAAAACTATTAAAATATCTAAAGAGTTTTTAGATTTGTTAAATTGAGAATAGGATTGAGTTTTTAGCGGATTTGTTGGCGCCTCTGGTCGTGTTGAAAACTTACTTAGGTATTCAAAAGTTTGAATAAAAAAGTTATTGCATTTTTACACGATTGAAGGCTGCAAAGAAATTAATTGCGTAATATTTCCTTTTTTTGTATCTCTGCATCAGAAACAGAAAACAGAAAAAAATGTATTTATTATTATAAATACTATTTAAAAAATTACAGAACTTATGGTATTATTCATTATAATTCAGGATCATCCGTGTGTACTTTGCCAACTGGCAGCTTAATAGTTTTACTTGGAAAACTTTTCGTGGGAAAATGGAGCGGATGTTATCACGAGTATTCAGAATTAGAAGTCAGGTACTAAATGTTAGGCTTCACATAACCATTTGGATCACCTTGAGACACCGGGAGTATGCAGTTTCAAGCATTTTCCCTCTTTTTTATAAAAAAGGAGACAGAAAATAGAAATAGGTTCTGTTCTTACTTAAGGTTATGTGGCAATTGCTCGTACAAAGTTTGTCAATTTATTCACGTAAGTCTTTCATACCACTCCGTACAAAGTGTTGAAAGTAGCGGTTAAGGTTGCACTAAGGTTGGCACACACAAACACAATGAGCAAAGCAATTTTCCAAACACAAGCACGAATAGTTAAGCCCTTTGTGACGGCATCGCTCAACGAAACCATTCAAATTGTTGTCTTTCTATGCACTTACCTAATTCTTGATGAAGGTAATTTATTTCACATCAGTGACAACTATTAAGTAAATACTAATAATTCTTATGATTTGAGCAATAAGGTAGACTTTTGAGTGTAATTTTTAGGCAATATACCGACACGAATTTTCGTGATTTTGTAGCGGAGCGGCTTTTAGTTTTTTGATTTCTTTAATGTTTTTTGTTGGAAAGTGTCGTTTGAGGTCTATGTCCGAGGTGCCCGCCGCGTCGGCTCTCGACGTGATGAGATGACGCTAATTTTGTTGATGTAGTACTTAGTCAGCATTATAAAGTAATAAAATAATTTTGTCTAAGATTATATAAGAAGCTATAATGGCCGCTGTAGGACATTACCCCGTGCTGTGGTAGGACTTTTTGCGGAAGTAAGCTTCACTGGACACGGGTTTTATGATTTATTCTGTTGCTAGGAGGTTGCTGTTGTTTCAGTTGAAAAGGCAAGAAGGATTCTAAAAAAGACGCTATAGATATATGTACTTATTAATTACTTTAGTTATGCTTTAGTACATCGTCTGATTACATAAGTAAAACAATATTGACAGGGTTAGAACATATTATAAATCTTCTAATAGTAGGTTGGTGATGGTATGAAGGTGATTAGATTAAAATGCTCTACTCTAGAAAGTTACAGTTTTATTATGACCACCCTGACAACCAACCAACAATTTAATAACGTAAGTTTGTTCTTAAACACGTACAAACGTTTGTAGACGGTAAAAAGCGTTGATAGTTCAGAAAACAAAGCTAAAAGTTCAGCGATTCTATTAAAGTTTAACTACTCTAGCACAAAACAATAGCAGTGATTAACCAGTCGAGTTGAGTCGGATGCGATTATCTATGCAGGTGTGATGCCGGCCACTGACTTTTGAAACCAACCATCTAATCACGTCCGCGGTTTCCACGTGACACTTCAACCGAATCCAACTTTCTTAGAGGCTTTTTGTTTTGTATAAGTACATATTTTGAAGCCCTGTTTTTATTGTAATTTTATTTACTGCATAAACACTGTATTCCGTTTTGGATAAGTCAATATTTTAGGATCATTTTCCTAAATCAATGGAAGATTTTCATTGCTTGAAAATTTTAACCACTAGATTTTCTGTGCTTCTTCAACACCATCATCAATCGTTACGGTAAAGTCTCTATGTTATTAAACTCCTCCCAAAATTCGCAAAATTACTTATAAAAGGTCTTGCAGTAGAACTGCCAGATTTTAATCAACTAATTTGGATACCCAGCAACTCATAACACTTGATCTGAACCGCTAAGATGAGCTACCTAGACTATAATTACTTATTTAAAACATGAACATGTAAAGAAGCATACACTTCATTCTCCTTGTTAAACTCATCACATACGAGATAGTTATCAAGAGCCCGTTACTTGAGAGAAATCACTCATAATGAACATTTACGCTCCAAATCATGGAGTTACTATATCTGTGGCATAGAATACGATATTTTATTGTTAATTATAGTTTATGGTGTTACAGTTGCGCAGATATCACATTTTCTAAGTATAAGTAGAGACAAACATAATAAGTTACAGTTGCATTATGCTAATTATGAATTGACTTATGGCTTCTTCAGTTTTTTACTTATTTTATTTATATTCCGTAGTGTAATCGTCCAAATACCTGGGCCCTGATTCTCTAAACTATTAAGCTGTGATAATGCTACTCAAATGTGTTTTAATATCAACATTATGGCCGTTTTTTTGGCATTTGTTGTCATTTTGGTATTCTCTTAGTGACAACTATTCCGCTGACTCAATAGCTCCATAAAACTTAGATGGTTGTCATGGAAACAGTATTCTGACGTTTATTTGTCAACATTTTTATATGCAACAAAGACCACTGAGCCACCATAGCCATATGAATAAATTTTAGTAGAATACCAAATTTCTGATACTCTCGTTATGGTGCCACAATATCACCATATTGTCTGATCAATAATGTTAAATAACAGACTTAGGCCCCTGAACTAATGCGGGCCCAGTTACGTATTATCAAATTAGAAAAGGTGGAACTGTGGCCCTAGCACGAATATTTGCGAGTAAGTATTCGAATCGGAGTTCGGTAGCAAAATGTATGGAGATCCAGACAGCGCCCCTATCGTGCGTAAATTGAACCAATTTTGGAAGCACGAAAGAATGACATCTACGGCGTTACGGTAAACGTATCGCCTCCGTATCGAGCCCCATACAAAATACTTGAAAATGCGAGCACGAACGCTGATTTGACGTACGGTACGTAAATTTACGTAGGCTGGCTAACGAATTTGTCGAATCTTTTGTCACTTAGAAATTGTCGGTGAAAAATGTTTCGTAACATATTAAATCTTATTTTTTTCAGTTAAAATAAACTTTAATAATATTATTGAAAGGTTTTATGTATGGAGGGAAGAGGTAGTTTTATAGTATCGTAGAAGTCAAAAGTCAAAATCATTTATTCTAACATTTATAGCCGAAAGTTATTGGAACATTAAATTGCCTAAAAATACAAAGACCGCCATCCTTCGAACGTAGTTCTTTAAATTATTACCTTGCCGCAAGTTTACTTGAAAGCGAGGAAAGTGGACTAAGAGAAACTATGTGAGTACCTTCATCAAATCTTATTTATTTTCTTAAAGAAATATTAGGAGCACCCCGCAGTTTTACTAAGTAGTTCCCTACCGTATCTTATACGGGGATAAAATTATACCATGAAACTTCCTCTTGAACCACTGTAGATTAAAGGAAACGCCTGTGTTGTATTCTGTGTAGTGATATCTAAATATTACTTAGGTATATTAATCTATTTGTTTTATATTATTACTTATAGAGAAATCACGCGCAGAGCTAACCTAAGAAGAACATTTGATCCCACAAACATAAATAACTCCTAATTTAAAAATAGATACCGCTGAAACTTGAGGCTTTTAGATATCTATGTGAGCAGCTGAGTTTATAAAATGACTACCTATTTCATTTCCCAGTCACATAGGTATTATAATATACTTACTTACTTATTTCAGTAACATATACTTATTGCAATACTTTCAGGTTATTCTGGTTATCTACAACGACCCTGGTTAATAACACCAATTCTGGATACCTACTGCTGAGGGAACTCTAGCGTATAAATATACACTTCATGGAAAAAATAGGGTGACAATTGAAGACAGTTTAGGAAGTCTAAAAAATCGATGGCGTTGTTTGTGTAAAGTTTGCACACTCCATTATACACCGGAAAAATATCCAAATAAAATTTTAACAGCTTGCTCTGTGTTGCACAATTTAACCATCAATTTTAATGTCCCTGAACCTGACCCAGAGCCTAAAAACCTAAACATGCCAGTATCATTCCCTGAACATATTTTGCAAGAGAATGGTACTGGCGATGACTTAACTAGGGGAAGGGTGCTAAGAAAGGTGTTAGTAGATAGAATTAATAGACTTCATACATAATTTTAATTCTTTTATTAATATTAAACAATAATTTTACATTCAAACAAAGTTGTCTTATTTACCTTTTTGGTACAACATACTAGGTAGTATAAATAAAAAGTCTTTTAACTTAAATACTTGTAATGGATAACATATTTATTTGGATAAGAATTAATATCATCTTTACAAAAATACCTTCAGAAATAACAATTTATTTAAGAACATTTTTGGATAGGCTAGTGTAATAAAATACAAATGTAACTTATAACTAATTTTCAATGTCTTCAATGGAGGGTGCTGCCATTCGTCCTCCACATGAGCAACTGGTGGAGATGAAGGAGAAACCACAGTTGGTTGGCTGCTAGTGCCTGGGATATGCCATTCTGTAAAAATAATTTCAATTTAATCTAAAAAAATATTTCTATATTTAACAAATGCCAAATTATCTGTTATGTCAGGTATATTTGTGTTACATTATTACAGCTCAATGAAAAAAATATAGCTTTGTTTGTTTTTAAGCTGGATATTGTCATACTTAAGTCATAATGTGATGATAAACACACAGCATTTGAACCAAATTATTAAGATTCATACCTGTTTCATAAGTTTATGAAGAGACTACTCCAACTGGCTCCTCAAGTTCAGCTTGAGCAACTTCTGAAACATCATCCTGGAAATTAATATTAGTAAATTACTAGATAGCTAATCTTGTGAAAAAAAATAGGGTGAGCGTAGTAAACATCGTTTATAATATTGTTTTGTAGTTGATATAAAAATGGGGTTTTATTTTATATGCTGCAGGCAAAAAGTAGTGATAAAAAAAATCTTGCAAGCCCCCACAGTCATGCATTTAGTAATTTAAACATAATACTTATAGCTTTTATACTTACGTTTCCATAAATTCCACCCCCATAATATTGTAAATGCTTGTCCTCATTTTAAAATCAATATACATAATAAAATTACTAAAACACGGAAAACAATAATAAATATAATTATGTATCTTTCACTCAGTCAGGTTATTGCTTTGTTTGACTTTGACATATTTTTGACTATGTCATGTAGAGTTGTTCGAAAACCATAAAATATTTTTGTTAATTAAAAAAATATAATATTTATTTTGTCGAAGTTATTGAAACATTATAATCTCCCATTTCTTTTCCAAATAATTTCGTCATTCTGTCTTTATTTCTAGCATTATTTTCCAAGAAATGAACTATTTAGTGAAAAGTAAAAAAATATTTACTTTTTGTTTTAGTTTTTGAACGCATAAGTAATAAAATATGCACACATGGGGCCGGGCCTTTAGTTTACGTTAGGATGACGTCACTAATGTAATCGTAGCGAGCTTACGTTAGTAATGAGAGGATGCTTTGTGCTACCTACTATCGAGGTTGTCTGGTAAGCTCGATACGTGTACGTTACGATTACCAGACTGATTCGTGCTTGCCCTACTGGTCTCAGGTCCCAGTTTTAGATCGGGACGATTTATCCCCTAAGCCATTTGAAAACCTAGTTGTAAGATAAAATAAGGTTCTTACAACTAAAAATAATACCTTCATATTAGTAGCTCTCCATACTTTTTTTGACAAATCAAAAGATAGCTGCAACCCTTGACTATGCATCATTCTCTCATAGATAAATCAAAGGTTGCAACTTAAGATTGATACAATGATAGCAATAAAAGTATGCGAAATAACCAAAGGAGCTATGGCCGATTAGAATAAACATCAACAAATTCATCTTATCTGTCCATACCCTAATCTTTAATGAACTGAATTGCATTCATCAATCAAAGCGAGCTCCGTTTAATGCGCACACCGTACGGCAAATACATTTTAATCTTATTACTTACTTGATAAAAATAACTGTTGGTTTTACTGTAGTTTTAAAGTACCGATATATAGATATTATGTAGAATTATTATGGTCTTTCCATTGCCAACAAACTGTCTATAGTTTGGCGGGAAACTACATGTAAGTAATTATTCCTATGTACTTTGATACCAGTGTTATTTAGAATGTTATTGTCGCCACTATGCGTAAATAAAGGTAAGTAGAAGTCTAAATATTCACATGCCAAGGTGTAAGTATATAAATAACAATAAACACGCCTTTACGCCTAGAGAGCAGGGGGCATCCGAAAACCAGCGCTGTACTGAACCTTCAGCAACAGCTGAGATGCCTCCTTTTGCTTCATTTGTTTAGTTTTTAAGTTTAATTGTGTGTTTGTTTTTTTATGTAGCAATAATTGATTTTTACTTTACTTTACTTACTTTACAAGACAATAATTTTCAAAAACTTACTTCCAGACATTATCATTTCATATTCTTTATAACTGACTAGCAGCGCCCCGCGGTTTCACTCGCGTAGTTCCCATTCCAGTGGAAATACAGAGATAAACTATAGCCTATGTCACTCGCTGACAATATAGCTTCCCATTAGTGAAAGAATTTTTGAAATCGGTTCAGTAGAGTCCCGAGATTACCCCTTACAATTTAACAAACACACAAAACTTTACTTCTTTATAATATTAGTACTTATAGATTTGTTTAAAATCCACTTCCAGTCATAATTTTACTAACTCTCCTGACCAAACGGTTACGTCACCTTCATAATATGTATCTCACTACTTCCATAAAAAATTATAGAGCAATTCGAAATATTCCAGAGCATCCTATAATCCCGATTCGATCTGTGAACATCAAAGTATTCGATTTCTCAATCGATTCGTCTCGTTTTGTGTGGACGAGCTAATATCAGGACGTTGACGTCTCTGCTCTGATACCTATTACCTAGGTTTTTTGTTGCCAAACGATTTTGTAGCAACCGAAATAACCACCTACTTACTGTACCTTGGGTAAATATTATTTGTAAGTGTAATTTATGAGAGGATTAATACTCGTAATTTGAGCTATGAAGTTGTTTATAATGAATGTTTTTTTTTATCTAGAATTACTAAATAGCAGTTTTAAATTGTTTGTGAAAAGCTTTGAGAGGTTTTTGAAATTATGTGATTTTGAGTAGATTAGCTTAGTTTTGAGAATTTCTTATGGCATGAAGAATCCTCTGATAGAATTTAGGCAATTTTAGGTTTGGACAAGTTAAAGATGGGCACGAGTGAAACCACATGTGTCCATAATTTAGAGAAATACATCATTTTTCTCTAACAAACTTATTATTATATTTTAACTTAGAACACGGTAAAGAGGAAATACCTAATTACTTAAAAGTACATAATTTTAATAAATGACAGTTTGAAATCCTCGCGGGCGTTGGTAATATTCTAAGTAAAACGTGGTAAAACGAACCGGGAATAAGTATGCGAACCCTTTCACTAATAACACAGTCAAGTTAGAAGGTACTTTATCTTGCTTATCTTTATTTCGTTATGCATTACATTCATTTTTTAATGTGTTGTCAGACACATTTATCAATACAATGACGCCTACGCGCCGGTGAACGCACGGCTTAAATGAGACGTCAAGTAGGCAGGCAATCTATAGGTTTCACTGCAATAATAACGTGATCGATCTATATTGATGCGATGACAGATTGACCACATCCCGCCTTAATGATCTAACTTGGCGCATAGCTCTTGGGAGTTGCAGACGGGCGAGGTTTTGGAGTGACATTTTCTTTTTATATAACTAACTGTAATTTTTCTAAGGGCAATGAATGCAGTTGAATATAGCATATAGCATAAAGCATAACATAATCATTCACTACATCATCTCATTATAGTAACTGACCCCTAACTAAGCCCTAAGATTGGGTATCAGAAACTACACACACTCATTCACACACACACCCAGACCGAGACAAACATTTGTGGTTCACACAAATATTCACCCCGCACGGGATTCGAACCCGCAACCTTATGGATGGCATTCCGGCATAGTGACCACTCTGCCATCGAGGTCGACATGATAAAGGTTTGGAACCCTACCTTTGATTTTACCATAAAAGGTCATAAAATGTTGTCTTTTTAATATCTATTTCAACTAAGTTAATTCTAAGTCTTCTTTTGTAAGATCTTTGATGTTCATAAGTGCCTCTTTGATGCCCAAACTGAATAAATTATTTTGAATTTGTATTTTTCTTAGATGACTATAAAAAAGACGTTGACCTGATGATTACTGCTATTCTTACCTACTCGTAGTAATACTTTTTTCACTTGCAGTACTAACTATAACTTTCGTACGTATTTTAATTGTGATTATTTACTTTATTATTTTAACGTTTCTCAGTTCAGAAAGGTTGTTTCATAACTAAGACTTATTTTTTATTTCCAATTCTTGCTGTCCAGTTGTTTTGCCCATTACAAACAATGTCATTGCACGACTGTAACCTATACTTAGCGACGTTCACTGCCACGGACTTGCATCACAAACAATCTGACAACTAGGATTCATTATTTATTTTATTTCTTATTACTTATTCACACTTAAGTTATTCCAACTTTCTTCACAGGAAGAAGGAGTGACTTTCCAAACCGGCCAACCCCGAGGGGATATTTTCCTATATCCCACGTGTACGTACTCATTACCTTATTAGGTACTTATTTTTACAACCCCACATTTCATCGAAGAAGAAGTTATGACAAGTTGCTAATTAGAGAGTTGTCAAGCGATGTGACGTGTTTAGAGGGTAACAAAACTCGCCCGTGTGTGTGCCCTCGAGGTAAGAATGTCGCTGCGGCCGCGTGCGCAGCTTGTGATCTATGAATGACGGTGGTCACCGCCGTCACCGCCGCCATTACGCCGGCATGTGGCGGAAATGAGGTGAAAGAATGCGATGAAAGCTTAAAAAATGATGATAGATCACTGATATAATTTTAATGGTGTCTTTTATTGGCGGTAACACGATTTTTAACACTGTTAGCCACGTTTCTACGTTTAAAGTTAACCGTGTTTCTAAATGAACGTCGAATTGTAATTACAGTTTGTGTGTGTGTGATGGTGTGAAAATTCTGTCAATAGCTCTATTAAGATGACTTTGGAAAATTGTTTTGATGGTACCTATTAGATTGTAAATGGGAAAATGTTTGATAAAGAATAAATAAAATATGTAGATTCTAAAATAATAATTGATTGGTTTACGGTCATCTATGACGGTAATAGATACGTCTTGGCATATTTATTTCTGTCAATGCATACTACGAAAAAAAATTACCCTAAACATATATTACTAGCTAGGATAATATAGATTCTGTCTCGTCACCGTGTGAACTACATCAGTCCGAGAGAAATCTGTATCAGAGTAATATTTTCAAGGAATTATTTCAAGATTGACTTACGTGCGCCACCGTGGGATCTTCTCGAATAGAATATTGAAATTATAGAAAATATATGTGTCATAATGTTATACTTACTTACATACCTATAGTATGATATTTTGAAGTACTCGTGCATGAAAATAATATTGTTGTTCGTGAAAATCTGGATGTTTTTGGATATGAATTATTATCATAATCATCTTATTTTCTGAACTTTAGGTCAGTTCAGTAGTCAGTGTTATAAATTGTCATTTAAACCTTAGATTTTGAGCCTGCTAAACAAATTGTTTTGAAAGCTTTTCCAAATTTTGATAACTAGGGTTTCTAAAAGCCAAGTTCAAAAAAGTTTTTACCTATAATTAAAATTCCTACAAATATTCAAATACCAAACCAATTCGCTCTCCATTACATCAAGCAATAACGAGTAACACTACAGTAAAGTTAAATAACCTCAAAGATGCCTTGTAAATAGCATTCCGAAGGTTTTTTGGTGTCTTCCATTACCGGAACGGATGGCTGGTATTCCAGTGCTGAAGTAAGGTAATGGACTGGCGTGGAATGGAGGGACGTCTTCCGGTAGACGCAGGAATTCGTATGTTGATTACGTGTTTAAATATATTGTGGAGCTAGGCTTTTTGTTGGCTAACTGTTTAGATGCAGGGTTGGTGTTAACTTTGTATTGCTGACTATGTTCTATGGACTATGTAGATTGTTGCTATTTACCAAATATGGTTTGGGTTGAAGATCTAGAACGTCTAGGTATTCCTTCTCACTGGGATCATCATAAAGGTTTAGACCTTAGATACATTACATTAAGTTGGTAGTACTTACTAAATTTATGTTAATTTAGAGATGTAAAACTTTAATGAGTTCTGCCTTAATTTAAGTAATATTCCGAATACTTTTATTTGTGGTAATGAACATAGATTCCTTGGTGCAGTGTTCCCAAATTGTGTGCGTTCGTTAGAAATAACCAATGTCCATCATCCGAGGCAGGCCGTGGGAACCCGACACCTCCACTTTCAGGCTAATTAATTTGAACCACCGCAGTCGCACCAGTTTAAACCAGTTCGTTTTATTTCATTGTTGACACGATGCCTTGACAGGGATGGACTTGAAGACATAAAATGTATAAATGTCTCCATGGATATATTGATGAAAATTGAGTAACTTTTAGGGGAATATGAAGTCTAATTACGGCTCTAGCTAGCTACGTAAAGTGGAAATTAAGTAGATGTCTGCTGTTTTGAATATTGAACATTTTAAAGGACTAGTAGTTTGGGGGCATTTTTATTACAGCAACAGAGAGACATTAAGTACTTACTTAAGTATATAGTTTTTTTTATACATTATACATCGAAGAAGAGAAGCGTACTATATTCTAAGTAAAATTCAAGATCATATTTATTGCAGTTCCGCAGAGTCTTCAACACATTTCATTCAACATTTAAATAAAATCCTAAGTGAGTTTTCCTTCTTTAATACATCTCTGCCAAAAACCTCTCAAAGTGATACAAGTACGAGTCATTGCTCATTACCAAGAAAAGGTATAATTATTGAGCAATATAAAATTTGTCGCAGCCAGAGCGGTTCGGTGGAAGCTATTTGACGGTAACGGTGTCTGTAATTTGGCATGTCGCCTCAACTGCACTGGGACTAATGCTTCCGATTATTGTTACTTGTTTGTTTACTTGATTTTTATTATATCTACGATTTTGGATAAGGTTTCTTTGGGATGTGTTTAAT
The DNA here is from genome assembly GCA_958496195.1 of Timandra comae. NCBI lineage: Eukaryota > Metazoa > Arthropoda > Insecta > Lepidoptera > Geometridae > Timandra > Timandra comae. The sequence continues at coordinate 2,694,818 of OY292355.1, read as the reverse complement.
TTTAGGAACGTATGATAATTTTTCTGCACTCCTTGGTTGGCTGGTAGAGTCCTTAGAATGGTAGGTAGTCACCCGTCGTTTACATTAGCTGAATGATTTTGTATATATAAATAGCGGTGTACTTATAAGTATAAGGTACAGAAGCATAAATAAATAATTAAGTATATTTTCTTCTTTTCAGTTACTATGTTAGTTTTATTTATGAAACTTGATATAGTAAATTGATGACAAGTTGAAAGTAAAGTTTCAACCTCAAAGATTCCACAGTAGACCAACTATACCTTTTTCATTGATACTACTTGTACAGTGAAAAGGCATTATTTTCCTCCTATTCACCATGTTTGCCAGATGTATTAGACTAACCTCAGCCAAATGCAACCCAGGAACGGAACTTGGGACCTTAGGTAATATACTGTTCATGGGCCACGGGTAAAGCAGCGGTTGCATTTAAAATAACTTTTCAGAGGATTGTAAAAAGTTATTTAAAGTATTTTCGGGGATTGTAGCTTTTATCTGGCTACTTACATCACGGAAGACGAAGCGAATATTACGCCATTAAAGTTACTAAGCCAAGTATGATCAAATGAATGAACATCTAATAGTGTCGGCGCTCAGTGGTAAGTGCATCGACCGCACGAATTTTATCTTTTACGCCACATTTTGACGGTTAAAGAGTTTCGGCACGGAATGAAATTTTAATCAGTTTTTGAACGAATCGTGACGCCATGCCAGGCCGTTTTTGTTCTGGTTGACATTAGGGCTGTCAATTGATATGGAAGTGCGTTAATTTTACAGTTTTCTCCTCTTTTTCCAATATTCCCTCCTTTTTTCCAGTTTAACCTGTCCATTAATTGATTACAAGAGATTCGGTTGACACCTGTAGCAAATATCTGCTAAGCTCTCTCTTTTCCGAACCTTTATCTCATGTCTATTTTGGGGTCGGTTTTTAGTTTAACCAGATTTGACGCAATATCAGTATGTACGTGAAGCGACTGCCATTAATTTTAATAATAATGCATTGATTAGCGGATAACAGACGTAACCTTTATGTCACATTTCTATTATTAACCTTAATTAAGAGAGTTCCTCTTAGGTATGGTGGTATAGACATATTTTAACCCAGATTTTAATTAACTATCTATCTAGAGTAATCGTTTTATCAAATAGCAGAATTCCCTGTAGTAAATTAAAATAATTATTAGGCAGCCCTACCAATCGATACCGTTTGTAATTTTTTTTTTGGAGGTACTAATTGGAGATATTCGAAACAATTCGGGTCACCCGAGAACACACGAGATGCTAATTTAATTCATGAGTTTTATTGACGCATCTGCAGTTTAAACCTTAATCAATGATTACGTCTGATTGTTAACGATCATTGAAGTTGTTTTGAATGGTATTAATAAGGTGATTAGTTATATTGATTAAGTAACTATTAGATCGTATGCTATATGTGTAGTATTTGCATATGGGTGGGTAGGTAGATAATATTATGGCAGGTCTGAAAGCAGTCGCTTCACGTAAAATACGGACTTTCTGCCAAATCTAGTTCAACTAAAAACTGACCCCAGTTAGAAATAGGATAATAGTTTCGAGGAAAATGACAATCTAATAATCTTTGTCCAATTGTAGGTGCTTAAAACATCTCTATGTATCCCCATTCTTCACAGCCTCCCACATCCCATATTAGTACCTAAATCAATTCAAGCAATTTACAAAAATACAGACAATGTACACTTCTTAGAACGGATTAAACTTAATAATAAAACAATCATCAATAAAGAATTTCTTAGCAAACAAATGCTTTGTTTTATTAATATTAAAATTAATTCTTATTCAGCATTGCATCAGAGTTCGTTAACTTCGGTTTCAAGGTACTTTTCGGTTTGGAGTCGATTCGGCAAATTTGGGCATTCGGCCGTTTGAATCGACAATGGGTCTGTGTCATGCGATATTGTGATTAGTACTTTATTAATTTGTAGTTGAGATATTGGTTGAGTTGAGAATATGGTAGATATAGAAATAAGTTAATCGTAATAGTGTTTGTCCGTAATATCAATCGCAATGATAAGCTTCTATGAAATATCATACGAAAAAGAGGCTAAAATGTATTGTGGTCTGTTTGTTCCGGCTTCCTTTAAAAATGTCTAATGTACTGTTTTTGACAGGATAGAGGTGTAGTAAACGTAACCAAAGTTCCTTTTATTTTACGGATATGAGTGTTAGAGCAAAATTGCTCAAAACAAACAAGTTTTGCACATATTTCAATTCAAATAGGTAAATCAAACATTAATAATTTACTTATATGTATTATACCAAAATCTCTAGGAGTAAAAGTTTTGCGAGTGAAATCGAGCGACAAGCCTATTTATTAAAATACATATCAGTTTTTGTAGCTACAGTTTTCCGTTTACGACGGTTGGATTTTTATTGTTTTAGTAATTTTAGTACCTGACGAAAATCACACCTTGTAATATTATAGATACATGTAGTTAGTATAATGTTCATATTACATATTTACAAAGTTAACTAAATACATACGAACTGTATTACATATTTAAAAAGAAAACTAAGTAATTAATAATTATCTATTTAAACTTCGTTTACTCGTACTTCTTTTCCACAACCATCAAACTGACGAAAGAGAGCAATTCAATTAAACAACAATTACTCCATAAAGGTTTTAAATCAATTTTTTTTCACGTAAAAGCAGCCCAAAGCTACTGATAATTAAAATATGAAATAACTTATCATAATAACTCAATATCTCGGGCCTCTGATGATTCAGATATTTAATTGAACTTTCTAAATCTCATTGATGTGCATTACAAGTAACTGAACTAATGAATACATTAATTAACGCTTACAATACAGAAGTTGGAGTTAATAATTAAGTTTAAATAAAATTAATTACATGTTTATTATTAAATATTATGTAAGTTGGTACCGCCGTGAAGTGTGGGTTTTGTTATTAATAAAATTTATAATTATTATTTGTGTTTCATTGTTTTGTTTATTGCGTCTTTATTTAAGAGGTGACTTAAAAAATATAGAGCCGAGAGTTAATGACGCGCTTCTCTTTAATATTAAAATTAAATATGACTAAGATCACTAACTAACAAACTTTTAACATAGGTGGTGATAACATAATATTCTCCTTTACTGTACTATGTAATATTATGTTACTAGCGGGGCGCCCCGCGGTTTCACCCGCGTAGTTCCCGTTACGCTAAAAACCTTTCCACTGAATCACTCTATCTATTAAAACAAACCGCATCAAAATCCGTTGCGTTTTTTTTTAAGATCTAAGCATACAAAGGGACAGAGAAAGCGACTTTGTTTCATACTATGTAGTGATTTTGACTTCTGAAGGCTCTACCTAGTCCTGTAACGACTGTCGAAAAATATTCTATTCATACATAAATAGAACTACATGGTTAGTTCATATACTACCTATTATATATTCCTTGGTCAGACCAATGTCCAGCATAACGCACAGCCATCGTTTTATGTAATTAAACATGTTCAGTTACCGTGACACATTGAAGATCATTCACCGCACTCTCAACCAAGAAATTACTTGGAGCACTCTATGTTCAATGTATTTATATGAATACTGTATATCACGGACATCAAAAAAGGTGGTTGTATACCTATTTTGGTACATATTCCTCTTATAAATAAAAGAATGAAATCGGTTGTTCCTCATTCTTAAAAATCCTGCATGAAACATGTAATATACCTAATCAAACAAGCTTAATAGAGGGATTGGAAAGATGAGATTTTATGGAAATGGAGATTACTGGAAAGAGGAGAAACTAGTCGAGGGATTCGACTTAAATACGTATGTACGAACATCCCGTTATTTTATTATATATTATATATGGAAAGAGGAGAACTTTTGAATTGCTTCGATATTCCAAAGAGGTTTCTGGGGAGGTCTTAGTCTAGACTATAAGAAATTAGGCCTTAATTTGAGTGTTAGTTAGAGATTATGTCATAGTAAAATCAAAGTATGAAGACTCGACTAAATTAAAATCACTTACTTATTTAATTTTATTACCAAAATAATACCGTATTCCATGTAACAGTATTTTTGGCAATTAATAACCTTAAAAAGAAATAATTAAACAACAGCTTCATAATTTAATTATAGATAAATTTATCTGTACATATCTGTTGCTTACTGAGCGTCACGCGTTGTATCAATTTGATATAAAATATACATCTCTAACTTCGTTCATTACTCAATAACTATAATAACACAATGAGGTACAGTCGGCTCTAGAATTGGAAATTGAATTATTATTAGATTTATTTCTTTTATTGTTGAAGGCTTTAAAAATGAAGACGAAGCTTCAAACATGCATTGTAGTTTCACGAATACGAGTTTATCTCTGTTTTGTGAAATAGCAATATAAGTAAACAGAACAAAATGAAAATCGGTAGAATCGTTTTAGAGATTTTGTGTTGCTTTTCTCAAACATGGCTCAGGTTCTAGATCACTAACAAGCACAAGGAAAGTGTCGATTAATATTTATTTTCATTTCAGTATTTTCTTGCTCTACAGTAGGATTTACGAAGCCTTCGTTCTGTGATCTTACTTAAAAATAATCATTTTACGTATAAATCCCCAAAATTACAAGTTATTTACAAAATGTCGACGACTGTACTTACATCAATTATACAAAATTGTAACCAATTACAAAAGTCAGATTAATTGGAGCTCAAAGTTTCGCTTACACTAATTTGTTTTGAACTCGTTCGTGATAAAATCGCCACGATTATGTGGCCGATGTGAAAGCAACCTTATACATAATTAAGATAATTAGACGAATATCAGAGCGTACAACGGATGTTAGATATGTGGCTTTAAGAGTCATTTTACAATGACACACCAATTTCCTTATATTGTCTTTTGAAAATATGGTTTTTAGCAGGACTGATTGTGGTAAGCCGAGAGATTTTTGATTTTCAGGTGCTTTAAACTCTGTGAGTTGTTTTGCTATCATAAATAACATTTAGATGGATTAAATAACATAACATAATCCTTCATCTTCTACGAGTATATATATCCTTATATATCTATTATAGTAACTGAACCCTAAGTTCGAAACTTGTATCTAGGCTAGGGAATCAGAAACTACGCACACACTCATTCTCACACATACCCAGCCCGAGACAACCATTTGTGTTTCACAGAAATACTCACCCCGCACGGGAATCGAACCCGCAACCTTACCAATGAAACATATTTCTTGTATACTAGGTACAAACTTATTTAGTTCATTTTATCTTGTGTTCTATATGTGCTACATATACATATGTTATGTTATGTAGTTATTAGTTCACCACGCGATCTGAACGTCATGGTATATGAATATCATACATAGGTAAAGGCCGCTGACCCTGGAATTATATCAGATGTACTTTATTTACTAGATTTATATACTTTATAGAATAACAAGTTTTGTTAGGGCAGTTTTCCATTATGTACTTTTCAATTTTCAGGACAGTTTTAATGACTTTTATGCATTTTTTTGTTATTAAAAAATTACGATCTAGCCATATCTAATACTATTAATTATTCTGTGGCCATATTAAGGATGATAAGCAATTTCACTTTAACTTAAAATAATAAAATGGAATTTATGCATGCTGCGATATATTTTGTTTAACTAATTCTTGGATACTGACTTTATTAAAGGATGGCTAGATATTTTTCAATTAGAACAATGTTCTATGTTTAAATCAGTCTGAGAGAAAGAAAACTACATTTTATCCCACGGAAGTCCTAAGCTGATTTCGTGATCTGTGTCTCTTCCCAATTAAATATAGACACGAGACTACTACAATCCTACTTCCTACTAATAAATATTATAAAGCCGAATGTTTCTGAGTGTGGATGTTTAGATGTATGGATGTGTGGATGTTGATTCCTCTTTCAGGCAAAAACTACTGAACGGATTTTAATGAAATTTGGTGCAGATGTTCCTCATACCTGGGAATAACACATAGAATACTTTTTATCCCAGAATTCCCACGGGATAAAACCGCGGGACACAGCTAGTAGTCGTATACTCGTAAATAGATAAGTAACCTTAAAAACACATTTTTAGACAACATTCGTAAACAATTTTCTTACCCACATTAGTCACGTCATTTTTATATGCAACGTGTTCTTATTTGGCGCAGAAGCCTTCCCGGCGGGTCGGCGCGTGCGCCGCCAGCTGCGGGGCAGATGTGCCCGCGCCTGCAGCCCGGTGCAATGAACATCCTTGTTTAATAGATATAGTTTGTGTATAACTTCTTAAGGTATAAAGGAGTATGACAACGAAGTATTTTTAGTTGTTTTTTAGATAGGTAAATGTCTGTTGTTGAATGTATGTTCTCGTATTAACCGCAGAAAATGAAGATTAGTTTGAAATATTAAAGGCAAAATTAATTGCTATTAGAAAACACACGCAACGGATTGAGAAAAGGCCAATTGATGATTGATTGCAGAGAAAGGCTTATTTTGTTACCTAGGTTTATAATGTATGTAATAAAATGTAACGTAAGTACTATATGTACTTTAAAAATAACAAGATTCTTCGGTAATATTGATCCCTTGCGGGCTTAAATCAGGAATGATAAACTTCTACAAATAAATAAAGAGCATCTTGCAAATAATCCTTTTCGAACGAAATTCTTTGACCTTTTTTGCTACTTAAACTATAGATACTATTAAAAACTTAAACGTTTCAACCCAGTGTTTCGCGGCAGATGCGTTTGCGCAAATGTTTTGTTATAATAAGGAACGGTCCCTGACCCGTGTAAGGATAACGTTTGTTGTAACATCTTTACAGTAATCGCAAGGTGTTACCTCATTTATAGTTTAGGGTTCTTTGGGTCCGGGGTTCGATTTAAGAAATAAAATTATAGGTTCTTAGGTCTGGAGGTAGCGTTTGTTAGTTAAATATCCCCAATTTTTTTTTTTGGAAGATCAGCGTTGGACAATGGAGCGATCTGTTGTCCAACACATCGCTGAACTTGGACCTATTTGTGGTTAGATCTACATAATTAAGAATTTTTATATATTAATTGTCTAACTGCAAATAAACGCCTTTTCTTTCTTTCTTTCTTTCAAATTTTATATATTTACACATAAATTAGATTCTTACGAAGCTAAGCAGATGTAAGCATTTAAGTTAAGTGTCATATAGCACGCGCAAAGGACTCAAACAGGATTGGTCTAGTTGCGGAAAACCGCATACAAATACAAATTGTTGATTAAAAACACAGATTAGGCATAAAATTGAGAAATAATATTTTGAAATATTATACGGAACACTCCAAGTTACAATAATAAACAAGAAATTCGCCTCCATAATTGCAAATAAACAGGCGGTAGGTAGATAGAATGTCATCGTAGTTACATCAACGAGTCAGTAAATAAAATTATTCCACAGATCTACATAATTAAATACGGCGATACGGCAGGTGTCGACTTTCAAAACAAAAAAAATGAAATGTCAATGTGCTGCGAATGAATTTAGAAAATACCTTTGGATATAACATAATAAATAATATTCGTGTTTATAATTTTGTAATTTATGTGTTTGTGGTTTTATATTAGAGACTTCTCTATAGAGGCCTAATGTTACGAAGTCGTAAATGAAATAAATCAACGTAGAAGATAATTCAATTTAGTATAATATCTTAAAATTTGAGCGTCGGTGGCGCAGGGGTTAAGGCCGTTGACTTCTGATCGGAAGATGCCTGGTTCGGACCCTACCAGCCCCGCCGCGTACCAATGTGTTTTCAATTATCGGATTCATAAGTATATAACATTAATTTCGACAATCCTACGGTGTAGGAAAACATTGTCACGAAATGGGGACATATATGAGCTGATGATGATAATATCTTAATACGCTGTTCTTGGGACTATCATTTGAAAACTGTGTTACGTCAAAGTAATGCCTCTCAAATCATTTTTATACCGAGACCCCTTTCAATGTATATACTCGCCAACAAACTGCATATCAGTTTGATGGTATTTTTAATGTTGTAGTGTGTGTGCTTTTTGGTGGCAAATAAATGAAAAAAAAAGCCCGTGGCATTTCACCAGACTTGCTCTATAGTTACCCCATTCACTAAGATCCTCACTGACAGTATAACTACACTAATAACACAACTACAAGTGTATATCTACAACTACATATACGTACAAGTAAGTAACAACACGACAATTGTAGTTTCCCAACACGCTTCGCTTTATACTGTTTCATTTCCCACGGAACTGTATTCAATTCTAAAACAAACAGTGAAATGGATTTGATTAGAAATTTATACTTGTAGTGTCAGTCATTGCACTTTATGATTTCTGTTTAGAGAAAATATTGGCACGCGAATATGTGTTAAGGTTTAGTAGTTTTTCTTTTTACAGATGGTCGAAAGTGGCTTGAAACAGTTTGCATTGATAAATAAATTCACGTTTGTATCGTGATGTGTCCTTTCTGTGTTTATCGAATTTCTAGTTTTTCGTAATTAGATCTTTTTTGATTATGAACCTTGTGCGTGATATGATATTTTGTGGTTAAGCCAATTTAGGTGTTTTAAGGTTTAATAACGACTATCAATGATGGTTATCCGACTATTAGAACTGATATACATATGTACTGCTTTGGTTTTAAGATGAACATGGGATGAACTAAGTATGTGAGTCAATTCAAACCGTGAAATTCCAACATCTAATTAATTTTTAACACAATGTTACTTAGGTAGTAATTATTGTAATTTTTTGCAATAAATTCATATTTAAATGATTACATACCCTGATTTAAAATATAATCGATAAAAGAGAGCAACTTTAGAATATAATCCATGACACCGGAGGCTGTGTGTCGTTTTTGTAAGAAACGGATGTGACGCCTTTCCGTTTCCTCGCGTTTTAATAATGACAGGTAACAAACGTAATATTATTTACAACATATATTGGAAAATTGTATATAAATGTACTATTATTATAGCATATTTGTAAGAAGTGTACAGTTATTACAATTATAACTGTGAAAATAATACAATGATTTTTGATTTTACAATGTTTTCTAGAGAAACAAACCTCTTTTTAAATTCGAATTGAAAATTTGAATTAAAAATAATATCACATTTTGTTTATGGTCGCAGTTTGAATGACAAAAATGACAAGTCTAAGCTGTCATTTTTAAAAAAGCTAAGTTAATTGTGTAATAATTTTCTTCAAGATAATTGTGAAAATTGGTAGGCAAGCGCTACTTTAAAGGTAAGAAACATTTTATAGTTAAAACCAAATGTAAGAACAGAAATAATGCTGGTTTCATTAATAGGTGAACATGAAAAGTATTTTTGGAGGAAGGTTAGGTTTCAAGGTTTAAATACATGAAAACTGCATTTTCTTTCCTTACACTTCCTCACACTTGTAAGCCTGTAGTAGGTCGATAGTTCAACTTATATTCAATTCAATAGTGATTTTATGATTTTGAAGGCACACTAGTCCATGAAATTAATCTTTAAAAAATACTATTCCTGACTAGCATTTTTAAAGCACTGATATTCTTGATACAACTACTAGCATTATTTAAAGTAATATTGGTTTGTATCGACATTCGATGTTGTTATCGGTAGGCGCCACGAACGTACACTGCCGGCCAAAAGTTTGAGACCACTTGGTACACAATTTATAAAATGAAAATTATTTTGAAATTGTGTATGATAACGAAACAATATACACACCTGCGTTATCTATGAATAATAACGAATGTCTACACAACATTTCTCTAATCTATTTCATACAGATCATACCACAAATGAGCATTGTTTAATTACCATAGATGAGTGCCGCGTTCGAGCCAGGTGTCACAATTATTGTAATATTTTATGGCGGCTCCTTTGTACTTGTTGGGTTATTGTTTAGCGTTGACCTTAGGTTGTTGAATATTTAGGATTATTTTTAGGTCATAAAACCTATTCATAACATGATTATTTAAGGAGTTATTCCTGCTAGAGTCTATTCAGTCTGTACTACTGTTCTGTTAAGTGAAGATCTTCAAAAATGGGAAAAGTGCGTGAAATCTCAAGTGAAACACGTTCCGCTATTGTTGTTTTACACAACGAAGGCAAATCTGAACGTGAAATTGCTGCTAAGATGAAGTTATCGAAGTCTTGTGTTCATAACGCAGTAACTCTCTACAGGAGAACCGGCAGTCATCAAGACCGTCCGCGCTCGACAAGGCTAAGAGCGACCACTTCTAGCGAAAATCATTTCATCGTTGTAACAAGCAAGCGTAATAGACGCTTAACAGCACCAGAAATCCGCTCTGAAGTCAATAAAAGTCGATCAAAACCTGTATCATTGACAACAGTAATGAGAAGACTGAGAGATGCCAATTTGTTAGGTCGCGTTGCTGTTCGAAAACCACTGTTACGGCCTCAACACAAAAAGAAACGGATGCAGTGGGCCCTTACCCATCATAATTGGACTGAAGAAGACTTCAAAAAGTTCTTTGGACTGATGAATCGAAGTTTGAAATATTTGGTTCGAAAAGAAGAGTTTTTGTACGGCGTAGTGCCGAAGTAAAAATGATGCCAGACTGTGTAGTGCTTTCAGTCAAACATGGTGGAGGCTTTATTATGGTCTGGGGATGTTTTTCTGGCTTTGGAACCGAAGATTTAGTCCCTATCGAAGGAATTATGAATAAGGAGCAGTACAAAGAAATATTGGAGCGAAATGCAGTTCCATCCGGGTTGCGTTTGTTTGGAGATGGATTAATTTTCCAACAAGATAATGATCCTAAACACAGTTCTAACCTATGCAGGGGTTATTTACAATATAAAGAAAGAGAACAGGTGTTGAAAAACATGGTGTGGCCCCCTCAGAGTCCAGATCTCTATCCTATAGAACTTTTGTGGGAGGAGCTCGACAGAAACGTCCGAAACCATTGTCCAACTTCGAAGGAAGACCTCTGGAGGATCTTACAAGAAAGTTGGAACAATGTTTCACAAGAGACAATGAATAAATTAATAGCCCGGATGCCTAGATTAGTTAAAAACGTGATTAGATGTAGGGGAGGCTTTTTTGATGAAAAGTCAGTTTAAACTGTTTTTTTTTTTTTTATAATTAATAATTGTAATTAGTGTGTAATTTTGTTGATTTTATATGTAATTGTAAGTTGATTATTTAAATAAAAAAAGTTATAAGTTTTACAATACTTATTTATGTAGTTTTATTTCATTTTGTATATTTTTCATGGTGGTCTCAAACTTTTGGCCGGCAGTGTAGCTATCGCACATCGACGCAAGCGCACCGTGTGTTCCACTTATCGCGTTACAAGGACTGGTAACACTATGAAATCACTTGTAAAGTTCAGTTGACGAACTAAAATATACAAATGAAATGCGCTAGGAACTATTAATATAAAGTACAAAATAATGTACAAATATATCCATTCAAAATTAACATAACATATCGTTCACTACATCATCTCATTATAGTAACTGACCCCTAACTGAGTTCGAAACTTGTATCTAGGGTATCAGAAACTCACACATTCACACAATGTTCAATTCGATTGTTACTTTAGTTGGTTTTTGAAGCCAAAATCATTCCTCTATAAAAGGAATGAATCCTAATGTTTCGAGCAGTTTTCCGCAATTAAATTAGACCTGTCCAATTTAGCGTGCTGTTTATTTTTGGGGTTAAACCAACAAACTTGAGGGCTAATTAACCGTAACGACTGTCGATGATGTTAATACGACAACCGGGACCAACGGCTTAACTTGCCCTTCTAAATTATGTTATTTATTTTTACTTAACCTTAGTCAGTTAGGGCGACGGATAATCAGCTTAATTAACATGTCATAAGTTGTAGTTTTGTAAGTTTTAGTTAACATACTCTTTAAATTCGAACGGCTTATCAAAATAACATAATGTACAAGTGTACATAAATTGAAAGTAGCAATAACCTATTTGGTATAGCAATAAACGAGCTGATACAGCGATTCAATTGTGTCTAATATTTTATCGTGATTTGTCAAAAAAGAAATTACTTTTAAAATTGGCTGCGTGCCGATCAAAGTACAATCGTGTTCATGAGTCATTTATTAAAAATTGACACTTTAACAATAAAACTGATAGCAAGCATTAAGTGGAGAGTTTGACAGAAGTCTTCTGTTTTCTCAAGATAAGATAACGACAATAAGGGCAAATAGAAAAAGTTTGATTCCATTGAAACACCCGATGACAATGCAAGGGAACCAGCGATTCAAATCACGATAGGATTTAATTAAAGAGCTATTGGCCGCACCGTTATCATATCAACCGACGATACAGCCGATAAGCAATGAATAGCTATCGCGGCCAACCGTTTACAAATACACAGGAACCCATTTGTAAATAAATTACGACGAAACCGAATCAGTGTTGAAAAAACGAGCGACGAAACTGGCCTCGGATGTCCACCCGGTGTTGACTATTGTTTGTGTTTACATGTACTTACACCGGCGACAATTAGTTAAGCAATCATTCTTGCGATCCGGCGCATTCAGCAGGTGACCGCCCGACGCCGTCTGTGTCAACGATTTCTTTGTGTTTTGGATTATCGCTAACTCGATTTGCATACTCGTTGTCATATTTAATTGTGCACCATGAGTAATGAAAGTTAGGTTAGTTATGAAAACAAAATGCTTGTGCAAGTCCATTGTATCATCGGCATGCGGAAAATCATCAGGCTGATGGATAATTGGGGCGCGTGAGTCAGGTGTGCGGCAGTACGAGGGGCGGGGGTCGCGGCGAGCCCCGAGGACCCTCGGCCGGGACCGGTGCGCGGTGGCGCGAACATTCGCGGCACGTCCTTTGTTGGCCGTTTTGTTTTGGAGTACCATCCGGTTCCTGGTGGAGGGGAGGGGACAGGTGAGCGCAGGTAGCGCGCACGCCGCCTCTCAGTCAGTCCACCTCGGCGCTTCGGGCTGCGCGCGCGCCTCGCTCGTACATATAAACTATCTAATATGGAAATGGCCAGTCATTCCGCGACAGGTGCGCACTCGCGCCGTTCGTGCACGTGTGCTGTTTGTGAGTGCGCTGGCGCTGCCTCTCCCGTATCCTCTACATCTCGGTAAGTCTCTAGTTTTATCCTTGTGCAAATCTCTCACGACACTGGAAACCTGCCGTCTCGTTTTTGCCGGTTCTATAATAGCAGCGTCGGTCTGTTCGCGCATCTGCCGCTTGGCTCGATGCAGCTGCTGCCGGTTGAATACGTACATATGTATGATGCTTTTTATATTCTTTGATTGTGTAATGTTTGGTTGATTATGCTCGCCTTTTGAATGTGTCCTTTCTCTATTGGAGAGCTCTAACACAATTAGTGAGTGCTAGAAGTCGGGGCAGTTCACACGGTCTCAGCGTTTCGCATGTTGCTGTTACCTGTGTAAATATTGGTTCGATAGCGTTTGCGAGTGCGTGCGTGTACATTACACCTACTGTTATCGATTCCACACATGCGTCAACTTCGATGGTTATCTTAGTTGGATCTGGGTCATTGTTCTTTTGTACTTCGTTTAATTCTACTTCAATTTCCGAGAAGTTGATATTACTTTTATCGAATGAACGAGACTCAATAATAAAAGTAGAGCGACTTTTGAGCTGTTTTAAAATATTCTACAAAACCAATCTTAGAACAAGTTAAAAAATAAAGTGGTCCCAGAAAACTACTCGGGTAGCCTGTTATGCACGGAACAAATCGATTATAACTCGTCAAAGTTGAAAATAAAAACCGGATCACAACAAGTAGAGCATCCAAGAAACACTTGTTGTACAACTTCAAAATTAGGCATTTGTTTCATAACTTGATTAGAATTACATAAATGAAAGAACAGGGTTCTATATCCTACAAATATATTAAAAAGAACATTATTTGACACGATAAAGTTAACAGTTATCGCTTGTACTTTCCCATGCTAAAGTTCAGTCTGTTTGCTCTTCTCGGTAAATTAATCAAAATATTTTTTATGTTATAATCATAAAATACCAGTATTTAGATTCTCATTGTAATATGACTCGTAGATGTGTTCCCACACGTTTCGCTCTGTCGATCGCGTCTCTAACTTAACAGTTTTCAAAAATGATTTTTCTAGAATAATTTATTTTGTTGGAATCCTTTGAGGACTCCAATTTTAAATATTTTAGTTTTTAAAAACATAATTTCATGTTTAGAAGGTGCTAATTAACTAGAATAACAAGCAAATCTAACTCTTATTGCAACGAGTTAAAGAACGTGACATTCGACTGCTCTGATGCAGTTGATTATGCTTATCAGAATCTGAACTAATGACGAGACGCTATCAATTAGGGTATTGATTAAGTGGAGTTATTTTATCAGGGGCATACCCAGTTAATTATTTTATCTTCTAAAAGTTATTTGAATCTGTTCTTATATTAGAAGAAACATTTTTGCTACAAGTTCATCGTCGTTATACACAAGTAAGTACCAGATACTTTAAAATACATATACAATAGTGTCAAAGGCACTCTAACTAGACACTTGCGTACTCAAACAAGCCGTTACAACGATATTCTCGAATATCTTGACCTTGTCAAACATGAATATCTTCACAGAAACTTTAAACCTCAGTTTCCATTGCCAAGGTCAATGCCTCTAATTGACTTACGTCTCGCGCATTAATAATTTTAATTTATACCATTTTCCGGATCAATATTTACGTTAACCTTTATATCAAAATTAAGTTTATCGACACCGCTACTTTTACCCAACCCTAAATCGATGACTAACTGATTTCTACAAGTTTTTGTGGGAGGCGCGTAAAAACAATTACTTTCTCACGAAGTTTTGTATATTACTTCAAAATAACCAATTTACTTTACGATAGAAACATGATAAAAACTGTTTCTCATCAGCGGTTTAATTTATAATATAAATTAAAGAGATGGGATCTAAATAATGTTGAGTTATAAGAGATGCATGATGTTTAAGCGACCGTCAATCGGCGGTCCGGAGTGGACGCGAAGAGATTTCCAATCGAGTCGCGTCACGCGCCGCGTCCCCGCCTGGAACGAATCGACAAAGATAACTATCGACATCGCACAACACTAGGGTTGTAGTGTTTGGACATTTCACAATGTTAATTTCCAAAAGAAGGGCTCTTGTTCTTCCATCGTTATCCCTATAGCAAAAAAAAAACTAGCTTAAAATGTTATTTTTGTTCCAGTCTGGATGATTCCCATATATTCAAAACATTATATTCATACAAAAAATTGAATTAATTTGTTTATCTGTCGTCTAAGTATCCATGGTAACAATCTTTTACTTGGCTTGTAACAAGGTAACGATGTGTGATATGATATGCGTCCGGATATTACAAATGCGTTTTGAATTAAATGCACTACGTCATAGCCTTGTTACCAAGCTGCAACACATATAATTTTACATAACATTATTATTATTTTTGTCTACATGTCGTAAAATTATATGTATAAGAATGCTCTATTCTTGTATTGTTAAAGTAATCATTACGTAATATTATCATTATTTTCAGAAATATAACTGACGTAAATCTGACGTAGGATGTATCAGAGCAAATAATTATATGATATAACATATCTATGTAGTATCTACAAGTGGTGATGAGTCACGAAATCTTGTGACTGATTGTGACAACCCTAAAAACCGTGAAAAAGTAATCGTGTTCCGCGACAAATCAAACAGTATTCTGTGATGATTTGACGACGACTTGATGGAGTTTATTCTATAGTCAAAATGAGCTGCCTTTAAAACGACAAGATTTAATTATAAACTACTAACAGCACATTTAATGAACTTTGCTTTATGTGAGTAATAATCAAGTTAGTAGCTGTACCGTTCGGTAATAAATTGTGCAATAAGGAGGCGGGGCCTCAATGGAAATAGATCAAACTTCGAATACCGTTCTCATAACCTTTGGAGCGCAAACACCCGCCAAGATCACTGACAATGCTATAATGCCTTATGACTTCGATGTTCACAGTCACGCTAATGATAAATGCCCACAAAAAACGCCAATTAAAACAATTGAATAAAACCCCGTATGTGAACCATTCGAAAATGTTTTCGACACGCATTAAGCAGTCATTAGCTAGATTCAGAGCAATTAATTAAATGTATGCCAGATTCAAGTTTCGTGTATTCGGGCATTGTTGAAAATATGACGAATCTAGACTGTTCTTAAGAAGTCTGAGCATGAAATTGTGTGCACGAGGCGTATCGGCAATTTGCGTCAGTTTTTTTTATCACAGTCACGACAGGCCGGATTCTTCGTGAAGCGGCCAATCGTTGGCTAGAGACGGTGTAATTGGGAGAAACTACGCGGCCAACACAAATGCTTGAGATTCGTTTGCGACCAGCCGATGGAGACCTCTGAAACATCACCCGGGTACTCTGATCTTCCTAAA
The DNA here is from genome assembly GCA_958496195.1 of Timandra comae. NCBI lineage: Eukaryota > Metazoa > Arthropoda > Insecta > Lepidoptera > Geometridae > Timandra > Timandra comae. The sequence continues at coordinate 2,678,356 of OY292355.1, read as the reverse complement.
CGTATACCGTTTTCGGGCCACGAGGCAGTTCTTAGTAAAATTGTTGCTCTATAATGACACGGTCTTATTCTGGTCGGTTTCAACACTGAGTGTAACTGTTTCGGCCCTTTTGTCCGGTGATGATTGTTGAGTGATGGTTTATAATTCCTCAGCGGATATTGCATACGCTTTCGCGTCTAACAATATCTTTTTTGTATATGCAATCTTTAAGTGGTTTCTTCCACAGCATTAACTATTAGAATGGTTGAAGTGTTGCTCTATTATTATAGAGCGTGTATTTGCTTTCTTTATTATTTTGCTTTTATGTACTTAGTAGTGAGGGTATATCGGTATTAAAGAAGTACTTACGGTTGAGTAAGTAATTGGAACTAAGTACTAAACTAAAACGGTTACTAAGTTATTGGTTTTGGATATGGAGAGCAAATTAACTTCAACTATATCATCCTAATATCACTACATCATGAAAACAAATTGCAGATTTTCATAAAATTAATAGAGTTTCTGTCCAATTATCTGGTAACCCTTTTTCCTGCTCATCTTAATATATTATAGTAGTTTAAATATAGTTGTAACATTAATAAGTAAGTAATGATTTACGAGCCAGTGGTGGTTTTATCGATTCGAGTCGGCTTTCAGGCGATAGTTAATACTTATAGCGATCATTACCAGCTCGATAATACGGTAGGTGGCAACTCATTAATGATTCATGAACTAGTTTGTGCTTTAGTAAATTATTATTTAATTACTATTATTATTTGTCAAGCTTGATAAAGTAATTGTCGCAAAGTGACGTTTGTTTGACAGTTTGTTATTAGTGACTACGTGAGGGGTGATCTGGGTTATTTAAGGTTTTACTAGCTCCAGGGTTTAGTTTATGTGGGAGGTTGTTTTTATCAGAAATTACCATTATTTGTTAACTAGCGTTTTGCTTGCAGCTTCGTTTTCTTTGATCTGATAGCCGCTACCAAATCTTCTTTATCTTCATTTTTCAAGTTGTGTAATTCTGTCGTGTAGTTTTAAAGAATAGCGCGTTCAACCAAACAAACAAACTCCTAATAAAATAACAATATTATTATGCTCTACTATCAAAGTCTTAAAATCAATGACGATAAGAAATAAGCATGATAAAATTGTATTATTTTCAACAACATAAAAACATAACAAAATAACACACTTAGTAAACAAATGCGAACATTTTCGGTCTTGTAACAACTTTATCCTCTTTTTATGAGCACATAATTTATGAGTTCGGGGTTAAAGGAGTTCCCGTAAATGTTGGTTTCCTAAAGGCAGAAAACATGTTAGGAACGGCTTTGTGAAGCAAGCTGGGACCGCTATATGGTCTTAACAGCTATTCCTTCCAAGTAGGTTATACTTCAGCAAATGAGGCTTGTAAAACAAAATACATAGTTTTATTTTCATAGAGTTTGATGTATTTCATAGTTTTTAATATATTAAAGATACTCATAGTCTTGATTGCATCGGCTTAATAGGTTTTCGCCCTTTTTTTGCATCCTGAAGTTCATTTCGCATTAGATTATATTTCTCAAGAAAATTAGACATAGCCTATACCAATTGCGGTTTTAAAGATTATTCTAGAAAATGTTAAGAATCTGTAAAATTGTAGTTGTAGTGTAAAAGATTTAGGATAAAGTCAATGATTTTTATTTTTTATAACTTTTAACCTCACAATATAAACTCCTTGGTAGTTCCACAGCTCGAATAAAACCTCCTTAGTACTGGTTGGTTGATCACTGGCCGGAAACCTCTCGCGATGTGATATAACACTTCAGTCGTACGAAACAGGTTCTGATGGCCACCGTCTTAATGGTGCCCATGTGAATATTACAGGAACAAGGTAATAGAGATTTGTAACTCCATGTTGAATTTGTGCTTGTAAAGTTGGTATAGTTTGTTGAAATTTTAATGTTTAATATCGTTAATAAGCGTTTTTTAAGGAACTAATTTAAAAGGCACATAATATTCTGTTTTTGAATAGTAGTTAATGTTTGTTTGAGTAGTAGAAGACTGAAGTCTACCAATTCGCCTTTGGCCAGCGTGGTTGACGAAAAGGCCTGATGGCCTTAGGGAATTCAGCTCGTCAAAATACAAGAATTACCGATAAACATTACATTCTTAGGGATATGTACCTAGTTTCTAAAGCTTTATAGGAAATGACTAATGTAATGAGTTAAGGGTCAGTAACTTTAAAAAAAAAATGGCGATTGATTGCTATATTTACATTGTCTATGACACCAATTGGCATTAAAGCCTTTAAACATAGCAACAGACTACATAATATTACTAACCAATGTGTACACATGCGGAAATCTGTATAATAGTATTGTGAGGAACAATTCAAAGTGTATTGTACACATTGCCTTTTATGTTCTATACCTATGTGTACGGAGGCATTTTATTGGTTGTAAGAAAAAGATTCATGACTGACTATTAATGCGTTAGGTTAAAAAGGTGTGTGTGTACTTATGCCTATTTTGATAGCTAGTTTTGTAGGTTTAATAAGAGATCTCTTTACAATGATAGACAAGACAATGTTCTTCATCTTGAGAATTAATTGGTTCTAGCCCCAATAACACACGTTTTAAAGTAATTCTTCCTATTTTTCTTTAAAGTCTGGAATCGCATTTTCAATATTCTGAGTTAATATATATTCTGCAACATACGATTACTTAAGATCGTCTAGCAAAACAGTTTTTTTGTGGTAATTAATTTACAAAATTAATAATCTGACAAGACTAGACTCTTATCGAGGTTTATAGGCCACATGCGCCATGTAAAACTCCCTTTATTAACCCGATGTTGTACGACTGTGAACTCGGAACGTGTTGCTCTTATCTAAATCAAGTAATGCTATTCGTGATGTACAAAAGGAAATTGTATTCGGGTGTATTTGGAACTCAATTATAAAGGAATCATGCCAAGTCATACCCTCCATTCGAGTTACCGTTACCGAAATGACAGACCGTAGTCTATGGTGTTGACTTCGGAGAAGATCGTGTACGCTCGGCATTTTGTTCTTATTTTAAATTTTGAGTAAGTTCTTTTTATGCACATATTTTGATCGTCTTTTACTTTGATTCAATTTTATTGATGTCTACCTTCTTTATTTGTGTTAAAACTGTCTCATGTAAATCCGGGATTAGAAGAGCTATTAAAACGGTTGTAGAGAATAAATAGACAGCTTTACATACCTTCATTTACTTATTTAGTCATTTACGATTGAAAACACGTTTATTTACTTTAACATAGCAACACAGCAACATTGTTTCATTATATTTAAAGAAACATTACAAACACAGAGCGCCATAAACACAGCAATTTCTGAAACAACTTCAAAAAGACTTTGATATCAATCTGTACAATTATTTATTCATTACTAGCGAGTGCCTCGGGACTTTGACATTTTCTGTCGTTAGATTAAGACTTTTTGGAGTATAGGCAAATACCTGCGGGCTAACGTAAAGTACAGGTAAGTACTCTGTATCATAAATATATACCTAGTGTAAAAAGTCTATATTTGCTCATTTGTTTGATGCCAAGTTGTTCGTTAAATAATTCATTTTCATTCCATTAAATTAGTAGCTAATTGCTAACTAAGATTCCTCTCTGAATTACCTCTCTGTATAAACCGTTTTTCAGGGAAGACCTAAGAAAAATCTTATAGAAGTAAGAAATGTTTCATGCTTTTCCAAATCTTTCCGATATCTATGAAAATCTTCATCGTGTAACATTAAAATGAATAGTTTCTGACTTATTCATCTGTAATTTCTTCAATGACAATTTGCATTGTAAAATTATATAAGAAGTTCTAATATAAACGTTCCCACGCCCAAAACACGACTTAAATTAATTGTCAATTACAAAATACGTTACCCAATACTAATAATTGGCTTAATAATAGGCGCATAATGATAATCAAACAGAATTAGAGGCGTATTGAAGTTTTTTTTTTATGTTGGCATTGTTCGGTAGCCGATAATGTAGGATTGCCAATCAACTTTGGATGTTACCAGTGTAATAATTGTTTTAGAAGTGCCTCGTGTGAAATTGGTTTCTTGCAAGAGATGGTAATAGTTTTTCTATTGTTCTTTTTTTATATATTTTTGATGCTCCTTCGCTACTGTTTAGTTATTGTTCAGAGACGTATGTCGCTTCCATTTTGTTTTACGAGATGTTTTCAGTAGCGTTTTGTCATTTGTATGTTCGTTTCAAGGTTTTATGGTCATTGAACTGTTTGTGTTTAGTGAGGATAGTTTCTTTTAAGGTTTGTTTTGGTACCTATGGTTACTATAGCTACTAAAAAATAAAAAATAAGGTCCTTTTTGTATCCTTAACATAAAATTTTATGAACATTGAGTAGTCAAGTTAGTGAAATCGTAACAAACAAACATTTTTGTATTAATGGGTTCAGTGTGCAAATAAATTAAAGCTAAGACATTTAACATTGTAAATCCTAATCCCAAAACATACCTAAGCGTGTTAAGTCGCTACATTATAAATGAGATATTTTTTAACATTTATTTTTCATTCGTAGACATTTGGAGGTTGTAAGGTCATCGACACCTCATATTATTGTATTACATATGCTCAGAATAAATACCGAAATTATTCGTAAAGAAAAATTGAATATTCATATCTATTTTATAGGCCTTATATTTTATCTTTGCGACAATTGCCTAACGGAGGCTACGCGGGAGTTGACTGACCTCAGGCCTCACCGCTTCCCCTAATTATCCTGCCGTAGCCTTCACTACTGCGGTTTTAGACTATTTGCTTTAAAAAAATAAAGAGGAAACTTGTTTTAGGTATACAAGTAGTCAGTTTTAATGTTGTACGACTTTTTGCGTTAAAACAATGATTGTCTATTTTTTTTCTATTGTGTGTTCAAGATTTTGAAAATTATTTTGCAGTTTGTCTTTATTTCTTGAAGTAGGTAAGTATTTTTCACGTTATGCAGTTAATTTATGTTGCTATAAAAATAGGTTTGTTACTAATTATTTAATATTTTTAGGCACCTAGGTACCCTCTACCTTAGATAAAATTAGTGTTTAAGAAATCGCGGAGAAAACTAGTTTGCAAATTAAACAGTTTTAACGCAAATTTTAAACTACACGAGCATTTAAAAGTAATTTTCAAAGCCAAATTTAAAGTCATTAGTTAAGTTCCTTCTTTTAAAATTCTTTTAAATGACCATTCCTCAGAATGCATTAGTTCGGTCATTCGGTCTCTTCCCATGGCTTTACCGTGAGAACATCTATTCCATATCAGATTCATTCGCAAATACGAGTTTAAATCTCGCAGCTTTTAAACAGGTTAAAATGAGAAAAACTATTTTATACGAAATGTCATATAATAACATTATAGAGATAACTGTAATGTAATATTAAAAATATAAAGCTTTTAAAAAATAATAAACAAATTTTTATTAAAATAACTTTTGTTTTTCGTAAAAAAAAAAACTTAATAAAATAAAGAAAAAGTCTTATTTTATACCGATTAGATGTTATGATAGAATAAAAAAATCGCAGGGTTATTCCATATTTAAATACATGATTTATTTCCAACCATAAATTCTATCAAAGATGCACCGTTACAAAATATCTATTATAAATGTGAAAGTTGATGCATTTAATGTTATTAATATGCATTTAAATATACATAGTTAATTATACTTTATTATGACGGGAACATGCAATAATAATGCTTTAATAGTTAATAAGTAATAAGTCTTGAAGGCAATTTGTTTGGCAATAATCTGCGTTCATCCCTAATATTTTGAATAGGAATCTCAATCTTGTAGGAATTTTTATCTTTTCAATTTTTTTTCTCTTTTCTTTTAGAAAAGAGAAGCAATTCGTACATTTATCAATCCAGTTTATAAACTGTCTGAGTACATTTCTTTCTAAATCAGTTTACCCGTTTTCGCGTGAATAAATAACAAATAATACGCAAACTTATGCATTTATTTATGATATTAGAACGACGACAATAACTGAATCAGTACACAAAGTAAAATAACAACAAATCAGTAACAACATGCCTCATAATATAAACTGATATACTAAATAGATAAACAATATATTTATAGGAATATTCCCATCGGTATTTGCGCGGCAATCGTCTCGCTTACCCCTACCATCGTCCCGACTTGTATACAAATAAATCGTAATGAACTGATTTGTTAAGCAAAATGTATTGTTAGCTTTTCACTATAATTTAATATCTGATATTTGAATAGCGCAATTTGCAAACGTTTGCCGGCAACAAATGTTATCGAAAGGTTAAAACTGGGAGTCGGATTATATTGAATGTTGCTCAAAATTACTGTTATTTTAGATATTGCGGTGTTATGAATATTTGTTGCTTCTGGTCTAGTTTTGAAGTAAATAATTCAGATTGCTCGGCATTGCAATATCTCTTGAGCTTGACCATGGTATCAAATTGTATATAAATTGTATATCCAGTTGAGAGAGAACTTAAGATAATGGGAATCTTGAAGGTACTTTCATAAATGTCTTGGTGAGTGTATTGTATTAGCTCCAAGCTCCAATTTCTTATCAATTGCAATGATTCAGAAGATAGAATTGGTACCAAAAGTTAACCAATGCGCTCACTGGAGGGTATAGTCTTCTTCAAATTCTCTTCCCAACTTTCTATCCCAGGTCTGCCTGGATCTTTAGCTCTATCATGAACTTTTATGACATCAGATCTACAGTGGTCATTTCTAAACGAGCACTAACATAAAACACATTAATTTCATAGCTCAGCTAGAGCCCGTATTCTTTATATATCATTAACATTAGTCATAATCAATGTAATAACATTTTAGACAATACGTTACGAGGTGGTGAGTCCAACAATGGCCATCAGAAAGTTCGCTCCCGGCACTGCATTGGCTCACATAATGGGCCGATAAATTTCAATTCCAGCTTTAATAACGCCTAACAATCGGTTAAATTGTTATACTGTCTCTATCATGTTGGTGTTTTACGACTCTACCTATAGTATTTACGTGAACACTTTAGTCGGTACGATTGGGTACAGAGGATTTAATTTCAATTGCGATCCAATAACAGTTTTATAGTAGTATTTAAATTAGTGATGGTTTCTTTATTTATAAATCTACATTTTGAGTTTGCTGACTTTTCTCGCATATTAATGACGAAGGCAATATTTGTCTTGTCAAAGATCTACTTTTAATTCCTAATTAATTATATCACTTTACGGTACGTGCTTATTTATAAAATAAGGAGCGATGTTTTAAAATAATATTTACATAAGGCGCGTGGCGGTATTATGTGAAACTGATTTGCATTATACAATATACCTACATACTTGGTGCACTTACTATGTAGTTCATATGTAAACTTACCTACTTACATGTTTTACATAAATTCATGTTAATATAATCTGTTCTATTTCGTTGCAGGTTTGGAATGTCATAGTCTACAATGCCACAAGAAAAATATCGTGGTAAGTGTATTTTTTATTTGTTTTATGATTACACTCGTTCAAAGTGTTAGCAAATAAATATTCATACTCAGATGTGTTCCAAATGAAATTGTAGTTAAAATGTACTTTTAAAGGAACTCTACTTCAACAAAATATCGAATTTTACATAAGTTATTATGCGGGCCTTTTCCCTATCTATGCCACTACATAAAAACAAGTAGTTTACAATTTTACATTACAAGAAATGCTGGTTGTTTTAAATTTTAACATACCTACTTAGATATCAGTTGCGTACATGTTCCAATTTCAAAATTATGCGTAGACGAAACAATTGAAGTGACAACACGGTTAGAGTTACGCAAAATCAGCCTCATTATACAATTTATACGTACAAAGTTTATTTTTTAATTTCCTAGAAATTCGAATATTGTTATGTTCGAATAAAATGTGTTGAGTTTTAGATGGTTCAACAAGAATGATAATCAAGGAACATGGTAATTGCCGTGACGTGTCCGACCATACCTAGCCGTCACGCAACGATGACTGCCCCTACCACGGAACTTTCGACTCGCATTCCGATGCGATTCGACTTATTCTTTTCGTATACACCACTCGCGTTGGACGGTAGTGTCTGTGTACAGTGTGAGCTAATGCAGCGATGGATTGTGATAATGGATTTTTGTTGGGGGAAATCGTGTGAAAATGTGCGCGCGGCGGCAACGCAACCGAAGTCCAAGGTCTTTGTGTCACTTCGTTTCAGTGTATGTAAGTTTGGTACACATTTAACTATAATGTAGTTGAGTTATTATAGTTTTTTCTAGACGAAAATTAATTTATTTTTCAATGGAACTCGTTTTAATGTTTTATTTTATTTACTTAGTCATTATAGAACTCTACATGCAAATAATTAATTATTTTGTAAAGTTAAGATACTAATGAATAATTGAGGCTACCAATATTATTTCTATACTTAAGTAGGTACCTACTTACTTAAATTTTTATTATTTTTTGACAAAGTTCTAAACAAACGTCGCGGGAAAAGAAATATTTTACATAGATGAGACAGAGAGGTTTAAGAAATTTAAAAAGAAAATATTAAATAAATGATGTAAACTATCTAATATTTAATAATTTACATAGTTACTGATCTAGAAGATTAGCATTTTAGCCCAATAACACGTAGTAATTTGATATTCTAAATACAATAATATTAAAAGATAAACGAACTAATTGAATAAAATTCTGCAAGGAATTTAACGAAAAGTAAGCATAAATTAAATTAAATAACTGTGCTATTACAGCGTAAATTGAATATTAACATTTAAACGTAACGGTCACACAGACGCCATCTTGGTACTAATAAGGAAAGTTTAAAAGTAAATTAATATTGGCGTTCACGATCGTAATATCGATGTTGGATACTAATTTGAACGCCATGGAATCGGTTCATGTTAATATGTTATGTAGTTAGTGTGTTGTTGTGAAATGTCAATGTCGAAGACTAAACGGCCTGTAACAACGTTAGTTCTAAAGTTATCTATTTTAACACGTATTTGTTCTTTGGATGTTGCACTTAATTTTCACTCAATTTTAGTCTTTAAATTCATATTTGGAACACGCTTGAATTTAGATTTTGTAGACTTTGTTTTGGCTTTAAAGGTGTTCTATTTTTAAATTCAATATTAATTCAAAAGAAATAAATCCTTAGACGCTGACTGGTAGGGTAGACTATTAATTTGCAGTAGTAAAAATCAACACTCAAACCATAGACATTTCCATTTCTTCATAAACGAAATAATCTTGTGTGGTACCTTAAAAGTATCGATTACAAGGTGTGTGTATTATAATCGATAACTTTACAACCAAGCGCATGTTCGGTCGATGGGCCATTAAATTTTTATTTAAGTGTGAAACCTTTCATACAAATATTGGCATATTTAAATGTGTACGTTTAAATGGTCGTTTTAAGAGTAATAAATGTTCACACCCAACTTTCTTTAAATAATCGCAACTTGTATTTTTTATTCCTTTAATTTTTGCTGTTTTTTTCCTTTTGGTGCTACTTGTATTAATATCAAGAAGTTTCTAGGTTATAGTATGCCAGGTGACATAAGTGTATTAAATTGAGTTATAGCCTTTAAAATTGATAAATAAACTATAAATAATACATTTATAAAACTGTAATCGCAACATGTGCATAAGCAGGTGTACGCACCAGCCGTCCGCCAACTGTCAGCGTTTCGCGCCCTTTTCGACGTCATCTGTAACTCAGATGTCAGATGGAACGCAAATTGTGTACTTATTTGAATTTTTTTTCATTCTATACGGCCAACCTTATTCTAGTCTACTAGACCTTAATATCAGTGTCTTATGTTTGAAAGTAATCGCACACTTACGATGACGTAGTAAGTTCAAATTCAAATGATTAACAGTAAAGTATGAAAACCGTCAATTTCCATAGAAACTGATGCATCATCAACACCTGGTTGACAACGTGACGCGACTGCTGAGGGAGGCCTTAGGACCACCTGTGCGATGATTAGCAATTATTATTGATATACCTGTATTGGTAACACCACTTTGTGTACATGACATGGTTAACAAATATTATGTGTATTGTGTACATGGTGTTTTCGCACTTATTGTGTGAATCATTGCGTCCATATTAGTATAACAAGAGCGACTCCACTTTTGTGAAGGTGTATTTTTTTTAATCTGTGCTGTCTCTTTATTGATTTCTATTTAGCCAGTGTTATCCCGACTATTTATAAAATCAATCAAGAGGTAAGTATTCGAAATTTGAATTTGAAATTCAGAATTAAAAAGAATAATTTGTTTCCAGCCAGTTAGATTATTGATCAAAATTGTTAATAAAAGTTAGTTGGATGTGATTTGACTATTTTACGACCGTTGATGTTATTTACATTCAACATGGACGTACCACATATTTATAGCGCTAACGAGCACTGAATAGAAATGAGCGGCAATCCCCAAAGAATTTCCAATACAAAAATGTTGTTCTCTAAGTAAATATGGATAAATCCAAGCAATTGTAAAATGTTCTAACTATTGTTTATTTAACCGTTCGGTAACAATGCCTTGTTTGCATCTAATATTTGATATGTTCGTACTACGATAACTATGGTATGTGTGTTCTTGGTTAGCACCTACTTTTATTGTAATAGAGTAGATTAGGTTTTGGCAATTGTTGATGAAAATGTTTGAAAGTTAACACATTTGATTTACGGCTTTTGTTTATTAAATTAGATATTTAACAACGATATTTTTATTAGAATATAATAAAACTTTATTGATATTTTATACCTTACTCGTTTATTTTATACTTTCTTAAATTGATAGACTTTAACTATTTAACTAACATCATGATTTTTTTTATCCAATACATCTGAGTTAACTTGTATCAATAAGTTTGACAAATAAGATCTGATCTTGACTAGGGTTCAGAACCGGGAAATCCCGGAACCGAAAATCCCGGGATTGCCCGGTTCTTTAATAGTAGTCAAAGAACCGGTTCTCAATGAATAAGAACCGGGATTTTCGGTATTTTCGGGAAATAACGAATCATGTTTACTAAATAATCATTTGTTTGATTTTAATCTTCTATTAACAGCATTTATTCTTTTTATACAAAATATTCAAACTAAAACCACATTCTCATTAAAATGTTGTATCTGTAGGTACGTGGTAGATCATTATTCCACCATAAGACAAAATGTGGTACTTAAAAAGCTTACGAACACCTTCTCACAATTGCAACTACTAGCGTAGAGCCAGAAAAAAAATCTCCTCAGCTGGCCTTTTTGTAACAGAATTAGATCTCGATTAGGTGATGCAACTATAGATGCAATGATCTTTTTGAAGACACATTACCAAGAGAACAAGAAAGTTTAATTATAAGGTCTTAAGTGTAAAACTTTATCAAAAGTGAATTTATAACTGTATTTTAATCATCAACAGCCTGTTTACGTCCACTACTGGACTTAGGCCTCTCCCAACTTGCGCCAATGTGCCCGTCGGCGGCACGTCGCATCCACTCTCTCCCGGCTACCCTGCGCAGATCATCGCTCCATCTAGCCACAGGACGTCCAACACTACTTTTGCCGGGTCGCGGTGTCCACTCGAGAACTCTTCTGCTCCAACAACCATCGGTTCTCCTACAGATGTGGTCAGCCCACTGCCACTTCAGAGAGCCAATTCCTTGAGCTATGTCGGTGACTTTAGTTCTCTGTCTGATCACTTCATTGCAAATGCGATATTTCAGAGAAACTCCGAGCATAACCCTCTTCAGAACCCTTTGAGTGAATTTAAATTGGTGGTCCAGCCACGTGAGTGTCCAGTCCAAGTCTCGGCACCGTAGGTCATCATTGGTAGGACGCACTGATTGAAAACTATTGTTTTTAGGCACTGTAAAATATGCGATGAGAAAACAAATTCGAAACCCGGCCTGATCGAGGGGCTGAAATTCGTCGAGTCTTCTTGATAGACGAATTGAGACAACCCTCGAGAACAGCTTGTAAACATGGCTCAAAAGCGAGATGGGTCTATAGATTTTCAGCAGGGTTTTATCCCTTTTTTGAAATAGAGCACCAACACGCTTCTGTTCCATGCTTTTATAGTTCTCCCGGAGAGATGACATCGTAAAACAGCTTTTGCAGTTTCCGCAGCACTGGCCTGCCTCCTGCTTTAAGAGGCTCAGTCGTGATGCTATTTTAATGCGTTAAAGCAATCAATGCTTATCTTGTCATGCCAGAATGCGCAATATGTGTTATTTAATATAAATAATATTTTTAGACTATATTTACCTCCAAAACTAAAGAGAAGAAAAAAATCCCGAAAGTACCGAAAATCCCGGGAAATCCCGGTTCTGATTAGTACTGGTACCGAAAATCCCGGTTCTGATATTTATACCGGTTCTCGATACCCTAATCTTGACCAATTAACAAGAAAATACTCTATATACGTGACTTACAAGTTTAATCTCGAGCATAATATAGAAAAATTGCATACATTCTGATTATTTTTGGTAGAGTACTTGTAAAAGTACATATTCGTAGTAAAAATCAAAGAAATATGTAGTAGTAAATATCTACTAAGTTAGTGGAGTCAACTTTTGTCTTGGATTTTTCCATTTTTCTATATTGACGAGAAAAGGACGAGGTAAGAGAATTGATATTAACAAAATCTTTAACCCAATTCAAACCAAGTTACTTTTGTACCTTACAGCAGTATAATATAAGACATTTTTTGGAATAATAAACATTTTTTTTTATACCTACCCTTCAAGTTTTTTTTTAATTAAAAAGAAAGATATCTAATGAAAAAATAATAAATTCCAAATTAGTGCTTGTTTTCGTGAGAAATGGAGACAATAGAGAGAGCTGGTTAATCTTTTGAAGTGATACCGAGCCGAGGCATGCTTCTGTGTATTATCAGCATTTGAAACCGTGGGATTGCAATTGTATAGTTAGATATCGCTATGCAGAAAGTTTGAAAGCCTCTGTTTCTCTACCAGGTATCGTGATACCTTGCCTTATTTTTTTTCGTATACATTCGATGTAATTAACTTAGTTAGGGTTTCAAAGGGGATTCAAATTAATTAATACACCAAATTCAAAGGGCCTTATGTGGAGTGACTGACTGACTGACTTAGATATAAACATTTCTGGATGACACGATTTCTATAATCATTTTTATTTACACCAAAGATGCTATAATATAACAGATGGTTATTTACCATTTTGCTAATAAGGCTTTCATACCGCGTAACAAGCATTATTCCCATTAAATCATAGTAAACTGCAAGCCAAATTGATCCCTTATCCAGTTTTGGCTTTTCGCCAATATGACCTTTAACAGTTATGTAAATATATACCTTATTAGGTGATAATTACGTGCACGTTTTCTAACAATACAACTGAATTACGGAAAATACGATTTCTATTGGAACATGTAGAGTTACGTTTGTTATGCCAAGGTGATGTTATGTGGCGTTATCCGGGTTTACTTCCCTCATTGTAAGTAAGTAGGTCTATATACTAGTTGATAGACGCGGTTTTGCTCAAGTTTTCGTAGAGAAAATGGAGGAAAACATGACCTATGATAACCGGTAATACGGTGATAATGTAACTTTCCATTAGTGAAATATTTAAACTTAAAATTTCAACTGTTCGAAATATTACTCCCTATAATGAAAATAAAATAAAACTGCCTTTTTAAAGCCTCTTTGATTATACTTGTTCAGTATTTTTCCAAAATGATGATCTAAATATTACCAGTTAAACCAGATATTAAGAATATTTAATTTATTTAGTAATATTTTAACAAATACTTTAACACTAAGTTATAGTCATAGAGAATATAAAAAACGTGTTTGTTAATTCACAAAATGTATCTTAATCTGATAATGGTTATTATGCAAATGGTCATCTATTTTAAACTACTTTAATTTATAAATAATTGATCGATTTGAATAAATTACTACCAATAAAACACCGGTAATTAGTACTATTATAAGACAGTTTATATGCCATTGATGGGCTGATGACAACGTCACAATTACACACAGTGGTCTTATGAATAAAGATGTTGAAAGTCGTCCAATTTTTTTTTTAATAGATTAACTATGTACCATTCTTAAATTGCCCAAGGATTATAAAAACGATGAATTACAATAAAAACCATTTACCTAAACATAATTTTTTTATAGTGTCAAACTCATAAAATGTCCAATTCTTAAATTATCCAACTCTCAAAATGGCCATTTGTCAAATTATCCCACTCTCAAAATCATTATTTGTCAATTTATCCCAATCTTAAACTAGCCAACCACATTTTCGGTCGATTTCGCTTTAAAACACTCAAAAATATGCCCAATTGATTTATAACATAACAAAATACAAATGTACAACAAATTGTGTAACTAAAACAAATAATAGCATGTTGTCTGCTTCCTACATTAAGTATACGGCAGACGAACGAGTTCCGACCGTGAACTCTTCGTGTGAACGAACTCATTTAGAACTCGAAACATTCTCTATGGTTACATTAAACGTGACCAGGAGTACCAGGATTTGAGGTCCGCGGAATATTTTCTTAATATTATTTTAAAATTAATATTTTGTTATATCAAAATTAACGTAGTAGTACGATTTAGCAACAGATTAACTTGTGTGTATTTTACTGGTTATTAAATATTAATCTGGCTATCAAATAATAAAATACATCTAAAACTGCATAAAAATATTCAAATAAAATAAAATAATAAACAAAACGAACATAATTTACATTTCCATTAGCACACGACCGCAGACTGTTAAGTTTCCCATCACATTGCAACATTAGGCAAATATATAATGCAGTGTGAAGCCGGCGTTAAACGTGGCCGCGTTCACACGGTCTAGCGAAGATTACCGCCAAGTGGTCTCAAGCGGTGTGATTGATAGCCCTAACGCGAACTCTGAACGGATTATACTTTCGACTGTTCTGCATGCGCTTTGTCTATGGATTAGGGTTGCCATGTCACGTTTTTAAGTGTTGCCAAATTCTGAACTAGATTAAGAGATTAAAAGTTGGTTTTGTTGTTGTATAATTGGAAAGATTATATTATATTATTGACATCATACTCGTATATGGTAGAGTTAACTCGTGGGCCAGTCCTATTCCATTACAATTCCTGAAATCTGAAGAGAAAAGTTAAAGATTAATACTGTTTAAATTTATGCACAAAGTTTATCGGAGTTTTTATATATCAGCATTGTTCAATTTGCCTGAAAATTTCCCAAATTTTTCTTTCACACAATCCTTATCAAGACACTAAAGTTCTCAACAAAAAGGAATTTTCCAATTACTTTGTTCGGTCTCAAGTTATCGAGTGACCAAATGAAATAGAATAGGGATTGATTTTTATAAATAAACTAGCTGCGCCCCGCGGTTTCATACGCGTAGTTCCCGTTCCCGTTCCCGTTCCCGTAGGAATTTCGGGATAAAAAATAGATGTTGGCCGATTCTCAGACCTACTGAATATGCTCACAAAATTTCATGAGAATCGGTCAAGCCGTTTCGGAGGAGTATGGCAACGAAAACTGTGACACGAGAATTATTAGATATTACTACGAACTTATGTAAGTATTTAAATCTTAACGCGACAACCCTACCAACAAACGTACATCCAACAAATTAATACCGATGTTTCATATCTCTATTAAAAATAACAATTAAGTGTATCGTGAATTTCTCAACGCTGAAAATAATCGTGGTAATTTATAACGATACGAATCCGAATGTAGTATGTGTTGTCTGACGCCTACATAAGTATGTATTTTTAACATGCAGTTTTAAAGTAGGTATATGTAAACATTTATAAATATAATAAATTAAAAAAGGTTTTTGTTTAAGGAAACCTTTATATGATTTTATGTCATTATTGTACGTTTGTGTTCTTAATGGGGCAACCATATTTGTCTTTTTTTATTTTGACGTTCCGTAATAAGTTTAGACTCTACCACCGATTTAGCAATAAGATCAACCCGAAAAAATAGCGGGAAACTCTAGCTGTCCTATTTGTTATTATTTTTTTAATAAATATTAATACGGTATTCTCTGACAACTCGTATGCAAACTTAATAAACGATTGAGTAGTTAAACCGTGAAAGCGAATCAAACTTTCGCAATTATAATAAAATAAGTAGACTTTTATACAAAAAAACATATTTATCGTTTTATATATTGATTTTATTATTCATTATTGTGTTATAAATTGTTCTTAGTGTGGCCGTTTATTCATAAAATACTGAATTAACAAGTTGTTGAGGCTTTTATTGGTGCATATATTATTGTTAGTTCCATTTTTTTTGCTCATTTTTATTTGGTTTTACATTCACACCACATTTCAAACATTTCTATTTATATTTTCTATATTGCTTTGTTTCTTGTTTGGCTCCTCATAATTCAATTAGATCAGTGTTATTTACACAGATTTGAATGAGATTAATCTCACAATAATACACAGAACGTTTGGCTTAGTCTATACTAATATTATAAAGAGGAAAGATTTGTTTGTTTGTTTGTTTGTAATGAATAGGCTCCGAAACTACTGGACCGATTTCAAAAATTCTTTCACTAATGGAAAGCTAATTTATCAGTGCGTGACATAGGCTATATTTTATCCCCGTAATCCCACGGGAACAGGAACTACGCGGGTGAAACTGCGGGGAGCTACTAGTATAATAATATGCATACATTACAATACATACAATTATCTATACTACATCCTTCCTTATGAATCAAAATGCTAGACCATTTAATGAGGCTATATTTATTTATGATACATAAATATTAACTTATATCTGCTAATTAGTTTTGACTGAGAAGTGTACTCTCTTCCTCTATTAATATTAGTGTAGACATCGATTTAATTGGAAACCTTATGACTAAAATTATTTCCATTCTTAAATCATAAATTTTCGACCTAATCCACAATAAATAAGACCTAATTTGCTCTAACACAAAATACTTCAGCATTATATAAATAAGTACTTGCATCACCCAATACGTCAATACATCGACGTGCATGGAGGCGTTGATTGTAAAAAAGTATTTAAAATTAAATAAAATATGTGGTCATTGAACTCGAGTCATCGGTATTATATTAAGTTATTTCAATCAACTGTCTGTAGCTCAATTCAATATCAAGAGGTAGGTAATAGTGTTATTGGTACTTGGGAGTGAATATTTTATGTATAAAGTCATCATATATTCGTAGTAATTTAACAGCAATATAATAAATGCAAAAGCAACTTTGTCTGTTATTTTTACATGGTTGGTTTCAAAGTAAATGGAGTGTAGCTATATTACTGTCTACGTTTTGGTACATGCCATGCCACTCTATATGAGTATGTAGAGCTATCTCTACAGCCCTTCCGTTGGTTTACTTTACTTTCATACTAAATTACCCAAACCGCGTAGGTGAAAAAATATAAACAAATTGCTCAAACAAATGGTATTTCTCTTAATAATAGACGAAGTATAACAACAGACAAACTATCCACTTTTCCTCATTTTCATACATGTTTAGTTATTTTTAATATAGGAAATAAGAAAACGCCGATTAAATATACCGTTGTTATACCTTTTATGACTAACAGGAATAATATTTACCTTTAAACAAACACAATTACTTACCTCAAGCTACGGGTAATAAAGTCAATATAAACGGACGAAAATAATAACTCTAAATAATTTTATTCGCAATAAATCAATCCGACACCTGGCCACAAATGATAAATTCCTTTTTGATTGCGAATCGGTTATCGTCAGTGTTTAATTAATAAAATTAATTGGCACTCATAGCTTGGTACAGCCGGCGTGTAGCGGTATGGAATGGAGAAATTTTGATGTTTTGATACGCGTTTGTGGGTCGACTTTGCGAATGTTTTCGATGTATTTGATTAGATTTATGTTTAAATAACTTAATACCATTCATAATTTTGCTTGGTGAAACGATCTAATCTTAATTTGTCTGTCTGTCTGGATATTAGTTTACTACATATTATATCTATACTATACACCTATGTAGAGTTAAAATCGAATTAAATTTTTGGCTATAGATACAAGACAACGATAAAATGCTTTGCTTTGCCTGTGATCTACCGTCCAACAAACTACACTGTCATCAATATAGAATATCTATCCTTACTAATATTTAATATTATAAATGCGAAAGTAACTCTGTCTGTCACCTTTTCACGGCTAAACTACTGAACCGATTGACTTAAAATTTGGTTCAGGGGTAGCTTATGGTCCGGGAAAGAACAAGGGCTACGTTTTATCCCGAAATTCCCACGGGATCGGGAACTACGCGGGTGAAACCGCGGGGCACAGCTAGTATTATATATAATAATATCTTTAAAAGAGCCACTTACCTAAATTATAAGAACGCGCAATTTATTCAGCTACAGCTAGCTTATTACATTTGAATCACGTATTTTATAAGAGCAAATACACACATCAAAAGTGTCTAGGGATCAAGCATTTTTATGCGGATTTCTTGAGATTGAGATGTGGCTTTGTAATAAATTTATGATTTTATAAATTTATATGGATCCTTTTTGGTGCATTTCATAATTTGAATCAGGAACTGTGAATCAAATTCGAGTAAAAGATGAAAATCAGCTGTCAATATTTTCCCTATTTTTCCCTATTTATTATATACAACGCATTGAAGACATTATTAGTGCTACTGTTTCCCTACTACTGATTAAAACCAACGTTATTATGGAGCGGCGACGTCATTTAAGCAGGGAAGAAATGCTCAGAGCCGTGGGAATGATAGAAGCTGGTTCCCGGCAACGTACTGTGGCTTTAGCTCTGAATACAAGTCAGAGTGTTATCAGTCGACTTTGGACACGTTACCGAAGCACTGGTACCGTGGCTGAGCGCCATGGAGGACGGTATCGCTGCACCACACGGAGACAAGACCGATACATTCAAATCTTAACTCGAAGAGCTCCAACAATAACCGCCATGATGTTAGCCGTGCGGCTTCATCACTCTTCAGGGAACTTAATTAGCGACCAAACAGTCAGAAACCGCTTGCATGAAGTGAACCTTCATTCCCGAAGACCGCTACGGGTACCACCTATAGCAATGCACAATCGTAGGATTCGATATCAATGGGCTCTTGAACACAGAAATTGGGCAGAAGAACAATGGCGTTTCGTGTGCTTTTCTGATGAGTCTCGTTTTGGTATGAGACCGGATACAAGACGTATACGACACTGGAGAACCCCTGGACGCCAACAGCGATTAAAATCCTGCCAGGAAGTCCATCCTTATAGTGGTGGAACCATCATGGTATGGGCGGGTATTTGGATCGGCGGAAGAACTGAGTTGATTTGGATCAGAGGCAACCTCAACGCTCAAATTTATGCTGAGACGATTGTATCAGACGTCATCGTTCCTCTACAAGTGCAAATCGGTCCCTTATTTCAGTTAATGCATGATAATGCACGACCGCACACCGCAAGAGTTGTAAGACAGACTCTCGCCGCAGCTAACATCAATGTCCTGCCCTGGCCTGCTCAGTCGCCAGACTTGAACCCGATTGAGCATGCATGGGATATGCTACAGAGAAGAGCTCTGCCGAATATGGAGGGTATCCAGTCGCAAGAAGACCTTTTTTTGTTGTTGCAACGAACATGGGCGGCCATTCCACAGCGTGATTTGGATGAACTCATTTTGAGTATGCCAAACCGATGTTCTTGTGTTGTTAGTGTTCGCGGTAGAAACACGGATTATTAATTGTTTAAGTTACCCAATAAAATTTTAAAGAAAACTGTTATTTCAGTCTTTTTTTCGAACTTTAATGTTAGTGGTTCAAATGTCAAAAATCCCTTTATTAGGAAAATGGCAAATTTCTTTATTAATGCAAAGGTGACTTGGTTTATCGTTACTGTGACAAACGAAAACACTTTATTTGATGAATCCTTAAAGAAAATTTTAATTAATATCAATCAGGAGAAAAGTTATTGCAAAAATATATGTTGATCCCTAGACACTTTTGATGTGTGTAGTTGAACGGTACACAGATCTAACTTTCAAATCGGCAATCATTAGCTCGGACGTGATTTGATGCACATTTCGTCATTTGTGATTACAACTACGGTATTGACTGTTGAACTTTCACTTTGATAGCGTTTAGGGATATTTATATTAAGTAGTTTTAGTAGGGAGTAAGTAGTTTTTATAGTTATCATGGTTATTAGCACTCAAATTATTATGATTGACGGGATATTTACCATGTATATTATTTATTTCGCTTCCGATATTTCGACACTGTTGCAAGCGCCATGATCACGGATGAACTGTTGACGAGGAATGTTCTTTTATTTTGCATTTTTTTCATGTAAAGTTTAATTTTCATTTAAATATTAATTAAAATAAATAGTATAAATAGTAGCCAAATGTCAGTGTTCAGCTCTAGCTAGATTCACGTAAGATTACAATAAAAATTTACGTTGGGATTAGGTTTCAAACGAGCAATTATGTTCAGCATATATCAAGTATCTAATACTAATAGAGCTTAAGAATTTGTTTGAAAGTTAAAGCTTCTGGATTTATTGATCCGACACTGAAAAAGGTTTTTCACTAATAGGAATTATTTCTAAGCTCAAAGATTATTTTTATCATAATTATTAATAGGATATATATAATCGTGAACATATCTAGGTAATATGTAAAATAAAGTTATATTTCTAAAATAATTTACTTATTAATGTTTCTAATCCTCAATATCATAAATTAATGCTAAGTACCGTTTTATCCTATTAAAAAAACCGATGACAGATTAAAACTACTAATATTAATTTAAACACGTGTAGTACAAGAGCTTATATTATAATTCAATGTTAAAACGGTTGAATAATATTAAGTAGAGTACTCACTGAGGACTTATTCAATATTAAAACAATTTCTTTTAATGACTTTGTTTTGAATTTTATTTGTCAGTTGAACATTTTTTGTTTTTGATCGGGGTGTCTGTATACCCCGTTTGTACAAATATTTCTGTAAAGGCAAAAGTGAGTTTTCTATGTTTATTTATTGTAAACTACCAAAATCTCACTTCTGGGCAAAGGACTGATTTTTTGACATGCTCTTCAAATCTACATTTTTAATGAATAAATAATTATAAACAAAATTTCATCAAATTTCAAATTCACTTAAAATCTTAAAAGTAGTTAGTGTACACATACACATTTTCTTAGCACTGTAATAAACAGTAGCCTCGGAAGTGTGTAACCATCTTAATTCTCGTGACTTAAGTACGTTTAATAATGAAGTTTGTTGAGATTTAAAAGAGGCTTTAAAGAAGTCGTGAACGCTCATTTTGACTACAAAAAACATGACTAAATAAGTCAATGTACACCTACAACTGTTGTAATATAGTTCTTAATAGCAGAGCAGGTAATGAACTTGAACGTTTGTGAAACGCGAAATAGTCGTACTTATTTTATACTTGTAAGTGGTTGACTGAGGCCTAAGCACCCTAATTCAAGGTAGGCTCGTGCCCCTCGGTGGGGACATATATGAGCTGATAATGTAGTGGACAGTTTTTCACATGTTGTTGTAAAAAATATGAAATAGTTTATTTAATTTTGTTATTTAAACTTTTTTTATTATTTAGCACAAAACCTCTTTGGTTTTAGTTAGTGTCACTTGTTGAAAACTTTGGAAAGTCATTTGGTTGAAAAATGTGTTAGTGGAAAGAAATCATAAAAGTTGGTAAAAAACTGTTTGAATAAACTAACATAAAATATGTAGCTTAATGAAAAGTATTCCTATGAAATGTATTGCCATTATATTAATTTAAGATTTTCTTTTGTTTCAGGAATAAGAAAGCAAATATTAAAGACACTGAATGATGGTGAGCTATAAAAATTAAGGCAAGTTTTTCCTTAATGCTATTAAAATAAGAATTATTATTGCTTGACTTATATCCATCAGAATGGATGTGTGCTCAAAGTATACAGTAGCTAACTAACACTACGTACAACTTAACTAACCTACTGAATAATTTATGTTAAAATATTAACTTCACCTAAAGTCAAGTAGAAAAAACGGAAAACACACAACATCGTTTAAAACAGTATACATTGCTACATTATACAGTGTTTTCTCAGAATAAAGTCACATTAGTGCAGCAATGTATTCTCACGTGTTTGCTTCGAACAGTGCATAAAAATGACAGGTCCGTGAACCCGTTTTTTAAATGGATATAATGTTTAGTTGTCTTGTTAAAAGAGGATTTATTTGAATTTTAGACTGTATTTTCGTATAAAAATACTTTTTAAAATATTGTCTACATCTAAGTACAGTTTGCTACTAACAAGTATCATGTGCTGTTTAAAATATAAATTTAAAATTCTCTGTAGAATTTTCACGATTTTCCGCAGAATTAATAGGAACAAAGATCGTCTATGGTAGCACAATTAGAGCAATTATGTCCTGTAGTTTTTGAAGTTCAATTTAAATGAAATACGTTTTTATCTTATATTTTAGAACATAGGTAAAGAATAATCATTAATTAGTATGGTTAGTAAAATTTGATTTTAAATTGAAGTTTTGCTACGGGCTTGGTCACTTAGACATTTATACAGTTTCCTTCCTCATCCTATTTCTACTTAATTATATAATTTTATATACAATACCTCCACAGTCCTATTCTATTAATTATAAAAATCAATTAAGGTATTTTCCTTAACAGCATTCTGTACATTACACCTCCATTTGTATCTTTGGACAAATCACATGATGAATCATTTGTGATAATGATTTTATTTTTTTCACACGCTCGTAACAATATAAAAATATAATACAGTGTGTGGGTGTAAAGTGTAGGCCCACGGGTTTTATTTGGTTTTATTTTATTTGATTGACCCGACCTTTGTCGAGTTTACGACGTGATAGGTGATGTCGTGATGGTAATCAACATAAAGTGATCGTTTAAGATGAGCATTTCCATTCGAAACTATTAATATTTTGATGGTTGTGAAAGTTTTGTTGTTTGCCACTTAGGGAGTTAATAGAATAGGTGTGGTTATGATTTTCTTACTGTTTTACTCATGTGATGTCGTATCCCAATCTGCGGTAGATTACAGAAATTATGCATACATCTTGAAGACCCAACTGTTATACTTATAATGTACATAATTTAATTTTGAGTTTCGTTCAGGCGTTCGGCGCGTGAGTATCTATTTATTTGATTCTTCAAAAGCTTCTTACAAATTACTCGTACCATCAATTCAATTCTATTAACCTATCAATCGAGCGTTAGTACATTGGAATCCCATTACTTTCCTCTACCATTCGATAGTGAAGCGACAGATATCTCGATTCGATCCTCTCGATACATCAAACACTAAACACAGCTCAGTATCTCGTAATACACGTATCATGATACTAGTTATTCGGACTCGATTTACTCGATATCGATAGAACGAGATTATTGACGTTCAAAATTGGTTATTCCGTTTTGAAACGGTATACCGGTTCGGGTTTGTGCCGGTCAATACCGGTTTGTGTCGGTTCACGGTTTCCGGACGGATGCGGGCTTTCGTCCCTGCCGGTGACGGTGACGCCCGCCGGTATCGGACGGTGACGGTCGATAATGTTGCTAGGTGTTGGACCTGACAAATACACTGTACACTTGATTATTCAATACAAATATTATCCGCAATTACTTGCTTTAGTAGTGAAGTATTGATGGGCAAATAACTATAAAATTCTTACCTGGGCATACGAATTGGAAGCCTTCGTAAATCGTCAAAATCTCTCACTGGAAATCTCTCTTGTAGTTATCGCCAACAAAATCAAAGATGTATTGTATTGCAACTACTAGGTTGTAGGTCAAGTTGGAATCAATAGGCCAAACATACAAATTAGGTATATCATATCGTAACAAAAAACTTCAAAATAATGATTACAATAAAAGTTTTAAGTTTTTTCTTATAGTGCATCTTATTGCAACTTGCATGAGAAGTCGGAACCAATGTACAATACATACAAATTACGTCAAACTATGCCTTAAACATCACGAACTCTTATTTATGTTAGTAGGACATCAAAAGAACCTCAAAATAAGTGAGTATTCACAATGAACGATCAGTAAGTACCTACAACGCCCACGTTCCACTGTAATTTGCCTTTAGTCTTGGACATTATATTTGATGGCTTTATTTCGAGTTATACTATCCTATAGGCTTTAGCTATATTGTACTGTGGCACTTACATCATTCCACGTTTAAAATATAAAGACCTGATGCATGGAATTCGTAGATTAATAGCTTCGAAATAATTCGAAATTCAAATGTAATCGGATGTCAGAAACCAATTTGTTTCTTCTTTTTTATTACTGTATGGAATGTTGCTAGTTCTTAACTTGTTTTGCCAGAATTTGTTTTGATCTCCGAGTGAAATTGGGATGAAAAGCATCTTTACTATGTGCTCTTTAAAATTGTTCTAGTGATTTTTGCGTGAAGGAGTAACCAAAAACCATCCATCCTCACAAACTTTCACATTTATGTTCTTCATGAGGAGTAAAAATGCTTTTCTTCCTTAAAAAATTAACATAATTAATAACACCTACTAGCTAGTGCAACTGATTCCTAACTAGGTTCATCTCCTGTATCTAGGGTAATAGAAACTACGAACACATTCATTCATCAGACCTGACAGATATTTTATTTAATTAACGCCATAACTTTGTCCCTTTGTCCATTAAATAAATATACCGTAAAACAAGTTAGATCTACAGAAACATCTCTAAACACCGAGCTATGTATTATTCAATATCCATCTCAATTAGTGTGGCCGTGACTTGCGGTGGGTTTATACCAAATGCATTTTGCCGCAAACCACAAAATGGAGGTCTAATCGTCGAAGTTAGTTCACAAAATGGTTTTTGTAGTACTATGTAGGAGTGTGTATTATTTTTAGTATGTTTTCTAGTATGTAAATAGCAAAAAAGTTATTGTTTAGTTCTATTTAAAGAATCTGCCACTGGTTGATGTTTAAATTGTTAATTCCTCCATCTTAGGCTGTATCATCGCTTTCCATTGAGTTGCAGTGAAGTGCAAGCCTATTCTGGTTAAAAAAATCTAGAAGCAAATTATTAGAAAAAAAATCTAAGATCTGGATCGATGCATTTTGATAACATATTTCAATGATTATTATTTTATCTTTCAAAATGATAAAACACATTGTTTATTTGTTTTAATTACTTACGTCATCATAATAATGTTTAATAGTTTGTTTTTATAAATTTAATCCCATTTGTTAATTATTATTACTTTACCGGTTCCAATGACGATTTATGAAATCTGATCTTTATCAGTGAGATGTGAAATTTAGGACATAATGTTTTGGTTCCGTACAAAATTGTTCAATAAATCAAAAGGTTTAATTTAAGAACTTGTTCGGCGGATAAGTTCTTTTAGTTTTCTTAATAAATCCTTTAACAAACCGTTTATTATATTATGTGTATTCTAATACACAAGTTGTAAACACACAAATACAAACCAACTACAATAAATTTTCTATATATGTTAATTAATATAATCTGATCGAAAACCTATAAAATACGAATGATCTGTCCCAAATCTGTCGTAAAAATAACTCATTCTTATACATTTATCGACGTTTATTTACGAGTTAAAACTAAATTGACTCAAATGTATACTAACTAAGTATATCGAATTGACTTCAGAATTCATGAATAAGTTATTTGTTAAAGTTTATTCTTATTCAACGGTTTAAATTTTATACTATTTTTATATGTTTTTATGTAAAATTAAATAGTTCTTGTGGTCGGTCTAACAGGTGCAAACTCCCTTCAAATTCGGTCCAAAGCAGCTTCTTTTAGTCCTTACTTCCTTACTATAATATTATAAATGCGAAAGTAACTCTGTCTGTCTGTCTGCCTGTCTGTCTGTTACCTTTTCACAGCTTAACTACTGAACCGATTGTCTTGAAATATGGAACAGGGGTAGCTTATGATCCGGGGAAGAACATAGGCTATGTTTTATCCCGAAATTCCCACGGGAACGGGAACTATGCGGGTGAAACCGCGGGGCGCTGCTAGTTCCTTATAAATACGAGACGCCAGCGTCTAAGCAGAAGAAAAACTAAGAAGGCTACACATATGGCCTATTAACTATTTTAAAAACGAATTAAATTGACATCTAGGCACAAATTATGAAGAATTTAACAAATGCAAACCTGTCCGATATTGAATTAAAAAATAGTTTGTTTTTTATTTAAACAAGCTAATTTTAGGAACTAAATTATAAGACGTTATTATCTCAGAGGTGGTAAATAAATTGTTTCTAATAAAGATATTTGATAATGATATACTTATCAATAATCAATAAAAACTATTAGTCTAAACCAAGACAAATGTGATTTGCTTTATTAATAATTCATATAATGTATTTGACACTACAAATCTCTACTATTTAATAATAGTTTTAATATATTTAAATATTTTTTAATATATTGAATATATTTAATTCCCACCGCTGATAAAAATCGTTAATTTGCACATTTTGTCACGTCCAATCAAGAAACAACAAAATGTTTAGAAACATGAGAAATCAAAACATATTATTGTTGACCGTCTTTATTTATATTTATACAACTAGCACCCCCAGATTTTACCCAATGCCATGGGAATTTCAGGATAAAACGTATCCTATGTGCTATTTCTGGTTCTAAGCAACATCTGTACCAATTTTCAAATTTCGTAGTTATAATCAACTTTTTTGCCAAATTTCATTTAAATCAGTTAAGGAGTTTTCTCTCACAAACTTTCACATTTATAATATTAGCGTTTCAGTAGTTGTTTTATGTAAAGGATAAATGTTTGTGATAATATTTATCCGTCTTTACAAACATTTGTAATATCCCGATGGATTACGGAACCCCAAAGTCAGTGTCACGTCGACCGGGGAAACGAGCCCGCACAACCTGCGCGACAACTCTTTGAGTAATGTCTCAACATGAGAACTTGACGCCCACAGAATTTTATTATTTTGTTTCAGTTTTTTTTACTGCAACTTTTTATGGATCCTGTTTAATTTAATTAGGGTATACGTACTCTGAATTTTACTTGCACGTTTTTTGGTAAAGTGCAAAAATGGCGAGAAAATTTATCTCTACATAAAGTTATAATAGTTATTAGTATTTCGTTTGGTTAACATAGCTAAGTACTTATTAATTGCGGCATAGAAACTACTATAAAAAAGCAACCAAATTTATATGTCCAAAAATTCATAGTACCAGCCGGTTTGCCTACTAAATGACTCATACGGTGAGCTTGTCCATTTATTTTTGCAAAACCGGTCGCCACACATGGATCCACGAAAACGTGGAGCTCTTTGGATGTGACAATATATTTATTTCCAACTGATTTACATTAATGATGCAAAAATCTCACCGCGCAAGTTTCATGTTTGTTTTCCTTTTTTTTTTTGCATTAATTTATAGTTATTACTCGACACTGTTCAACAGCTACCAAGTCAACTACCAAGTAATGAATTCAACTGTCAATTTTATTGTTGCCATCAATTTGTGTTGCAATTTTAATTGTGACATACATTATTAACTGTAAATTGGTTGTCTGTTTTAATTACGATACGTAAACGTTTGCCGGTGATATATTGGTACAGTTTATTAGAGGAATTTCGATTATTTTAGCGTTAATTTAAATCGTAGATCACGATTTTAATGAATCAACTTGTTTATTACCTTTCTAACGATCTTATTAATTACCTAATCTAAAATTTACCTACATTTTATGATTGATAGATAAAATGTTAACACTTTGGAATAGTATGTTTATTGGAATTGATTTAAGATAATACGTATTAATTAGCATACTTATTACCATTTAGAGTATTATTTATTTAATACAAACTGTTGCTTTCTTTTAATATCTTTAGTGTTGGGTAGGTTATGAAACGAATCACATATAAATAAACTTAATATTTGCTTTGTAGTAATGTCTGTGTTTCTACGTCAGTTTTTGTAATGAATGGACATCAATAATGAAACTCTACCACGTTTCCAGTTTATATCAAGGTTAAAATAAACTATTTAATTCAATGAATTATTTTACGACAAACCAAACATATTTAAACCATATCCAAAATGTACTTATGAGTTTTTATACATCGTTGGTCAAAGGGACGTCTGTCAGATGTTTTATAAGTACTTGACGATAGACGTAGAGCCTCTAAAATACAACTCTGATGATTTATGTGCGTTAGTAGACACCATTAAATGGTAGAAGGTAATGTACAAACTTTATTTAGCAAATTGTTGCCATTTTAGAAACATTTCGTGTCACAAAGTAATAAAGTTATCACAAAAAATAACGATGACAAATTGTTTAATGTTCTGTGGTTCTGTATTTAACTTTTAGGATAAGTAGAAAATTCATATTCTAACGTATGTACCCAAGAATTAGTTTCTATCATTTTTTTGAGTTCTCCTCTCCTGTGTTTATAAGAAGTTTAGTAAATAATGTAGAAAAGTAACTTTTCCGAAAGATCTCTCTGATTTGACCCCGTTCATCATCATCAATTTAAGAACTGTTGCTCTTGTCGGTGTTACAGGTGACCCCGTTAAGTGTTATAAATAGGTTATAAAGTAAATAAATAACCTAAGTAAGTGTATGTAGGCAGTTTTTCCGCAATTAGATCCCTCTAAGTTCGCTCCCTAAGTTATTTAAAACAAACTGCTTATAAACCGAAGTATACACTATTAAATAAATCAAGTTGTGTTCATTATGTCATCAATGTCAATCGGTCGTAGCCCGCACACTATGAATATTTATCTGCTTTACCGACACTTGTTGTTTTGCTGGTTTTATACGATATTTATTGGAATATTTGTCACCCTATGGCTTTCTAATTGAATAAGGCATTAGTATTTAACAAATTACTTTAAAATTTTAATATAAATTATGTAATTTTAAAATCTTTGATTTAGTATTGATTCCTTTTGATTTATGCTAACGTATTGATAAATTTTTAATGGATATGTGCGCGGTTTTTAGTTTTGTTTCATATTTCTTTTTGACGTTGAGTGCTTGATTGAGACCCAGATTGAATAAATTATTCTGATTTTTAATATGACTACCTATAAATGTTTTAGGTAAGTATATCGTGAAAGACCTTTCAATGTCAAAAAGTTACATTTTATTAGTTGAGGATATTAATCCTTATTTAATAACATCCTTAATGAGAGCAGGATGCAGTTGGTCCGATTCCTGTTCGGATTAAGGTTTTAATTAATAAATGTTTATGTTTGACATAGTATTAAACTTAGTATTAGACTTAGTATTAAAGATATAAATGTTTATGTTTGACATAAACATTTATATCTTTAATACTAAGTATTTATATTTACACTAATAAAATCATCAAACTCTTAAAATTTAATTAATATCAGTTTAGAACCCGCTCTCTACCAAGAATTACAGAATACACATTTCGAAGAGTCACGGGTAGAGTCGTCTATAGTCTAATTTTTAATTTGTAGTTTTGTAGTCTAATTTGTACCTTATTTGAATAACAAAGAATGCATATAATAGCAATTTATGCATTCCGATATTAATCTAAACATTCAATTACCAACAACAAATCTCTAAGTTAAAATAATTAAAGTACGTGAACACCTAATTACAGATCCGTTACCATCCTCCTACGCTACAGAGATTCAATATGGTTTTATTGCGTCCATCCCACGGTTATCAATACTAAGTTAGTTGGAACAGTCACGTTTCAGAACGTTTAACTGCTCCGCCACGATCCGAGACTCTTGAGAAAGTTTATCGCAATACTAGCTTAAATTTGAATCTAGGGAATACAGGGCTGTACTAGCTAGAGTCGAATTGGAGGCTGGGTAGCATTGGTGAAAAAAAGCTCACACTAACACTGACTTCGAGGTATATTCAATAGTTAAATCCTCAATGAATGAAGTCAATTGAACTTCCGCCAGATTTGGATGTATTTAAGATCCACGTCTAAGTTAAAGTGTGGTAGGACATTGTGATTTCAAGGAAGGGAATTGTCCATTTTAAGGTACGGCATTGCCCCACAACGCCCCCCCCTGGCTACGGCCCTGAGGGGATACAGATATAGTTTAGGTAGCCATTTGTAGGAAACTAGTGTTACATCTGAATAATCTAATATTTTTCTTTTTATTGGGTAAAATAACATAACATCATTCACTAAGCATATCATCTCATTATAGTAACTGACACCTAACTAAGTTCGTGACTTGTAACTAGGGTGTCAGAAACTACGCACACACTCATTAACACACACACAAAAAAAAGAAAAGTGAATGAAAAATGATCAGTTCTTTTTCTATTTCTTTGTGCTTTATGGATCTCTACTGTAATCTTCTATCTTTATGTAATTGGGCTATCGTACAATGTCTTACATTAATTAACGCATAAAAAAGTAAAAACCTATCTGCAATAGCTTTCCTTGATCCATCATAATTATCATGAAGGTCAATAATTTCATTCAACTAAATAAAGCGATATGGTCATCGCTTGGTTCATTTCATTATTCAATATCAATATTGCAATAATATATAAATATTTATCATTCTACGTCTCATAACCGTTTTCCATTCAACATTTTATTATTAACAGGTATTTATATAGAAGTGATTGTAATGTTAAATTTATGTTTGTGTATTAAAGATCCCTCCTAAGACCGTGTATTCAATTTGCACACCTGGCTCGGAGCACACATTGACTTATTTACTAGGTTATGTTGGAACTAGTATATGTACATTTATCTATATTCATATTGCACGTTCATTGATAAGTATAGTTTGTGAGTTCGAATGTACAAGGTGATTCCAGGATATGGGGTCTTTAATTTATTTACTGACTAGCTGTGCCCCTCGGTTTCACCCGCGTGGTTCCCGTTCCCGTGGGAATACGGGGATAAAATATATGTTATTCAGCCTATGTTATTCAGGGTGAATGTAGCTTTCTAATGGTGAAAGAATTATTGAAATCGGTTCAGTAGTTTCGGAGCCAATCGTTACAAACAAACAAACAAATCTTTCCTCTTTATAATATTAGTATAGATAAAGCTACTACTTCAAACGATGCCGTCTGGTTTATCTTAATTTTTCCACAAAATAATATCAACGTTATTCGTAATAATTATTCCGCAGTTCACATGTACGAAAGTTACTCCACCCATTGAATATAAACGTACTTATTCAAAAAGTATTTCGAATCTCTCATAAGCCGTTACTATAATCGTTAAATATAAAACTACACGTGCCAGCGTATAAAGAGTTTAAAGTCGATTGCAATGTTAAGTCGGTAAACACAATAAGTATACGTGAAGTGGGTCCGCGGCGTAAGACAGTAGCCGATGCCCCGTCGGGAGCTGAATTAATTATCCCATGTCTTACCTCCGGGACGCCCACCCATCCTGTCACGGAGTAAACACAATTCATATCGAGAAAAAAGGTTTCATTCGCGAGCTCAAAGCCTCTCGATAAACCGATAATTTTGCGGATTGATTCTTGAGAGGATTATTCTTTCAATTTTAATGATGACGCGTCGACCGATAAATTTTGGGATATTAATGTTGCTTGTTTTGTTTTTGGTTTTGTGTTTTTAAGTTTGTTTTTATATTTAATATGCCATGGTTTGCCGTGCGATTTTACTTGCTTTAATATTTATAATATGTACAGAATTGGCGTGTTTATACTCGTAGCTCTCTCCCATTATTGAAATCGTATGTTTAGAAGAGTTAGCAGACAAATTGTCAAACCAAAACAGACACAATGTGTTACATTATTACAGATTCAAATATCATAAAAGTAATAAGTTTAAAGACTGTAGTGAGATATTGAGACACTAATTGAAACGTTAACTATCGCAGTAAGTTATTACAAACAAATGAATGAAGAATTCCCTCATTAAAACACGCAGTAATTCTCATTTCAAAGCACGTTCGCGATCTGAGGTCGTAACACCCACCTGCTGCGCACGCGTACAATTTCTCATCAACTTTATTGGATAGAACTATACGCATAATTTGGTGGATATATGTATAAGGAAACTGCGCGTTCACAATGCAGTACATATTTTAACTCCGCGACAACAGCTGCCAGGACCAGTTAGATTGTTAATGAAATAAATTCAGTTAAATTCCATTATGTTCACTCGCCCGTATCCGTTTTGGTTACACAGCTCACAATTTACCGATAATAACATTACGAATCACCTATATTTCTCGAAATTTCACTTTACAATGAAATGTAAACATGACACTTGCGTTTTACGAAACCGTAGGAATAACTGCGACAGCTTTTTGCTTGTTTATTCACATAGAAAGCGTCATACAATGTATGTTTATTGCTAATTTTATATGGTATGCACTGTTCATTTCCCCTTTCGTGAATGATTACATCCGTTTCGTTAAATAAATCCAAAATATATCCATTATAAATTGAACGTCATTCGCTTAATAGATAAGATAAATTGTAATGCATATTTATTACGTTGAAATCCTATTTATAACGATCAGGGACATACATTCGAGACAATGCAAATTCGCACTTAGTTATTGCGTTCGAATAGAATAACGATTTCGTTTTCCCATGTCGGGTGAGTCGATGAGTCGTTGCGATCGAATACGTTTGCGTTTCGATTTTATCTCGTTGAGTTTTTCAATGCAATCGGAACGTAAACTAGATAGGTTTATGTTGCGTACTAGTCTAGGGCTTAGTCGTGTTTGTGTTTTCACAGGCCGGGTATTAAATCTCAACATGACTGCAGTTGCGAGAGGTCTGGTGTCGGGCGAAGCTGAGCCCATGGGAAATGAATCAAGCATTCCCATGGAATCGATTTGAGCTGCCTTTAATTGTGTATTCAATTAATTCCACGGTTGTTTGTCTAACGTGTTTTGTTTTATTTATGTTTAATATGAAAGTGTTAATACTTCCTACACAGAGATATTAATGAAATGGCTTATTCCCAGAGGTCCACGACTCTATTGTTCTTCTTTTCCCACCAGAGTCCATGAAATTTTAAAATATATTTAAAGCTTTCGTTCATGAATTCCCAACGGGTTCACGAGATTTATCCGAACAAAAGTAGGAAGCGAAAACGATACGATAATTATGACGTTTATGTATAGTTGAATCACTTTGTTTTACCTATCGATGATGATTATCTATAAATACACAGAATACTTTTGTTACTGATATGTAACTTAATTTAGTATTTGCTACTAAAAATGACTCAATGTTTTCGTGTTATCCAAACAACATAAAACAACACCTGATTGCACTGATTAACAAAAGTTTGGATCTTTATTTATCCTATATAGCAGCGCCCTGTTCAGTTCCCTTTTCCGTGAGAATCCGGGGACGAAATATGTACTTATAGAATATGTTACTCACACATAATGTTACTTTCTAATACAAAATTTTTGTTTCAAATCGATCTAATAGTTTTTAAGTTAAATCATAACAAAGAATCAACCATTTTTTTTTCTTTTTATACCAATAAATTATAATATTAGTAAGTAAACATAATAATGTTTTTACAAACAGACTGTTGTTTCTTTAATCTACAATCAACAGGTAGCCGATACAAACCTTTCCCAGTCTAGACACTAAATCACAGGCCGGTTATCATTCGATACATTTATCATGTTATCAACACACTCGGTCTATTTGCATTACTCACACAGATCTCGATCTAAAGCGAGTAACGCCAGCGGAAATAGCACTATGTTATTATATAAATGTACCCACTTAAGGTATAAATTGGTGGCCGACCGCAGACCACACGAAGCCGACCACACGAAGCCGCGCCACTACTGGTTTGTATGAATCTCTATGAAATAACATTCGAAGTGGGCTTCATGAAGCTAGCTTCGCGTCGCCGAGCAGCAGATGTGAGTGTCGCCCGACCGCGGATCAGTAGTGAAGCTGACCATAGATATATATATCCGACCATAGATTAAATCAGCGGTCCCACAGTGAGCGATGAACTATCGGCGAGTTTCTCGCCCAAGAAAAGGACAGTGAATGTACATTCCATGTTAACGAAAGATTAAATTAAAATTAATTATGGATAAATTAAATTGAATAGAATAATTGTTAATTGAAGAAACAGTACACTAATTACTCGATATTTTCATTTTCAAGAACATTTTATCCGTAAACGAAACCTTTTTTGAATTGAATTTTGATCGAACGTTCTCTCAGTTGTCTGACAGACTCATGTCATGTCTGACTATTTTATTCGCTCGACGTTATATATATTTTTTTATTTTCGTACAATTTTAAATAGTAAAAACACGGATACGTAGAAAAGTAGCAATTGTTGATTTTGTACCGTTGCGTTGCGTTTGTACCAACACACAAGACGTCGTGTCGCAACAACTGCCTCAATGTTCGGCTGAATAATCACTACTATTAACAAAGGCGAGTGCGAAACGAACAGATACACCGACCCCCGTGCCAACTGCGCCCTCTTCTGCTACACGTGCCCCTTAGCAGAAGAGTTACGCGCAGGTATCCCGCCAGCCGCTCCGCAAACCAAGCAACCAACAAGCCTCATCTGGTGCGTACTATCCAGGTTAAGAGCGCAGCTGCACCTAAGAAACAGCAAGTAGCAGTAAGTGCAGCAGAGAAAGTCGACGTGGATGGCTTCACCCTGGTAGAGAGGAAACTTCGACCGAATCCGTCCCGTAACCGACGTGGTACCGCCCCTTCTACAGTAACAGAGGTCACTCTACGTGTTGTGGAGATGGAGCCCACCGTATCGGTTACTTCAAGTATCTACCTACGAACGAAGTACAGGGACATGTTTCTCATATTATTATATGTGCGCGTGGTTTGGAAGACTGTGTGCTTAAAACAAATAGGTTTACAGAAAGATAACATTAAAAAATATGCTTTGTTAATAAATTATTTGTGTTAGTTGATTTAAAATTAAAAATATTTGTGTGAAAATCTTTTGCAGTTTTTATTTACTATACTTATATATTAAACACAACGGACGCTATGCTATCTATGCCTTGCTTATTATACCTATAATATTCCTTGAGAATCGATGATTTCAGAAATATCTACATACATTTTCACCTAGATAGATGTGTATTATAAGATTTACGAGTCAAATTTCACCCGAGCGAAGCCGGGATTTCATCTTGTAATTACATAATATGTGCATCTCTTTTGTTTACACGGAATGTTTGTTCACTGTCTTTTTCTTGGGCGAGAAACTCGCCGATAGTTCATCGCTCACTCAACGTCAGACATCTTATTACACGAAGCACCCATAACTTAGAGTAGAAAGCCAAACGGAGCGAAAACTGGGAGGCCTTCCCCTCTGTCAAAGGTTTAAGAATGCAGAATGCCCATGGGCTTATGGTTTTATAAAAACTAATCGCCTCGCGTTCCGCGCATGTTCCGCGTCATTCAGCAAATGACAGTGCGCGTCGAATGATACCCAACAAAAATGCCAAATTGCTGTGTATTTTTATGTATAAAAAGCGATCAGAATCATCAAGTATACAAAAGGATAATACCACTTATCACTTGTAAGTATTATTTAATATTGTTAAATAATGCACTAAATTACAAAAACAAAAAAAAAATGTTCTGTTCGAAATCTAAGTCAGTCCGCTTTTTCATAATAGGTATACGAATATATAGCTTTTTTACTTAATAGTCAAAAATCATTGACAGCAAATTTATCGTTAGTATCAAGCACTAGTGTCGCTTACTTTAAATTGACGTCATCTCTTGCACGTATAGGTACGGCCCTGTGTGAGAATGTACAAGTGTGCGTAAATTGCAACTAGTGTTTGATAATTTTGGTCGTGTGCGTTCGTAGCTACGTCACCCCCAGTTGCATTGGTGTGAAATTGTCTGTGTGTGCGTTACCGCACTATAATTATTAAACAACGGGATGTTCATACGTACTTATAAAGTCGAAATCCTCGACTAGTTTCAGCCACGTTCGGTGGCCTTCATCAGGAGGAGTGCGATACGCCCGCGCCGTTGGCGTCTCGCTCTGCACTGACGACTCTGCGCTCCGCTCTGACTGCCAATGGCGCGGGCGTATCGCACTCCTCCTGATGAAGGCCACCGAACGTGGCTGAAACTAGTCGAGGATTTCGACTTTATAAGTACGTATGAACATCCCGTTGTTTAATAATTATATACGATGTCGTACGTTTCGTTTAATAATAAAATCGTTACCGCACTCTCCACGCAGAAATTGACAGACTTTTTTATTATCAAATTTGTTCTCATATTGTCTCCGTTTGGCTTTCTACTCAAAGACTCGGAACGAACTGGATGTCATCATCTGTTGCCATCTGCAGTTGTCGCCTGCAGTCGGGTTCGAAATCATGACCGCAGCTACGTGAAGCTACGAAGTGTCATGATGACATTAGCCGGCTTCGTGTGGTCGGCTTCGTGTGGTCTGCGGTCGGCCACCAATTTATACCTTTATGTATCAAGTGGTCAATTATTGAAGATTGTACGCTGATTGTTTTATTTATTTAGTAAAATGAAATTATTGTTGAGGAATCCTAAGGTTGAGTCTGAAGTGGATCAACCCGCACTTGGCCAGCGTGGTTGACTAAGGCCTAATCATCTAGTAGTAGGTTCAAGCCCCTCGGTATGGACATAATTATATGAGCTGATAACGATGAATTGATCATTAACATAACATAATCATTCACTACATCATCTCATTATAGTAACTGAACCCTAACTAAATTTGAAACTTGTATCTAGGGTATCAGAAACTACGCACACACTCATTTACACACACACCCAAACCGAGACAAACATTTGTGGTTCACACAAATATTCACCCCGCACCGGAATCGAACCCGCAACCTTACGGATGGCAGTCTGGCATGGTGACCACTCTGCCATCGAGGTCGAATTGTTATGAAAAAAAAGGTATAGATAGATGATAGATAACAAATTTAGATAGATAGATAGGTATAGAGCTTTAACATTTGATATTTGCGTCAGTTTTTAACATAACATAAATCTATTTATCATTCAACTATTAGCAAAAATAATACCTTAATATCTGTATATATTTGTTTTATTTCTAAATTTGATATTCTACCTAATAATTATGTAGTGATTATACCTAGTACATTGACCTTTTGACCCAGTACAGACATTATGAGAAACGAGGATTGAATATTTATGCTTCAATTACAAAAATGTAACGTCTTACGTACGTGTTTTATTACGATGTTACTTGAAACTTGTTCATTTATATTACTTTGGATGATTTTTTGTAGTTACATTGAACTTAATATCCCATATTTCATTTTGGTTTTGGTATACTTAGTAGATTTTATTAAAACTATTTATAGAGAATGAAAAATGTTTTTTTCTTTCATTAGAAATAAGTATGAATATTGTCATTTAATACTTAATAAAATAAAAGTATTAAGCTTCACCGTAAAAATAATAATTTTACTAAATAAAACTTAATTTTAAAGTAATCTTTACAAATAGCTCCTAATTTGAAATCCTAGTCCCCTGAATACATGCACAAATATAAAATAACGATAAGGATCTTATCATCAGAGAAAGGAAAATGAAAATTTAAATTAAGTTAACCACCAAGAAGAACTGCTTCTAAAAGAAGGAGAAAGAGTCAAGAAAGTGAAGTATCAAGAACAAGAAGAACCAAGAACAAGAAGAATATAGATGTAAGAGCTCGCACCATGCACAGGCAATGGCACTGGAAGAATTCACGGGTTTAATATTATAGTCCCGTGTTCTCTTAGTGGCATCACTAGTGCTGGGCGATACTACAGTTTTAACCAAGAAAATATATTGGATTCTACTGTTTTGTAAAGGAAGACTATGGATTTTGGTTGTATATTGTAGGTATACTGGGAAGTCTCGGCCAGAATTTGTAATTGTGATTTTTGGATATTAACCTTTTTTTTGTATACTTAATGTACTTTTAGTTTACTGTCTTCAACTCTCTGGAAAATGTTGGTTTGGATATTTATTGTATTGTGCTGTATTATATGAGCTGATGACAATGATGATTTAATTAATGTATACGAGTTAATTAAATTTAACATGTATGATCATTTGTGTATTTCACTACGAGAATGGTATCGACCGATTTTGCTGTTTATTCTATTAATTCTTTTTTATACAAGGTTTGTATGGAAAAGAACTTATTGTAATGGGAAATGGAAATCGTACTAAGTTGGATAAGTAGTTAATAAGTTAGTATATCTATATTTTTACCACTGTCTGTAAGTCTTAAATATAAAAACCGTATAAGTAGTTATAGTTATAATAGCTCACAAAAATGCCAAGTTAAAATGGGACTGGGCTGGCCACGTGTCTCGCATGCCAGGAGAGTGGGCCAAGATAGCCACTGAGTGGCAGCCAGGTCCAGCTAGAAGGCGACGCGCAGACCGAGACGGAGATGGCGGGACGAACTCGACAACTATCTCGTCAACTGGAGAGAAGTGGCCCAAGATCGAGAGTCATGGAAGGAGGAGGGAGAGGCCTTTGCCCAACTGTGGGACAGCTATGGCTAATAAGTAGTTAATTCTTATAAAATAAAAATCCCTCCCAATGACTTATTATACCATGAATGAATACTATTCAATTAAAGCATAATCTCTTTACCAATTGCATCAACAACTGGAATACATACATTAATCAAGCCATCTATCGTAATACTCGTAGTTAAGTTGGTTAGTACTTGCACAAGAATTAATATCAACTAACCAGGTGTAGCTGTAAAACAACAACATTTACACCATGGAAAGTGTTGTTGGTAGTATTCAGGTGCTTGCAGTATATTAGTACTTAAGTAATGAGATTTAGCGACACTAACATCTTTATGGAGACACTTTGACGACTTCGAGAAAGGTAGCGATTGGTAGATCCAGGTTTTATATAATTACTAGCAGCGCCCCGCGGTTTCACACGCGTAGTTCCCGTTCCCGTTCCCGTAGGAATTTCGGGATGAAAAATAGATGTTGGCCGATTCTCAGACCAACTGAATATGCTCACAAAATTTCATGAGAATCGGTCAAGCCGTTTCGGAGGAGTATGGCAACGAAAACTGTGATACGAGAATTTTATATATAAGACTGGCTGTGCCCCGCGGTTTCTCTCGCGTAGTTCCCGTTCCCGTAAGAATGCGTACTTAGCTCGTAGTATCATACAATCTCGGCACAATTCACTATCGTGTGTTAAAAAATTAAGTAACAGCGCTCTATTGGTAGGATTTGTGACTACAAAAAGTTATAATAAAACATACGATTACATACACAATACCATGGGAATTTCGGGATAAAAAGTATCCTATGTGTTATTCCTAGTTATAAGGAACATCTGTACCAAATTTAATCAAAATCGATACAGTAGTTTTTGCGTGAAAGTGGAACAAACATCCAAACGTACAAACTTTCGCATTTATAATATTACTAGGATATTACTGGATAGTTGCTGCCGTAAAACCAATTTACGAGTAGTAAGTATTACAAAATTTAACACCTTAGATTTGGCATCAATATACCTATCAGTAAGTTTAGAGCAGGGCTAAGGGCTCGGTACTGGGTTCATATTCAATGCGTACAATTTCACGTGTTTTATGTATTACGATTTTTCAAAGCCTTATACATAGAAAATATCTTGTCATGTCAATATCTATCTTATAGCAAACTATCTGTGCCCCGCGGTTTCACCCGCGTAGTTCTCGAGGGAATTTCAGGATGAAACATATTTTTAATAAATAAAACGTGAAAATGATGGCCTATGTCCTTTCCCGGACCATAAGCTACCCGAGTGAATTTCAACAAGTGCCCAAAAATCTTCATTTCCGTGGATTTTTTTGTTTTTAAGTTTTTTTCAAAAATAATTAGCGTTTATTATACTTCTTGATAATGTATGTA
The DNA here is from genome assembly GCA_958496195.1 of Timandra comae. Classification (NCBI taxonomy): domain Eukaryota; kingdom Metazoa; phylum Arthropoda; class Insecta; order Lepidoptera; family Geometridae; genus Timandra; species Timandra comae. The sequence continues at coordinate 2,638,337 of OY292355.1, read as the reverse complement.
TTCTTGCTTATTATCAAGCTGATTACTTAAAAACATAACGAATAACACAAGTTTAAAAATTTCATGCCACGGCGATGAAACATGCGTGCACGGCAATGAAACAAGCGTCCACGGCAATGAAAGAACTGTCCCACGGTAATGAAAGAATCACCACGGAAATGAAAATCCATACATAAAACAATTTTTTTTATATACTGACATGAGTATTATATTATCCTAACATACAATATATACACGCCTGTCTCCGAGAAGGACAGGCATACTCCCCCAGACGGGCTATCTACGCCACATCGAATGATAATAATTGATCGAATTTCTTTAAGATTAACATAAAACCCCTATGATATATGGCCTAAAGATTGGAAAGAATCGCTTTTGATCCCCCTGCTCAAGAAGGGGTCCACAAAATTACGTGCCTTATAAGCATGTTTTCATCATACGGTCTGCCTGTTAGTTTGTGTGGATGGATATCGGACTTCTTGCAGGATCGATCGATACGGGTCGTTCTTGATGGATGCTCGTCCGATCAAATGGCGATTAATGCTGGTGTTCCCCAAGGGTTAGTACTCATTGCAACACTTTTCCTGTTGCATATCAATGATCTGCCAAAGCCCAGAACCTATGAGTATGCAAATGATTGCACAGTTGTAGAGGATTACATATCCATCCCGCGTGCTAGTGCGGCCGAGACACAGTATTTAAGGCTATGGTCGATCACACGAACTTTTCCCTTCGGGCAGTCTCCGATTGAAACGATGCCAATCTGATCAAGTTCAATGCCTTGAAGACCCAGGCGGGTCTTTTCTCCGCAAGGAAGACGCTGTTTGAACTGGCTCCTATTTTCCGGAGTGTATCCTTACCTATAGTGGACCACCCTGACTTCTTGGAATAACGCTGACCTCAACTCTCAATTTTGGTTCATACATTGAGTCAAAGGCTCAACTGGCTGCAAAAAAGCTAGGCGTCCTCTCAAGGGTGCGACGGTACTTCACGCCAGAACAGCTGCTCCAACTCTATTAAGCACAAGTTCGGTCGTGCATGGAGTACTGTTCGCACCCTTAGGATGGATCAGCTAAATATCAACTTGAGGGGTTGGAGTCCCTAGAGAAGCGTACCAAGAGACTCCAGAGTTTTGAGCACCGGCAAAAAGTTGCTAGCCTATGGGTTTTTTATCGGATACATTTTGGAGAATGCGCATCGGAACTACACCGATTAATTCCCCTATCTCCGTTCTGCCACCGAATGAGCAGGGAAACCGATAAACGTCACCCATACATGGTAGATGTTCCATAAGCTCGCACGAAGCGTTTCGCGTCCACCTTTATAATGCGAATAGCGAGAGTGTGGAACTCCCTGCACAGCTTCTCTGTTCTGAAACTGGAACATACAAATTAAACATACAATCTGGGTCTTTTTAAGTCGCGAGTCAATAGGTACCTTCTAGGTGAGCACGTTCCATCTTAGGCTGTACCATCGCTTTCCATCAGGTGAGTTACAGTCAAGTGCTAGCCTAGTCTGGGTAAAAAAAAATGTGCACCCTACCGGACTGTGGCACTTATATCCCATGCCAGTAAGATTATGCTGCATATCATCCCGGATGAGCAGGCTGAAAAAGAGTTCCTTTTTCTATTTAACATCTATGGCGAATACTATAGGATATACGAAATATAAGTAGGAGAGTTCATCCGTGACCATGGCGCTTGCAACAGCGTTGAAATATCGGAAACTCGAAATATTTCAACGCTGTATAATCATAATAATTTGAGTGCTATTAGCACTCAAATTATTGTTAACTATAGAAACTATATAAGTAGGAGAGCCTTAAAAGGAGGGAGTCATTACTGTTGGCAGGAACAAGATCAGCAACCTTCGATATGCAGATGACACTACTTTGGCCGCATCCTCTGAGCACGAACTTGCTGAAATGTTCAGCAGAGTAGAACGCAAAACCGAGACAATAGGACTTTAGGTCAACAAGTCGAAGACAAAGGTTATGGTCACTGACCGAGCTGAACAGATCACACGCACAGGAGAATTGTCAGACCTGGAATTTATGAGCAATTTTGTATACCTAGGCTGGACGATCAGTAATCAGAGAGGCTGCGAGAAAGAGATTCGAATTTGTGTGGAGATGGGCAAGCAATAAGCAAAATGTTGATAATCTGGAATGTCCAAACCATCTCCAAACGTAACAAAGATGAGACTAATTAGATCTCAGGTATTCTCGATATTGCTATACGGCTGTGAGTCCTGGTCTATCCACGCGCTGTGTAGATCGAAAAAAGATTAAGGCTTTCGAGATGTGGTGCTGGAGAAGGATGCCACACATACCGTTAACAGCGAGACGTACGAAGAAGTCTATTCTAGAACTACTTGACGTAAAAACAAGACTGTCAACGATATGTTACCTACGAGTCCTGACCTACTTTGGTCACATTTGGAGCTACAATGGTCATACAGCCTGGACAAGCTGGTTGCGGCGGGAAAGGTAGACCTACCCGACCTACCCGTTGGTCAAACCTGATCAAGGCAATAACAGGGCTCTCAATTACCAGCTCTGAGAAGAGCCGAAGACAGAGCGGAGTGGAACGGTACACGACTCCATTACAGTGCATCAGAACGGACACGATCTTAAGGAATCAAGAAAACGAGCTAGAAGGAGTACAGTAAGTAAGACCCTACTGCAAGACTTCTCTTTGCTGAAGGCTGAAGTTACCGTTTTGAAAACTAAGTTGGAGGTATCAGAACGCGTAGTAGCCGAACTCAAGACCGAGCTCGCGGCATTGCGCAACAGTGGCAAGCCAGTGACGTCGATTTCACCGCGGTCAGCACATAACGTGTGTGTGCGGCGCGGTGCAAGGAATGCGAATACTTCACCAGTCAGCATTTTTACTAATGCATGCGCGACTGGCAACAGCGTTGCACAGGTTAATGAACGCCCGGCTCCGATGACCTCGATCGCCGCGGCGTGTGCACCGACACCCGTGCCAGCTGCGTCCTCTTCTGCAACACGTGTCCCAAAGCAGAAGAGTTACGCGCAAGTGTCTCGCCCACCACCCGGGGTTAAGTGCGTGGTGGCTCCGAAGAAACCCGTCAATGCAGCGAAGAGAGTCGACGTAGATGGCTTCACACTGGTGGAGAAGAAACGTCGACCGAAGCCGTCTCGCAACCGACGTGGTACCGCCGACGCCACAGCATCTGAGGTCACTCTCCGTGTTGTGGAGCCCACCGTTTCCTTGTATATATCCAGGTTGGACCCCAACACTACAGGTGAAGAGGTCCTGGGGTATGTTAAGCAGAGGGTCTGTTTTTGGACCAAAGAACCGATCCGGCTCAACCTGAGGCGCCTCGAGTCAACGAGGGGCACGTCCTTCAAGTCCTACGTACTTTTAGTGCCAGCGAAATACAAGGACATGTTCCTCAATCCCGACTTTTGGCCCACAGGAGTAGTGTACCGCCGCTATAGGGAGGCGATCCAGAAGAAAACTCCCTAAACTATGTATTTTATTTATATAATTTATATATATGTTAGTTTGTAAGGTATTTATGTAATTTAGTTTGTATGATATTTTATATGTGCGCGTGGTTTGAGAGCCCTTACCTTGCCGTAACACAGTTTTTAACTAGCACGGGAGGTAAGGTCTCGATAATTGCGCCAAATATAATGTATTGTGTCAAATTTATATATAATAAATTGAATTGAATTGAATTGAATTGAAGTAAATACAAATGAGTTATTTACTGTACTTATAAGTCTTTACTTAAGTCTTTTGTCGTATTGCAGAGATATTACTTGACGAGTACTGTACTGTCAGTATTCGGTACACTGTATCACAGGTAAATATGTTTTCCTTGCCTAATCATACCATGGCGATGAAAATATAAGTCACGGAAATGAAAGACCTGGCCACGGCGATGAAAGTAATTTGTTTTAAAAGACACGGCAATGAATTTTTTTTCATTGCCGTGTCTTTTTTTTCATTGCCATAGCAAATATTTGCTATGGAAACCACGGAAATGAAAGCATGGCGATGAGAAACGAGTCGAAAATTTAAAATTACATAAAATCTATTAGGTATCCTAAGAACTAAACAATTCACAAATAAACAGAAGAGTATGGGCATCCTATCGAATGCTCAATCAAGAGTATAAACTTGTTCAAATAGAAGTTATACCTATACACGGCGATGAAAGAAAAAATGTCCAGTAACAAAAATGGGATACACTTACATTTATAGCTTGAAAACGCAGGCACGTGGACACGTCCTTCCACGTCGAGCACTGAGGCGGTACTATTGGGCAACGTTTAGCACACAGAGAAGGAGACGCAAGTCTTTAGTTGGAACAATATGTTTAAAAATGTTTTTGACATGGCGATGAAAGGAAGTTCTGGGACAAATGTTTTTCTAGTAACCATTCGTTGTATTGTTTAAATATTTGATTAAGTGTATTCCGTAACAATACCTTAACTATCCAAGTATCATATAAAACTAAGTTTCAATGTATTCAACCAATAGGTTTTCATCAAGGAGGTATAATACACATCAAGGTGAGTTGTGGACAGACACGGCGATGAAAGATTTCGAGGTTTAACATTTTTTTCTGGAGTACCTATTAATCCCAGTAATGAAATATTTAGTGCCTCACATAGGTGACTATTTCATCTAATCAAAAAAAAAGTTTTAAACATTATAACTATATTTTTTAGTACCGATTTCATAGTTGCCACGCAAATTTAGGGGCCGGGAAATTCACTCACCCCTGTACCAAATTTCAAGTCAATTGGTTCAGTAGTTTAGCCGTGAAAAGGTAACAGACAGAGTTACTTTCGCATTTATAATATTAGTTAGGATTCCTTTCTCCTTACTCAAAATGTACGAAGCTGTAGCAACAAACGTGGACCAAAACTGCAATTTAGTGTCAACATGCATTCGTCATAACATGAATCCTGCAAACGTGTATTTTGAGAACGGTGACCTCAGTCATGAATTTGGTAAATGTCAATTTGTTTGATGATTACGTGAGCATAGGCACTGACGGTATTGGCAGAATGTCTTTTCAAAACGTTTTTATACCTCTGTTTTAGAAAACTAGGAAATATTTTGTGAAAGTTTAGTGCTACACTTTGATAGGTACAATGCACAATCTACTATATAAAAATAAGTCGAATTTCCTTCCTGACGCTATAACTTGAGAACGGCTAGACCGATTTGGCTATTTTTTTCCTTTTGTAGTTTTCTAATAATCTGTAGAAGGTTCTTATGTAAAAAAAATTGGAAAATCAACGGGAAAATTGGACCGGTGCGAAGCCGGGGCGGGTCGCTAGTGACTTTATAATATAGACGTCGTCATGTACCTACATGCATCTTGGCTTTCAAAACAGGGTAAAGAGTTTTCTTTTTATAATTAAAAACTTTCAAAAGCGTTTAGTTTTTTATGAATATCAAGATCGCTGTTAACGTATAGTTTGCACCTATAACAGTTGTGGTTTGCAGAGATTTCTTCAATTATATACCTACAGTTGTGTCCCAGTTCACGTTACATCTATGTAGAAAGTTGGATATGTACAACTTTTTTTAATAAACAGCTTACTCTACCCCGCGGCTTAGCCCGTTTCTGGAGGATTCTGTAGAGTTTCGGGCTACATTACGAATATCCGTTTCTGTCCCCCTGACAACGTGTGCAGATGAGATGAGAGATTGGCAGCAGTCTCATTAAAATGGTGCACCCATTTTAATGCTGCCAATCCTTCTCAACTCACCATGAAACGCAATCGCTTGAACTACTTACTATTTCACGCCGATATCCTGATTTTTTTCCCAGTCAATTAGGCCCGGTTCTTGTGGTAATCACAGTTGCGCTTAAAATATTATTTACTTGGTAAAAGCTCATAGAATAAAAAGATGAAGAACCACAATTTTGCTCATATATCTCTATCATCTCATCGTACAACGAAAGATATCTGTGTCCATGTCCAGTTTAATATCCATAATTATACAGAATACCAAATTCATATACACAAAATATGGTAAAAAACCTAATAAAACAATAAAGCTTTCATCCTTAAAGTTAAATGTCTTCAAGTAATAAAACATTTGACTTTTACAAAACAAACCAGTTAGGTTACTAACTACAGTTCAAGATTTTCTATCAACTCCTAATAAATACTCGTACAATAAAACATTCACCAATTGATTTAGGCAACAATTACTCGATAAACGCTGCAAATGGAAGAACAATTGACTGTCTCCTTATTCGTTGGTTAGTTATTTAAGTGCAGATAAAAATAATGATAGGTAATGTAGAGATTAGTCACTAGATTTTGGAGTCAACCAATGACAGTTATATTACGAATAAAAAGTGACTCTCTTAAAAATTGCTCTTTGCTTTACGGCGAAGTTGCTGGAGAGTCAAAGGACATGAAGTAAATTGGTATGCACGTGGTGAAAAAATAAATGTATAGAATACCTGTTATCACAGAGAAATGAACACACATCCTTAAACACAATAATATTTTTACGAAGCAAGCAAACAGGTAATTTGATGAAATCAAGGGATAAGCTGGCTAACATTTATACTTATTTTGTCATGGGCTATTCGATTTGTAAAAGTGAAATTCTGACAGTCCATACCTATAAAAAAAAAACAATAATGAATCATGGAGTAGAAAACTGCGCAAATACATAACACTTGTTATTGTAAAAATCTCCAAATGTCTGCAAGCTTACAAGTTTTTAATAATCATTCAGATCATTTCCTACTAACTAACTTTCAATATATCTGACACATAACAAGGGAACCCTAGTTAACTGACCTGTCAGACCTCGACCCATCATCATGAATCGCCAACATGTGATTAAACTCGCCTAATGAAGCTATTGAATGCATCACGTGTATCTTCTTATTGAATCCTTGATTAGATTGACCAGAATGATAGTTACTATATTTATGTTGGTTGTAATGATTTTGGAGCCTAGAGAGAGTTTTTTAAAGTGTAAACTGTCGACCAAATTGCTTAGTAATAACCTACCTAACCTACTAAGCCTTAGTTTTTATGGTGGACAAATATTTCTATCTGTGTCACATGTTTCTTTTTTTGGGTGTTGCCTGTCTATTCTTGGTAATTCTTGTTATCCTGAAAAGGTCTAATTGCAGAAATCTGCCCACTAACAGATATAATGCAATACAATATGAAAATGTTAATGCAATATTCAGAAAATTTCATGGAATTATTTTAAAAAATTAGAAGAATTATTTTATGTATGTTTGAATATTTGTAAAAGTTTACAAATGTGATCTTAAAAAGAAAATTCCTAACATATATTGCTTTTTGATCTCTAAATTATTATTTATCTATCTCCAACGGACGCTACATAAATCATCTCACGTAGATGTAAATGGCCCATGATGATGATGATCTCTTAAATTTCCAGGATATTCAAATCTGTATTAAATTCTACGGTATAATTAACCTTATAAGATAATCTAATGCCAGTATTAACTGCCAATATAATTCTAAACTGACGTAAATTACCTCTAAACTTTCCTAATCAGAATTAAGGTTTTCTAACGTTTACTCAGGAACATAAAGCTATAAAGTAAAATGAGGAATCTTAAGTACCAGGCGCTTATACTCGTAATCCAATATGAGGTGCAGTGTACTTATAGCAAAGCTAGCTCCGTCTCGCGGTTTTACCAATATAGCTCCCGATCCCGTAAGAATTTCGGGATAAAACATAGCCTATATCCTTCCTCGAACTATAAGCTTCCCTTGTACCAAATTTCATGTCAATCGGTTCAGTAGTTTAGCCGTGAAAAGGCAATAGACAGACTGAATAACTTACGAATTTATAAAGGTGACCATTGACGAGTCAGTTGAACTGGCGTCCATCCACAAATGGTCGTCAATCACCGGAGCGATTCCAGATTCCAGTGGGGAAACCTAGTTGGCCTAAAACTTTTGGAGTAAAAAGCACAGGTTTATGTCTGGACTGATCAGTTCAACTGACTCGGCAATGGCCACCTTTATATTAGTAAGGATTCGTAGCCAAAACACATCTATCACTGTTAATCGATTGTTCGCGACACGTGTGAACAAGCCACACTGCCACAGACTGCACAAGCTCGATAGCCCTTTATTTATTATAATTCCTTTTCTAAAACAAAGTTATTTATTAGCCAGATAGTGCTGTCGACAACTGCTAAGACGTTCATCGTTCAAACGGTGAGTTTGTTGATGGCGTCTCTCGATAACAGCGAATCTAATGATGTACTTCGTATCTATTAGTAACTGTTGATGTGGGAAAATTATAAATTGTTCCTAAATTGTGTAAGGAAATCTATTATTTAATGTGGAGTTCGATAATGTAGCATCTGCTTAGACATCTTTCGTTTTTTTTTAAAGAGAGGCATTTGCCCTATTTGGATCTCAAAACACCGATATTTCAGAATATTTGTCCTTCGACAAATTGTAAAGAGTTGCAAGTATTAATTTAGTTATGTAAGTAATATTGATCAATGTCTTCCAGTCATTTCATTTCGTCAATTTGTGAATTAAGTTCTACTTTTACTACAGTACCTAATTACAGGACAAAATTTCTCTCCAAACCAACATCCTTTCTCTTCCTTATTCATTGTATCCGTTGTTCTAAATCGGTAATTATCAGGGGACATTCCGATATAGAACAATGCGGTATTACGTTCGTACAACGGAAGTGTACAAGTACAGTTCGCAACATAAATTAGTGAATAGGTTTAATTAGTTATATTGGCAGAGTTTACGGTAAAAAAATGTGTTCTTTTAATACAGCTGAACCCTGGTAATTCGACAAACGTTATGCATGGTAGTGTCAGACTATCGAATTGATTAGATTATAGAGTACTTTTCTCTTGGACCGTTTGTTATTCTTCTTAAAGAGTTACTTGTAGTAACAAACGGTTTATTCCGGAAATTCCTTCCTTCTACCCATGGGGATACATACATACATCCACGCGAACTTTCGCGTTTATAATCTGATGATAGAATACAGGGAGAAATAGTTTTTTTTTGTTTTAATTTACTTCGCACAGGATTCGTAGCCGTAACCTCTGGCTTGGCAGTTCAACATGGATTAATGCCATACGCAATGATGATGATGGTGACCAATCTACCATTTGGGTCGTCTAAAATAATTAAGCAAACTCTCAGCTAACTAGTAACTTGTAAAATATTTAAGCTAAGTCTAATAAAGATTTCTTTAAAACTATAGTTACTTAGAATAGTTAAGCTACGTATGATATTAAATTCTTGAACCATCGCTGCAAGCAGTAGGCACTCCATTTATGGAGTCGAATAGTATCAGTCATGACGTCATCGGAAGTAACCCTGCTGTGAACTATCTAGGTTTATTAGCATTTCCTCACCAGACCTGCTTTACCACTTTACTTATCTACGAATATGTATTTACTATGTACAACTAATTACATGGTTTTGTGTTCTCTTTTGAACAAACTTCTTGAAAAGAGAATGTTTAAATCGACAGTTTTTACCTGATTTTACAGAAAGTGATTTGTTTTTTTTTTCATTATTTTGAAGGAAACTTTACACCAACAATACGTAAGTGACGTCATTTAAATCCAGTATGGCGGGCTGGCTAAGATGGAGACTCCCAGGTGTGCATTAAAATATGGCATGGCATGGTATGATATGATGAACCCAAAAGGTTTGCTAAATATTTGTTTGAAATATTTTTCGTTATTTTTTTTACGTAGATAATTTTCTAAACTCTAAAATCAGCCAAAATTGCTGTGTAAAATATTAATAACTAGCAGCGTCCCGCGGTTTCACTCGCGTAGTTCCCATTCCCGTGGGAATACAGGGATAAACTATATGACTATATAGCTTTCCATTAGTGAAAGAATTTTTGAAATCGGTTCAGTAGATCCCGAGATTACCCCTTACAATTTAACAAACACACAAACTTTACTTCTTTATAATATTACGAGTAGTATAGATATAGTATAGATGAAGAAAATATTACGTTGATGGCGCTTCAATTTACTGACTTGGCAACTGCTTACTACAACAAAATGATAAAATATTTGCTGAATACATTAATAAATTAAATTAAATTCAATATGCATTATTAAATTAATCAGATTTGTTATAATTTTTTTCTTTGTTTGTGTTTAGTAATAAATGCTGATGTGCGTTTTAATTTTTACAAAAGATTAAATTACATGCTCGTAATATAATCAAAGTTTTTAGTTTAATACTAGCTGTGCCCCGCTGTTTCATCGCGTTATTCTTAATCCCGTGAGAATTTCGGGATAAAAAGTAGTAAGTAGACAAAAATTGTTAAAACAATTTTGGTATAATATTACAAACACAATCCCATTTTATTTATCAATAAGTATATTATTATGTCTGAATTTGTTTTTGCAGAAATTCTTCCTTCGATCATACTGCCATCATTATCATCGTTGTTACGCTATCATAACATTTCTATGTAAAGGTACTATCACTACATAGTATAAAACAAAGTCGCTTTCTCTGTCCCTATGTATGCTTAGATCTTTAACTACGCAGCGGATTTTGATGCGGTTTGTTTTAATAGATAGAGTGATTCAGTGGGAAGATTTTTAGCATAATTTTATGCCCATATTCTTACAGGAAAGGGAACTACGTGGGTAAAACCGCGGGGCGCCGCTAGTAATATTATAATAGGAAATATTATTTAGAGGAGGAAAGATTTTATTATTTGTTTGCATTGAATAGATGAATAGGGTTCGAAACTACTAGATCAATTTGAAAAAATATTTCACTATTAGATAGTTTACTTTTCAGGGACTAACATCCTTACTTGTCCTTACTAATATTATAAATGCGAAAGTAACTCTGTCTGTTTGTTACCTTTTCACGGCTAAACTACTGAACCGATTGATTTAAAATTTGGTACAAGGGTAGCGTGCCCGGGACAGGACATCGGCTACGTTTTATCCCGAAATTCCCACGGGATCGAAAACTACGCGATTGAAACCGCGGGGTAGAGCTAGTAGGCTATATTTAATCCTGCATAAAGCCTTTTAGGCTATATTATGCCCACGAGTAAGAGAAAACGAGTGAATCCACGGGGCGGTGCTATTAAGTAATAATACTTTTACCGGTTCCTTTGCTACGGTACTGTATTGTTTCGTCGTTTTATAGCTATTAAGTGTTAACAACCAATTAATTATTATTTTCTCATCATATATCGTAATCATTTTATGAGCCGTTCGAACATACGGAATTGTAAAATAACGTTTAGTAACATGTTATTTCTGTTTTTAAGTTTACCGAAATATTGGCGAGACAAAATGGCGGTGGTTGCCTGATTTATGCCAGTATTTCTGTCTTGAGATATTAAACAATTTAAGCAAAGACAATATAAATAATAAACAAAAATAAAAGCCATAATAATATGCGAAAATGAATAAAGTTATGAAGACGAGGGTAAGATGTAAAGGGGTCCATTTCCTATTATTTGAATAAAGAAAAATAATTGTAACGCAAATACCTAGGTATACACAGCGTTTACAGAACTAATATTAATTAATTTAATAAATTATTTGTGAGATATACGAGATTCTTATTGTTTTTTAATAAAATATTAGTCCAACTTAGAATAACTCATAAAATAATCGTAAAATAAACTAATATTTCATCTAAAAATATGTATAATAACTAGAAAATTTATAATTAATTGCCGTTAAAAATATTTTTAACTTTTATCAGCAGCAAAATAAAAACCTGTTTTGAAGAAATAAATAAATAATTTACCCAAAACTGTCATAAAGTCTCAACTGTCATATAAAAAACAAGTTTTCTCGATAATAACGGGAGACCGCGAAAATTTTGCGTAAAATTGATTTGTGATAGACATGCGGACATACGACAATATTTTGTTTCATACATCCTACTAATATTATAAATGCGAAAGTTTGTGAGTTTGAATGTTTGTTCCACTTTCACGCAAAAACTACTGTATCGATTTTGATTAAATTTGGTACAGATGTTCCTTATAACTAGGAATAACACATAGGATACTTTTTATCCAGAAATTCCCCTGGAATTGTGTATAATCGTATGATTTATTGTTAACTTTTTGTAGTCGCGAATCGTACCAATATATGGCGTTGTTACTTATTTTTTAACACGAGCTACGGATTCACGCGGTTAAAACCGTAGGGTGCGGTTAGGCTATATTTTATCCCGGTATGCCCAGGGGAAAGAGAACTACGCGGGTGAAACTGCGGGGCGTTGCTAGTTTTATATATTTTTAAATTCCGACAACGAAATGTGAGCAATCTGTCTGTAACATTGTAAATCCTAGACTGATGATGAAGTTTGTATAAGTATTGAAATTATTAACTTGAACGATGAGGTGGTTATTTTGAGCTATAAATGTTAAATTGTAACGATAAAACATAAACATAATCATGTTAATTAAATTAAATAGATTTGAGGTTGTGAAATGAACGTATAATGTCAAAATATCAACTCCTAATCATTCCCAACGATAAGCTTTAGCGTAATCAAACGCTGTCTATGTGCGGGTTGGTCGACTTCAAACACAACCTTAGAATTTAGTCGCAGGCAGCGCAGTTGTCCTCGCCATGATCTTCTTCAAAGGCGTCTTATCTAGTGATGGTCAAATTTCTTACGACACCGAAGCTGTTGTATTGTACTTCAAGTAAATGTTTTGACTAATTTCAGATACCATTTACCGCTGGATATTCATTAGTGAGAGTTGTATTGTGACGGAAACTACACAATAATTTGTCTGTAGTTCGCACCACGTACACATAACTCGTTTTAAATAATTAAAATGTGTCCCGCTGTTAAGAAATTATGTGATTTTCGTAGACATGTGAATAATTTATTTACTTAGCGGTCCCTGTATGCATTAACGGTCAACAGTAATTAAAAACTATTATTTAATTTTAAGCGTATATTTTGTCTATTTTTTGTTGTTGTCTACTTTATTTTGTGAAAATCAGCTCTTTCAGTTTTACAGAAATAAGTACCTAAGTATTTATATACTTAAACTAGCTGCACCCCGCGGTTTCACACGCGTAGTTCCCGTTCCCGTTCCCGTGGGAATTTCGGGATGAAAAATAGATGTTGGCCGATTCTCAGATCTACTGAATATGCTCACAAAATTTCATGAGAATCGGTCAAGCCGTTTCGGAGGAGTATGGCAACGAAAACTGTGACACGAGAATTGTATATATTAGATTAATTACTACTTAATTTGTTTTATCATCACTACATATAAAAAAGTGGGCAGACTGCGTTTTTCTCTATACTTTTTAGACCTTTTCTTCTCTCTAATTTCAGAAGCAGTGAAGGCTCTGCACTCATTTAGATGTCAGTATGAATAATAAAATATACTTGTAAGTTTAGTAACATGAGGCAAACGAGCAGATGATTTACTTGATGGTAAGTGGCTATCGTTGCTCATCACACCTGGTCTAAGGAGAATCAACAGCGTGTGTGAGGGATAGCAGGACAGTAGCAGAAGGAATGAAAAAAGTGGAGATTCCCTCTCCACTTTTCTCTCTCGTTCGGTTGGTGATTGGGTTCCGAACGTGTCACTCATCATGCAAGAAGAAGATTATGAAGATTATGAGATGATGAGAGAAGATCAAGCTACCACTACATGCTGGCGTTAGTAGAAGTGGGGTACTTCTCCGAGCCAGTCCGTCTTCGAACCATAATAATTGATGTGCACAGTTCTGTTCTTCCACTAATAAACATTACATTTATTTACTAATACAAAATATTGTCTTTTATTTGAGTTGAGTCACGATTTGTACTAAGGGTTGCAATACAGACGCATAGAATTAAATTTAATCCAATTGTAATAATATGCTACATCTGCGTACACTATAACGTCTCTGGCTATCGCTGGCACTTTGTATGATACGATACCGATTTGTATGTACCCACGGACGACAAGAGCTGAACCGGAGTCACCCCTGGAAAAGAAAGAATAAAAAATATAATAAAATATCGGCCTATACGACTGCAGTACAAGACTAAGACCTCACTCTTTTATTGATAACGATGTTCTTTCCCGGATCATAAGCTACCCCTGTACCAAATTTCAAGACAATCGGTTCAGTAGTTTAGCCGTGAAAAGGTAACAGATAGACAGACAGACAAACAGACAGACAGAGTTACTTTCGCGTTTATAATATTACTACTATGTATGTTTAGTAAGGAGGAATTGGCGTAATCACCACGTTTTAAATCTAAAGCCCGAATCATGTTTGGCAGTACTGAATAATAATTTTATAATAAATCCATATTGATTTTTAATAAAGGTGAAGCCGAATTAAATGTACTTATAGTTCAAGAAAATCTGGGGAAATTCGTGTAGTTTTGAAAATTGACACAGTAATTTTCCAGATGATTTAGAAAATATCTCTTCCAAAATACTTGTATTTGTACTTACTGAGCAACATATTCGTCGTGCTTTCGACTGCTGGCACAGAAACTGCCCTCTGGTAAATGTTTCAATCGTTTCAAACAATCTTTACGTTTCCACACCAGCTGTTGGAGCTCCATCAGCCAATCTGACGACACCATGTTGTGCTCCTGTAATATTACATTAATATTTTAAGTTACTGTATGGTAATGATTTACTCCGCTCACACCATCATGTTATTACAGTTACCGACCCATAGTTAAGTTTGTCACTTTTTAACCCCCGACGCAAAAAGAGGGGTGTTATAAGTTTGACGTGTCTGTGTGTGTATATCTGTCTGTCTGTGGCATCATAGCTCCCGAACGGATGAACCGATTTCAATTTAGTTTTTTTGTATTAAAGGGGACTAACGTGCGAGTGTTCTTAGACATGTTTGATGAAAATCGGTTGACACGTTTAAAAGTTATGGGGGTTTGAAAGTAATTGTGTTGGGGGATTTTTTAATTTTTAATTCAATGTTTTCTATCTAGGATACCAGAAACATTCCCAGACCGAGTTCTCACAAATATTCACCCCCCCGCATGGGAGTCGAACCCGAGATTGCGAGCAATACCATCACTATGGCAGTCCGGTATGATGACCACCCTGCCATCTAGGTCGTCAATAATAAGATGTACGCAAAGAAGAAGAAGAAAAGAGAAGTAATTCTGTCAATAAATAAGCACGTGTATAAGTGTATTGTTTTCTATTAATATACTCACATTATTCAACCCCCAGCCTGCAATTTCGGCTGCAGTAATCGGGGGTGGCTTCTTCATTATAGCAACACGACTGACTTTCTTACTAAACATTATTGGTTTCGCAATTCTTACTATAGCTATATCATTGTCACTTGTCATGCTGCTATATTGCTCATGAATTATAAAACTGTGAGCTGACATCGCTGAGCCTCTATCTCTATGTTCATTACCTACATGAATAGTTATATGTGTGTTTACGTCACAAGAGTATAAGCAATGGGCGGCTGTGAGAAGCAACCTCTGATTCAGTATAGAAGACCCGCAAATCCAGGCCGATTTTACACCGTCTATAGTACAACTAACACTTAGAAAAGCCGAGTGAGGAAAGTGCGTTATATCCGCATATTTTCCACCAACTATAAAAGGCTCCATCTTACACCGAACAGACACAAATATACCAAATAATAATACGCAGTGTTTTAAATACATGTCTCGTTTTTAAGATGCAGATTTTAATGAAATGGCTCGAATAATCAGATTTGGTTTATGTTCGTTACGTTTTATTAGTCGTTTAAAAATTGATTAATTAGGTTTTTAAAGCGATTTATTGCCGAAATGTAATTAGATTTTTTTTATTTGTAAGTTTTAGTAAGCATTTCTACATTCAAAGTGTGTAAATACCATCTTTCTTATTAAACGGGGAATAACAACGATATAGTCTATCCAGATTATCCAGTTTGGACCCCAAAGAAGCAATAGTCATGTTAAAGAGTTAGTCATAGAATTATTCTTAGTTATTTTGCAATAGCAACTACTGTTAAACACTTAACACTTTCACAGCGGAGCGTTTAGAGCGCCGCTTGATACGGTACGCGGGCGTATTTCTGCATAATTGTGAACATCATAGAAAAATAACGGATAGGGGTATATGGATAATTCTTTTTGTGTTTAAAAGATATACTTTTATATTTTATGGATAATAAATAAAAAAAAATTATAGTATATAAAATAATTTAATACGAGTAAAGTAAACATGGTCATTTTTTATAAAAAAAAAAAAGTCATACAGACAAAAACAGTCACACTCGCTCCGTACTCTCGCCGGCGGTCGACTGAGTGGGCGCGGGCGATCGCGAACTGTAGCTATCGCGTTCTTACTACATACAAACATTGTATATGTGTGTGTAGCTTATGAACTAAGCTACAAACGTGTACAAGGCGGATCACGACAAGACGTCGTGATTTTCTAATAAACATTTGAAAGGCGGTCACGAGTGCTACTCGTGATTCGCGCGTTAGAGAAAAATATGAATGCCGAGCTGAGGTCGTGATCCGCTGTGAAAGTGTTAATCTGTGGTAGACAACAAAATCTCAACAAAAACTCGGGTGCAATGAAAACAGTTATCACGGTTGAAAATACCGCAAAATACTTACCACATAATAAGTACAGTGGAGTAAAAGTACCTAAATACTGTTTATTTTAGTCGTAAACTATCCAACGGACAAGTAACGGTTTGCTTCGTCTAGTCTGTTATAAAAGATGGTTCAAAGATATCGTTCTGATTTATGCCAGCATCTGTACCCTGAAGGTTAAAACGAGTACGCTACTTACAAACATTAGTAACGACTTAATTTTATGTAACGAACGAGACAGTTGAGATGGAAACTCGAACTATAAATAATGCAATATTGATTTGTTTAATTTATGCGAACATTAAAATACAACTTGTAAATTAAATAAAACGTCAGAAATTAATAATAAAAATTAAAATTGGAACAAAAATTAATTTTGGTTTTATTGCAAACAAAATCCCAAAAAAAAATATTTTAGAAAAAAATAAAATCTTTATTGGACAAGTTTTTGAGAAAATTTCAAATTCGGTTTTTAAGTTTTTGATAAAAGTGCTTAAAAGTTACCATGCTAAACTGCAATTTATAGGGTTGCTAGTTTAATGCCTTATTTTTGATGAGATTGTATCTTAGAAAAGTTTCCTTAACCCTGAATGTATAAGAATGAATACCTATGTGCGGTATAATGTCTGATACTCTAGATACAAAACAAATTACTTACATGATTACAGAGAGAGAGGGATTGACAAATAAAGGAATTATTATTTTTAGCTTACCTACATCTTGCATACCTTTCAATTTATTATTTAAAGCGCCTTTCTTTGTATATTATATAAATAGTTATACTAAGAAATAACATTACGAACAATTGTACTATCTTCAATTTCGTATTTTCTATAATCTTCTATAATCTAGCAGCAGTCAGTTAAATTATTTAGAAAGTTTAATTAAATAAACATGATATCATCTAGACCGGGACGAAAATCTTATTTTTGTGTTCAAAACAAGCCAAAATAAAACTATTCATCTTCGCTCTGCCGAACAACGAACATGGTGAATGCACCCGGCAGATATTACTAATGGTACTTACTCACGTTGAACTCACTTAACTACGAGATTTATTACTATAGTGAGTTACTTTCGAGAAGTTTATTTAAAAAATTGAAATGTGTTCGAATGCTATGAGGAGTTGGAGGTTTTAGCATAGATACTTCATTTATGTTATCACTACATAGTATTAAAACAAAGTCACTTTCTCTGTCCCTATATCCTTATGTCCCTATGTATGCTAAGATCTTTAAAACTACGCAACGGATTTTGATGCGGTTTGTTTTAATAGATAGTGATTCAGTGGGAAGGTTTTTAGCAATTATATCCACATTTTCCTATGGGAATGGGAACTATGCGGGTGAAACCGCGGGGTGCCGCTAGTGGATTTATAAAACAAAGTTTGATTAATTTTTAATCGTGAATCTGAACGAACATCACTAATTTACATTAAGAGGTTTTTAGAAATTTTCCTGTTAAATAAAATGAAAAGCATTTTTTTCGAGTTGTTACTTCTGGCACTGTTCTGTGTTGTAAAATTGGGCAAGTGAAGCAAAAGTTTAAAGACAAATAAATTAATAATCGCAAAAGTCTGTCAAAAATGTATCTGGATAAAATAATATTTAGCTTATGATAAAATTAAGGCCACCATATAACAATTTAATGAACTTGGATCGAGTTTACTAAAAGAAACCAATGGTAACACTTTGTAGTTGAATCACAAAGAAAAAGTACTGCAAACGATAGAACCGTTAGTTTGAGAAGAGTCAGCTCACCGTTGTTCCGGTGCCGAGCATCCGACGAGCTTTTATTACCTATACTTGGACGTTTTTTGAACCTAACTCTTATTGTTTCCTCCGAGATAATGATCATTATCTCACGATTTTGTCATAAATTACCTATTATAACCCTGAAATTGGGATTCCGGATTCCGAATTCAGTGTCAACGAACTTTCAGAAGATCCAACGTTAATTATTTATGATGAAGCTATTATAATTTAAAATGGAATATTCAACATTTTATTGCAACGATTTTGATTTTATTATTCACTGTTTATTTGCTTTAATTATTAGTTTTATTTGTAATTTTATTGGTGTTTAGTTGATTGGTATGTTAATATTTGTTAATTTTATATGTAATATTGTCATTAAAATAAATTATATGAGTAAATAATAATGGTATGGTACTAAAATGATTCCCTATACGCATACTGATATTGTGAATGTAAAAGTTTATGATTATAATTGAACGAAAGCTTGTTTGTATAGAAACTTCTAAGGCAAAAACTACTACGCCGATTTTGGTTTCAATAAGTAGGGATTTTTGGACAAAAATCGTCACCCCTTTTGATGATGAGGATAATCAAAGGTAAATTCTTCAAAAATCTCGCATTTCTGTTTTAAATCGCGGATAGAGCAATACACGTTCGCTATTTTCCAAACATGATTCGAGTTGGAGAACACTAACATGCATTGAACATTATAAAGTATATCTAATTCAATAAACAAAAAATATAGACTTATATTCAAAATTATAGGTAATGATTATATCAAAAAACATAAATATCTCGTTAAACTGAAAACCGACCCCAAATAGACATGAGATAAAGGTTCGGAAAAAAGAAGATTATATCAAAAAACAAACAAGCACGTATTCCTTAAAATATTAGTACTTATACATAGTTAAAAGCATCATAACATTACAACATACCGTAAAAGGTACAGAATTACGGCATACAATAATAAATTTTATTCCTCATCTGCAGAACGCGTGCCCTAGGCAGTTGTTAGGAAACCTACATCTGTCTCAAATGTCTGTTTTCATATAACGTCTTGACTTAATACTGTACTTCTTAAGTTTCAATGGAAATATTTATACTGAAACTAACGGCGCCCCGCGGTTTCACCCGCGTAGTTCCCGTCCCCGTAGGAATATGGGGATAAAATTATGCTAAAAACCTTCCCACTGAATCTCTCTATCTATTAAAACATACCGCATCAAAATCCGTTGCGTAGATCTAAGCATACATAGGGACATAGGGATAGAGAAAGCGACTTTGTTTTATACTATGTAGTGATGTATGCGTTAAATTTTAATCATGTTATTCAATTTTAGCTTCCTCAGATGGCGTGATAATACAGGGTGTGGCAATTTTTGGAACACAACTGGTTTGATTCCCGGCTAGGGGTATAGATTTTTCGAAAATCTAATGATGCAATTTTAGTTTTATCAAAATAGGCCTCAAGACTCCCTTTAGATTTTTTCGATATTCTTTATAGTTTCGGATATCGTCAACCCTGTTTGTTCACTTTAATAATTCATCCTGTATAAACATAATTATAATAAATTGAAGTTAAAGTTCCTTTTAGGTATTTTCCGAAGTATCTATTCCCAAAGGCTTGTTTATATTAGTCAAATGACTTATGGGACGATGTTCTGAATGAATATTCTCACATCGCAAGTCACCGGTTTAACATTTTCGCGCAATAAATCGTGTTTCAAACACAAAACGTTGTGTTGACTCTCCTTTCGATACCTTCGTATTACTATTTAATACAAGACCTACAGTATTTTCTGTTAGAAAATAAGATTAATGTAGTATTTTGGTCTTTATTCCACTATAATAGAGACCACTTTCTTACGATAGATTTGTTATTATTCATTGTTTATCCAGTCCCAAACTAAGCGAAGCTAGTAATAGATAGGATAGGATATCTATGTACTTAACTACGAATAAACGTAGAAATACCTGAAAGAGGTGGAAATCATCCAAAGACAAACAGACATGCACACAAATGCTTGTCTTGGGTATCGAATCCGTACCAACTACGCTATTTAGTCGTCAATTAAATGATATTATCATCATCATATCAGCCGCGATATTTCGTCCACTGCCAAACATAGGCCTTCCCATTGACTTCTTTTGACTTTAAACGAGTCAAGTAAGCAGTTGAAAGTCAAACAAAACAAAACAAGGCACTTAACAGCTAACCATTGAATAAAAAGGTCAATATTTCTTCACCTAGCACACTCCACGCCCCCACGCCAACTAAAGCTGTGTTACAACATTAATACTCAAATGTAACGACATGATTTGTATGTATATCCACGCCTTGCCTCTACATGCCCCGGACTTGTACCAGCGACAAACTGAAAATGTTACTATTGAAATTTCAAAGGTTTGTTTACGTAAGGCTTTCGAAATTTGAACAACCCTCTCAGTGCTACACCCAGTTTTAAAAATAGAATACCTTGCTTTTAGTTCTATGAAGTGTGATGGTGTGATCGCCCTAAGAAAGGATACGCTTGAGTCCCTCGGTGAAGACATGATAATGATATGGTCACCAATTTCAAAGCACAGTTTCAGACTTAAAGCTTTTAGCTCAATTGATTTATGTTCTTTATATTAATAGACGGCAAACGTATAATAATGAAATAAAACACTTAAACGGATTTTTGTCGGTGTTGTATTTTGTTTAACATTTTCTGACGTTTCGTGATCACAGAAGACTGAAGTCTGAAGTCTTCTGTGATCACGGGTTAGTGTAAATCAAAGATATCAAAATGTATAATATGCTTCTCAAACTCCGTAACATCCTCGGGTTTCTTCAATTAAACATATTTAGTTACTTCTTAGGGCCTATTTCACGAACTACAAGTAAATTTCCGAGTAAGTAACTTACTAGTTTGGTCTTTGTCACTTGATATATAGTAAGAAAAAGACAAAACTAACTTTACTTGGTGAGTAACTTTACTTGAAGGTTGTGAAATAGGCCCTTAATCAACTACGCAACGCTCTATCTATTTGACAGTATAGCATGGTGCCAATGGACCACTTGGATCAGCGATGCTAAAAATATAATTGAGACAAATACAAGGTTTGCAGTTAAAATAAAGACATATATTGCAATATTTATTTAACCAAACAGTTAACATAATCTAGTTAAAGTTGACCAGACAGGTTCCAACATTTCACCGTTGACACGACGCGTGACACGATCGGAAACATTTACATTGCGCGCGCAAGACCGCTGGGCGCCTGCGCGAGCGCACGGACAGACATTATGTCGCAACTCTATTAGTGCCAGATAAGAAATAAGATTACCTTTTATGTCTATAACTAGACTTTTAAAACATTGTTTTTATTAAACCTCTAGACTAGAACTAGAATTGTGAACCTCCTCCTTTAAAAATGAATGTTTAGTTGTTAAAGGCACTTGAGTACTAATACCTTTTTAATATAACTAGTAGAGCAACTGTGATACATTATAAAGATGATTCTACGGATGCGGGTAAAATAACATAGCGCATAAGTATATGATACTTTTTATCTCATAATTCCAACAGGATCAGAATTTACACAAATAAAAAGCGGGGCGCAGTTTTGAAATACTTAGTTTAATTATTGATTAGCAACAAACATAACTTCATCATTATCAAAAATAAATCACATTAAATACTTTAACACTTGTTAAAATACTTGTTACAAAATGCGTTATAAGTAATTGATTGTCGTTTCCAATTATTAATTAAAGAAGTGTGATTATTAACCATTGGGTTGGATTTCGAGTTATGTCTCTCTTTGATTTGCCGCCAATTACAAGGAGTATGTTCTCCTGGTTGTATGTTAGGAATGCCTCTTCTCTCAACGGATTTAGTTATGTTATATCTAAGTTATCAATACGGGCGAATATTTCGAGTGAATGTAGCAGACTTAAATCTACTTAATATGGAATATCGAAAAGATTATAAAGGAGTCTTGATGACGATTTTAATGTAAAATTTAAGCTGCATCGTTAGTTTCTGAACATATAATATAAGTCACGAATCGAAACAGAACGTACTTAGGTACTTATACACTTTTAATAGGTATTGAACTATTGAACATATAGAAAATGCTCGTGGCTCTTAAAGGTTCTCTGGAGGCGAAAAATCTAGGAAAATTTGCCTTTCATCTTCATTTTCTCTGAGTGGAGTTCGATCGACTACTAAGTATTACTTTAATAAACTAGGATATTTAACAACCGTTTTATAATAAGAAAATTAATATTAAAGCTTACTATACCAGTATTAAAGTACATAACCATTACGAGAAGCTGCACAGAATCTCTATAATCTAAATAACAAGTTGCAGTAAAACTATCGATTCCCCGGACATTATTTAGACTGGCCGGTTAGTGTAAATTACCGGTTGGGCCTGGAACAAGCATTAGGTGGCCTCGTAAATATGGCGGTTCATTACGGGTACCTAACGAGCATCGAACGGTGCGCACGTGCCACGATATATTACGATGGATGTGTGTCACACCGATGTGTAATCGGGTACACGTTAGAAGTAAAGAACTTAAATTTTTACTTATTTTATTTGAAATAGAAAATAGGGAAATAATACACGCGAAGATCTTTACAAGGTCACTGATAATGTTACGAGTATATCGGTGGCCGAGCTTTGGTCCTGCAAAATATAGAGTCGACACGCAAAGAAGAAGAATAGGAAATCCAATATTTTAGTACATTCGATTATGATTTGAATCGGTATGTTTTTAATTTTAGCAAATTTTTGAAGTTATAGAGTTATGTACAAATCGACTCACATGCGTGATGTACAACAGTGATGAAATATCTACCAATACGCAAAATATGGGTTACAGAAGCAGTACTCATATCAACCTAGCAACCACCTAAACAACTGAGCCACCGAGGTAAAATTTTGGTAAACAGTAGATCGTTGGAAAAAAAATAATGCTTTTAAAAATATTTAGAAACATGCTACAAATTCTTGTTTGGTCTATTTTGACAGGCAGTCTAGCATTGCTTTGCTAATTTGGAATTTAATAAGGATCTATCTAACCGACTTTTTACATAAAAATTGTCACCGGTTTTTATAATAGTGTGAGTCCTTAAAGTAAAGAAAGTTTAAGTTCAAGTTGTAACAAAAAATATTAGATGTACCTACGTACATTGTTATTCGTTACGTTACGGTGTAACAGACGGTACAATCTTACCCTTTACCAGACACATACAATTGTGGTCTCAACTATATATCGGTAATTATTGTTTTTCCTCTTTATCGAAACTTCGAGAAAATGTGCTTTTGAGCAGAGCATTTTATGTAGAGCAATTTCTACGGTATTTTTGATTTATATTCTTATCTACAAAACGCACTCGAAAACCTTATAATAATCTCTGAAAATACTCTGATCTTAAAGTGGTTGAGAACATACACACATTATTATTATATTCTCAAAAAATCTGCATAAAATTGGGTGTTAACTGTACTTTGCGTTAATGCTTACTGCTTAGCTTCCCTGAGTTGAATCATGATACCTTCCTAAATGTGCTATCTACTTAATGCTAAATAACACCAAATTCGATCAGTTTCTGAGATAAGCACGTTCAAACAAACAACCTAAGTACATATAACCGATTTTCATGCGGGCGCCGAGCCATATCGTGAGTGGAAAACTACTTTTTGTAAACAAATTTTATTATTGATCTAAAATAACTATATATATATATAACTAAAGTATCTGTAAACGATAGATAAAGGAGAAACTCATCCATCTACAGACTTTAAAGTACCAAAAACATATCACAACTTGTTTAAAAGATACCACCCACTAAGCATCACAAACCCAAAATGGCTGACGATAATTTACAGAAACATGACAATAAAAAGAGTAATCATTATGAGCTATTTGTAATGATAGAGTTGACGTACTTGTAGGACGTATGCTAAATTCGAATTTAACTGTTCATAAGACATCCACCTACTTGATGACATACAGTAATTTAGACCAATCTGGGTATGCGTCATTGGTTGGTAGCTAAATATGACATGGTATGAAGACTTAATGTGGAAAAGGCGACTTTTAGTATTTTGGAGGTTTTAGTTTTATCATAAATATACTCATTACTGTCCTAGTTATGAATATATTTATGACTACTGGAGTGCTGCAGCTATCCAGTGATAACGTGGATGTTAGAAAAAGAATTTTGTGAATCGATTCAGTAGTTTTTAAGTTCATTCATTTCACAAACTAAAAATTCTTAATAATTAAGTGTAAAATATGTATAAAGAAGTTAAGTAGTATTATTATAAAAAACTATTTAAGTTTCCAAGATACAAGTTCCAACAACACAGCTATCATTTTCAATTAATTGTAATCACCATACAGCAATCAAGGCACATCTGCCTAGAGCCTGTCTTAAGGTACATCCGCCACAGATACACAATATAAATTTGACCAATTAAGGGGCACAAGCCGCACAAGTATTGCACCTGTCTTTAAGAATGGTACGCTCTACGGAGCGCGACGCGACTAAGATCACCCGACCATGTCTTAAGGAGCCGTTATAACCATCTATCATATCTTATATACTAGCACTTGTTATGTGGAATATTACTTGAAATTTTCAAGCTCGTAAAACTGTAAAATTTGCTGTAAAACTGGCTGGAAATGTTTGGAAGAGTTTGAGTTTTGTAGTGATATAATGGATGTAAAGCATTGCATTTCCCGTTAAATGTGAAGAAGAAATAAAAAAATAGAGCACTATAAAAAGTATAAAACAAGAACGTGTTTTTTATTGAAGATTTGGGAAAATCGTACTCTTAAACCATCTATATAAATACGTTATTATTATGTCTATAATATGGTGTTCGAGGTCATATTTATTAACTCACAACAAAATCCACTTTACATCGATGAATCTACAGGGACGCAGGTAAACCCGCGGGACTCTGCTTGTTGTGTAAAGATTACTTTACATTATTTAGGGCCGATTTTTCCATCGCCGGATAACTTTTATTCGACGAATAAAATTGACATTTGACAGATTTTGTATGAAAGAACTGTCAAAATTTCAAAGTTATTCGTCGAATAAAGTTATCTGGCGATGGAAAAATCAGCCCTATATTATATTTACCAACTACAATAACAACATCAAAGTCTACTACTATACTAGTCTCCAACGCTTCACAAAATTTATGACTAAAATCAAATTTTTTAAAACAATTCTCATTATTTCAAGATTATTAATTTCAGTTCTTAGATTGTTGATGGCAGTGCGAGGTTGTCGACCGGTGGCAGCGGACCGAGCCGGAGGGCGGCACGCTCCAGTGCCCACGGTCCAGGATAATGACATTGCCTTCTTGAGCCAATCATATCTCACTAAGACAATTAGACACGGAACCGCCCGCCACTGGTTATCGCCGGTTACACCAAAAATGAGGCTTCTATTCTTAAATAACGCCGGGTACACGAAAACTGAGACTGTTCTTAAATCTTGGTTATTGGTTGGCAACCAAGTAAATTGTTGCTGGCGTATTTACTGGTGGAGACATGAATAGGGTAGTTGCCCAGAATTTTTTTATTAGTCTGTCTTTTAGACTTCCAAAAAATATTGGGCACGTATTTTTTTATTTTTCATGTAAACAAAAAATTAATACGATACAGTGCGTCGAAAACTCGTGAAACGTCACAGATTGCTAAAATTTTCACCAACAGTTGGCGTCACAAGCCCCTACTCCTAAACTTTAATGCGTTATAACGAACTCAGTTTTATTAATTTGATGAAACAAAAAAATACGTGTCTAATATTATTTCGAAATCTATCTGACGGACTAATTAGAATTGCAATTTGTTTACCCAGGAAACTACCCAATTGTGATATCTCTCTCACCTTAAAATAATTTGGGATGAAACCTGATCAACACGTTTCATATTTATGATCTCAAAATGTTCAAGGCGTCTGGATTCACGAAGGAAAATTGCGGAGCACTGCTTGATGTTATAAACCGAGTAATATAGGTAGCAGATGGAACAGTTTAGTGATATTCTTTTTTATGAAACTTGTATCGACGCATTGTAAGGTCTCCACCAAATCCATCCATACGATATGTCCCTGTCGCGAGCTTCTTTCCAATTTTTGACAAATCTTTCAAGGTACTGCCACCAACTTATTACCTTTTTCTTGTATTTTTCTATAACAAATGCTACCAGACGAGACCAGTACTCCAGTAGTGAGAACCTGTTGTGGGAACAGTAAATCAATCGACCGAGACTGAAGGAAATAATTATGGCGGGAACATCTACACAGCGAACGGATTCTTTTCCTATATCTTGTCGTAATTATTGTCATTGTGATCGTAAAAGGTGACTTTGTTAGAGAGACGAGCTTTATACTGACAATCAATTAGTTTAAAATTATTTGAACGTACCTAAAAATAATTCATCGGGTTGGTGGCAGATTAAAATTATACAAGAGTTGTTTATTTGGCAGATTTGGTCTTTTAGGAACGTTTAAATCAATATCATTTTTTATTTTATTTTTTAGATTAAATATAACTGTAGTTAGATATTCATTCAATAATAACCGTATACTGTTTGAATCTGTTTTTTTTTTTACTGATTTTCACTAACAAGACCGTCTTGTTTTGTCGAAAACCAAAAACGCTAGTAAGAAAGTAATTCCAAGTGCTACTTTAGTTTTTGCACTGTAAAGCCGAATCATTTCCTACCAATTGAATAGATTTACAATACAAAATACCAACACCAAAAAATAATGAACCGATGTCATCGTTTCGGTACTGTTAGATAAAAAAATTGTCGGTTTCCAAAGTGTTGGTAGCGTCATTGGAAGTAACAGAGCGTGACTAGATGGGTCATGGTCTGATGCTTTCATTTCATACATACAGAACGATTCGAAACCACGATTTTATAACCAACCATCAATTTAGACGAATATGTCTCTCAGTTATTCATTTATAGAAGTGATTTGACGTTAATTTCAGATTTAATAGAAGATAGGCCATGCCCTGTCATAAAACATATTTAATCTATATTTTAGTTAATGCTATTAAATCTTGAAAGATGTCACCATAATTTATGATGTCTGGAGCGGGGTAATTTTCTGTTTTCTTGCTTGACAAGTCTGAGTGGTACAATAAGTAATTTCTAACTAATTTAATAGAAGAGAAGAAGCATCTTTCGGACAGCAGCTTCAAACCTGTTCCTAAGATCGGGTTATATCGCTCTCCCTAAGGAGATGAGATCCCTGAAGAGATGATCCCTGATCCCTAAAGAGATGATGTAAGTCCCTAAGGACATAAAAACCTAATACTTCTTACATATCTAAACATGATGAGATGAGAGAAATCGAGGATAACTTTCAGTGGCGCGTATAATAGAAGAATATTCTAGAAATTGTCAATAAAGGATCTTTTTATTTAACAACCTTAACCTTGAAAATGAAGAACTTACCTTTATAGTATTTTTGGACAATTGTGTAATTAAGTAGAATGACGATCAAAACTAGCAAATAGCTAATTATTCAATTGCTCGCTACAAAGGAAATTAAAATACCATTATCTTCATTTTAGGAGGTTTGAAAGAAAAACACGTAAAATAAGTATCTTAATTGTTTTTGTTTGCCGTAATAACATTGTAATTTTTGTAATTAATTAGACCAAGTTTTATGATAAGCAAAAACTACGAATAACTTGTTAAAATGTATTTATCAAAAGTTTTACGTCTTGGGTTTTCCATTGATAAAGTTACTTATATAAATAATTATCTTGTATTTTTATTATATGACACTATACCTATAAATTACATGAACGGATGCTACTGAAGAAGTCAACCTTGTTAACATCTTAATAAGTAATTTTCTCCAAATTGACCAAACCGATTTCAATTTAGTTTTTTACTTACGTGCGAGTGTTCTTAGACATGTTTGATGAAAATCGGTGAACCCGTTTAAAAGTTATAGGGGTTTGAAAGTAATTGTGTTGGGGGTTTTTTAAATTTTTATGTCAGCTTGTATTTAACAGCAGTTCGTAGGAAACTGCGAAGAATAAAGGCAGTTGGAGACATTTGTCTAGTTGTGTGAGGAGATAGGCTAAACACCATACAAAAAGCCTCGATGTCTAGTATCATGTGCAATTGTGCACCTGCTACAGAGGTCTGAGGATCGGCCAAGAGATGCAAGTTTGCTAATTTCCAAACATGACTCAGGTTTGAGATCACCAGCACGCATTAGACAAACGTCGAATGTGTGCTGATGATCTCAATCCCCAAGCATGATAGTTACGCTTATTTCTTTATAAAGAGCTTATATCATCACTGAACGAGAGACCTTTGATTTGCAGTACAAAGTTGCAGTGGTTGGTCAGTAACTTCCATCGTACGAACACCTGCATCTCAGAAACGCGTTACCGGCTTTTAAAGGATACAAAATGTATGGAAAAGAAGAAATGACGTCACGGGATTGGGCTCCGGAATTACCGCTCGTAGTATCTAGATTCTAGAGCTACTGCTTCTCGCCAATTTGCAAGAGTGTAGTACTTCCCTGGTCATACAGTTCCGCGTACTTGAATAGATAACAAGACCATATATTTTTAAATTATATCTAAATATTTATATTAAAATGGACGTGATAATAGCGATTATTGAATAGTTTTGTTTTTAAACTATTTATCACTCCCGGCCATTGAACTGCAAGCAAATATTGTCTATTAAGTCGACTTATTATAGGGTCTACGTAATTAATTGGGATCTTGAGGATCGTTTGCGCATGTGCACGTGCGAGAAACGCGCGGGCGCCTGTACGTTAATACAATCAGGAAACGACAATTGAATTACTCACTTATCTAGTATTAGGGATGAGAACTTCAAGAAAATAGGATTTTCAATATCGAGTTGCTAATTTTTTTTGTATATTAGTGGCCAGCTTCAGTCTTCTTCTTTTAAATCTGTACCTATCTCTCATCGATACTAAAAGTAAAAATATAGGATACTAGCAGCGCCCTGCGGTTTCACCCGCGTAGTTCCCGTTCCCGTGTGAATACAGGGATAAAATATACCTATGCCTATGTAACGCACTGATAAATTAGCTTTCCATGAGTGAAATAATTTTGTAATCGGTTCAGTAGATCCCGTTATTACCCCTTACAATTTAATAAACACACAAACTTTACTTCTTTATAATATTAGTATAGATGAAGGAAGATAGTTTCCCTAGATTAGACAAAACGTCACTACCTATTTTATGTGGAGCGACTGCAATAAATGTTTAATACATAAATTTATGTGCTTATTATAATTTTATGTTTCCTAAGTAAGTAAGTACTTAACTTATTATATAATATACCTACCATACTTTATCACATAATTAATTTTAAAATAGTGCTCGTAACTTATTGTACCTAAGTATTTTGCTACTTATTAACTACATTTTATATTTTATGCCATGTATATAATATAGGTACTATCCTCTCAGATAAATAATAATATGAACAAAGAGATAACCCTACAATGTATAGTTATCATTGTTATTAGAACAATAAAGTGTGTCACCCGTGTTATGTCCTGTAATCTCGCATTCACGTCCAAGCAGCGAGCTCGAAGCCTCACAAAAACGGGATCAGTAATTTATCTCGCATTTTTTTAAACAAAACCTTTTTGCTCCTGCCCAAAAAGTTTGATTAAAAGAAAAAAAAGTGACAAGCGCGGAAAAAAAAGTTTGACGTTTTCGGTTGACATTTAACTTTGCCGCTTTTTTCACCACAGTTTTAACTGTTTTTTTTTGTTAAGTTTGTGATAATTTTGCGTGAATGTGGAGTTTTTTGAGTAAAAATAAGCAGGTTGCTGCTATGCTCGGGTTATTGACAGTGGCAGCTATTGTGACTGTGTTTTTAGCAACTAAAGGTGCTAATAATGGTGTCGCGGGGGATCTTATGGAAGAATCGATCGATATTAGCAATGAGTCTCACATATTTGCGACACACAAGTAAGTAATTTAACAATAAATACTTAATACTTATTTATTTATGTTGACTTTCTTATCTCTAGTATTGGTACAATTTTGTTTACTTAAATCTTACTCCTGATTAATATTAATAGCAACATGTTTCCTAGAAATTGCTATGATTATTTTATCGTTACGTCAAACGACATAAACATGCGCTAATGTTGATTGTATGAAAAAACGGGTGTAAAATAGAATATATTACATCATAGTCTACTTTTTCTACGACAATGATGTGTACCTTCGAATAGGTACATTGTAGTCTTCACGATTTAGCTAAACAATATGGTTACGATATTTTTTCCTATATGAATGAATGCTAGCCAACCGCGAGTAACTATCACATAATTTATCAAACATTTTCTTCACAGGCTCCCATCGAATGACAGATTCATGGCATCAATAGGTAACGGTCACATAGCGACCACAATCTTTAGCGACACAGTATACATGAACGGAGTCTACAATGGACGAAGCGGGAAAAGCCACAGAGCTAGAATACCTAACTGGGCTAACATCAGACTAAATTCGACCTTAACTCCTCATCCTTACAGTCCTATTTACAGTCTAGATACTAAAGAAGGCGCGTTTAAAGTGAGGGTAGATAGAGACCGGTCGGTGGTTACACAGAGAGTGTATGCTCATAGGTATTATACGAGGTCTATTATAAATCAGATACAAGTTGTGGCTAAACCTCATGGTGGTAAGTTTTTTTTATTATACTGGATTCTTAACTTAAAACTAGCAAGAGCCAAATAGTTATAGTGTCGGCTTAGCCATTGAAATATAAGTGTTTGATCCGATTGCACGATATTGACACAAACCAACTCCACTTAGCTTACTTTGATTTCCTTAAACAAAAATAACATCCAAAAATAGTTAATAGGTTTCACAAAGAAAGAATTAGAGCCAGGTGGATTTCTAATGATGCCTGCATTTAAGACAATAAGAATGACTTAAGAAGACATAAAACAATTGGCTTAATAGACAGAAAGGATCTAAAGCGTTCTTGAAATTAAGAAGTTTAAATTATGAGGTTGACGTAACATTAGGTATTCTCAAATGCACAAGGGAAGCGTTATATTAATATTACTAAGAATAAACTAAGATTGTAAATAAACACCAACGCCTAGCTCTATTAGAAGATTGAGGTCACAGTTAAAAAGAAATAACCGACATAGTAGGCGTTCTAAAAATAGGTTACTTACAAATGGTCATTATTACATACTACTTATAATAAATAGCAATCATCATTTTGTCTCATCATCATTCTCGGCGTGGTTCTAGGTTTATTCCGATCCCATGGATTTTAAGATAGGTTAGTTCTGTGCTGTTCAGCGTGATAAAAACATCAATATTTAATACATTTTACTTAAATTGGTTCATTAGTGTTTGATAGTCATTGTCACAAACTTTTGATTATTGTTCGGGTAAATTGAAAATACGACTTTTCCCAAAAAATCAATTTGAAATTTTAACTTGTGCCCGCAAAATTGCTTATAAATATGCGTATATTGCTTGATATGTTATAATTAATTTATAAATGCGCCTGATTATTTCCTCAGATCCAAACTTCGTTCACCACGAAATATGGATTGCTCTGAAACTAATACCAGGCGAAATGAGCGATGACATCACTTTCCACGATCCTCACCCAGAAATCATTGAAGGAAGGACTATTTGGAGTACATGCGGTAGTACTGTTGAAACAGAAGACCCAGTTTATCAGCCTTTAACTGTTGGAGTATGTGTTTATTGGACGTCAGTACCTGATCATTTAGTGGTTCCTCAACATGGATCAAGGGTGTTCACTTTTGTCATGACTGCTGATCGGAATCGGACTGTAGCTAGGAATGAATTGATTAAAGGTTAGTGAAGCCTACAAAATATCTCAAAAAATATTTAGAACCCTTTTTAATCATTGCTCTCGATCACCTTTCAAACAAAACTGAATCATAATAAAAAAAAACAACACGTTTATGCTCAGCAAAACCACATTTAAAATTGCTACATAAACTTCCCTTTGCCAAGAGTTGGGATAAATGTGTACATAGTATTGCAGGAGGATGGCGAAGAATTATACGATAAGCATATCGAACAGTGGCAAAAGCAGTACCAACAAGCACGGGTTGAAATCGAAGGCAATCTAGAGCTGGTAAGTTAGTTAGATAAATTTTCAAAGAATAATTAATTGCAGTAGTGTATATTTCTTTCCACCTACATAGAATGTAATAAAGACACTTTTTAAGAAAGTGTAATTTGAAACAGCTAACTAATTCAGAAAGACAAGAAGACAGAGAAGGAAACTATTCCTCTACATCATGATGATCATGAATCTTTCTTTTTCGAACCTTTATCCCATGTCTATTTGGGGTCGGTTTTCAGTTTAACCAGATTTGGCAGAATGTCAGTATTTTACGAGAAGCGACTGCCATCAGACCCAGAGGGCTATACTTACGTAATTTTTTGGTTAAACCAAATGTTAGACTTATGAGGGCTCTAACTACCCGTAACGATTGTTGATGATGTTAGTAGATGATGATCATAATTAAATAAGCTTAATTGATTTCTTCGATTTTTTGCAGGCCAAAATAGTGAACGGAATTTGGTATTACTACTTGAGCTCGTTGCCATCAGAGAACTCATATCATCCACTTCAAAGGTTTTATGGACTCAGCCCAACTGGTTTAGCAAAAGGAGGCACTTATGAAGACTATGAAGGTAATATAGCTCCTGTTAATAATTTGTATGAGATCTTCGGGTTAATTTAGCGCAGGGAAAAATTTAATTTGGTGCAAACTACTTATTCATTTATAATATGAATGGGTTTATTGAACAGTAACTTAGGAAGAGGATATATCCTATACCTATATTAAATATTAGCCGAAAAATATCATCCATTTCATTCTTTTTGTTTGTTAAATTTTACCTTTGTTAACATTGTAATGCATTATTTGCAGGACATAACTTCTGGGACACAGAAACGTGGATGTTCCCTTCCATACTACTCCTGTACCCACAATACGCGCGTAAGCTGCTACAGTACCGATTGGACACTGCTTATGTAGCAGCTGAGCTCGCCAAACTTACTGGGCATAAAGGATATAGGTAAGACGAAAAAAAACTGAATCCATTTGCTCACTTTGAACAATAAAAGAAGCAGAAATCTACTCCAATTTGAATAATAGATACATTGATAAAAAAACACTCATCCACAAACTTAAAAATATATATTTTGAATAGCTGTGGATTTTTACGTAATACAAATTAAACACATTTTTAATGCGAATGTGTGTGTATGTGAATGCAGATTAAGCAATGCCTTAACCAACCATAAGGACAAGTTGACCATTAGACGAGGAGCTTATGAAGTGCGTCGTTGCAGATGTAACATACAGGCCTTCCGCGTTGGCAATCCTGACGTTAACGAACCGAGTCGTGTCTACCTACTGCTTATAAATCTTTGCAAAATATTTATAAACCAAGCAACATTGTATGTTTTGCTTGGAAAACACATTTCAGTGCTCAAAACTTATAAGGATAATTTTGAAATTATCTTGATTACCTATAGTCCGAGATACACAAAAACATTAAATCATGAACACCTTTTCTAACTTTTATTTTGGTAAATCAATGTGTTTACTCAATTCACTTTCGTTATCAGTCTGCTATTATCTCAATACGTAAGTACTTGATAGTATTTCATTTGTCTGGAATGGATGTACTTACTTGTTGGTAGGTACTGTTATTATGTACCGATCTATCGCATACGCAGCTGAAACAGTACACGACAATAATGGCGAAGGCGCCAGTCTAAAAGTCTTCTGACTGATCAACCATTACCGATTTATCGGTACAACTATTTCGAATTGAATCGATTGGCCAGTTTCAACCACTGGCGCCGGCATCTGTTTCATCATAATGAATACGTACTGATATTCAAACGTTGTAAATTAAAGATATTAAAGTTCAATTTTATAAAAATATGTTTTTGTATTAGTTTATCTGGATTGATATTGAATAAATTGAAAAAAAATTTACTAACAAATACGAAATGTTCACAAATTTTCCTTAAAAAAATTAACCGATATAAGTAAGTACAGGCCTTTCATTTCATTCATTTGCTTATCTACTTTATCGGATGAGAATGGATATTTGATATATTTTAGGTCAATGTTCCGAAACTTGAAAGAAAATCACGCCTATGCGCAAAACACGTAGCTTGAACATGTATTGAAGTACAATATTTTGATACAGTATCAAAATATTTTCAAGGTATTTTCACAAACGCAAAGCTTGGCTTTGCTAAGAAAGCTTTGCTTGAAAGTAAAGTTGAAATAAAAGAAGTTGAGAAAAATTGTGTTGAGCTTGTACTCCTTAGTGAGAGATTCCTTATAGTCAGAGACCATAATATTAATTTTAGCCACTATATTATTTCCAGATATCCCTGGGAGAGTGCATACACAGGAGTAGAAGTGACCCAACCGTGCTGCCCTGAGGTAGCCGAGTTCGAACAACACATCAGCGGGTGTATTGCATTCGCTGCGAGACAATACTTAGCTACTACCAGAGATGAAGATTGGCTACAGGTAAAAAAAAACTTATATTTAAGAAAAGCATACATTTTATGGAATTTACTAAGATTTTTTTAAATGGCGATGTTGTTTGAATCAAAGGCAAGCGATAAATCAGTAAAATGTTTTAAACTTATGAAATCAATATGATAAGTATTTGGACTAAATCGCAATCAAAAAATGACATTGTCTTTAATATTGTGAGTTCTTCGATATACTTAAATTATTCACTACAGTTTTGAGATAGTATAACGTAATCATACAATTATTACACATTTTCAGCATGGTGGCTGTTCGTTGGTCACACACATTGCGGACTTTTGGGCGTCTCGGGCTGTTATCAACTATGGAACAGGCCTTTATGATATCGCGAGTAAGTTTATTGTGATGTATTTTAAATGAAAGTTCTGGAAATAGCTACCTTAGCTTTCTTTAGTCTAAATGGTTTTATGATAACATAAAATATTCCCATGAATTAGGACTGCTAGTGGTTCTAATTGATTGTTGTCGCCATTCTGCATATTAGGTATGCTTTATACTTTTAAATGACAAATTCATTGTTATCTTTTACATTAATTTCCATTTTTTGCTACTTTACAGATGTGATGGGTCCGGATGAAGATCACAGCAATATAACTAATTCGGCGTTCACTAACGTCGTAGCTGGATATTCACTGTATTTGGCGAAGTAAGTTCGTCCATATCTATAAAATTATATAAAAAAAATGGAGGTTGAAGACTTTAATAAACTATTTTGCTTTAATGGTTAAAAAAAAATAACATCTCCAAAAACGCAGGAAAGAAAAGAACATCCATCAATTCATACTGAATCTATTATGGTATATATATACAATTCAAACCTTGCCTAGCCTTGAAACTATAGCAGATCAGTCTGAAAATCCACTTTGCTTTATGAATGAGACTAAACTATTGTCTCTCTTTTAAAATAATACCACCATTAAAATTCCAGCTACGTATCCTGTCTCTGCAAGTCCTACTACATAACTAAGGAACCAGAGAGGTATTCCGACATCGCGTGGAGCCTCACCCTCCCGTACGACGCGCGGACCGACTACCATCCGCAGTTCTCAGGGTATAAGAGGGGGGAGAGGATCAAACAGGCAGATGCTGTGCTGCTAGGGTTCCCGCTGCAGTATCCTATGGAATTGTGAGTTGGATTTAGTTGGGGTTCTAGTTGAGGCAATTTGAGACTTGGAAAATATTTGTCCTTATAGGGTCATGACTTGGGAGGAGGTAAAAGGATGGAATTTGTGGAACTAATTAAGATAGACATTGTATGAAACCCTGAAAAGAACATTAACTACTGAGGGGGTGAAGAGACCCCGGTCCATTATAAAATATTCCTATACCTCTATACGTGTAAAAATACATGTTCATGTCAAGTCGAGTTTCATTCAACTATTCCTATGGCAATGTTCAAAAATCTTATTCACCGCGTAAAACCGCGGGTCATATCTAGTAACCAATACTTATAACAAAAACTAGCTTTTGCCCGCGACTTCGTCCGCTTGGAAAAATGACTTCCGGCAGAATTTGGGTATTTTCCCCTTTTTATCAAAATCTTCTTAGCAGATGCCTACGTCATAACATCTACCTGCATGCCAAATTTCAGCCCTATCCGTCCGGTGGTTTGGGCTGTGCGTTGATAGATCACTATGTCAGTCAGACAGTCACCATTGAGTTATAATATATTTAGATGTATGAAAATTCCAGATCAACCAGAGCAAACGACCTATCCTACTACGAGTCAGTGACCCGAAAAACAGGCCCCGCCATGACCTGGAGCATGCACGCCATCGGACACTTACAGCTGGAAGACGATCTGAAGGCAAGCGCCGCATTCAACAAGAGCTACCAGGGATATGTTAGGGGACCTTTTAAGGTGAGATTATACACATTTAAACATTATTCATTATGACCTGGAGTATGTACGCCAAAAATAATTTGATTGGAAGATACATAAGTAGTTTTTTAGCAGCGCCCCCGTTTCAACCATATAAATTCTTATCTTGTGAGAATTGTGAAGTAAAAAGTTAACAATGTTGACTTTATGGAACACCTGTACAGATTTCACCTCAATTGTTCCAGTCAGTAGTTTCGGAACAGTGACATTCTTAATTAACGTGGAGTGACTGCCATCAGACCTTCACAATCCAAATGAGGTTACTTTTCTAATATAAGTACGGAGTTACTTTGAAATCCCTTCCAGATATGGTCAGAACTCCGTCGTCCCAACGTGGGCGCAGTGAACTTCTTCACGGGTATGGGGGGGTTCCTCCAGACTATAATGTTTGGGTACGCCGGCCTCAGCATCCGGCTGGACCGACTGGAGATCAACAACCCGAGAGTACCTCCAGGATCTAGGAAATTGACTGTGAGAGGTTAGTTGGAGTAAAATGGTATAAATATGAGATCAAACATTTCCTTTTGCAATAACACTGCTACTGCCTTATTTACAATCAGTTTTGAATACTGTCAAAGTGACAGATTTGACTGACAAGGTGTCAAATGCTTACCAGGTTTTGTTAAACCGGAGTAAAAATGCAACGCAAATAAGGCTGCATGGGTTTAAACTTTGGCGATAATAAGTCTTAACTGTGGGAACATACAGTTTTATTAAGTGCCTACGCATAAAGTGGTGTAGTAGGATGGACCTTCTTGCTAAGCCCCGAATTGGGTTCTTGTGTAGGGCGATGTAAACACTGCTGTGGTTTGAGATCACTAATATGCATTAGATTAGACAAACGTGGTGACTACGCCCATCCCTTGTCACCGTCAGTGAGGAAGAGGCATTTGATTATGCCTTGCATACTGGTACTTTACCTTTTATTCCAATGTTCTGCTCAAAGGAAAAAACAGTGTTAAAGACATAAAGACAATAAGGAGTTTTTACAGTAAGAGATTTTCTTATTTCGTTTCTTTTTCCAGGCATAAAATACCTCGGAGCAACTCTAACACTTGAGATAGAGAAAGAGACAACCGTGCGAGCGCTATCAATAGACGAGAACTGGCCGCTGATCATGTTCAATGGGAAATACAACGTCACACTTGTTCCTGGGATGATAGGTAATAAACGATTTTTTTTATTCATTGCCATAGAAAAACAAATGTGTGCCTATATGGATCTACTAGCTGTGCCCCACGGCTTTCACCCGCGTAGTTCCCGTTCCTGTAGAAATTCCGGGATAAAACATAGCCTATGTTCTTTCCCGGAACATAAGCTACCTGTAATTTCAAGTCAATCGGTTCAGTAGTTTAGCCGTAAAAAGGTAACAGACAGACAGACAGAGTAACTTTCGCATTTATAATATTAGTTAGGATGACTGCGTGTATGTGAGTAGTTTCTGGTAACCTCGATAGAGATAAGTAACTTATGCCTATGTCTCAATTAAATATGTTCCGTGTTAGTTACTGTTAATATGTAATTAAATCCAAAAAATCACAAAAACGCGTGTTACGAAACAACGCCAAGAAAAATTGACGTGTTTTTTTTGTGTGTGTGGATTTCTGTTTGTAGAGAGTATTCTCGTTACTTACAGTAATATATAATTAATAACAAAAATACTTTCTTTTTACAGTAACGCTAACAGGCAAAGGACCTTTTCCTATAAGATCTAGTCCGTGGAAAGACTGCAAGATACCCATCGACCGAATTGGGAACAACTACTTACGACCGATCGGAACATAATATTAGAATTTATAAAAATAAAATTAAGTTAAATTATTTAAGTATTTCGTTTTATTGTACAAGATGACAATTTGTTTTTAAACAAGGAATAACAATGACTGAGGCTAATCCAGTTGTGAAACTATTAAATTTAAAAATTAATAGAAATATACTGCTGTTATTCCTCGTTTATTAATAAGAGAGTATAAATGATTTTCGATTCATTATGATAATAAAAATTGGGTAAATGAAGTCAGGTTGCCGTAGCCAACATCGGCTTGGAAGTTATATTTAAATAGGACAAAACAAAATATTTTAAAAACTAAATACTTTGAATTGTAAATAAAAAATACACATATAAAATTTATAAAACTTGTTTATTAAAATTAAACCTGTATATTTGTACAAAAATAACTACAAATAAAACACTGTACTTATAAGTATCCATAGATAATATTTTCAGTAATCAAAACATATTAATAAATTCAAAGTTAAAGAAACTGTATAATATCAATATAAAAATAAATTCATGGGGTTTTTGTATCAATATAAAAGTAAAAAATAATCTTTACAATACTAGTAATAAAATAAAACTCAGAGCCACAAACTACTCTGGCGGATAAAATTGGAACTAATACTGTCATCATTTGACATTTGTATAAAATCGATGACAGCGAACGCTGTTACCGTGTCTTATATGTTTGTGGCACAAAACGAAACACATTGTCTTTTATTAAAAACCCAGATTTGTCTATCACGTTATGAAAGGAATTTTATTTTTGTTTGTAATAAATAAACCCGAGACATAAAATATCACACATCAACCTAATCCCAAAATATTCTTAGTTGAAGTTGAAGCTTGCATGGACTGCAATTGATCAGTAAACAGTGATAAGGGCACGTTCTTTCATTGCACTAATCATTCGAGCTAAAGAAGAAAATAGCAAAAGTAAAGTAAAGCTCGCTTTGGTATTGTCAACCAAGGGAGGTATCTTTTATCTGACGCTGATCGTACAAGATGGTGTAATTAATGTAAGTATTTGACGATATGATCAAATCATCTTGGCCGCTTCATGAAATAGCGGCGCGTTTAGTTGACCATATCGAGAAACGATTGCTTATCATTGATCTGCCCTAACCACATCATGATGTGGCCAATAGACAGTGAGACATTTCATGAAATGCGACCACTTCATGAAATTATCAACCATTTCATGAAATGGGCAAATTTACGATATGGCCACGACATATACACTGGACAGGCCTTGTAGGGTCAACGGGAATTTTATAAATATGTATAATCTAATACATTGCAAGCTTATCATATTGCTAATAACTAGGAAATGTTTTAATTTTACAAAAATGAATTTATTGCCTAGTAATTAATAATTAAAATGTACAAAATAATACTTATCAAATTATTATTACCGATAATTATAATTATTTTTTTATCCAGATCTGTTACATTGCTTATTAAAATTAATAATAAAATTGTACTATGTGATAACAACATACTTATTATTTATTAAAATATAATAGGAGCGTAAATTATTATAGTATTCCACACCATTAATATTTATAATTGGCAATTTAACAATAATATTTAAATACATAATGTTGAAATATTATTGTTACTAGATGTACCTCGCGGTTTTACTTGCAAAATTACCAGTTAAATTCGGATATTTAGTTATCATAATCAGCTCATATATGTCCCACCGAGGGGCTCGAGCCTACCCTGAATTTGGGTGATTAGGCCTAAAGTCAACCACATACCATGTGCGGGTTGGTCGACTTCACACACAACCTTAGAATTTCTCCGCAGGTGTGTGCAAGTTTCCTCACAATATAGTTTTTTATAGTTATCATAGTTATTAGCACTCAAATTATTATAATTAACGGGATATTTTCGTTCATCCGTGATCATGGCGCTTGCAACAACGTCGAAATATCGGAAACTCGAAACAAATAATATACATGGTAAATATCCCGTTAATTATAATAATTTTCCTCACAATATTTCCTTCACCATAAGATAAGTATTTAGATGCTATAATTTCACCTAAATATGGCCTTATTTCGTTGCTTACGTCATCGTGAAATTATTTACCGTAGCCCGTATCAAAAACCAATGAATAAGAGATTCAGAGTAATCGAATAACGGTCACCAATAAAATTGATTTCGAAATATTTTGACTCATCGATAAACGTAATTTAAACTTATTATAAAGAGATAAACTTTGTAATTTTGATAAAGATAAAAGAATAATTTAAGGATCAATTTCAATAGTTATTTATGGTACAAGCGAGGTAAGTTGGTGATTACTTCCGAGGCGCTATTGAGGCCCGAGCCGCCAGGCGAGGGTCTGAAGATAGCCGAGGATAGTAATCATCAATACAACGCGTGTACCATACAACGTTTTTCAACACATTTGCGAAGAAATTATCATTTTTCGCTAATAAATAAACAGTTTTTCTATTCGCGTGCATCCAACACAACAATGGTGATCGGCCAAAGACTAAAAGAATATACACTTATTAAAAAAAAAACGAATGAATTAATGAATGGAATCGACCATAGACCTACCAAATGTAAGGAAACATAGTTGAAGTTTGTTTTTAAAATGTATGGACACAATTTTTTTGGTATCGAAACTTTTTTTAAATGAAAGCAATTTAAAAAACAATCTATAACTCACTAGTGAATAAAACGTGTCATTATTCAACTGTTTTTGCACAAATAAGAGCCCTTTTATGAGCAAGTGTGTTGAAAAATGATTTATTTTATACTCGTATGTAGGTCTGTTATAACAGGTATTATTAATTAAGCAACAGTTAAGCGTGTTTTAGGTTAGGTTCATTCTTGTAATGTATATTTTTTTCTCTCTTTTAATTATCTACTTATGGAACAACAAATGTCTTTTTATTTTATTTTAAGTATTTTTTTTTCTATTGATCATTTGATTGATTTAAGTATTTACATAATTTTATAAAGAGGTAGTTTGTGTGAACACGCAAATCTCAGCATATAATAATACATATGATCATGAGATTTTAAATGGAGGAAGGCTAAGGAAGTCATAGTACAATCTCAAAGTTGGTAAACCACGAGGCACATCTAGTTCAAGATATGTACTACATTTCTATTTTCCTTGAACATATTGTTGTATGCAAAATCATATCAATAACATATATCATAATTAATATGGATACATAATATAATCTATCGTCTTATAAGAACTGACCACTATATTTTTATCTGTATATTATTGATTATGTACATTATCCTTAAATGATTAATCATTTCCCGTAAAAAGTTACAACAGCACCATAGATAAAACCGCAACTATGTAAACATAAAAATATAAAAAATATCGATAAATACTCAATGGTCATTGTACTGAGAAGAAATGATACATTGTACCAATATTAGTTGTTTCAAAACAGATTAGATAAATATATTATATGGCCTTGTTACAATAAATTTAAGTAATAAGTATTTTAAAATATACTTAAGTATATACAGAAACATACATAAATAAATATATACCTAAGTACCCAATTTAAACGCGCATTACACTCGCTCTTTTCAAGCAATTTTCACGGAAAATTACCAAACGGTATTTTGCGGTAAGCAACAATTAAAAAAGATATCTTGATTATAATATATCTTTATCAAGATTCGAAGGATTTATAATTCATTAAACGGATTAAAATGCGTTTAATATCACTGACTTATATAGTACTGGTCTGAACACTGGCTTACTATCTAATCATACTTTTAGTTAACATTTTGTTTTAGGGGTTCCACAGACTAACTGACTATTTAGCCTAATCTCGAACTGTCGAGATCGCCATAGCCTTTTCATAACATGCCATTGTTAAATATTTTCAATTAAATGACTATTATTTCTAACAATTTGTTACATAGACGTGAAATCATCTAGCTAGAGAGGAAATTTTCTCAGAAATGATTCTGGGAAAATGGTTCTTACCCCGAATAGTCTGAGATTTCTGATATTTATTGTTGCGTGCGTGCGTCATAGAGTCACATTTTGCAACAAACCTAATTTCTAATAAACGTCTTCAAGTAAATTATTTGAC
This sequence comes from Timandra comae, assembly GCA_958496195.1. Taxonomy (NCBI): domain Eukaryota; kingdom Metazoa; phylum Arthropoda; class Insecta; order Lepidoptera; family Geometridae; genus Timandra; species Timandra comae. The sequence continues at coordinate 2,595,576 of OY292355.1, read as the reverse complement.
GACGGCCCTATTTCACGATCTTCAAGTAAAGATTCGAATAACTACTCACAAGTTTTGTCTTTGTCACATGATATAAAGTAAGAAAGAGACAACACTCTACTTGGTGAGTAACTTTGCTTGAAGATCGTGAATTAGGCTCTACGTGTGATATGATACAGGCTAATTTACTCGCAATCTGTTAGTCTGTTTTACCCTTTACAAACCAATTGACTAAAAATATTGACTTGACAATTCCCATCTATCTAATACTACATACTTACCCTAAATCAAAACCAACTACATTATCTAAATCGTAGTTAAATAACCTGTAGTCATGCTTGTATAGTTTGTATAACTTCTTGATTAACGGTAGATCTAATTGGGAGAAGTAGTTGTGTAGTTTTTGCGAAGTTCCCGAAGTGGCTGATAAAACTGGGAACTTTATGTGGGACGCCTTGATCGTGTTGAGAGCTAGCAGCGCGTCGTCTAGTAGTGTCTCGTATTTACCTGAAATTGTACAAGAAAATTATTAGTTTTTAATTGTGTTTGAGAAAATTGTGTAAGTACTTATGAAGGAAGGAGTAAGTTGTAGACTCACACCAAAAGATTTATTCTAAGCGTGTCAGTTAACCAAAGAGAAAAATGTTTGCGATACATTTTCTATCAACAAGTTTATGAGCTTGGACAAAGAAGTGGATTAGTAAAATGTTTCTACTTTGAAAATAAATGTGTCTACTTGTGAACTTTATTTAAGCTTTTGTAAAGTACTTGAAATTTATTTATTTATTTATTGAGGTGACACAACAAATTACAATGTAATTATTACACACAGAAGATACTTAATTTAGGTATACAGTCTGGATCATAACTCTACAATGTGTTCACACAGCATGAAAATTTGAGAGCATTAACATAGGTAATATCTACATTTTTATAAAAAAAAAACCGGCCAAGTGCGAGTCGGACTCGCGCACCGAGGGTTCCGTACAAACCTGCAAGGTTTACAAAGTTCGTTCATTACGACAATCGAGTCATAACTATGGTATTTTTATATATTTATTAAAAAATATATATTTTGTAATGTAACTAAAAATTTAAGGTTTTCGGAATTTTTCCTTTATGTGTGCTATAAGACGTTGCTTCGTACCAAATTTCAAGATTCTGAGTTCACGGGAAGCACCCTGTAGGTTTTGATTCCCTTGCAAGTGTCGAAAATTTGCGGCATAAACGGCTGTATCTTTTGATTGCGTTGGCTTAGAAGTTTGATTTTTTCACAGCTTCAAGGGACAGTAGACCTGAGTAATTGATATAAATTTCAGCTTCATACCTCCACGCGTTCCTGAGGAAAAGGGTCTTGACAGACGGACGGACGGACGGACGGACGGACGGACAGACGGACAACAAAGTGATCCTATAAGGGTTCCGTTTTTTCCTTTTGAGGTACGGAACCCTAAAAATATGAGAATATGGCATGCAAATAAAAACAAAATAAAAGCTATTATTAAAACAATAAACAGAAACAATGACGAAGACGACATCCGGAATCCGAAATAATATTAAAACAATAATTATTATTACTTTTATTACTTAATGATAATTTTCATTTTGATGGCTACTATGATATTTCATATTAAATTTTTGCTTCATCGTCTTTAAGATAAGATTTGTACCGTATAGGATGAATTGTGATCAAGCTTGGTTAAAAAATAGGTCTTGTCTTTAATCGTGAAACCTAATACGTCAGTCAAATACTCGCCAGCATTATAATAATTCAGAAAAATATAGCCATCTCTTTCTATCCACATATGTTAGAAAGAAAAGACGAATAAACAAACAAACGGTTCCGAATACTTCCAGGAACTACCAAAACAGAATATCCGTTTATTTGTGTATTTTGTTTAGCCTCAAGTTCCAAGGTCTTATACTCGTACTAAGATTCATATCTGATTTTATTATTTCCTTCAATTAAATTGTATAATTAGGTTAACCTTATATAACATAATCATTCATCTTATAATACTCGTAGTAACTGACCCGTTACTAAATTCGAAACTTAAAAAATAAAATAATAAATATAATTATGTACTCAAGAGTCGGACAATGAAAGCAAGGAATTTTGCACTAGATGACAAATATTTGTTGATTACTTTGATTTACTCATGATCATCGACTAAGTAAGTACCTATGTACTTTAAAAAATGTTTAGGGGGCGTCCATTAATTACGTGAGGCTTGTTTGTCTATTTTTCGACCCCCTCTCCCCCCTTGGTGAGATATCGTAAGATTTTCTTCAACTCCCTCCCCCCTCCCCTAATCTAACGCGAGATTCTTCAAAACTTGTATTTGAACTGTAAACGTATTGGATTATTAAGAAAAACAATCGAGCGCTACTTCATTGCTCTGCGAAGTTCGGATGAATACGACAAATACTATTTTCTCATATTTGACCATGTTTTATTCTAGAAATAATTTTTCACGCAAATTTTACACCGTTTTCTGGGAGAAAAAAAAATACGTGATATTTAACAAGACCCCTCCTCCCCCCTAAGTGACATTTGGAAAGATTTAGCTTGACCCCCTCCCCCCTAGAACACCTCACGTAATTAATGGACGCCCCCTTAACATTCCTGACGATTTAGATTCTTTACAGAAATGTAAAAAATGAATACTGCGTATTTAATACGCTATCAAGCTTTTTTCATATTAGTGTTTGCGTAAATCAAACAATTTGATTTAATGAATTCACAGCAATTTGTTTCCAAAAATAAAATCCTAGGAAGATACGTTTTTAAGAATTGTAAAGTTAATTACACTTATTGACGCATTAGATTAGATTCTTATTTATTAAAAAAATATACGTTTTTATGGCAAAAAAACATTTTTTAATTTGTTCTGAACATGAACTTACAGAACTGGTTATATTCAACTCATAAATCAAGATTTGCCCATTGGTTACCAATGACGTAAGCCAGACGACCAAAATGGCCGATTTAATAATGGCAAAAAAGTTTAGCCGTAATCTTGAACAGACGATAGTATGTTATACGTTAGAAGTTAATATAATAAACGACGTCTTAGATAAATATGCTCGATGAATATTATAACAACATTAACAGATTTATCAAAAAGTTTCCTTCTCGAAAACGGCTCCAACGATTTTGATGACAAATATAAATAACTTAAGCGGCATAGAGGTGATAATAAAGTATAAATCTTATGTTTGAGAAAAGTCATTTTTACACGATCGGATCTCGGTACTAAAGAAAGTCCTTTTTTGTCGCTCTTCCCAACTCTTAACCCTTCATATTTTGTAGGTCATGTAACAATAAACATCGATAAGAGGTTTAAAAAACAGACGTAGCTTGTTTGAACGCGCAAATGTTGAGTAAAATTGGATTTACCAAATTAAGTTAAAAAAATTGCATTAGTCACTCTATTTAATTGAGTAACGCTATAGTAAAATTACAGGTTACAATTATTATTCCTTGTCACCGATATTTGACCGACGACATTTTTATATGCAGTCTAGAATTACAATTGAAATTCGGCAGATCTGAATATAGATTCCTGAGAATTAGTTTACATAACAATGAAGTGACGCACGTATGTTGGAACTATATGTTTGCGAAGGAACCTTGACGTGAACAATTGTTAGCGCCCCAATTCGAAGGTATCAATTTAACAAATGGAGTAGAGGTGAAGCATTCGCCGACAATTAAAACTGATGGTCTTAATAAGTTTAGATTAGAGAAAACAAAACAAGTCTGTGAATGTTGTTAGTTTAAAATGTGACCTAAAACAATTCTTGAGTCAGTTAAAATGTTTTCTTCAAAGGTATCGTACATTTCTATACACTCCTACCTATATTGGTGTATAAGGCAATCGTTACTATCTGTCTGATCTATCAACACACAGCTCAAACTACTGAACAGAATGCGCTCAAAAGTTTGACATTGTAGCTATAATACTCATCACGATAACAACACGCAAAAATATGTATCAGATAACTAAAAAGACTTTTGAGAAACTGTGTGTGTATGAAATATTATCACCAATTGAATTGGCAGTCAATTTCAAAGATCATTCTGATTGTTTTAAGTAGCTCAATAACTCTTCAGCAAACGTTAAAACTGTTTAATGAATATAAAATTACATGTTGATAGGCCGATTCCTGATAATTATAATATCAATATCCGTAATAACAATAATGACACGGTACGTCTACAGGTACACGCATCGAATAATTCTAACGGAATATAATTGTAGGACATAAAAAGAGATAATAAATAAAATAACAGCTTTGAATCTTCACGGTCTATGAAAACTGTTAGTATCCTTTTTAAACTAATATTATAAACAGGCAGAGTAGTTTCTCTGTTTAAATGTGCTAATTTTAGAAACAAGTAAATAGCATTAGTTAAAATTAAAATTGGGTTTTTTTGTCTCCTTTTAAAGGTGGCAACAAATGGTGTTATTCTCATTCAAATTTGAGAAATTCTTTTTGCATTTGGATCAATGCAAATTCAAAATTGAAACTGTTTTTAAAGTCATCGGTCAAACCGTTTTGTCTGATTTTTACAGTCAATAGTGGTTTTGACCGGTTATGAGCCACATAGTTTGACCGTCAATATCACTCTGGCCTGTCTCTATACACAAAACCACATCCATCCTTATTTTGTTCCACTGTGATATGCTGTTTGATAGCAATATAAATGGGCCACAAACATTGTATAGTCCTTTCAAAAATTACATTTGGGGCTGACTTTTGCACGCGTCAACTAATCTCAATGAAGTAGAACAGTATAATATAATTTTCGGAAAAATTTCTCTAAACTTTGAAAACAATATCGTGGTTTAGAAGTTAACACCGATTCAGACAAAAACACCAACGTTGCTTGTATATTCAGGGAAGTAGGATAACGTACAAGTATAACTTGAAAAGTGAGTGCAAACTACTACTTGTTTAGCAAGAAAATGTTCAAAATGAACTTTCATATTGTTACAGATCGTTACCCAGGGTTTAATCTAAACATTCTACGGAGCATTAAAACACGTGAATACAAATCTAGTTCCAGTAACATGCGATTATAAATACCTAGACATGATTATATCAAATTACATACACGCGTCTTATTAAAACGTGTTGAATAAGGTAATTGCAAAATAAATAATTTTTGAACAAGAACGTGCCAAGTTATAAAATTTTCTCGCTTACTTTAGTGTCATTATATTTGGGTTAACTTAATTTCAAATAGAAAATATTAGATAACCCATTTATTATGGAAACCTTTTTTTACTTTGAATAAGCATGCACTTGACTGCGACTCGCCTGATGGAAAGCTATGATACAGCCTAAGATGGAGCGTGCTTGCCTATAAGGACTTAAAGAGACCTAGATTGTATGTTTCGGACAAAAACACGACTAGGTAATAAGCTATATAACATAACGCTACGATTAGGAGTGGAGCTATAGTGATTCACGCGAAAACGCGGGGCACAGCTATAGTTTAATGAAATAATATTTCACAGTTTACAAATGAGGCAAAAAACCAAAGTTTTTTAAATTGAAATACTAATATAAAATTTAGCTATCTTCGTACTTATGACGGAATATAAATAAACCACGGAATAACCCACAGGGTTTAACGTAGACGATAACCTTTTAACTTGAATAGATACTTAAAACGTAATTAATGTCAATTTTATTAGTCTCTGACCTTCGGTTAACTAATCATCGGTTTATGTCGAATGTGCGCGTCTGAGTTTAAAAGAGTTCCGATTGAAGTGGTTAGATAAATACACACATCAAAAGTGTCTAGGGATCAAGCATTTTTATGCGGATTTCTTGAGATTGAGATGTGGCTTTGTAATAAATTTATGATTTTATAAATTTATATGGATCCTTTTTGGTGCATTTCATAATTTGAATCAGGAACTGTGAATCAAATTCGAGTAAAAGATGAAAATCAGCTGTCAATATTTTCCCTATAAAAACATACAACGCATTGAAGACATTATTAGTGCTACTGTTTCCCTACTACTGATTAAAACCAACGTTATTATGGAGCGGCGACGTCATTTAAGCAGGGAAGAAATGCTCAGAGCCGTGGGAATGATAGAAGCTGGTTCCCGGCAACGTACTGTGGCTTTAGCTCTGAATACAAGTCAGAGTGTTATCAGTCGACTTTGGACACGTTACCGAAGCACTGGTACCGTGGCTGAGCGCCATGGAGGACGGTATCGCTGCACCACACGGAGACAAGACCGATACATTCAAATCTTAACTCGAAGAGCTCCAACAATAACCGCCATGATGTTAGCCGTGCGGCTTCATCACTCTTCAGGGAACTTAATTAGCGACCAAACAGTCAGAAACCGCTTGCATGAAGTGAACCTTCATTCCCGAAGACCGCTACGGGTACCACCTATAGCAATGCACAATCGTAGGATTCGATATCAATGGGCTCTTGAACACAGAAATTGGGCAGAAGAACAATGGCGTTTCGTGTGCTTTTCTGATGAGTCTCGTTTTGGTATGAGACCGGATACAAGACGTATACGACACTGGAGAACCCCTGGACGCCAACAGCGATTAAAATCCTGCCAGGAAGTCCATCCTTATAGTGGTGGAACCATCATGGTATGGGCGGGTATTTGGATCGGCGGAAGAACTGAGTTGATTTGGATCAGAGGCAACCTCAACGCTCAAATTTATGCTGAGACGATTGTATCAGACGTCATCGTTCCTCTACAAGTGCAAATCGGTCCCTTATTTCAGTTAATGCATGATAATGCACGACCGCACACCGCAAGAGTTGTAAGACAGACTCTCGCCGCAGCTAACATCAATGTCCTGCCCTGGCCTGCTCAGTCGCTAGACTTGAACCCGATTGAGCATGCATGGGATATGCTACAGAGAAGAGCTCTGCCGAATATGGAGGGTATCCAGTCGCAAGAAGACCTTTTTTTGTTGTTGCAACGAACATGGGCGGCCATTCCACAGCGTGATTTGGGTGAACTCATTTTGAGTATGCCAAACCGATGTTCTTGTGTTGTTAGTGTTCGCGGTAGAAACACGGATTATTAATTGTTTAAGTTACCCAATAAAATTTTAAAGAAAACTGTTATTTCAGTCTTTTTTTCGAACTTTAATGTTAGTGGTTCAAATGTCAAAAATCCCTTTATTAGGAAAATGGCAAATTTCTTTATTAATGCAAAGGTGACTTGGTTTATCGTTACTGTGACAAACGAAAACACTTTATTTGATGAATCCTTAAAGAAAATTTTAATTAATATCAATCAGGAGAAAAGTTATTGCAAAAATATATGTTGATCCCTAGACACTTTTGATGTGTGTATATTAACGAAATGTAGAATGCAGAAGAGGTAATATATCTATCAGTTTATTAGCTGTCCCGTGGTTTTATCCATGATTTTTTTATTCTGTGTACTAAATTTTCATTCATTGGTTTATGCCAGAGACCAGAGAGAATCCTGGTCGTGATCCTTATTCTATGGTTTATGCGGTATCTAGATAGATCAGTCAGTCAGTTAGTCGAAAAAAAATAAACGGCTGGGCTTTTTTTGGATACATCGAAGCCGGTTCGATGGTTAATTGGAATTTGTTTTATGTGCGTAGTTATTGAATGAATATTATTTTAACACTCTTGAGCACTAAAATTGTTTAGCTCTTCAGTAAAGTTTGGCGAAGTTTGTTTATAGGTTTTTATACTAACGAAGTCCGAAATCCGTTTCATAGGTTCTCAATTATAGGATTACTAGACATACATTTAGCTGGGTAACCGACAATTAAGTTCTTTCCTTTTATGATTTATATAGAAACACATTAATGGACTGACTTACATAATTATTACGAGTAAATTGCGAATGACATAATCACAAGGTTATGTGTTGCTCTGATTTTCATACGTCAAAACGTGTAATTTATATTACCACGTAAATAAAATGCATGTAAAGTATGTACTTATTACATTTAATTTAATTTATGCGAAATGCATGGTTTTGTTTTAACATTATTTATATCTATTTATATTCACTTAAAAGAATTCCGTAAATAATTTATTCAAATTGTTTTGTTTCTGAATAAATTAAGTAAATTATTTTCAATAAGTATTTAAAGATATCTTTACAACACTAACGTCTTTGCGTTCTAGGGGCATGTGCCTGCCTGCCAAAAGTTCTGAGTTCTTATTTGCTATTTTTTAAACATGGCTTACGTTTAAGATCACCAACACGCTAGCAAGCTTGGTAACCACCACGTATTTTCCTAGTCACTGAACTATTTCAGCTGTGAGAGAGGTTTTCGTTTTGCAGGTGGATCAACAAGTCGAGATTTTTCTATCAAAAGCAATTACATTATGAACCTAATATTAATAACAGCCAGGATCTTAAGTATCTTTTTTAAAATTAATTAAATGTTTAAAAAAAATACATTACACGTACTTATAAACCGAACAAGTTTGTTGCATCATAGACTCGACTGAGTCTGGACATCAATGTCACCATTATTATGCAATTTTAATGTAACAGAAAACATAAAAAGTAGGCAAATTTCATATTAGTCACAATCATAAGATTCGCAATCTTTTCCAAAGTACGCAATTCACCTGCGATTCTAGTTATAATATGATTAATACGCATAAATTATAGTTATTGAAAGATTGCCTAAAAACTGCTAACTATACAAATACAGTTTTAACTACTTCACGTCAGCAACAATAATTAAAAATCATTACTCGTGCCGATGTCATTGGCCGCTAAAATAAGTATGTTAACTTTATACAGACTCGTGCGCATCTATCAATCAACGATATAAAATAAACTGTAGATACGTTGCTCACATTCTACGTAATTCTAATTACGAACATTTTGCTTAGTTAGACACTAAACTAATGTCGGTCGTCACATAAAAATAAATTTGTGTGTAAAGAAAGATAGACCATTTACGACTATTTTCCTTGTCTTCGTTGCGGGTTTAGGGACTAGACACATTGGAGACGCGTACGACGCACGCGTACGCATCCGCTGAAGCGTCTCCATACATAATCGTTGTTTTGTATAGACAAACGCTGAATAGAGCTGAATAAATGTGTCTAGTCCCTAGTATTTAAGTTTTGAGAGCCGCGACATTAGTGCATGACACTTCTATATTATTATAAGTCTTTGTATCTGGATACATGGTTTAGTATTGTACAATACAGGTGGGCAGTTTTCCGCAATTAGAGCTGTTAAATTAGGGTATTTGTACGCTGCTCTATCATTTTTGAGCAGATTCTATAAAACGGATACATATTCAAATGGCAGGGACAAGGTTAACTCATAACTATGTATTCATAGACATTATATCATTTTATGTATATTGTACATCATCATCATCATGTGCCATTTACATCTACGTGAGATGATTTTTTTATGTAGCGTCCGTTGGAGTTGTAGGGTTTGAAACGCACCTACGAAAGTGACTGGTTAGTCCGATGCGGGACAGACAAACTCAACCACAGTATCGACATTGTATATATCTATCTATAAATAGGCATGTTTTATATAACAAATATGTCATAGGATATAGGTACCGCCAACGCAGTTCATTCATCACAAATAATGGACCTCTTATCAAACAAAAGATACATTATTGGATATTGTAATGAATATAAGTAACTGTTCGATGGAAGAATATCGGATAAGTCTATCTACCTACCTACTGAGATAATCTATACGAAGCCTTATAGTAAGTACTTAATTACTTTTCTGGCTAATATTAAAGAGAAAACGATTTCAAATACGTTGAGAAACAACTGCTCGATTCAGTTTTTTTTTTATAGAAAGCGTACAGACATTGATGTAGTTTATCAATGAGTAACAAGATATAATTTACCCTAGAATGTCTATGGAATCGTGAGTAAAACCCTTAGTTAATTTATTCAAAGGGTTTATTCTCTAAAGTAAAACAGCTACTTTCAGTATTGTAATCTATAACTATTCAAACTCATCACTTTACCCAACAATATTATTCTTGGCTGAAACCTTATCATGTATACATGTCTATGTTTTTGCGTGACCTGTTGTAAACAATACCAAATTAATTGCACAAAAAACTTACCAACTAAACTGTATTTGATGAGACACGGATGACAGAGGCTCGTGATTGGCTGCCAGTGTTCATTATTAACAACGTCGGCCAATTCTTCGGACTTATTCGTGAGGAACAGCGCGAACTCTTTGAATGTCACATCGTGACCCAGTTCTAAGGATTCATTGGAAGGATTCTCTCTGTACGCCTTTATTATACGGCGGCCTACACGGTCCTGCGAATAAATTGGTTTATTATTAATGAAACAAAATCGAAGAAAGGGCTCAGTGGCGTATTTCGAGAGGCATCTCTAGCAGTGGATTAGGGAAAGCTGACGAAGATTGAATATTACTTTGAATGAATCGCTAATAGTTTTACTTGGGCTGTTAATTGTGTTATTCGCTACCGATTGTGCTACTACCACAACAAAAAAGTTACATATATCAATAGTAGCTCTTGCAACTTCTGTGGTACAAAATATCGATGTGGTAACGTTATCGCTTGTATTTTGTGTTGTGGTTGATTTACAGTAGTAGTTATTATGTGATATTCCATGCTTTCAAAGGAACCTTAAGTCTTTAGTCTACATTGTAGTCCTAACATCATCAAGAGTTGTTACGTGTAGTTAGAGGTGTCAAAACTAAGCAGTTTGTATGACTAAAACTGTCCTCATGTCCTGTTTAACATATCGTAAAGGTGTGATACTGATAACAGTCACTCCAAGTAGTATGCAGAAGTTTTGTCATAGGTATTTGGTTTAGCTAATAAGTAGCCACCACATAGATGGGACAGAAACTTTAAAGTACCTACGAAAATGCGGCTTATTGCGTGAAGCGTGAAGTGTCGCGTGTTATATTGTGTGTGAATCAAACTTAAGAATTATTTGAATTATGAAATTACTGTGTATTCTGAAACTCAGAAACTGTTGAACAATATTCCTGGGAACTAGATACTTTTCTCATTGAAATAATTCTTACAGCATTAGATAAACTCTTACGCTATCTATTAAGACATATTGAAATGGGTGACACTATGAGGCCCAGCTAGTAAATTTTTAAACAAATGTTAACAACTCAAAGTTCAAACCAATCAACACTTGTTGACTAACAGAGAGATCACATTGTCAATAATCAAAGTCCCATTGGAGAACAATTGTTATCAATTTTAATCATAATAACTGTCAAATAATAATCCCTACTTATGAATGAGTGTGTAAATCGTTTCTAATAGGACCTGACCTACAAGTAGCCTAGACAAAGTTCAGTTTCTAATTTCTATGGAGATGATAAATGAATTGATTTTGTTACACCTACTTTGATTATTTCATGTAATTTAAGACTAGCTTCTGCTATTATTCTTCTTCTAACTTGAAATTAGTATTTTTTCTGGAGGAAATAGGTAATTAAGGACAACGGCGGATCCAGGGGGTGGGTCATGGGGGTCATGACCCCCCCCTGAGCAGGTTCCAGGACTTAGATGGACCACTAATTGAACATAATGATTTTATTTATAAAAAAAATTGTCACCATACAAAGGCGCCAGGAGGTGGTCACATAGTCGTGGTCACGTCAAAAACTTATAATTTAATTTTATAACAATATACCAGTTGTTTGGCAAAAGGTTAACCAAACGTGGTGAGTGTGTACCTGGGCCTATTTGGGAGATACACTTCGGCAAAAATTTCCTAGTTGTTAAAATTAAAAAAATATCGCCAGAATTGTCAATTTTTTTTTAAAATTGCTTCTATTTATACCTATAGCTTTTTTGAGCTGGTTTCCAGTAAAAAAATTTGATTGGTTATGGTCTCAGCTATGACCTGGTCTTCTTACAGCTTACATTTATTTGGGGTCGGTTTTCAGTTTAACCATATTTGGCGAAATGTTAGTATTTTACGTGAAGCGACTGCCATCAGACCTTCACAACCCAGAGGGCTATACAACATTTTTTGGTTAAACCAAATGTTAGACTTTTGAGGGCTCTAACTACCCGTAACGATTGTCGATGATGTTAGTGAGATGCTGTAGCGCAAACTTTCGTGCTGCAGAATGATTTCGAATCATCAAATAAACAAATCATTCATGAATCTCTTTTAGCACGTAATGGAGGTAGAACATTTCGCCACACCACTGGATGTATTCTTAACCCTTTAAGCGATTGCCAGAGCGAAATCTTTATTTGGGAGCAATATCGTCCTGTCACTGAGATAGACCACTGTACTTGTTGTTTTGACTAATTATTTTCTAATAAAGTCACTACAGCATCTTCAGAAGACCTCAGGTAAATACAAATTTATTCATACTGTGGCGTATTTAAGTGAAACTTGGAATTTGTTTTTAACAGAATCCTATTAATTTTCTTCTATTTCTACTTTGCACCAAAATGTTTAACAAGTTCTCTTGTAATACATGTAGTATACAGTTGAAATAAGGAATAAACAGATAAGTTTTTAAATTCTCGGTTCCACTTAGTTTTCGTTTTAATTGAGTTGAAAGATCCTCTGTAAGATTTCTTTTTTTCATTTTACTAGCGTTAAGTGGTCATAACAAATTATTTAGACCTTGTAGGGGTCTGAAAATGCTGTGAGCAGACCAGGTGATATCTGAGACCATATACTCGTAATCAATTAAAAAATAAAAAAGCTATAGGGATAAAAGGTCGCAATTTGAAAAAAAAAATTAAAATAATACAATTTTGGCGATATTTTTTTAATTTTAGCAACTAGGAAATTATTGACTAAATTGTATCTCCCAAATAGGCCTAGGTACACACCCACCACATTTGGTTAACCCTGTATATTGTTATCAAAACTAAATTATAAGTTCTTATTACTTGACCACGACTATGTGACCCCCCCCTGGCGCGAAAGCTGGATCCGCCCTTGATTAAGGATTTCTGTTTCGCTGTGGTTTTTTTTCAAACTCTATTTTAATAAAGATTTTGTTTATCCTCTATACAATTTATACATAATTAGAATTCATTACTTGACACTTACCTGAAAATATTTGGAACTCATGTAGGTTCCCTCCAATTTATTCCTATAAGCCGACAGTAGTCTTTCAAAGGGATTCCTCACAATAATCATTTTGTGATAATTTTCCAGCATGTAATCTCTTTCTGGTTTCTCTACAGAGCTAAGATTTCTGAACATTCCAGGTGTGTGAGCAAGACTGGCTGGTATAGATAATACATCCGTGTTGTTCCATTTTCCTTGTAGAATCATTAGAACTCTTTTCCAGTTTGTACAGGCCACCTAGAAAGTATTGGGTAAGTTTAAAAAATATATTTAAAAAAAATAAAAGAAAGAGCTGTCATTTATTTAAATTAAGAATTTCAATTTAGCATCTAGTCCTCCAGATTGTATTCTTTTTTAATAAGTTACCAAGTTCTTTATGAACAGATATTTTTTGCAAAGTATTTTATTTCAGGTACATAAATAAATATATTTTTTGTGTCAAGGTTCAACTTTGAGACGACGATATAATGACGTTGTTGCTAATGACTTAAATCAATACAAGTTTACCTTGAAAACCTCACCTTTGGCACATAACAATACAGGAGTTTGTGTTCCTCGTCTACCAGCACGTGTTCCAACTGGGACGGAGGTAGCTCGTCCAACGAGTATTTCGGTGCGAGGTGCCTACATTTCTCTTGAATCAACTCTTGACGAGCCAAGTTCAAGGACTGGGTCAGCTCCAACGAATGCTCACTAACTTCGTTATCATCCACAGAACAGTTTACACAAAACAACACGCTCATCAAGACGAATAATGCGGACTTTGAAGTGCCCATCTTTGAACATCACAAACTTTCTTTGGATTAAAAAAGTTCAAACTCAATGTAGGGCAGGTAAAAAATGGACCGACCACAGTTCAATAACTAAATCATATTCATTATATTAAAAGCATTGGAAGTGCATTTTTTTGACAGATTTTTATAATAAAATTTATTATTTCAATTTTATTTGAAATCGCGAAAGTTTTTTAAACTTTATCACAAAAGCGCACAACAGCCCCACTCCTTGCTACAAAAAATACTGAGCAACTGCCGCGCTGACCACAGACAAAATAATAAATGAACTACTCCACAGTATATAAAAAAACTGAATGAATGTTTACGCTAAACTTTTTTTGATTTGGTTTTATATTAAGGTTTAGTACAGTCTAAAGTTTTCCGGGAGTTATAAAAATTGGTAATCTTATAGATTTTGATATGCTCTTTCCAAATTTCAACTTTGCCACCTCGTAAGTTTGCCGCTCGCGCCACCATATTGAAAAAATGGCGCCTAAAAGCAGTTTTTTGATAATAACTTCTATCCGACGCATTTTACAGGAAAACATATCTACATAAAATATAAGTAGAAGAAAGTTCCTACAATTTCCTATATTTTTTCAATGTGGCGGTACGAACGGCAAACATACGAGGTAGCAAAGTTGAAATTTGGAAAGAGCATATCAAAATCTATAAAATTACCTATTTTTAATACTCTCGGAAAACTTTCCAGGCAACCTAGGTATTTTTTCAACCAAATGACTGAACTAGTTACTACTGACTGTTTTTTTAATATAATGGGTAAGTACTTATTATAAATTAAAATAATAATTAATTACAAGTGGTGGTTAAAAGTTTATTAATTCTACATAATAAAAGGCACTTAAAATATGTATAAGTAAGTAGGTAATATTCTTCATTTTCAAAAGCATTAACTTATTATTTACTTGTTCTTACGCTGTTAACTTTTCGGGTACATTATTCTGAAAAAAAAAAACAAACACGATTTTAGGCTTAAATTGTTTTTTTCCTCGCACATAAGAAAGGAGGGCTTCGAGCCTCCTGAAAAATGTTTTTTTTTTTTAAATAAATAGGACTTACCCTTAGATGCTGTATGTAACAAACTTGATGATACTGATGAATAAGCGCAAAAGCTTCTTCGGCCACTTCTAATTGACGACTATGCCAAGCCAAAACTGCAAGACATGCCCAAAGTGTTTCATCTTCTACTGTACGACATAACTGTAACAATATTATTTACTATTAAATTACAATAAGAATAAAGATGAACTGATAGAGGACGTACTCCACCACTATAGTACGACATCTATCAGTTATTATCAGTTATCCCTTGTGCATGTTCATCTGGGTATAGGTCTGGTATACAGGGTGTGCCTGTGTGGTGTAGAGCGGTATCTAGTGGTAAGTGGTATTAATAGAACTATTTTCGTACTTGTAGTGCAGCTTGCCACATATTATTAGCAACATGTTTCAGAAGTTTCTCCGTGAATGTTGCAATTGATAAATGAAGAACTGCTCCATTTCCTCGACAAATACGCACAACACCTTCTTCGACGCATAGAATAGAAGGGTTTCGTCCCAAATCCCTGAAACAAAAAAGGTAGTTCATCAATTATGTGCTCCTCTTTTCATATTTCGTTACAGCTTTTACTTACGATATTTCTTTGTTGACAGTTGTAAGTGCCAACCAATCAGGTTGCATAGCAGCTTTAGGGCAGCACCAAGCAATAACAGAGTTAGATCTAAGGCCAACTAAAAGTTCTGTTTCATGACTCCAGGCTATACTGAGAATTTGGGATCCTGAAGAGTAAAGTATGATTACAATAATTCTGGTGTAATTTAAGTCATCATACTTAAAATATTTCATTTAAAAGATGATCTACTAACCCAACTTAATGAACTTTGATTTAGCATCTTTCACGGTAACAACATACAAATCTCTATTGTAATCCAACAGAGCAAGTTGCCTTTCATTTATGATTCCTGTCTGACTGAGAGCTATAGTTGATACAGTCATTTTATGACTTAATTTCGTCACAACATTATCCGTTGAACTCCGAACAACCAAGCCCGTTGGTAAATCAAACACATGAATCACTGAAAAATAATCAAAATTATTTACAACATGATACCAAGGACGCTAATTAATTAAAATTGTTAATAGGAACTTACATTTTCTGTCTGATTGATCAATAATACCCAAAGTATCTGGCCCCAAAGAAATGGCTGCTTTTCCCAAAGATTCAGGTCGGGTACCTAAGCGAGGATTGGCGAGTAAACGACCCATATAGCTGTATACTGACATTCCTGCTCTTTCTACTACACATAGACATCTGAAATATAGCAGTAGTAAAATTTACTGTAATTTGAAAAAGAGAATGCTGTAGAAGTTGAACTAATTTTACCTCTCAGATAACAGAATCATGCTTATCGTGCCTTCTTTCAAATCGAATGTCACTGGAGTATTCCAAGAGCTCAGTTTATGAATGAAACATTGCTTTACAGTCGCTGTAACTAAATGGTTGAACCCAAGTGCTATTTGAATCACTCTATCTGGATAGTCCAGTTGATCATTTTGTTCTGTCAAAATGTCTTTTATGGCTATTACTTTTCGGCCTGTTTGCGTGCAAGCGAAGTTTTTCCATGTATATTCTCTGAAAAAATATTTATTTTACGTTATTGTGATTCTTATGATAATTAATCAACTGTTAAATCTTTTTACCTGTCAATAATATGAGCAAATAAAACTTGTCCATTAGCGCAAGCTGCTGCCAATTGAGTACCATCAGAAGACCACGCCAAGTTGTAAATACTGCCAGTTGAGGGTCTATCTAAACAATGTGACCACTGAAATCGAAATTCAACTTATTGACACCAATAAAAGCAAAGAACATTAAGAAATTTCATTATACAATAATGCTTACTCCATTAGAATTACAGAGTCGAATGAGATTGAAACTTCCGATTACAAACATGTCACCAGCAGGCGACCAACTCACGCTTGTTATGGGCTGATCATGTTTCACACTTACAGATATTTGCTGTCCAAACGTATCCCAGATCTAAAATAATGACCCAATTTTGATTAGAATTACTATTTAAAAATATTACCTTTTCAGAAGACACATATCTTACTTTAGAATAACCATCTTCTGAACCTGATATTATCAGATTGTTATTTGAATTCCATGCTACGCACAAAATAAGATTCTCATGAGCTTTCCACTGAAAGAAAAAAAGAACTGCTATCTAAAGGTTTCTGAAGTTATATTATAGAAATTCAACATGAAAAGCTAATGGTACCTTAGTAATTTTATTACTAGAGTTGATGTATTTAATGATAAGCAAGTTTCCTTTAGTGTATAAAATGGCTGAGCTATCTGAACTCCATACGGCTGCAAAGCATGGGACGTCAGATTGGACTATTGTAGATCTTAGTAATCCGTTTCGAGACCAAACCTTGACAAAGCCATCTTCACCAGCTAAAATAACAAAAAATATTGCAGTACATATACTAATTTATGATTCAGATATGATTGATCAGATTTCAAAATTCATCCCCACCTGTAAGGAAACCTGCTCCATCTGGACTCCATTGGGCAGTAAGACATGCGCCTTGATGCGCATTTACACTTTTCTCAATTCTTCCATTATGATTCACGATGTGAAACCTATAAAATGTAGTTAGTACAGTTATTTAAACCTCAGACATAGGACTTCATAAAATCTCATTCTTTTGCTTACGAAGTTATGACACTTACTTGCCATCAGCAGCTGATATCAAAATAACATCATGCTGGTGCTTATTACCTACGTGACACACCTTAGGAAATAAATGCATCCCAGTAGGAAACAAATCTTCTGGGAAAGTCGTTATCGTCATGCACTCATTATTCACTAGATTCCACTTTAACAGCTTATGGTCATCTCTGTAAATGCAAGAATTACAGCCAGTAGTACATACTTTATGTTCTACCCTATGATTTTGCAATGGGATTCCGTACTTACCCGCATGAAAAAACATCCTCAGTATTATTCCAGTTTACACAAACAACCACTCCTGAGTGTTTTGTTTCACGAAATGATGAGATTTTTAACTTCATTTTTTTAAATTCTATAATAATGTGTGATTTGAAATGACTATGAAACAGATTTGTTTTTATTTACGAAACTGGTTGTCATGGAAATTATCTACCACACTGTATCATTGAACGAATCAAATGGTAATTTATGTAATCTGTGCTTTTTACTATAATAATTTTAACATCATTGTTGTCAAAACTGTCAATGTCAATATCACATTTTTACAATTGTCAAACAACAATTCACAATTCACATGTCCGCGTGCGAAATTACTTTGCAAAAAGTTTTTTAAATTAAAATCTCTGAAATAACTCTAGTTATTGGTATATTTGTTAGCTATTCAAATAATGGCAGACGTACCAGATCTGAGCAGTGACGAGGAACACTTCGAGGAGGAAGAATGGCAAGAAATGGAAAGCAGTAACACTACGGCAACATGCTTGTTTTGTGACAAAATGTTACCATCCGTTGAAGAGGCATTTACTCATTGTGAGAAAGCTCACAGTTTCGCATTGAACCGTTTAAAAGGCAAGTTTAGTATGGACTGCTATTCATATATAAAAATGATCAACTACATCAAAACACACAGACCTACAGCTGACGTGATTATGAACGCAAAACAACCTCTTTGGGACGATGAAAAATATTTAAAGCCGGTTGAAAACGACGAGTGGTTGATGTTTGACTTCGACTCCTTAACTGAGAAGCTTGATTCGCCTAAAACATACCACGCTAATGTCGAAAATGGATTAGTGACTTTATCACAGGCGCATTTTATTGAATTGCAAAGAACTATTCAGACACTAACACAGCAGCTTAATGAGAGCCAAACACATTTGCAGATGGCTAAAGAAGATATTAACAAGATGCAGGAATCTATGAAAACCTTAGTTGAAGGTGGTAATTCAGTATCCAATGCAGACAACAAGGTTGAAATTGTTAACTGTGTATCAATGGTGCCTCTTGAAAGCGACGAAGGCTACTTCAACACTTATGCACACTTTGGCATCCATTACGATATGCTCTCAGACAAAGTTCGCACAGAAACTTACAGAGATGCAATTCTAAACAACAAGGAAACTATAGAAAATAAAGTTGTTTTAGATCTTGGTTGCGGTACGGGCATACTTTCAATGTTTTGTGCTACAGCTGGAGCTAAAAAAGTCTATGCACTCGACCAATCTGAAGTCATTTACCATGCAATGGACATTATACAAGAGAACAATCTACAAAATGTTATAAAAACAGTCAAAGGAAGATTAGAAAACACAAAGTTGGATGAAAAGGTTGATATAATAGTTTCGGAATGGATGGGTTACTTTTTATTGTTCGAAGGAATGTTAGACAGTGTGATTTACGCTAGAGACAACTACCTCAATCCCGGAGGACTTCTACTTCCCAACAGATGTAACATTAGTCTTGTTGCTAACGGAGATATTGACACACATAAAAAGCTTATCGAATTCTGGTCAGATGTTTACGGGTACAAAATGAACTGTATGAAGTCCGAAGTCATTAGAGAAGCAAGTATAGAC
This sequence comes from Timandra comae, assembly GCA_958496195.1. Lineage (NCBI taxonomy): Eukaryota > Metazoa > Arthropoda > Insecta > Lepidoptera > Geometridae > Timandra > Timandra comae. The sequence continues at coordinate 2,576,101 of OY292355.1, read as the reverse complement.
ATAGTTCCTGCTAAGAACATACTTTCGGAACCTAGTATAGTAAAGGATATTGATATTAACACTTGTAATACTAATGTAATGGATTTCACGTCAGATTTTAAGCTAGAAATAACTAAAGATGGTGTATTGACATCCCTAGTTGGGTATTTTGATACATTTTTCGATTTACCACAGAGTATATCCTTCTCAACTGGTCCTAAAAGTACATCCACTCATTGGAAACAAACAGTTTTTTATTTCAAAGATTGTAAGGAAGTTAAGACGGGAGATATCATTGAAGGAAAGATAATTTGTAGCAGACAAAAAACGGATGTCAGAGCTCTGAATGTACAGATTAATATATTTGGTAAAAGTTATAGGTATATACTGTCGTAATCAAATGCAATTGTGTTAGTTTTAAGTTTCATTATGTTTTTTTATTCAGATTTTGGGTTCAAAGTGTAGTTTAGTAAGAGCAGACATAGGTTTTAAATTAACCAATATTTCCACCAATCTATAACAACTTGTAATACATTTTAAATGTTTATATTACATGTAGTTTTATAGTATGTATTGTGTTATTATCCTACTAGCTGTCCCCGCGATTTCACCCGCGTAGTTCCCGATCCCGTGGGAATTTCGGGATAAAACATAGCTTATGTTCTTTCCCAGACCATAAGCTACACCTGTACCAAATTTCAAGTCAATCGGTTCAGTTGTTTAGCCGTGAAAAGGTAACAGACAGACAGAGTTACTTTCGCATTTATAATATTAGTAGGGATGTACTTTCTTGTTACCCAAAGTCAAATTAAATCAACCGAATAGTTTTGTTTAATAATAATATGTGATAGTAATAAAAAATCCTATGAATTAAGATGTAAATGCATTTTTGAATGTTCTTTATGTAAAGCAATAATTTTAAGTTCTAAAAATGTTACCAAGCTGTCTTATTAAGTGACCTTTTGTTTGCTAAACCTTACATGTGCCTTGCTAAAATTGAAGCCATTGTTCTAAATACAGAATCTGTATAAAATTATTATAAATAAAATACATTTTTCTACGAAAATCTTTATTTTTATATTACATAGAAGTTTAATTTACACATAGACAACTAAATAGTGTTTTTAAATATATATTTACAAATAGAAACAAAGAAAAAACAATATTTGAGTTTTTTAAAATAATATTATTTTAATTAATGGTTTGTTAAAATAATTAGGTATAATACAGACTAGACAGATATATTTTTATTAAAATTTGATGTTATTAATAAAAAACTTAATTAAAATCAAGTACACAGATTTACAAAAAGTTTGATTAAGAAGAAATATCTTTTTCTTAAACATTATTTTCTTTTGAATAAAATAGGTTACTAAAAGGTATTAAAATACAATTATATTGTGTTTCGGAGTCATTACATCATTATTAGATACATACATATTTTATTAAATGATTAAATTGGAGTAAATAAGCTATTTTTGTAATTTTTATCTATTTATATTCTTAGTTTTTATATATCTTAATAAAATGCTTATGGGACATTGTACTTCATAGTTTGAACAAAAATGTCAAAAGCAACAGGTTTTTAAATCATTAGTATTCTGGAAATAGTTATTTATGGTACAAGCGAGGTAAGTTGGAGATTACTTCCAAGGCGCTATTGAGGCCCGAGCCGTCAGGCGAGGGTCAGAAGATAGCCGAGGATAGTGATCATCAATACACGCGAATACCATACAACGTTTTTCAACACACTTGCGAAGAAATTCATAGTAATATATCATTTTTCGCTAATAAATAAACAGTTTTTCTATTCGCGCGCATCCAACACAACAATAGTGATCGGCCAAAGACTAAAAGAATATACTTATTAAAAAAAATTCGAATGAATGAATGAATGGAATCGACCATAGACCTACCAAAAGTAAGGCAACATAGTTAAACTTTGTTTTTAAAATGTATGGACACAATTTTTTTGGTGTCGAAACTTTTTTAAATACATAGCAATTTAAAAAAACAATCTATAACTCACTAGTGAATAAAACGTGTCATTATTCAACTGTTTTTGCACAAATAAGAGCCCCTTTATGAGCAAGTGTGTTGAAAATTCTATTATTGTTTTCCTGAATGCATCCATTACGATAAGATCTACTTAAATACAAAGAATTTAATAAGTTTGGAGGTCTACTGATTTTCGACCATGATTGCTTACACTAACCAACAAAAAAAGTAAGTAAGTACTTATTTCTTCTTTTAGCAGATAATAGATACTTAAGTAAATAAAATTTATAAAATAATTATTGCTTGAGTAATTTTTAAGAAATTCCAAATTATTTACGTGACATATACCAATAATTTATATTAAATAGCCGAAAAACAAGCACTGTGACTATAAATGTTTTAAAATTTGCTGCAAGCTATTATTTTAATAGAATCAACAATAACCATGTTCATAAGGCTAATTATTCTAGTTCTACACTTATAAAGCTGTATCCAATCAGCATGGCACTAAACTACACTGAAATATTCATATCCTTAATTAGAGATCTTATTACTAACATAAGTTCCTATGATCATTACAGGTAGGTACACTAAATGCACAAATATACAGATTTTCTTTAATAAATATCTACTTATAGTAATATAGATGATAAATATTATAAAAATCATTATTTTTTTAACTACTTTAAGCGTCACCGGTTAGTATATTTATATATTCTTAACTATTCCCGAAAAGAAATAGGGAACCGTCTAATTTTTAATGATAATGGGTTTAAATTGTTTTTTGATAAGTATTCAATGAGAATGGTCCCTTGTACCAATCAGGAAAACTAGGCCACAGATTATACTGTACTTTTGCAACCTTATTATGAGATATTATTTTTAGATATTTATTTTTTGTTTGGGTTTATAATTTTAAGTTCATTAACGGTACACACGTCATTTAATTTGATAGGTTCTTAGGTAGGTAAGTACTTAGGTTACATAATCTACAATCAATTTATCTTTCATTAGTCAGATGAAGCTAGACGAAAATCACCATCAATTCGACTACTCTACCTCGCTTGATTGTATAGTTAAAGATACCCAGAGATGGACTATAGTGTCTTAGATTAGCCATAGGTACCTCCAAAATTATAACAACCGGTCCTTTGTCTATGTTTTGTTTTAAGTTTTTAGCCCTTCTGGTCACCCTATTCCCGCTTTTACTTTGTGCGTGGGTCTCTTTAAGACCGTCTCTGGACATATTCGACTATAGTACATTCAGTTCATGTGTATTTTTTAGTTCCTACAAAAATTTAAAACGTCCCTTGTTGGGTAAAAGGTTTTGGCAACTGTGAAGGTTGAGGCCTTATTAAAAACTCTTGGCAAACGCTAACTTTTAAAGGTTTTCTAAACTTTATTCCTTCATTATCTATATTGAAGGACGGTATATTTAATTCTTGATTGTTATCTACCACGTTTTCCTGTGCATCCATTTATTTACCATTCAGTCTAAATTCTAAGTTCTTAGTTGATTGATACATTTTTTTAATCCTTTTTGCTTTGAGCATTATAGATACATTACTGACGACACAATATTTAGCTAGGCTTATGTTGAAACATTTAAAGAAACGAATTTTATCAGCATTAGGTATATTATCATTAATATTATAGAATTTTATTTTTATATTGGTGAAGTTATCTATCTACCTAAGGGTTTATTAAATATATTATTTACTTATGTAATATTATATTTATATCTAAAACTAGAATTTGAGATGGCATTTTTATTTAGAAAATAATTTTACAATAAATAACACTTGGTCAAGAATATCGAGACTCCAATTTAATCGGAAACTTTAAAATTAATAAGCGTATTTTTCATATGGATTAATGGTGTGTATTGCCTACTTGCAATCTAAAAGGTTTGCCAATGAGTTTCAATTTTACTTGAGAAGAATCTATGCGAGAACTAATAATGCTGAATGCATCTTATTAACTTCTATTGGAACCATTATATAGAAAATTATTGATATTATGATATTCCTATGTCAATTGCTATTTTTGTTGAGTCAGAAAGTTTGATAATAATGCAATTGATCCTTTCCTTGATGAGAATCAAATTAAAATTCACTTGCAAACCCGTAGTGGGAAACACACACGAATAAACACTAAATATGAATATTATAAAGCTAGTAATAATCATTTTATAGATAAATTTTATTGGATAGCTACACTACATTCGAAAGTGATCCTTATATTCATTAGGAAAAGTGCACATTTTTGGATTTGTATCATATAGATATTATTTAAGTATGAATTAATATGTTTTGCTCCGAAACCAGCGTTTTATATTTTTATCTACACATATAATAAGTTAGCACTTATTACTAATATTATTAAGTATATTTTTCAATGAGTTCAGTACGTTTTACGATAATATGAGTTAAAATATCATCTATTATCTTATTGTAAGATGGTATCTACCGAAATATTTTATGGTGTCCCACAAGGTAACGATTTCGTTCCGCTTTATTTTAAAACATACATAAAAGACATTCAATAAAGTTCTTAGATACTAAAGATAAGCATTACCACTAATTTTAGGCTAAAGAGTCTTAGCAGTGTATTTTGAATTATAATTAAAACTACTGGCGTCATTTCGCCTTTCCGAATTAGCTCACTGTTGTCTTCCAAATAGAGAAATATTAAATTTAAACTACTTATATATTATTCACATTGTGCTTTCGATTCGCGTTTTGTGCGATACACATTAGCAATATATATATGTATTTATTAAGCGTTCATATGCGCACAAGTTTAACTTTTCTTCATTAACGAGTTAAACATGTTACAGCAACTAGTCCTAACGCTATTTACAAATGTGGCTAAATATTATTCTTCTGTTGTCGGAGGAGGTGGGTTGTTGATCTCCTCCTCTTGTTTGGCTCGAACTTCAGCGTCTGAAACAGATTTTTATGTGGATTGTACAAAAAAATCTTTGATTCTTTTTTTTGATCTGCCTGGATTTACAAAATTATACCAAGGATAAATTATATTAACATTTTGTTGTTTGTTACTTATACTTACTTCCTAGGGGGGAGGGGGTAAATTATTGCATATTTCATAGAAAATCAGCAGCATTAGATCAGAAAATAATTCAAGATTGATTTTTTCATTAGAATTTACAGAGGATAAAGTGGACAATCTTTAAGAAATCATGAATTCAGAATACCTTTGGTAGCTTGTTCTTTCCATATTTTCTTATTGTCGCTAAGACATGCGATCCAAGGCTTCCTGATTTTGAATTTGGTGGGTTCGGGTGCTGAAAAGTAACACGAAACTTTTGAAGCAGAATAAAGAAACAAAGTAAACAATTTCACTTTTTGCTTAATTTTTCATGAACATTGTTATTAAGTTCATATTCTTCAGTCTTAATATCTAGAACAAAGTCATTAAAGCTACGTAATATGTCTTTACCTGGATTATCTTCGTTAGCATGCTCAGCACTAGTAGTACTAGTAGAATTTTTAGTGCTCGTATGTAGTGGACCAAGAATACACTCCAGCATATCGGCACAAACTCCCATGCTTGGTTCTACAATGAATTCTATGAACCCGATCTGTGATTCAGCTACGAGTGTGTTGTTACGATCACAGAGTGGACTGAAAGGTAGCCCTAGATCACGCTCTTTGTCTCCTTGAAGGAAGAATTCATCGAGAAGACTCATTGTCCATCGGTGATGGAGATCCCATCTCTGAAATTGAAAGTTTTGTTGAGATTAATTTTAAGCAGATAAAGAGCACAGCAGAATAATACTTATTTGTTTATACTATTATTTTAGTAGTCTCGGATTTATATTTTGTCATTTAAAATTCATGGGATTAAAATTACACGATGAGCAATTGGTATCAAGTTTTGATAATGCTTACAAAACGAATGCTATTTTATCCTCAGAATTTTGAAGTACGACATTGTAAATTTATACTGTTGAGCAAAGGTGTCGCTCGGACTAAATTGGCAGTTTAAATTCGTTTAAAGGTAGTTTTATTTCAGAGATTTTCTTACAACACCATTTTCTTAGAATGGCTAGAAAAAGAGTTCACGTAAGTCTAAAAACGTCATGAAAATCTTTTTACCTTAGCTGGATGTGAAATATCACAGCAATGCAACACCAGGGACGCAGCTTTGCTCTTATCCACAGTCGGCTCAGCGAGTGAGAGTAACGATCTCATGTTCTTCAACTGTTGGAAGTGGAACGACATGTCGGTGGCTAGCACCATGTCGATCACCAGCGTTCTGAACTCACGGAACTCATCTCTGGATAGGTTCTGGAGAATATTGCAATCTTCATCGCGCATTAGTCTGGGGAGATAGAAAATAATATATACTTAATTAATAAGCTACATCTAAGTACTTACTTACAATTTATATTCATTCTCAATAATATCCGCAACTACTGGATTGATTTCAGTGAAATTTAGTACAGACGATCCTCATATCAAAGAATAAGGCATAAGACACTATTTTACCAAAACTCTTGGAATTTGTACATTCTTTGTTGGTGAGTAATTTGCCGTGGAATTTTAGTACCTGATTTTACTCAACGGCATCTGATAAGCTGTTAGGATACCTGCATGTAGATAAAACTCAAGTAAAAACTCTATTATTATGATAATATTTAAGATATTTACAGTAAAAATCCATCAGGATATTTTATTAAATTCATAAAGGTCTTACTCTGTGTCATCATTCATCAATCACGGCTGACGCACGAAGATAAAGTAGATCTCGGCAATAACGTGATTGCATATTTGTATCTTTAATATTATGGTGATACTGAGGGAAATATCTTGTATTACTAAGTTGTTACACTCGGGTATCTTTAATTTATTTATCGTACGTAATTTATTTAGGAGACTTTTCCATGTACATATAAGGATACCGACCCCATTGTCGCCTAATCGTTACGTGACTAAAAACATATTTTAATCTCAATGCAGTACTTTAAACCTTATCAAACGGACATAAGAAGGAATCAATGTTTTTTTTAAATTAGTTACTACTTATTTCAACGTATCTAATCAAACATCAGAAAGTTTATATGTAAGTACTTACTTATAACTTTTGAAGCTGACTGCAAAAAGCTAAGTCAATAAATACTACAATTATCCTTTCAACTTTCAATTTCAAAACCTCACATTCATAAAAATAAATTATTACGTATTCAACTCACAACGACAGGTAGATTCTAAAAGTAAATTCAAGCAAAATATCTAGATAAAATAACTAGATATTCGGAACGAGAGGTAAGTGTTGAAAACGGCCTATATTACGAACCCCAAGGGAAATTATATGGCATGATAACGAGCATCCTCCGATATCCTTTGTGGAGGTAACTCCGAAAATTCCACTCCTTAAGTAGGCACTTTTATTGTTATGACTTGCTCTCTGATATAGTAGGTGTAGGTAGGATTGTTTAAATTATTATTGGTAACACGTAAAAAGAAATATATTGGCTTGTAAGATTCTATTGAGGAGCAAAGGTTTCTCTCACTGATTGTGTCAGAACAGTGGGGAGTAATAATAACGGATTAATAGAAATTCAGTCAATTTGATTAGATGAAGCATCTGTGTTAGTAAAGTCAAAACAATAATTTTCAGATTTGTTGTCTCTCTGTGTAAATGTTTGTTTGTACACACTACACACGCAAACACTAAAACAGTACTAAGTAAATATATAACGAATTGATAGTTAAATAAAATATCTAAGTAATATTAGTTCTGTTGCCCATCTAGTCCAGATCCTCAATATATTCGATTTCCCCTGAGTTATTTATCTAATGAGAGGATAAAGTTATAGGTACCTACGCTGCAAGGGATTTAGCAACCGTCATTTATTTTGAGGTTGGTCTATCGGTTGTTAAATTATAAAGAGGTTGAGTTTGTTTGATCGCACTAATCTAAGAAACTAATGAGCCATTAAAATTATCTTTGGCATTAGCTGATGGTCTGATTATTGAGAAAGAAACATTTATACCGAACATATGACATACAAAATGAAAATTAAAACAAACACAAAGAAAGAAGAAGAATTTTATCATCAGGATTGGTCCAGGGGTTCCAAATCGTGTCGCCTCAGCTAATCCAATAATAATAGTAGTATAATAGGAAGACATAATGTAATATATAAAATTCTCGTGTCACAGTTTTCGTTGCCATACTCCTCCGAAACGGCTTGACCGATTCTCATGAAATTTTGTGAGCATATTCGGTAGGTCTGAGAATCGGCCAACATCTATTTTTCATCCCGAAATTCCTACGGGAACGGGAACTACGCGTGTGAAACCGCGGGGCGCAGCTAGTACATCTATAGATAAATGAACGTAAGTAGTTCCTCCTAAATTCACTTTCAAACAAAATGTAAACGGACTTCCCTCTAATTCGTGGTCATAAAATGTGCATAATTTATACCATTCCTATTATAATAAATACATTAAAATCTGTGAATACAAACTCCACATAAATCAACAGACGCTGTAAAATAAAGACTAAGTGCAAAAACGTAAATTGTATTAAAATGAAATATTATAAACAGATGCACCGACCACTTACTTTGTCTGCCTTGCAGCTGAAACGATTTGCATTTTAATCAAATACAACCCCGTCTCGTCAGGAGGATATTGCTCTATCTTTTGTATGAAAATAATTTATTTTGAAAACATTCAACAACAGAGTCAATAAACTTGTTTACACCAGCAATTCTACTTTGTGGTTTAATGTGGTTTTTTTTATAAAAGGTTTGAATATTTATTTAAATTTCTAGTAGCTCGTCTTTGAGTGGGGTTTGTTAGTAATAGTGTTATTAAAATTTGCATAGTAAACGGAATATTTAGTAAATATTTCGACGCCAAAGCTCTGGTAGTCCAGGGGTAACCACGGATCACTTAAATAATTTAATGAATGTTTCTGCTCCGAGTACCTACTATATGTCGAACTAACATTACCGCAGTCTGCAGCCCTCTAAAATCATACAAAAATCCCCAAGATTGACTATGTAGTTAATAGTCAAAATTAGATAGCTCTTATTGCAGAAAACTGCCTATCTACGGGTACAAATATGTACATTTAAAATAAATGATTTGAAATTCCCCCAATTTCTGTTGCGGAATTTTCATAGTTACCAGATAAATCCAAGGACAACAATTAATAGAAGATTAAGGGCCTATTTCACGACCTTCAGGTATAGTTTTGTCTCTTTCTTACTTTATATCAAGTGACAAAGACAAAACATGTGAGTACCTACTCGGAACGTTACTTGAAGTTGGTGAAATAGACCCTAAGTGAAACTCACCTGAAAGCAGCACTAATATGATGATTCTCAAGCACTGCCCTGTCGTTGTAGAGCAGCGCCGTGTCCGAGCCAGACATCACGTGGAAATTGTTCGTAGTGCCAGTGTGCTCGAAATCGTGCACCACTGCTGCTACTAAAGTGGCGAAGATCTCCAGATCTGACAGCCAATTCTGTGAAGTAATGGTTTAGTAATAAGGGCTGTTATCGCATGTTTTGTTAAAAAATATTCAGTGGGCATTTGAAAATTATGTTAATTGAAATATCAATAGGCTAAAATATTGATAGTGAAGGTACTAAGTATCAATAAATTAAGCAAGAAGTTTTATTTTTTATCAAAATTTGCCTTGACGACTCCCTTTTCGCCCCCTTGACGCTTTTCCTTATGGTTTCTATGTCTTCACTTGTCTTTATAGTTTATGAGGTCTACTTGAAAAACCGTACACTCACCATAAGTCCAGTCTGACAAAGCATGTAATGCACAGTTTGCGCCACGTCAGCCGCGTGAAGATTGTTGTGATACGGATTGTGGAACTTGCAATATCCGTCTTCTATTCGACTGAGGAAATTTTCCAGTATTGTTGGAGGAACCTATTTGGAACAAAAAAAAAAAACACATTAACATTCTGCATGTATCTTATATTGCTATACATATTTTATTTTCATTGTATACCTATTCTTTTTTTATTTATTCAATTGATATTTTATTAAAACAGTTCTTAATTACGTATTAAAGCTCGCAATTAAGACCTGTTTAATAAACTCAGTACTTAAGTCGACGCCCGTACTCACAAGGGAATAGTTCTAGATACGTCGAGGTGAATAATTTTAAATGATTTTATTCTCTATTAAGACCTGTGGTTTATAAACTATTAAAATAATGTTTATAACATAACATAATCATTCACTACATCATCTCATTATAGTTACTGACCCCTAACTAAGTTCGAAACTTGAACCTAGGGTATCAGAAACTACGCACACACTCATTCACATATACACATGGTGGTAGCGATTTACTCAATTCTTGTCCTAAATGTTTTAGCATGAAGTAAAGAAAACTGTAAGTATTTTAAATCGTAAGTCCTATTACCAAATTACCATCACCCAAAAATTCCTTTCCCGCAATTAAAGTTTAAAATAAACACCCAGAACTTTGTATCTTTACAAACCCGGTCACATTTTCATACAATTTTGTGAAGTTGTGAAGTTTTACCGATACCCTCACCATTACAAGTTTAATTGAGTCTCACTTACTCGGGTCAGTGTAACCGTCCTTTGACAAAACTTGGATATTAGAACTGTGTAGTTAAACTTGAACTAGGATTTGTTAAGAGTTTAATCGCACTGTTAATAGTGTTCATAGTGGCACTATTTTGGGTAAATATTTAGGGTCTTAGACTGGATTATTTATCAAATTTAGGAGCAGTTAGGAATTTAGGATTAAAAGAAATTAAATTGAAATCAAGGCAAAGTCAATAGGTACAGTTAGTTGACTTCATCACGCGTGAACTACTAAACCGATTGACTTGATTGATTTGGTACAGGGGTAGGTTATGGTACGGGGAAGGACATGGATAGGATAGGTTTTATCCCGAAATTCCCATTGGATCGGGAAATATGCGGGTAAAACCGCGGGGCACAGGCACAGCCTACATTTAATAGTCTACATTAAAAATTATAAAGATGAAAGTAAGTGCCTTTGTATGTTTTTAAACGAGAAGAGCTAACGCGAACTAATCCACTGGGAACGGCTAGTCACGTCACACATATACCTAAAGTAATGAACGTTTTATCCCAAAATTACCACATGATTGGGCTTTACGTGGGCGCCCGGACCTACTAATAATTCATAATTCAAATACAAAAAACGTCTGAAATTCAAATATTTATAAAGTAAGGTGCCCAATCTAAAAGTTTTCTTGTTATCAGAAGGTTTATTAAAAGTTTCGTCAAAAACTTTGCTTATATTATTGAGTAAAAATATTGCGATATAAAATTAAAGTTACCTTATCTTTATTTAATATTATTATACCAGTAACTTTGATAGCAATAAGATTATTAGGTTTTTAATCTCCAGACAGTATTGTACTAATAAAACATTATTAAACTTAAAGTGCTCTACACAGAGCGATAGTAGATCAGAGGCGAGGGCGGTTTTTTTTTGTACCTATTACTTACCCGTATTAGAATTAGCTTGAGAGTCAGGATTATAAAGTGCTTATTATACCTATATAGCCTTATTTGCGTTGCATTTTTAGTCTGGTTTAGCACTAAACTAGGTTTAACAATCAATTTTGAATACTGTCAAAGTGACAGATTTGACTGACAAGCTGTCAAATGCTTACCTGGTTTTGTTAAACCAGACTAACAATGCAACGCAAATAAGGCAGATAGGGTATAGCTTTGTAGCTGTGTTCAAGTGGCTATTCAATTTTTTCCACTAATAAAAAACGTTATTTAGAGGTTATCTCGCCAAAATCAAGTAGGTCAGTAGTCATTCGTAATAATAGAGGTAAAGTCGATTCAGTTAGACAAATGTTTGTAACGACTTTAAGACTATTTGAGTAGAATTACCAGGAGAATATAAACAAGAGGCAACCTTAAGAACTTACCTTAAACTTATGAATCATTCCGTATCTGTTGAGGAGTTCATAACCTAAGTACTTGACGGGGGCGCCTCCCGCCGCCTCGTGGAGCGCGAACACATCGAACGACCACTCGTCCAACGTCTAAACACAAAGAAACAAGAGAATATAATCACTACGTTCACAAAGAAATAGAAACATATTAAATAAAATTTTAAATAAACAAAGTTTTCATGATCATCGGTAAATCAATATTTTAATAGCAAGATGATTTGCCATCCTACTTAATATGCTATGTCTGTTGGTTAGTACTAAAAGACAAACGATGACAAATTTACTCTATTCGCTCTGTATATTAACACAGGTCTTAGTCGGGTATGTCCTTTTTTATTGCACTCGAAGTTTCCGATTAAGTTACACTTTTATGACTGTAGTCACGTGATGAATTAATAATGTTATAATTCTTTAATTTTAAGGAAAATCAAAATGTAGGTTCGGTAGTTTAAGATACATTGAATAAACATTAGTTAAAACTCGTAGCTACCTTAACAAAAGACGTATCTCATCCATATCGTCTCACCTTACCCTACCAACGCCCGAAGCACGAACCGTAATTCATAATGATAATGAACTGTCTATTATTATTAACAAGCACTATTATATTAGTAACCCTACCCTTTGTATCTGTTTCTGATAGGTAATTAATGTGAGACCGCTCGTAGTTTATTTACAACAATTTAATGGAAAAGATCAAACTATGCTCGGTGTTTATCGCGATCTAGTTTAGTTTCTCGCCGTATCGTTTTCTTTTATTATTAAATTTCCTTGCGTTAGCGGTAATTATTTTCCAATTAGATTAACTAATATCTTATATTAAGTTGATTATGTCAAGCTGTCGGTCTCGGTTGCCGTAAGTATTAGCTATAGTGGTTATGGTTACGGGTAGTTAGAGCCCTCAAAAGAATAACCTTAAAATATTACAATGGATCCATATTGGGAAGGTCTAATTGCGGAATAACTACCCACTAACAAATATTTATAAAATATCGTAAAAGCTAATTTTAGAATTTTGACTATTTGACGTTATCATGTCTGCTATGCCTATGGTTACCGTTCGATTTCCTCTAAACACAATCGTGTTCTTATGTTATAATTATGCTCCAAACCCTGTGTGAAAAGTCTGACACACGACTTGTCCGTTTTTTCACTTATTATTAAGTTAAGAGGATTCTCTTTGAAAGGATTTAGCGTGAGGGTTTCACGACCTTTCTCAAAGAGTTTTAAAGTAAGCCCCTTTGAATCTTTCATACAAAATAGGCCTTTGTTTGACCGCTCTCCTTTCTGAATGTAAAGTGGTCTAATAAAGTACACAGATGGTAATGTTTAGCATCCATTATAAATTAAAGAAAATTACTCGAAATGTTAGCCGTTTCGCCGGCCAAACGGCATTTTTAGTAACTTTTCTTCTTCATTTTCTTTTTTCTATCTCCTTTTTCCGGAGTTTGAAAACATGTAATATTCTTATGGAAAATGGAACATTAACTACATCCCTACTAACCAGTTCTGCTGGAAATTTCTCATTAGAAGCCTTAATTTATTAAGTACGTAAAATTAGAAAATAGGGATAACTTTATTCAAATTAACCATTAAAATTATCAAATTTTTATATAAAATAAAGTCTTTTCCTAAATTTAAATTTAAGATTTACTTCAATACATTTTTAGATTATTTAATTTTCAAGGAATTTGAATGTTTTCAAGTACTACACAATTTCAACACAGATCAAAGATTTTCTAATCTATTCGTCAAAGCGATCAAGTTTAAACAACATTTAATTTTGTTAGTTCAAAGGTTTTTTACGTAAACGAGAGTTTTTGAATTAATCTTTGGTATGAAGGATATTTATTACAGGGACAAGTACTTTTCAGTAAAATAGGTTGTAGGTAAATCTTACTACTATTATAAATGAGCGTCGGTGGTGCAGAGGTTAAGGCCGTTGATTTCCGATCGGAAGGCGCCTGGTTCGAATCCCACCAGTCTCGCCATGTACCAATGTGTTTTCAATTTTCGAATCCATAAATACTTATGTTAATTTCAACGCTCTTACGATGAAGGAAAACATCGTGAGGAAACCTGCACACACCTGGGAAGAAATTGTAGGGTTGTGTATGAAGTCGACCAAACCGCACTTGGTATGTGGTTGACTAAGGCCTAATCGCCCTAATTCAGGGTAGGCTCGAGCCCTCGGTGGCGACATATATGAGCTGATGATGATGATTATAAATGTAAATGTTTGTCATATCAAAATGGTGTATTAATTTATTTCTTTAAAAGGCAGAGCTTCGCTGTTTTACCGGTGTTATTTTTGAAATCTTCGGGATACGTTCATGGCTATTGACGCTTTTATTTGTATCCCTCCTCACTGTACTAATTAATTAACCAATAGTCCTAATTATACGAGGAGATAACAAAAATAAAAACACAACCACCCCATTAACATAACCAAACAAAAGTAAAAAAAAACAATCTAAAAAGAAAACATAGAAAAACTAATACGCACAACTTTGAACACAAAGACACTTTACTTAAACCTTTACAAACATTCTGAAGCAATCTAAGTCGAATACCAACCGACTTAACAAACAACTGAGTATTTGAAAAAAAAAAAAAAACGTTTTGTGTTAAATGGAAAGATCATATAAAAGTTTTATAACAAACTAATTTTGTTTTTTGATTCTTTGTAATAATTAAAAGTTACATTAAATTAAAAAAATAAATTAAAATCCAGTACCGAGAACACGCCGATAGCTGTCTGTGACGTCATAATGTTAGTTTTGATTATTGTCGCGAACGCTGTACCATAGATTACTAAATAGTTACTACGCTGTACCATACACTTACTATCACATTATGACGTCACAAACATGACAACCAATTGTGGCGCGTTTACAGTCACGTGATTTTTATTTAAATTTTATCAATTTTTAATTGATTCTAATTAGTTTAAAAAAAACATTATTAAAGTTTTTAACATTGAATATCGATACAATTAAATATAAAGTATAAAAATACATTAAAAAAAATTAGTAGTTCTTTTTTTTTCAAATACTCAATTATATGAAATCTAATATCAGAATAAAGTCACCGTTATACCGAGAACAAAGAGAGGTAAAGCCCGAGGCAGTAGGTACAGTGAAGCGAACAAAAGACGCATAACTAAATAAGGCAGCGTCCTCCAAGAAAAAACGGTATTTAATTTATTCCTTTGCTCTAAGATGTTTTTTAGACTTACCTACCGTAGTTTTAAGCTTGATATCTATTTTTTTTGTTTATTATTTTTTAAATGGAAACTGGAAATATGCTTACGCAATTTATGGAAAAGTATTTTATTATTAAACGAAACGTACGTCATTGTTTATAATATTAATATCTTTTACAGGATATTTACACATGCCTATGTATGTATCCGTGAGGAGCGAGACGCCGTTCGGCGCGGGCGTATCGCACTTATCCTCCTGATGATGACCACCGGACGTGGCTGAAACTAGTCGAGGGTTTCGACATAGGTACGTGTAAATGTCCCGTAAAAGATATTAATATGGAAAAGTATTTTTTTTTGTGATTTATAGCGTTTATTGCGAATTATGATCCGCCATCTTTGGAAACCCACCATATTTGATTCATGATGGCGTCAGTTAGCTAACCATGCAAGCTTAATTTACACGCACAGCGGTTTAGAATTACTGCTTTATTGTAAAATTTGACTTTAACAGACGTTTAACATGCGTACATAGGTACACATAGTGTAAGTGAACTAATGTGAATTTTAACAAACTATAATATATACGTATAAACAAAAATAGACAAGATACTTACATAAAATAATCCGAAAAACAAAATTCTTTATTTGCTACGTAACTACAATTAGTTTGTCTATTAATACTATTTCTTGTATAAACCTGCCAATAACCTTTCCTAATTCGATGTTTGCTTCCACAAAGGTACGATAAACCTAGTACACGTGGTTTCGGGAGCCGGCGTACTCCCTAAGGAGTCCTAGGAAAGGCAACTGTTTACACAACCTCTACATGTTGACTTATACTTGTTTCTGTGATAAAAGAGAGTTATTCGACGTTATAATAGAGGCTTTTGAACCTATGTTCTGAATTCATAGTTTATTTAAATACTAGCAGCGCCCCGCGGTTTCAACCGCGTAGTTCCCGTTCCCGTAGGAATATAGGGATAAAATTGCTAAAAACCTTCCCACTGAATCACTCCATCTATTAAAACAAACCGCATCAAAATCCGTTGCGTAGTTTTAAAGATCTAAGCATACAAATGGACATAGGGACAGAGAAAGCGACTTTGTTTTATGCTATGTAGTGATAATAGAGGCTTTTCTATGTTCTGAATTCATAATTTATTTACATTGGTACTAGGTAAGACGCGGTACTTTAGTTTGTAACTGTAATTGAGCAGTTTTCCGTAATTAGACCTAATTCCTTGGCTTAGTAACTGTGCCCCATAATTGCAGACATACCCGGGTACGACTTTGTTTTTAGATAATATAGCAGCGCCCCGCGGTTTTACCCGCGTAGTTTCCGTTCCCGTGGGAATACGGGGATAAAATGTAGCCTATGTTACTCAGGGTGAATGTAGCTTTCTAATGGTGAAAGAATTATTGAAATCGGTTCAGTAGTTTCGGAGCCTATTCGTTACATACAAACAAACAAACAAACAAACAAATCTTTCCTCTTTATAATATTAGTATACTAGGTAAGACGCGGTACTTTAGTTTGTAACTGTAATTGAGCAGTTTTCCGTAATTAGACCTAATTCCTTGGCTTAGTAACTGTGCCCCATAATTGCAGACATACCCGGGTACGACTTTGTTTTTAGATAATATAGCAGCGCCCCGCGGTTTTACCCGCGTAGTTTCCGTTCCCGTGGGAATACGGGGATAAAATGTAGCCTATGTTACTCAGGGTGAATGTAGCTTTCTAATGGTGAAAGAATTATTGAAATCGGTTCAGTAGTTTCGGAGCCTATTCGTTACATACAAACAAACAAACAAACAAACAAATCTTTCCTCTTTATAATATTAGTATAGATTAAGATTGATTCAGTTGGTAAAAGTTTCAAAAGTATCTTACGCAAAAATGATTAATACAAAATTCAATATTGTATTATTAAATGTAGGTAAAGATTTTATATTGTAAACTAGCTGCGCCCCGTGGTTTTCCACGCGTAGTTCCCGTTCCCGTGGGAATTTTGAGATGAAAAATAGATGTTGGCCGATTCTCAGACCTACTGAATATGCTCACAAAATTTAATGAGAATCGGTTAGATAGATAGATAGATAGATAAATGATTTATTTGTTAAATGATTCATCTCAAAATCGTTCAATGGCGCGTCAAGCGGTAACACTGCCAACAATATTTCAATCATAACTACACAAACAAACCCTTTCATTACGATAAACAACTTAAATAGTGAATTTTTGATAGAACCAGAATAGATTTATATCTCACCAAGATGGATTTATCGCGGTAATGTGAATTTATGGCCAACTGTAAAGAAAGCTTCGGGGCACGAAATAAAGTAATTATTTATACTTTGTACGTTTGCTAGAACATTGTAGTCGTTATCAGAAAGGAATAAGATTGGAAATGGTGAGATTTTATTGTCCTTTTATTACTTCCGCTACCGACTGTAAAAAGGATGGATTTTTCTTTGGTTACTATAGAATTGTTAAATAGAACATGAGTGCGCGTAGCTATTTTGGTGTTTGGTAACTGAGTTAGTTTACTGGTTAAGAGGTTAGTATGTCAGGTTTGGTGTAGGTTCTATCCTTATTAGTTTATTTGGTATTGTTATTTTTTAGTTTATAGATTTTTAAGAAGTTTTTAGTATCACATTTGAAGGTTTCCACACGCTTCGGAATTCCTATACATTAAAAATATCAGATGACCAAATACTAGACGGCAATTGGCAAAGTCGACAAATAAAAACAGAACACACCTTATTCTAACTTTGACTGCCACAACACATTTTTTATCACTGAATTGCCATGTGATCGGATTGGAATATACACAGCTAAAACCGTACGACACAGCTTGTATTAGCAACTAATATTATAAATACGAAAGTTTTTGTTTGTTCCTCTTTCACGCGAAAACTACTGTATCGATTTAGATTAAATTTGGTACAGATGTTCCTTGTAGCTAGGAATAGGAAAAGGAAAATTCATAAGATACTTTTGATCCCGAAATTCCCATGGGATTCACGCGGGTAAAACCGCGTGGCGCAGCTAGTATATCATAATCATAAAACACGGTCATAAAACTTCTTACCTACTTAGAGAAATCCAGAAACTTACAACTAAAATAACAAATCACTATCATCATAATTCTCCATACATAAGTACGATACGATATCCTACCCTAATACCTACTGAATGCGGTTTAATTCGTGTCGAGCTATGAGCTGAATGCAGGTGAATGCATACCGTAGAATATCAGGAATTATACACGATCGCACCGACCTGTTATTAGGTGTAATTTGAAGTGATTCCAGATGGGTTAGGTTATTTTGTCGAGGGTATTTTGTTGGTGTAAAGTGATGTTTTTGTAGAAAGTTTTTATTGGGTAGATATGGTTTTTATTCTTATGTTCATAGTGAAATAGAGCTTTATTGAAACTAGAGATTCGAAACAGCTAATACGGTTTTTACAACAAAAATACATCTCCAAAATACCTAAGTAGGTAATTTTAATAAGACTAGATCGAGTCATCATATCTTCAACTAGTTTGGCTTCTATGGTAATTAGTATTAACTTATCTAGTATCAATTTGCATTTCTTCGTAAGCAAATTTCTGTTAACATGTTTAAAACAATCTTTATAATCATTCCCCTAAGCAATCTTTCATAAACTTTTTACTCCTTATTACAAACAAGAAATTTTCCGCTTGTCAAACTCACCTTAAGCACTCTCACAACGTCTTGAGGGAACTGCATAAGCGCAGTACTCGTGACTCTCCTGTAGATCCGATCCACGAATATCCCGGCTCGGATCGCGTGAGCCACCGAGCGGAACTTCGGCTTCTCATCCGACTTCCGCTTCGAAGTGGCCAACTGTCGTGTGAACGTCGAAGCGAGCCATTCCCTAACTTCTGGCGGGACAGCGTCCGGTTGGACTTCGGACAGCTCATCGTCTTCGTCTGCTAGTCTCCTGTACACAATTAGGGATGAATTAGCGATGGAAATAGCTATTTGGAACGGAAAACCAAATCAGTTTGGGTAGATTTTTGTTGGACTACTGTTTAAAACAATCATAATTTTCGATTCACGTTTAACTAGAGTAATTCAAAGTAAATTGAACTGTAAACTTAGCCACATGAAGCACATTTTCGAACACACTGATTACGTTGTGAACAGTGGTCCAAAATATATCGATTGGATTTGGCTTCGGCGACTGTTTTTCCAACGCAACAAGCGTTATAAGTCCACCGAAAGCAGCGAAGCTTCACGGATTGATAAAATGAACAGTTTTGTTTTGTTATCGTGTATACACAGCATAAATAAACCCGCATCGGTTCAGATTAACACTTAATGTTACCCAAGCGTTAGTTATTAAAGACTTAAACATTACCTTTCGTCCTAAACGTAGCTTTAAATGGTTAACTATGTAAGTACTCTAAGTATCTATTTTCTTTACTTGGTTTTTATTCTATTTCAATTGAGATTCAGCTAGATCTAAAACTATTTATGTGTCCAAAAGTAGAAAAAGTTTAAGAACTCTGAAAAAGAATGCAAATTTTAGTTAAGTACTATTGAATAGCTTCCTTCCAACTACATTGTATTTTTCAAATTCAACGTTTCATTAGAAGTGTTCTCTCTAGATGATCAAAAAAACCTTATTAAAATCAAGATAAAAGAAAATCGGTGATAATATTGCATTGTGTTACTTCCATCGATCCATGCGTAGAGAAGTCTTTATAGCATGCAACGTGCTGTCTTTACGGAAGAAGCAATGTATATTGCTTTCCATTGGTTTGTTTTATTATAAAAATTAATAGAATCACTTTTTCAGTATTGTTAAGTTAATTTGGTGGTAAATAGAGTTTAGCGTTGCAATGGTAGAGTTTATAAATATTTTACATTTTTAACTATACTTACTATGTACAATAATGTATTTTATTTTTTATTTTACACCAAAATATTACAGTTAAAACTCTGTTGCTTAGTAGCATTTTCTGTGAGTGAAAATGGGATGGTAAAGTGCCTATTATCTTACTCTACGTAACTTTGAACAAAATTTTCTTTCGATTAAGTAAGATAAAGAAAATATTTCAAAAACGTGTACTGTGAAAAAAAAAAAGAATTTATAAGTGTAAAATGTCTTCCGAGTGGTATAAGGAAATTGTGACACTTTAAAAATACCACACTGTCACAATTACTAGTGGAGTAAGAGCCCGCTACTGCCTGACCTTCGTCATTTTATAAAAGCTGAAAGTTTGTCTACGTGTGTCCCTAGTACAGGTAAGAATGATCCCCACCCATGAAGCTGAGGCAGCGGTGGCTTTGGCAGATAACAGGTAACAAAGGTGTATGAAATTCCATCTCAATTTCGTCATAGTATAAAACTCTATTTTTTGATATTTGATGCATAATGATATCAAAAATCACGTTGCTCAATGCCGGACAGCTAGTATGGTTCCAACCCTCTGCCGGACACCCTTAAACTATGGTAATTTATAATTAAACTTACGTCATTTTATAAAACCTAAATTTTATATATAATTTTTAGGGGGCCTATTTATCTATGTTTCCATAATTGCCGGACAGCTACGACGGTTCCATCATCTTGCCAGACGCATTCAAAGTGATGAGCAATAGCCCGTGAGTGCCTAACTTTCGTTACTATATAAAAGCTGAAAGTTTGTCTACGTGTGTCCCTAGTACAGGTAAGAATGATCCCCACCCATGAAGCTGAGGCAGCGGTGGCTTTGGCAGATAACAGGTAACAAAGGTGTATGAAATTCCATCTCAATTTCGTCATAGTATAAAACTCTATTTTTTGATATTTGATGCATAATGATATCAAAAATCACGTTGCTCAATGCCGGACAGCTAGTATGGTTCCAACCCTCTGCCGGACACCCTTAAACTATGGTAATTTATAATTAAACTTACGTCATTTTATAAAACCTAAATTTTATATATAATTTTTAGGGGGCCTATTTATCTATGTTTCCATAATTGCCGGACAGCTACGACGGTTCCATCATCTTGCCAGACGCATTCAAAGTGATGAGCAATAGCCCGTGAGTGCCTAACTTTCGTTACTATATAAAAGCTGAAAGTTTGTCTACGTGTGTCCCTAGTACAGGTAAGAATGATCCCCACCCATGAAGCTGAGGCAGCGGTGACTTTGGCAGATAACAGGTAACAAAGGTGTATGAAATTCCATCTCAATTTCGTCATAGTATAAAACTCTATTTTTTGATATTTGATGCATAATGATATCAAAAATCACGTTGCTCAATGCCGGACAGCTAGTATGGTTCCAACCCTCTGCCGGACACCCTTAAACTATGGTAATTTATAATTAAACTTACGTCATTTTATAAAACCTAAATTTTATATATAATTTTTAGGGGGCCTATTTATCTATGTTTCCATAATTGCCGGACAGCTACGACGGTTCCATCATCTTGCCAGACGCATTCAAAGTGATGAGCAATAGCCCGTGAGTGCCTAACTTTCGTTACTATATAAAAGCTGAAAGTTTGTCTACGTGTGTCCCAAGTACAGGTAAGAATGATCCCCACCCATGAAGCTGAGGCAGCGGTGACTTTGGCAGATAACAGGTAACAAAGGTGTATGAAATTCCATCTCAATTTCGTCATAGTATAAAACTCTATTTTTTGATATTTGATGCATAATGATATCAAAAATCACGTTGCTCAATGCCGGACAGCTAGTATGGTTCCAACCCTCTGCCGGACACCCTTAAACTATGGTAATTTATAATTAAACTTACGTCATTTTATAAAACCTAAATTTTATATATAATTTTTAGGGGGCCTATTTATCTATGTTTCCATAATTGCCGGACAGCTACGACGGTTCCATCATCTTGCCAGACGCATTCAAAGTGATGAGCAATAGCCCGTGAGTGCCTAACTTTCGTTACTATATAAAAGCTGAAAGTTTGTCTACGTGTGTCCCTAGTACAGGTAAGAATGATCCCCACCCATGAAGCTGAGGCAGCGGTGACTTTGGCAGATAACAGGTAACAAAGGTGTATGAAATTCCATCTCAATTTCGTCATAGTATAAAACTCTATTTTTTGATATTTGATGCATAATGATATCAAAAATCACGTTGCTCAATGCCGGACAGCTAGTATGGTTCCAACCCTCTGCCGGACACCCTTAAACTATTATGGATGATGCCAGAATATGTTTGGACTCTGTTACCCTCTCCAATAGCTATGTGTAATATGTCGTTGGATAGCCATAGTTGAGCTGACAAAAGGTTCCTAAGGAGTCAAGGTCCAAATCTTAGTCCAAACAGAGTTATGCAGTACTAAACATATCATAATATCATCCACGTAGATTGTTAAAACAAAACAGTGTAATGGTATAAGGTTATTTTAGGTTTTTTATTATTATAAACATTGCATTTCCTACATTTTCTTTTTATTTTCTTTTTATTCGACTATGAATTTCATACACCTTTGTTACCTGTTATCTGCCAAAGCCACCGCTGCCTCAGCTTCATGGGTGGGGATCATTCTTACCTGTACTAGGGACACACGTAGACAAACTTTCAGCTTTTATATAGTAACGAAAGTTAGGCACTCACGGGCTATTGCTCATCACTTTGAATGCGTCTGGCAAGATGATGGAACCGTCGTAGCTGTCCGGCAATTATGGAAACATAGATAAATAGGCCCCCTAAAAATTATATATAAAATTTAGGTTTTATAAAATGACGTAAGTTTAATTATAAATTACCATAGTTTGGGGGTGTCCGGCAGAGGGTTGGAACCATACTAGCTGTCCGGCATTGAGCAACGTGATTTTTGATATCATTATGCATCAAATATCAAAAAATAGAGTTTTATACTATGACGAAATTGAGATGGAATTTCATACACCTTTGTTACCTGTTATCTGCCAAAGCCACCGCTGCCTCAGCTTCATGGGTGGGGATCATTCTTACCTGTACTAGGGACACACGTAGACAAACTTTCAGCTTTTATAAAATGACGAAGGTCAGGCAGTAGCGGGCTCTTGGTCCATAGCTAGTTAGCTAATTAGAAACTAGCGATTTGAAGTAACAAGCTAGCATTTGTAACAGTATAACGATTTTTAAATTATCTCAAATTACCTATATCCCCAAAACATATTATTTACTATAAAATATAATGTGTTTTAGTATATATAGTTTAGTTATATTATATAAAGAATATATAAAGTGTTATATACAATTTGCAATAGAAAGCAACATAGCACAACGTGGATTTCGTGTAGCAGGGTCTGGTGGGATGCAAAGGTAGGATTATTTCATTGTCTCTTGAATTATATATAAAATAAAGTGTCATTTTATATACATTTATAACCCAATTATTTACTAATACAAATACAAAGAGAAATTAAAATATATAAGTGAAAAACAGGTTATACTTTTATAGTAACAAAATGTTGATTGTTAATAATTGTTATTTGATTAGTCTGTTAACAATTGTTATCACAAAATTGTAATGTTATTATATTCAAGCGACAACAAAACAATTATTTAGGTAATTGGCAACATCGACACACCTAAACACCAGAGTTGGGGCAGACTGCTGACGCGCCACGGCCGGTCTAAAATAAAACACCAAGTCATTGGAGCTCTACAACATTTAGGGATATAACTTTGCAGGATATAACTTGTTGGGATATAAGTTGGGGCGTTATTGTTGGGGTATAAGTAGGGGCAAATTCGTTTGTTTATAACATGGGGCAAACATTTTAGGATGAAATTTAGTTCATCGAATTGATATGTCTCGCCAATTGAAAAATACTTCGACGCGTCGTAAGTTTTTTCGGTTAAATTATAAATTATTATGGAAAAAATCTGATTAGGATATTTGTTAGAGCCCGAACATTATTATAGCCTTTATAGACCAGTAATCGATCATATTATCATCAGCCCTTACTAATATAAACCTGGTTACAAACAGGCTTTGAATCATGATGACTGGTCTACCATACACAACATTTTTACACAATAATCATTAAAATAACTAATATTAAAACTACGAAATACAAAACGAAAAACAAAAACTAATAAAAAACGATAAAGATATTAAAGCGAGGGTAGCATCAACAAAATATTTGAATAAATAAAACAAAAGAAAACCATGTTACGTGATAAAATAAATAAGCTAGATGTAGATGCCAAAAAGGGGTTGCCCGCAGGATTTAATACATGCCCAGGAGACAAAGACAATAGATATAACGAGGACGATCACAAAACGAATCACATGGGATCAGACGACATAAGGACTATTTACCATGTCTATACTAAACGGAGACTATAACTACGAGAACAAGTAACGCCAAAGCGACCACTTATATCAGCGTGACTCATTCTAATATCACAAAACCTATTAAAAACAAAACCTGATTAATAGCAAAATAATCGGGGAAAAGACTAGACTAACAGTAGGTGTTAGGGAAGCTTGAACTGAAAAGAAAGACCTAGCACAGTTTGGACAGAAGGGATGCGCGACTACTTGTTTGTCGGCGTTGATGTAACGGTATTAACTTTGCTTCGGGCATTTTCTGTGGGCACCGCGCCCAGCAAGGAGTCCGGAGGCGCCTCATGTGGAGGGTCGTCTGCTGTGACCGAGGCTGCTCGGCGACGCTCCTATCCCTGTGTGAGATATAATCACTGGCGACGCGATGCCCACCGCACACTTAATAACACCCTATATCACATTTTAAAAGAACACCCTATATAATGTCATATTTGACAGCAGTTTTGACAGTGGCAGTTTCTAGTGATGGTGATAAGCAAAACTTAGGTAAAGTAAATAAAAAGGATCGTCGGAGCAAAAATAGAACTCAATTTAAAATGTACTCTATTAATTAATTAAAAAGTCATGTTACATTCAGTTGGTTTCACTGTTGATTTCTTTTGAATGGCTTACTTGTACGGGCTCGTTGCTAACTTTGTGAAGCCATTCAAAAAATGTTTGAATTTTTTACTTCCAACTCCTATGTTTGCATTTCATTTGGTAAACGACCTATTTTTGTTCCACCTATGTTTGGAATCAAACAAAAAGTTACGTACTTACTTCAAAATACCGAATACAAACTATGGTATAGAATCACCAAGTTCCCTGTGCCGGTGACTGCGTCGCGGTAATCGCATCTTTTGTTTGTCAGATAATTGTCAGTGTAATCAAAATGTATCCAAATGACATTATAGTCAACATGACAATAAGAGCTTCCAATTAGAAAACTTGGTTACTATAGCTTAGCTAACTACAGAATAATCTATGAAAATCTTAGGTACTATTACTTACGTAGTCATTTATTCAATCACTCTATCATCATACAGCAACTGACCTCTAGCTTCATTACCTTTACCTAGGGTATCAAAAACTACGCACACCCTCATTTACACACAAACTCCGACCGAGATAAACATTTGTGGATCTCATACATATTTACCTCGCACAGGAATGGCACCCATAACCTGATAGTATTGACTTAGTGTTTTGACTAATATTTAATGTAGCTTTAAGATTTTGAATTTAAGATGTAGGTATTTGTGTAATTCTTAAGCTTTGAACAACAGTTAAAGTTTAACTATAAGATGTCCTAATCTTAAGTTATTTAAAATAATAATATTAAATGACAAATACCGTAATAAACATAATTGCAAAACTAAATAGACAAAAAGAAATTCACTTTAAAACTTTTGAATGTTTTAACTAACAAATACATAAAGTTTTTGACAATATTCTTCTCAAAATCGATACCTTTTACATTTTAGTATTGTGTTAAATAAAATTACACTCCAATAGGTACATACATATAACAATATATATAAAGTATACTTTAACATCGTCCGAAGTACATTGGAAACATAACCACGGAATGGCTATTAAAACATTATCACCGTTTTTATATCAGCCACTGTGCCGATATAACGACTTATTTTACAGTATTTGTGGCTCGTTTTATTTTCCAATTCTATTTTACATAATATTATTTCAACCAATAGCAAATACGTGCACTGTTTTATAACTAAATTTAGTGCTAGAGTAATATAAAAATGAGAAAAACCCGTCTAGTTCCCGTTCGCGTAGAAATATGGGGATACAATTATGCTAAAAACCTTCCCACTGAATCACTCTATCTATTAAAACAAACCGCATCAATATCCGTTGCGTAGTTTTAAAGATCTAAGCATACATAGGGACATACAGAGAAAGCGACTTTGTTTTATACTATGTAGTGATACAGTCAGCTGGTTTTAGTTTTTTTATGCCTTTAGAATTTGGTCTTAAACAGCTTTCTATAGAGTGAAAAAATTCTTGTCTAAATATCTTTGAAATCAAATTCAGAGAAAATTCGTTTTCATCGTGAAAATGAATAGGGGTATTCTAGCGAATACGCTTAGCTATAGCGTGTTGGTGATCTTCCGTTATCAGATACCGAGCTATTTAATGTTTGAAAAATAACAACTTGTTTAAAATAAATAAAAAAACATTGTCGATTGACGACCGCGATGTCAGAGTGGTCACCATGCCGGACTGCCATCCGTAAGGTTGCGGGTTCGATTCCCGTGCGGGGTGAATATTTGTGTGAACCACAAATGTTTGTCTCGGTCTCGGTCTGGGTGTGTGTGTGAATGAGTGTGTACGTAGTTTCTTATACCCTAGATACAAGTTTCGAACTTAGGGGTCAGTTACTATAATGAGATGATGTAGTGAATGATTATGTTATGATTATTATAGTTGCCCTGCTAACAACTTCTTATTTGAAATCAAAACATTTACAAAATCATTGTCTAACATTGAAAGTAATCAATAAGTCCCTCTAATACGATATTCGGATGGGGTACCTCTAATCACTTAACTTGAAAAGGCTCCGTCCATTAACTCTGTTTACTAATTAATGAAAAACGCTTTTATAGATCAACAAGTTACTTTACGAACAAAGGGATGGATCGTTAAATTTATTTATAAAAAGTTTTAGGTATCAAACAATTTGAGTTTTATTATTTCAGCGATGAAATCTTTTAATTAATGGATTTTTTAAGAGTTTTGTAGGTTTTTTATGAGTCTTATAGGTGCTGAGGTTGGTTATTTTTAAAACTGAAGTTATTAAGTATAACAATATAAATTATTATGATTAACGGGATATTTACAATGTATATTATTTATTTCGAGTTTCCGATATTTCGACGCTGTTGCAAGCGCCATGATCACGGATGAAATAAATAATATACATGGTAAATATCCCGTTAATCATAATAATTTGAGTGCTTATAACCATGATAACTATAAACTACTTATATAACAATACAGTCCATGGACCATCTACTCCAATGTCCACTGTGCCCCAACACCTGCACTCTGGATGACCTAAATGAGGCCAACGATGCTGCAATCGCCGTAGCAAACTACTGGGCAGACAAAATTTAGATAATTGGCCGAACAAAACCATTGACACGAAAATAAGAAAGAAGTATAAATGTATCTTCCTGTTAGACCTATAAAATTTAGAACAGTTATCGAAGTAACAGGCTCTTTTTAAGGCTGAGCTTAGATCTAATTTCTTATTTAACTAACGATATAACTAGGAATAACTGTCAGTCTCAAGGAGGGGGGCGCCGCCTTTAGTGCGGGCCCGGCGTTGGAGTGCCGTAGTAGAAATCCCCCTCGGGATCCTACGGCACCCCAATGTAACGCGGACGGAAGTCGCTGTGTTTTTAGTGGGTAGGCCCAGCCCTTCTGGCTGGGAGGGCCCTACATGCCCCGTGGGTCCTCCCAATATTGGCTCACGGTGGTATGCAGTTCTATTTATTTTCACTGCGTTAAAAAAAAGGAATAACTGTCAGAAAACGCTGATATTGACAATGGAAACTTCCAGAAACATAAACGCTACGTCATATCAAAAGTAAGACGTAAAACATCTAACAACATGTTCTTAACAATACTTTAAGTATTTTTCTAACAAAGAAACTAATATGCCAGTATTATGTAACAGTTACCTATTGTTACTGATCCCCTTTGAAACTATATTGTCATGTAATCGGCTTACAGGAGTACGCTCACTCCGTATTAGATTAGAAATGAGTATTTACGTGGGTTTTAGTATTTAAGATACTTAGTTACTTTAATAACGGCGAAATATTATAAGGTTTAATAGTGTATACGGAAAACTAATAGGGTAGTTTTCCACAATAAGCTCTCTGTAAAGTAGAACCTTTGTGCATGCAGCAATATTCTATTGGTTACGATATTAAATTGGCTATAAGTAGTTAAACATTTATTAAATTCGGTTCAGCCATATGAGTAAATACAGTAGAGAGGAATTGGTGTAATCATCACGTTTGCTCAATGCGCGTTGGTGGTGCCAAATTCAAGCCATGACAACTACCTGAACACTATCTAAAAATAATGAAATTGAAAGAAAAATAGAATGTTATACTAACGTTAACACATATATAAAACGTTTTTGAACAGTTTTATTCCTAATAAGTAATTTAAAAGTGTTAAAACCTTAACAAATCACCTTATTAGGTAAATCTAAGATCTTTACTTTCGAACAAACTGATAAACATTTGGTAAATGTTTACAGTACGTTGAGAGGTTGACAGAGGCTGACCTTGTTACACTTATTAACCTGAAACCCTCATTTTGAACCCATGATTAAGGTTTCATAGTAATTTGTTTAACCTTTCAAGTTTACCGCCCAAATTAACATTATTAGCTGCCTTTTTTCCTACAAAACTTTTGTTGGGAAACTTCAAAACGTTCCCATTTTAAAGTATTGCTTCTTGTACAAATTTGTTCTGTAAAATAGACTGATTAATTGTTTTTTTTTGGATATTCTATTAATAAGGTTTTGATTAAAAGAAGATATTTTATTATTAAACGAAACGTACATCATTATATATAAGTATGTAATACAAAACTAGTCGAGGGAATCGACTTAAATAAGTACGTACTAACATCCCGTTGTATTACATATTTATAAAAGAAGATATGTTTACTTTGTATAGTAATCTGTACACTAGTTTGCTATTGCTTAGCCTGAGGCCCAGGAATATATAAAAACAGTCAGATTAAGACAAACACACATACTCATGCATAGTATTTGTCTTGAAAAGGAATCGAACCCTGGACATAGCACATAAAGTCGATATAGACCTCACAACATGCTCATCAATTTATGTGTGTTACTCTTTTAAGACCGAGTTTTTTTATTGCCTTGTGAAGAAGTAAATACCAATAAAACCTAGTTCTTACTTAGTCAAACAATGCAGTATTGTACCTAATTTTAGTGTTCAAACATAAAATGCCTAACACTAGGTACATTCACTACAACCAAATTACAGAAAAACCAATTACGTAACAGATCGTCAAATCTTTTGTTAAAAAAAACATAAAAATGCTCCGACGTTCCGATACAAAAGAAATTTTCAAAAGAAACGGATTGAAAGGAAACCCGACCCCCGAAAGCATTGGATGCTTTCAAGGGCGTTCAAGTGAACAAATACTATATTGGAAACACGAAAGAGTTATGGAGTAAAAAGGTACGTCTCCAAACTACTGGACTTTATATTAACTGCAATCTGAAACATAAAAACGATGAAATATTTCCAAAGTAAAACTCTTGTCGACTAAAACTACGGGCAACAATTTGTATCTGATATCAACCGGCTTTTTAATAATTTATCAACAAAGTTAATATAAAATTCCTTCAGGCGCAACCGAAAAGTGTTAAAGTAAAAGAATTGTTTATGAAGTAAGCTCTCACAAATTTTTGAATTAATTAACTTTGTATTTATGAGCACTTTGAATAATATGAATAACAATAATATGTTAATTTTTCAAATCTGTGTTTGTTATACAAGTATTTATTTGCATTATAAAAACAATAGTGGATTAATTATTTGTTATTTTGTAGTTAAGATAATGTAAACAAAATTGTTATCTTGTCACAGAAACAATTTGAATTTAATTCAAAGTTTTGACGAGAACCGTATCTTAAATCAAAAGTAAATAATTTGATCAAAAGTGAATAATTGAGTTAATTTAACTTGTTCATGTTATTTTAAGGGCCTATTTCACCATCTTCAAGTAACTTTCCGAGTACTTACTCACATGTTTTGTCTTTGTCACTTGATATAAAGTAAGAAAGAGACAAAACTAAGTTTACTTGTTGAGTAATTTTACTTGAAGGTCAGGAAATAGGCCCTAAGTATTATTCTGTATAAATATATTTTGATTATAACAATAAAATTTAAATCTTATAAATAAAGCAATGGCGAAAATTTATGGCCGTTCATCTTGAATAACGGTTTGAATAATTTGCCTGAATTATTTTTCATTGTATTACAAACACAATTGTTACTAATTAAGGAAATATTTGTATTAAAGTATTATTTTAATAAAGAAAATCCACGAAAATCACGTTTGTCAAACCAGGATAGGTCACTTTTAAAAATTAGTTAAAGGAATTATCTCGTCCTCATTACAAAATGTTTTCATAAGGATTATTTCCTATATTCAGAATCGTTGCTGGTTCATTTTAGTCCTATTTGTAGTTGTCAACCTGAAGAAATTTTTAAAAACATATCCAAAGTATCAAAAATGGTTACCCGTAGTTTTCTATACAATATTTCTAGATTATTCTTTAAGTAATTACTAATAATATTATCATACGTACTTAGTTTCATCAATATACACTGCTTCAAGCACTTTAGCTGCATATTGTAAGTTCTTTTGTAATGTCTCTGCAGATATTTCACCTCTGTTTAATTGTCTAAGGAGATATCGTAATCTGAAACAAAGAAAAAGTGTTATTAGTATTTTTGATACATCATCATCATCACCACCACCACCATCATCATCATCATCAACAGCCTGTATTTGTCCACTGCTGGACATAGGCCTCCCCCAAATCGCGCTAATGTGCCCTGTCGGCGGCACGTCGCATCCACTCTTTACCTTCTGATACATGTGAAATTTCGATAGGATAATTTTGCATTCATAATATTATGGTTTTCTTCGTAAGATTTTTGCCTTTCATCTAAATCGAATATTTTTGAAGTCAATGTTACGGTTACATCAAACGGAAGAATAACTACAGAAATATATAGATATTCTTATAGTAAAAAGTAAGCAACGGCCAGATAAAATAGTACAGGGAAGAGGAAAAGTCAGCATCACTATGCTTGCCTAATCCGTGTTGATGATTTTAAACATCAGAATTATACATTAGAAGAAATATAGTTTTGAGTATTTTATGATGACCTACATTGAATACAAAATAAACTAAATATGGACTAAAATACGTATTTTGGAAGGTAAATGTTTACTTCAAATACGAATGCTACGTTCTTTGGTCAGAGTGCGGTAAATATTCGACTGCAGAGGTTACGATTATTTATTCAACAACTAGTGTCCTGAGATTTTACCCCAGTTGATGTCTCGGTACGAAATTGGAGCCATCAATATTCTGGAACCTTCTGTTGAGTCATACAATATTTATTTCTCTGTTTCTCTTTCTAGATTTAACACAAACGTAGTTAAATAGACGAGTTTATTCTACTTTAGTAATGTTTAAATATTGATACGTTTTCCTACTCTAGTATTTTAAATATGAAAGTTTGTGTATTTGTCAGTCTACATTTTGTGATTATTATGGTTCAAAGATGGATTGACTAGAGAGGGAAATATTATAATGTCACAAAATATCAGCGTCTAGTATAAATATTTAGCGCTGTGATTCTATTTTGCAGTTTGCTCTTGGATAGTCATATATATAGAGTCATGTTGGGAATACCTGCGTCAAAGTTAAACATCAATCGCTTGTTCGGACCTCAATCATCATCATCATTGGCCTATACATCTATATAAGATGATTTAGGTGGCGTCAGGTGATTGAACAATTCGTGATTGAACATTTGTTCATGGCTAAAGAGCCCTATGCGGGAGTGACAGCCGCGACCACATTTTCCACAAATGAAGGACCCCGGGGTTGTTACGGGGTTTGCGGCACGTTGATGACGTCTATTCGGACGACGGACCTCAAGCTTATGCATATTTCTGAGCTATTTTTAGAAGTTTTGTTTGTCTGTGTTTCTATATTTCGCGAACTAAAATTCATGATTATCGAAACGTCGTGACTAATATGAAAATTAGACCTGTGTTTTAATGAACTATGTATATGTATACTAGGACCAAATTAAAACCTATTCTGAACATCGTCGATTTATTTCCAAGCACTCCATCATAGGTATAAATTCCAAATTCTAAATACCACCAATTGAAGGCAATCGAAAATCTCGATAAGGGTGTGTGAAGCACTCAATCCAATTTCAACGGGTGGGGTTCGAACCAATCTCGGGGTAACCTTTATTCCTTTTTAAGCGCTCACTGGCCTTTTATAGGGTCTTAGGAAATTAGGTTTGTTACCACTGCCTCCTACAAATTGTATTTGGTCAGCTAACAGTGCCCTTAATGGCCGTTATCCATTGATTTCACACGACTATTTTAGCGATTATGCACGCGGGATTAGTTTCTGTTTTCAACCCGTTTCTAAGATGTTTAGAACTTTGCTGTGTATTAAAGAATTGATGTAATTAATAGTACTGAAATTAAACCACGAGAAAAAATATTTAATATAAAATTAAAAAAGAAACCGAAATAATTAAAATATAACATGTACATTGCAGTGGTAACTACGATGATACAGACACACACAGGCAATTTTCCTTTTTTTAAGTTGGCTCAATAAGAATTTTTTAACGAACGACGAATAGGGAAATATCAATGCCCAACCAAACCCAAAACAAAGACAGATAAGTACTACAAATGTACAAATTACTTAAACAAAACCTTACAATTTATCTTAAAAAAATAACTCTCTATCTCATAAAACAAAATAACACTAAAATAGATATAAAATCTTTTGTAATCTCCAAATAAATGTCGCTATTGGTTGAGTGCTTCCAATTTGTCAAACAGCCAATGAACCGCGTGAAAGATAAACTGAATCCGAGGAATAAACGTATAAAATAAACTAAAACAAAAAGAGAGAAATATCTGAGTGTATGAAACGCGTTTTACTGGAGTGCTGGTTCAAAACTCTCGTATTTTATACAGAAAAAACTCAGTAGCTTAATTTGTATCCAGGAATAAATTGGTACCGATTGAGATTTTATTACAATTTGTATCGAAATTTTCTTTTCTTTGTACAGAGTTTTCTTTTATAATCTCACTCGTATCGAGCTCTCGTAATGTTAGATAATACTCGTACTTATTCGTGTATCTTAAGGGAGACAAAATACATAAAGAATGAATTGGTTGGTGAAATATTTGAATAACGTTCTAGAACAGACGAACATATTTAATTCGTTTTTTAAATTCTAACTGGTTGGTTGATAATAAAAACAAAATACGGTGTAAAATTTTTATGGCAATTTTAATTTAACATGTACCGAGTGGTTAAAAGTTTTACGTAGTTTTTACGTATGTCTGTCTGTGACAAAATGCTTATAAACGACTAATACGATAGTTTTTTGTTTGAAATATTTTAAAATAACAATATTCAATTAATAAAAAACTTATTTTTGGTAAGTATCGAGGTTTTTTATTTGTAGTAGTTTAGCTTATACTTCGAGCTTTGTTCCATTTAAAGTAACCCCTTTTATTAAATATGTATTAATTTATTAATATTAAGAGTCTAGGTTACCATCTTGCTCGTGAAACCCACTAATTTATACTGAACTAAGGTAGATGATTAAGAATTTTAGTATTTAAAATACTTAAAACCGAGCAATCGGAACAAGCCAAGACTAGAGAGAGAACCACTTTATACAGCAAACAACTTCATAGTACTAGTTACAAACTTTTAATTAAAAGGTAGAATAAACTTTCATACAAACTTTCGTTTAATTAAATAAAGTTTTATATTAAAATGCTATTTCCTAAAGTATTTATTAATTTGATACGCGCTTTGGTTCGTTAAACTGTAGTGGAATACTAAACGTGATTACAAAATGTTCTGAATTCAAATGAGGTTGATAGGATTAGATTTATAGAATTACAATGTTACTGGTTAGGGAACAAAAATAATTGTAATTTACTTAAAAAGTTAAACTATGTTTTTAAGAAAGCTCGTAGGTACATATTTTTTATCGAGATACAAAAGTATTGGACACTATTTCGTTAATAATAAAATATTTATCTCTCTCGTCATCTCTCGTTAATAATCATTTTTCCGGGTTTTTTAATTAAATAAGTTTAGAAGTGCTCTTTACAGATATCAAATAGAAGTACACTCCATATAAAACCTAAACATTGAGATATTTGCTAGTGTCTTTCAATCCAAATTAGTTGAGCCATTTTGGAGATTAGTCGAATATAAAAGTACTTATATTCATATTTATTCGATCTTATTACGATTCAGTAGATCAACCGGCCCACGAACTGGTTTCATCAAGTGCAAACCCGTGAAATGAGAAGGAAAGGTTTGTATAGATACGATAGTTCCGATTCAGTTACCACGCTTTAACTTCTTGGGTTTATTATTGCGATCACGAGACGAGCGAAGTGGATATTATTATCCGACTTTTGGTCGGATAAAATACTTGATATTTTTAATAATTTTATACGGGTTATGCGTACGTATCGATTTAAGGCGAATTCCTCGACTGACTTCAGCCAAATACAGCCTTCGTCTATATACAGGAGGATAAGTGAGATGCGCCCGCGATAGTCCGTATAAAATAATTGAAATGTAACATTTTGTACATTTAATTTTATAGAAGTGAATATTTGGCCAAAAAGCCATTTTCTACTGCAAAAGTAATATACCCAATAACTATAATAGTTTAAAGTAGTTATTTTAGGAAGAATCCGATTTGTCTCCAAAGTAACAACCGTTTGATACCCTCGTCTAGACGCCCCCGAAGGGGTTGATAGATGGCCGCAGTGTTACTGTCTTTTATTACGATATTTTCCCATTTTGTTAGAAATTTTATTTTATACAGCAAATTTTTGATTGCCACGAAGATTTGATAGCGATTCGATTTCGTATAAGTTTTTGGTGTAAAAAGTATTTTATTATTTTTATTGTATGAGGTCTGAGAATTGCCAATCAAGTAGAACATACTCAGACTGAGTATGTTCTACTTGATTGGCAATCCGAAAGAATCTTATAACTCTAAAATTCTATAGAATGTAGAGTATCCTTCTGCAAGTTATGACCTATAAACTATATAACAAATGATGATATAATCATCTACTTTGGAAGACATTCTCTATCGAACAAAGACCTATTATAACGTTTTCATTTGCAAACCCTCGGTTGCCCATATCTCCTACTAAGACGTGTCGGTCTACCTACGTTTAATCATTTGGTATAAATGTATATACATTATGTATCTACTCGTAAGTAGACAGTTAGATAAAAATTTTGAACGTTTTGTGTGTACTGCGATATTATTTGGATAGGCTTTTGAGGTCTCTAAAACTTACTACACTTCTGTAAAAAGTAAAATGTAGGTGTTAGTTATTAGTAGGATATTCGAAGGGTATTTATCGATAAATATTATAATAATCATGTTATTGTAATACAATACATTGAAAGTGAATCCGCCATTGTAATTGGTTTCCTAATTGGATGGAATCAACTAGGAATATCTCACGAAATATGAGCTGTTCGACAAATTATAGGAGTATGGATTAAGTTTATGTATTTACGAGTATTAGTTGTTTTTTTTGAGATATTTTTCATTTAATTTAGTTATTATCGTATCGAGAGATTATCGTATCGTATTGAGAATACAAAATATATTCTCAATATAAAATATTTGCTGCCTATATCCTTTTAACCAGAGGAAGGAGGGTTTAAGAAGAAGGTTCGTCCCTTAACCTTCTTCTACAAATAGTAGATTTAATATTATAATTTCATGGGATTGACTTTAATACTCATCGAACGAGCTACAAAAACTACTAACACACATTATTACACACTCAGGCTAACATTAATATTTGAGCATCCCACACAAAAACGTCGCACTATCGACTATCGTCTTACAACTTTTTGTCGTCGACCATTCTACCATTTGGGTCATTTATTAACCACACACATTTGAATCATTATAAATCATACACTAAATAAATCATTAATACGAATTCACAAATCCTTACTTATAATATTATAAATGCGAAAGTAACTCTGTCTGTCTGTCTGTTACCTTTTAACGGCCAAACTACTGAACCGATTGACTTGAAATTTGGAACAAGGGTAGCTTATGATCCGGAGAAGAACATAGGCTATGTTTTATCCCGAAATTCCCACTGGAACGGGAACTTCGCGGTTGAAACCGCGGGGCGCTGCTAGTTGAATATAATTTCCATGTAACATAACAGCGGCGATTCCATTGAACCGAGTGGAACGATGTTTCGTTTGATCTGTGATAACTATTGTTGGCGGATTGGATGAAAGGTATTGTATGCCTGAACATAGTTATATGTACCTGTGGTATACTTCGAAATTGTATTGATTATGATACCCCTTTCATTGTAGTTTTAAAGGTATTCTTTAGTTCTTTTGTTTATTTGTACGTACGTTAAATCAATTACTTTAAATTGGGTCCTTTGAGCGTTCGTACCTCAGCGGGTCAAAATTTTACCGAAAAATCTGCAAAGCCACTGTCATGGTAGTCTTTTAGGTATTCTTTAGTCTTTTGTTTTTTACTCTTAATTGGGCAGTTTTACAAAATTAAATCTCTCTATTTGGGGCTTTTGTGAGTGCAAGATCAAACTTTTGAGGGCTATTACAATTACCCATGATGATGATGTCATTATGACAACCAGGAGTGATCTGAGCAGTTCAAATTGTTGAATGCCCGATTGGCTTTATGACAGTCATTAAACTGAAATTTTTGTTTCAATTTTCTCTTTTATTAAGTTATTTTGTAAGTCCATCCTTTGTCAGAGAACAAGCTTAATAATAAATTAATAAATTACGTGAAAACGGTTTGATTATATAAAGTATAAAAGGCTTAGGACTGAGCCATCCTAAACTAACAACAAGGAATGTTTGTCACGGTGTACGTCAAACGTTTTATTACGTATTTATACGTTTACCTATGTTTTTGTTCATTTTATGTTTAGGTGAAGAATGTACAATGTTTCATAAATATTTTATAGAGTGCTTTTATTACCATTTCAGCTATACAAAAGATATGTAATTAGTCTTTTTAGGTTAACAAAATAGTTTAAAGTCAGTGTAAATTTGAGAGAGTACACAAGAGAGTAAATGCGAACGTAGATTTCGTCTTCTAATATTTAATTAAAATAAATACTTAAGTTTTCTACATGAAGAAAGTGGGAGTGATGCGAAATTACTTCTAGGTTTTTCACACACGTAGGAGCGAAGCGAAAACATGTGCGGAAACAGTATGTGCATTGCCAAACACTAGCTCGCTATTATAGCTATTCTATGCATTCTTTGAAAGAAGTGATTCGCTTCGTCTCTGCTCTCTTTGTGTGGAACTTTATTTTATTTGAATATAAGTTACAATTAGCTTAGATTAGACTAAGTATAAACAAACGGAGAGCATTGAATCTGGATTAGAACTCAAATTCTCTAAACATTAAAGGGAAACCACAAAACTGTGAGCTGGCGTGATGAATTCTAAAAAAAAATTGTTGTTGACGAAAATTTTCCATTTGTTTATTAAGTCTTTTTAATCGAAATAGGGTTTCCTTTTTGAGTAAAAGCTTCCATTAGGCCATTAGAACAAGCACTTTGAAGGCGAATAATGTATTCTTAAAATCTGATGACGAAAAATGTATTACGTATGGTGCGGTGAGGGAAAACATTCCACAGGATGTTTTGATTCACCGCACCATAAGTAATACATAAACATTTAAAAAAAAAAACTTAAACTTACACACATCTGCCAAAAAAGTCGAGGTTGGTTGATCAACCCGCACATGGCCAGCGTGATTGACTAAGGCCTTTTCACTCTAATTCGAGGTAGGCTTAAGCCCTTTGGTGGGGACATATACGTATAAATGATACTACAATTTCTAGTATACTCGTATTACCTAAGTGCGGCTTTGTCGCAGGCATCGGGCGTGTCGACGGCGGGCAAGTGCTCAGTGTCGAGATCTAGCTGGTCAAGCTGTTCGTCGGTGGGAGTTGGACACGCTTCGGGCTTGCTTCGACTCGACGATCGGCGCACGATCGTGAGGGCGCCTTGTTCTGCAAAGAAATGTATTGTTAGTATATGTTGTTCGGAAATCAAAATTATAAATGTGGTTTATACGCTTGTTGAGCCTCCACGAGTCTACACAAAACCTAGGCACAACCTCGTATTTCATTGACTCTCTCTTTGGGATAACACACACTGGGGACGATAAGGTAGATTGTTGCATTATTCATTTTGTTTTGCATTATTGTTGATTACATGCCAGTGTTTTTAAACTCGATCCATGGTTAGAAAATAGCAAATATGCAATTCTCGACCAAAGAGACAAGGGCCGTCTGTCTTGGCTGGCAAGTGCACAAAGTGTACTATACTGCTAAAATATCTAGTTGTAATAAGGTAAAGAATCTAACATTAAGATATCGATCCAAAAGTATCAAAGAGGTTTTCCCTTCGCGTCAATGACATTGAAATATACATCTTATAACTACTAGATACGTATGAATTTACATTGGGTAGAGGTAGCATGCTCTACCGTGCCGTCCCTTATGTGCGCTAGCCCTTTGGGACCCATGCCAAACACACGCCATTCTTATGTCGGTTGTAGACAAGAGCTAAGTTGGTTTAGCTTAGCTTGCATAACTGACGTAGTTTTCCTTAGGTTTAATATAGTTTGCAGTCTGCTTTTGTCAGCAATTATTGAAGACTAACTTAGCTCTTGGTCTGCAACCGTCTTTGGAAGGCTCGGAGAACGTGTAAATAAGTATGAAATTTAATAAATATTTTAAATTATAATAGCACAATACTGTAATGATAAAATACACGTAGACACAACAATACTGTAAAAAGCGTTTTATGGAATAAAAACAAAATTTAAGTCTGTGTAATAAATAATATTTAAGTTATTGTCAACGTTTTTAAAACATTTTCTTTCGATTCCTTTCTTCTCTGAAAAACATTTTTAACGGTTTATCTGTGATTGTTACTTATGAAAAATTAATTTTCGCATCGTGTCATTGCCAATTAATACGACGCTTTATAGTTTGAAAATTTTCCGTAACCTTTATTGTATCAAAAAACCAAGTGACAATAAGTTGAAGCGCAATCGCACAAATAAAGCTTACAAAACAACAAACGATTCCCTCGACACAAACCATATAAACCGCACAACATAAAACAATTGAATCATATACAGAACAAACAATTGATTGGCAATCCCATTGACAATCATAAAGAGTTGCGGTTAGTAGAGATTAATGTAAATATTGAATAATATGACGTGTATTCTGTGCGGCACTTGTTTTAATGATTTTGTTAATATTTGATGGTATCATTTTATGTCATGTTGGGTATAAATTTTAATAGAAAAACGGCTTTTGAGGCGTTCTAGAAATATTTTTAGAAGAAAATATGTACATCTACTAATAGGTACTAATAGTGGTATACCGGTGGCTGAGTTTTGGTTCAAAAAATATGAGTTGACACGCAAAGAAGAAGGGTTACGCTTGTTACCAGTGCAAAATTGTACACACAAAAACATATATATGAGTCCACATATATTTTTGGGTGTATATAATTATGTGAATAGCGATAAATAAAAACAAAATACAGGAAATAAATAAGACTGAACATCAACATCAACAGTGAGAGTAAATTGCCAAGTTTCAGAGTCAACTGGTGCAGTACAAAAAAAGTAGTTCAATTTTGGCAAAATCTGTGAGTAAAAGTGCAAATTTCAAAGGCGTCTCTTTGTTTTATTAAAGTCTCCTACAAAGGCACTAATAAAAAGGCCCCGACGGTGTTTGGCTGCACTGAATACACCTCATTGGAGTGTTTCCATCGAATTTGGACAGTTTGTTCTGCTATTCACACAGGGTACTCGAAACGTGCCTTTTTAGTATTCAAACTTTAGTGTTTGCCGACTGTATTATATCGAATACGAATTCATATTTCGCGTTTGCTGATAAAAACGTATTTTATTTGG
Organism: Timandra comae; assembly: GCA_958496195.1. Lineage (NCBI taxonomy): Eukaryota > Metazoa > Arthropoda > Insecta > Lepidoptera > Geometridae > Timandra > Timandra comae. Next base: position 2,535,746 of record OY292355.1, on the reverse strand, counting down.
ATTTTATTAGCATTTTTATAAGGTTACTGCTGTCATATGCTTTCGTTTTTTATTAATGTTATTGAACAGAAATAAGTCACACATCGTTATTTGAATTTGAAATTATTAGTCATGCTAACAAAGAAACAATCATTAATCATTTATACAATTGGGCCACTGTAAATACATCATACCATTAGAAATACATTATATAGTGTTATACGCTTTTAACTACTTCCAAAATCATGGCTTCTCTAAAAGCCAATTCAGCCAATAGATGATTTAGTAGTTGGTTAGAACATCTCTACGGTTTGGCGTGGTCCTAGGTTCAAATCACAGTTAAGGCAAAAACTAATTTAAGGCTTTCCATCATCTGACATCTATAATATGACAGTAATGTACAATAATTTCAGTATGTCCTAAAATCAATCTCTATCTCTTTTTCATTCAATCTCATATAATTTATTTCGCCAAATGTGTATAAGTGTACTAAGTTTATAATGTACTCGTATAGCTTGAGAACGACTCTACGAAAATCCAAATTGGATAACTCATTATTGTTGATGCGTCATTGTGACGATAGAAATTTCCAGACAAGGATTATCCATTTTTTTTGGAAAATCCGCTGAAAAATCGCACCTGTATGAAGCAGCTAGCAACTAAATTAAAAGAATAAAGTACTACAAAGTTCTCGAATATTCCATATTTAAATCGTTTCCATTTCTTTATGTAAGTAAGTGGTCTTGATACTTGCTCTCAGTATAAATATATAGCACTATAGAGCCTTCTGCCGATGGCACATTACCGATTGTTATTTCTGTTGACTCTGATCGGTTGCCATGGCAACTGCGAGGGGTCAGGATACACAAACACTCGACAGAATTGCATTCGATGTAATGGTACCTCTTTTAAGTGGGTTATGGTTGAGGCGGAGTATCGAATCGATCTTATGAAGAAGTATTGTTGAGTGTTTTTGAACGGGATTTGATATTCTCGGTTTTTAAAGAATGAATATGGTATTTTTTATTTCAAGATAGGCTTGCATTTGACTGTATTCACTGATGTAAAACAATGTCTACGATGGACCACACTTCTACTATTACGTAGTAAGTGAGTGGTTTTCCTCAATAAGGCGTCTCTAATTTACGTCCATTGAGCGTGCTGCCATATTTTTTTGGTTAGACTTTTGAAGGCTAAAATACTAGTATATTTTCATGTTTTTTACTTAGGTCCACAAATAACCGACTTAAGGAAAGTTCTACTCATTTTGTATTAAAATTGTTGTTAGAAGAATTAACCGTATTTGTCAAATAACTTAAAGTAATTTATTTCTTTGATTTACACGAACACTACACATTGAAATGAAACAATTAAACGGATTTTTGTTGTGGTTGGAATCCAAAATGTCAGAAAATGTAAAACAAAATACAACTTGAAAGTTCTCAAAATGTAAATATAACAATATGTTGAATAAATCTAATTTAGCTTGTAAACAGTAGAACTGTGACGAATGTTTATTTTAGTTATATTATACACATTTTTCGTGATTACTTCTACCTTTATTAAAGTCGTAGTTTTTGTTATACAAGCACCAGAAAGTTTTTTTCAAAGGTCCTGTTTGTACAAGTAAATGGATACCCTTAGAAAATTAAGATTAATTTGTTGACAAGGTGAGAAAATAAAGGATCTTGTTAATCTAGTTACTTTGTAGTTACTATGTTTATTCTTTCTCAATTTTGAAATAAAATGCTTTTTCTTTACATTGAATTTAGAAGGTTTTTTTTATTAAATTTATTTACTGAAATACGAATTTGATAATGTGTCGGCGACTTGATGAAGAGCTTCCAGGTTTTATGGTTTACAAAATCTGCCATAAAATATTTTACACAATTAGTATATTTACACGGTTGCGTAATTTATTAAGAATAATTTCGTTATAAATATTTCTATTAATTGTTATTTTTAAATATAGTACTTTTTATTTACATCAAACGTTACACAACACCAAAATATTCACAAAAAAATAACTTAAATATAAATTATACATAATACAAATACTACAATAAACACATAAATGCACACATCGATCGAATAACATAAAAAAAATATAGAAAAAAGTGACGAATTAGAAAATTGCGTGACAGAAAATATACAAATGTGACAAATGGTGACATAAAATATACAAGTGAGATAATAGTGACAAAAAATATACAAAAAGAGGAAATAGTGGTCAGAATGACATAAATTGTGTCATAATGATAAGCTGAGATAGGAAACAACGAAAATAATAGGCGTTTGAAACGTGCACGAAATGACTATGGCGGTTGTCGGGATATTGTTTTAGATACTGATATTAGTTTGTTATTATTTGTGTATGAAAATATGATTCGTAAATTGACTTTATTATTCATGGAATATAATAATTATTGTCAAACAAATTAAAACGAATTAATGATGATTTATTGCACAAAATAATTATGTTAATAATATTATATGCTTGATTATTAAGTTATCAATGTCACAAGGTTAAATAGTTATGTAACTTTGTATAAAAGTTATGAACGTTAGTATAAATTGTTATTAATACACGTTATACACATTGTACAGTCTCGGAACGAAAAGGTTCGTCAATTTTCAAATTGATTCGATTAATGTGTCGCGATGACATATTACCTTTTGAAACTATGTAACAAAATAGACTCGAATTAGGGAAAATAATTTTCTACTGTTCGTTGATAAAGTTCAAAATTATTCCGATCAGTGTTGTTAGACTATTTATCTTGTCAACAAGATTTTTATGTTTTATAAACTAAAACCTTCTTGTTGGTTCAACCTGTCATTATCATCTCTGTTAAAACTATTGTCAATCGGTCAATGTCATCATTACAAAATATCAAAGAGGTTTATATATGCCGCGCGCACAAGGCAGTGTTTAAAAAAGGATAGAAAGATCAAGCAAATCCTTATTCGATAGCAAACGTCATATTATTTATTTAAATGTTAGCATCACTGTTTCTTACGCTGGTATGTTGGTATAATTGTTTCTTGCTTTACTTAGTGCAAATGAAAACCGACTCTAAGGTGACGAACCTTTTCATTCCGAGACTGTACATATTTTATACAAATATTTTAGTCATTAGTTAGTATAAATTGTTATTATATTTTATATACCTTATACACATTTTATTTTATACAAATATTTTAGTCATTAGTTAGTATAAAATATAGTATACATGTATTATTATCACGAGAACCGCCATTTTGTCCTAGAACCGTGCTTACTGGGAGGGGTGCCGTTGCGGGGTGCGGGGGGCGGCGGCGGCCGCGGTGCCTCCTCTCTGGGTGCGCCCGCGCCGCCTGGGGGACTCGCCACTGCAACACCAACCAATTGACATGAATTTATGTTCTATTTATAAAAAAAATATGTCCTTGAAAATAAAATATTGATGACGATATTGGTAGCAATTGAATAAAAAAGTTTCAGGTATATGCGTATTTTGTAGCAGTTCTTTCTTAATTGAGGTCCTGGATGCTGCGATATTTTTAATTGACTTTTAAAGTTTGGGTCCCTTGTGCGTACTGTAATATGTTTGGTTTGGAATTTTGTAGGCTATTTACTATTCGTAAATAGTGTCGATGATTTTAATAAATAGTTTTAGTTTTTCCAAATGATAATTGTTTACGATTTAATTTAAAGATACCTGTGAGTAATGAATTAAATCTAAAATAAAACAGTAAAATACAATAGTATTTGACGGGTATTACCTATTAGAATCAGTACTTCCCATTAATATCATAATCGTGAAACCCATTCGTACTAATTCGAACAACAATTTAAATTCAATCTAAATAGAAACTAAGCTGAAATTAGTCCGATACGAACATTAGAGATTACACGTCAGCTACAGACCACGTCATAGGTACACTCGGGGAAACAAATTTTATATTCCTGTATACACGAGGCGTCTTTGTATAAAACGGAAGATTGTATTGTATATTTAGTTTTTATTACGATTTTGTTACATAGGGAATTTGATATAATGTATTAAATTATCAGTAAAACTTTCTGTAATATGTTTGTTGATGTACTAAAAATATCCTACATTTTTTATTTATAATTTTTTTTACAATATAGTCGTTCAAAAATAAACATAAAGCGCTCAAACTATTTGCCAATTAACTAAATAAATCAAATATTTAAAAAAATCAATCACATGTAAATCCTACCAATATGTCAAAACAGGTCGTTACAACTAGAATAATTAAATAAAAATAAACCTAAAACATAGAACAAATTGCACTGTAACAAACTAAGTTAATCTGTCAGAGGTGATTACATATCAAAATCAGACCACAGTCACAGATTACTAAATAGTTACTACCACATTGCAGTACACGTAGAAATCGGATTATGTTTTACCTTAATGATAATGAGTCCTGTGTTTTACAACGCGAAGTGAATTTTAAATTTAAGGGATAATGATTGTAAATGTATTAATGTAACGTAATGTTAAAGGCGAATTTCGTTTGTACCTTAATTTTGTACGAATTTAAATTTTGTATGAATAAAAGTAAGTAATATGTAGTAACTCATGAATAAATGGACTTTATTGCAAGTGATTTTAAACTTTTTATAATATATATTTAGCAGTTTGAGTTCCGCACGGTGCAGGTCTGCGGAAGATTGTGATGTATTGAGACCAAGGGAATTCTAGATTTTTCCGTACTTCAAACTCTAGAAAAACTTCATATAGATCCCACTAGCGGCTATTGATATTATGACAGTAAAGAGCATAAAGCATAATCGTTTACCTAACAAATGTTAGTGATCTCAAACTTAAATCATGTTTGGTAACAAGCCATCTTTCAATGAGAGATAAACAATAATATTATTGAGCAAAGCATCCATCTTCTTCTAATGACTTCTGACCCCTAACAAGGTTTATAACCTGTCTTCAGGGTATTATAAACTACGCACACCCTCCAAGATAAACACTTCCTCAGGGAATCAGAACCTAAGAACACTTAATAATCAAGTCAACGATGTAGAATTCGAAACCAACACCTGATGTCTCAATAAAAAAACACCATTCACAGCAAATATGGACTATGAAAATATTATCGAACGTAAATTGTATTACGACTGACTATAAAGGCTTCATGAATGAAATATAACCACGTCCATTTTCAAGAGCAGAAGTTATGACAATAAAATTTAGCAGAGAATTTTATTATACAGCTTTATGGCTAGCTTTGTATTCTAGATACACCGATATTATTACCCTGACTGTACCACAGTAATGGCGGTGACAAAATGCGCGTACAAATTTTCTGATTTAAAATGTTTCACTGTAAAACTGTAAGTTGTTCTAGATTTTAAGATTTAAAAAGAAATGCTTTTAAATATCTGGTCCAAGAATCTGATTTGAAGCTTTTAGTTCGACGTACTTGCGGAACATTTTAGTGTTTTACATTACATGTTGATATTTTTAAAATTGTCATATTATCTGAGGATTCTACGGATCCCGTAAGCAGGGAAGATTCGCTGTGAAAAAATGATGGATTAAAAGTAGCTTATAAAAACTCATTTAAAACCATCAAAATTGTTTTCCTGTTTTATGATAGAAAATTTCGCTCTTTCCGTTAGCCGTTTAGAAGTAATTAATTTTTCGCAAAATATGAAAAGAGAGATAGCGTTTTTAATGAAATTTTACTTGATGTTATTATAGCGGAATTATAGTATTAACTGTCAAAATTGTGAGTATACTACCAGAATACACCAATATAACGTATATTTAATTTTTAATACTAAAGCCAATTTGTAGTCCATAAAAGTGAAATAAAAATTCAGAAGTCTGAGAAGAACTACCAAATCCCAATGAGGTTGTTCTTCTTATTCAGAAAATAAAACATAAGCAATATCAACCACTTTTCAAAACAAATCGCACTGCAAAGTTCCTAATAACCAAAGATTAAAATCATAACTTCAAAGAGATAGTTCGCTCGAAATAATGTTAAACCCTTTGAAGAGAGATCCAAACTAATAAACTTTGGCTAATCAAAATCTCTATCACCAAGTTTGGTCCACAGTTAAGGTGGCCATAGACGAATCACTTTAACTGATCAGTTGAACTGGCGTCCATACAAAAATGGTTGCCAATTACCGGATCGATTCCAGTGTTTTAACGGACGACGCGCTACGGAAATCCTTCGTGGCACATCGCCGACACGTCACGTCTAGGGAAAAAAATAACTAATAACTATTATTTCAATTATGTATAATAAGTTAATTCATGAAAAGCCGGAGTGATGCCAGTCACTGGAGAAATCTATTTGGCCTAAAACTTTTAGAGTGACGCCACAGTTTTATGTCTGGACTGATCAGTTCGACTGACTCATCAATGGCCACCTAGGTTCCCATTTATGCACAGAGTTGGTCTGCCGTCCGTCCCACTGTCACAATTAATCGGCAAACCACACTGGATTCGGTACTATTGACATATGTACGTACGTTTGGATTGCAAAATGAAATTGCCCACGATTCGGCTTTAGATAACATTTTGCGGCATTTATTCTGGGTTTAAAGTAAAAATATGTGAATTTTATCGGTTAAAAATACTTGTTTATTGTATAAATGAATGGCTTAGTGTGTCGATAAGCGCATTTTTAATCTATTGGGTTATAAGTATAATCCAAATTGGATTTTCTTTGAAGAAATAATTCTAGTAGAATATTGAGAAACAAAAGTGTTTATATTATTTACATAGCAAAATATGTCACAGGACAACGTTTATTTAGTTAGGAGTTTTTATCTCTTTGTCACTTTACTATACTGACTCATTTTGAAGATCTTAAAACCCAACGAGAAGTAGAAGGTAGGAAGAAGTATTTTGGATTGAAGGCAGTAAAGGAAGTTATACCAGCAATCTACCGCTACCAACATGAGAACTGCTCTAAACAGACCCACCACAATGATGACTGATTTGAATTAATAGTAATACCATCTTTTTGAAGTGTTCCAAACAGAATGTTAAGTATACTCGTAGTTAGTATATATTACCTAATATTAAACCGTCAACATGTCTTGTTAATCTTTTGAGATCCCACTAAGACCTCGATTAATTCCAATGTTTGATTACATTCTTGTTAATCCACGAGATTTTGGCGGGTCGAGATACCGATGTCAGAGGAGGTACTCTTTGTAATACTAAAGGTACGTATAGGAGTAAAGTATTGCTAATTATGTATTTGTTTATTTAAAACAGGCACACCAGTACATAAAACATTGTTAAAAGTTAAAGTGTCTATAACAAATTTAAAAAGTACAAACCAATAACTGGTGTACACAGCGTTCACAAGTAAAATTATAGACCTGTTATTGTTATCTACATCTACACTAATATTATAAAGAGGAAAGATTTGTATGTATGTAACGAATAAACTCAAAAAGTACTGGACCGATTTTAATCATTCTTTTTTCATTAGAAAGCTACATTCACCCTGAGTAACATAGGGGGCATTTCACGTGAAACGGACAGGGGCAAAAAAAGTCAAGTCTCGGATTTCGGTTATATTATAGCTGTACATGTCCTCTATACGTACACGAAATATTTTTACACTGGCAACACTGGTTCCAAATATATGGGCCTCGGAAGTTTTGAGATTTCGTGAGACAGGTACTTCTTTGAATACGGAAAAAAAGTTAAATACTAAATAATTACATAATTTAATAACTGGATCTTATACTTCGATTTATAGAGGTTTTAACAACATTTATGGAATTTTAAAATAAAAAAAAAAACACTCAAAAAATCAATATAAAAAATTGAATTGAAGTTTATGAAAAACATACACCTTTAAATTTTATTTTTATTTTTTCAAAAAATTGCTTATTCTGTTGCGTATTCTGTATGCCAAGTTTTATAATGGGCCCGCAATTCGTTTATGTGCTATACGTATTTTAATACGTGGCGGCGGACGGCGAGCGGGGCGGGCCGCGGCGGGCGGCGGGTGACGCGCGGCGCGGCGCGGCGGCGCGTCGCGTCGATGCAAACACATTAAACACAAGTAAACATTTTACAATAAAAATCCATTATATTAAAAAATAAGATCAGCGTCTTATCATTTTATCTGAATTTAATTCAATTAATAATGTATGTTTTTCACTATTGCGACATTTACTTTTGAACATTTTAATTCAGTCTTCAGGTGTTGCAGTTTTTGAGTGAGCATTGTCTAACAGATGATGGTTTTCTAAGTAGGTGGTAATTATACGACAATTGGGATGATATTAAAATACATTAGGAATCTATACAGTTTTGTAAGTAATGCTGTTACTTCTTCTTTTCATAATGATACCCTGCGGAGTCGGAATAAATGCATTTAACTTTTTTGTGCCACTTATGGTTATCGCTGAATCAAAACGCGTTTTAAGACGTAATCTGTATTGGTCTTTTTCACTCTTACTGGAGTAATAACTTGATGTATGAGGTAGTGATGCGTTTGCCCATTCATATAAACGGTTGGCCGTAGTGATGGCTTTATCAGGAGTTGACTGTAAGCTGGCTCTAGTAGCTAAACGTTCTATATTGCCACCAAGACCGTCGCACGGTCCTTTTCCATGGGAAGTAGCGTGAAAATGGTGTTCTACTTCTGTGCCAAAATCATGATAAAGATTTATAAAATTTTACTTGTTTTTAAAATGTTGAGGTGCTCCGTCAGTTATAAATATGTACATATTTCTTTATAGGTATTCTAAGTTGTTGTAGATGCCGATGCAAGATATTATGGAAAGAAAAAAAGTTGCAGTTTCGTGTTTTAAATCATCCGATATCATCACCAAACTTTCGTGTTTTGTCTGTTCTGAGTGACGATAGCAAAACACTGATGTAAAAAGAGTAGCCTGGTCGTTATTCCAGTGGAACGATTGGGCGGCATCTTGAACTACAAACTTGTTATTTTCAGCGAAATCGCATTGGATAATAACGTCACCTTCTGGGATATTATCCATTAGTGATTTGAAATATTGAGATTACTGGTCTGCGATGTAGGCATGAGGTTTTAAAGTATCTAAGGCTATGCACGGCTATGCTCGCACAGGCTGTCTACAAAATCATCTGAAGCAAGATTTGAGTGGTGACTGTAAAGCGGTCGGTACCAATCCACGTACTAAATTGTACACTTGTTATTTGGTATTCATCAAATATTGCTTTAAGATGATCACTATTTTTTGTTAATCCAGGACATTTGCTACAACGTTCATTTAATGGCGATTTTTGAGACATCAAATGACAAATTGGGGTAGGATTTCGACACATATCTTTCTAAGCAATCTTTGTAAGATATAAAAGTAATCGCTGAGTTAGACGTAAGCGACGAAATATCACTACCAAATAGCATCAATTTGACATTTAGGTGATAGATACACGCATAAGTACAATATGTGTTGTGCCTGAGTCGCCAGCAAATATGCATTGCTTAGACCGCAATGTATAAACTTTCGTAAGGCCTACTTTTGTGTTGGGATATTCTAATTTAAAGTGTTGATACAGCTCATCTATGTTGCACATTAATAGTTGCTTCTGTAAATGAACTTTTTTCTCATCATGTAATTTGACTGACACAAAGCCCTTTTTGGCATTACCCGGGTGTTATCTTCTCGTAGGTAAAACTTTGTAACTAAGTCTACCGTTTCTGATGCTAATTTTCGACCACTACGAGGATTAGAGGTGAAGACAAAATACCATTAGTCCTGACAAGTTCTTTTGCCTTTTTGGCTTTGCGCCGAGACGTTTGAAACTCATCTGCAAGCCTTTTTTCACTCCATGATTTAGGCGCTAAAGTTAGTATTGTAATTTTTGTAGAGGGAGATGTAGAAGGGTCACAAAACAACACCACGGTTGAGTTATTTTTTTTAATTTAAGACTGAATTAAAATGTTCAAAGTAAATGTCGCAATAGTGAAAAACATACATTATTAATTGAATTAAATTCAGATAAAATGTTTAAGACGCTGATCTTATTTTTTAATATAATGGATTTTTATTGTAAAATGTTTGCTTGTGTTTAATGTGTTTGCATCGACGCGACGCGCCGCCGCGCGTCACCCGCCGCCCGCCGCGGCCCGCCGCTCGCCTTCCGCCGCCACGTATTAAAATACGTATAGCACATAAACGAATTGCGGGCCCATTATAAAACTTGGCATACAGAATACGCAACAGAATAAGCAATTTTTTGAAAAAATAAAAATAAAATTTAAAGGTGTATGTTTTTCATAAACTTCAATTCAATTTTTTATATTGATTTTTTGAGTGATTTTTTTTTTAATTTTAAAATTCCAAGAATGTGGTTAAAACCTCTATAAATCGAAGTATAAAATCCAGTTATTAAATTATGTAATTATTTAGTATTTAACTTTTTTTCCGTATTCAAAGAAGCACCTGTCTCACGAAATCTCAAAACTTCCGAGGCCATATATTTGGAACCAGTGTTGCCAGTGTAAAAATATTTCGTGTACGTATAGAGGACATGTACAGCTATAATATACTATAATATAACCGAAATCCGAGACTTGACTTTTTTTGCCCCTGTCCGTTTCACGTGAAATGCCCCATAGGCTATATTTTATCCCCGTATCTCCACGGGAATAGGAACCACGCGGGTGAAACCGCGAGACGCCGCTGGTCATTATATAAATTCATCACTCTTATCATCTTCATTATAGTAACTGACTTCTTCCAAGGTTAATTACCTGTATCATCTAAGGTACCAGAAACTACGCACACACACATTAAAAAGCACACTCAGAATGAGATAAATATTTGGAGTTCACACAGCTTTTTGCCTAAATTAAGAGCAATGAAATCCTTTGTACCGCTCTGGCAGTTTTGGACTAAAATATTCGAAATATTCCACGAATTTCACTATTTGTACTTTCACAGAAATAGTGAAATTCGCTTTTCCATATTTTGACGGAAGTGCAAATAGTTGCTGTTCGTAAAATAAAAATACCAGGGAAAAAGAGTCATACATTTTTTGAATAGTTATAAAAAGATCCTGACGCAAAAGTAGAGAAACATTTTTTTTTAACTCAATGTATTTTAATAAAACGTCGAGGTAAATAAATAGGTACATATTAAATGTTTAAGTGCGATTGCCTTGAAATATAAGAACATTATATTCTTCTTTTACCGAATGTTTATCTCTAATCGAGATTGGTTTTTAGTTTAACCAGATTTTTACTTTGATTAAATGGGTTTTCTTCAAAGAGTAACAACAACATAACATAAATCATTCACTACAACATCTCATTATAGTAATTGACCCCTAAGTTTGAAACTTTTATCTAGGGTATCAGAAACTACGCACACAATCATTCACACACACACCCAGACCGAGACAAATTGTACATTTTACTTTAATTTAAATGGAGCGACTTGCTTTTACAAATACAGACTATTTCAGTCTGTATATTAAACCACTATTCAATATATTCAAAGGCACTATATCATTTGTAACATTAATACACGACATCATATTTAAACATTGTTTGTTATCAGTCTTATCTCGTGAGAGATCTCTATTTGCATTTATATGAAGGGCTCTTCAATTTGAATAAGACCTATAATACAAACCGCTGTTTACCATAAGGGTTTAATGCGGAATGATATATCTGAGTAATATTATAGGTTTTTTGTATTTGCGTCTCTGTTAGGCATACGAATGAGTAAATAATAAATAAAGCCGTAAAGTATAAAGAAACGGGACAAATAATAAAAAAGAATTCAGCAATGGGACGCTCAGCTGGTGCTATCCAAAATATAGATACTGTACCAATTTAGATGTCGATTTTACTAATGATTTAACATCTACGTATTATGTATAACTATTCTAAGTGTCATAACTTTCAATTAAAATTGCTTCAAACGTTTCATGTTAATCGTTAGAGATGACATGAATAAAGTGTATATCGCCTATGAAATAATTACTATAAAACAAAACAGATTTTTCTGTCCCATAACCTTTTTCCCACAACTACTATACAACAAACGAAATAGTTCAATACAATATTTACCTACGAATAAGTTTTCCTTTGACGCACTTCCCTCAATACAACACACAAAATATTCCCAAGCTACGACATACTAGGTGTTAGACGAAGGTACAGATTAAAATTTGATGGAATTGCCTCCGCTCTGGGCCAATGTTCTATTGATATACAAGTGTGTACAGTCAGCGTCAAAGATGGTTAAGATAACATTTAACTTTCAAATATTAAAGCATTTCAGATCTTTAATAAATAGTCTCAATCAGTCTTTTTATTACTCGTCTTGTTACTAGTAAACTATCGGTTCTATTCGTGTAATTTCCGATACATAAAAATATAGTTAATTGCCGAGAAAGCGTTGGCGAGACGATCTTACCACCTTCGAAAGTAGCTGGTGGGACACTGCGAAGGATAGTAATGGTTGGAAATGTTTGGGGGAGACCTTTGCCCAGTGGGACACTATAGGTTAAAAAAATATGGTTATATAGTAAAAACGTTCTGATACATAATTATATCGATTACAGATGTCCACATCATTTGTAACAATAAGTTATGATTGTGTTATGTTATTTTGGACAAGATTGGAGTTTTAGTAAGAATAACGACCGTCAATTGTTTTTTTATGTAAGCCATTATAGGTAATCGTGACTTAACACGATGGAGCTATAGCTGAGACAGAACCATTTCAGCACACCTTTTGTTTCCTTTTTATTTGGTGTTTATTTATTGTTTGTTTCCTTTTTATTTGGTGTCTGAATAAATGTTTTCTTTCTTTCTTCTTTCTTTCTTTCTAATAAATATTTGAGTGTTTTAACCAACTTTTGGCTCTAACTGTACCAACGATATTTGCCATGTACTAACAGATTTACATACAAGGTACATTGTGCTTTCTGGTTTGATTGAAAACGTGATGTTAACGTTATGAACTGTATGTGTAGTAGTAATCATATATGCTGTAGGCATCTTATTTATTTATGGGTCTAGCATAATAGTTTCATTAGTAAAACAACTACAAAAGAAAATTGGTCAGAAAACAGAGTATTAGAAAACTACAAAAGAAAATTTTTGCCAGATCGGTCTAGCGTTCTCAAGTTATAGCGTCAGGAAGGAAAACCCGACTTATTTTTATATGTACTTATAAACAGAGAGATGGCAGGTAATTTTGACAAACTGAATCGTCTGGCATATTATTTTTTGTATTCTTTCAACATTGAAGTACAACATATTAAAATTTCATATTGCCTCAAACACTTTTTTTGTGCCCTCAAAAAATCATTTTGAAACCCTCGGGATTTCTTTTAGCCCCGCTTCCCACCAGCCAGGTCTGGACCTCTGAGTTGGGGTATAGTAGAAGAGTTATGGGACAAAGTTTCAGCTTGCCTCAAACACTTTGTCAAAATTACCTGCCATCTCTTGGTCTATTATAGTAGATTTTAAAATACCTACATAACAAAGTTTCTACGTATTTACCATTGAACGTTACACAAAAGTGCCACATAGAGGCAAGCTGCCTACATTCAGTGCCCATAGTCTGTAGTGTTTTGTTCAACTGAAATGCGGTGCCTGAAACCTCATTAATAACGTGTCATGATCATTTATCAAGTTCGCTTCAGTTACAAACAGATTGCTCGATAAAAAATGTACCTTAAATACTCTTATATAAAGTTATGTTTTGAATAACAATAGGTTTTTTGGATGATAATGAGTATTTTGTAAATAGCTTTGAATAATTTTTAATGCGTAGATAATGTTGAAAACAACTCTTCAAAAAAAATAACTACTCCCACACCAGTCTGTATAATATAAAGAAGAGAGATTTTATATTTTATTTGTATAGAATTAGGCCCCTAGAAAAATAAGAAAGGTATCTAAGTAGACCCTGATGAATCTGACTTTATTAGACCTTGTAGTTAGTCAATAAAAAAATTAAACTTACTCATAAAGCAGTTTATCAAATATGTCTCTAAATTAAAAGTATCTAAACTTCCACTTCTATACCTTCAAGAAATCCAATAAAAGTAACCACAAAATACTTCTCGGAACCTATTCAAATAAATATATTCGACCGATTAAACCGAATATCATATTATGACCATTTTTCTATACAATATTAAATCGTCCCTATTTCGAAGGACATAGAGTAGCTTTTCCCTTTTCATGGGGTATATTGAAGCAGATACGATTAGGTGTTGTCAGTACCAAAATAATACTGTCAACTTTTCCTCATTTTGGTTTGAGAAGATTAAAAAAGATGTTAAGGAAAAATAAATAAGGAGTAAATATGACAAATTGACACCTTCATAATACTTTAAGTAAGGAAAAGCTATATTTTGTGTACCATGGATTTTACTCCGTAATTTCTGTTTATGCAATTTTGAAAAACTGCTCCTTATTTTAACAAAATCAATCACTCTATCATCTTGTTATAGCAACTGATCACCGGCTTAAGTTCTACTTACTAGATGTATTATCAGTGTCTAAGCTAGGGCAGGTCTAGGTTAGGTTACACATCTCAGCCGGGCTAGCATGAAACGCGATAGATAAAGTGATTTATCAACATCCAACTGTCAAAATATGATAAAAATACTCGCCATATTTAATTTTACCACGTGATTAATTTTATCACATTTGGTCATGCTCGCGAAATTGATATTATATCGTGGTGTCGATATATTTTATCACGCACTGTCATACTAAGGGGACAGACCGAAATAAACATTTTTGGTTCAAACAAATATTTACCTCGCATAGAAATCGAAACCACTCTACTGTAACATTTCAACGTGCACTGTGCTATTACGGTCGTTGTGTTTATTAAATATGGAATTCATTAAAATTGGATGCAGGCTCCACCACATAGGATAGTTTTCATCCCAAAAATTCCCACGGGTTCGACCGAAACGGAAATTGCGGGGTAGAACCGCAGGGAAAAGTTTGTAGATAATATTTACTTGGTAGTGATTAGTCAAAACAGGAGTTATGTAGGTAAAGCCGCCATAATGCAGTAGTTCTTATTATTTAGTAAAAACAAGGAAGTTTTACTCCATTTTTATGGTAAAAGAAGTATGTTTTATGCCTTTTGGTTGTGAAGATCTGATGGCAGACACTTCACGTAAAATACTGGTATTTTAATTTTATTTTTTATTTTATTAATCTTAGGGAAACAAACATATAAAAGTATAAACGGTTACAAAAGGCCATTTACAAGTTTCCACAAATAAATATTAAATTATGAACAGTGGTAAAAATCTATGTTTACCGTAGACTGTAGATAAGTATATCCAACATTCTGGCTAAACCAAAAAATGACCTAATCATTTAAAAATATAAGTAGTATAATGGTTTGGAAGAAGAAAAAGAAACATGACTAAAATTTCCCTGTAAAACTTGCTCAGAGATATATTTCTAGATATATTTTACATATAAAATACAGACGTCGTCGGCACGTAAAGGATATTCCGAAGTGTATCGCGTTCGAAGCATTCCCCGAAGGAGACTAAATCCTAGTTTACGTGGTTCACTGGGATACGATTTTTGTGCCACAATAAAAATGCCAATAAACTTTTGTGGTTTGCCACAAATTTAAAGAATTAATACGAAATAATGATGCGCCTAGTTTTTGTACTCTTTATTATTTCTACTCGATTTCCTGTATTGATTTGGATCCTACACAGATTTGGAAATTTTGACTGGATTATTTATTACTACTTATCTGACTTCACTGAATCTGTACTTCTTCTGAAACCCTCCAGTTTTTGATACTAATCATCAGATCAATAAAAATCAATGAAATCAGGTTTTGGCACCAGAATAACGAAACAAATAAAACCACCGGTCGAAACGTCGAGGTAAATAATAATATTGTTTTACGCGATTGAGACCTGTAAATTATGCAACAATGAATTCCGATCGCGAAAGTTTAAAAAGTGTTAAATAAATCTAGCTGTTTTTTTGGCGGGACTACGGAGCAAAGTTAGTAAAAAACGTAGCCAAATAAACGCCTAACTACATAAAAATACCTTTAAAGCAATAAAAATAAATTACTTCAACAATCTCACACCGCCATATTTTCTAATCTTGTACCACTGAACGGCGATTTGATACGGAAACATTTTCGAGAGTTCCAAACGAACTTTACGACATTCGAAGATTCTAGATTTATTGGGCTCGTTATTTCCTGTGAAAGAGCCACAAGACTTTAGGCGCAGCTTAGGTATTTTAATGTGACTTAAACTAGAACGTTTTTAGGCTGATTTTGTAATAAGGTTTCTTAATTTGACTAAGCGCCTATTTCACGACCTTCAAGTAACAATACTTACCAAGTAAAGTAAGTTTTTATCTCTTTCTTACTTTATATCGAGTGATAAAGACAAAATATGTGAGTACGTATTCGGAACTTTACTTGAAGATGGTGAAATAGGCCCTTAGAAAGGATTTAGTCTGTTTTAGTAACAAAATATTTCTTAATTAGACTTATACTAGGAGATTTAAGTCTTTGATAATAAAATATGTCTTCAAGATTTTATTTGAATAAATACCATTCTATAATTTTGTACCATAAATTTCTTTTTGCGCAACAAAATACAGTTTTCTTTTTAAATGATTGGAGTGACGTAAGAAAAATATGTCAAGCTTCTTTATAACCATTATTTTCTTTTAAAATATTTTTGTTATTTTGAGCATGAATGAACACAGAAATTGTCTTCCAATATTTAATAAGTATAAACCAATGTCTCTACCCCTCTCCGTATGTATGAATGTAAGCTTTTGGATTACGCAACGGATTTAATACAGCTTTCAGTAATAATTAGATTAATTCAATAAGTTTATTAAAACATATATAAGTACTGAAGTTTTATTTATAAGTTACAATAGCAGAAGACCATCCTACTAATATTATAAATGCAAAAGAGATGTTTGTGAGTTAGTATGTTTATTAATCTTTCACGCAAAAACTACTGTATCGATTTAGATTACATTTGGTACAGATGTTCCTTATAAGTAGGAATAACACATAGAATACTTTTAATCCCGGAATTATCATGGGAATATTTTTTATCCCGAAATCCCCATGGGAATATATTTTATCCCGAAATCCCCATGGGAATATTTTTTATCCCGAAATTCCCATGCGATTGGGATTCGGGGTAAAACCGTGGGCGCTGCTAGTTTTCTATATCTTGTTAAGGTTTTTATAATATCTACAGTAATATCTTACTATCTATCTTATCTACAAAAATATCTAAACCTACGTATATGATGTTCAAAGGATATTACTTTCAGAAACTGTGGGGAACTGCCCACTCACAATAATTAGTACTTGTATTTCAGGAACGAGAGAGTTTCTTATTTTTGGGTTCTTGTAAGAAAAAGTTTGTCTTATATATTCTTTTGTTATTTGTCGAAACATTAAGATACTTGTCTTGGGAATAAAATGGTAACCAGTAGGTGAACGTCTACATATCTAGGGCCTACTTGAGACAATTGGAAAAGTCAAATTTAATATTATTTTAATTCAGCAACTCCTTACAATCATTTTGAAATTATACAAACTGTTCGAAATATTTTAGCATTTTTTCCATAGTTATTAAAAACACACGATTGCTCGGCCAAGTTAACATTACAAAAAAAAGTACGAATATTTATCGAAATTTCCTAAAATAGAATGGTACAAACATTTATGCTTGTTATTTAACATAACATTTCGATTAGGTTACACTAACCGTGCCGGTCTAGCATGACTTCGAAAACGCGATAGATAAAGCAATTTATCAACATCCAACTGTCAAAATATGATGAAAATATCCGCCATATTTAATTTTACTACGTAATAATTTTTATGACATTTGGTCATGCTCGCGAAATCGATATAGCTATTTATCCACAACCACCTGTCAAAATATAACAAATATATCCGGCATATTTAATTTTATCAAATCGTACCACGCCATAATTAATTTGGTCATGCTCGCGAAATCGATATTATTTCGTGGTGTCTATATATTTTATCACGCACAGTCATGCTAGGCAGGCTGATCACAAAAGAACTAGTCATAAAATCTTTAAAAAGTGTACTATTTGATCTTCCCGTCAAAAACAAAACATATATTCAAACATAACTAAACACGCCTGTCACGATGACAATATTATCACCACAGTATTTTCCTCACACAAATCTCCACGTATTTATTTTCTTTTCTCTAAATTAAGTTGCGAAGGCACGTTTGACAAGATCTACTATATCTTATCTCGAAAACTCAGTCAGTTTGCGACACGAATTCAAAGTGTTTTGTTACCGTTTTATTGTTATAGAGGAAAAGTATAGGAATTTATAATCATTTCTAATATTGAATGTAACATAAAAGCGGATTTAATTCAAGGTTTGCATTGTACTCGATATGTTTTGAGTTTTAACCAATAATAAGACTGATGAACAAGGAAGATTTATTTATAAGTAGGTAGGAGTTTAATTTGATTAAACTCCTACCTACTTATAAATAAATCTTCCTTGTTCATCAGTCTTATTATTGGTTAAAACTCAATATAGTGTATAAACTATCGTTTGCAAAAAATTGAAATTTTCTCTACAGAAATCTCCTCAAACAATGTCACTCTCTGGCCCTTTATAGGGAATATTTTAAATTTAGTTGTCATAAAAGTTATAAAGGCGTCTTTCAACAGAAAATCTAGGTTATGACCAAATTTCTGGAAAATTCAGTGTCTATTTACACCGAACCAGAGCTCGGTCACCTAAGGCCCAAGCACTATTCCATTAGCCATGAACAGTCTTATTGTACAACATACAGTAGTTACTACGTTGCAAAATTCAAATGATATAAACCAGTGTATAATTACTTGGAAGCGGTGACGTTGCTAGAATTATTAGATTAAATAGTTACAGCTATCTAATGTAGGTCTAATCTAAATATGATTTGACTTGGTTGGTTGCTCGATTACCTAGTTTCATGGAGCTTCGTGCATGGTTAGTAACTTGCAGGTTGAATGCAGTGATGGATTACTTTATAAATGAATGTCACTCTATCATCTACCTTACCTATTGTATAGGTACTGATGTCAAACTAAGTTTATACCTGAATCTAGGTTATCAGAAACTATGCTCAGGCACACACTCATCTATAAAAAATACACCCAGAACGACATAAATAAATGTATCTAGTAGGTACATAGTTTCGATTGTCTATTACCAACCGAATAACCAGGAGTATTAAAGTTCATCCGTGATCATGGCGCTTGCAACAGCGTCGAAATATCGATTACTCGAAATAAATAATATACATGGTAAATATCCCGTTAATCATTATAATTTGAGTGCTAATAACCATGATAACTATAAGGAGTTTTAAAGTTCGATAGACCGGCATTGTTAGTATAACATGATAACTGATAAGTATGTAATTTATGTATGTTTGCTAACGCTATATAATATTTCAAATGACCTAAATAAAATAGTTACTTCATTGGTACTATTGTCCTTACCTCATCAAAAATAATATTTCTGTCCGCACTTATAATCATCCATAATCTCCATTAATACGGTTGGATAAATCCAGTTGGATAATACAATAATGAAACCATAATGAAACACAATAGCAGAATAAATATGATAATCATACTTATTAATAACTTAACATGTATTACTTAAATATTGACGTTATAAGTCATTAATATTAAAGTCCTCATTATAGTTTAATCACAATGGTCAGTGTTTTATTAAATTATTTAAACAGCGTTTAATTAAATAATTGTCTACGTTTTACCGGGTTTATTTCAGTGATATCAGAAATGATGTAAATTCTCATTGCATGAATGGTATAATTTGATTGGTGTGGAACCATCATCATCATCAGCTCATATAGTATGTCCCCACCGAGGGGCTCGAGACTACCCTAAATTTCTTCGCAGGTGTTTGCAGGTTTCCTCACGATGTTTTCCTTTACTGTAAGAGTGTGAAACTATTTCACTACTATATCCTTTCTAATGAATAACGTAACATAACAAAATCATTCACTACATCATCTCGTTATAGTAACTGACCCCTAACTAAGTTCGTGACTTGTATCTAGGGTATCAGAAACTACGCACACACTCATTCACACACACACCCAGATCGAGACAAACATTTGTGGTTCACATAAATATTCACCCCGCACGGGAATCGAACCCGCAACCTTACGAATGGCAATCTGGCATGGTGACCACGCTGCCATTGAGGTCGTCAAAATGTTTATTAATAATTCACACTTTTACACTAACACAAATGACTTTAATCACACGTACGCAATAAAAAATAAATTAACGCGTACGTTAAAACAGAAAAACAACAACATACCTAATGAAATTTCCTATTTTTAGGTAGAGTAATTAAATGTACTATTCTATTTTTAGTCAGTTTCGTGCGTCTATTTTTCTATCGGAAGATCTACGTCAATAGTCCTCAATTTGTACTTTTTTTAGAGTTCCGTATCCAAAGGGTAAAAACCCTATTACTGAGACTTCGCTGTCCGTCCGTCTGTCAACAGGCTGCATCTGAAGAACGGTGATAGCTAGACAGTTGAAATTTTCACAGGTGATGTATTTCTATTGCCGCTATAACAACAAATACTAATAATAAAATAAAATATTTTCTAAGGGGGCTCTTAAACAACAAACGTGTTATCTGTCGTTTTGGTTACGGAATATTTTTTTGACATTTTTGGTACGGAACCCTTCGTGCGCGAGTCCGACTCGCACTTGGCCGGTTTTTCATTTGACAGTAATGAACATGCGATCAGGACAATTAAAATTTATGTGTTGTTTGTCGCAGCCTGAAGTGGGCGGAGGATGGACGCACGTTCAATGGTTAAATTAACACCTCGGTGCCATATTTGTAGCTTCGAGCTTGGTTTGTATTTGTGGTGTATTTATTTAAGCGTAAATACACTGTTATACAGTGTTAGTTATACGGATTTCTTAGGAAGGATTGCCTTTGGATCTCTAGATTCCCAATGTAGATTGAGTAAAACTATGAAGTAGTATGGTGAATGGATTTTAATTTTGTTTCACTTTTCTGACGGTAGACTTTATACTTTTTCATCTATTTTGTAAAGACGTCTTCACTACATTCTTATGTGATCATGTCAGTAATGAAAAGCAAACTAAATAGAAACCGCAACAAAATATATCCTTACTCCTTACTAATATTATAAATGCGAAAGTAACTATGTATGTCTGTCTGTCTGTTACCTTTTCACGGCCAAACTACTGAACCGATTGACTTGAAATTTGGTACAGTGGTAGCTTATGGTCCGGCTATGTTTTATCCCGAAATTCTCACGGGATCGGGAACTACGCGGGTGAAACCGCGGGGCACAGCTACTAGTTTATAAAATAATAAATTGACCTAACTTAACAACCAAAAAAGTCTATAACCCCACATACATACTGTATGAGACCGTGCAATATTTTCCCCACACAATTTCCTTCGCATTATACCCCGAGAGCCGATGTCCGTTTTGCTCGCGTATTCGACACGGTGTCTGGTTGCCATTACCAAGAGTTGCTCCCAGATAAAGTGGCTAGTTGACCTTGAGGTCCGCTGCTGTGAATTTATGACCCAACACAACTAAACTTAGAAGATTATTTTTAAAGCTATGTCGTTGAATTTGTGGAAAAGTTCGTCGTAAGGAAGACTAATGAGATTATTTATTGCAAGTTTAGTTCATGTTCTATATGTTTTTGGGAATTATTAATCTTTGAAAAGCAAGTAGGGAGTTTGTTTTCCGAATATTGTATCGAGTTATATTGAGTTTGGTCAAGTTTTCAATTTGTTCAAATCGTCTAGTGGAATGTATATTCACAGACCCAGTTGGAGGTCCCAGATTCGATTCCTGGGTCAATAATTTTTGGTATTTACTAAACATGGGAAATGGTTTAAGATTGCTAGCACACATAAGGTAAGCGTGATTATGCCTTTACATTTCATTTACATGGTAAGACCACAATAAACTCAAGTGGAAAATATTTCTACGCAGTTTGCACAAATAACATCTTTTCTGTCAAATTTCCCTTACATCCTGGAGAAACCGAGCGAAGCTGGGCCGGATATCTAGCAATCAATAACACAATCCCATTGGTTGTCTGCACCACAGGGAAGCGGTTTCCAGTTCTAACATAAATTCAACAACGTACAATTACTGTGGAGATGAATGGTTGGTAATTATCAACCACTATCTAATTAATGAGAGGAACTTCAAACGGTGATTAGGGAAATAGGACGAGTCTCGCTAAGATTATTTAACATGCCAATTTGTAATTTACGTTAAACTATGATGAACGAATATATTTTGTGTAGACTTTACTTCAATATCACTACATAGTATAACAAAGTCGCTTTCTCTGTCCCTATGTATGCTTAGATCTTTAAAACTACGCAACGGATTTTGATGCAGTTTATTTTAATAGATAGAGTGATTCAGTGGGATGGTTTTTAGCATAATTTTATCTCCATATTCCTACGGGAACGGGAACTACGCAGGTGAAACCGCGGGGCGCCGCTCGTGACTTATAAGATTCAAATCTTCCTACGATAGGTTCGACGACGCTGCAGAACCTTTGTATTGAGATCCTAAATATTATTGTGATTTTATAATAGTTAACTCGATTTTTGCTCATAAATTATGTACCATACAAAGACTTAAGCAACTTTAACAATATTTAAGGTTTCGGGTTCGATTCCCGCGCAGTGCAAATATTTGTGTGAACCACAAATGTTTGTCTCGGTGTATGTGTGTGTGAATGAGTGTGTGCGTAGTTTCTGATACCCTAGATACAAGCTTCGAGCTTAGTTAGGGGTCAGTTACTATAATGAAATGATGTAGTGAATGATTATATTATGTTATTTTAAATGTAAACATCTATAATTTGTTTCTTTTATTTCCCTTTAAAACCTCATCATTTTACTCACAAGCATACACAAACGTATACAGGAGAAAGAAAATCTTCAGTAAAAATCAGTCGTTAAAATATCATCGTTGAGCTCGGCTGCTTATTAACGATAACAGTATTTGTCGGAGTAACGTCGAGGAGATTAATTTTTAAAATGGACTCGCGGCGAGGTGCGGGCGCAGTGCAAGCTGTTTTATAAGTCAAGAATTCAGACGTATGAATGAGTATTAAATAAATTGAAAAATGGATAGATTTCCCTATTATCACATATTCTTCTTTTCCGAACCTTTATCCCATGTCTATTTGGGGTCGGTTTTCAGTTAAACCAGATTTGGCGGAATGTCACTATTTTACGTGAAACGACTGCCATCAGACTTTCACAACCCAGAGGGACTATACGACATTTTTTGGTTAAACCAAATGTTAGATTTGAGGGCTCTAACTACCCGTAACAATTGTCGATGATGTTAGTACGACAACCGGGACCGACGGCTTTACGTGCCCTCCGAAGCATGGAAACGCTCATGAAATTAAGTCATTTTTAGTAATGACCCATCACAGTCATGACGGTACCAGACGTTGCTTAACCGTACAGAACATAAGTGATCCGCGGGTAGCACTGGGCCATGAGCGCTTCATATTTTCCCTATTGTCACAGAAATAATATAAAATGTCAAATCAACTCTATTTAAGATAATGTTGAGTGCAGTGTTTTTCAGATGTATTCTTACACTATATCATCAACTCATAATGTCCTACTGCTAAGCAAAGGTCAATCTGAAACATGTCCAACTTACATAACTCAGATACAATCAGAGAAGAGGATTAAAATAACTATGAGTTCCTGACGGAGAGCGTCGTCGGGGTCAGTCGAGGAGGCGTTGACGGGACGATCTCGTCACCTTTGACAGTAGCGGAGAGGCGACGAAGAGTAGGGATTGTTGAAAATGTTGTCTATGAATTCCAGAATTTTCTTATTGACTTGAAATTAAGGTTACTAATAAGTATTTTCAACAAACTGTATCTCTTCTCTTGATAAAGTTGAACACTTAATTTTATACGTTTTTATAAGCAACAGTCTTATTAAGAAAAGCAACACAAAATATATGAAAGATGATTACAAAAACACAAACAAAACCCTCTAAATAAACCGCACTGTCCATCAAGTACAATCGCGTGGACAAGTATTACTACATTTGTAGAACATCCCATCAAAACAAACATTTTGCTTGCGTAAAATATACCCTACATTCCTTGTAATAAGGATGTTTTCTGCATGTCAAACAGCTGGACACTTCCAATCTTATCGGACATCAGATACGTGCGAGGTGCGGCACGCATCACGATGTACTGTCGTGTAGAGAAATACATGGTTTGTCACGTTGGTGGCAATTTACTTAGATACGTCAACGTGAGTTTTTCTTCGTATTTACTTCGTGTTACGAGGAAAATTGTTTTTAAAAGGGTCGTGGAAGCTTATTTTTCTTAGACTAGATTTGTATTTTGTTTACGTAAGACTGTTTAATGAACTTGCTACATAAGTGAAATTGAATTAATGTGATTATTAGATACCTATTTAACATTCAACTCCTTTTATGACCATAAATGAGATTAAATAAAAAATCTTAAAACTCAGGAGTTTGTCTGCTTGTTTTACTTCAAAAGATTAAGCCAAAATCACAAAAATCAACAAAAATCCGCGAAAATTTGCCCAGTTACATCGTTGGAGCGCTATACACCCCTATTTTGAATTCGAGATACTTAATCACACAGCTAATGTAAACGACGGGTGACAATATAATAGTGAAGTTAGTATTTTTCTTTTGCTTTTATTTAAAAAGTTATGATAAGTCAAAGTTTTTCAAAATCCCGCCGAATTTTATTGTTATTCTACACCGAACAACAGGCGAACGCTGCGATACACAGCTGAGCGCGGTCATCGACCCGAGCCGTCACAGAATACTTTATAGCTAGTGTGCCGTCAGGTAATACGACATTTATTTAGTATTTTTTAAAGATAAGTAATCGACTATCATTTTTGATATTTTTATTGGATATATGGATTCAGTTACTGCTACACATATTCTGATTTTAATAAGTCCCATCATTTCAAAATAGGGGTGTATATTCATCTAAGATTATTATAATATCTTGTTATTCTTCTGAACATTAATAAACCAAAAAGAGCATTACTTAGTAACGGGTTCTATATTTATGAGTTTCGAAAAACTAAAATAAGCAAAAAGATTATTTTTCACACACATTTTTACGCAAAATCCGCTAAAATTTACAGCCAAAGTTTCGTATGTCAGTCGTATAATCTACTTTAAATTATACAATCATATTATACATATCTAAAGATGACAAGTCACGTATGTCTGTACGTGATCGGAGTATGAACTTATAATATTGAGGTCAAGCGGGGTGTTATAATGAAAAATGAATTGCCTCTTTTTAATTAAACAAAATAGTATGAATTTCTGGTTGTAATTGTTTTATTGGATTTAATGTGTATTGGTTGTTGATTGGTTACTTTTACTGGTTGTTGAATAGAGTAATGTGGGTTCGATATCCTGGTGTGATATTTCATCATCATCATCATCAGCTCTTTACATTGTCCCCACCGAGGCGCACGAGCCTACCCTGAATTAGGGTGATTAGGCCTTAGTCAACCACGCTGTCCAAGTGCGGGTTGGTCGACTTCACACATAACCTTAGAATTTCTTCTCAGGAATGTGCAGGTTTCCTCACGATGTTTTCCTTCACCGTAAGAGCGTCGAAATTAACGTACTTATGAATTCGTAAATTGAAAACACATTGGTACGTGGCGGGACTGGTGGGGTTCGAACCAGGCACCTTCCGATTGGAAGTCAACAGCCTTAACCCCTGAGCCACCGATGCTCTGATACCCATACAGTTGCTTAATTAAGTTTTTAGGACTTATTTGATATAATGACGATGATAAAATGAGTAAAATGCTAAGTCATGTTGATCAATTTTTAATTATAATTAAAACGGTTTCAGTCAGTCGTCAATACATAAAAAACCTACTAAGTTTAAAAATCTTTCTTCTTCTTCTATCGTGTCAATAGCCACAAAATAATATATTTAAGAAAAGAAAATAAAATAATAATACTAGATTTTCTTGGACCAAAACTCAGCTACTTCCACACCAGCGCCATTTGCCTCCAAAATCTTTCTAAAACAGCTAATAAAATTTTCAAAACAAAACAAAAAAAAAGAACCTAACAAAATTGCTAAAGTAATACAACTTCAATTAAGTAACTGGCTATTACAAAAAGTATCAAATTAAAAAAAGTTCTTATTAAATAAACACCCACACTGGTAGCAATAAAGATGATAACTTTCCGCGAACTTAATTTGTATAATGTGTCTATTTAAATTATATTTATTATTTAGATTACTTTGAAACTTCTTCGAACGATGTTTAGTAATAAGGATGATGCCTGGCTTAAAGGAAATGAAATTATTTTTGTCCGGCAGTTACGTACCACGAAAATATCAATAAGTAGATACCTAAAAACTTTTTGGTATTATTAAATTAATACCAACGTAATTTCTTTCAACTCATTAATAAAAATTACTTTAAAATGCATTAAAATTCGAGAGTGGGAGCTAACTACGTCACTGTTGTCTATACTAATATTATAAAGAGGAAAGATTTGTTTGTTTGTAACGAATAGGCTCCGAAACTACTGAACCGATTTCAAAACTTTAGATAACTATACTCACCTTGAGTATCCTCGTATTCCCACGGTAACGGGAACTACGCGGGTGAAACCGCGGGGCGCTACTAGTGTATAATATACTCAGACGTGACGTCACCCGCCTCTTCAACTCAATACATATCCGTAATTTTTCAATTACGTAAATAAAGAAAAAAACGTGTCTAATAGTTTTTCACTCTACCTGATGGACAAAGAAAAAAAATAGTCATCATCCCTATTACCGGCTATTCAAGGTGAAAGTGTGCGTTTAACGACTTACGTAAACAGAACGTTATATCTAACAAACATTACGTGTGTATGTACGTACGTCTTTTACGGTTGAACGTAATGAATGTAACATGACCGTAGAGCAGACAGCTTTTATAACCTAACTTGTATCATTAATGATTATGTGTAGTCAATCAAAGTATCGGTGTATAATGAGAGCGGTTTCAGACACGCCGCATTTAGTATAGTCAATCAAACTATCGGTATATAATAAGAGTGGTTTCAGATCAGCGTTTTACACTGGCATGTAGGTGCGTTGCATACAGGCGCGCCTTTCGATTTTTAGAGAGCGTAATGTAGCGCGCGTGTAAGCACGTATGCTGAAACTAGACGCGCAGAAAAATACTCTAGTCTGAAACCGTCTTTAGAGCAGTTTCAGTAACTTTGTCCCTGCTCTGTGCAGCTCTTTTTCTTTATGCACTATTTATCAGTGAGTGAGAGACAAATGTCTTAATACTAAATTTGGCAAATTGAGGAGGAAAAGGAGATTATCACTGCCTTTCTAGACATGCTTATTCGACTAAAGATCTGACTGCAAGGCTAAAGCATGGTGATATTAGTATAGTAACAAGAAATAGGTATTACCACGGCGCTTGCTTAGATAACGAGTATTTGATTAGAGATCTCACTGTAGCGCAAAGGTTTCTCTCGTATAGCTGATATTAGTACCTACAGAGAGTAGGAATAGGCGTTATTATAGCCAGTTGCCTAGATTACGGGTGTTCGTTTAAAGATAGATACTAGATAGATAGAAACCTTTTATTGCACATACACACAAAGATAATTACAGAAACAGTTGGACAAAAATATTTGGTACATTGGCCAAGACGGTCTTATTGGTGAGTGCAAAAAGATCTTACTCCAGGGCAAAAACCTGTCTCTTTGAAATAAAACACTAAACGGATTTTTGTCGTGGTTGTATTTTGTTTTACATTTTTCTGACGATTCGGACAAAAATCCGTTTAAGTGTTTTATTTCAAAGTGTAGTGTTCGTGTAAGTCAAAGAAACCTGTCTCTTAAGGATGTGGACTTCTATAATCGATGTGTATATCAGAACTTTCTGTAACATATCCTCTGTAACTGTCAATGTTTAATATACATGTTGTTGATGTTCCTAAAATAAATAAATAAATGATATTCGCACTGAAAAATAGGAGATCTATTGCCACTTTGCCTGGATAATCCGTCATTTTTAAAATATCAGGTCGTAAGATACGTAAGCGTAAGGTACTTAGAGTAGGTTAGAAAGTCATCCTTAATGATACAGTGAGAAGGAAAAGGCGTTATCACTTTGCCAAGATTATCCGTAATCGGTTAGCTAATGCCTAATTGCTCTAATTCAGGGTAGGCTCGAGCCCCTCGGTAGGGACATTATATGAGCTGACGATGATACTCTAAGTGCTAAAACATTTATTTCACCAATGGTACCAGTATCACAGCGCTTGATGGATAGGCGTTGATCTCAAACCTGAGTTTTGAGTGAGTAATTATAAAGTAATTAAGATGTTTGTACAGTTTGTACATTCATTAATATTATGCTCAAGTAATTTTCATAAATCTAGTGTCAGATTTACAAAAAAAAGGTAGCACTCCGGGAGTGCCGGCAGAAGTGAAAACTTCAATATTAACGTTGTGTTTAATTATAAGTATAAAAGTACTATCATTTATGAGGTAGAATACAATGTTTGTTTCTTACTTCAGTTATCATAAACGTCACGTGATGCTGATCTTACGCTTTTTCGATCAGCATCACGTGACCCTGACGTGAGTTTGAAAGTTTTTACCCATACAAAAAAGGTGCTCAGCGCCGCTAAAGAAGTTTTCACTTCAAAAATCTAAATCTTACCCTTTTCTATAAAATAATTTATGGTTGAATATAATTTTATCTTCTTCCGAACCCATCTCTAATTGGGATCGGTTTTTAGTTCAACCAGATTTGTCGATATGTATTTGTTATCCTTTTTTGTGATCCCTTTGAAGTTCACAAGTATTTTTAAGGTCCAAACTCTATTAATGATACCTATCTATATTTCACAATTTGAGAACATTCCACGGAAGTATTCTTAAATAATTCGCACAAATCTATCATTAAAACACAAAAAAGTAAAAAGGAAACAACAGACATTCAATGAGAATGATTCCTATCTGTATTGCACGCTTCGAGAACATTCCACGGAAGTATTCTTAAATATTTTTCGCACAAATCTATCATTAGAACATAAGAAAATAGAAAGAAAAAAACAGACATTCAATGTGAATGATTCCTATCTGCATTGCACGCTTCGAGAATATTCCACGGAAGTGTGAATGTTCTTAAATAATTTTCGCACAAATCTATCATTAAAACATAAAAAATAAAGGAAAAAAACAGACATTCAATGATAGCAAAGAAAGAACCCCCCTAACGACCGTGTCCACAGTAATCTTATCCTTTCTATATGTAGGTCAACGTTTTCATTACATCGTTTATGTCCAGCGAACACTATCGCTACACTCTGTATATAACAAGCTGTATACGATTATCAACTCTACGCAGAAAGAAATAAAGTTGATTTATAAGTGGCTTAGCTCGATGTTGAGAACTACAATGATATTGCTAGATTATTGTTATGGATCAACATATTACGTGTAATAATAGATTGATGACACTAATGTCTGCATTATTGATATATAAAAGTAGTTTCTGTTGCGAATTTGTGATGAAATATTCTTATTTTCTGTTTTCATTATAGAGAATGGAAAGACAGCGTGGTCTCTCCGATTAACACATTATAAGTATATTATTAGAAACATTGACTGTCGTTTCGGGTAGTTAGAGCCGGAAAATGTCTAATCAAAAGGTCTTCCTCGATACATGGGCTAACTAACACGGAAATATTTTTGCAAATCGGACTAAAAGTTATTGAGCTTAGCGCGTTCTTATGGACTATGTATTTTTTTCAAATAGGACCAGTAGTACTTGAAATTAGCACGTTTAATAAAGTACGAGTATAGACTGATACTCAAATAAACTCTTCAGCTTATAATAGACTAGCAACGCCCCGGGGATTCACTCGCGTAGGTCCCATTCCCGTGGGAATACAGGGATAAACTAAAGCCTATGTCACTCGCTGACAATATAGCTTCCCATTAGTGAAAGAATTTTTGGAATCGGTTCAGTAGATCCCGAGATTACCCCTTACAATTTAACAAACACACAAATTTTACTTCTTTATAATCTAATATAAAAAATACACAGTTTTCGTTGCCATACTCCTCCGAAACGGCTTGACCGATTCTTATGAAATTTTGTGAGCATATTCAGTAGGTCTGAGAATCGGCCAACATCTATTTTTCATCCCGAAATTCCTACGGGAACGGGAACGGGAACTACGCGTGTTAAACCTTGTATTTAATACTTCATAATTTAACAAAACTCGTGTACTTTAGACACAATAGGGCCGTAAGATAATCCAGACGTCACGGTGGTATCTGATACCCGGATTGTCTTTACAAACCGGCTGAGTTTAGTTGCAGACACCGCCTTTGTTTCAATTCACAATGCACGTGATCCGTATGAACAACTTAAATTGAGTTGTTATGAAAAGAATTGTTCGTGTGTAATGCCTGTGTCTTGAGTCTTTGTTGGGTTTCAAATTAATTATAATTATTGTATGTTGAGATAGGACATGAACTTGAATGTCAAGTGTTTATTCAATTTTTTAAATCTTTTAATAATGGTATAAAATTATAATCGCTTCAGCCGGCCTAGCATGACCGTGCGTATCGATAAATGATCAATGATAAAAAATAAATATGGCGGCTATTTCCATCGTATTTTGACAGTTGGATAGTGTTTTATCGTTATATCTATCGCGTTTTTGAAGTCATGCTAGCCCGGCAGGCTTCAGTTGTCTATTCACATAGATCTTTTAAACTAAGTACTCAACTTAGACACTTACTTTAAGCTAGAAATAACATATTTATCTTCTTATTAATTTATCAAGTAATAACAATGGTATATTTAATCCATTTGTTCTCTCTTTTATTCTCATAAGTTGTAACATGTGTTACATAAATACGTTACGGTGTAACTCTTCGCTTATTAATAAGAGTGTTGGAGTTTTAATTCCATAGATGTAAAGTAAATGAGCACTATAATAATTTATAACGAAACAGACTTTAATTTTCATATTTCACCCGATACCAATGTGCGATATTTTAAAACAAATAATTAACAATAAATATAAAGGTACTCTAATTAAAATCAGCAGTAAAATTGGAAAGCTGTCATTGTTCACGTGATATTTAATTTATCAAATGTCATATTTATTTCAGTTAATCCATGTTCATAGCGATTGCAACAACGTCGAATTTGCAACCCAAAATGAGTAATATATCATTATATGTAGTAAGTTATAAAACGCACTGATCAATATTAGTTCAATATTTTCTAGATCAAACATAAAATGCAATACTGCGCTTTCATCGTTTTTAAAGCAGTAACTACAAGCAGAATACGAAATTTGTGCAGAAAAGCAAAATCTCTGCTCAATATGTCTGTTCTATACATTGATTTTAAAGCTTCAAATATACCCAATAATACGCGGCGGTAGTCATAGATACGTTTGATCACGTTTTCCACGAATTTTAGCTACACATAAATGTTAATGTTTATCCAGTCAACGCCTTAATTAAACAGTGTTTATTCAAAGTGATATTGCCTATAATAAGCGACTTGACAAGTTAAATCAAGTAGTTTATTGTCGCCGGTAAAGGTGGATATTGACGAGTCAGTTGAACTGATCAGTTAAACTGGCGTCTAGAGAAAAATGGTCGTGAATCACCGGAGCGATTCTAGATTCCAGTAGAGCCTAAAACTTTTGGTGTGACGGCACAGTTTTATGTTCGGACTGATCAGTTCGATTGAACTGTACCGTCACTTCAAGTTTTACTAGATTTCCTCACTGGAATCTGCAATTGACGATCGTTTTTGGATGGATGTCAGTTCAACTGATCACTTAAACTGACTCGTAAATGGCCACTTTTATAAATGCGGTGAACATGTGATTGACCTCGTAACAGAATCGATAAATGGCTGTCGTTAATACAACAATTTATATGTAATTATATGATAATTAGACATGAATTTATTTTGTGGTTCTTTGTATTAATAGCTGTAGTTAGAGCTTAATATTTGTTATGTGTTTTGCTTGTTTATTACTTATTTTTGTAACGAATAATAGTATAAATATATTAATTGAGATTATTTTTTATTTAGTAATATTATAATGGAGGTAGACAAAAAATATCTAGTTCGCCATCTTTGTGGAGTCCACCATATTGTATTTGCAATGACTTCACTTAGTTTACTACATCCTACTTTATCATCCTAGCTCATACATAGAGCTCAAATTGCTCAATAGAAAATTTCATTGCGCAAATTATTTTTACTAAAATCCAAGTTAAAATAATAATAAAAGTACTACGTAATTTCGTAGCACACGTGAACCTACTTACACGTCGTAGCAATGCTACGATAACTGTTTCGGCTACGATGAATCGTTACAAAAATTTCGGTCACGTTTCGGTCATAAAATATACTTTCGGGAAATTTTGTCAGTTTGTTAACTGTTAGGTACTTGTCATAAGTGGAATATAGTGGTTTTTATATTACTCAGTCTATGTAAGGTTGTACGTTTTTGGAGAAAGTTTTGAATCTAAGTATATAGAATGCTAAAATAGTTTATATAATTTAATATATGAATCGCATAATGATAATAGTTGTTTTTAGTCTAGTTTTAAACATTACGATTTTAGTGTTAACCTTATAAATTCTGAAAATTGTTAAAAAAAAAACAGGTGAGGTGAACATTTTGTACGTTTATATAATTCTTAATTCTAAAATCCTTGTTAAGTTTCGAATTCTATATTTATATAGCGCAATAAATAAACAAATTATTCTTTACATTCTCTAGATACCGCTATGTAAGTGATAAACAAAAGTGCCTCATACTCTATGTCTGTGACAAGCATTGTCTCAGACTAAACCGCCCGAAGGCTTTTGCTTGAGCTTACAAATAAAAGGCGAAAAATTGGCCAAGAGAGAGTCAAACTCGCGCATGCAGAGTTCTTTACAAAAACGGCAAAAAACAACGTAATTTTTTTACCATTAGTATCTATTTTAAAATGTTTTTAGTATTTGTTGTAATACCTTCAATATAAATGAATAATCGGTGAAAATTTCAACAGTAAGCTATCGTGGTTCATGAGACACAGCCTGGTGACGAACGGACAGCGGAGTCTTTTTTTAAATAGGCTTGAACTTGACTGTAACTCGCTTGATGGAAAGCTATGCTATGATACTGCCTAAGATTGAGCGTGCACGAATAGAAGATTATAATTATGTTCTCTTGTGACTTCAAAATACCTAGACTAGTCTTACTAATATAGTTCCGTTTTTTCCCTTTACGTACGGAACCCTAAAAAAACAATTGCGTGCTCGCATGTAGCGACTAGTATCAAGGATGAAATTTCATACAGTTTGCGTCTGACACGAGATAATTAGAAATTAATAGTAACAATAGTGTGTTAATTAATGGTCCGTTTAGAAACTAACCGCCCACTTGTTGATTTCTGTTCGTATTGAATATTATCATAGATGTCGTTATATAAATTATATGTAAGGTTTGATATCTTAAATGTAATCGTAAAGTTTTTCTTTGTAAGACTCTGCAGGGTAAAAGGGTTAGTCTCACTTGTGATATAAGTGCAGAAAAGGAATAGGGGTATCACCTTGCCTAAAGCATGTTGGTGATTTCAAATACGGCCCTTGTTAGTTGTTAAAATGTAGCTAAAGTTGGGCTCAAATTACAAATAGAACTCAGTACCTAATTCACATGCTACTACTAGACTACATAATGATATATTGTAATTAATTATTCCTTTAAAAGTTTTCTTTTGTAACCATTTCATTCACGAGAGCTTTGAATCTCAATGTCTTTAAGTACTTAATTAATTTCATAGTAGATATTGATCGTTACTTGACACCATTCAATAGATAATTTCCATTCAAGCTACATAGATATCGATGGTTACTTTCTATAAACAAAAACATAAATTATTACTACAACATTACCCTCTAACAATGAATCGTTTCATGCAAATCCATTTAGCACTTAACCCATTTACTTTTGCAACTGTTTTCCATTAAAAAACTATTGCGAAGAGCTCTCAAAGATCGTAAACATCGGGGGCGATAACCCTTCAATCGATGGCTTTGTTTGGCAGATAAAGCTGAGGACGTGAAGATGTTTGATAGGTTGACATGGCTGACAGATGACTTTGTTGTCAAACTTTTTTATTTTATGTAATATTGCTTTTTATAGAACACATTTGTACTACTGGCTTATGTGCTATAGTGTGGAACAGAATTTCACATTTTCTTGACTCGAGTTTAGGCAGTAGTCCGACCGCGGGCGATGAGCGAGTAGAGAGTACTCGCCAACTCACTGAACTACAAAAAAATTATCGCCAACTAGCTGAGCGAGTACTCGCCGGTGGTGTGAACAGGCGGGTAACTACAAATAATATGTGCATCTCTTTCGTTCACACGGAATGTTCACTGTCCTTTTCTTGGGCGAGAACTCGCCGATAGTTCATCGCTCACTCGCCCGCGGTCGGACCACTGCCATAAAATCATGTGTTAAGCAAGCGCCAAGTATGCCTTTTCCTTCTCATGATACCAACATCAATGTGACGAAGCTTTTGCTTTGCAGTAGAATATCATACAGGTGATACTTTATTTCATCAGTGAAAGAAAATACCTTTCCCTTACTGTCATCATCAATGACACAGAAGAACGCAGTAGAAACTTGCTTTTCTTTACATAGCTAGCTTCTTAAGCACTTTATTTTAAAAATGTGAGCCTAAACTCATTAGTTATTCTTTAGTTTTATTATTCTTAATAAAATAATAAACCTAGAGAATAACGCCAGAATTACAAACATAAACGATGTTCCCACAAACGTTATGCTAACATAATTGCTACATCTAAATACGAACAGAACATCAAGCATCCAATAACAAAGTATTACAACCATATTATGGATACAAACAACTAACTCGTACATAGTTACGGTACATTCTCGTTCAATTAAGTTATTTGTATGTTTGTGCTGGCTTTAGTTTATAATAGACTAGCAGCGCACAGCGGTTCCACCCGCTTTGTTTTCAATTTACCTCCCTTTTCTCCCCCTAGGGGGGGAATTTCCAGAAATCCTGTCTTAGTGGTAGCCTACTCCCCCCAACAAACACACGTGTCAAATTTCAGCTCTCTACGACCAGTAGTTTCAGCTGTGCGTTGTCTGTCAGTCAGTACATCACTCAGTAACGGAAGAGTTTTATATGTATTGATAGATGTCTCTGACTCATTGTAAGTGAACACACCTTTATGTTACATTATTTTAATTCGTTTTCACCCTTTGTAACGTTAATTTGAGACTAGTTCGACGCGGTTTTTGTCTGCGTTTTGTTTCTTACTTAATAATACATATCTAGGTGCTAAACAGCGCAATCAGTTCATCGATTTAAGCTGTGATGTTTATAGGTCAGTCAGCTAGTCAGTAATACTTGTCTTTTTTTAAT
This sequence comes from Timandra comae, assembly GCA_958496195.1. NCBI lineage: Eukaryota > Metazoa > Arthropoda > Insecta > Lepidoptera > Geometridae > Timandra > Timandra comae. The sequence goes on along the minus strand of OY292355.1, from coordinate 2,500,137 downwards.
ATACATAGGTATTTGTGTCTTTTATAATATACGTATACAGACTAGTTGTGCCCCGTAGTTACACTCGCAAAAATCCCCTTTGCCCAAACGTGTGGTATAATAACTTGATACCCAAAAGACAAACTATGTAGTGAAATAAAAGTAAATAAAACAATACAGAGTAAAATATTTATTTAGTTAGTTATATTAACTGAAAAGTAAATAAAAACATTATTAACAATAGTTGTTGTTACAAATAAATTAAATTGCTTATCTATATAATACTAAGGAACATTCGTTGTCTTTATTTTCATTTAAGGCAGCACTCGGTCCAGGTATATTTAATTAAATTAATGTTTGAAAAAATAAAACCTTTCTGCTGTTTAACAAAGGAGGTGGAACTTAATACTGGCTTAATAGTCTTTCTAGAATGAAAGTATTTCTGTATAAACCATTGCAATCAATTCAAACAGCAACTTTATATAATTTTTATGGGATTTAGCACTCAAATTATTATGATTAAGGGGATATTTAATATGTTTATTATTTATTTCGAGTTTCCGATATTTCGACGCTGTTGCAAGCGCCATAATCACGGATGAACTTGGTAATTATCCCGTTAATCATAATAATCATAGAAATATAGTATGCAAAAGTTAACTACTAAGTATTGTATCAATCCTTGATAATAAAGATATTTTGAGTTTAGAGTTTTTTTGAGTTTTATTCTAAGACCACAATACAGTCTTTATCAAAATATGATTAACAATTCAAATATTCATTTACTAGCGTCGCCCCGCGGTTTCACTCGCGTAGTTCCCGTTCCCGTAAGAATATAGTTAAGAATAAGAAGATAAAATTAGAAGATAAAATTATGCTAAAAACTTTTCCACTGGATCACTGTATCTATTAAAATAAACGGCATCAAAATCCGTTGGGTAGTTTTAAAGATCTAAGCATACATAGGGACATGGGGGACAGGAAAAGCGACTTTGTTTTATACTATGTAGTGATATGATTTTTTACAAATAAAATCTTTTCAGTAACATATTATTTTTACACGCCATTAACACTTAATTAATAAACTGTGATTAATTAAGTGTTAATCGCGTGTAAAACGTTTAATATTATTTCCCTGGACGTTTCAAATAGATTACATTGATTGTAGTCACGAGGGCATAATAATAACGAACTGTCCCTTGTGTGTTATTAACTATGAATTTAGTTTACGAACGTTTATGTAAAATTAAAAGTGTTATTATGTAAATGGCTTGATGCTTAGTTGATTTTTATTGACTTCTAGCTGTGCCCCGCGATTTATAGCGGAACCTTATCCGGTGGGATATTTTTGGATAAAAGTATCCTATGTGTTATTTATTCCTGGTTACAAGAGACATAATGTATGTACCTTTCATATAAATCGCTCCAGCCGTTTAAACGTGAAGAAGTAAAAAATATACACACTCTTTCGCCTTTTATAATATTACTGTGATATATCAACAATTTTTATCTTTATTTTATATATTTGTATTTTTTTCAATCTTACCAAATAGTTTATTAATGTTTTTCAGTATGTCGTCGAAATATTTCACTTGATTTTCATCTGTAAAAATATTGATTTTTATAACTTACAAAATCTGCCGAAAAATTCATAACTCCCGTTCTTTTTTAGTTTTAACCCTAAAGATAGGAACGAACAAAACCGAAAAAAAATTGCAGTTGTTGAAGCTGTTTTCAATTTAGACCGAGACTTATTTGCAGATTTTTATTCTAAGTATCTATTTTTCATGTAAGTCAGTGTTTCAAAGTTTAGTATTAATTCAATATTTACCTTCTTCACTCAGCTCTTTTACTGTTATGAAAAACATTAAATAAAAATATAAAAAACCCTCAACACAATTATTTGCAAACCCCCATAACTTTTAAACGGGTCAACCGATTTTCATTAAACATGTATAAGAACACTCGCACGTAAGTCCCCTTTAATAAAAAAAAAAACTAATTTGAAATCGGTTCATCCTGCTATGATGCCACAGACAGACAACACACACACACACGGACACACACACACAGACACGTCAAACTTATAACACCCCTCTTTTTGCGTCGGGGGTTAAAAATGAAATATTTCGTATATGACATTTATTTATTGAAACAAAATTATTAAAAGAATTCAAGTACATCGACAAACGTTACACGATTTTTAATTGTCGCGCTGTAAAAAAATAAAAATAACATCAAAACAGTTTTTGGGAAGGTACTTACATAATTGCTTTTTTAATAATTTCTCTTCCATGTCAGCTAAATTCAAATTTAAAAAAGTTATAATTTTAAATTGTATTTTTTAATATTGTCTCTAAATGTCGCAAAATTTTACTTAATAAATATAATTATTGAAAAAGAAATTACCCAGTATCTTCAATTCTGTGAAATAGATTTATTAAATAAATTAACTTAAAAAAGTAAACGCATAACTCTAAAATATATTTTAAAACAGACCTTTTTCGAGTTTCGAATTATCTGTCAAAATTAGAAAATAATTTATTATAATGTTAAGAATCGGTTGATCTCATTAGCTGGTTCCACACCGGACGATTCAACGCGCTCCAATCGCGTGTAGCAGGAACGCGATCCAAACGTGGTAGAAAAGGTGGTAGATTCATTGAGATACGTGCCTCATTGAGGCCTTAACTGAATAAATGTTTTTGACTTTGACGTTGACAGAAGTTGTATGGGCCGCGAGCGATCCACACTGTCCACACCCGCGCGCATCTTTGGATCGCGTTGCTGCCTCGCGTGTTCGGAGCGCGTTAGGTCGTCCGGTGTGGATCCAGCTAATTGCAAGTGATGAAATGTTAAAATACCTTCACTTGAATCATCATCGTCATCATCACCATCATCATCATCATCATCATAATCATCATCATCATCATCATCGTCGTCATCATCATCTAAAAAATCAACATCGTCCGAAGTGCTTTCCGAACTTGTTTCTGAGCCTAAAAAGTATGATTTTGTTATATAAAATTCAATTTTTGCCTCGGTTAATCCTTACTACTTAATATTAGTATAAATGCGTAACTCAGTCTGTTACCTTTTCACGGCTAAACTAATTCTTTCTTTTATCCCGAAATTCTCACAGGATCAGGAGATATGTGGGTAAAACCGCGGGGCACAGCCAGTTAAATATAATTTGGTTGTTAGTCAACAAAAATTTTAATTTTCAAATTGTACTTACTTGAAACACATGCCATTTGATATAATATTATGATATGAAGAGTAGCCACAACAATCTATAAGAATTACAGTATTTGTTAATTTAGTAAGATTTACCAAGATTGCAGTCCACGGAAAATAGTACCGTGAATAAGGTTGCGAACCCATCGCCACGCACGCTACGCACGCTGCACACGGCTACGCGGCGCTGCCATAGAGATGATATTTCAATTGTATGGCAGCGCCACGTGGCCGTGTGTAGCGTGCGTAGCGGGCATGGCGGTGCAGGTGGTGTGTTCGCGCCCTAACTGCAAGCGGGAAAGATTCTTTGCTCTATCGATAAAGTTTATGTTATATGAACTATGTTCATTTATAATAAATACAACTACTTAATGCAAAATGAATTAACACTAATTAATAATAGTAAGGGTTTATTTCACCATCTTCAAGTATGGTTCCGAGTTGCTATTCACAAGTTTTGTCTTTGTCACTAGATATAAAGTAAGAAAGAGACAAAACTAACTTTACTTGGTGAGTAACATTACTTGAAGGTCGTGAAATAGGCCCTTAATGTATTATGTGAAAATATTATTTTAAAGGTAATTTAAAATTGAATAACTACAGAAATACTTACAAGTATACAGCGCGCTCCAAGAAACTCCATTTCAATTTGAAGATTACGACTAATTAACTAATTAATGTGAAATGCAAAAATAGTTAAGACTGAATGCTTTATTGGCTTCAATTAATTAAGAAATCTTGATACTCTTTATCGAAGTACTTTTAGTCGTAAAAGATTTTTAAATGAATAAAAAGTTATTCCTATTTCTTTGAATGTAGGTATCCTTACTTTCTTTCTGAACCTTTATCCCATGTCTATTATCCTACATGTCTATTTGGGGTCAGTTTTCAGTTTAACCAGATTTGGCGGAATGTCAGTATTTTACGTGAAGCGACTACCCTCAGACCTTCACAACCCAGAGGGCTATACGACATTTTTTGGTTAAACCAAATGTTAGACTTTTGAGGGCTCTAACTACCCGTAACGACTGTCGAAGATGTTAGTACGACAATCGGGACCGACGGCTTTACGTGCCCTCTGAAGCACGTGTAGGTGATGTAGGTATGTATATCCTTACTAAATATTATAAATGCGAAAGTAACTCTGTCTGTCTGTTACCTTTTTACGGCTAAACTACTTAATCGATTGACTTGAAATTTGGTAGAGGGGTAGATTATGGTCCAGGAAATTACATAGGCATGTTTTTATACTGAAATTCCCACGGGATCGGGATCTATGCGGGTAAAATAATGGGGCACTAGTGTATAAGTAGACAGTTTCCTTCAATTCGATCTCACCATTCGGGTTCTTTGTATTTGCTGCGATAGTTATTATGTAAATGATTTGAATATAAAAAAAAACTGAAATTACCATGGGATTGGGATTTACCCAGGTATGGCCCCGGGACACTGCCAGTGAGTGAAGTATAATTTCCAAAAATAAAATTAAAACGCAATAATAGCAGTTCGTGCCATATCTAAAATCTTATCGCTTTTCACACAAGAGTTTTAAATTCAATAACAGCGAATATTGCAAGAGTTTTCATATCTATCATAATTCAAAAACAAAATTGTTGTCGACCTATGTCTGTTTGAACTTTTCACTTACGCTTGCTAAAAATTGATTGAATTGATGGTAAAAGAATAAACCAGAGTTTTCCCTTTTTATAATAACGCTATATATTGATATCTTTGATTTACACGAACTCTACACATTGAAATAAAACACTTAAACGGATTTTCTATAAGACTACGACAAAAATCCGCTTAAGTGTTTTATTTCAATAACGCTAAAGCTAGATGTCTAATTAAATAAATAAAGAAATCTAGATTTTTTTATGGATGTTTGTCATTTATCCTACAAAAACGACTGAACCCATTTTGATTAAATCTACATAGTACAGATGAGCCTTGATTCGATCGAAAAACGCGGGGCATATGAAGTAGTACCGAAAAATGGTACTTATTAAAATTTCTATCTTTGAACAAACTTCTAAACAAAAGCTTTGTAAAGATATAAATAGTCTTTTGACAATCCCACGCGAAAACATGAACATCTTATTAAGGAAATGATTTAGAAAACACACGTTTACGTAAACATTCCCCTTGAAATTCACAAAGTAAAAATGAATGAACAATTTATGTGAGTACGTCACCAAGACCGCCTTTCATCGTAAGAAATAATAAAATAATGCAATTTGTACACACCTACACACTACACCACACATTATTGTGAAACAAAAGAATGTTGTGTATTTTTATAAAAATAGAACAAGTTATAAGAACGTTTTATTCAAATTCTCATGCTGAGAAAACCTTTGTGGTAGACGATGGTGGGTAAATGGGTAATAAGTGGTTTACATGTTAATCTCACACATAATATTACAAACAAGCATTTATACATATTTCTTTAGATTCATGGGTTCTCAAAGTGGACGATAAGACCCCCTTGTATTCAAGAGGCAGTGGAAAACTCAAAGCAAATTGGGGGGCGTTGAGGTAGGATATGGCTCTTTCAGATTTACAGCTTGGTGGATCGTAAGTAAAAAAATGAAAATGGGCGCTAGAAAATAAAATAAGGTGGAAAATCGATGGTAACATTTACAATATGGACATTAATTAAAATGTTGCAGAAAACCCGTATCAATCTTAAAATTTTCAGGTATAAAATATGTTATCTAAGCTGTAGGTCAAATTTCACCTAAATTCGTTTATTTACTTTTTTATAATTACGGGATTATATAGAACACAAAATTCCTACACTATTTTTTCTACTCATTATTTCCCACATAGCAAACCCTTTTGTTATTTTTGAAGTAAACAAACCGTGGCACAAAACCTTTTCCCTATGTAATTTCAATTCGATATTGAAGTCGCTACTCAATGTCTCTCTATAAATGTCTGGAGTGACATCCATTATTTCGAGAAACGGGGTCTGAAGACGGGACCGTCATCGATATTTCAATGTTGTAACGTTACAGGGAGTAATGAAGGGAATTGTGTTTAGAAATGTTAGGTTCATTTGTTGGGACTTGATTAGAAAGTCTTTGAAAATAACAGCTTTAGAGATTAATCTATACCCATAAATATATAAGTTGAAGAGTTTGTTTTTTTTGGTTGAACGCGCTAACCTCAGGAACTACTGGTCCGATTTGAAAAAATATTTCGGTGTTAGATAGCTCATTTATTGAGGAAGGCTTTTGGCTATACTTTATCCCCGTATTCCCACGGGAACGGTAACTACGGGGGTAAAACCGCGGGCAGTGCTAGTTAGTTAATAAAACGTCTAAGTTGCGTAGTTGTTTGTATCCTTTGAAAACTAAATAAAAGGTAAAGTTTCGATTAATCTGTTTCAAACAAATTATAGAGATCTTATAATTAATATGATTTAGATTTAAATTAATAAGGTCATCTTTAAGATCATGTGGTGTAGTTGGTAGTAATCGTAAAGTGCTAAAGGTTCTAGGTTCGACTCTCGCTCAAGACAAATACTTGTGTGACTGAACATAATAATTAAACTACACAACGTTTTTAAATGTTAAAAAAAGTTTCCGTCTTTTTCCATCAGTATCTCTAAGTAGTCTGTGGTTTAAATCATTTATACAGTGATGAATCATGGAAAATTCTTGAAAGTCTATAAAAATCTACAAAAAACGCGTATAAAACACTAGTCCCATAAAAGTAAAACTATAAACAAGCCCTACTCTAACCACTCTATTTGATACTGTTTCAGCCTTCAAAACTTCCGCAACGCATTAGCAAAATACAGTACCGTGGCTTACAATATTAGCTACCAATTTAGACTGCTATTAAATCTATCTCTAGCGTTCAAAGTTGCACTACCTGCAGCTAAGCTTGTTATCATACGCCGTCGAGTACAGGGGGATTGGAGCAAGCGAGCTGATTAGAGCTAGGGTGGAACATTTATTTTATTAAATAAAAATAATAACGTTGCTAGCTTAAACTGGTGAGTAAAATTTTGTTGTAAATTCTTCTGGAAGGATGGATGATGCAATTTTATATGAATTTGTTGTTTTATAAGACGTTTTTATGAAGCCATATTTTGTTATTGTAAGTTCTATTGATAGGTCTTTAAGCTCTTATAAAACTTTGTATTGACTAATCAATGCCTCATAATTTTAAAAATAGAGTTTAATCCTCAATAATGTAGGCCTATTATTAAAGAAACCTGAAATAAACTACCACTTTTCTACAACATAAACAATATTCTATTTAATCTAAAAGAAAACGTGACTAAAGGCATAATAAAACAATGTAGAAACAAGGAATACATTTCTTTAAATGCGGAATAAATGTTACCAGGGATTCTAAAGGAACGACATTGCATGCAAGCGTTTCCTGGTGCTATGCGGGATTTGTGCGCAGTACTGCAGCGGAATTGCTTTCCAAATAAAATATTATCGTGCTATTAATTTTTGCCTGAATTTCGGCGTCGTAATTGAAGTTTAACACGAATTTTCGTTTTTGTTTTGTAGCTTTGTTACTTTAAGTGTAGTTGGGGTCAAAGGTTGAGTAATAAGTTCAAATATTCTTGGTTTTTTTGTGAATTTCTAAAGCATACGTTCAAATATTTTTGTTTTTTTTTTGTTATTTTCCTAAAGCCCTTATATGTTATTTTTCCTTTTTTCATATTTAGTATGATGTTCCAACATTGAAGTCAACTAAAATCATCGTAGGTCGAATCGATGATATCACCTCTTGAATCGTCCGATACCTAAGCCACTGATGATTATAGTAATATATCATTACTTTAATGTGTAATAATTTATAAAATAATATATATAAATACGCTTTACAATAATTAGTTTCAATTGTATAAGCCAACAGCGAGCGTGTGCCAAATTACAACGAATATTCGGTGCAAACAAAATGAAATCTTATTATCTACATAATTAATGCTCATACATTTTAGATAATTGAATTTGTACAAAATTTGTAGCAGAATATCATTATTATTTATGTAGGTGGATATAGTTTCGAGAAACTTTGAAATAGAAACAATTAAAGTAATTTCGAGATTAATGTTTTCAGGCTATTTGTCAAACAATTTCCAAATTAAATGCCTATTCTTAAGAAATTTTCATTTTTAACCCCCGACCCAAAAAGAGGGGTGTTATAAGTTTGACGTGTCTGTGTGTGTATGTATATGTGTGTGTGTGTGTGTGTGTATCTGTCTGTCTGTGGCATCATAGCTCCCGAACGGATGAACCGATTCCAATTTAGTTCTTTTTATATTAAAGGGGACTTACGTGCGAGTGTTCTTAGACATGTTTGATGAAAATCGGTTGTCCCGTTTAAAAGTTATGGGGGTTTGAAAGTAATTGTGTTGGGGGTTTTTTAAATATTAAATTTAATGTTTTTAGAAAAATTCTTACTAACATTTTAATAGTTTATCACAAACATGACTTTAACGATTTGGATCAAATTTTGTAAGTAGATAAGGTTTTGCGTTTCAAGTATAACCGTCCCTGTGATGTTTAAGAGACAGGCCGTTCCTAAAAAAAAATGCCACCCAGTTGAGGCTCGGAGAGCTCGGTTCTCAGAGTACTAATAAATTAAAGGCATAGAGAAATCATTGAACGGTGAACAGTGGCAGGGGCAAGAACACATTATTCTTTCTGTTTATAACAGTATCGTATGAAAATACTCACAAATTTGGTACCTCTGATTACGATGCAAAAAAGGGTTGTTGTTTTGATCTTAAAAACCGATATGAAGTCCTTTCTTCGTTCTTCAAATATATTTTAATACGTGAAACTTTATAATCTGTATTTATGTACATATTTATGTCTGTAGGTCTATTTGTAGTATCATAGCTCTAAGTATTTCTGGCATTTTGTATGCCTACCTGTTTACGGTTCGTTAAGTTTCCCTGTTAATCCTAGCACTCTAACCTTTTAGTTAAAGTGACTCTAGCCAGGTGTGACCAACGTTCTTCAACGAAACACTGAAAAATACAGATTTATGGTCGACACAACCTGTTTCCTCCTGTGAACCGACCTTTTATTGTTATTTACGTTTCGTTCGTTAAATAAAATAATAGGAGTTTGGATTTACATAGCCGAGGGAAATGTTTTGATAACAATTTTATATTTTGTTCGAATGGAACGGCTTGCTTTTGTTTTACATATTGTTTTCGAATATGAATTTAAATTTGTATGAGTTTTATTAAGTTTGTGTTTTATGCCAGTAATTTTTGGTAAAAAACATTTAAAAATCGAAATCTCGTCAGACAATGTTTAAAAAAAAGCAACGTTATTCCTACTTTCTTTGTGATTATATTTTCTTATAGCTACATATTTCAATTAATTACTAAGTCCGTTTAACAACAGTTCTATTAACCGTAGGAAAGTATATAAACTAAAGCTAGATGACCTTTGATTTTTTCCAATTGTTAGTGTTTCATCGTCGATTCATCACATTTATTATTATTGGATATCATACCCAGTATATTAGTAAAATGTTCCCTAAAAATAAAGAAATGTTTTCATAGAATATAATTGGCCATCTTCAATATTGAGGGTAATTTCCCTAAAGGCAGTATTGGTTTTAATCATTTTGTTGTAGCACTGGGTACATTTCGGGTATTTTATTAATAATAATTTTGTTTCATTGAACTTGGAGGTTTTAGTTTAACTTTAATTTTTAAGGAACTCGTATAATTTAATTCATATCATACGCCCATCCTGGCGGATAGGCCTATATGTCTATGGACCAACCATCCATTGATGAACATATTATCACCATCAGCTCATATAATGTCCCCACCGAGGAGCACGAGCCTACCCTGAATTAGGGTGATTAGGCCTTAGTCAACCACGCTGGCCAAGTGCGGGTTGGTCGACTTCACACACAACCTTAGAATTTCTTCCAAGGTGTGTGCAGGTTTCCTCACGATGTTTTCCTTCTATACATGGTAAATATCCCGTTAATTATAATAATTTGAGTGCTAATAACCATGATAACTATAAAAACTATACATATTATTAAATATCTGGAGTTACAAAAACCAAACATCTCTCTTTCATTTTTCTTGTTCATCGAGAAGCGAATTCGAGACAATTGTCTTCCCGTCTCGATTACTATCCGTAAAATCGATTCTCAACTTGAAATTCGTTTCGAATTGAATTTCAACAATCCCGACACTTGATATTATGAAGTCGTCAATAAAAATGATATTTCATTTTTATATTTAAATGTGAAAACGATCTCCTGAAGAATAGTCAGTTGGTTTTGTTATTGTAAGAAACTTTATGAATTTTCACACTGAAATTAACATAAGTATTATAAGCAAATTATCTTATAATTTTGAAACATTTAAATTTGTCTCAAAATAATATTATGGGTGGTCTGTTCCTGTGGTGGTAGTGTAAAGTACTTCCTCTTAAATCACTCTATATTGATGAAAACCACATTAATAGTGCAGAGGGCGACTTTCTGTCATATACGAGTATAGCATAAACCCCTTTGTATATATTTAAATTATAAACTTCACTAATTTAATAGTTATTTATGGTACAAGCGAGGTAAGTTGGTGATTACTTCCGAGGCGCTATTGAGGCCCGAGACGTCAGGCGAGGGTCTGAAGATAGCCGAGGATAGTAATCATCAATACACGCGTGTAGCATACAACGTTTTTCAACACACTTGCGAAGAAATTAATAATAAAATATCATTTTCGCTAATAAATAAACAGTTTTTCTATTCGCGCGCATCCAACATAACAATGGTGATCGGCCATAGATTAAAAGAATATACTTATTAAAAAAAATCGAATGAATGAATGAATGGAATCGACCATAGACCTACCAAAAGTAAGGCAACATAGTTGAAGTTTGTTTTTAAAGTGTATGGACACGATTTTTTTGGTATCGAAACTTTTTTAAAACTAAACAATTAAAAAAAATCTATGACTCACTAGTAAATCAAGCGTGTCATTATTCAACTGTTTTTGCACAAATAAGAGCCCCTTTATGAGCAAGTGTGTTGAAAAAATACATAATAGTAAAACAAATTCTACTTCTTTTTGTTTAAAAATTTCTTTTGATTTATATATATAAATCAAAAGAAATTTTGAAAGATAGTCATATGGCTAGCAGTGCCTAGCCGGTCTTACCCCGTAATTCCCGTTCCCGTGGGAATACGGAGATAAAATATCGGACCAGTAGTTCCTGAGATTAGCGCGGTCAACCAAACAAACAAACTCTTCAGCTTTATATATTAGTATAGAGTATAGATACGATAAGAACAAAAAACCTTCATTGTATACATTATACGTATCTATATAAAATATAATAAGACCACCATCGTTGTGCGTGTTTGTTATCGCTCTTCAAATACTTTCCCTAAGTTGCCGAATCTTCAGTTTGATTACTTTGATAATGCGGAGGGGAGAAAAAATAAATTGTGTTACACTCAATAATGAGTGTTTTGGAAGTTCAATTATGATAGATTATTATTTTTCTTTGGTAACTTATGCTATCAAACATTTAGTTCAGTATTTAGAGAGGTATAGTTTGCGTGGACATTCATACATATGTTTGTTATTTACGTAAAAACGAATGGGATGATAACATATTATAAATGCGAAAGTAATTCTTGAACGATTGACTCGAAATTTGGTAAAGGGGTAGCTTATGGTCCGGGAAAGGACATAGCCTATGTTTTATTCCGAAATTCCCACAGGATCGGGAACTATGCGGGTAAAACCGCGGGCCACAGCTAGTCTCTCATAAATTCTCAACTTGATATGCATCTAAGTACCTATAATAGCAATCAAAACACAGGTACTGGGTCCCATTCCCCTTTCCAAATTGATTGCTTCACCTTTTGTTCGACAAACACGCGAAAACAAACTCTTTATAGCCTATTTATAGATAAACAATTGCTCGCACATATTGAATAGGCGCTTCGAGTAAAAAGCGTTTTGTTACGTGATTTCTATGAAAATGTTAGTACTTAATAGGTATTATTTAGTAATACTGTTTTGTTTATTAAGTTATAGTGTAATGTAACAATAGATGCTTCAGAATGAAACATCAATTTACTTGTAATTTTCTAATTGTATTATTGTTAAATTTCTGACTTTGCTCGATTTTGCAAAATGCTCTTTTACATAAATACTAATGAACATCACTACATAGTATAAAACAAAGTCGCTTTCTCTGTCCCTATGTATGCTTAGATCTTTAAAACTAAGCAACGGATTTTGATGCGGTTTGTTTTAATAGATAGAGTGATTTAGTGGGAAGGTTTTTAGACTAATTTTATTCTCATATTCCTACGGGAACTACGCGGGTGAAACCGTGGGTGGTGTAAGAGTTATCTAATTTGGTTCAATCGATTTTGAATTTTGAAGTGACCACTGACAAACCAAAGAAAACTATGATACAGATTTATTCCTACGCTTTTTATTCTTAATCATCATGTACTTTCCAGTATTGGAGATCTCAAACACATGTTTGGAAAATAATAAAGCACTGTTCAAATCAAGAATTGACTCTTAAGTTCTCCAACTTGGTAAGCTTGCGTACAACCACTAAACCGCTAAGATTTTAACTGCCTTATTTGCGTTGCATTTTTAATCCGGTTTAACAAAACCAGGTAAGCATTTGACAGCTTGTCAGTCAAATCTGTCACTTTGACAGTATTCAAAATTGATTGTAAAACCTGGTTTAGTGCTAAACCAGACTAAAATGCAACGCAAGTAAGGCAGTAAATGAATAAAAAAGATCATTTTAAATCAACTAAGACTGTGAATGAACCTTTATACCCAATGTTGAGAGAACTTTTCGACTGAATGCCTTCTTTATAAAATTTTATATCTTGTGCAAATTCATCCTTCGGGAAAACTGAAAAGGGATTTCACGGAAGGGAATGATAATTTCTTTTTTGCTCCTGAATTGAATTTGGTGCAGGAAATAACGTATTTAAATTTGATTTCCTTGATTGTGATTCTGCGATAGCGGCAAGAGCTTTGTGAAAATAGTTGTTAAAAATTTGCATTATTTACACTTGTGTGTAATCTGGATGGTTAGACGTGGTCTGTTTAGACTTAAAATAATCAAGAGAAACAGTTTCTTTATTTGAACGCTCAAACAGAAACCTAAACTGATTTGAAAATGAATTTCTTTACGATTGGAAAAGTTTCGAACGTTAACAAGTTTGTTACCCAAATTAAATCATAAATTTTTCAATATTACTTAAAAATACTTTATCATATTATTATTCTAAATCAATGTAGACAAAACCAGACAGAGACAGGAGTTAAAAAAATACGCAAAAAATTGTATGTCCATAAATAACGGTTAAGTAACCTACAGACTCGATATAACCCGTGACGAAGGGTACATAATGGGTGTATTACATGAAGGATCATTAATTTTCCTTACTGCAAACATAAATCGTCTAAAATTTTAGTACAAATTCCGTTCTTGCGTTAAGTAACTTGCGTCCATTTCACGCCAAGTTAATTAAGTGTAAAGGTTCAAGAGTCAACCTCTTGTTTGGCGTTTTGGCGTTTGAGCTTCAAATAGTTACGTGTGGATGAAGGGATGAGGCCGTCAAAGTTTATGGTCTTCATTCGGGAGCACGAATTGAAACTTTGAACTAACTGACAGTTGTATAGTAATATGGATTGTGTACGGTCACTATGCAAGGTGAACACCGAACAGTGAACACCTTACTGATGATATTCGTTTAATTAAGAATAATATCAGCCATTTTTTAAATTTGCTTTGCGTGTTGGTGATCTGAACTTTGAGCCATGTTTGGTATTGAACATGTATAACTCGACTCCGAAATCGAATTCTTTAGCTATACCCGACTGGGAATCAAATACACACACATGCCACTAGGCCTTATGGAGGAGGCAGGAGGCATTTAATAGGAAGATAATAAAAATATTTCTATTAAACTAACTTCCAGTTAAATGAAATGATAGCGCAAGCAATTTTGAAGACTAACAATTCAATCATCATCAGCTCATATATGTCCCCACCGAGGGGCACGAGCCTACCCTGAATTAGGGTGATTAGGCCTTAGTCAACCACGCTGGCCAAGTGCGGGTTGGTCGACTTCACACACAACCTTTGAATTTCTTCCAAGGTGTGTGCAGGTTTCCTCACGATGTTTTCCTTCACCGTAAGAGCGTTGAAATTAACTTACTTATGAATTCGTAAATTGAAAACACATTGGTACGTGGCGGGACTGGTGGGATTCGAACCAGGCACCTTCCGATTGGAAGTCAACGGCCTTAACCCCTGCGCCACCGACGCTCTCTAACAATTCTACTATCATAATTTGAAAACCCGCAAACCAATTGAAAACAAATAAAAAATTCACTTCTATTACAAAAGTCGACAAATACAAAAACCGCACGAAAGTCACGAAGGTTCATAATCGACAAAGTTTTCCCTTTGTCACAAACTGAACGTAGAATTTAAAGAATATTGAAAACTTTTCTTGTAAGAGATACAATCTATTATATCGAAAGAAGATTTTCGTGTCCGCTGGGTAAACGAAGCGACATCAGAAAATTGATATTGGTTACCCACTGCACTTTTAAAATATTGTCTTACAATATCTTCTGTGTTTTATAACAGTTTTACTTTGAAATATGAAAAGATTTTAAATATTTTTGTTCGGTATCAAAGGGTTTCAAGATCATTTATGTTTTGCTATAAGTGGCTATAAGATAAGCTTTAGGCTATGGATACACAAAATCCGAAACTTAGTAGCAAAAATGCCAGGATTTTTCGTTGATTTTCGTTAAGCGTAAACTTAATGAGTTATTAATTATTTGAAGTACTAACTTATAAAAAAAAAGAACTATTTCTACCCGAAAATTATACATCCGTATGCTAATGTTTCTAATGATAGTACTTACTTACTGCGAATACTGGTTTAGAATGTAGAAGTAAACTGATGTAGTCTCTTACCTGTAACAGAGAAAGAAAACATGAGTAACATAATACATATTAAATACATACATTTGCAATAGTCCCAGCAGAACCGGGGATGCATTTTATAGTGTTATACAGGGATAATCGCCGGATTGTGCATCCTTTACACAAGGTAAATATGTCAAAGGGCTTCCGTGTATTGGCTTTGGCCCCATACTAGCCTTCCAAAAGACCGGGACTCCTTAATAGTCCCGTGAATGGAAAAGAAATGATTGTATGTATGTTTCGCGAATTTACCCGCTTCAGCTAACTTAGGGAACGCGCATAAAGTTTGAGTGTGTTTTTTCCTTGTAAACAGATTTTCCTTTATTTGACTCAGTAGTTGCGTCTATTTTGCGCGGAGTAAGCTTTTAACAAGCATCCAGACGATAAATACTAAAATAAAGGCTACGCCAGCAATAGCGAGAGCAGTCACAGCGAGACTCACTTTGGGCTAATTAAGTACACAAGGTTTTACGTAGGGCCACATATTGTTAAGTTAGACCACAGATGAATCGAAAAGAATTCAACTGACACATGCAAAAATGTATTTAGGCGATGAACTTCCACATAGCACGCGATATATTGGTAGCAGGCGTCACAGAATATTACTAAGTGATCTTATGTAGGTAGCACCACCAGAGTGGCCCGAAAGTTTGGATGCCAAGCGTTGTAAAGTATGATCGAATGATGCTGGCCTGGTAAAGATGGTTGAATTGGTTGAGTGATGTAGTCCAATGTTTAGATAGCACAGTATAACGCTGACCACATGCTATAAAACAAAGGTTTTCATACCTAGACAATTATATTATAACATAATGGTGTTATTACCTATAATATTATAATTTCAAACCTCACAAGTAAGAAAAACAACGTTTTCAATTGATATTTATTATCATTTTATAAGGTAATTATCATACAATTTCCCTAGACAATACAACAAGTCGTATATTTAAGACTTTGGAAAAAATATTAAGGATTAGTTATACTTAGAGCTAGCTAAGGTTAATACGCTTTTATATTCAATTTTCTATTAATTTGTGAAATAATATAATATAAAAAAATATTATTATTCGCTATAAATTTACTGGAAAGAGACTCGACTGATTGATTTTTGTTGTTCGTCATAATCTTAGTAAAAAAACGCAATTAAAACTAAATGATAAGTTATATCCTCTGGTTGGAGATATAATATTTAAAAAGTGTTTGAATAAAAATAAATTGTGCATAAACACCGAATGTTAGCTAATACATTAGTTTGGAACGGTATCAACTATTTAGGTAAGTAAGTAATTCATTCACTACATCTTTTGAAATTGCTTTTATTTGAAATTTTTTTTTCGGAAAAGGTTTGTGTGAGTGAAAATTATTACGGAAAATCGCGAGAAACACTTTGTTTCAAAGATAATATTTAATATGAAGTAATATTAATACAACTAATGTTCTCTTGTATTGTTTAAAAAAGAACTTCCTCATTTATGTGACAATCGGTCATAATATTATGACAAAGAATTTAAACAAGTTTGGGAAAATTTACTTTTATCTATAATTATTTTCAATTGATAATGTCATTCAACAAGTGTTCTTGTAACAAGCTGACATTTAATTATTATTTTATAATAAAATAATTAATTTTCTTTAATAATTCAGTTTTGTTCAAGTTTCAATATCCATAACATTTTTTTATTTTACCTTTTAAAACATTTTTTAAAACATTTATTTTTATATTTTTTGTAGTGATGTGGTTCATTTTGACGATATGTTTTTTGATGGTCGGTGTGAATGGAAAACATGATATATACTCAAAACTTGATTGGTGGGAGAATTCAGTTATTTATCATATTTATACAAGATCGTTTATGGATTTTGATGGTGACGGAATTGGCGATTTTCGGGGTAAGTCAAAGTATTCTTTTAAAGCACGTTAAACTACGCAATGATCACCCTAACTTTTAATCAATTTCTATATTTCAAAGTAAATTAAAGTTTGTTTTGTATATATCTGTCTCATATTTTTTCATCATCATCAGCTCATGTAATGTCCCCACCGAGGGACTCGAGCCTACCCTATATGAGGGCGATATTATTGATACTGTTGCTATTACCAATGGCACATATTTTTGCATAAATGTCGTTTATGGATTTTCAGGTATAGCAACAAGATTAGAATATTTAAAAGAGTTAAAAATAGACGCAATCTGCCTGTCACCCATCTTTAAATCGTCAATGCATGATTTTGGGTATGACGTCACAGATTATTACAGCACTCACCCCGAATACGGGTCCACGGACGACTTAGAATATCTTATAAGAAAAGCTAAGGAACTAAGTGAGTACCTTATAAATATTCATTGCAGAATTTACGTAAATTTATGCATTAGGGACGGAATGATCAAAATTTTCAACAGTCAAACAGGTAACATTGAACTCTATTATCAGGCTATTGAGTACAAAATTGAATAACGCATAAGATGTTTTGCGTATCCCTTTAAGTATGATGTTGAAATCGAATTTGTTTTACAAGTTCTTGTATTATTGTCGATCATTATTTCGTTCAATGGCTTCGATAATTTGATGAGGTTGTTCAAGAGTACTGGTCGTACCTAAATTGATTTTACTTGAAATAATATTTGTTCGTCTTCAATAGGATTCTTCGGCGAATTAATAATTCGCTTTACGAGTAGGCATATTAAGAATTCTAGCAAATAATAAAAACTTTACTGCTCCACAGACATACAAGTGATATTAGAAATGGTTATCAATCATTCGAGTAATGAAAGCGAGTGGTTTTTGAAGTCTGCAAATCGTGATGAGTATTACAATGAATGGTATATTTGGGAGAGTGGTCATCTAGATAGTAGTGGGCAAAGGAAACCTCCTAATAATTGGGTAAGTCTTATTTGTGATATAGAGGACAAACAAACAGAAAATTCACCTGATATGAGTAAGGAGCAAATTGATAAATTACCTGTTAGTGAGTAACTACTGTCACGCACTCTATAAATTATACACACCTATTTTGAAATTACGGGACTTATTAAAATCAGAGTATCTGTAGCAGTAACTGAATCCATATATCCAATAAAAATATCAAAAATGATAGTCGATTACTTATCTTTAAAAAATACTAAATAAATGCCGTATTACCAGACGGCACACTAGCTATCAAGTATTCTGTGACGGCTCGGGTCGATGACCGCGCTCAGCTGTGTATCGCAGCGTTCGCCTGTTGTTCGGTGTAGAATAACAATAAAATTCGGCGGGATTTTGAAAAACTTTGACTTATCATAACTTTTTAAATAAAAGCAAAAGAAAAAACCAACTTCACTATTATATTGTCACCCGTCGTTTACATTAGCTGTGTGATTAAGTATCTCGAATTCAAAATAGGGGTGTATAGGGCTAAAACGGTGGCTGAGTTCTGGTCCACAAAGATATGAGTCGACACGCTAAGAAGAAGGAGGGTTAAAATACAATACAGTGTTCTGATGAATACATTGATTGAAAGAGCTTGTAGAAAAAAATCAAATTGTAAATAAATAAAACTGTGTCTTGTTTTAGATAAGTATGTTCCGTAAATCAGCATGGACTTACAATGAAGTGCGGGACCAATTTTATCTACACCAGTTCGGCCAAGTTCAACCTGACTTGAATTTCAGAAATCCTGTGGTAGTTGAGGAAATGAAGGTAATTGAATATTTTCTGAAGATTTTAACTTTATTTACATTTTCAACTCCACATCATTCCGGATACGTTTAAATTACTCTTGAAAAAAAAAACTGTTTTTGTCATTTTTCCGACACGGTGCAAAAAAATTTTTTTTTTCAGACTATCATAAAATTCTGGCTGGAAAAAGGTGTAGCAGGAATGTTGATGCGATCAATAAACCACGTTTTTGAGGTGGACAAAGAAATGTATGGTGGAAGATATCCAGATGAACCTATATCTGGTAAACCTAAAGCAGTTCCAGATGACTACGCATACTTAGACCACATTTATACGGTGAATCAAGAGGAAGTTTACGATCTTGTATCTCAGTTTAGAGAAGTATTTGATGACATGTCTTTGAGGGATAATCTTACAAGGTATGTTTATGGAATTTGTAATAATATCGGATATCTATAAAATTAAGTGGCTTCCTGCTGTAATATTACCGTGCTGCCTATATAAAATTCAATCCTTAAGGATTTTTAAGGGAACTTGAGTAATTTATAATTAAACAGTTTCCTTTAAAAAGAATGGTTAATTTAAGATAATTTCTTTAATGTGTATTCAAATTCAAAGCACATGAAACTGTAGGGTATAGCCAAAATTACATAATATTATATTTTCAATTAGAAAAAACACCATATTCATTCCAAAACCATGCGCAATTTAAAAGCAAGCCACCAAGAGATTGCTATGTACTCGTATAAAGGGATTTACTCAAATAAAACTTTCAAGTTTGTCAATTTAGTATCGATATTATCGTGCAACATTTACCCGAGCGATAAGATCTCGATTTCCTCACGATGTATTTCTACATTGTAGGGAGCATGTGATAAATGTAGCCATAAATCCTTGGAATTATTGGCTCTCGGAACGAGAAGTCTACCAGTATACTTGTGGTTGCTATAAAATAAAATTTGCCTCTTCTGGTTTCGAATCAATTCTTGATATCTTGATAAAAGTAAACGATATGAAAATATAACGTTAAACCTTCGTTTCCGAATATCGTATTATCCATATTATCCTTATGGGTAGTTTGAGCCCTTGAAAGTCCTGGTTGTCGTACTAACACCAACCATAGCCAACCAAGTAGTTAAAGCTTTCCAAAGTATAACCAAAAATATCACCGCAAAGAACAAAGGTTTCATTGCAATGAATTTTGTTTGTTGTACTTTGTACTTACTAATACCATGCCATGCATAAAGAATTCTGTAGTTGTGTAATGTAACATTTCAGAATTCTGATAACGGAGACTTCTCCTACTGATATCAAGAAAGCTGTCAGATATTACGGTGAGGGTAACAACCGAGGTTCTCATATACCAATCAATACTTTCCTAATGGAAGAATTAAGTAAGGAATCTGATGCAAGAGACATAAAATACACCATTGATAAATGGCTGACTTATAAACCTATGAAGAAATACTCAAGTTGGATGGTAAGAACACTTTCAAAAAGATTGTAGAAATAATTAATCATGAATATTTTCTAAATGTACATATTAGTTCTTCTGAGAGATTTATTATTTAATCTGAATTTTTTTTTAGCAAGGTTTACATCAAATAAACTGTTTCAATACCGCCATAAAACCTTTATCATATTTGAAATTGGGCCGTTCTCAAAAGCGGTTCTTAATAATTTCGATGAAAGTTGAGATAATGGGTGTTTACTGGGCGAACATGTTATCTAGTTAGATCTCGGACTAGGCCCTCATATTTTCAAAAGGCCGTTTCCTTTATTTTTTCACTAGAGCAGATTACAATCGCCCAGGTTCTAAAATCAAAATTCTTTGAAAATGTTTTTGACAGAGATAGGTATTCAAAAATATTCTGGTAGTAAGTATGTTCTTCTAAATATTTGTGCTATTTAAATTACAGATTGGTAACCATGACAGAAGTAGAATAGCTTCAAGATTCCGACCCGAGTTGGTGGATGCTTACAATATGATTATTCTTCTGTCACCCGGAATTGCTATGAGATATATGGTAAGGAACATTTACGAGTATGTCCTTATTATTTTATTGACTTCCAGTGGCGTAATTAAGACATTTAGAAGCTCATCCTACTAATATTATAAATGCTAATACTAATTTATATGTTTGTGAGTTTGGATGTTTGTTGCTCTTTCATGCTAGAACTACTGTATCGATTTAGATGAAATTCGGTACAGATGTTCCCTATAACTAGGAATAACACAAAGGATACTTTGTATCCCGTAATTCCCATGGGATTGGGATTCACGCGAGTAAAACCGCTAGGCGCTAGTGGTAAATAATTATGTACATTGGACGGGACCCATTCATGTTGTAAAGAAATTTAAGTAAAGTTATTTTCTTAGTAATGCCCTTTTTTCCCGAAAGTCCGTGATAATTTTGCCAGCCCTGTCACCCTATAGTTGATACACCACAGCCGATTTCAATCCTTACTTTTACGCTACTATACCGATGTCTTATTCATTTCTTTAGGGAGAAGAAATAGGCATGAACAACGGCTATGTATCATGGAGTGAAACGAAAGACCCATTGGCGTGTGGAACAGATGATCCCGTCAATTTCGTGGATGTAACCCGTGATCCAGTGCGGACACCTTTCCAGTGGGGTAGCGGTAAAAATGGAGGTATAAAACATTTTTTTCTACATACAATAGTTTTACGTTTGAGTGTAATTCGTCTGATGGAAAACGACGATACAGATTATGATGGAACGTGCTCTCCTAGAAGATATCGATCAGTAACACTTTTTTGCAATTTTGCTAATTGGATTGTTAGTAAAAACAGAGGTCTTTATCACGTATAAATATTTTATTCATTATATAACATAATCATTCACTACATCATCTCATTATAGTAACTGACCCCTAAATAAGTTTGGAGCTTGTATCTAAGGTATCAAAAACTACGCACACACTCATTCACACACACACCCAGACCAAGACAAACATTTGTGGTTCACCACACAAATTCACCCCGCACGGGAATCGAACCTGCAACGTAACGGATGGCAGTCTGGCATGGTGACCACTCTGTCATCGGGTCGTCAAATATTTATTTCTTTTTAAAGTTCTACAAAGCAAACAATCAGACTCCCAGAAATCATTGGGTACCCCAATAGGGTCTATAAATAGACGTCGTTACTATCATTTTGAGGGTACCGTGGCGCTCTTCAGACCCTACCCGACCCTACATACTTCTGCTGACCTAACGTCGAGTGTGTGGTAGGGTTGACGAAGGCGTAACATTTTTTTGGGGTTTCTTCGAAGTTGCTAGATTGACTGATTTTAATTTTGTTTCTGTTTTGTATTCTTATTCATTCTTTATCTTAGAGAGTTCATTTGAAATATATTTTTGTGTAAAGTGAAGTTATTACATTTATTTCGTTATTAAAAATATTTAAACAGAATATTAAAAAGTATACTCGTAGTATGGTTGATACGTATGTAATATTCCATTTGACAAAGGCAGTCAGACAAAGTACAATGGGATCAGGCTTATTCACCACGCTTGCTCTAGCGTGTTGGTGATCTCAAACCCAAGCCATGCTAGGAATTTCAAACGTGGATCGCTCAACCCAGGCATAAAACCTCAGGCTAAAATCAATAAACACATAAAAAAGTAAAAAAGGTAAACAAATTGTGACATTTTAATTAAAACGCGAATGGTGTCACGTTACAGCCCTAATCGGGTGAACCTTTTGAATATTTTGCGTTTCCGCTTGAATAAAATACTTGGACATTTGTGACGTCACGTTAACAGAACATTGAAATGTCATGACTTTTGTCCGTTCAGATATTTGGTACATATTTAATGTTTACTTTAATGTTCATCATATTTTTGTAATTATTTAGTTTTTGGTTTTGCAAAATGGATTTTCTGAACGGTCTGTCTTCGTCACTTTTCTTAAACGTAAGTCTATGGAATTGTTATTACCCATTATTGAAGGGATTAAGACTAGGACTATTGAAGACATTGTGCATATAATGTAATTCTGTTTTCAATTACGTATTAAATTGCTTTTCTTATTTACACAAAAGGAAAACTTGAAGATGTTATAGAAAGGTTCAAAAACTGCGAGACACAGTAAGAGTCGGTTTAATAATTAAAATCAAAATTCTTACTCCTTTTAAACCAAATTTTACTACTATTATATTTTCAAACTCAACTATAATGTTTTCAATAAATTATGAACGACTAAGTCAACTAGCAATATAGCTAGCTATACATTGCTCTTCGTCAATCAAACCAATCCATTACCTTGCCGACTTTAGTTGCAATGCACTTAACTGTTATTGCTAAAGACATAAGCCGACATACAGTGTACAGGGTACTGTATAGTTTTAAATAGACATAAGTAGACCACAGGCGAAAATATAAAGAAATACAGTAAAATTGTAAGAGGTATCTAGACTCATTTTGATAAAAAAATATCTCATTTGTTATGTTTCTAAGTTAATAGCTAGAAATATAATTTTAAAACTTTTCGATTTTAGCCAAAATTTACATTAGCTGTTTGATTATCTCTACTTATTAAAAAAACTAATTTAAAGGATCTAGAACGAAATAAAAATGTGCAGCTAACACATAAACATAAATAAAAACAATTTATAAACATTTCTCGATAAACCAGACAATGTTTATGGTAATATGATTGTAGAAACCGACGTCTTGTATGTATATCAGTATTGTATACGTAAGCTGATGTTTTATTTTACTCGTATATTATGTAGTTGGGTGCTGACACGACACTCTACATAAATGGTTGAGATCCGCAGTAATCCAATAACCTTATGACCTGGAGTTGACGTCAGCCCCACTCCAACAAAATTTGCACAACAATTTTACTTTTTATCAAACAATAATGTGATATTCTCGGGAAAATTCACGCAAATATGATAAGAAAATTTTAGGCCGTATTAAATTATTAATTTTAAGAGTTGTTCTCCGAGTAATGTTAATTTTACACAAATTTCACAGAAGTCAGTAACGCTATCTCGGCTTAGTTATGGAATGCCTCACTGTGTTTTGTTTTAAGTAATTTTTAGACACTTCCAAGTTGTCATTTCTATGTTAATTTAAGATAAGTTGTTGGAACTTTTCCTAAATATTTACATTCAAATGAAACTGCCTTGATACAAGGCAAACTTAGTACTAATATAATAAAGTTAGAGACTATTCAAACTTACAAAGATTATATGAGGATAGGCAGCACCCGTCCGCTCATTACCTGATAATAAGTGACACTTTATCCAGGGACAGTTCAACTCATACATAGTATAAGCTTGGCTTAGTTTGGGACTAGATGGCGTTGTGTGATAATGTGTCCAGATATTTATTAACAGACTTCAAAAAAGGAAGGTTCTCAATTAGATATTTATTCATTACTTCTCAGTTACTATAATCCTAGCATGTTCCTACAGGTTTCTCAAAAGGAGAAGCTACATGGCTCCCTATCACTATAATCATAGCATCTTCCTACAGGTCTTTCAAAAGGAGAAGTCACATGGCTCCCTGTCACTAAAGTCTAACATCTTCCTACAGGTTTCTCAAAAGGAGAAGGCACATGGCTTCCCCTAGCTGAAGGTTACGAGTCCCTCAACGTTGGCCAGCAGAAAGCGTCAGTGCGATCACATTACCAAGTGTACCGAACACTCTCCAACTTGCGACTTCGACCAGCCTTCAAATTAGGAAGATATGAATCACTTGCGTTGAATAAGGACGTGTTTGCTTTTAAGAGGTGAGTATAGACAGTAATGTCTTTTCCTTTCACGGGACTATTAAGGAGTCCCGGTCTTTTGGAAGGCTAGTATGGGGCCAAAGTCAATACACGGAAGCCCTTTAACATATTTAATCTTGTGTAAAGGATGCACAATCCGGTGACTATCCCTGTATAACACTATAAAATGCCATGGACATTATTATGATTATAAGTAAGCCGGGGTTTACAGGATTAATAATTATGATACTCTTCTAACTACGATTCATAAGAATCAGTCACTACCAGGGTCAAAAAAGATCTAGCTTTAGAGTTTGTAATTATTGAGAGCCTGCCTAGAATAAAAAAGTTGCTATGTATAGTGTAAGAGTAGAATCCTACTAAGAATGAATGTATAAACGAATTTATGTTTATTATTCTTTCACGTAAAAATACGTAACTGAATATTTATTTGTATATAATATTCATATGTAGGTTTAATTTAATAGTATGTGTATATTTGGTATTATAGTAACATATCACTTAGTAAGCACACTCCCGCTATTTCTATATTTGTGTCCATTAATAGAGGTTGTCTGGAAGAGATCGCTTCTAGCGTTATCGCCTATAAGTCTTATGACCGCCTTTGTATATACCAACTTTCTGTTCTTTTTTTGTGTGTGTGTGTGTATGTACAATAAAGTATTTCTATCTATCTATAGTGTAATTAGTTATTAGTAATAGCTCAGATGCTCCTTATTACTAGGAACTACACTTTTATGCCAAAATTTCCTAGAGATCGGCATTGACATGGGTAAAACTGGAACACAGCTAGTCATTTATAAATGAATTTCTCCAATAGTTACGAAATAATCGAGTGATATAACAAATAGTTCCGGACCTGATAAACGTTTTTCCACGGGCGTTGTTTGTATGTTTGTAACCAATCACTTAACAGTTGTTCAGAGTATTTATCAGTTTAGTTTTAACTGTGAAAATCATTGTATTATAAACCTTATTACAGATGGTATAAGGACGATTCGTATATCATCGTAATAAATTACGGGAAAACGTACAGAGTGGTGAATCTTACTGCGTTTGATTTGATATTTGGTCAACTTGAAGTGGAAGCCAGCAGCATACTTTCTTCTAGAAGTTACAGGTAATAATTTTTACTATTCAAATTTTTTCTTTGGTTGAATTTTTTTAGTAGATACTGGTTCGTTTATAAAAATATTTTGATGTCTATTCAATACAGCCCTAAGAATTCTAGAAAAAAACTAGAGTATAACCATCATGCTTCGATGAATAGGATCGAAACTGCAGTAAATTAACGCGATTGAAACCGTTGGGAATAGCTAGTTTTACAATAGGCATATATTTCAGACCGAATAGGCGAAAGTACCTTGATATCGCCTATTTATATATATATTTTCGGCTTGACTATAACTAGATTATCAGTGACAGTAAGCCCTTTGCCTTCTAGACGTACATTAAGCAGGCATAGAAATCGAACCTTCTCTAATTGGCACGTGCCACATGCCACCAGTCTACATCTTCAAATCGTTGATTCTACGTAAATATTCCATACATTGTTGTATTTGTATTGTTCAGCAAAACAAACTCCTTGAATTGTGACGTACATTAATTAACATTTTACTAATTGGCAAATGTTTGCTTCAAATGTAATCTGTGTTAAGTATTCTAATTGATACGTTCGTGTTTCTAGTACATTTTGATTTATGACGACTGAGAACAACGGGTTTTAGATGTGAATTGAAAATAGGTTTGGTACTGTTTGAACTAATTTGGTGATTAGTTTTTTGAGGTATTGATATTTTTAATGTTTTTTGGAGGTGAATATTCTCTAAATACTCGAAATAATGTAGATAGTACCTGCTTGAAATTTATTCGAAATGATGGAATTAGAAAGAATAAATCGAAGAAAATATTTCATACCGAACTTATACGAGTATCAATCTATTCTATAAGTATACTTAATTTAAACAAAGTTTTGTTATTTACACCACAAGAGGGTCTGTATCAACTATTTTTGGAAAACTTGGTACAGATATGTTTGATACCTTGTTTAATTTTATTATTCAAATCGAAAAAAAGGCCATGGAGTGATCCCATAAAATTAAATCTATTTAAAAACTAAGTTATGTGCAAAAATTTCATTAGACTTTAAAATTTTCTTGTTTTCAGTGACAACGTTCAAGCAAATTACCTGGATTTGGCGGCCGACGAAGCATTAGTATTACGGATGCAGGTGTGATTCAAAAACTACGAAAAACGCATATTCACTTAAGTAATAGGTTTTAGAATAATTTCTTTGTCTTAGGTTATAGTTTTGTGACTTTTTATTTGATATTCATTAAGTATATCTATTTTATTAAAATAACGTTATTTTTATTTAAACTTTTTTATTATCATCTCTCATATTTTACCTCACTACATAGTATAAATCAAATTCGCTTTGTTTTATACTATGTAGTACTTTTATGTATGCTTTGATCTTTAAAACTACGCAACGGATTTTGATGCAGTTTCTTTTAATATAGAGTGATTCATTGGGAAGATTTTTAGCATAATTTTATTCCCATAATCCTACGGGAACGGGAACTACGCGGGTGAAACCGCGGGGCGCCGCTAGTAATAAATATAGAGTATAAATATAAATAGGTTTACTCGTATTATAGGTAGTAAATATGAATAGTATGTAAGTACCGATTTAATCTCAAATAAAACATTAGCCTTCAAGTACTTAATTAAAATAACTTATAATGAAAAACAATTAGCTTTAACATTAAATATGATTTCACATCTTGTTCGATATTGTATATATTAAAATTTATTTACTCATTTACTAGATTTATTATCTACACAATAATTAATTTCAATCTCCTTGGTCCTTAATCGGTTTCATAAAGTATTTATTTGGTTTCGCTTGCGGAAAATTGCCCACTTCATTTTCAAAAAATAATTATAAACTTCTTCATGCACACAAAGTTATAAACATAGTGTCATAATTTAATTCAATTTGCAAAGTATACCTAATACAATAAAATTTACTAATGTTAATTTAAATAACATATGTAATATCCTTAGGGCCGATTTTTCAATCGTCAGATAAAAGGCCGAATAACTATTCGAAGAATAAAGTTATTAGACTGTTTATCAGAGGAATAATTATTTTGAATTTTTCATTTAAAAATTATCTAGCGAATAGTTATCTATGATTATTTTGTTGCTGACTTCACACTAGCTAGTGCGAGCGAGATACATATATGCAATCTTATGTGCGTTAGACAAAGACAGAACATAGTTTGATATTTTGACAATCTCAAAACTTTGACTTTGACAATCTCAAAATTCTTTCAATTGATTGAATTGAATTTATTTTGTTTACATATTTGTTTTATTTTATCATTAATCAATGAAAGTAAATAATTTACGGTGCCCTTTTTTAATCGAAATATCTTCCAAAATTCACTTTCATCCCATTTGCTAAAGTGATCGGGCCTCTCTTGTAAAACGCGGGTTTTGCGCTCAAGGTTTAAATAATGAAGAATTTCTCGTTCCTCTTCGATAGCCAAGTCGTCAATGGTTTCAAACACTTCCATCATGAAAAATCACTACCTAAACTTAAAATAAGTCGTCGTGCGTACGTTCCAGTTCAAAACTAATGAAAACTGTGAATAAAAATCCTAGTATTCCTAGTGTTCGCCATCGATAACTGACAGATAAACCTCTATCTGGCCCACAAAGTAGCAGATAAGTTTATTCCTCAGTTAGAGGCTTTATTCGTCAGTTAACTACTATCTGACCATTGAAAAATCAAGAATCCTGTTATCCATCGAATAAACGCTATCTGGTTGTTTATCTGACGATTGAAAAACCGGCCCTTAGTATTATATACTTAGTATATTTTACGAGATGCAATATTTTATAATATTTATGGTATGTGCAAAAAAACGTGTGTAATAACTACTAGTATAAATATACGAATGAAACATCATATAATATTGGCAACATATCCTTAGTATTGAACTAGGTAAGTTGTTCTATCTTTGCGGGCGCGGAGTCCGACATACCCCGTCGCTCCTCGAACAGCGAGGAGATATAACATCTTTCCCCTCGTAAAAAAGGTAAGTTGTTCTGTATTAATTTAAATTTAAATTCAATGAAAAATTTAATAAAATGTTATACTATCCTGTTTTTCCACCAAAACACGCGTGCAAAGCATGCTTAGCATGCCCCAAGTGGTTTCGCAGATGGGTCCATATTGGCTCACCTAAAGTTCTTTACCCGAAAATGTTTTTCCTAACTATTTGTAGTCCGAATGATCATTCGTCCTAAAATTTTTCATCCTAAAGTTTTAATTCATACTATTTGTAGTGCTACCGACGATGCTCATAACACTCATTTTTCCGAAAATTTTAATTCATAACATCTTTAATGTAAATATATTTAAACTCCTACTGTTTTTTATCATAACGCTTTTATCCCTAAACATACTTACCATAATATTTTCACTCATGCTCAGAAAGAAACATTTACCAAGTGTAATAAAAAATATATGTGGGTAGAAGATGATATTTATAGTTTTAATGATTATTATACGACTCGTTTACGGTTATGCTTATGGCCTGGGAGTTTACCATAACCATAACTAAAGGACCAATTCGGTTCTGGCACTTCGCCGGCCGCTGCCGCGGCACGCTCGCTACGCTCGCTCGGCTCGTGCGATGGGGTCACAGTTCTAACATAACCTAAACCAATAATTAGGAATAGGACCGATTCGTTACTGGAACTTGACTGAATGATTGGAGCAGGACTCTGGTTTTGCTCGCTCGGCTCGTGCGTTATATGTTATATGTACCTACATGTTATGTAAAAACAAAGTTACGAAAAATTTATGTATATAATATTGATTATAATAAATAAAAATAAATCTAAACAAAAAAGATATGACTTTGAATAATAGTATGAACGATGGTTATGTTGAGAAAATATAGGAAAACAAATGTTTCGGAATTAAAACATTAGTGACAAAGATTTTAGGAGTTGCGATTGTTAGGATAAAAAATGTTAGGAAGAAAATTTTCGGATTTCCAATTATCGGAGTTGAAATTTTAGGTGAACTTTGGCGCACCCTTCGCAGATACATCTGATAAATACAAAAATAGAGTTACGAATGGAATAATTTCAGTTTTAAAGTAAAAGTTTTAAAGTGTGTTACTGATAAGGTTGTTTGTTTTCATACTTATCATTAATCCCTAACATCTTCGTAATATGTTTATCATCTCAAGATTGGATAGATACTGTCATATGATCGAAGACTGGGTTATCTAGACCGTTCTGTGTGTCAAATGAGATGAAGGGCACGTAGTTACAAAATAGTATTATCTATGTTATATAATGATTTCTGAAAATGTATAAAAATATAAATATAATAACAATTTCGTAATTGTTCAATGTGGTTAAACAGAGTATAGTACATACAATGACAATTAATCATAATTTCTTAAAGGTTTAATGTGATTCGTGAAAGCTAGGGCCAAATTTATTTATACAAATCAAAACTTTTGAGTATCAATTAATGCGCTACAGGCTCCAAGATTAAACAAAACCTATCTATGATATAAAAAATGAATCGCAAAATATAACTCAACAAATCCTTTACCAATTTTGTGCTATTTTTTTTTTGTTATGGAGATTTTGTTCAGGAGAAGGTTCTTATGTAAACAAATCAGGAAATTCAATGGGAAAATTGGACCCGTGTGAAGCCGGGACCGCCAGTAACTTATAAAAATATTAGCCAAAAATCATACCTCGATTAGGTTACACTAAGTGTTATGAGATAAAACATAGGATTATAAAATCGATAGGTTAAAAAGGAACTATTCCGGGGAAAAAAACAACAAATAGAAATGGACCAAAATTACGAATACACATTGATATCTTTGATTTACACGAACACTACACATTGAAATAAAACACTTAAACGGATTTTTTTCGTGGTTGTATTTTGTTTTACATTTTCTGACGTTTCGGATTCTTTACAGAACCCGTGATCACAGAAGACTAAGATGGAAGACATCTGTACAAAGTAATGTAAAAAGTTTACAGTAAACAACCACGATTAAAATCCGTTTAAGTGTTTTATTTAAATTACGAATACACATCGGAATTTGATATACTTAAACCACGTCATCACCAACAGTGAATGTCAAGGTACTAGTAACCATTTAAAGAGATTTGTTTTCACTAAAACACTTAAAATATTTCGCATACTTTTATTATCGCTTAAGCATGTCCATTTTCAAAATGTTTTTCCGACTATTCCCTTGACATCCTTATCTGACCACTTAGGTAGTATCTTCATTGATAAGAGTCAATGAAATTCATATAAATCAAGTCCGATCAAATGTTCAATCAATGTTGTTTAGTTAAGCGATTGAATGAAAATGAAGACAGTGGTACTGCTGTCGTGTTTGGCACTGTTGGTTGGTGCCAAAGTGTTGAAGGGAAGCGAAAAGGAATTAGAATGGTGGCAGTCGACTATTTTCTATCAAATCTACCCTCGGTCCTTTGCTGATAGTGATGGTGATGGTATTGGTGATTTGAATGGTAAGTTTGCATTTTTATTTATATAATAATAAATAGTCCCGTGAATGGAAAAGACATAACAAATAATTATAATAATAAATGTATTTATTTTCTCTTCACAAAAGTAACTTATAGACTAGTGACTTAACCTAAAATAATAAAACATTTACTGTTTGTGGGAGACTGGTGTCCGAAATAGGTATAGCATTAAGTATATATTTTTAGTTCGAAGTTAATAGAGTGTAATTTAGAAATAGCACTGGTACTGTGATCTTTAAGAAGATCATTGTTTTGATTCATGTAGAGACGTTTGGCTGGCTTTGATTTTAGTTTTACTGTTTACTATTATCATTTTATACTATTCAAGTAACACACAAATATACCTATATATACTGTTTTCTTACTAATTACGAATACTCCTTTCAGTATACCACATAAGATTTAAAGGATGAAAACTAGAATTATTAACCACCAACTACACAAACATACCTAAGTTCACATTCACCAAAACACCAGATTAAGCAAGTTTATAAATAACATAAAATCAAATTGTATATCCGTTTCAATGTATCTTTGTTATTTTAGGCATAACATCAAAACTGGAATACATCAAAGAGTTGGGCGTTGGGGCTATCTGGTTATCCCCGATGTTTCAATCACCCATGTATGATTTCGGTTACGATATATCTGATTTCTACTCTGTACATGATGAATATGGAACGATGGAGGATTTCGAAACTCTTGTGAAGACTGCTGAGGGTCTTGGTAAGTTTTGTGTTTATAATTGTAATATGAAATAAAAGTAAAAAAAAATTTACATAAATAAAAAAACTAGGAGCAGATAAAGTGAAAGTGTGTGCACATTTAATATATAAAATTCTCGTGTCACAGTTTTCGTTGCCATACTCCTCCGAAATGGCTTGACCGATTCTCATGAAATTTTGTGAGCATATTCAGTAGGTCCGAGAATCGGCCAACATCTATTTTTCATCCCGAAATTCCCACGGGAACGAGAACTACGCGTGTGAAACCGTGGGGCACAGCTAGTATTTTGTAACTTTTATATTAAGGAATGAAAATGCTTTCTGAGCGTTCATTTTTAAAAAATAACATCTTAAAGATGTGACATTAAATCTGTAAAATCTAATCGTTACTTACGTTGATACATACTAAAGAGAGGATTTTCTTAAATATACCTCCTAAGGGGATGAAAAGGGGGTCGCGAGAAAAATTGCAGGAAAAATATTGCAAGTAATAAATAAATTAATATAAAAACAAATCTCAATTCACCAATGATAAAATACTCTCAGAAATCTTTGAAGTAAATAATATAAATTGCTTATTATTGTACAGGTATTAAAGTTGTTTTGGATCTCGTACCGAATCACACTTCAAACGAGAGCATGTGGTTCGAAGAAGCATTGAAAGGCAATAAGAAATATTACGACTATTTCGTTTGGGAAGATGGAGTAATAGACGAGAACGGGAACAGACAACCACCTAATAATTGGGTAAGTTTGATGAAGTTTTCCTTATGAATCCTGTTGTAATTTACGAGTAAATTAGGTACATGATCTGGTTTTTTTTGTTGTTATATTGCTAATCAGGAATTTATTATTTCTCTTATGTTTTAATAGAATACTAGCAGCGCCCCGCGGTTTATTATGCTAAAAACCTATTCACTGAATCACTCTATCTATTAAAACAAACCGAATCAAAATCCCTTGCGTAGTTTTAAAGATCTAAGCATACATAGGGACATAGGGACAGAGAAAGCGACTTTGTTTTATACTATGTAGTGATTATACATTTCATATCTTTAAACGAGCTTTAAACGATTCTTGTACCTATATTTTCTATACCTCGTACTCTCGTACATGTTATCTCAAATTTAAAAACAGAAAGAGCACTCTTTTCTGTTTTAAAGTTCATATTTATTATCATATCGGAATCCCTCTAGAGAAAACAAATTTTTCTTCAAAAAATAATTCTAGAACGAAGCTATAAAGCTTATTCATTAACGTAATATAAAAATACGAAGGTGACGAGTTGAGGCATATTTTTGTGAATTCTTCTCACTTAAATTTACCCACGCCTAATATTACATTAAACTGCGTTATATTTTTTCAAAATGTATTTATTTGGGAAACAAAGAGTTGTTAGTAAATCTTTATAATAAAGTAAACATATTATACAAAAACCAGCGAAGATTCCACTATTAAAAAAATATTTTTGTTTTATTAACCTCAATACTAGAATGATTATAAAAATCAACGGAAACAACTTCAATGAAACGGGAATGACGCGAATAAAACTACAATAGCAATCATGAAAAGTTCAGTCTTCAAAACAATGTCCCGTTTAGTCATTCACTACATTTCATTAAAGTAACCCCTAAATAAGTTTGTCACTTGTATCTAACTTGTATTACTTTTTAAACAAACAATAATAACTAAATAAAAAACCCGTTACAACTAAATTTTCCTTTGTCTATCAGTTGAGTCATTTCCGCGGCAGTGCATGGGAGTACAGGGAGGAAGTTGGCAAATATTATTTACATCAATTTGTCGTCGGCCAGCCTGACTTGAACTACAGAAACCCTGACGTAGTCGAGGAAATGAAGGTACCGTTATAAAAGTAACTATTTTTAGTTCCTAGTTTCTCTCTTTTTTTGATACTTCAAGTCTGTTGTCTTTTAGAAGCAGCTGATGTTTTTGTTCTTTTAACTAGTTTTAAAATTGTATGCTGTTATTTTTATGCTATACTGAGTTTTAATGATATGCTAGAAAAAAAATTCTTATTCAATCTGATGGCAGTCGCTTCACGTAAAATACTGACATTCCATCAAACCTGTTAAAACTACCAAAACACCCCAATTAGAAATGGGATAGACGTTGTTTTGCTTAGTTAGAAATTAGGTGAAGATGTGTGATATGTGTGCAGATAGTTATTATAATATGTTTTTACAGAACATCATCCGCTTCTGGCTCGAGAAAGGTGTTGCTGGTTTTAGAGTAGATGCAGTGAACTGTCTATACGAGGTCGATAAGAATCTCTTTGGTGGTGCATACCCTGATGAGCCACTATCAGGAAGAACTGATGTAGACCCTGAAAACCACGACTATTTGAGCCACATTTACACTAAAGACCAAAACGAAACATACTACATGGTTTACCAATGGAGGGATGTCTTAGAAGAGTTTACAGCCAAAGATGGAATGCCAAGAGTAATGATGACTGAGGTTTATGCAGCCATCCAAGATGTGGTTAGGTATTACGGTGAAGGAGACTGGCAAGGTGCTCAAATGCCTTTCAATTTCGATCTGATTACCGATGTAGACGCATCATCTTCTGCTGCTGACATTAAAAGGGCTGTAGACAAGTTCCTTACTTACAAACCTGTAGATAAAGACGCTAACTGGGTGGTAAGTAGTTTGTTTTTGAAGAGACAGATAGGTAAGATTAAGGCTAAAGATAGTAAAATCCTTGGATATTTGTAGGTTGGAAATCACGATAACAGTCGTATGGCAACAAGATACGGATCATCTTTAGTTGATTTTATTTTATTTATTTTATTTTAAACTTACAGGAAAACTAACAGCTAAGATACAAATTAATATAAGTAACTATGCTATTGAGGGCTAATTAAAAGTTTTCACAAACATAAGGTGAAGTATAATTAAAATTAAAAGAACGTTAAGTACACACTACAAAAATATCAAACAAGTTAAATTATTGTAAAATAAGTAAATTTACAGCTACACACATTACATTATGGATCGTTGAAGAAGCGATCATTGAGTATTTTCTTCAGTTTTGAAGAGGAAGTATTAAATAAGTCAAGGTCTAAATCATTAGCTATTTTGTTGTAACACCTGCTTGCCCTTAAGAGGTAACTGTTCTGTCTATAATTGCAACGCACGGATGGGACATATAGGAGATTATGTTTCCTTAGTGAGACCACCGGGGTGCGCAGTCCTATTTGTCCGAGCAGTTCTGGACAATCGATTGTGCCGTTGGCGATATTAAGAAGAAAGGATAAATCGGCTGCACGTCTCCTTTCATACAGGGGTAACAAGTGAAACTGCTTGCAACGAGAGATATAGTCCGGTAGGTACTTTTTAGCTCGGTATTGTAAGTAACGGAGAAAGCGTTTTTGAATGCCTTCGATGCGATTGATGTAAACAGCGTAGCAGGGATTCCATATCTGGGATGCGTATTCCAAGTGACTACGGACATAAGCGCAGTAGAGAATTTTAATTGTTTTAATTGAATTAAAGTCCGAGGATATACGCATCACGAATCCGAGAGCTTTAGATGCTTTGTTTATTATGGCATTTATATGGCTATCAAATAACAGCTTGGAATCAAACGTCACACCCAAGTCCCTAATAGAGTTCACTCTAGATACCGGCAAATCTTTGATAAAATAGTTATATAAGAGTGGTTGGGGTTTCCGAGTAAATGAGCAAACATAGCACTTGGATACGTTTAAGTCCAACCTATTATCGGAGCAATATTTTTGGAACCTGAGTAGATCATTCTGTAGACACAATGCATCCGCAGTTGTTCGTATGGGACTAATTATTTTCATATCGTCTGCAAAAAGCAAGACTTTGCTATTTCGAAAACAGGTTGGGATATCGAAAATAAACAAAATAAAAAGCAGAGGTCCCAAGATTGATCCCTGAGGCACTCCTGAAGGTATGAATAAGGTAGACGAAGTAAAGCCATTAAGGACCACTGTTTGACACCTATTTTCGACGTATGATGAAAACCACCTAAACAAATTACCTCGGATACCGATACGCTGGAGTTTTAGTAGCAAGAGACTGTGATCAATTCGATCAAAGCACTTGCTGTAGTCGGTATAGATTATGTCAACTTGGGATGGTTCCGACATTACTCTGGATAAATACTCGCTACACAATACGAGATTTGAAGCAGTGGATCTACCCCGCAGGAATCCATGCTGCTCATCGCTGAATGATTGCTTTAATGAAAAGTACATTTGCTTATAGACAATCTTTTCAAGTATTTTAGCGAAAACGCATAACTTTGAAATGGGTCTATAATTTTCAATGACATCTTTAGGTCCCTTTTTGTGAACAGGCGTGATAAATGCAGACTTCCATAAGCTGGGAACAACACCCTCTTGCAGCGAACGCCTATAAAGAAGAGTTAAGGGAGTAGTGAGACTTCTTGCACAGCTCCGAATGAAAGAAGGTGGTATGTCGTCAGGTCCCGCAGATTTATTAATGTCTAGGGATTTGAATAAGTTAAAAACCTCGGTGTCAATTATATCAATGTTAGTTAAATCAGCAATAGTATGAGATAGCATTTCATTATGGGATAACGTGGAACCTGCGTTGTAAGACATAGAATTTAAAAAGGTGGAGTAAAAGTACTCGCCAAACATAGAACATATTTCATCAGCCTGGTTAGAAGAACGCTGACCGAGCTTAAGTATCGATGGGTATCCGTGAGTTGTTCTTTTAGTTTTGACATAAGACCAGAATGCCTTCGGATTTTTTTTTATGTTGTTTTCAATTGACGTTATGTAGTCCTGAAACATTTCGTTCTCCATTGTTATTGCCCGATTTTTAAGAATATTGAAGGAATGTAAGTCGTACTTATTACCATATAATTTATATTTAGATCGATGCTTGTATTTTTCCCGTAGTATTTTTATTAAGGGAGACTTATACCAATGCGGATATTTACTACACGTATTAGACATTTTGGCAGGGATGAAATTACTACGGAGGTCGTATAGAGTTTTATAAAAAGATTCAACGGCTTCATTCAAAGGTTTGTTACAAACTACAGAATACCAATCCACCTCATCCAGTTTTGAACAAATTGATTCGTAGTCACCGGCGTGATACATGTACTTGAGAAAGGGCCTGGTCGGTAAACTATGTAGTTCAACAAAGTCTGCTGAGATGCAAAGAGATTTGTGGTGCGGATCTTCCGAGACTAGGGGGTCACAATGGACAACCGACACTATATTATTTGACCATACCAAGTCTAAAATACGATTGTTAATATTTGTAATAGCATTATATTGTGATAAATTACATGAGAAAAAATTATCAATCAATTCTTGTTGATAGTCAGCTTGTATATTATGGGGCTCATACGAGCTGCCATCATCTGACTGTTCCCATACGAGATTTGGGATGTTAAAGTCACCTAGAATAACAAACGAGTCTGTGGAGTGACTCAAGAAAATGTTGCTGACAGTATTGGAGAATAATGATGTCTGTATGGCTAACGAGTTCCCTAGATTTTGGTTACACAAGTACGTAACACAAATGTGCATTCTGTAAGTAACTCTTGGCCTGCGAAGCTGAAGCAAGAGGGTCACCCACAAGTCTTCAGCTGCGGAGCACCACTCATCATGACCTTCGGCAGCGATGTCTCGACGTACGGCTATCAAAACTCCACCCCCAAGTGACTGTGAAGTCTCATGATAATTCCTATCCCTCCTCCACACAAGATAGCGGTCGTCAAACAACTCACTATTGCTGATACTATCGACAAGCCACGTTTCGGTCAAGCAAATAACATCATAGTTATTCAAGCACACATTGCGATAAAAATCTGTTGTTTTCGTGCGTAATCCACGAACATTTTGATAAAAAATGTTAAAGGAAGTCATTTTATTGCGATATTTGATAGAGATTGTGTAAATTTTAAATAGTATAACATTAATTCTATGTCCAAGAAGTATTTTGTAAAGAATAAAATAACGTAAACCCATCTGTAGGAATCGTAAACATGGGAATTTGATAAAATAATGTTGTATATAATAAAAAGTAATTTAATTTGCCTTGGTGAGTTATTTAAAAAGTCACAAACATGATAATATAATAAAGTAATGTTATATATAATAAAAATTAATATTATATACATTAGTAAATTATTTAAAAAGTATTTAGTTAAGAATAAAATAGCAAAGACCCGCCCGTAAGGGTCACG
This sequence comes from Timandra comae, assembly GCA_958496195.1. Classification (NCBI taxonomy): domain Eukaryota; kingdom Metazoa; phylum Arthropoda; class Insecta; order Lepidoptera; family Geometridae; genus Timandra; species Timandra comae. The sequence goes on along the minus strand of OY292355.1, from coordinate 2,461,925 downwards.
GACATGAGAATTTAATAAAATAATGTTGTTTATGTTGAAAAGTAATTTAGTATGCCTTGGTGAGTTGTTTAAAAAGTCACAACTATGAAAGTATAATAAAATAATGTTATATATGATAAAAAATAATAATATATGCCTTGGTGAATTATTTAAAAAGTATTTTGTTAAGAATGAAATGACATAGTCCCGTCCGTAAGGGTCATAAACTTGTGACTTATTTATAATAATAAAGATCCCAAGTAAAAACATAACGTTAAAGTAATAATATATAGGTACAGGTAGTGATGTATTCACAATAATTATACCAGTACACATGTGCAATGTCAACATCTTATAATAAACTATTATGATTAAAAAATATTTAAAACCGTAAAGCACTAAACTAATAGAACGTGTAAAATATTTGTATAATGTATATTGTTGTGAATTGTAAAAATATTTTAAAATAATATCTGTATTATACGAGCAATTTAATAGAAATATTATATTAAGAATTGTAGAGAACAGATGTATAATGAAATAGCGAATAGCAGGGCGGGTAGTTAAAATCTGATTATAAATACGCATAATCAACAAAGCACTAAACTTCAGATGTAACAGGTGTACAAAGTTCACTTTAACGCAATGTTTACGAAGCAAAACAAAGGCATTCACAGACTTATTAGAAATAATTAAATCCAGTGACGTAAAGAAATAAACAGTGAATTTATCACACAAAAGAGGGTAATGTGAATTGGCACATAGTAGCAGGCAACGACACGGCCGCCCGGCGACAAGCGAAACTAGTAATGATGCGATATTTGGTACGTTGCAAGTGTAGCAGAACTGGTATGCACAAGCGGGCAAGACAGCGATTCTCAAACTTGGCGCACAGGTGCTATTACAATAATTTAAAAAATATATAAAAATAAGAAAATAAACCATAATACTGGTGTAAATTAGTTCAGTAGTTTTTTTAAATCTTTTTCTGTCCTTATGGGGAGGACAGGCGAAGTGTGATTTTTTCTCAAAAAAATTTTACATCCTCTCACCCAAGCAAATGTGTAGTTGCGATCTTTGGCGAGCGCTTTGGCTTTGTTCAAGAGAAGCTTGTTGTCCAAGGTGAGATGATCGTTAACAAAAATTCTTGAGTTGCCTTGCAGATTTAAGTCAACTGGGGTAATGGTGACTTTTTTGGCAGCGGCGACGAAGTCCTCCTTTAGGTACCTATTATGCACAGCGACTATTATAGATTTGTTAACTTTGTCGTTTCTCATCGGTACTCTGGCGACGTAGTTAATTTGTTCCCTAGCCAATGGGCATTTGACGAGTTCCCCAATCTTCGTGACAAGTGAGAACAGGTTTTCTGAATTTGAGAGAGGAATTCCTTTAATCTCTATATTATTCATGCGAGATCTTTGTTCCTGCTCACGTACTGTCTCCTGCATTAACTCCATCTGCTGACGAAGATGGTTTACCTCGTCTTTCGTTTTAAGAAGAGATTGGACCTGTTGATCAATAACCGAGACCTTAGTTGTCAGTGCTTCAATGGACTGGTGAGCAAACTCAATTGAGGTCTTAATTCCAGCTATATCCGACTTCATTAGCTTCAGATCTGCAATGTCATCCTTAATCTTCTTGAGGTCAGCGAGGTCGGTTTGAATTGCCTTGACACTTTCCACTAGGGTAGGTAACGATGACACCTGGGCTGACAAACGCCTGAGTTCGACGGCGATATATCCGGTATCCAAAGTAGTGGGTGATTTAGACGCTGAAGAACTTGAGCCGGTATTCTGCTTGCTGCATGGAATGAGAAGTGGACTGATAGTACCACTTTTTTTGCAAGAAGCACATTTCCATGTGTTTTGTCTGTCACCTAGCTTCCGGTATCCAACTTCTGTTATTCCGGCGCAGGGAAAATCATAGTGACCAAGACAGACAGTGCACTGAACTCCATCCCTAAATTCAGCATCGCAGAGTTTGCATTGGAACATGGTTAAAGGTTGAGAAACAGTGATCTTTTAAAACTGGTTTGATACGTTGTCAGTATGCGTACGTACTGCTCAGCGACTGCGAGCGAACTGATGGCATCAATATGGTAGTTCTTCTGTTGCCCGGAGTTGGTGTTACTTACATGGTAAGTATTAATATTATCAATTACTAGTTTGATATCAAATGAAGTTGTAATTAATTATTTACCCATTTTCCGTTATCAAGGGTGAAGAAATTGGTCTGGTTGACGGTTACGTTAGTTGGGAAGACACTGTAGATCCTTCAGGTTGTAATACTAATGATCCAGTAAACTACGTCAAATCATCCCGAGACCCTGAAAGGACTCCCTTCCAGTGGAACGCTGAGAAAAATGCTGGTAAGAGAAAATAAGACGTTGTGCAAACGATGAAGCGGGGAAGTTCGTACAATTTTGCCGTGAACAATATAATAAGGGGATTCTTATACATGTCAACGCATCTAGCGGTGTAAAACACAGCATATGTCGCCAGTGCTTGTCCTTCCTTGGCCCTTCGTCTGGTAGTAAAAGTACTTGAATTATAAAGGGTTTTTATAAGTTATTTTAAATGTCCTTTTGTTTTTTTAGGATTCTCAACTGCCGAAAAGACTTGGTTGCCAGTGGCTGATGGTTACGAAAATTTGAATGTAGAAGTGCAAAAAAGCACAGACAAATCTCATCTAAAGATATACCAGGCTTTGGCTAGTTTGCGCCAAGAGAAAGTATTTAGATATGGAAGATACGAATCTTTGGCTTTGAATGAAGACGTTTTTGTATTTAGAAGGTAAAAAGACCTATTTTTTTGCAAATAAGTTTTTATGATAACTAGCTATCAGACTTAAAATAATCATTTTGAAGTTGCTCATCAAAACCTTGGAGGTTGCTCTAAATTTGTAGACACAAAAATTATGTAAATAGAGTGTTTCTAAAAACTGACAATTAAAAATATAATAATAAACAAGTGAATTATGTTAAATTAAAAATCATAACAAGGGCTGAACATTTCAATATGCTAATAGACTGTCAATTCTGACCACACATATTTCGAATACACAAGTATCCTATTTAGTACGCCGCATCCATCCACAGATATCTATCAAATCCCATCACAAATAACCGATACAGAACGTAACCACTGACGAGTCAGTTGAACTGATCAGTCTGGACATAAAACAGTGTCGTTACTTAAAAAAGTTTTAGGCCAACTAGATTTCGCCATTGACTGGCGTCACTCCAGAGTTTCAGTTTATTCCAAGAAATAACTTATTATTATTGAAATATAGTTCTTTTTTCCGTGGGCGTGACGTCAAGGTCAGCGACGCGCCGCGTCTGTGGTGCGTCGTCACATAAAACTCTGGAATCGCTCCGGTGATTGACGACCATTTTTGGATGAACGCCTGTTCAACTGATCAGTTCGACTGATTCGTCAATGGAAACCTTTACAGAATAAAAACCGCATTATGTAATTTAAATAATTTATTCATACAGATGGTACAACAACGAAATATACCTAGTCGTATTGAACATGAGAAGCAACAAACATGTGGTAGACTTGACACACTTTGAAAATGTCGACGGTGAACTAACCGTTGTTCTTTCAAGTATACAATCATCTAAGAATACGGGGTAAGTTGTAGTTTTGTAGTTTTATAAAGTAGTTTATTAACTTTAAACTACACATCAGGTGGTGGAGTTACTTTGTGAATTTGTTTTGTATTAGTTTAAGCGTTATGTATTTCCGCTACTTGGTATTAATGTAAATTGATCTTTAAAGTGAAGTCTCTAAAGACTGAAATCGATTAGTGCAGTGCAATGAAGTAAAATTTTTCATACTTTTGTCTAGCTTTTAGTTTCTTAATCAAACGATTGAATCGATTGAAATGTTGTGGTTTATGTTTAAAGGTGATATGATTGATAAGGTTATGTTATGTCACAATATTGAGAAGGTATCAAATTCTATATCACTAATTTGGGAATCCCAATTTCAAGGTTCACTGTTCTTTGAAAACTTATTGTTTATCTTAGTTATGCCAAACTCTTGTCTTGTGCTAGTTAACAATTAAATTCTGACAATCAAATTGTGTACTTGTTAATCCTGTCTCCAATGTATATAATATCACGGGTTTGATTCCCGGTATATGGATGCATAAAAACTGTATAATTGAATTATCTTAAATACCAGTGTTATTATTTTCAACTCGCTTGACAATCAAACCAACAAACTTTCGTTTGCCTGGCTACCATTCTGCCAATTGGGATTATATGAGAATATTTTAAACTAACTCTTTTGAATGCCTTAAGCACAAATGCACACCCAAGGCTATGATTTCGTCTCATCTAAAATAATTTTCTTTTCAATTCCCTAATTCCTTTTTAACACACAAAATTTTTAATTTCTTCCAGAGAAACCTTCGACTCGAGTTCTCTCCCGGTCGACGGATACGAAGGAGTCGTTTACAAGCTGAATTAAATAAAACAAATACTAAATCAACCGTACACAAGTTTGTTTTACTGCTTTCCTTCCAATTTCGCTTTAGGAGTCGTAAATCCTTTCCAAATTATAAAAGTATGTTTGAAAGAGTTTTTTTCTGGATGATTAGAATTTAGAGGTTTATTTTAATCATTTGTGTAATATTAAAATTGTGTAATACTTTGAAGTTATAATACAATTTAGAAACAATATAACTTCATAATGAAATTGTGAGTTAAATTCATTTTTTTCATAATAAAGTAAAATAAAGAGTAGTCAAAATCAATGACAGAAACATAAACTTCTAAACTTCTTCTCCTCTAGAAAAGAGTACAGTAACTAAGAAAAACAAATTAGGAAATATAACTGATACCCTGGATACAAGTTTCGAACTTAGGGGTCAGTTACTATAATGAGATAATGTGGTGAATGATTATGTTATGTTAACTAGGAAGAGCAAATCAATAAATAGTAACTACAATAACTAAATATAAAATTATTAGCAAATTAAGTAGTCTGGATGGATACCCATAGGAAAGGCAAATGGTACTGATCTGTCTACACATGGTTCAAACCACTGAACAAATAGCGCTGAAAGACAACCAAATAGTTTAACAGGCATCTGCTATAAGAAAAAGAGAAGAAAAAACGTAGGTAAAACTTCGTGGCACTGATAGTATATCACCTATAATAATTAATATAATTATGTTTAGGTTGTTACAAGATAATTTCTTCTTATTATTCTTGTAAAGGCATTAATCATATAGTACGTGTTCAAATAGAAATATTATACACAATACTAATATTACAAACGTACCTCTGTCTGTTTGCCAGTTACTTTTTCTAAGATCAAAATAACTTAACAAAACGTAACGAGTTTTATATTGATTTCTTTGATTTACACGAACACTACACATTAAAATAAAACTACTTTTACGTCAGAAAATTTAAAACAAAATATAACGTTAATGGATTTTATCATTCATCTAAACTAATATTATCTAAACTAATATCATAAAGAGGAAAGATTTGATTGTTTGTTTGTATGTTTGTTTGTAACGAATAGGCTCAGAAACTACTGGTCCGATTTCAAAAATTCGTTCACTAATGGAAAGCTAATTTATCAGTGCGTGCCATAGGCTATATTTTATCCCCGTATTCCTACGTGAACGGGAACTACGCGGGTAAAACCGCGGAGCGCTACTAGTATCTATTAATTTGGCAAGTAAATAGAAGGTAGACCTAGTAAGAATAGAGAAATTTCGTCTCAAAAATAACCTAAATATCGAATGTAATTGTGGATGCAAAATTGAAAGGGTAACTTATACAAATAACTTATAACAATATGGGTGGTTAGAGCACTCAAAATTCAAACCATAATTGGTTTCGCAGTACGCACAAAGGATCTAAATTGGAGAGGTTTTGCTGCAAAAAAACAATACAGTATGTGTATGAATATTCATATGAATAATGCCATGGTATGAAATAAATACTAAAATACATACATGCGTATTTCCATTTATTCCCGATGTCCTCCACTATTTGTCCACCACTGGTGGACATCGAGAAAAAAGTGACTATATCCACCAGAGTGGGAGCAAAGGAACAACGCTACTGAAATCCTCCCGTTAGACCCTACTGGTGGACACCGAGAAGAAATGATTTGCTCTGTCCCTCAGTGGTGGACAAATAGTGGGGGACATCGGGAATAAACGCATATTTCAGCCTTTCTAGAATCATATAAATGTATATGACACATTCGTAGCGGGTAAATAAAGCCCTCGAAAGGGTAACAGTTGTTGGTTTAACCACAAATATCGCAGCGTGCTCAATAGATCCCAGACAGGAAAACTTTTTACTTACAAGTGTTTTTAATTATAATTCAATAGATAGAGACTTAGAGCCGAAATTTAAAAGACATTTTATGGCAGCACAATATCACTATCACTACATAGTATAAAACAATGTCGCTTTCTCTATCCCTGTCCTTATGTCCCTATGTATGCTTAGATCTTTAAAACTACGCAATGGATTTTGATGCGGTTTGTTCTAATAGATAGAGTGATTTAGTGGGAAGGTTTTTAGCATAATTTTATCCCCATATTCCTACGGGAACAGGAACTACGCTACGTGAAACCGCGGGGCGCCGCTAGTTACTAAATAAACGCATTTGAAGCCGCTGACAGAAAACTATACAATTTTTAATAAGAATAATACCTAATTATCTAGGTAATCTTTTATCCGAATAAACCTACCTATTATTTCCTTACAATGTGAACCTAAACTATTTTTTCCTCACTTGCCTTGTGTTCATGATCAAAACAGTATTTCATGTAACATAGACATGTTGATAACACGTCCAGTGGAAAGTTATTAAACGAAACCAAAATACGCGAGCGATACTTACTAGAGTCGCACTTGTCACTTGGAAAGATAAATTCACGAATCATTTTATCTTAGGTTATTTTATCACACGTTTTAGATTATGTAGTGTTATAAATACGAGATGTTATAGGATACGTTGTGGTTTACACCGTGACTCGATATGTGGTGAGTACAGTTGTGTTTATATTATTGATTCTAGGTGTTCGTAATTGTAATTCCATGTAATTTTTTTTGGATGTTACGATGAGAAAACTGTGCGTAGTATTTTTACGATGCAGTTTTCTTGCTGTAACATATTGCATGCAACAGATATTAGCAATAGTTTTTTATTCGAGTAATTAGTTATAATATTTTCAATTAATTATACTTAGGGCCTACCTATTTCACCATCTTCAAGTAACGTTCCCAGTACTCAGATGTTTTGTCTTTGTCACTTGATATAAAGGAAGAAAGAGACAAGACTCACTTTACTTAGTGAGTAACGTTACTTGAAGATCCTGAAATAGGCCCTTACGGCAGTATAATGTTAGTCTTTCTTGGCGTATCAGTCAATGATAAACATTAGATTTAACCAAGTTGCAATATTGACTTTCAAAATAGTTTTTGTTAATGATAAAGTTACTTTCTATTTTATTGGTTTATTCAAAAATGTTTCTCCACTGTGTGAATGAGTGTGCGCGTAGTTTCTGATACCCTAGCTACAAGTCACGAAATCAGGGGTCAGTTACTATAATGAGATGATGCAGTGAATGATTATGTTATGTTTACTTTATTTTTATTTTTACAGGCTACATAAATTATTGGTTTTACCCGCCTTATTCCTGGTGGTGTCAGCCAATCAGGAACGCGAACTTGATTGGTGGGATACAACCATCTTTTACCAAATATACCCGCGGTCTTTCAAGGACAGTGATGGCGATGGTGTTGGGGATTTGAATGGTAATTAAAACGTAATTTTCTTAAGTACATTTTTTTTGCCAATTACACTATAAAAGTCGAAGATCGGACTCAGATTGGGATTTAGGAGTTTATGTCCAACAGAGGGCTACGCGTTGATTGTTTCTTTATAAGTAATAACTATTTATATTTGACGACCTCGATGGCAGAGTGTTCACCATGTCGGACTGCCATCCGTAAGGTTGCGGGTTGCATATTTGTGTGAATCACAAATGTTTAATCACGTAGTTTCTGATACCCTAGATACAAGCCTCGAGCTTAGTTACGGGTCAGTTACTATAATGAGATGATGTAGTGAATGATTATGATTATATCAAAAAGTATTAGTTAGTCAAAATATTTTATGATTGAGGTCTGTGTTGTTTAAATAATATCGACATGTAGTAGTTATAAAATGTATGTAGTTGCTAACAAATAAAAACAATCACCAATAAGTACCAGAAGGAAAGGCGTTAGTCACTCTAATGCTTATCCATAAATAATGTAATGTATTTAATGAATACAAAATATATGTACAGATTGACGTTACGATAATAAATTATGGTAAATAATGCTTAAACGTGACTATAATGAACAATGGAAAATATGAATTAAATAAAGCATATTATGTACATTGTTACCTTTAACTATAGTAAAATGCATCTCGAAAACTACTTTAACGATTATAAAGTCTTTTATGAGAATTTGCAATTTTCCAAATAAGAAAATCTTTGTTCCATGCCAGGTTAAGGTTTGGTCCTTAGCTAAGAGATAACTACTACCTTGTAAAAAACTATTTCAATCCATCTTTTGTAATGGTAAATTCTCCTGGATATTTTTGTTGGTGTATCAGATTTTTATGGATATCATTACACTAGGTACAGTACATTCTTCATTCATCATTGCGTATGGCATCCTGCTTGAATTAAATATCTTGGGCATGCCAAAGGCTTTCAATGCCGATATAAGTACTTACACATAGTGTATAGGAAGTCCAAATATAAAGTGTTTTTTTCATTACAGGTATTACGGAAAGCCTTGAATATTTGAAGGAGTTAGGTGTTGGAGCAACATGGCTGTCACCAATTTTCAAGTCCCCGATGTACGATTTCGGTTATGATATCGCCGATTTCTATGCGATACAACCCGAATACGGAACTATGGATGATTTTCATAGGCTTATTGAAAAAGCCGAAGAGCTTGGTAGGAAATAATTTGTACCTAACACATTATTTTGTTGAGGATGGTCGTAAGTTACACGTAAACATTAAATTTCTTTCCTAAAAATGGTTTTACTTAAAATTTCTTGGAGCAGCGTATTATGGATTTTGTCACAAATCACGAATAAGCTACTGTACTTAATAAAAAGATTGATTCTTCCTATCCGGATATTAATAAATGGGAAATGATACGTGTAAAACCGGGGACACAGCTAGTTTTCAATATAAACATAACCAACCCATTTAAGATCAATTTGTAGCCTCATATGAAGGAATGTTGTTTGCAACATACTTCTAAAGTTAAATAATATCGTCTTTGCAGATATTAAAATAGTTTTGGATTTTGTTCCGAACCACACAAGTAATGAAAGCGTTTGGTTCGAAGAGGCGTTGAGGGGTCACGAAAAGTATTTTGATTACTTTATTTGGGAAGACCCCGTCGTCGATGAGAAAGGGGAGCTGCACCCACCCAACAACTGGGTACGTTTTATGATCATTTGTTTTTACTGTCAAGCTTTTTCTTCTTATATAATACTGTAAAGCTGTAAAATTATAATTAAAGAAAAGTTTATAAACAATATTTTGTATTTGGGAACTTTTCCAAAATCTATCTTCTCTTTTAACTATGAGCTCGCTAGTTATCATTAAATTGTTTAATTTCTGGGGGACTGATAGAAAATGCTATTTAGCAATAATGTCTCACCTGTATTATTATAGGCAAATGTTAAATAATACTCCTCATTCGTCTTAAAACAAAATAATGTTGCTTCTTCTAGGTAAGTGTATTCAGAAAAAGCGCATGGGAATACCGTAATGAAGTCGGCAAATACTACCTCCACCAGTTCGTGATCGGTCAACCAGATCTTAACTACAGAAATCCAGCAGTAGTCGAAGAAATGAAGAACGTTATCAGATTCTGGCTCAAAAAAGGAGTCGCTGGCTTCAGAGTGGACGCTATAGCTCATCTTTTTGAAGTGGATAAAGAAGATTTCGGTGGGAAATTCCCAGATGAACCAAGAGCGAACAACTTGGACGATGACCCTAATGACTATGGATATTTAAGCCATATCTACACTACAGACCAAGACGAAACCTTCGATATGGTATACCAGTGGAGAAAAGTATTTGATGAAGTTAAGGAGGAAGATGGTCTGACCAGGGTTATGATGACTGAGGCCTACTCGAGTCCTCAAATGACGATGAGGTACTTTGGTGAAGGTGATAAGAAAGGTGCACATATGCCTTTCAACTTTGCCTTGATTTCTGATGTTAATGGCAAATCGTCTGCTGCAGAGATTAAGTATGCTTTGGACAAGTTCTTGACATTTAAGCCTATTGACCAACCTGCTAACTGGGTGGTGAGTTTCAAGCTACATTTAGCCTTCGTGGAATATATTTATGGTGTCTAATATATAAGTGTATTTTGTAGGCTGGAAATCACGATAACAGCAGAGTGGCTTCCCGATTCAGTCCCGAATTGGTTGATGGGATGAACATGGTTATACTACTTATGCCTGGTGTTGCTGTAACTTATATGGTAAGCAACACGTCTTTAGTTCTAGATATACTTTAACTAAATACTTTACACGCATAGAATCATATCATGATCAATACAATCAGACTAATTCAATTGCTCATGCACATAAATGTTTGTCTTGAGCTGGAATTGAACCCGTAACACTATTAACTACACAACATGGTCGTTATTAAGAGTATTTAGTCTGAAAGGACCACATTGAAGGGCCCGCAGTCCATTCAGCCGTAAACGAAAACTGACTACGTTCGAAAGGACCGATGTCAATATAGTAATTGCCATAAAACTATTAAGTACAGTCAATACTAGTAGAATTTAGGTACCTAATGTCAATAATTTTACATATAAATTATTAAAAAGTATTAACCATCTAGGGAGAAGAAATTGGAATGGTCGATGGTTACGTGAGTTGGGAGGACACAGTAGACCCTAGTGGCTGCAACACTGATGACCCCATAAACTACTGGCAGGCCTCTAGAGACCCTGAGCGGACGCCATTCCAATGGAACTCAGAAAAAAATGCGGGTACGATATTTCTCCTACTTTATTGCGGTATACTTTAAGGCATCTTTATCTTGCTGACTATTCATAAAGAGCGCTGCAAGTGCTAGAAACTATAATGAGTTAACCGCTTCGTGAAGAAGGAAATTTATGTTAGACACATTTATTCTGCTTAGTCGGACAGATAAAACAGTCACATATAACAAGTGTTCCGGAGCGTTTGTTAGCGCTTTTTCGCTGTAATATCCACATAAAAATGTCAGCACAAAATATGCTACCTCCGAATTTTTGCATCGTCTTACTTTCGTATGATCGTAGGGTTATTTTATACCTGTTTAAGCGCAATTTGCATGTTTATTTTACTCAAGTTTCAAATTACTTATACGCTTTGAGCAAGCGTAGTGATTACGTCTAATCATCCCCATTATCTAACATCATCTCTGAGATGAATATTTTTGACGTAATTATTTATTATACGAGTAGTTTTCTTTCTAAAATCCTATCATAAGAATGCATCTCTAAAACCGTTGTTCTATCCTATCCAAACATCACAAGCAAACTTTTATAAAGTTTCAAACTAACTTGAATTACATTTTCAAGGTTTCACCACCGGCGACAAAACTTGGCTCCCGGTAGCGGAAGGATTTGAAACCCTCAACGTTGAAATTCAAACGAATTCAAAAAATTCTCATTTGAATGTGTACAAGGCACTCGCTAAACTGCGCGGAGAACCGACGTTCCTTCTGGGAAGATATGAATCTGTTGCCTTCAACGACGACGTCTTTGCATTTAGAAGGTAATTTTGTGTTGTTATTGTTGTTTACATTTCAAATTTAGGTAAAAAATTCAGTACTGGAAACAGTTATATGTATATTAAAATAACACACAACTACGTCCTCACACAAGCATTCATCACATTCAGACCAAGATTAACATTTCCTAATAACTATTCAGACTTATCGTGAAACATAACATTTATTACCTCTACGTTGCAGCCGTTTCACTACTGCCGTGATCGCAAGAAGAGTCATGAATAGGGTAAAATAATATTTCTAGGTTACAAAAATTTTAGTTAACCTCAAACCTAAGTAATCTTTTTTAACAGTCTAGCAAAGTGACAACTGTTCCTTTCGGGATATTTTCATTTTATATTATTTCTATAAGTATATGTAACTTCTTCTTCTTCTTTGCGTGTCGACTCATATTTTTGAGGACCAGAATTAAAATAAATTCCTATAAGTAACTAAATTTTATTAAGAAAATATTGAGCTTAGCAACCATTATTATCACCGGAACTCATGCACTTAACTACAATTTTGTGAATGATGCACAAGATAAGATAACAAAACATTTTGTAATGATCTCTGGGACAGTAATCTCGTGCTCAATGATAGTTGATTTTATCTAAAACTACTTGGGAATCAAACATTTGCGAAAATCATGTCATGGAAAATTTTAAAAGCAGTTTTATAATTTTTGTTATCATATTTTCCTCTGTAACTTATGAAATGTTATCAATCATTTTATAACCCTTGGCTAGATTTAAAACCTATCTAAGATCGCATCGGATTACGGAAAGGATATAAACTCTTGATAAAATATGTAGTTTTTTGACATCTAATAACAAGGCTAACAACAAAACAATTTTGGATGAAAGTATAAGTACATAATATGTTCACATAACAAACTTTGAAATCCAGAGAGAGGGATACGATATTCCTTAGTAATAAAAACATTTATTAATACTCGTATCTCATTTTCAGATGGTACACGGACTCCACCTACATAGTGATAGTAAACTTTAGAGATACACCTCACACTATCGACTTGAGCTACTTTGAGAATGTGGGCGAACAAGTAGAGGTTGTCATCAGCAGTGTGCAATCGCCGAAGGTTCCAGGGTGAGTTATATAAATATTTTATAAACTATATTTAAAAAAGCGAAAGATTGTTTTAGTTTCTGAGGGAGTGTTTGGAATTGATTGGTTTGGTCGAACGCTAATTATAGGAACTACTGTTTTAAATTGAAAAAAAACTTTTTGTGTTCGATAGCCCATTTATCAAGAAAAGATATAGATGCGGATTAAAGCCGGTCATTGCCATTGACTGTGTCACTCCAAAAGTTTTAGGCCAACTAAATTTCCCCACTGGAATCAGGAATCGATCCGGTGATTGACGACCATTTTGGGATAGACGCCAGTTCAACTGATCAGTTAGGCTGACTCGTCAATGGTCGTCAAAAAAAATTATAGCGGGCTAAATCGCAGAGCACCGCTAGAAAGTACCTATTATAATTATACTCATATTGAATTGTTTAAACTGTGTCTAACATATTATAAGATCTTATAATAAAAAACCGTGTCAAAAATACAGTTTAAAAAAATACTGAAATATAAACGCCACACTACAAAACACCCTTTAATCTAGCAGGGGTGTTAAAAGATTAAAATTAAAAATTCACAAACACGCTGAACACTAAGCTTTAGTTAAAAACTGGTGTTAATAAATCAAGATGAAAACTTTTTAAAACGTTAAAATTTCATTGTTTTTACACAAAAACGATTATAACGAAACATTAATTTTTCATGTCTGCGTCCTAGTTATGTTAAACTTGCTGGATCCCGCGGTTTATCTCTTGTTATATCTTAGACTATTTGTATCAAGGTGATATTATTGCCTTCCTAGACAAATGGGCTATTCAACGCTAAAATAATTTTTCAAATTGAAGCAGTAGTTTCTGAAATTAGCACGTTCAAACAAACTCTCAAAGCTTTACTATAAAAATGCTTCAGTTATAAAATATTTTATGCTCAACATTTTCCATTTTCAGGGAAACCTTAGAAGCGAAGAAACTCCAAGTGTTTGGCTACGAATCTTTAGTACTAAACGTTTTGTAAAGTAAAAATAAAAACTGAGGATTATTTACGTTTGTTGTACATAATATTAATACTTTTATGGTAATGGAAACAATGAATACATTCCCGGTAACCGGGTTACCTAAATTTGTGTTTTTCTCGAAACTGTTTGTGTATCCCAACTGAGATTTTGAGTTGTAAGTTTAGACTTTATGTCTAAGAGTACACGGTTTGGAATTGAATGAAAATATGATGAGGTAAATTATGCTTTAAGAAATATACTAATTGGGGATTCAAGATTCTTTCAAAACACGGTTTTATAGCCAGGTTTTTCCATGTATTTCGTGGGTAATGAAGATCTACAAACAGTTTAAGACTCATTAGTGTTAAAAGTGTTAAATAAAAATTGTTATTGATTGTTGATTTTTGTTTTTATTTTAAGTCAATTGTATCTATCGACTAGCTTTTGCCCGCGACTTCATCCGCGTGGAATAATGACTTCCGTCATACAAACTTTCATCCCCTATTTTATCCCTTTGGGGGTAGAATTAAACAAAATCCTTTCTTAGCGGATGCTTACGTCATAACATCTACCTGACCTGCATACCACAGCCCCAGTGGTTTGGGCTGTGCGTTGATAGATCACTATATCAGTCAGTCAGTCAGTCACCCTTGAGTTACATATATTTAGATTGCATGTTGTCCATCACTGATGATGGTAGCAATAATGACTAAGGCCTTGTTCTAGCAATCGAGAGGTCATGGGATCAATCCCTATCCAAGGCAATAATAATACACTCATACTTAGCTTATTTGTATGGGTCAACAAGACTCATGCCGGCCTAGCATGACTTCGAAAACGCGATAGATATAGCGATTTATTGACATTGAACTGTCAAAATATGATAAAAATACCCGCCACATTTAATTTTATCATATAGTAGTACGCCATAATTCATTTGATCATGCTCGCGAAATCGATATTATTTCATGGTGTCTATATATTTTATCACGCACAGTCATGCTAGGGGGGCTGAGCAACCTATATTGCTAGTAATATTTTTAAAGGAAAAAGTCGGTTAAAATATAGTTCTTTTTCATAAAAACATAAAGAAAATTGTACATCTATTTAATATTTCTTTTATACCAATTAATTATCATTACAAACTAATTTTATATGCATTAACATTAAGATAAACGTAACAAAGGGATCCGAGAGGTCAACCCATTAGCAAATTAAACTGTTCAATGTAAATATACCTTTGCCGTAACTTTGTTACCTTTGAGGGTAACGAATGATTGGGATGTGTATTTTTATGGATATTATTCTAGTTTTGGACATTTTAGTTAGTTTAAATGTAGGTAAAAATAACTTTCTGGGATAAAATTAACTAAAAGTAACTTTGCTTCCTGTCATTGTGTGATATAAAGTCTTCTTTTTTTATATAGAAACATGTTTATTTCTTTATCTCTAATATTTTTATGTTGTTAACTTTTTTATACTTTAGATATTACTTTTACTTTAAAAATAGACAGCTCTTGGGACAGACAAGACAATAGCAACAAACCAAGGATACAGACATAGCTGATAGTACACATTGCATGACATTTGAGTGGCACTTTTTGACCTAACAAGAGAGCTTGTTTTCCACTCAAGAAAACTAAAATAAAATCGCAAAAGAAATAAAATGTTACGACTTTCTAGGGTTGAATGACATTTTAAAGTAATTTTATAATAGATATTTTTTAAACTTGTGAGGTCTTTCACTTCCAGTGGGGTTCAATTCTACGTTCAGGCAGTGAAATATGACTTGATTTTAAGATTACCTACATGACTGCCTTGCGCAAGTAGGATGATTAAGCCTATTCCTCCATAATGTACTTCTATCTTCAAAGAAGTATTTACCCATCATACCCATTATGATAATTCAGATAGCATTGCTTTTATTGCAATTTAATTTTACCATGTTAATTAATTGCATTGTGACTGTGGAGCCCCGATACAGTCCATGGACCATCTACTCCAATGTCCACTGTGCCCCAGCACCTGCACTTTGGATGACCTAAATGAGATGATGAAACGATGCTGCTATCGTCGCCCGTAGCAAACTGGGTAGACAAAAGAGAATGCCCATGGACGGAACTCCTCCAAAATGTGTTGTGCCTCAAAGAGTTAAACATCATAAAATATCAAAATTGAAAATATATTTTTTAAATAAGAAATACTTAATCATTTTTCATTAATTTAGATAATTGGCTGAACACAACCACTGACACGAAAAGAAGAAGAAAAAATAATGTTTCAGCGAAAAACTTCAATACAAAACAAAATAAAAAGTATCACAAGTATAGTTAATAACTAATCTAACGAAGTATTATCAATGGAGGCCATAAAAGGAAATCTAAACGAGCGAAGTCGTGAGCGAAAGTTTTAACGAGGTGTATAATGGGAATATTTCTTTCGCACCATTTATAGATCGGTTCAGGTTAACGCGCATAAGATATTTTAACTGGTTAATAATGTGGTTAAATCGATCTGGTTTCGTTTTTATAGGAAATTGTTGTTTATGGTGTTTATATTATAAATAGTGTTATAGTTTTATGGTGTTTTGACACTTGTTAATATTTTTTTATAATAAATTTTAAATACAAATCAATGGAATGGCACAAAATAATGTAATAAGGTTCATGACACCAGTTTCATCAACAATTTCTTTTTTTTTTAAATTTGAATTATTTTGTGGCCATTGACTCGATAGAAGGAATAAATAAAATAAACGCTTCGTTGTTCTATAAATATCAGCTAGCAAGCCTGATTTCGAAGAATAAAACTTAAAATTGGATGATTAACATTTTGTTTAAGTGAAACATTTTTTCTTTGGTGACATAAGCTATTAAAAATATTATTTTCTAGAATTTGTAATCAATATAACTAGAATTATCAGAATTAACAGTAATTCCAGTGCGCTTTGAGGGTGTGGCCTATCCCAAAACAACTATCCATTACTTTCCTATCATAATCCCCATAAAGTCCATCCCATTTATGACCATAAGTACTCCTCTAATAGCCTGTCACTCTAGTTTCATATTTCATAATCACCACACATTGCAATATCGACTTTATTCCTTTAAAAATACGCTGCAAAATACAGTTGTTATTTTAAACGTTCGCGATTGTAAGAGCATTGTTTTTTAGACCGCTTGTTTACAGCTTAAGGCTTCGAAGATTTAACAACGATTTTTCGGTTATGAAGTGTTTTGCTCAATCTTTTATCTTTTCTAATATAATCGTGTATTATATTTAAAATTTCACTTATATTCTGGGTAATCGTTCACATTTATCCTAATTAATATTATAAATGCGAAAGTAACTGTCTGTCTGTCTGTTACTTTTTCACGGCTAAACAACTGAACCGATTGACTTGAAATTTTGGTACCTGGGTAGCTTATATTCCGGGGAAGAACATAGGCTATGTTTTATCCCGAAATTCCTACGGGAACGGGAACTACACGGGTAAAACCGCGGGCACAGCTAGTTTGGCTATAAATCTGTAAATAGTCATAGGATAAAATTGTATAAGGCGATGGTTAAAAGTAATAGTTTTTTTAGATTAAAAATAAAAGAAAATGTTCTCATGTAAGTACTTAGAATAGCTTTGAATTTAGGGGGCGTTAGCTTTTCGGCAGCAAGTAACAATGTTTGAAAATACATAATACTCGTATAATGTTATATTGTCTCGGTCCTTACATAGAACTTATCTTGTTTCATGAGAAAAGTTTAACATCTTAAAGAAAACTAATCAATTAAAACAAGTATTTACGTTTCTTTAAATATTTCAAAAATGCCGCCATTTCGTTTTTTAATTTTGATTCTTGTATGAAATGTATCATCATTCTCAGATTTCCATAGAATCAAGGTTTTCGCAATGATAATCATAGAGATACTAAAACAAATTGTGATGATTTTAACATCACAACAAGTGAATTAAAAACCCAAGGTTGTCTAAAGATATTACTCGTATAAGCAAATACAATAAATCGTACCAATAACAGAATTGTAATGTTCATTTCGTAACAATAAAACCTTCGGGCTAAACATTGCAATCAAAATTAATTGGCCACATTTAATTAGCCCGTTTGTTAAACAAATTTGTAAAAAGGTTCACCATTTGGCTGATTTTTTATGTTTATAATGCGGTATGTAGACCAATTTAATGATTATTTTTTATTTCAAACGGTTTTTTAATTAAATTGGTTTCATGTTTTGTATTTTAAAAGGTTTTCAGATTTAAAAATATGTATTTTGGACAAAATAAAGAGAAATGTAAGTACAAACAAGATCTCCTAATGTGAACTCAAAAGACAGTTTAATATTTTTGATATTTTTTTAGGATTTTTGAAAACTTGAATCACATAACCATCTATAATGCAAAGACAAACTGGATCTTAACGTGACATCCGAAACAAGAACATGCTTAAAAGACGTTCAAAAACCATTTAGACAACGGCTACCCATCAATCTAACATCGATTCCTGTCGCTTTACTACAAAGATTGTAAGCTATTCGCGGAAAGCACATACCTATTAGCACTTCGAAATATCTTACATAAAAACTTAAAAAGCAAATCTGACTCAACTACCCAACTGGGTCACAAAAACCTATTTAGCTTCTAACAAGTAACGACGCATAACATGTTCGGTATACAACCAGCCTATAAGCTAGAAACACGAACTTCACGTGTGCACAAGACTTTATTTACCTTTCACCCATGTTAACCGAACTATTTTAAAACACTGTACCTCTATAAAATGACGTATGTGGTGGTATGCAATGTAAGTTTGCCGGGTAATCATTCAATTTGCCGCACCCAACGCGTTGTGAAACGGTCGGAGTGGACCACTTTAATTATATACTCATTAAATGTAAAATGTTATTGATGCTTCCTCCATTCATCTATATGGATTAAGTAATTGATCGTGCGTTGATGTAATTGAATACGATGGATATTGATATACTCGCAGATAAAGATACAAGTAATATTTGGCCTCGCTTTGATGTGGCTCTTTTGGGCTGCTATGTCTTTTTGACTGTTTTATTAATGCTGTCGTATTGAAAACAATGTTGTGTCGAGAAGTCAATCAATCGATTACTTGTCGACATGTCGAGTTTTGCTAAAACAAACTGAGGGAGGCTTTTTTAAAAGAAAATTTTGATTACAATTCCATTTTAGCACTCTTTCCTTAAAAAAGAATATGACTCCTGGCTGAGGTTCATTATTAATTCGACCTCAATGGCAGAGTGGTCACCATGCCGGACTGCCATCCGTAAGGTTGCGGGTTCGATTCCCGTACGGGGTGAATATTTGTGTGAACCACAAATGTTTGTCTCGGTCTGGGTGTGTGTGAGAATGAGTGTGTGCGTAGTTTCTGATACCCTAGATACAAGCTTCAAGCTTAGTTAGGGGTCAGTTACTATAATGAGATGATGATGTAGTGAATGAATTAGCGGCTTTGTATTCAAGACGTTCCGAGTACAAATGTTTTTTTTTTGTTTAAAGCAGTTTCTTCTGTTTCTTCACTTTTTGTTTCCGTTTCTATCTGTGATAACCCGAGATACAGCTTTTAAATGACTACCAAAGATTTGAATTAGAGCTTGAATATCCTGAATTTGAATGTTATAACAACGCATTACTTAGCACATACCCTTTTAAACAGTTCCCTAATTATATTTGTGCGGTCGATCGCACATATGATGTTAAGTGTATTCGACAAAGGCTCCAAGCGTTGTCAATCAAAATCAAATCGTGTACACACACAATATAGCTTGTTCGTATCAACAAACGACAACAACTAGGAATTGTCAATATACAGCGCTGTGACCTAAAATCAAGTACAAAATGTCAGCGAAAGGTCACAACCGATCCCTCTCGTAAAGGTTTGCGTTTGAGGATTTTACATCCAAGGATTCACTGTTGGTATGCGGTTTTTATCACTTTTTCACTCTCGGAAGTAGGAAATGTTTCCTACTATTGGAAGTGGAAAAGTGGCGTAGTGAAATAAAGTGAAAAGTATTCTAAGCTATTGCTTTCCTCAATAAACGCATGTATTCAGATTAATAGTTCCTCGCTTAATCAAACAAACTCTGAGTTTATAAACGTATTAGGGCCTATTTCACGTCCTTCAAGCAAAGTTACTCACCAAGTAAATTGAGTGTTGTCTCTTTCTTACTTTATATCAAGTGACAAAGACAAAACATGTGAGTAGTTACTCGGAACGTTATTTGAAGATGGTGAAATAGGCTTAGGTTACTATATAGCATTTATTTATTCAGGAATCAAACTCATAATCTTCCATTAGACAGTTCATCAGTATGACGTCTTTGCCAATAGAACGTTTCATGAAAATTATAAATAACATAAATGTTTATTATAAGATCTTTTTAAACTGTGTCCACATTATACGGCTGTTCAATGTACGCTCGGATGGTTATTTTTCTTTGTAATACATATTAAATTTAACATAAACAGAAGATAATAAGGTTTTGTTTGATGTTGTATTCATTCGTGTGTATATTATAATACTTTCCTAATGTAATGGACAATATACAATTGGGTTGGAAATTTTGGAACGAAATAATATGATATATATAATAGAATATTCAAACACAATTTTGTGTTTGAATATTCTTCTGTTTACGTAAGAGGAAATAATGATTTTATATATCTGATAATAATGAACTTGGGTTTAGTAACGAGTAAAAAAAATATAAGTTAACCCCCCCGGATCGTCCCCGGCGCGAAAGTGCCCATTACGCTGGCTGCATTGCCGCGTTGGACTGCGATGGCCAACCTTTGCACCAGGTACGAACCGGAGCGGGAGTCATCAGATTTCTCCCTCATCCTTCGCACAACTCGCTTACTAAACACTCTCAGCTCACTAAGTTGATAATTGGCTTAGATTGAAAGATTCTTAAATATTTTATAAAACTTCGCACAAGTCTGTTAACGTTTTAATGGAAGTTAAATAGTTACAGTATTATTAGGTACTATTAAAAGTAATAAAGACGAATCTGTTTTTACAGTATCTACATACTTTTAATTACTTATTGGCGTAGTGGATAAGGCCTTTGACTATGGTGAAGAAAAACATCGTGAGGAAACCTGCACATATGTACCTGCGATGAAATTCTAAGGTTATGTGTGAAGTTGACCATCCCGCACTTGGCCAGCGTGGTTGACTAAGGCCTGATCGCTCTAATACAGGGCAAGTTCGAGCCTTTCGGTGGAGACATTATATTATGTGCTGATGATGATGAATTAATTATATATCTATATATATAAAACTCTTCCGTTACTGAGTGATGTACTGACTGACAGACAACGCATAGCCAAAACTACTTGTCGTAGAGAGCTGAAATTTGGCACATGTGTTTGTTGGGGGGGATTTTTGGAAATTCCCCTTCTAGGGGGAGAAAAGGGGGAAAAACCCAAATTATGCTTAAATTATTCCACGCGGACGAAATCGCGGGCAAAAGCTAGTTTCAAATAATTACCTTTTCCCATACCAAGACTCGTTCAAACGACGTCTGCATAATAATTCATACATCAATACATTTCTAATACCTACAACAGATAATAACTTATACATAAGTCACAAAGTTTATATGTTTGTGTAAGAGAAAATACATCTTCAAATGGAATGTTCTTTATGTATTATGAATGAATGAATGTATGATTAGATTCATGAGATTGCAATTCAATAACAAAATGTTGTTAAATATAAAACGTTTCAAGGACTTTAGTAGGCTTTGAGTGTTTTTATGACGTAGGGGACAAAAAAAAGGCCAGAGAGAGGGACAAATGGAAAATAATTGGGGAGACTTTTGCCCAGCAGTAGCACTGGATATTAAATAGGTTGAGAAGAAGGCAAATGGTAAATGATTCACCTGATAAGGTAATCATAGAAAATGGGGCAAATGAGTTTAGGGTCACCAGGTAGGTAAATGTCTATTGTCGCCTAGAAACCTATAACTTAGAAGAGTTACAAGTGTTTGCTAGCATTTGTAAGAGATCTTCGATTATTTGAAGGAAGAGAAAGCAGGAAAGGATTGGGATCCGGATCTTTCACTCGTCGTGCTAACGACATTAGCTTGAGCTATGGCTGATTTTAGTCTCACGCCGACAGCACGCGCACTATCAGTGCTGATAGCCAAGATATATGAACTTCTAGGAACCGTGCACGCTGATAGCTACGCGTCATTTAAAAACTCGATTATCAACGCTAATGGTGCGCGTGCCGCGTCAGCGTGAGACTAAAACCAGCCTAATACTTCACGTCTATATTCTGTGAGACTGTGGTAGAGTCAGCCCATGTTCGAACTGTGATAATCACAGTTTTGCTCTGCTACTAGAGTCACGACGCACCTTTTTTATTACTGAGGGTTTATAAAAAAAAACTCAGAATAAAAAAAACAATCTTACACATAAACGTTCACGACACAAGTAATTAATGTTTTGTTTACACTTAAGACATGTTCTTAGTAAATTTTCCTTACCCCTAGGTTTCCTTATGTTCACTTTGTTCTTAAGTTACGAATCTGATATTGGATTTTGTATCAACATTTGGATCCAATTAATATGTATTAGATATCATGACAATATTTGAGGAAAGACTTGATTTTAATTAACAAGTAAAGATTTAATTTCACTTGAAGTGTATCGTTACTTAATTAAAGATCCTCATTAGTGAGACAGGATTATGGAACAACGATCATAAATATCCGTTTGTTTTGATGTAGTTGGGTAATTAGACGACGACCTCGATGGCAGAGTGGTCACCATGCCGGACTGCCATCCGTAAGGTTGCGGGTTCGATTCCCGTGCGGGTGAATATTTGCGTGAACCATAAATGTTTATTTCGGTCTGGGTGTATGTGTGAATGAGTGTTTGCGTAGTTTCTGCTACCCTGGATACAACTTTCAAACTTAGTTAGGGGTTAGTTACTATAATGAGATGTATTCTAGCATATTCGTTTGGTTAAGATAATAACCAAAGTGGGTCTGATTTTGACGGAATATTCGATACTGCAGTACGGTAATATTACCTCCCTTGGTTGGCGTACCAAAGTGAGCATTACAAAAGGAGAGGGGGGGAGGGGTACCATGATACTGACTGTAATAACATAAATAGACAAGCTCAATTTCGCATACAGCTGTAACCATTTTTTAAACTTGACTTTTATGCTAATGAAGAATCGTCTACTCTTAAGAGTACGTCTAACTTCTTCTTTTCTTTGCGTGTCGACTCATATTTTTGTGGACCAGAACTCGGCCACCGATATGACACTATCAGTGGCCTTGTAAAGGTCCTCGCGTGTGCAGGTGTAGGGACACGCACGGCAAGTTATATGCCGTTGAGTCGTGGTGGAAGGATCGGCTAGTCTTACTACCCTTCACCCCGAAATTTTCCTCAACTACGTCATCACAAACTAGTCAACACATAGGTGAGGAAAATTACTAATATACGTAATATTTGAGATGCTAGAGGCTTCACAATAATCAAATTATACTAGAACATTTAATTAATTGACAACGTGACTTAATTACGTTGCTTAACATTCTGTGCATGTCAAAATACCTATAGCATGTCAAAACATGTTTAACAATGTATGGGCATCGATAGTTTGGAGGCTAACTGGTCCGCCTTCCGTTCTACTAGGTGTCAGTTTGATGCCTTGACAACAATGTAAGGAGATTTATTGTGAGATTAATGTTATGATTAATTTTAATGCAATTGAGATAGACAGGTTTGATACTTTTACACGTTTATTGTTATATTTTCAACCCGCAAAAAGAGGGGTGTTATAAGTTTGACGTGTCTGTGTGTATCTGTCTGTCTGTGGCATCATAGGTCCCGAACGAATGAACCGATTTCAATTTAGGGGACTAACGTGCGTTCTTATACATGTTTGATGAAAATCGGTTGACCCGTTTAAAAGTTATGGGAGTTTGAAAGTAATTGTGTTGGGGTTTTTTATTTTTTTATTTAATGTTCTTATTTATATTTTTATATAATACTTATGTTCTATTTATGATAGTTTATTTACTATGTTTTCTATCCCATTCTATTCTATTGCATCCAATGTGTACGCTATTTTATGCGGCGATGTTCTTGCATGACGCGTCTATATTTATTACAATACGTCAAAAATCTTATCTATGCAAAACACGTTTGATCGAAAAATGAACACAATTTTGAACATGCAAAGTCTGCAGAACCTCAAACCAAAACTGGTTGTATTGTATGCGAAGTAGTGCGCGCCAGTGAGTGGACATATATGGAGATACCTAGTATATATATAGTAGTCCAGTATGTATATAGTACATAGTTAGAATAGCGATTGCAACATGCGTAACACATTAGATAATGAACTTTGCAAATGAATCAATAATCTGTGGATTGATAGACGTGTTATGGTTAAGACTAAATATATTAGATGGATTGGTAAACGGTTTGTTAATGTAAAGGTGATTGGTTCAATTCCTAGGTGAATCTATGTATATTTCCTATTTTTCACTGTATATGGGTCTTTTCAAGTTGCGAGTGAATAAGTAGCTTCTAGACGAGCACGCTCTATTTTAGGCTGTATCATCGCTTTTGAATTGAAGTTAAGTCCAGCCTATTCTGAATAAAAAGAACATGGGTATGCGTGGTGATGATGCGTATTGCTCCTCCCCGTGCTAAAGAGAGATCCCTTGACTTGCAGTGGCATCTATAAATCAGCATAAAACACTTTATCCTACTAAACAAAGCTTAATTATTACGAAATATTGTGACATAACAAAAATGATAAGAAACTCAACAATTATTTACATTCATACCTATAGATACATTTTATATACATATAACATATACACTTGTATACCAAACATCAAAGCTGTCCCAGTGCGAGGTAGTGTAACAAAACAAACTCTTTCGATTAATGATCCATCAGCGCTATCGGATAACCGCGTATCAGTTATCAGCTGTGACGTCATACGTGTAACATCATGTTTTACGACATTATGTCAGATTTTGTTAACATATTGTGGTGGAAGGTTTTGGAATGTTTTGTCTATCCTGATGAATTGGCACACGTGTTTCTTAATTTAAAATATTTTCGGAACATTCTTTTTGATTGAGGGAAAATGAAGATGAAGAGGCAAGTTTGAAGACATACTTATTTCTTATATCAGTGTTATAAAATATTATATGCAAGTACTCTATTTATAAAAAATAGCTCTCTAGACAAACTAAACTGAAAACATGATATAAAATTTTAAAACATTAAATTAATTAAAAAAACCCCAACACAGTTACTTTCAAACCCCCTTAAAACTTTTAAACGGGTCAACCGAATTTCATCAAACATGTCTAAGAACACTCGCTCCTAAGTCCCCTTTAATACAAAAAAAACTAAATTGAAATCGGTTCATCCGTTCGGGAGCTATGATGCCGCAGACAGACAGATACACACACACACACAGACACGTCAAACTTATAACACCCCTCTTTTTGCGTCGGGGGTTAAAAATATTGGCAGTAGATTTTAAACTACTTTGTATAAACGTCTCAGTCAGCACCTCTGTCTTAAAACAAAAATTAAAACCACTACAAAAGATCCTTTAAAGTAGTTTTAACTCAATCATTTATATAAGAAAGGACTAGAAGAATCTCTTACGAGTACGTACTTCACAATCCTTTAAATATCTCTCGAAACGAAAAGGTATATTCCTAATTGGCTTTCCACATTGTATCCCAACTTAAAATATACTAGCCAATTATTTTACCACGACATAATGGTCTAAAATAGACACAAAAGACTCCATTATAAGATTGAAAGTTTAGAGGTTTCTTTAATATTCTCTGAAGCCTCTATCAAACTAGATTAAATAGAAAAGTTTAGTACAATACGCTTTTATATTTTTTCCTGTGTTTTGTATAAAAATAGCATTTTTTAGGAGGATGTTGCTATGTAACTTTGAGTTCAATAGACTTTTTGTAACTATATTCTATTTGGTATTTATATTTTTTTAATATTAATATATTTTTGTTACAAAGAGGGGTGTTATGGATCGATATAGATGATTTTTGGCACAGATATTATATAGAACCAAATAATAGATAGAATAAATTTCGTCCTGTAATTCCCAGGAAAGCAAAAATGGGAGAAACCATTTAGATACCTAAGAAGCTAATAAGCAAATTACGAAGAATATAACGAAGCGAAAACCTTACATAAAAGGAAAAAAGAAACATGCTCATGTTTCCAAAGAAATGAGACTTAATATCTTAAAAGTCTTACTCCATAATGTTTCAAAAAATTAAGGAGGCAATTACGAGAATATTCTATCAAAAGATACGGGGCATTGTAATCGAATAATCTTTCAACATCGAGTATTCATACTGTTTCATTTTTACTCAAAGTAAAAAATGTATTTCATATTTTATTTAAAATCTGTGAATGTGTCGTTGAAATGTGCCTACTTTGATATCAAAATATAATTTGTTAAGAACTAATTTGTTCAAGTTATTAATAACATGAGCTTGAAATCTGTCTTTACCTACAATCGACATAAGTTTTAATGAATGAGGTGACGCTTAAATTAGCTTTACTAGTAACTCACACTGCCTTTGCCTAAACTTTTCATACCTCGTTTTGATAATTGCGAATACAAAACAGTATTAATACAATGCGGGCACAACTAAATAATCTCTGGTATTAGTTAAACCTGTATGTATATTCATAAGATATGTTATTTCATACATGTAGCAATACAATAAGACTGGCTGCAGCAAAATATTTATATACTATCTTGTCTTGCAATATTCACGGGAATATTAGAGCTGTGGAAATCTGAGGAGAGTCGCTAGTTCTAAAGAGTAGTGGAATACAATAATACTTAAAACAAGAAATCTACTGCTTTGCAGAATAATATCAATAATACCAACTGACAATAAACTAAGGTTACTTTCAAAACCTTGGAATATTTGACAGTTTCATGAATAGTTTAAACAGATATTTTACATAGATACCGTTGCAATCTAAGTAGAAATCTAGCTAAGTAGTTGTAAATCTCTGGGTACGGCAGCCTGACAGACAACCCACAGACTACACAGTCATATTTTAGAAGTTCAAAGTTCTCTAAACTTAAGTGTATGAGCAGAGAACTTCCGTAATATTCGTATGCAAGTTTGCATGAGTGTATTCGGCGCCCCGCGGTTTCACACGCGTAGTTCCCGTTCCCGTCAGAATATGGGGATAAAATTATGCTAAAATCCTTCCCACTGAATCATTTTCTATTAAAACAAACCGCATCAAAATCCTTTATGTAGTTTTAAAGATCTAAGTATACATAGGGACATAGGGACAGAGAAAGCGACTTTGTTGTATACTATGTAGTGGCTACTCATAATATTTCCTTACATACAATTTTTTAATGGTTGTCAGGATGATCTTTGTAGGTTTGTCGGGAAATGGTGACATTAAGACAAATGTAAAGAATTCAGGGAGACCTTTACCCAAAAGAGACGCAAAATAGGGTTAAGTTTTTTCTTAACATTTTCAATTTAAAACATCAAATTCCAAACAAAATAACATACTCCAAACAAATCTCCATCTTAATTTACATAATACAAATCAAAATTAAAACATACTCCATACACCCCGCAAATACTCGTTTGTATTACCTACTCGTTGTAACAAGAATTAGAAATGTAAGAAATAAATTGTACGAGTAATCCTTGCTCCCGTAATTCATCATTTTGAGGGCAGTTATGTCATCTCCTACAGAACGAGGGATTGCTCTTTGAATTCAATGGCATTATGGGCTTTGTCAGTCTCGTAATTTAAATTATTTGGCACTAGCTACGACGAGGTTTTGCGTAGAAGATGCCTAATTTACGAATTAATTAGAAACAGTGTTTTTCTTGCGTTTAGAATTATAAATGTTTGTAGAACGAGTGACTTTGTTGTGTTTAAAATTAATTAACTTATATCAGGACCGAGTTATGGTGGCGTGACATGGGAATGTCTTATGTCCAGCAGTGGGTTGACTACGGGCTGACGGTGATGATGATATTATACGATACTAGCGGCGTCCCGCGGTTTCACTCGCGTAGTTCCCGTTCCCGGATATTCAAAATCTGTTCCGTTCGGGATAAAATTAGGCTAAAAACCTTCCCACTGAATCACTCTATCTATTAAAACAAACCGCATCAAAATCCGTTGCGTATTTTAAAGATCTAAGCATACATAGGGACAGAGAAAGTGACTTTGTTTTATACTATGTAGTGACAAGAATTAAATAAAGATAGTAATTTTTTCAGGCAGGCACATCAATTCCAAAACTTAGAGGCATAGCTTAAAGAGTAAAAGGTTTTTCTAGACATGTTCTCTCTCAGAAATCAAATCTGAAATCGTAGCGTCTACAAATCATTGATAAGTTCAACTTTTCGAAAAGGATTTTTAAAAGATGTTGTGATTTATCATTCCTTATCTGTAAGTATAAAACTATTACACATATACTTAATATATGTAATTAGATCTAGAATGTTCAGTCCAGTGTTCATAATACAAGTAGATATTAATATAATTAAAGCTGCAACTCGATGCGTAAGTCCATATGCAACTTATAACTTTACACTGAAACTTGCGAGAAGCCAAACCGTACTTTAGCTTTGATTCTAAGGAAACTGAAAGAGCATGAAATGCAGTCGGGGTTCTTAGAAAATTTAAAATATGTTTTATACGAGTATAGTAGTCGTCATGACTAAATGAAGTTTTTTTCGTAAATTGCTGGTTTTACCAAAGGTTACAAGTTCGATTCGCGCCGTACAAACATATTGTCTTATTATAATTTTTTTCTAAACTCGTGTGATCTAATGTATAGATAAATATTTATTTTGGTCTTGGTGTTTATATGAATACCTATATATGTATAAACGCGTGTATTTTCAGATATTTTATAAAAACATAATAAACCTAGTTAGAAGCCAGTTTCTATCTTATGAAGATGACAGAACGACTAATGTAGTAATAATTAAAAACTATTAGGTTTTGAATCCTTTTAAAATTTAAGGTACTATTCCAAGACGGGCCGCAGACCGCAAACTGCAACCGCAAACTACAAGCGAAAACACTTGTTTCTATCAACATCTATGAAAGAGCGCGTCGCGACTGCAGCAGTGTTGCCGCGCTCGGAATCAATTTCATAGATAATAACAATAATAAATAGTAAAAATCTTTATTGCGAAAAACAGGTAATCAGGTAACAAGTACATGTTGGTATTATACATTTGTAAGAAGTTTCTCTGTTTTCTACCATTAAGGCATGCAAAATATACAATTGTTTAAATGAAATAGAACTAAAACAAAAATAAATTAAAATTATGTAAGTAATCACTTCAAAGAGAAAGAAAGTAATACGAGTATAAAGATGGAATAAAATAAAAATGTTGATAGAAACAATTAGTGTTGTCTCTTGCAGTTTGCGGTCTGCCCGTCTTGGAATTGTACCTTAAAACATTCGTTGATTAAAGTAGTAAAGTGACAATTATGAACAACAATATAAACAACGTAATAAAACGTATAAAATGATAAACTACTAATCACATTTTGATGTTTTGTAAAGTAGTTACATCAAATAGTGATTAGTTCAACGCGACAAGTCTGCGTGTTACGAAACATAATTATTAGGAACTATTAAGTTATTACTTTTATTGAACAATTGTAACTTGTTTTTAGTTATTTAATTTAATTTACGTGCCTGAGGGAAATAATTTCGCTTTGGGAAACTTTTGATTATGGACTATTTGAGGGGAAATCTTGGTTTTTCAAAAATAAATACGAATAGAGACAAAGGTTTTTGTAAAATAAAACTTTTATGCAAAAGGGTTCAAAATACTTGAAATAAAATTTGACGATGTAAGAGGAGAACATATTATATGTCTTATTTTTTGAAATGATACCATATATTTAAGAGTATACTCGTATTTATAAACAATGATGAACTGAACGTCAAAAAATAAGACATTCATATTGTTGCAGGTGAACTTTTAATGAGTCAAACGAAATTGGCAAGATTTTGATACAAACAAATAGATTGCAAAAACCAATGAAAACTTGTGTTTAAACAAGAATTTGATTGTCCTATACCTACTTATACGATAGAAAAATATTTAAACTGTTTGGTGATAAAACGCCTTGGTTACTTGGTACACTTTATATAAACTGCTTCAAGCAATATTGAGCATGGTCCTTATCAAGCCTTTTTATTTTACAAATCAATGTTTTGTTTGTCTTTAGTAAATTGTATTTGTCCAGTCTTGATGAAAAACCTTTCCCAGATCCAACCGCAGACAATAGGATATTACAATGAATAATACTGACAATTTATGTAATATATTATTATTTTTCTTTCATATGTTGTACTTAATCAAAGAAAGTAGGTACGGATAAGTGACTATATTATAAAGCCGAATGTTTGTGAGTGTCGATGTGCGGATATTTGTTCCTCTTTCACGCAAAAACTACTAAATGGATTTTAATGAAATTTGATACAGATGTTCCTCATACCTATGAATAATACATAGGATACTTTTTATCCCAAAATTCCCATGGGATAAGGTTCCACGCGGGCAAAACCGTGGGGCACAGTGTAAAAAAAATAAACGAAATGCCTAAATGGTCTTTCTTACACATTATCTGCACCACATCTAATTTGTAAAGAAAATTAAAAAGAAACATTTCAGATCCGATTTTAATCCCGTAATCTTTGACCTTTGTTTAGATTATCTTTACAGATCATATTTATCTAATAGAATAGGGTAAAAACATGAAAATTATCTTCAGAATTCAGCCTGAGAGTTTTCACATAGGTTTTAATGAGTGATATTTGTGACAAAAGTCTAAGAGTGTACGTGAAGTTGAACTTCCAGCACATGGGCAGAGCGTTTGACTAAATCCTGAACGAACTTTTTGATGGGAATATAATAAGAGCTGATGATGATATTTAAACTCACCAATGACATACGAGTATCCATCAAGAGTAAGCACACATTTCCTTGGTGCGCCTGACGCTGACCGATGTCTTAGCGTCCTAGGAGCTGCCCCTAAAGCCCGACCCCCTCCAGGGTCGCTATGACACTTATGCACAAGTTCCTTGTCACTGCCCACCACTGGCTTGCCGTCGACAGAGCCCTGCCTACTGCCCTCAAGCAGCGCTTTCCCGCGTCGCATCATCACATCATACGATATCTCCACTACACCACAAACTGTCACTTCACTTGTCAAAAACTCAATTCACACGTCACTCAAAACTTCATCCACTGCTACGTCACAACAACACGTCATTCCTAATCACTTTAAAACAACACTTTCGCCGAAGATGAAAGAGTTCACTAATGGTCACGTGACGACAAATTACTCCAAAAAAATCACTGGATATGTTTATTTTTCAACACACTATTTTGATATGTATAGAGTTGGAATCGTAAATCATCTGCGCGCAACCATTTTCATTGCTTCGACGGTCTTGAACTAATAAATTGTAATTATAACTGACCGTCTTATTTCGACGTTGATAAATTTCAATATTATAGCTATCGTTATTTTGGTATGTGAGCTACTACGGATACTTTACCGGAGTTTACTAATCGATCATTATTAGAGAGATGAGAATGTCTTAGCAATGAACAGTAATTTTAAGATCATTGAACAGTTTAATTAAATTCATGAATAATTAATGAATTTATAATATCTCGAGTGTAAATCGCTACTGTATTGAGATTGAAATATTCATAGCTTTGTACAAGTTTAGGGAATTTAGGTTAGTCCATTAGGGAAAATTAAATTAATAACATTTTAAGGTTAAATACAGATAAAATGTTAAGAATAATTACTAGTCGTATGTTAATGCATTCATTTTCAAACACAAACTAAGTAGTATAACTATTCGAACAAGTCCTATATTGTTCAACTCTACGGTTTATTTGCTTCACATAGATGCAGATAAAAGACCATTGTTTTCATTAAATTTGGCGTAAGAACCGTTCATGAATTAAAAATAGTTCGACGCACATTACTTTTAAATTATCTTGTAAATTAGTTGTAAAAACATTAATTTCATACCATCGGCCGGCAGAAAAACATGACTGGCATGTTGGCTTTTACAGATCGTAATTTAACCAACTGCCGCAAGCCCATAATGGTTGTTTGAATTTACGCAGGCGAGATCACGGAATTCTATTTTGAAACTGCGACGACTGTTGTTTTCAGCCATGGTAACGCACAGGGCGCCCATAAACGTTGCGTCATTGTTCACGGTCGGGGGTGGTTGTTCCCCCTACTTGTAAACAGATTGTGACGCTGGTCTATGTCAAATTGTGGTCAACAGGTGGCCCACAAGTCCAAAATTAAAACGGAATAAGGTCGACAGAGCATTGAAAATATTATTTTTAATTTTATAATTTTTTCGAACTATTTTTTTATTTAATTTTTTAATGTAATACCGTGATAATTTCGGATATGAACGGACGGAGGCGCGTTCGAATACGGCACAGAGCGACGTGACCGGGGCACGCCACCGCACCGCGTGGAAGCCTGCGCGCGACTGTCCTTAGTTCCATCCACATGCTCTACCCGCTACAGGTAGCCGTTTGATTACTATACCTAGTTCCAAATTCGAAATCACCGGGATATTGAGCAATTCTTCTTCTAAATACGGCATTTGAATGTTACATTCGACCAGTAACATTTTAATTAGATCCGTTCATTCAATTTTTGAATAATTTGTCGATCGGTACAATCAGTCGGAAAATATTTAATTAAACCTCTAAAGAGTCTAATCAAAGGAGTTTTTATGCTAAGTTTTTTTAACGAAGCAAGTTAAGAAATTGTTCATGCCTTTTTTCTTCTTTTTTATTAGAACTGTAATAAAACCTGTTTGGAAATATAAGGGATTTTCCTTTGAAAAGATCGAGGTATCTATACAATAAATAAAGGTTGTTTGTCCGTATTTTCGAGGAATCCATCCATTTGTCCTGATTCAGCATCGGACGTTTATAGAAGTACAAAGCTTAGAAAACCTCTTTAGGTATCATTGTATTGAATTGAATGAGTATCTATTACTTAGAATTTTTACAAATATTTTATTTTAGGAAAGTTCTAGAAAAGCTCATTTCTTGCTACTGATTAAAGAGTTTCCACTGTTGCGCAAAGGCGTCTCTCTCACTGACAATTATTACCTATCAATTCAGAAAAAAGTGATAATGATAAGCATAATAATCGCGCTTGTTCACACGTGTTGGTGATCTCAAACCAAAGTTATTTGGAAAAAATAATGCATATCTTGAAGCAGGTATTGAACATTGCTGTTTGCATATGCAACTATACCGTCAATGTGTTTACTACTGGTATTATTAACATAATTAATATAATTACTTCCAGAAGTTTCTATAAAAATATATGTCGTAAAATGTATGTAGAGAATAATAAAGTTGACTATTAAATTAACGCCTTTGATTATTCCTAATAATTAAAATCTTTATGAATACTTGCGTTTTAAAATCTCTATAAAATTCAGGGAACTGATTACGTAGGATGCTGTGTTTTATTTTTGTAACAAATAAACAAACTGAATTGAATACAAACCGATTCTTAAAATATTATGTATTATTTTGTATTTATCAAAACATATTTTTTTCATTTTTGACTTCCTTAGTAGAGTTTAGAATTTAATTCTCAGCTGAGGAAACACTGTAAAAGATTTTTTTTTGAATTTGTAAGTTATTAATACTATAAAGAAGGTTTAAAAGAAGTTTGTTTACGAGCGTATCTCATCGAGAACATTCGTCAGGCACCTAACGTTAATCCGAATTTCATCTTTTTGTATTAGAAAGCCCATTTATTGAGAAAATCTTTACGGCAAATACCAACGTAGTTGAAACCACGTGGCACAACCAGTACACTAACAAATCAATTACCACACCCTTGAACTTCTCAATCATCATCATCATCAGTGGCCTCTACATCTATAGCAGATGATTTAAGCAGTGTGTGGTGATATTGAGCGACACCTTCTACGGTGACTAGTTAAACCGATGCGGGAACTGCAACAGCGTCCACACCTTGTGCAGGCGTGTGATGAGACAGGTGGAATATTGTCACTATCGTGCCGTTTGGCTCTTTTGGCTGCGAGCCTATTAAACCAATCATTGTCATGGGTCTTTTGGTCCTCTTTAATGCAGTTTCTCCATTCAGTTCTATCCTCTGCCAGTTCCTCCCAGTCACTAGGTTTAATGTTAAAAGAGGTCAAGAAACGGAGCAATGGTCGCTTCTAAACTTCTCAATAAGATTAAAACAATAATTATTCATTTCTACTTTAAAACTTAAAAACACAGTATAATAACGTTTACAAAATTTAATTTAAATCAAATTAAGCATTTTCTCTTGACAAATTGCTCTCTCACTAATCCACGCCCTTGAGACGGTATTAAGTAACGTTTTGTCAACAAAGAGCTTACTATGATTACTTATTAATTATTATAACTTGATAAATACATAAGTTTTATGTAATAAGCCAGTGCGGTGGTTATACATACATTTTATATATTTATGCTAGGAAAATATTTACTACTAGAAGGGCCCCGCGGTTTCACCTGCGCAGTTTTCAATTTACCACCCTTTTCTCAACCAATTTCCAAAAATCCTCTCTTAGTGGTAGTCCACTCCCCCTAACAAACACACGTGCCAAATTTCAGCTCTCTACGGTCAGTAGTTTTGGCTGTGCGTTGTCTGTCAGTCAGTACATCAGTAACGGCAGAGTTTTATATAAGTATATAGATTTATAATGTTTATTAGGTAGATATTTATAGGTAAATATTTATTTATTACTTTTTTTTTCGCCACCTACCTATATCTGGCAGTAACGGAAATGTCACAAAAAAGATTCTGCCGCCTTAAAAATTTTCACGCGCGCTCTTTCGAATTCTCGTGCCCCTAGGCACATGCCTAGTTTGTCTTAGGGATACTACGTCTCTGATCTTTATATCTCTTTAATTATATACATGTATTGGGGTAATAAAAATGGTGGACAAAGTCTGTACATAAAAAAACTTGAATTGCTTTTTATCCCAAAACTCCTCAGGCATTCATATTTACTCAAGTAAAACCGCAATTCGCTGTTAGTTATATTTTTCTTCTTAAATTCATAACGATTTCAATTTGCTATTAATTTTTTGTTTGACATATTCTGAATCTTATTGCAAGTAATTAAGGTTCACAATACTACAGATTTGTCAGTCTCTGAACTTTGAGTCTTTCCCCTTTGAACTTTGTCGCGGGGCTTGCTGTTGACATGTCGTTTTGAAGTGATGACGTCACTGTCGTGTGTGTGTGGTGACTGCTCGTGATTCGTTAAAAGAACCACAAAGTGTGTTTTGTTATAAAATTAACAATTTATTTTGTAATGATTTTGTTAATTTCAAATTTAATTAATTGTTTTACATAACATAATCAAAGACCTAATAACGTATCCTTTCCCGCGGTTATACTCGCGTTAAATTTGATTATGTGTTCGCATAAATTTTCCTCGAGAGGAATCCCTATCTATAGATGAAATCCGTCCAAAAGTTGTAGGTTCAATTTGTGTACCAAACAAATATTTATATGTCTATGTCCTTACAAGCGATATTAAAAGGCATCTTTAACACGGTAAATTGTTTGTTAGTATTATTATTTTACTAGCTGCGCCCCGCGGTTTCACCCGCGTAGTTCCCGTTCCCGCAGGAATATGGGGATAAAATTATATCACTAATAACTATAATCACTCTATCTATTAAAACAAATAAAATCTGTTGCGTAGTTTTAAAGATCTAAGCATACATAGGGACATAGGGACAGAGAAAGCGACTTTGTTTTATACTATGTAGTGATTAGTATTTTAGTTCAAATACTTCAATGCATAGCAGAAACAAAAATCTTAACAACATCGCAATAAAAAGGGTGTACTTATCGCTCAGGATAATCTCAATTAAAAAACAAACAAGATATAGTATTTTTAATCCGACATATTACATACGTGGCCTATATTTTGTTTACTCAAGTATTTTAAACCTATAGACGCCATTACAAAATGGCCGGTCATTAGAGCTCTTTGCTCAATTAACTGAGGTGATACTGTGACGTCAGACAATAGTTTTATAGAGGTCGGAGGATCATCATTATCATTGGAGCTCTAACTATGAGTAACTATATACACTTAGACTTATCTACTAATACTAATACCAAATAGTGGAGACTATCCATGGTAATATACGAATCATAATTACGAAAGAAGGTCTGTCTGTTGTGTTTTATGACTGGACATATCTAAATTGAATTTTGACAGTGAAATTCTTGAAATAAGTCGTGGTTGTATTTTGTTTTACATTTTCTGACGTTTCGGATGTTTTCGTGTTCGTGTAAATCAAAGATATCAATAGTGAAATTCTTGTATAATATTAGGTAATTGTCTACCAAATTTTAACGTAGGTTGAGGATAACTGTCTTAAAAATAAATAATTATATCAGTAATCTAGGTAAACTTTAATTTTCATATTTTTTTAGTTCTAGAGCGAAAGCACGGGATAAATAGAGCTATAAAAATCCTAATAATATTTTATAACAACACATGAATGTCATTATTTTTAGGTGAAAAACTTTTTGAATTTAACAACTCGGGCATAAAATTTTAATTAGTAATTAAAATGATTAATTAAGATAATTAATCCAGTTCTTAAATGTGGTTAATAATGTAGCATAAAAAATAAAGGGAATGTTTTTAAAATATTAATACTTACCTAGAACTTTCTGGAATATTGATGTTTACTTTCGATGTAATATTGCCTTTATTTGCGTGCCTGACATGACATCGGAAGAATCTTGTAAATGATTAATAAAAAAATATGATATACACAATAAAACAATCATTTTTGGAAGAAGATTAAATTTACTTATGTCAACACTAAAAATCTAAAATTCATCCTTTTTACAAGATTTTATAAAATTAAATGTTCTCTTATATTGTCGATCAAGATTTATGTACTTAATTGTCAAGCGTGTATGTTATATAAACAATAATATAACAAAGGGAATCATATAACACAGTTGTAATATTACATAATAGATGAATTTATCACAAGACAGTAACATTCTGCAAATGTCTGTCTTTAATATCCAATGGCATTAGTGAGCCGGGATCTTAGATTAAGTGGACTTGGGTAGACAAAACTATCAAATAGTTTTACTTATTTAAAAATATTCAAATTTATTTAATACTAGCAGCGCCCCGCGGTTTTACCCGCGTAGTTTCCGTTCCCGTGGGAATACGGGGATAAAATGTAGCCTATGTTACTCAGGGTGAATGTAGCTTTCTAATGGTGAAAGAATTTTTGAAATCGGTCCAGTAGTTTCGGAGCCTATTCATTACATACAAACAAACAAACAAAAAAACAAATCTTTCCTCTTTATAATATTAATAATAAGTATAGAAAAAAAATGTTACTGTTTAAACTTTATTCCTGATCTGCTACAATGCCTAAAAATTAAATATCTAAATTTTTTCATGGTACTTTTACCCTTTAAAGCTTGCCAGAAAAATAATATAATTTTTAATAATCCCTTGAAAAGCAAATGTTGGGAATATTTTTCCGCAAGGTGTCTTTAAGTACTTAGGAGGGTATTGAACTCTTAACCTTATACTTATGGTATCTTAACATTAATTGTGTCAAAAGCTTAATAAGGTCCAGGTAGGAACATAATAATTGTTCCTATGTGCATGCTGTGATAAACTACCCGTAACGACTGTCGATGATTTAGTGCCGGAGCAATATCATTTCCCTCCAAAGCAAGGAAGTACTTACTCATGAATTCAAAAGTCACTTCGACAATGGCCACCCATGACTGTTGAGTCGATGCCAGGCGTTGCTTAACTGTATAGCACAACAATTCGCAGTCAGCATGGAATTATAAGTGATGACATTTTTTTTCTGTTATAGTGTTTATTCATGATACTAAGTTACTGTGATTTTTTTTTACAAATTCGTGCAACAATCATCCCTTGATAGTAAAGAACTACATTATAATTTCTCCTATTTTATTAAACGCTAAAACATAACATAATCATTCACTACATAATATCATTATAGTAACTGACCCCTAAGTTCGAAACTTGTATCTAGGGTATCAGAAACTACGTTTACTAATGTTTATCTATAAAGATTATCTACAATTTTCTGTTAGTCTATCAATGTAATTGGATGAACGTCGGTAAGCCAAAGTTTGCGTGACGTAGACACGTTTAAAATGCCTACAATTTAGTTCGTCGTGCGACCACAATTTATTTTACTGCACAGATAATGTAAGGGCTGTGGAAAATACCGATGTTTGCTTGTAGTAGGCATTTGGAACATACGTAGGCGATAATGTTTATTGTTTTAATCTATTTATAGACGTACATTGTATCTGTTTGTTTTTGTTTCTGAACTTATTTAACTTTATTACTTACTAGTAGCTCCCCGCGGTTTCACCCGCGTAGTTCCCGTTCCCGTGGGATTACGGGGATAAAATATAGCCTATGTCACGCACTGATAAATTAGCTTTCCATTAGTGAAAGAATTATTGAAATCGGTCCAGTAGTTTCGGAGCCTATTCATTACAAACAAACAAACAAATTTCCTCTTTATAATATTAGTACGAGTATAGATATCAAAGGATAAAACAAAGGCGTTTCCCTTGTCTGTCTGTCCCTATGTATGCTTAGATTTTTAAAACTACGCAACTGATTTTGATGCGCTTTGTTTTAATAGATATAATGATTCAAGAAGAAGGTTTTTATCCCCACATACTCACGGGACCGGGAACTATGGGCAGGGCGCTGCAAGTTTAAGAAGTAAATTCATATTAATATCTGTAAATGTCAAAGTAGCTTAATCTATTTGATTTTCTGATGTCAAAACTACTCCAGATTTTCTGTTTATTCCATTTTAACGGCAGAACGAATTACAAAGAAATTTATTTAGGGCATAGATTGTACCTCAGAAAAGGACATAGCTTAGCTTTGATCCTTTTACTTACTATTATAAGGAGATTTGAATAAATGAAATTCTAAAAAGATAATACTGAATAAACGTGGTCGAATTTACGGAACAAATGTTTTGTTTAGTTAAAAATTAATGATAATTATAGAAAAATACATAGCACCTCAATATTTGCAAGTACTCTGAACAAACCGTAAACATGTTTAAATACCATAAAACTACGCGTTAATTAAATATAGCTACGCCTAAGTAGTTTTTTTACATAAATTATAACTACAAAAACAAACTGTAATAAATTATCTAAACTGTTTATTTTACATCGAAAACAAAACAAAAGAAAAACTTACCGATCGTGTACGTGGCGCCATCTATCTGGAAAGTAGCGCTCTTACATTTCTTGAACAATTTTCCGCTTACAACTTGGCGAGTAGCGCTACCGTGCGTCGCGGGGTTCGAAGCGATTTCCCTTCTGACCACGTGGCTAGTGATGGCGCTAGCGTCGAATTTGTTCCTCAACTCCTCAAACGACAAATCGGACGGCAGATCGGGCGACCGATCCAGCCTTCGCACTTGCCCGAGGTTGCCCTGACTCGACTCAGCCTCTTTTTTGTCCATTTTTGACTGTCAC
Organism: Timandra comae; assembly: GCA_958496195.1. Lineage (NCBI taxonomy): Eukaryota > Metazoa > Arthropoda > Insecta > Lepidoptera > Geometridae > Timandra > Timandra comae. Next base: position 2,422,294 of record OY292355.1, on the reverse strand, counting down.
AAACACACACAGTCACTGTTATATTTCACTTTGGTATGTCATTGTTATTAGAACTTTGTCACGGCACTGATGTTAGAAATATAATATATCTAAACTGTTAGAAAGAAATATTTATATCTAAAAAAAACGAAAATAAAGTAGACTTTTGTGTTTTTTCTTGGATATGATGGTGTCAGTCAGATTAATGATATTTTTTTCTCTTCGATCTTTATGATGTAGACACGCCCTTTTTGAGTTCAAAACTACTTGCTTTCTTTATACTTGCACTAATTATTTTATATGGAAAGAAATTATAAAAAAACCTATAGAGTTTCTTGTCATTTTTACAGTACAGAGTGCGTACTGACCTTATTCATTTACACACGTTTATAATATAATGATGGCAATATAATAGTATAATTTTCTACACCTTGACATTCACTTCATGGCCATTAGACTCTTTGAAGAATAATGAATTCGGTAAATGTACGAGTAACGATGACGAAATAAGTTTGATCAATTCTGATAATGGCGAATCCATTTACCGTATTTACTTTGTAAAGTAATGTATTAATCAAAGTTCGCCTTTGTCAATATTTTAGTTGTTTTCAAAGGAAGACTGACTTTATGTGTACTCAAAACCAAAAAACCTTATTGTAATAAAAGAAAATGCCCTATCCCATAAATAACATAGAATGCAAACAGTTTCAGTTGCAAGATTTGACTTATTTTTAAAAATCATATATTGCTATATAGTTTTTATAGTTTTCATGGTTTTTAGTACTCAAATTATTATAAGTAGTTCATCCGTGATCATGGCGCTTGCAACAGCGTCGAAATATCGGGAACTCGAAATAAATCATATACTTACATGATAAATATCATAATTATATTGCAAGTTACCCAACACTTTGAAAAATGGACATGCTACTAATAGTATGTTTTGAAATTAAAAACCCAAACATTCTTTAAAAACCTACTCAACGGCTATAACTTAGCAAATATTGAAAAATTTCTACCCCCATAAATCGCTGATCGTAACATTATTCAAATTTTGTGAACCAAAACTTTTTTTATGTTCGAAATTGGTAATACAGTTCAAAATTCATTTATGGCGAACTTTTTTATTTACTTCTACTTGGTGTTTCACTTTCCTTAACTGATTCAAACATATTTCTTTACAAATTCTTGTTAAGTTTGAATTTGTGGTATGTTTTAAAAGAATTAAGGGAAATATTTTTAACGTTACGCTGCAGAGGGGGTCTACGCGAGCGAGGAATTCACTGCTCTGTGTAATTATTTTTGATACCGCATTCTACAATAGTGATGTCCATTATAAGAAAGTTACAAAGAATAAATAAGTTATGTTGTAGTTTTTTATATTATGATCTATCACGGGGCTTAACTTAAACCGACATTTTTGAAATCCAAATTCAACTTTATGTGAGCTATGTCATTGCCCCGTATATTAGAGCTTATTGGAATTATAGCATCTATAATATTGCATATGATATGATATTGCGTTAGAAGTAGAAGAGTAAGTCACATAATAATTAAAGATAAAAACAATCCTTGCGGTTATAAAGCAACCCCAAGTTAATAACGTTATGACAGCAAATATATTTTTGTTGTCAAACTTTTTACCACAACAGTATACGTTCCAATACACGAAACAATATGGAAACGAGGCAATTGAAAAAGGAACGCACGTGCGCATCGCTTACGGTCACGATATTTGTGGAACGGAACGACAGAAACACTCTGCACTCTTTAATTTGATGTATAGGGAGGGGACAATAAAACAAGACCAGTCTCTGAAGTCTTGAAGTTGACGTAAGTCTTCATAGCAAGCCTCTGGGTGTTTTTAATGTTTCGTAATCTCTGCGTGTGTGAAATGGTTGGAGAGGTAAATATAACTTAACTGGTCTTGTAGTCTTTAATTTGATGTATAGGGAGGGGACAACAAAAAAGACCGGGATGAAAGTCCTTCAGTATCGTTCTTTCCTTGAAGGTTATCAATGAATAGAATACACATTTTACTCGCATTCAATGGAAACATATTTTTTGGACGGTTGCCCAGAAGTAACGAGCCAATTTTTTCTTGATACTTTTATGTAAATTTATTACGTTTATATTTACACTAGTTATGATATTATCGAATGTTATTTTGAATGGATTATCTTCAATGTTGGATTGCTACAGATTTTTTTAATCAGTGTTTTGTTTTATTTTTATTTAAAAAAAAATCATTCTTTCTTAAAATAAAAAAAATGAACAACAAACAGAACATGTGCTTAGAAGTCCAGTCTAGAGTC